>OX422222.1:421752638-423180763 GCA_949130495.1 Sambucus nigra
GTTGTGTTAAGTCAGAACGAGAAACCCATTGCATTTTTCAATTAGATCTGACAGGAGCGTCATTGCACTATTCTATGTTTAACTTGGAGTTTTATGTGGTTGTGACATCAGTGAAAATTCAATTATCTTACCTCCTTTATAAGGAGTTTGTGATCAAGTACGACCATGAGGCCTTGCGATTTCTCCATAGCCAACAACATGTTATTGAAAGACACGCCGAATGGACCACCTATCTTCAACGTTACACTTTCCACCTCTAGTACAAGATCGGTAAGGAAAATATGGTAGAGGATGCTCTAAGCCGGCTAGCTCATGCTTTGGTGACTTTAATGAGTTGGGTATTTGGCTTTAATGAGATCCGAGACCTGTAACCGATTGACGTGGAGTTGGGTCCGATTTTCGTCACATTCTAGCAGGGGCAATGGTGCGCAGAGTGAGTATCAAGTGTAAGATGGATTTTTACATCGGGGGAAATTTTTGTGTATTCCTTATTCCTTTTTACGGGAGAATATCATATCCAAGGTTCACAATGACGGTCTAGCAGGTCACCTGGGACAGGCATGGATACACGCGATGTTGCGGGGCTGCTTTTATTGGACGATATGAGGTTGTGTACTAACGCCTTCATTAGATATTTTTACACTAATTAGATGACTAAGGGGAAACATACCAACGCTGGCTTATACACTCCACTATCGGTACCCGAGCACCTGTGGTAGTATGTCTCGATGGATTTCATTGTTGACCTAAAGTGAGCATAATTCCATCTTTTTCATTATGGATCTCTTTTCTAAGATGTCTCACTTCATCCCGTGTACTCATACGATAGATTCTTCTCATGTTGTGGCCTTGAACTTCTGCCAAGTTCTCTATTTACATGGAGTGCCCCACAATATTATGTATGATCGAGATATGCGCTTTACAGGTCATTTTTTGCAGACACTATAGCGCTAATTATGGATCGAGCTTTAGTTTTCTACTTCCTTTTACCCCAAGACAAACAGACAGATCGAGGTGGTTAATAGGAGTGTAGGTGACCTTTTACGGTGTCTAACATCAGAGCATCCTAGTAGGTGGGATATAGGGATTTCACATGTTGAGTTTGCCTTCAACAACACCATCAACCATTCTATAGGACTCTCTCCCTTTCAGATTGTGTTTGGTTAATTTCCCACTATGCCCATCGATCTTGTCAAGCTTCCACCGACAGTACCTATGTGTCCCACTACAGAGGAGATTGCTGCACACTTGACTTCCATTCAAGATGATATCCGTACCCTCCTTTAGACTACCCATGTCGCTTACAAAGCGACAACTAATGAGCATCATCATTTTGTTTGCTTCCATCCCATTGATTTCGTTATGGTGTATGTTCAGAAGGTGTGATGGTTAAGCAAAGGAAACAAGATTCTTATGCACAACTTTGGAAATTTTCCTATTATTCGAGCTTGTGGGTCGAATGCCTATGAGGTCCAACTTTACACCTGAGATTCGTATGCCCCACACGTTTAACATGGTAGATCTTTCCCCATTTTGAGGCACTTGCCCACCCACCACCCATTTCCCTTCCCTCATCCTCGACCCACCCGGTCCATTCACATGTGGATCATATTGAGGGCATCCTTGATTAGACATTTGTCTCTTCCTCTTCATAAGACTATACCCGTTACTTGGTTCATTGGGTTGGACACCCCGAGGCGAAAGATTACCGAGGCTACATTGCAGCATGTTGATCCCTATTTCTTTTGACAATATTCGACATATATGGATTCTTCTCAAGGGGGGATAATTATGTAAGAGCATAGGGTTAAAGCCGTTTTTTGCATTTTTCTTTTCTTTTTCCCCTTTTGTACCTTTTAGTGTAAATAGTTGAAGGCTCTCATTTGTATCACTTTTACCTATTTGATATTGAGAGACTAGAGAGAGAAATAAGAAAACCTTGTTAATATTCCTCTTTTGTTATTATTGTTGTTGTTTACATAATAATTATTTTACGCTTTTGTGTTATTAGTTACATCACTGCATCTTAATCAGGTGAAGATCACACACACATACATAATAAAATCATAAAATTCAGAGTAAGGCAAATTGATAGACAACATATTTTTTAGGATTAATTAATGCATAACCTCCAACATAAATACAACTGTTTTAAAAAGACACATTTTTATATTATCTCATTTTGTCTCGAAACATCCATTTACTTAATACTAACTTATTTTAAAGGTCCATGCTAATGGCATCCCCCCATTCCTCCCCCCGTCAGCACTGGCAACCCTTGCCAAAGATCGAATAGTGGGGCGGGGGTGCGGGGAGAGGGTAAAATGGTTTGTGTGTCATTGGTTTGAATGTTTTTTTTATGTGATTTGAACTTTTTTAAAAGACAAACTAAACATTTATTAAAAAAATATTGGTGGACTTTTCGTGTTATGTTTTTTGTGTGTGTTTGTATGAATAGCGAGAGAGAGAGAGAGAGAGACTCTCATACATATCAACTATACATACCAAGTATACATATCACTGCCGCGGACTCATTTTTATAAATGATTTTGAATTGAGTTTTTTATGTGCCATTTAAACATTTCGGACAAGACATATAAAAAAAATCAGGTAATTTTTTTTTGCTAATTTTAAAACATAGGTCAAACTTTTGCAGTGTTAAAGTTTTTTAAAAGATGCAAAAGTTTGATCGATTATTTTAAAATAGTAAATAATATTATTTTAAATTGATTTTTTTTACATAAATTCATTAAAATATTTAAACATCATATTAAAAAATTCAACTCAAAAATAATTTTTTTCATTAATACAAGAGCGTGGTTGTATATGTACTGGGGAGAGAGAGAGAACATATTAACATACACACTTTGCTCAACACACACTTATGACAGAGAAAAGAGATGAGAGTCTTCAAGATCGAACTTTAATCAAGGAAATATCCAAAGATCCACACAAGTACTACTACTTTATTGACAAAAACAACACGAGACAAAAAAACATTAGATTCACGTACAAACTGTCATAAGCCTCTATCATACGATGTCGTTTCAATAGGTAATCAGAGTTGTTGGGTTGTAATTCATAGTTTTATTGGAGTTAGTAGTAGTTAGTAGGAGTTAGTTACATAGATTATGATTTAGTTTAGTAATTGCATATGAACGGTATTTGTAACAGAATTGTAACCGACCTCAAGCTAAGCTATAAATAGCTAGCTATCCTTCTTTGTAACTATTGAATTTCTAAAGATTACTATAGATTACAAACTTTCTCTCAATTCTTTCATTTTATCTGTTCTTATAAACCCTAGTCTGATAAGGGTGTTAAAATTATAGTATCAGAGCTGTTTGAGCCTGGATTCCATAAGAGAGAATGATGGAGGGTACACGGTTCACAGATCTCTAGGATATGGTTAAGAGACGCGAAGAACAAATTTAGAACATTTCGCAACAATTGCAAGATGGAATGAAGCAAATGGACACAAATATGAAGCAATTCCAAGAGCAAGTGTGCCATATGCTTACAGAGTAGACTAAATTGCTTGGAAAACAAGTGCAATCAGATTCATAATCATCTCAACAAGGCAAAAAATATTACCATTTCCAAGATGGTGAACGGTTCAATCATAGAAATAGATACGCAAATGAAGGCACGAGCAATCATGCTAAGACACCGAAACCATACTTTCCCAAATTTGTTGGTAGTAATCCAAAGAATTGGGTCCGTAGATGTAGGAAATTTTTTCTTGAAAGAGTGGGCATTCATAGCCTGTAGAGATGCTTCTTCATTAGATCCTCTCAGCACTACCTTTTTACCGTTTCTATTGAATGTGAGTTTTGGCGTAGCAAAGTCAAATAAGATGGGGTTATATTACTTCATCCAATCCATGCCTAGAATTATGTCACATCCCCCGATATGTAATAATCTAAGATCAGCAGTGAATGAATGTCCCTGCATTGTCCAGTGGCAATCCGGACATTTGGCATTATTGGAAAGTTTTCCTCCATTGGCAACAGTCACACTGAGGGGAGTGGTTTGTTCAGTCACAGTGCCAGTTTGTTGGGATATTTCGGGATTAAAAAAACTATGGGTGCTACATGTATCAATAAGCACTAAAATAGGGTGTCTCTTGATAAAACCTTTAATTCGGGTAGAGTTATGGGATACAGCCCCAGAGAGAGCATTAAGAGATATTTCCATCTCCCCTATATCTTCCTCTTCACAGTTCTCCAAATTTTGAAATTCAGGAATCTCTTCATCCTCTTCTTCAGCTCTAATAATGAACAATTATTTCTCCTTACACACATGCCCGGGTTTAAACAATTCATCACAATAGTAACAGAGACCTTATAGGGTTCCTCATTCTCAAAAACCTGAAATTAAAAAATTAGTTCAAGAGATGATAGATATATGAGTAATTCAACCTAGCCATAGTCCTTTTGCATCTGCTATTTTATTGGTCAAGAAAATGGATGGGAACTGGAGGTTTTGTGTAGATTACAGAAAATTAAATGATGCAACGGTAAATAACAAGTTTCCAATACCTACTATTGAAGATCTATTAGATGAACTTTATGGTGCTAAGATCTTTTCTAAATTAGACCTTAGATCTGGATACCACCAGATCAGAATGAGTAAAGAAGATATAGAGAAGACTACATTCAGAACCCACTGGGCCATTATGAATTTCGGTTAATGCCATTTGGCCTTGTCAATGCCCCAACCACATTTCAAGATCTTATGAATGAGGTATTCAACCATTCTTGCGAATATTTGTGATAGTCTTTTTCGATGATATTTTGGTGTTTAGCAAAGACTTACAAGAACATTGTTACCACTTAAAATAGGTACTGCAGTTGTTAAGGTCTCACCAGTTATTTTCTAAACTCAGTAAACACTCTTTTGGTAAACCTACAGTTGAATACCTAGGACACATTATCAGTGGTGAAGGAGTTTCCACTGACCCTTCAAAAGTGGAAGACATGAATTCTTAACCTACACCAACTACCATCAAAAGCCTCAGAGGATTCTTAGGACTCACGGACTTCTATAGAAGATTCATTAATTTTTATGGAAGTATAACTAGGCCATTGACCAATTTATTGAAGAAAGATGCTTTCAAGTGGACACTAGCTGTAGAGGAATCTTTTCAGCAGCTCAAACATGCCATGGTGACAACCCCTGTATTGGCCCTACCTAATTTCAAACTTCCCTTGCTTATTGAGATTGATGCAAGCAGCAAAGGTATTGGATATGTCCTTATGCAACAAGGGCATCCAATTGCATTCTTGAGCAAGGCTCTAGGTCCTAGAGCCCTGGGCATGTTTTTTTATGAAGAAGAGATACTGGCCATAATGTTGGCTATCAACAAGTGGAAAGACTATTTAATGGGGCATCATTTTGTTATTTCCACATACCATTAATGCCTGAGATATTTCATGGAGCAAAGAACTACTACATATCTACAACAAAAGTGGTTGACAAAAATGTTGGGATTGGATTATGATATAAGGTACAAAAAAGGAGTTAAAAATCGTGTAGTAGATACCCTTTTGAGAAGAGAAGATGATCGAGGTTCCTTACAAGTCATCTATGAGGTACAACCAATGTGGATACAAGAGGTTATTGCTAGCTATGATGGTAATCAACACCTCGCTAGTATTGTGGCCAAACTTATTATTCACCCCAATAGCTCCACTAGACTAAAATTAGTGCAGGGAATGCTTAAAAAGGCTACTAGATTAGTGATAGGCCTTGGTCAGCATCTAAGACACAATATAATGGAGGCCATTCACTCATCGACGATTGGTGGCCATTCTGGAATTGAGGCCACTTACAAGAGGGCCAAACAATACTATTATTGGTCAGGACTAAAAAAGGATATTAATGGTTTTGTCAAGGAATGTGATATATGCCACCAAAATAAAGTAGAACATTCAGCTACTCCTGGGTTACTCTAACCTCATCCAGTGCCTGATCAATCTTGGGATCAGATTGGTATGGACTTTGTTGAAGGATTTCTATCATCCGATGGAATGAATGTTATAATGGTGGCAGTTGATCGTTTTTCAAAGTATGCTCATTTTATTCTGTGTAAGCATCCCTTTACAGCTGCTAGTATTGCTAAACTATTTCTTTCAAACGTCTACAAGTTACACAGTCTACCAAAGAAGATTGTTAGTGATAGGGAGAAGGTGTTCTCGAGTGATTTTTAGTCTGATCTTTTCAAACTTTTGGGTCCTCAATTATCACTAAGCACAACCTATCACCCTCAAACTAATGGCCAGACCGAGAGGGTAAATCAGTGTATGGAAACGTACTTAAGATGCATGTGCGGCAAACGACCAAACAAGTGGACCAAATGGATATTTCTAGCTGAATGGTGGTATAACAAAAATTATCACACCAGCCTCAAATGCACTCATTTTCAATCCTTTTTGGATACTCACCCCACAGTGGTCTATTCCCACTGATATTGAGACGCCCATTGCGTTCGTGGATGAATTGATGAGAAACAAGAAGCTTATGACACGACTACTCAAGGAAAATATCACACAGGCACAAAATTGAATTACGCACTATGCCGACAAACATAGGAAGGAGAGGTATTTTAAGGTGGGCGACTTGGTGTATCTAAGACTCCACCCGTATAGACAGATAAGTGTAGCTTTGAGAAGGAATATAAAGTTGTCCACAAGATTTTACGGACCATTCAAGGTCTTAGACAAAGTCGGAGCAGTTGCCTACTACCTCAAGTTACCAGCAGGATAAAAAATCCACCTAGTTTTTCATGTTTCTCAGCTCAAACCGAAAATTGGTACTTGTGTTGTTCACTATCCTCAACTTCCTTTAGTGGGAACGGAGGGGAAACTTCTCGTGGAACCAGTTGCTATCAAGGATAGGAGGATGATCAAACGTGGAAATATTATTGTCCCACAAGTGCTCGTGTACTGGTCTAATGACATTCCATAGGATGCAACATGTTAAGATTGGTCTTTCATTCATGCCAAGTTTCCCAATTTTGACCCTTGAGGACAAGGCCAGTATTGTAGGGGAAGGGAATTGTCATAAGCCTCTATCATACGATGTCGTTTCAATAGGTAATCAGAGTTGTTGGGTTGTAATTCATAGTTCGATTAGAGTTAGTTAGTAGTTAGTAAGAGTTAGTTACGTAGCTTGTGAGTTAGTTTAGTAATTGCATCTGAACGGTATTTGTAACAGAATTGTAACCGACCTCGATCTAAGCTATAAATAGCTAGCTCTCCTTCTTTGTAACCATTGAATTTTTAAAGATTAATATAGATTAAAAACTTTCTCTCAATTCTTTGATTTTATCTGTTCTTGTAAACCCTAGTCTAGTAAGGGTGTTACACAAACTCCTTTACAAACAAGGATACGAAAGGATATTTGTCATGTGTTTTATTTGGGCAGTTTTCGTCATCCACCAGCAATTTAGACAAAAAACATGATATTTTCCATATTTGAGTGAATATTAAATTATTCGCCAGGGAAAGAAGATGAAGAAGCAGAAACGGAATATGTAGATGAAGAATTCGAGGATATCGCCTCTTAAAATATCCTTCCTTGGTAAACAGCAAGATCTGCATAGTAAACTGGCATCACCAGCGACACGGGTTTTGTGCAGCGAACAAAAGTGATGCATAAGTGAAAAATGAGCTTTTGTAGGTCGTCTGATGTGAACTGGTGGTCATAATAGATAATGTAATAATGAGTGGGCTTGCTTTTTCTAAGGCCCCTATAATGGCTGCTGAGATAAAAATCAAACTCGTATGGATGAACAATAATGGTGTCCATAACAGTCCCTACAAGAACATTTTTTGACTCACCCACATCCCTTTCATTCTCAAGAAATAACCGAGTCTGGTGCCACTTCTGGGCCACCACAGGAGTTATTGTTGCCCTGTAGTTTTCATCATAAATTTCATTCTTCAAATCCTTCAACTCATCATTAAGAACCATATCAAACTGGCCCTCACTTACACCGTCACGAAAAACCACAATCTTCTTCGGCTTTATTTTGTTCATCTGATCATACGTTTTAACCAACTCCAAACACATACTTCCAAAATTCAGTATCTGCTCACACCAGTGGGCCTGTGGGCAGACTCGAGCAGTGCAGCAATTAGCAACAGGCCAGTTGACTATAGAAAGAACCGCTGCTATTTAGGGGAAGGTCTCATCGAGTGAGGTAGGATAATTGACATCAACCCCAATAAACATAACATGGTCATATTCACCAATAAAACGGGGAAGCCTCCCTTTGAGATCATATTTTTTCCTCCAAAATTAGCATTTATCTTCAATGTGAGGTTTGCAAAATATGGGTTAAGTCCTTTATCAGCTATGTTGGTCAAGAAGCACTTAGTGACTACCCCAACCTCTCTCTTAGAGAGACATTTTAGAGTCTTATAACCGTTAAGCTTTAATGGAAGCCCACAGATAATTATTTGCAATCGTTCATTACTTTTTCCAGCAACTTCTTCCTCTAAATATTTAAGAAGTTTACGGAGATCATTGACATCTGAAAGTTTCTTTCCTTCAGTTGAAATGCGCACAAAAGGTTCCTGCATGTGGATATCTAGTCTCTTGCATCGGTTTATCAAATTCAATATAAACTTGTCTACATTTAGGGGGAAAGAAACCTCCGAGCTAAAATCTATTAGGACCCATCTCTCCATTTGTATGCCTCTCCGCACAAATTTCTTTAGTAGGTTCCACTGACGCTTATTATCAACTGTTATTGTAAATCATCTCAATGGTCCCCCAATCAACAACTCAGGCGGCTTAATCAAATGACCTGAAACACTTGTCATGTTCTGGTCCACTTCAATACCAAAACTTTGAATTAGGTCTCCACTGTCAATAAGTTAAAAACAAAAATAAGGTAACAAAAGAGACAATATATTAAATACAATAGTAAAGATTGATAATGATAACAATCTTCCCTGTTCAACTAGAATTATTATCGAACTCCAAAACCAAAGATCACTTCTAAGAAAATTTTAGATCAAATTAATACATGTTAAATACATACCCACAAGGCCTATCCTCAGCCTGTAGAATTCTGAAAATAGTGTTCTTTCGAGCTACTGGATCTAGCACAGATATATTCCTTAATGACATCGCTACGCGTCTATCTAATTTATCCTTCTAATACCATCCTTCAACTAATACACACAACTCCATTGGTACATAGGTTTTCCTATTTCCTTTCCCCACATCTAGGTACGGAATCTCCAGGTGCATTATTTTCTTCCCATAAGTCCTCTTGAAATATTCAACCAGCTTAGTTTTCTTTGATGCCTCTGGATCTTGAAGGGTGAATGTCAGCTCTCGTGTGATTTCGTTGGTTATCCTTTTATAGTGTCTTCTGTTTCGTAGAATGATAAGTTACATTAACCTTCAATCCATTCAATTCTTTTGAGACTTGTATGCAACTTATTGATATCATTCGGTACATGAAGTCACCTAACACGCGCTTTAAGGAAGTCTAAAAGCGATGAAGGCTCGTGAAATGCCAAAACTGAGTTGTCCAAACACAAGGCAAGCCCCTGAGAAGTGGGTTTTAAACTTTGTTGGCAACCCATATGTCTTTAATTCCACGTCCCAAGTCAAGGCAACTTTTAGAGTAAGTGCTTCGACCAAAAGTGATCCTTTCCCTAGATGGGTACTCCTTCATCACCAAATCCAATCCTTATAGTACAGAACGTGGGTTACATGAGGATTTTACACTTAAGTAATCCTTCATTATGGAAACCTTTAGCTCAGCTACCTCCTTTACAGAAAGTTTGAAAGTTCGACCCCTTTCGGCCTTTGCATCAGATAACACAACCTTGATATCTTCATTAACCAACTGAACACTGAAAATTTTCTTCACCTCGTCAAAGGCGCTTTTTTTTAGAGAAAAATGAATCATGATTATACGACGAAAGATTTTCCTTGATCAAACTCATCTCGGATTACCTCCGACCCTTAACATCATTAATTTGGTAAATTGATTTTTAAGGATAACATCTTAGTTGATGACCTCGGACCTTATAACATCATGATTTGGTGACAAGGTCTGAGGTCAGACATCATACTCGGATGACCTCAGACCCTTAACATCTATAATTTAATGAAATTATTTATGAGGATAACATCTTAGTTGATGACCTCGGACCTTATAACATCATGATTTGGTGATAAGGTCTGAGGTCAGACATTATACTCGGATGACCTCAGACCCTTAACATCATTAATTTGCTAAAATTATTTATGAGGATAACATCTTAGTTGATGACCTCGGACCTTATAACATCATGATTTAGTGACAAGGTCTGAGGTCAGGCATCATACTCAGATGAAATCAGACCCTTAACGTCATTAATTTGGTGAAATTATTGCATGGAAAAGAAAATCATCCAACAAACAATTCAACAAGCGAAGAAATAAGTGCCCTCCTCAGAGGTTGACAGATTAAATCACAAATGGCAAAAATATAAATTAAAATTGTTCATCAGAGGTTACAATTAATTGAGAGTTACAAAAAATTACATATAGCTTCACAAGAATTTAGGTGTTTGTAGCCTGAGGGTTAGTTGGCATGTCTGCATTCCCTTGGCCGAGGGCGGTCACTTCCACACCATCATCTTGAGCACTGATATCTTCAGTTATGGTGTCTCCTTGGGGGGCGGTCTCAGTGGGTGCAGCACCTCCCTCTTCTTCAACCTCCTGCAAGGCCTGGGCAAACTTAGGGTCGGCATAATCCAGGCCGATGAAGTTAGCAGCAGAAGGCTTCCTGATTCCTTCTCCTTCATGGCAGCCCACTTGCCAGTTGCCTTGACCCCTCTTTCCTGATATTCACAGATGAAGTTGACAAACTCGTCAGAGACCTTATACTCCTCCAAGATCTTCTCGGAGGCATCATCCAAGGCAGCCTTGACAACCACATCAACTTTATGCTGAAGAGAATCAACATGAGTCTTCAGGGCAGTATTATGATCTTCCCTCTGCTTATCCATAGCCTTCTTTAGTCCCTTCACATCGCTCTCAGCCTTATTCAGAGAAATCTTCAGACGTTCCACTTCAGCATTCAAAGTGGCCTCAGTCTTCTCAGCCTCTTGGACCTTCTCAATCAGAGGAAGTTTTCCCAAGGTCCAGTTGACATAATGATGCATAATGAGAAGACTCTGTAGATCATATGCAAAGATGTCAGACTAAGGTCTGAAATAGTACAAATGCCGATGTTATACAATCAGAAGCTATAGTTAAAGGTATTACTTGAATGGTGCGATAAAGGGAGAATTCAACCAGCAGAGGCTTATCCATGGACCGGCAAAAGCGCTTGTCAGACTCAGTCATGACACCATCGATAGCATCCAAGGCCTTCATTCTTTGGCCAATGACACTATCACCAATATTTAATTGCTTAAGACGAGCAATCAAGGCATCCTCAGAAGAAATAGGGATGACACGATCCTCCCTTTCTTCTTATGCCTCTGATCCTTAGGGGAAGGGTCGGCAACCTTACTCTTTTTGGTGGCCTCAGCACTAGAGGTAGATAGAGGGGGAGGAGGAGCATTCAATCCAGTTTTTTTTACGAGCTTTGTCAGACTAGGGGCGGCCATCTCCCACAACTCGTCAGAAATTCCTTTTGGGCGCTCTGCAAGATGGAAGGGTCTGAGTTAGAAAAGCAGATATACAAAATTCAGAGGTAAAACTTGTTAAAATAAAAAGACTTACGAAGCTCTGTTAAAGGACTTCCCCCAAGACCTGTCTCAGAGAGATAGCAGGGGGTCATCAGATGTTCGAATTTGACAAGCAGACCATGCTCCCCCTGATCCTGAAGGTCTTTGACCTTCTGAAGATTATTTAGGCTTAGCCCAGGGTCGGCCCCGGTAGCCATTGTTACCTTTCCCCATCTCAGGGGCATTCTTGGCTCTAATGAGGAGGTTGGGGAACTTGGACCAAATTCCCAGAGACCTGATGCAAAGAAATAGTGTGGCTTCCAATTATAGTTCGAGGTTTGGGTGATCTGTAGCATCTTTTTATTTGACTTCCGAGCTAAGAAATGATAATAGCTCGAATGATTCCTAGCAGATGAAGGGACATAGCACCCCGTGAATACTTGGACTGGAAGATCTGCGTGATGAACAACCCTCCATAAGACAATGGTTCCAATTATCACCCTCCAAGCATTGGGTGACAACTGGGAAGGAGCCAAGTTGATATAGGCCAATATAGCCCTGATGATGGGATGGATGGGCAAATGAAATCCCAACTTGAACATCTGCTCATATAGGCAGATCTCACCATCTCGGCCGTCATAAGCCCTCTCTTCCCTCAGAGGTCTCCTGAGTTTTATTGAGGGACTTATGGAATATAGATGTCCAAAGGCCAGAAGGTCGACCTCATTGACTGTACTCTTAATCTTGGCCGCCTCAGAGGTGTCAACATCACTCTCAACACCGTCATCATCATCTGGCTCAACGTCGGCCTGAGCAGACAACGGGGCACCACCTGGAAACCTCTGAGCGAACTCAGCCCCTGTGACTACCGATAGAGGAATGGCTTCAATAATCGGTGGAATAACCACACTTGGTCTAATAATTTCAACCTCTGAGGAAGAGGTTGATGTGCTCGAACTTTTATGAGACGAGGCCCGACTAGAAACCTCTGCCTGATGAGGGACCAAATCTTGTTGATTTGAGATGTCCATGGCCTCTTGAAAGGAGTCCATATACATAGGATCTGAGGTGGATGACTCAGACTCTGACATTGGATAGGGATCAGCTGGAACCTCTTCTTGTTTAACTAGTTCGGTTGGTTTAGGGTATATGACCTTCAGAGGTGGTGGAAAGATAGGTCTGAGGGGGAATTCCTCTGACCAACGAGCTTCCTCCTATGCTCTTTCTATTTATCTAATTTTCTCTAAGGTCTTCTCTCCAAGGGAGGGGAACTCCTCTAAAAGTTGGTAAAGGGGTATGAGCATATGAGGCAGACGCTAGACTTATTAACTCTCCTAAATTACAAACAAGATTGACAAATGGAATTAAAGATCAAGCTATTAAACTTTGAACAAAAATGACGAAGAACAATTAAGAACAGTTCGCCGGAAAAACCAATAGTTTCACCGGAAACCTCTTGAAGCTCACCAAAAAAATGTAAAAGCAAGAACAAAGGCAGAAAAATGAAGAAGAAGGGATGGAAAGGGATACCTGAAGAAAGGTGATGAGAAGCAAGTAAGGAATCCCAAAGAATGACCACCCAAGCGCACTTCAAATTAGAGCTCTTCTAGAGAGAGAAAGTTGCAGAAATGACCAAATTCGGAGAAGGGGAGAAATGATGAAGAAAGAGAAGAAAATGAGGTTTAAACCCTCAAGTATGAGTGCACACGTCCCAAGGCCCATCATTTCCTTGGGAGCCCAAAAGACAACCAACATCATCAAACCTGTTAGGCACGCTATCTACTCCAGTACCTTACACTTGTCATAAGACTATTGACACCTGAAGAAATTCAACCTCGGGTAAATATACCCCTTAGACACCTTATCACACAGGTAACTAAGGGCTAGGGGTGATTGATATGCCCTAAATGTACCACCTCGGCTCAGAGGCATCAACCTCGATCGTTGGTATGGCCGATGTTGTAAGAATCTTAGAACAATGACCAGCGATCTCGTCCCAAGCAAGGTCGGCCATGGACGATGTTACTACCAACCTCGTCAAGAGAGGCCCTCATGATCCATGGGAATAGTTATTCATCAGGCAATCCAAGGGATGACAACCTCGACTGGGAGTAGGCCGAGGCTAATGCCAGCCTCGGCAGGAAATCAGCCAATGCTTCTAACATGTTCGAGCTTAACCTCGGCCCATGCTGACCTTATGGCATCACTACCTAACCTCGGCTCCATATAATCCAAAGTCATCATGGTTAATCTCGGATTGGATGGCAATTAGACTTTACCAACCTCATCCTATTCCAGGCCGAGGTCGTGACCAGACAATGGCCGAGCTCTTCTGCGCATATGTGGGGCTAAGAACACGTGTATACAAATCAGTTATAACTGAATCATTCCCCCCACATGAGGGAATATTGAGGTCATCATTATCTACATGAGATCATCCAAGTGTCATTATCATACCGGTTCGATCCTCATGCACATACTCATTGCATGCTTTGGGGGTACACTACACCCCCCAGGCACTATATATAGAGGTCATCCTCTACCTTGAAAAGGATCCAAAATTAGCAACCCTAGCTGAAACTCTGTCCAAATACACAGTAGAGAGAGAAAACTTGAGAGTTTGTATCTATGGCCATTAGAGCCCTCATACAGTGATATTAATCACACACTTGCACAATGGATGTAGGCTTGATTGGCTGAACCACTTGCGTGACTGTGTTCATCCTTTTCTCCTCACCTCCCTCTACTATATCTTTATGTACCCTTACGCTGCCATTGTCAACATTGAATTGAGCTCACAAACACCTTGAAGGGTGGTGTTGTTTCCAGCATCTTCAAAGATGTTCAATAATGAATTGATGACTACCACTCAGGATGGTATTATCATCAGCAAATATTTTAAGAGAATTAAAGATTTATGTCAAGAAATTTCTTTGCTTGATCCCGAATCTAAAATTAATGAACCACGAATGAGGAGAATAATGATCCATGGCCTAAAGCCCAAATACAATGGATTTATTATGGAAATACGTGGTTGGACAACTCAACCCACCCTAGTCTAGTTAGAAAATTTATTGACTAATTAAGAGACATTAATGAAATAAATGAGTGGGGTGTCAATAAATAGTAGCGAGAAGGCACTTTTCATCAATGGAAGAAGGAGAGCTAGAGGCTAGAATGTTGCAAGAGAATCACAGCATGAGAAAATCTTGAGGAAGCTTAACTCAGCCTCACTATAATAAGAAACAAGCGCACGTTTAGGGGGAGCTCAATCAAACAAAGGAAGGGATCACAGTCACTCACAAAACCTTAAACAACGTAACAATGAATGTTACAACTACGGTAAGAAGGGACACTATGCTAGAGATTGTTGGCACAGGAAGAAGACATTTGTAGAAGGTAATGTTGCAACATCAAATAGCCAAGAGACTCACGATGAAGAAGAATGGGATTTTGAAGCATCATTCTTAGTATTTGATTCCACCGCAGTAGTCTCTCCAGAAGAAGATACAGAGTCAAAGCTTGCTCTCATTGTAGAGACCAAGTTTAACACTATTAACTATGAAGAAGATTGGATTGTGGATTCAGGTTGCTCCTATCACATGACTGGAGATAAGAAGAAGTTGTCAGGTGTGTCCGAGTATAGAGGAAGGCAAGTTGTTATGACCGCTAGTAACTCAAATATGCCAATCTCACATATTGGGGAGACAATTATTATTCCTTGCTTCATTCCTAATCATGTTCAACTACAGAATGTCTATCACATGCCTGGAATGAAGAAGAATTTATTGTCAGTATCACAATTAACATCTTCAGGAAATTATGTGGTGTTTGACCCAGAAGATGTCAAGGTGTATCGAGATCTAAATCCTCCAGGAATGCCTGTTATGGAAGGAAGACAACTACAATCTATCTACATGATGTTGGTGGAATCTGCATACATAGATAAGACTCAAAAAAGTGAGACTGTGAATTTATGGCATGCAAGTCTAGGGCATGTTAGCAACCATAAGCTGAAGACGATGATGAATAAGGAGATGCTCAAAGGCCTTCCTCGGTTGGAGATCCGTGAAGATAATGTATGTGTAGGTTGCAAATATGGAAAGGCACACCAACTACCTTATGAGGAGTCTAAGTTCAAGGCTAAAGAACCTTTGGATATTTTCCACTCAAATGTGTTTGGACCGATAAAGCAAGTCACAAATAGTGGAATGCATTTCATGGTAACGTTCATCGATGAGTTCTCAAGGTATGTGTGAGTTTAAAACCTAAAAGATAAAGGGGAAGTATTAATAAATTTTCAGGAATTTAAAGAAAAAATTAAAGGAAAAACTGGGAATAAGATATGGTGGCTACGCACAGACAATGGGGGAGAATATACATCAATAGAATTCTCTGACTTCCTTAAAGATTATAAGATTCGTAGATAGCTAACCTGTCCAGGAAACCCACAAAAAAATGGGGTGATAGAAAGGAAGAACCGCCATCTTGTAGAAACCTATCGTAGTATGCTCCATACCAAGAATGTTCCAGGTTGATTTTGGGTCGACTGCATGAAGACAACAGTGCATATGATCAATATATTGCCGCAGGCAAGGTTGGGAAATTTTTCACCATTCGAAAAGTTATTAAACATCAGACCTACTATAAGTCAATTTAGAGTCTTTGGATGTGTGTGCTATATGTTTTTACCAGATCATCTACATGTTAAATTTGATAAAAAGGCAATACGGTGCATTTTTATGTGGTACGACAGTGAGAGAAAAGGATGGAGATGTTGTGACACGATAACTAATCGATGCTACACATCCAGAAATGTGATGTTCGATGAAGCTTCCTCTTGGTGGTCTTCACAATCGACAGTGATGCCAGATACTAAAGACTTAGAAGAGAAGATGAAAGCGAAATTAGGGGAACAACCAAAAGAACGATTGCCTATTATAGAAGTTCCTAATGAAGAAGAAGGGTCTGAGCATGGTTCACCAAGGGATCTAAGTCCCTAGAGAAAAGGAGTCCTTCAAAGAGCTTTGGAGGAAGATCAACCAAATTTTCATGAAGAAATAGAAGATGATGGGCCACGACTAAGGAGGTCTTCTAGGCCATGGAAGCCTAATCCAATATATGAAAATGATGCCCTTACAGAAGACACTAAAAGATAGCCTGCAACATTTGAAGAAGCCTCACATAACAAGGACTAGATAAAGGCGATGGAGGAGGAGTTTCAGGCACTCAAGAAGAATGAAACATGGGATTTGGTACCAAAGCCTAAGGATGTGAAACCCATCACTTGTAAGTGGGTATATAAGGTAAAGGCTCGTCCAGATGGATCACTTGAAAGATACAAGGCTCAATTGGTTGCTAGAGGATTCTCATAGAAATTTGGATTGGACTACGATGAAACATTTAGTCCAGTATGAAAGATCACAATAGTTGTCTTAATAGCACTTGCAGCGAGTAAGTCTTGGAAGATATGGCAGATGGACGTAAAGAATGCTTTTATACATGGAGAGCTTGATAAAGAAATTTACATGGAGCAACCAAAAGGTTTTGAGAGTGAAACCCAACCAGACTATGTTTACAAGCTAATGAAGGCACTGTACGGGCTCAAACAAGCTCTAAGAGCTTGGTATGGAAAGATAGCAGAGTTCCTAGTCAAAAGTGGATACTCTATAGAACCTTGAGATTTGAGCCTATTCGTGAAGACACAAGGTGGAAAACTCTCTATAGTATTGGTGTATGTAGATGATTTAATCATCACAAGAGATAATAATGAGGAGATCTACAGGGTAAAGGAGAACCTATTGGTGCGATTTCAAATGAAGGAACTTGGAGAGCTTAAACACCTTCTTGGGGTAGAGATCGAGCGAAGTAAGGAGGGATTATTTTTATTTCAATAAAAATATGCAACATATCTGATAAACAAGTATGGTATGCTAGAATGTAAGTCAATATCAACACCAATGGAGGCCAACACTAAGTTATGTTCTCATAAAGGAAATGACTTGGAGGATACAATTATGTATCAACAACTGGTAAGTAGTTTAATCTATCTAACACTAACACGACCTGACATAGCATTTGTAGTCAGTACAGTAAGTCAAATCATGCAAAGTCCCAATAAACGTCACTTAGAAGCGGCTCGAAGAATATTGAGGTACATAAAGAGTACACTTAGCTTCGGTGTAAAAAATAAGAAAGGTGTTACGTGTAAGGTGATTGAATTATGCAATGTTGACTATGATGGAGATCATAATACAAGTCGATCAACTACTAGGTACGTGTTCAGTATTGGCTCAGGGGAAATCTCATGGTTTAGTAAAAGGCAACTTATTGTATCATTGTCAACCACAGAAGCAGAATATAGGGCAGTGGCACCAGAGGCTACATGGTTAATACAATTAATGAAAGATTTACAACAACCAATTGATTATGAAATATTGTTACATTGTGATAATTAATTAGGTATATGTTTGGCTAAGAATCCGGTGTTCCATTAAAGAACCAAGCATGTGGAAGTACACCATCATTTCATTAGAGAGAAGGTGCTTAAAGGAGAAATAGAGATGCAAGCAGTCAAGATAGATGATTAAGTTGCAGACTTGTTCACCAAAGGACTTAAAGCTACAAAGTTTGAAAAACATCGAGGGAAACTTGGTATGATCTCTAGAGATGATTTTGAAAAAGAGAGTCGATGTTGAGGGGGAGTGTTGAAGTCATCACCTCCTCTCTCCTTCTCTAGATTATTCTAATTCTAGAAAGTTCTTATTTTCTCCCTCTCTCTGTAAAGTTCTAGATTACTCACCCTTCTCTCCTTATCTCTTCAAATTTCTAGATAATTCCACACCATAGTATAAATAGGAGACTCCTCTCCTTATTTGGGATAGGAAGTGTGAGAAGAAAAAATCAATTGACGAAAACACCAAGTGTATTAAAGAGTGTCCAAATAAATACTGAGTGTCTTTAGAGTGAGCGAGGTGTCTCTTTGAGTAATAAAATTTTTTCCTAAATATTGAGTGAGTTTTATAATATCAGTGGGTGACTTAAGTTTGTATTTTGAGAGTCAATAATTGTACTAAAATTTGTAAAATTATTTCTATGTAATAAAATAGTTTTATTTATGGTTCACCACTTGCGCAATTTTTTACTCAACGTGATAATGGTCTCGGGATTAAATGTCACTGGAAAATGGTCCACAAGGAGCTTGATCGAAGGGACATATTCTATTCTAACCTTCTCAGGTCATTTTATTGGCAGAATATGGCGGTTCTCTGAACTCCCCGACAAAGGTGGAATCTATTCAGAAACTTTAAAAGATTGAATATCTGAAATTACAAGATGAAAACAATGTTAGGAATCAGTTAGATCATAAGGGACAATGAAAATTTTTTTTCTTTTTTTTTTTGATAATTTACTTAAAGAAAATAAGGATCCAATTGTTGCTACCACAAAAAGTTTAAACATTACAATCACATATCGTAGTCTCAAACTAGTCAAATGGAATTTAATTATTATTGCAAAACTAAGTTCAATGCAAGTAGTGGTAACATATTCCCACCACATAATTCGTTACATTGATATGCAAAATGTCATTTGTATTTTGAAACATCCTATACATATATGAGAATGGATAAAGTATTAACTGTTTCACTTAAAAAAAGTACCCCTTCACGCAGTGCCATCAAAAGAAACATTACAAAACATTACAGGATCAAGATTATGGAACTGAATTCAAGATGTACATACCAGAAATAGAAGATTCAGGTTGAGAACTCTGAGCTGGACTAGTCCCTCTTTGAAGATATGAAATGACAGGGTCAAAACAACAATACAAAGTATTATGCTTACGAGGGTTGATGAAAGAGTAATTAATGATAGTAAAAAATACTTATAGAATCCAATAACGTAATAATATTCCCCTACCTGAAACTCGTCAAATGAAATTAAATTTACTTTGAAATAGTAAGTTTAAAGAAATTCGGGTACATTGTTATACAAAACATCATTAGTAATTTGACATGTCCTATATTGTGACTTTCTGTTCTAAATGAACTAAAAATCATATCTAAAGCCTAAAATATAAATGTTAATGTTTGTGTGTTGTAATATCTAACCTCTTTGTATTATAAATAAACAAACAACATTTTACTATTTAAATTTGGAATTCAGATATAAAAAAAAACATCTAGCTCAATTTCAATCAATCTCATTTTACCTAACTCAGATTGCTACCGACGAGTAGGTTAGCAATTTTTGTTTTGGGTCCTACACCACATGACATCAATTAAATACAATTACGGCACAATAAGAATTTATATTTTTATAACCCATTTAAAAACACGATGTAGCACAATTAAAAATAATTTCGCCCAATTAAAGACACATAAAAGAGTAAAAACAAAAATAAGGCCACGTGAAATGAAAACACAATTTCATGCCAATATCCGCTTGTATCTAGAATTGTCATCCCTACTAACTGTTAATAAAACAAGAAATTAATACTAAATTTCGAAGACACTTCCCCATATTTTACCATAAGACTACAAAGCCGTAAGTTGAGATTTTTTAACCCATTTTAAAAAATCAACAAATTTGAACTCTTCAGTTTTCAAGAATAAAGAAATACCCGTGAAAATCAATATAAGAATCACTGTTCACATTTCAATCTTCTTTAGACTACAATTAAATTCATCAGTATAATTTCCAACCGTGCAACAAATATAGGTGAACATGAATAAAATATAACTAGCCATCATAACCCTCCATCATTTAAATTTATTAACTAATCACATTAAAAAAATTCCTGTTTTGTTTTCAAGGGCAAAGAAATAACCCTACACACACCCATGAAAATGAAGATACACAAGCAACCCATTAGGCCTCAATACAACTGTTGATACCAAAATTGACATGCTTACGTGGATGAATCACAAGAAGACACGTGTCAGTTTACGTGGCACCTACAGACATTTCTACAATCACTTTAGCAACGAGGAACTCTGCCTCCCCGATCAACTAGACACTCCGAGTAACAGGTGTACTCCGAGGAACTTCATTGCTCCGAGGAACTCCACTGCTCCGAGGAACTCCTGAATATCGAGAAACTAAGGCGGTCCGAGCTGCATCTCGACCAGAGCATTAATTGCAAGATAACCAACAGTTCGACTATTCATTGAATGCATATCATCATCATACATATGTATACACTTAAGGGGCATTAATTATTTACCCTTTCACATGTACAGCCTAGAGGCTATAAATACACTGTATCACCCTCATTGGGAGGGACCAGAATTTCTTGATCAAACCTGTAATCGAGAATTCCCAAACATTCAGCAATAACAGAAACAGTGGACGTAGGCCATTCTTATAAGGCTGAACCACTTTAAAAATTCTTTGTCTCATTTAAATTTATCTATGATTACATAATTAGATACAATCTAATTTTTTACATCAACAGATTGGCGCCGTCTGTGGGAAACGATTGTTAGTATCGTTTGTTACCCAAAACAATTCATCATCAATGGCTGATAATCCTGAATCCAGCAATCGAAACGCTGGAAACCCACCAAACCCATCTGCCCCGCCAAACGCTCCAGATTTGGCTGTAATAATGACAAATCTAGCCCAGGGTCAGACAGCCATGCAAGAAACTATGCGGCAACTCATACAAACCCTTCATGGCGGTGCACCTGCCCATTCAGGGAAGCGAAGTGTTCAAAGACAAACCCCTTTACTTTATTCGCGTACTAGGCACACTGAATCATATCATAATGAGGAATCTGATGATTTCTCTTATCAACCTGGGTGAACTTCATCATCACGAGCCACAAATACTAAACAGCGTATCACTCTCTCTCTCCAGAGAGGACCAGTGCGCTGGAAAGATTAAGAAGGGCGTCTCCTTTTAGTCGATTAGGCCCTAGGAGGAACAAAAGTCCTCCTAAAACTGCGTCGAGGAGTTTTCGATGACCATCAGATTTAAGGGAAGGATCTGCCCAATCGCGACCAGCTGCTCGTCAAGATAGATCTTAGGAAGCCACATCAGCACGATCAGTGGCTCGAACCAACAGGCCCGAGGAGGGAAATGATGCATGGAAAGGCTCTATTCAGAGACTGGAAGATAGATTGGGAGAAATGGCTAAGACCAAGAACCCTTTACAACGAACTTTTGTTCAAGGAACACCCTTTGTCCAGGCCGTTGTGGATTTTCCCACACCATCAAAGTTCAAAGCACCTATTGTGACTCTAAAATATGATGGAAAGACCGATCCTGTTCTTCATATAGAGCAATATCAAGCTACCGCCGACATCTATGCTGTCCTCGACGAGATGAGATGCAGAGCATTCTCAGGAACTCTTACTGGATCTACCCAGATATGGTACAATAATCTTCCTCGGGGTAAGATTTTAACTTTCTTTCAACTGGCCGAGTTATTCATTGGGAATTTCTGCTTTGGAGCAAAGCCAATAAAACGAGTAGCGCATCTGTTAAGTGTTAGACAAAAAGCTGGTGAAAGCACCAGGGATTACTTAACTCGTTTTAATAACGAGAAAATCGAAGTCATAGATTATGAGGAAAAGACAGCGATCACCGCCTTGATGAGTGGGTTGGTGCCCAACAAGTTGTATTACACTTTGGCCAAAGATCCACCCACAACCATGTCAGAACTGATGGAAAAAGCGGCTAAAATCATGAATGTCGAGGAGGCTATGGCTGCGAAGAAGAATATGGATAAAGAAACCAAGGTGGAAGTTAACAAAACCAAGAAGAAAGAGCATAATAACAATGGTGGTGATAAACAATCCAAAAATAGGTCTCCATGGGAAGTATTGAAGAAATTTGATAATTATACTCCTTTGAAGATGGGAATCAACCACGTCCTGGAAGAAATCAAGAATAACGAGGAGTTAAAATGGCCAAAGAAAATGAAGGCAGACCCTGACAGGAGAAATAAGGAAAAATATTGCGAATTTCACAAAGATCATAGTCATATGACCAAAAATTGTATAGCCCTTCAGAATGAGATCGAAACCCTCATCAGACGAGGAAAATTGACAAAGTATGTTGATCGTAGAAATGAAAGAAGGAATGACGATCGAACAAGAAATAGGTCTAGATCTCCTCGTCGAGTAGAAGAGAACAGGAAAAGAGACCATGAAAATGACCCAGAAGACGATCCCGATCTTCCCAAAAGACAAAGGCAGCCAGAACGCGAGGTATTTTCAATACGTTTTGGGTTATTTGACTGTAATGTTATTACAGGTGGAGATGCGGGAGGAGGAGATCTTACTGTCGAAAGAAAGGCTTACCTCTGTGAGGCTCAAGCTTGCTCATATATTCAACGGATAAATCTGGCCGAGGAGGATCAGCCAAGAAAGGTAAACAAAGAGAAGTTGGTCAGTGGTTTTTCAAAGAACGACCTTGCAGGTGTCTTATATCCTCATGATGACCCATTGGTAATCAAAGTGAGGATGAAAGAAGTGATGATTTCAAGAGTTCTGGTAGATAATGGTAGCTCGGCACACATCATGTTCTACTCGTGTTTCGACAGTTTAAATCTAAAGTTATCTCAATTGGAGCCTTATCACAGACCTCTCCTCGGTTTTGCTAGCGAGAAAGTTTTTCCACTTGGAACGATCAAGTTGGATATATTCATTGGAACATGGCCTGCTTGTCGAACAGAAAGAATACGCTTTTTTATGATGGATAAGAATGTCCAGTCAGCCTACAACATCATCATGGGAAGGGTCGGATTGAAGAAGTTCGAAGCAGTCCCATCTACAGTACATTAGTGTCTAAAATTTCCAATAAACTTTGGAGTAGGAGTTGTAAAGGGCGATCAAAAAGTAGCTCGGAAATGCTATTATTCATCTGCCGAGCAAGAGGAACTGGAGGAATCGAGGAAAAAAACTACTACCTATCAAGTAGATGAAGGTACAGAAATTGAAACATTGGATCCTAGAGATGAATCGCAACTCGTGAAGGGTCAGGTGGTGGAAGCTACAGAAAACATCATTCTGGATGATGAGCACCCTGAATGAATAACTCAAATAGGTTCGTCGTTGGATGCCTCAATAAAACAGGAGTTGATAACTTTCCTAAGAAGTAGAAAGAAAACTTTTACATGGAGTCATGAATATATGCCTGGAATATACCCAAATTTCTTATGTCATGAGCTCAACGTGAATAAGGAGATCAAGCCAATAAAGCAGAGAAGAAGAGTATTTATCCCCGAGAAGAATCAAGCTATACAAGAGGACGTTGAGAAGCTCCAGAAAGCTCGATTCATCGAAGATGTTAAATATCTAGACTAGTTAGCAAATGTGGTGATGGTAAAGAAGAAAAACAACAAATGGAGGATGTGTGTAGACTTCACTGACCTCAACAAAGCATGCCCAAAGGATCACTTTCCATTGCCCCGAATTGACCAACTGGTAGATGCTACCTCGGGACATGAGCTGCTCAATTTCATGGACGCTTATTCTGGTTACAATCAGATCAAAATGAAACCTGAAGACAGGGAGAGTACTTCTTTTATTACCCCTAGGGGAACTTATTGTTATAATGTTATGCCTTTTGGTTTGAAAAATGCAGGTGCGACATATCAGCGACTGATGAACAAGGTCTTTGCCGAACAAATTAGTTGCAATATGGAAGTCTATGTCGATGATATGCTGACAAAGAGTAAGAAAGTTGCTGATCATGTAGTTGACTTAGGTCAGACCTTTGATCAACTGGACAAATACCAAATGAAGCTAAACCCGACGAAGTGCATATTTAGAGTACCATAAGGCATGTTTCTCAGGTACATCGTCAATCAACGAGGCATTGAAGTAAATCCAGAAAAGATCAAAGCTCTATTAGGGCTACGATCTCCAATGACGAAGAAAGAAGTGCAAAGTCTTAAAGGACGAGTAGCAGCACTCAACAGATTTGTATCGCGAGCAACTGATAGATGTCTCCCGTTCTTCAAAACACTCCGAAAAACTTTTGAGTGGAATGATGAATGTGAGAAGGCCTTTCAATCCTTGAAGAAGTATCTGGGAGCATCTCCGTTGTTGTCTAGGCCGGTGATGGGAGAAAAATTATACTTATATCTGGAAGTATCAGAAAATGCAGTTAGTTCGGCATTGATCAGAATGGAGACTGGAGTGCAAAAGCTAATTTACTACACAAGTAAAGCCTTCCGAGGAGCAGAGATCAGGTATCCAAAGCTAGAAAAATTGGCACTGGCGCTAATTGAGGCGAGTAGGAGAATGAGGCCATATTTCCAGGCTCATACTATAGTCGTATATACTGACATGCCATTGAGACAAGCCCTTCATAAACCAGAAAAATCAGGGAGATTTATGTACTGGGCAATAGAGCTTGGTTAATATGATATAATTTATGAACCCAGATCATCGCTTAAAGGGCAAGTAGTAGCTGATTTTATAGCAAAATTCACCTATCCTGATACTCCCGAAGAGCAAAAGCTACTCAACGAGCAACCTGTGGATGTTACAGGATCAACAAACGCTAGTCCAGACCCACTTAGGTTGGTAAAAGGGCAAGTGGATGTTACAGGATCATTAAATTTGAGCTCGGACCAACTTAGGTTGGTAAAAGGGCAAGAAAAGATGGTCGACGAAGAGCAAGAAATATCAGGGGATGGTGAAAGGAAACAACAAATATTTCACCGAGGAACTCTGTCAGACCAGAAATTAGAAGACGAGTTGCCTATATGGAGGTTATATGTAGATGGCTCATCTTGCACTACAGGCTGTGGGGCAGGGATCGTTTTGAACATCCCAGACAAAGTCGACATGGAATACGCCCTACGATTCCAATTCAAAGCTTCCAATGATGAGGCTGAGTATGAGGCCATGATTGCAGGTCTTAATTTAGCAAAAACTATGGAGGCACAGCAGGTTATTGTCTTCAGTGATTCTCAATTGGTAGTGAATCAAATGTTGGGAACATATGAAGCCAAAGGAGAATTAATGATCAAGTATCATGCAAAGGTGATGGAGTTGGTATCAGAATTTCTTGCTGTTCAGCTGATAAGAATACCAAGAATAGAGAATGCCAACTTCGGTTGATTAGGAAACCATACTCCTAAAAATGCCAACTCGGTTTGGTTAGGAGGCAACGATATTCCTAAAAATGCTAACTTCGGTTGGTTAGGAAGAAAAATATATTTTCCAAAAAGTACCAAAGTTGGTCGGGAAAAGAAAAATTCACCAATTTATATGGGTCGAGAATCAAAAGATATTGATAATTAAGGCCAAGTTAAATTTTTATTACCCGTAATTGGTCGAGAAGCAAAACATCATTAATTTTTGGTCAGTCAAATGATTACCACAAATTCAAACTAGTCGACAATAAGTTTTGATCAGCTATAGTTGGTCGACAAGCTTATATAATATTGTTATCTTTTTAATAGATATGCATACACAAATGAAAAGTACTTTACAACTACAAGACAATGACAATCAACATTTGCAAACAGAATATATGTCTTTCATTAAGTCCAAAAATGAAGTACATTGATAATAAAATGTATACTAACTATTACATCGAGATTCCTACTCTATTGGTTTCTTTCCTTGTGCTTTTGAAACAGGTTCCTCGCCAGCAGGAGGATCCTCTAAGGAATAGGGAGAGTTGATGAAGTTAAGGTCTTGAAGCATCCTGATATTCATTACGGATGGTCTATCTAGCAGGTGCACGAGGCGATATCACACTGTATTGGAATGGAGATTATAATCACTAAGATACTTAGAAATCAAGCACCGAGGAATGGCCCGAGCAGGGATCCAGCTCATGTCAAGCTTGTAAGGTGGAACTGGTAGATCGAGTAGTCCAGGATTATGGTAATCCCATAAATAGTGACCTTGCTCCAATTGCAGTACACCCAGAGCGTTCAACCACCCCTGCTTGTAGCCTTCATTATTGGCATTTTCAATACGAGCATCTAAATGGTAAAGGGCTTCGTTGTAGCCTGCTATCCAGAATTCTCGGGGTTGCTTATGGAATTGATAAGTTAATATTTTTAACTGCTCGTGAAGGCTTCTGGAAAAAATTTCCTTATTCTCCAAGGCAGATTTCTGCGCAGCAAGTTGCTCATCCAAATTCTGGATTTTCTTAGACATTTCGGCCAATGCTTGATTTTTTTCCATCAACTGGAACGCTTGATTTTCCAACGTTGATTGAGTTCGAGCTTCTTCAATAGTAGGCTGAAGAACTCTTGGTCGTCCCCGAGAATCTCTTGTTCGTCCCCGGGCAGGAGTAGAAGGACCATCTCTCCTCAAAGTCTCCAACTCATCTCGTAATTTAGCATTTTCAACTTCCAAGAAGGAGAATCCCTCATCGTTCACAGGGACCAAGGCATTTGAGGAGGAGGCAAGAGACTTTAATTGAGCTAGTTCCTTTTGCATATTATTATTCTCTTGCTCCAACAGCTCAGCTATTTGCTTGTGCTCCTCGACCTCCGTTTTCAAAGTTCTCTCTCTCACTTCGTAAGCAGCAAACATCTTGTCATAGCCCTTGTCAGCACTGAGTTGTTGATATTTCTTTTCATACCCCTCATGCAAAAGAGCTGAAGACTCTTTGTATTACTGTTGAAGTTCATCAAGAGTGCCTTGTAAGTCTTCAGTCATTTCATAATAAGCCACATTATTGGCTGCGGCAGGATCAAGCAGACACTTCAGGTATTGATAAGCCTTAATTTCCTGCTCTGAAGCATCTTGGCCGAGGATGTCAACAATTTGTGATTCATCCAAATTAGTGTGACCAGCCTTAAAGTATTTATTGCATTGCCTCAGCAGTTTTGTATCATGAGCAGACAACAACTCCATTCTGGCCACAAACTAGTAAAAGAGGAGAAGGCAAGAATTAATAAGAATGCAAACAGAGTATGAAGGAAAGAATCAACAACATGTATGATCAAAAGTGCAAGTTTTATTACATCATGGAAAAGGAGTACAAAGTTCAAAGTTACATGTGCCAAAAGAAAATAAAACAAAGATAAAATACCGAAGAACTTTACACCTTTTCCTTGTCTCCCAAAACTTTCTCGGGAGCCTGGGACGAGGAGCTAGGTTGCTCAGCGGGAATAGAAACTTGCTCGGCAAGTGCAAGAGGTTGCTCGGATGAGGTATGCAGTAGTGGAAGCTGCTCGTTGGTTGGCTGGATAACTTGGTGGGCAGGGATCTGATCACCCACAACCATGGAAGACTCTTCAGAGGAAGCTTCATCCTCTTCTTCTTCCTCGGGAGTTGGAGGGGGACCAGGAATATGTCGCTGGAATAGGTCAGAACCTTCATCAACTTTTAACTCTTGTAGAGCAGCAACCCAACCATCTCTGAAATATTTGCCACTTCCGTACTATACTTGCGACATCATTGCAGCCACTCCTTTATTCCATCCCTTGTCCCAGCCAACGCTGAAAGACTTCTTCACAGCTAATTTTCTTTTTGCTTTCTTCGAGGATAGATTCTCGGACAGAAGTTCCTCGGCAGCTTTCAGCTTATTCTCAGCCTCCTCTTTTTGGCGACTTACTTCGTGGAGCTGGATTAATTCCTCCTCAGTAACTTTGAGCTTTCCCTCAAGCTCTTCAGCATTTTTAAGCTTCTCGTCGAGCTCCTTATTCTTCTGTTCTAAATACTTTACTTTATTCTCCAACCCTTTGGAGACTTCAACAATATGAGCCTTCTCTTCCTCGACCGAGGAGAGTTTCTTCTCCCAGACAGCTTTATCCTCGTCATATTTCTGACAGGAATCCTTCAGAGATTGGGTCAAACCCACTAAAGCTTCCTCCATACCAGACGAGGAGCTAGAAGCCTTGATAGCTTCGTCTTTCTTCACAATTGTATTAAAATAGCTCACCAACTGGAAAAAGGAAATAACTACAAGTCAGTACAGAGACAGATACACCAAGGGAAAAATAAAAAGATTCAAAAAAAGAAAAACTTACTGAAGCAATATGGCGAGTAGCCAAAGAGGTGAGCATATCCCGAGAAAGGTTTTCTTCAAGACCTTGGATCTCGAGAATAATCCAAGTCTTCACCGAGCTCATGGCAGAGCTCGGGGGAACAAAGGTAGGAACACCAGTATCACTAACTGGGGGCTGGGAAATGGTTTCAGCCAAATTGACCGAGGAGCTTTTCTCCAGCCTCCTCGAGGGAACAGGAACATTTTCGACCAAGGAAGAACTCTTGGTCAGTGAAATGGTAATCACCTCTGTTGGAGCATCACTCTTACTCGGAGCAACTGGGGGCTTCTCAGCAGCCTTCTTAGTTGCAGCAGGAAGAGGAGCATCAATTTTCTTTGTCCCCTCTGGGACATCAAATTTACTTCTTTTTGCCTCCCCAGCACCAGAGGCAGATTTCTCAAAGATAGAAGGAACCCTTCTCTTACCCATCTTTTGACTCAGGGTAATGTGTGATTTAGGAGAAGAATCTTCAGGAACTGGCACCGGTTCAATATTGCTGATCACCGGACGAGCAATAAAAGAAGATGTGTAGCTCTTATACTGCAGCAAGTATGAGGCAGACCTAATATGCTCATCGGCAACAGTCTGATGCAAGATCCAGATAAGTTTTAAGTGTTTTATGTGAACTTCTGTCTCCTTTGGAGATTTTCTCTTACTATCAACTGCAAATAAATAAACATTGAAATATCAGTCACACACTTTATCAAACATAATGAAAGAATAATTTTAGAAATAAAATAAAATCAAAATAACCTATCCCATTGCCATAGGGAGGGCATTTGGGACCCTGATATACTTCATCTCCAGTTAAAGGAGCATGTTGCCAATTTTTGATAACGACCCCATGCTCGAAATAGTCCCTATTGGCATCTGGGAGATTGACTACTAAAGCCCTATTTAAAAATCTAGTTTTTAAATAAAAAGTATTATCCCCAACTGCCCATCTATAACAGAACATGATTTCTAGAATTCCTATGCGAGTTCCATGAATTTGATTTAACCTCTGCACCCCATTAACTAATCTCCATGTATTGGGGGCTATTCTTGCAGGAACAACGTCAAAATATTGACAAAATTCAAGACATAAAGGATTTGGTGGAAAAGAAAATCCACACTCAGCAACAAAAAGACTGGGGAACCAATGTCCCTCAGCCAATCGGAAATAATCTGAAGGCTCAGAAAGTTCCTCCAGAATTACCCAAGAAGGGATAGAAAAATCAGAACGAAACTTATCAAGAGATTCAACAAGGTAAACCATGGTGAATAAAGGAAATGAAAAAGAAGGAAGAAGATCTTACAGGAAAAGAGTGGATCTGTTGACAACGAACGATGGAAAAGATGAACGCACAAGAGAGAGAGAGACAATGGAAAACTCAAAGACAGAAATTTGAAAAAGTAGAAGACGATGGGATTGTTTGCTGTGCTTAAATACTTTGCCTCGAGAAATGGTAAAGGTAATGATTACAAAAAGAAACGATTACGCTACCGGCGGCTAAAAGGACAAAAAATGCGTGGAGATCGAAGCGGTTATAAAAATTCAAAAAGTCTGATTCTTCGAATTTGGAAGGAAAAATAAATACAAAGGAAACGCTCCTAAAAATCTGGAGGATCATTTAAAATCGTCATATTCCGAGAAAGAATGTTCCATACTCCTCAAATTTCGAACTATGAAACATTGGGGGCTTCTGTTGATACCAAAATTGACATGCTGACGTGGATGAATCACAAGAAGACACTTGTCAGTTTACGTGGCACCTACAGACATTTCTACAATCACTTTAGCAACGAGGAACTCTGCCTTCCCGATCAACTCAGACACTCCGAGTAACAGGTGTACTCCGAGGAACTTCATTTCTCCGAGGAACTCCACTGCTCCGAGGAACTCCTGAATATCGAGAAACTAAGGCGATCCGAGCTGCATCTCGACTAGAGCATTAATTGCAAGATAACCAACAGTTCGACTATTCATTGAATCCATATCATCATCATACAGATGTATACACTTAAGGGGCATTAATTATTTACCCTTTCACATGTACAGCCTAGAGGCTATAAATACACTGTATCGCCCTCATTGGGAGGGACCGAAATTTCTTGATCAAACTTGTAATCGAGAATTCCCAAACATTCAGCAATAACAGAAACAGTGGACGTAGGCCATTCTTATAAGGCTGAACCACTTTAAAAATTCTTTGTCTCATTTAAATTTATCTATGATTAAATAATTAGATACAATCTAATTTTTTACATCAACAAAACTAAGGAAGGAGGAAGGATCAAATCAGTAAATGTTGCTGCCAAGCCTATACATGGAGAAGCACACGAGGTGAGCACAAGTATTGCAGGTTGGCATGGAATGGTCGACTACACAGTGGTTCCCATAGATGCTTTTAATGTCGTTCTAGGTATGGACTTCTTAAGGAGGGAAAATGCCTTAGTATTGCCGAGTGCTGCCTCATAGGAAATGGGACTCCATGCATGGTTCCAACATCAACTGGGAGCACAAGTGGGATGCGGACTATGTTATTTATGCAAGTTTTGGAGGATGCATCAAGCGGCAAGGAGAAAAGGAGACACGGGAGACGTCAAAGGCCAAGGCGCATGACTTAGGAGCAACAAGGGCGTTGAACGAGTTTGGTGGGGGAGGATGTCACGTACCAGGAATTTTCTACAATTTTCTAGCATAAAGGCTCCATCCCTACACCATTTCTCTTCTGAATATTCTAGAGTTATCTAGTATTATCTAGTATTGTCTAGTGAGTTATGGAGTATTGTAGGATTTTCTAAAGTAATCGAGAGTATACTTGTATTGTATAGAATATTCTAGAATGATAAGGAGGTGTGTAGCTTTCTAGAATATTCCCATAAGGAGGTGGGAACATTCTGGATAACTAATATGGACCATTGATGTATTTTGATCACCACCGTCCATTAAGGAGGTGGGATGCCTATAAATAGTTGGGGAGGTCAAATACTTTCCTTTGTGTTGTACTTGTTCCACTCTTCTCCCTTCTCTAGCACTTGTGTTACAACTTTGCTAGATTGCTAGACTTACTTAGTTAACTCATCGGTCATTGGAGTGCTAAGTGTCGCACGGAGAAGTAGCTAAAGTCTAACCCCGTGACACTTAGCTCAAGTCCATCTCCAATTGACTGAGTTGAGGGGCTAGCACCTTGGGTCTGAACCGGGGGGGTGAACTCCACGGTTGAGCCACTGGTGCGGTAGTAGGAGTACTAGGTGGGGTAGTAGGAGTAAAAACAAGAGGCTTAGCCCAAGACCCTCTTCCAATTGATTAAGTTAAGGGACCCACACAATGGGTCTCAACCGGTGGTGGACTCAATGGCTGAGCTACTGGTGGGGCAGTAGGTGGGGCAATAGGAGTAGGAGGTGGGTAGTGGGACCCTTACCCTAGTCCTACCCCGTCTTCATCTACCACCACCACCTTGTTGATTATCCTCATCTTGGTTATTTACAAAGCCATGGTTTTCATGTCCACTATAACTACCTCGATGATCCATTTTTTTTTCCTTATCACAGACGGGGGGGGGTGGGGGGGGGGGGGGGGGGGGGGGGGGGAATTGCTTTTCATTAATTCTGCAGTGCTCCATACAATCACTTATTTATATAAACTACAACTTGTCAACAATTCAAACTAACTTATAACAAACTAACTAACCACTAACTAACTTTTGAACATACCAACTACAGGACCTATTTAGTTATGATTCATAACTATATGGACAGTTCTAGAAGTATCGATAAATGATGAGATGAAAGCCTATTGGGCGAAAGCTTGTTGTGTTGTTAATGACAACTTTTATATGGGAATAATCGAATGAGTCCAAATTTGTTAATGACAACTTTTATATGGAAATTATAATAGAGATACTAATTTCAAGGATCCTTTTCTAACATGAGTGATGTGTCAAGCATAAATTTGATGATGTTTATAATGGATCTTACCATAAAAAAAAAGCATCATTCAATGTATGCGTGATATATCGTTAGATTTTAGAAAAAAGTTTCACCAGATGGATCTCTTGATTTAATCTTCCTTCCTTCTTTTAGGGACGATGAAAGTTCACTTAAATGGATTTTATATTGTTAAGGTGATCTGTTAAAATATGATATTCATTAAAAATTGTCATATTTATTGAAGAGTTAATTATTTAAAGAGTTAATTATTTAAAATGAATTTCATTGAATGGTGATGTTAAATTTTTACTTGGGTAGTCTTAATAATTTTGTACTTTTACGGAATTATAGAGGGTTCAGATTATTCGTGTTTTCTTAGACTTGAATATTGCAATGTAATGTTTTAATAATATAAAGACTATTTTCAATGTTTTAAAATAAAAAATATAAAAAGAATTGTAACTCTTTCTTGCAATTTTAAATAATAGATAAAAAAAACAAAGTAAAAACATTTTTATAAAAAAATGTGAAGGCTAAAAAATTATTTTATAAAAAATAAAACTCTGTTGTTTATTAAAGATCTATTTAACTATTAGAAAACTTATTTTTAATAAAACAAAGAAATTAATTAAAAACTTTCTTTACGAAACAAACTTTAATTGTTTCATAAAATAATTTTTAACTATTTTTAGAAATTTTTATTTGCAGAACACTGATAAAAAAGTTTTTAAAATGAAAAACATTTTTTAATAAACTAAAATCGTGACTTATCAAATTATAAAACCAGTTTTACTTTTTCTATAAACTAGTTAAATTTATTTTTTATGTTAAAATTGTTGTTTGTATAGTTTCTTAATAGAGCTTAAAATTAGTTATAATCTTTCTTTTTTCTATTTATTTTATTTTTAAAATGTTAAAATAGTTATTAGATTTTTAAAATATTTTTTAAAATATTTTTTAATAAAAAAATATTTTTTAAAAATATTATATATATATATAGGAGAAGACTCACCTACATCATGCTCTATACATCATCCATACATCACACCGAGTTGTAGACCCTAAAAATCTTTTTTTGTTCAAATTTTTTATTTTTCTCTTGAAATTAACCTTCCAATAAACTCATGTTCAAAAAATTAGGTCAAATTATATTTTTTTCTCTATTTTTAAAAAATTCATAAAAACTACTCAAAAAAACTTATTTATAAGGGTTTGCGCTAGCAGTTTTTTGCGAATTTTTTAAAAATATCTACAAAATGTATTTTGACCTAATTTTTTGGATATGGGTTGATTAGAAGTTTAATTTCAAGGGAATAAGAAAAAAATTGGAGAAAACTTTTCTTAGGTCCTAGAATTAGGCGTGATGTATACATTATCGATGTAGGTGAGCCTTCCCCCCTCTCTCTCTCTCTCTCTAATATACGAAAGAAGAGTTTGAGGGGGAAAAATAGAGGTTTTATGGTGAAATGCGGTTAGTAAGTAATTAATCAAGGGTATATCGAACAGTTTATGCATAAAAATGATATGGTTAATGGTTAACTGACGGAATCCATCAAAATGATACCCTAACCCCAAGAAGTGAAATCCACCTTCTCTCTCTTCATGGCCCTAACTAAACCCTCCCTTTCCTTTTCGTTTTTCAATTTTCGACCAACCTATCCTTCTCGTGATATTAAAAAAAAAACTCCCCTCGCAATTTTTCTGGCAACCAAACTAAACCTTACTATACTTTGTCCTCTATTATTTAGATGAAATCCATCCATCATCCTATCTATTTTGTTCGGCAAAATGGGAGGCAAAAGGGGAGTTTATCCATTTTTTCGGCGAAAAAATCTTCCACTCTCCTCCTACATCTCTTTGTCAAGAAAAATCACCCCAGCAAACATTTCTCCCCCCCCCCCCCCCCCCCCCCCCCCGACATTTATATTTATAATAAAAAATACATCTTTTTCAAACAAAACTCATTCACCCTGCTCATCCCTTTGACTTATATTTCAATTTTTGGCAAAAAATAGTAGTTACCCTTTTCACAAAAAGCACCTAACTTCCCCCTTCCACCCTAGACCACCCTCCCCATTTTTAAACTAATTGTTTGGTTCAATATTAATATATGGGAATCAATTAGGATCGATTTTGTTCACGGGTTAGACAAAAAAATTATTGATTTTAACCGACCCAAAAAAAATAGTACAAGTTTATATATACTTTTACATACAACCTCAAGTGTCATTAATTTAGCAAAAGGAATGCTCAATCGATTAGGAATCCCTTTAAATGTGAATATTATTGTGTGCTACTTATGCATGTAATTCTATGAATAATAAGAGTCAAATTTTAATAGATTATAAATATAATCAATGCAAGAAATGTCATATGCACTTGACGATAAATAAAAATTGTTAAATTTATATCCCATAAAAGGAAAAAAGGACATTAGTAACCTCATGGATCAAACATTTGCATATATGGTGGGGGAATGCCCCCGTTGTAATAGCTTTTAATAAAATTAGCGATTTGTCCCAATCATTACTGCCTTATTTAATTTATTTCAATTCTTCTCTTTAATGAACTTATATATCCGACCAATTATCATGCAATTTAACATAAGGCTTGAAACACTAGCTGTTGTTCAGAGCGATTTTCAAGCAAAGCATAACAGACTGTTTCTTACTAGTCATAATGAAGATGATAATGATGATGAGCTTGACAAGCTCCTGCGTCTCGATGTTTCAGCCCATTCCAAAGAGGCATATTTTTCATCGAGTAGTTGCAAACAGTGTTGCCAATCATGGCATGATCTTCATGTAACACCTCGCGCATTCTGGCGTCAACCACCACAAAACTATGTCGGGCGTCACTAAATAAAATATCATTCTCAGCATGTGACAAAAATATGAGGCATTAAAAACTTGTATCCCTACGAGATATAATTCAAATTATCCAAAAAAAATATAAACATTCATGCAAATTAGAATCCATCACCATGCTATCCCCAAAATAAATCTAAATTCAAATCATTGAAAATCAAATGAAATAATCAAACTATAAATATCTAGATGAAACCATAAACAATTGTGAACCGATTGGCCCAGCAAATCCATAAATGAAAGTGTCATAAGAAAATGATGGAATGAAAATAAATCAAACTACTATTAAACCGAATAACATAAATCTTCAGTTGCACTCCGAAGATCTCCAATCCATTATATGCAGTAACTCCATCACCATACCTGAAATGTTATTCAATGTAATGAGTCAGAGCCCACCGCATGAATACTAGCTGCCCCTCCAAATTAGGGCTCGTAAACCCATACATAAGCGTTATACTTGATAAATATCACAATAGAATATTTTAATTTAAACGAGATAGATAGCATGCGAGTGAAAATGAACTACAACTATCTACCCAAATAACTAAGCCAGCCTAATGTTCAAGACCAATTATGATATTTTAATCATTTAATTTTGGTAAAACTATTAATTCAATTTCATTCGATTACCCAATTTATTATTATGGCGACACTATTATAGTCGACCGACCTTTCTATTGATCCTGCACATATTCGGGTCCGCCTAAAGTTTTACACCACATACATTCCCCACGCTATAGCCAATCAGTCCAATTTTGTTAGTCCTGAACTTATTGTGAGGTTCCATGCACGACATGTCACACTAGCCAGCCAGCCCAATTTTCGTTAGCCTTACACTTATTGCTGATGCCAATGCACACTCACGTCACTATCGTCAGCCAACCCAATGTCGTTATCCCTGCACTTTTTAATGATGCAAATTAATTTTAATACCCCTTTATTATCTAATGAATTAATTTACCATTTTATCAAGTTCATTATTGTGACCATCCCTATAGAAATTTTCCCTTCCTTCCCAATCTCCCTACGTGGATCGCTTTGGGAGGAAAGAGAGGGGGGAGTAAAGGTCCCGTGTCCCATCACTACTCAAAGGGGTTATTCGGTCGTCATCGATGTGGGATGATGTAAAGAGATAGAGTCGTCATCCTATTTTGCACGAAACAGGCAAAATAACATGCTACCACCTCGAGAGAGCGGCATCAAAGACAAACTAATACTTACGAAACCAATAGTTTAAAGGTTCGGGGGCTAACTTAAGGAATGGGAAGGTGTTAGGCTCCCATCCCTCCCTTTCGGTCTCTTATGTGCTTATGCTACTATTTCCCTTAATTTCTCCATAAAGTGTGTGCGCGTGTATATATAAGTGGAGATCGGAATCGTTCGACTCTGTCAAGAAAAAGACGGAGTGAGCTCTTCCATAGGAAGGTTCCCAAAATAATAATTAGAAAAAAATGATGTGTGTGCTTATCGAGATATTGATCGTTATGATAAAACGATATTATGTGTTTGATAAGACGCAAGTATGAATCAAAAGTATGATATATATATGAATAATATATGGATAAAATACGACTCGAGTCTCAGGTTTTAATCTGAAATGCCTACGTAGCCTATAAAGGCATAAAAGTCCACGTAGTTCGCATGCAGCATAATGGTGGGGTTTATCCCATAGATTCAAATGGGTGTTTATTATATGTATGTGTGTAGAAAATATATTTTTAGTTTTGAGAGAATGTGATGAAGAATCCTGTTGAAATTTATAGGTGTTACGCTCTTTTTATTTGTTTTGATTTTTTATAGAAAATAAATTATGTCCAATATAACTAATAAAGGATGAGGTAATAAAGTGTATGATCTAAAGTAAAAGATAAATTGAGAATTTACATAACTAATGTGAAAATTAAGAAATTTAAAGAGAGAGAGAGGGATGTTTAGACCTTCTTTGGAGACTCGAAGCTTAATCTTGATCCTTGATGAGATTCCTTGCAAGTTGGGATGAATGTTGAATGAGGGAGAATGATATTTTTGCTAAATTGGGTATGAGAATGATGGGAATGAAAGGCAGAGAAGAATTTCACACAAGGAAACTCTCTTGATTGCAGAAGAATGTTGTCGAGATCACTGATATTAATGAGTCTGAGGTGTGCCGTGGAAGTGAGCTCATGCCCTCCTTATATATGGTAGGGGAACTATCGATTGGAATAGCCCTTGACCTACCAATTGGTAGGTGACCCTAGACACACTACTGATAGGTAGGGAAATGGACCTGCCAATTGGGAGTCTCGTGCAGATTTTTTCGGAAAAACGATCATAGAACGCAATTCGTAAATTCAAATCGTGCGTAGGGCATACCATTAGAAAGGTAATTCATAGACATTTGGTAATGTTTTTGGCCTCTCCCGGGTATGGGAGTTGACTTTGGGCCAAACGGGTCTCGGAATCGCCCATCAGTCCTTTGGATGGAAGATCGTCAGATGGCGATGGATTGTTCATCCAAACCGTAAGTCCAAATCGTGTACAGGGTGGACCGTTGGAAAGGTTATTTGAGGAACTTCGAAGTTTCAAAGGGATTTACTCTATTCGGATAGTTAACTTTGGTCAAATGGGGCTCAGAAGCATTCAATGACCTTTTGGAGTAAAATAGATTGTTTGTCTGTACCTTAAGGATAATTCGTACATGGGGAGGATTGTTGGAAAGGGTATTCAGTGATCTTTAAATATTCATTCAGTATCATTCGAGATGAAGAGATGAATTTGGTCAAACAGAGCCCGAGAGCGCTCGGTGGCCTTTGGATCAGTTTTTAGGGGAAAATGGATTGTTTATCCGAATGGTTATGTCATTTCGTGCATGGGGCAGACCATTAGAAAGGGGTTTTAGTGCCATTTGAATATTTATTGAGCTTTCTCTCTCACAATGAAGTTAATGGAGGTCAAAATTGGGGCTTGGGAGCGTCAGGTGGCCTCTAAGATGGTTTTGATAGTAATATGGTCCATTCGTTTGAATGGTTATTCCATTTCATGCACGGGGTGGACCATTGGAAATGGGATTTATAACCCTTCAAAGACTCAATGATCTTTCGCTCTGACAATGAAGTTGACTAGAATCAAATGGGCACGGGACCACCTAATGGACTCTAAATCGCTACTCGGAGTATGACCTAGGGTTTGTATTGAATAGGGAGGTGATAGGGGCTTAAGGAGAGACTTAGGGGGTTCTAGAATGTGGTGTCTACAATTATTTTCTAATGGACCCACCCATTATTCGAGTCTTAAATCCTCAAACCATCCCTTGTCCCATACTTCGAGATCTCCAAACTAGAAGTCTATCCTAGTCTATCCCCTAGGAAGAATACCTACCAACAATTACCCTCTAGTCTTGTACCTAGGCTAATAAAATAACAAACTGCTCAGCCCTAACCTGGAAGTACCCATCCATAATAACCTACACTCACTAGTCTCATACCTAGACAGTGTTAACAGTGATAAAGGCCTACCTACTAGTCCCATACCTAGAAAGAAACCTAAAATAAGGTGAAAGCATATCTACCCCAACAATCTTATCGTCCCCATGGTGCAAAACATTAACATAATTAATGATCACATAAGGCATATTTTTCTAATTATAACAATTCTTCCAAATAAATTCCAAAATTTCAATTCAACCAATATATGTCCGTTTAATTTTAATTTTACTTAAACAATTTCGATTTTAAGAACTTATATAATTTCCATATACATGCATATTTTGGGGGCATAAAATAATAAATTTATATTCTATAAGATACACATAAATAACATGATTTTTACAAGTCGAATTAAAATTATAAAATTCAAACGATTTATTCTAATATGCGAATGTCCATATATTCTAATCGAATTCCAACCTCTAAACTGAGAATGCAAGTGTTGATATAAAAAAATACATTTCATCTAATTAATTAATCACAGATATATATGAGTGAAGAAATAAGACAAGAGATTTTTAAAGTGGTTCAGCCTTAAGGAAATGGCCTACGTCCACTGGTTTGTATTACTGGGTATCTTGCCTTGGTTTCGATTATGTTCGCTTTCCCTGCCATGAGGGTATTACAATGTATTTATAGCCTTTGGGCTATAAATGTGAATAGATAGTGTGCCTTTATCGAATAGGCATATACATATGTACGTGGTAAGGAATGACTGTAACACAATAAACATTGAATCTGCCTGGTCGTTTTGCCTTCCCAATAAGTATCTCGGTACACTGAGTAGCTCAGTACATTGAGTAGCTCGATATGATGCGTGCCGTCATACACTTGTTCCACGTCAGCTGACTAATTTTTGTATCAACAGAAGCCCCCAATGTTTCACAATTGAGGTTGTATGCGAGAGTGCGGAATATTTTACCCAAAAAGTTGTTCAGGCACATTTCTCATGTCTTGGTTAATTACAGACCTTCAACACTTGTAAAATTTTTCCACTTTGTGTAATAGTTTTGAGCGCGAAATGGAAAATTTCTAAATATTTTGAGTTGTGATGAACACTTGGGTATTTGCGTCTTTTTCCTCTGATGCAACCGTCGTCACTTTTGATCATTACTTTTCTTGTGTTTTGAGGCGACATATATAAAGTCGGTCAAATTCGATTGTCTTCTACCTTTTGCCATGTTGTTTCCAAAGTCATTTTTTCTCATTTTTTCTTCTTACGAACATTCTTTATATCATCTGTCTTAGGTGATCCCTTAATCTTCTGTAAAAATTTCTTCCTTCCTTCTTCTTTCTTTGTTTTAGTCACCATGGTTTACCTTATCGAGTCATTATATTAGAAACGATTTTGCGATTACTTCCTCGGTTGATTTGGAAACTGCTTGTCCTAGTGATTTATTTTCTTTAGCTGAGGGGCACTTGTTTCCCTCTATTTTTGTAGCGGAATGCAGTTTTTCTTTCCCGCCTAATCCCCTGTGTTTGGAATTTTGCCAATATTTTGATATTGTACTTGCAAAAGTAGTTCCAAATACATGGAGGGTAGTTAATGGCATACATAGGCTAAATCAAGTACATAGAAATCATCTAGTGATTCCTGAAATTATGTTTTATTATAATTGGGTCTCTAGTGATACCACTTTTTATTTAAAAAATAGGTTTGTTAACAGAGCCTTAGTGGTCAATCTCCCTGATTCTAATAGGAATTATTTTGAACATGGGGTTGTGATGAAAAATTGGCAGCACCCCCATTAAATGGAAATGATGTGTACCAAGGTCCGAGATGTCCACCTTATGGCAATGGGATAAGTTGTTCTTTATTTTTAAACTAGCTCTATTTTTGTTTGATAAAATGTTTCACTCACTTTTGCTTTCTTCAGTTTTAATTTACATTTGACAATAAAAGAAAACCCCCAAAAGAGAGTAATATTAATATAAAAGAGTTGAAGTTTATCTAGTCAATTCATTGCTAAGGAGCACGTGAGATCTGCTTCCTATTTGTTAAAATATAGGAACACCACTTCCTCTTTTATTGCTGGGCCTACTGCTCCTCCTTCTTTGGTGATTGATCTTGAGTAGGCTCCAGCATATTCTTTAGTTGTTGAAGAATCTTCCTCTGATTTGGCTACTGCTATTGTTGATCTAATGACAAAGAAGAGGAAAATATATGCCCTCTTTGCTAAGATTGTCCCTGGTGCTGATGGGGTAAAAAAGAATAAAGAAGATATCCCAACTGAAGGGATTAAGACAAAGGATGTTTCTCCATCTGAGGGGGAAACTACGACTGTTAAGGAGGTTACCAAGAAGCCCCATGCTTCTCAAAAAGAGGCAGAACATTTGATTGAAGAGGTTACACCTTTGAGAAGACTAAGAAGAGGTCTTGCTGAAAAGACCATTGATGTTGTTGCTCAACCTACTGGGGTTGAATTATGTTCCTTGAGTGTTGGTCCTCCATAATTCATTACTCCTGGTTTGGCCAGGAAATTGATCTGGTCTAGAACTCTTCCTGATCACAGAGCTGGTGAGGCCTCTACTCCTCGGGGAAAATTCTCTGATTTGGCAGCCTAAGACCTTGCATGAGTAAGTGTTATTTTACCTTGACATTTCAAGTAAGCTTTCAATTTTCATATACTAACTTGAGTTTCTCTTTGTCTTGGAGTTTTTGGTTTATTTCAATAATATCTTAGAAAAGGATGAAGCTGTCGAAGTTGCTTCCTCTTCCAGTGAAGTAGAAGAAGCCCTTGATGGGTTTTCAAAATCTTTGGAGGACTCCCGACAAAAATGTGAAGATGACAAAACTTCATGGGAGGATAAAATCAAGGATGCTGAGACAGCTCAGCAAAAATCCATGAATGCTGCAAAGGAGGCAGAGGAGAAATTGAAGGTCATTATTACCAGCAAGGAAGAAGGTTAGGGCAAGCTTGAAGAGGCTGAACGACGTAAGAAAGATCTTGAATAGAAGGTAAAATCTATTGAAGATTTACTTAGGGATAATGATTCCTTAGAGAGGTCGAAGAGGAGGTCTTTTGTAAAAAAGTCCTTTAGCTTTGGCTGGGATAAAGGGTGGAATAAGGCTCTAACTACTACCTCTACTCAAATTGAGTATGCAAGTTTTAAATTCTTTAGGATGGATGGGTTGTTGTGCTAAAACAGTTGAAAATTAATGATGACTCTAAATTATTTCTAAAATATTTCCACATCGCTCCTCCTGCCATTGGAGAAGAAGAAGATAAATCTGGATCTGATGAATCTTCTTTAATGGTGGTGGAACAAACAACTGCTACCACTATCCCTTGAATATTTAGAGCAAGCCCAGCAGACAACGACTTCCTTCGAACAACATCTGCTGCCTTTCGAGAAACTTCAGCAACCAACTCCTTCTTCAAAATCAGCCGAGGATGTAGTGGGGAATAAGGACAAGGTGTAAAGTTATTCGACATTTTTTCTTTACTTTCCTCTGTTTTTTTTTTTTTTGTCTTATACCTCTGGTTGTACTCCCATCTGTTATGATCAATAAAATTGGCTTGTTACTTATCTGAACTTCTCCTCTACTATTCAATATATATGTTATTGATCTATTTTTACTTTTCCTTGCTAGTTTATAGCCAATATGGAATTATTGTCAGCTCATGATACAGAGTTGATGAAGAAATGTACAGACTACTTCAAAGATGGTCGTGCATATTTTATCGAAGAAAAAGTAATTAACATACTTAGTCCTGAAGCCTCTGAATGAGCAATTGATTCTTACCAGTACTTGAAATGATTACTTGATCGTGCAATAGTGAATAACGTAGCTTACTACAAAATAATTGAAGATATTCAAGGAATGATTGAAGAACTTCAACTTCAACACAAGGAAGCCACTACTCTTCTTCATGAAGGTTATGATAAGAAATACCAACAATTGAGTGTTGATTGGGGTTATGATAAATTCATATCTGCCCATAATAAAAGAGAGAGTGTGTTGAAATTTGAAATTGAGGAGCATAGAAACATTTTCAAACTGCTGGAGGAGGAAAATAACACTTTGAGAGAAGAATTGAGACAGTTAAAATCTACTTCTTCCTCTGGAGCTATAGTCCCGGTTAATGATGAAGGTATTTCCTTTTTGGAGACTGAAAATGCTTCATTAAGAGAAGAGTTGGAAACTTTGAAAAGAGTTAGACCTGCATCCAATTCCCGGCGTAGAACAACAGCAGGTCAAAATAGCATTGAAGAGACTATAACTCAGCAAGTCTTATAAAATCAAGCTACTCAATTGAAGGTGAAAAATAAATCTCTGGCAGAGATGTCCTAGAAGATTCAAACTCTTACAGAACAATTATCCACTCAAAGTTCTTCGTTGCATAATAAAGAAGTGTGCTAAAAAGACTACACCAACATGTCGAACGACTAACTTATCAGTTTCACAAGCAATCCAGAGATTTCTGGATGTATGCATACAATAAAGATTTATGTCATCTTATGCCAGATTAAAACAATCAAACAATGAAGGGTACAAACAGGGGTGGATGAACACTTTAACTGCAATGAAAGTTGAGCAAGGAACTGAACTATAGGATTGGTATGACCCTAGGCTACTTGATCTGCCTTTAGCTCCATTCCTTATTGTTTAATTTTAAAATAACTAGGTGATTATAAACTTCATGAAGAATTTAAGATATCTCGATCTCCTCATTTGCTAAACCAACGAAGTTCAAGCAACACCAAAATGCTACAGGACTTGAATTTTATCAATTCTTCTGATGCTTTAGATGACCCTCCAGCTGGAATGAATACTGTATCAAAATCTGAAGGAAAGAAACCAATAGAATAGGATTTTTATATTTTGTTAGTAATTGTTGTTCTAAGTGAAGAAAAATCATCTTGTTATAATTTTGTTTCCTTGGAAATAAAATAATTGCATGATGTTTATTCTGTCAATCTTTGTTCATAACATTAGATCAACGATACTACTACTTTACTAATAACAATAACAGATCACTTATCTAATCAGTCGTTGAATATATATATTTGAATGGACATGTTGCCCTCTTTGATTTGATTGCCTAGACAATGGAACGTTTTTTGTCCCATGTGTTTGTCTAGTTATAGTGATTTTTTTATCACCCATAAGTGCCTAAGCAATGGAATGTGTATCCCATGTTTCTGCTTAGTTGTAGCAATCATTTAGATAAATAATTGCCTTGGTTTTCAAGAAGTGGATATTTTACCCAACTTCTTGCCTAGTTTAGATGCCTCTTGGGTCACCCATAATCAATCAAAACTTGCCTTGATCGATTTTTTTATCAACATTGTTGGTGTCTTTATTGATGCCGACTAATATTTGGCTGGTGGTTGCTGATACCAACCAACTTTTAGATGGTGGTTATTCATGCCTAGCAACTTTTAGTCGGTAGTTGTGTGTTTTCAAAAGCTGCAAGTTGTGTTGCAAGCTGTTGAGTGTAGTGTGTAGCACTAATACCCTATGAGTAGGTAATCCTAATTCAACAGGTATCACTGCTTCACTCCTAAAAGCCAACATGTAAGGGGTTTCTCTAGTTGCTGTTCGGGGAGTTGTTCGGTAATCCCATAACACTGATTGTAACTCATTGATCTAATTCCCTTTAGCATCATTTAGTCTCTTCTTCAACGCATTCAGTAGAGTTCGGTTCATCACCTCTGTTTTCCTATTACTTTGGGGATGACCTGGAGCAGAATGAACTTTTTGAATATTGAACTACAAATAATATGCTGCAAACTCATCATTATCAAATTGGGTACATTGATCGGTGATAAACGCATAGGGAAGACTATATCTGCAAATGATATTCTTCCAAATGAATTTATAGACCCTTTCATTGGCCATATCGATGAGAGGTTCAACTTCCACCCACTTTGTAATGTAATCAACACCTACCATCAAATATTTGAATCATCCCCTTGTAGTTGGCAGAGGCCTAAATAAATCTATTCCCCACATAGCAAATGGCCAAGGCGAAGTGATTGGTGTTAGAAATGCCTAAGTTCTTCATAAAGTAGAAAATCACTGACACTTATCACATTTTTTAGCATAATCCGTACAATCAGCCCGCATTATTGGCTAGTAGTATCCTTGCATACTCATTCTCTGTAATAGAGTTCTTCCTGCTACGTGAGCCCCACAAGATCCTTCATGAATTTCTTTAATTAGGTCTCTGACTTCTACTGGGTGAACACACCTTTGCAAACTAGCTATCAAACCTGGCATCTACAAAAACTCCATTATTCAAAACATATCTTGTTGCCTTGTAATTCAACCTTTTGGCTGAAAGTAGGACGGCTGGTAAAATACCTTCTTCAATATAAGCCCTGATCCATCTAATATGGTCCCATATCCAAAGAGATAAAATTCAGCATCGGGTATTCATCAATACTTCTGCTTGCAAGTACTTCAATAGGGATTGTTCTTCGTAGCTCGATGCGAGTAGTTGAAGCTAATCGAGCAAGTTCATCTTCCCTTTCATTCTCTAGTCTAGGTATTCTAACAACCTTAATATCTGGAAAATTTGCTACCATCTCCAAAGCCTTAGCTAAGTATCTTGGCATGAACTTTCCTTTTATTGCATAAAGACTTAGCATCTGATTCACCACTAATTGCAAATAACTGAACACCACAACTTGCTCTGCATTCAAGGATTTAGCTAAGTTGAGGCCCATAATCACGACTTCATACTCAGCTTCATTATTGGAATCTTGGAATTAGAAATGTAGAGCATATTCAATGTTTATCCCATCTGGACTGTTGAGAATAATTCCATTTCGCAACCTGTTGCACATGAAGAACCATCGACATATAAATTCCATATAGGAATATTATCATCAAACCCTTGGTCTGACAGAATCCCTTGATGGAATATCTTGTTTTTCCTTTCTTCATACTTCTTTTTCAACTCCTGTACTTTATCAGAGGATTCTAGTTGATCGATTTCCATCCCTTCTGGAAATTCTGCTGCTGAGAGTTGATTGGGGATATTTTTTGCTGATCCTCTGGCATCCTTGAGTTTCTCTACATTGGCCCCTTATTGACTGAAGACATCAGGGTAGGAAAACTCAATAATGAAATTCGCAACTGCTTGTACTTTGAGAGAGGGCCTTGGATTATAGGCAATGTCGTATTCCCCTAACTTCACTTCCCAATACATCAATCTTCCAGATGTTTCTGGCTTATGTAAGCCTGTCTGAGTGGCATGTCAGTATATACCACTATTGTATGGGTTTGAAAATATGGTTTCATTCTCCTGCTTACTTCAATCCATGCCAACGCCAACTTCTCCAGTTTAGGATACCTGATTTCTGCTCCCTGAATGCCTTACTAGTATAATAAACCGATATTTGCACTCCATCTTCTATTATTATCAAGGCTGAACTGACTGCCCTTTCTGAGACAACTAAGTACATGTATAGTTTTTCTCCCTCTACTGGCCTAGACAATAAATGACGTGTCCCCAAGTATCTCTTCAATTATAAGAATGCCTTCTCGCATTCGCCGTTCCACTCAAAGGTCGTTCTGAGCACCTTGAAGAATTGAAGACATCTATCAGTTACTCGGGAGATAAATCTATTGAGAGCTGCAATACGCCCCGTAAGGCTCTACACTTCCTTCTTGGTGGTTGGAGATTTTAACTCCAGCAAGGCTTTTATCTTGTCAGGATTTTCTTCAATAGCTCTTTGATTCAAAATGTATCCGAGGAACATGCCTTCCTGTACGCTAAAAACGCACTTGGTCGGATTTAGCTTCATCTGGTACTTCTCCAATTGATCAAATGTTTGCCTCAAATCAGTTATATGGTCAGAAGTTTTCTTACTTTTCATCAACATGTCGTCGACATATACCTCCATATTTTTACCAATCTGCTCCGCAAATACTTCGTTTACCAGCCGCTGATATGAAACACCTGTATTTTTAAGACCAAACGGTATAACATTGTAACAATATGTTCCTTGGGGAATAATAAAAGTGGTACTTTCCATGTACTCTTGCTTCATTTCAATTTGATTATATCCATAATAGGCATCCATGAAGCTTAGAAGCTTATGTCTTGAAGTTGCATCCACTAGTTGATCTATTCTAGGCAGAGGAAAATCATCTTTCGGGCAATATTTATTCAGATTTGTGAAGTCCACACACATTCTCCACTTATTATTATTATTTTTGGCCATCACAACATTAGCCAACCACTCTGGATATTTCGCGTCTTCGATGAAAGAAGATTTTTACATCTTTCTCACTTCTTCTTGAATATCATGGTTCTTCTCCGGACAAAAGACTCTTATCCTTTGCTTCACTGGTTTGATCTTCTTGTTGACATGGAGCTCGTGGCATAAGAAAGTTGGGTCTATTCCCATCATATCCTCGTGACTCCACGCAAATACCTATTTTCTTTGCTTCAAAAATGCTACCAGCTCTTGCTTAAATATTGGATCAAGTGAAGTACCGATCTGAGTTGTTCTTTTTATTTGCTCATCATCCATAATGATACTTTATGTTGCCTCGACTTGGCCTTTAACGAGTTCCATTTCATCTATTGGGTCTAAGGTTTCAATATCAGACTCATTCACTTGATAAGTGGTTGTTTTCTTCCTAAAATCCTCCAATTCATCTTGCTCGGTAGATGAATAGTAGCATTCCTGAGCTACTTTTTGATCTCCCTTTACAACTCTAACCCCAAAGTTAGTCGAGAACTTTAAATATTGTTGTACTATAGATGGAAATGCTTTAAACTTTTCCAGGCCTACTCTTCCCATGATTATACTATAGGCTGACTGGACATTCTTGTCCATCACAAAGAAACGCACATTCTCTGTTCTGCTAACTGGCCAAGTACCAATCAACATGTCTATCTTGATCGTTCCAAGTGGAAAAACTTATTCTCTAGAAAACCCACTGAGGGGCCTATGATACGGGTCCAACTGGCTAAGTTTTAAGTTTAAACTATCAAAACAAGGGTAAAACATGATGTCTGGCGAGGTACCATTATCTACCACCACTCTCGAAATGATTACATCCTTCATTCTCATTTTGATCACCAGAGGATCGTCATGAGGATACAAGACTCCTTCCAAATCATTTTTAGAAAATCCAATGACCAGCTTATCTTTGTTAACTTTCCTTAGGCGATCTTTTTCTGCCAGATTTATTCATTGTATAAAGGAACACGTTTGAGCCTCATTGAGGTAAGCTTTGCTTTCAGCAGTATGATCACCCCCTCCTGCGTCTCCACCTGTAATCATGTTACAATCAAATGAACTGAAATGAATTGAAAATACCTCAAGCTTAGGTTGTCGTCGCCTCTTTGGGATATCGGGATCATCTTCAGGGTCATCTTCATGGTCCCTTTTCTTATCTTCTCTTGGTCGGCAAGGAGATTTGGATCTCTATCGAGCTCTGTTGTTAGTCTATCCACCATTCTGATGATGAACAAACTTGTTCAGATTTCCTTGTCTAATGAGTGCCTCTATCTCATTTTGGAGAGCTACACATTGCTTGGTCGTATGGACGTGATCTTTTTGGAACTCACAATACTTGGATTTATCCTTCCTTTTGGGAGGTATCTTTAGTTTTTCTAATCAATTCAGTTCCTCTCTATTCTTGATTTCCTACAAAACGTGGTTTATATCCAATTGTAAGGGAGTATAATTTGTATACTTCCTTAAATGATCCAATGTATCTTTTCCTTTTGACTGCTTGCTACCACTGTTATTCTTCTGATCTTTCTTCAGCGACTTGCCTTCATCTTTAGCTTCCACCCTTGTATCAGCATTCTTCTTCCCAGCCATAGCCTCCTCGACATTTATAATTTTGGTTGCTTTTTCCATCAACTCAGCCATGGATTTGGGGGGATCCTTGGCTAAGGTGTAATACAACTTGTCTGGAAAAAGACCACTCATGAGAGATGTAATGGTTGTCTTCTCCTCATAGTCTATGACCTCCAGTTTCTCATTGTTGAAATGAATGATGTAATCTCTGGTACTTTCACCTGCTTTCTACCTAACACTCAACAAATGTGATACCCTTTTAACTGGATTTGCACCAAAATAGAAATTTCCTATAAAGAGCTCTACCAATTGGTGCAAGGTTGCAATCTTCGCCCAAGGAAAGCTATTGTACCATATCTGAGCAGATCAGATTATGGTCCTTGAGAATGCCCAACACCTCATTTCATCTGGGACCGCATAAATATCTACTGCACCCTAGTATTGTTCTATGTGAAGAATCGGATCGGTTTTTCCATCGTACTTCGGTGTGACCACAGGAGCCTTGAACTTAGCTGGTGTGGGAAAATCCACAATATCTTGTACAAATGGAGATCCCTTAATAAAGGTTCTTTGGAGAGGGCTCTTGGCCTTGTCCATCTCTCCTAACTTGTCTTCCAACCTCCGAATAGATCCTTTCCATTCATCATTTCCTGCACCTGATTTATTTGTATTTTCCCGAGTAATAGATTGGGTAGAATTCTCCTCTTGGTATCTTTCTTTTCGAGCTACAGGTCTAGGGTTTGGATGCGATTGGGATGAGCCTTCCCTTAAATCATTTGGTCATTGAGAATTTCTCTTCGTAAATCAAGGAGTATTTCTTTTCCCCTGGTGCCCAAACGATCGATGGGAGAAGCTCTAATCAACCTTTCCCAGTGCACTTGGTCTTTTCTGGAGTTAAAGTGATGTTTTCTTGAGAATCCAAAATTCTTATAGGGGAAGTTACACCGGGGATATAGGATAGATCACTTGAATTCCCAAAATAATTGAATTCGGTATGTCTGGATCGTGGCATAGATCGTGGCTCTCGTGAAGATGGTTTATACATGCTTCTCTGTACTCTTCTCTGGCCTATATGGGCAGATGCTCCATTTTGAACAGTCTGAATGAACTGTCGCATAGTTTCCTGCATAGCCTCTTGTCCCATGGCTAAGCTTGTCAAGATTCCTCTTATATCATTTGCATTTGAAGGGGCAGAAGGGTTTGGAGGATTCCCTTCATTATTCCTATTGCTAGATTCTTGGATTTTAGCCATTTATGATGAGTTTTTGGTGAAAAACGCTATGTATAGTAGTTTTCCACACACGGCGCCAATTTGTTGATGTAAAAAACTAGATTTGATCTAATTAATTAATCACATATAAATATGAGTAAATAAATAAAACAAAATATTTTTAAAGTGGTTCAGCCTTAAGAAAATGACCTATGTCCACTGGATTGTATTAACGGGTGTCTTGCCTTAGTTTCGATTATGTTTGCTTGCCCTTCCATGAGGGTATTAAAATGTATGTATATCCTTTGGGTTGTCAATGTGAATAGATAGTGTGCCTTTATCGATTAAGCATATACATTTGTACATGGTAAGGAATGAGTGTAATACAATAAACACTAAATATGCCTGGTCTTTTGGCCTTCCTAATAAGTTGCTCGGTAGGCTGAGTAGCTCGGTACATTGAGTAGTTCTATATGATGTGTGTCTTCATATAATTGGTCCACGTTAGCTCACTAATTTTTGTATCAACAACAAGAGTTTTGAGTCTTAATTCGGATTAAAACTTTGAATAAAAATGGTCACAACTTTAGATTCACTCTTCCTAATTAATATCTCTACATTATTTTAAGAAAATAATGACTATTAGTGTTTAGGTGACATTTAAAACGGATAATACTAAAGGGGAACAATAAAAGTATTCATGCCTGTAAAGAAGTCGTCTTAAAAATCTGATTACACGATTACATTCCTGTCGCGAAAATAACAAAGACACATTTTGGGATGTTATTGAGAAAACTTGGTTTAGATTTTTAAAACTTGGGTTGAAAGTTGTGTTTAATTGGGTTTAGGTTTTGTAGATGAGAGAAGGTAAAAATATGGGAGGCCACTGCTTTTTAAGAAGGTTAAAATGTTTTTTAAAAACCCTAAACCCATGCCTTTATATTTTTTGAAAAGAAAAGAGTTTGAGTCCAACACAAATTCAACAAGAAAAAGACAAATTTTTGCCTCCCACTAGAGCGAACCAGATCGCTCCTAGGGCCGAACCGGTTGGGATCCCTTGCTAAGCCGACATCCCCCGTTTTTTTATATAAAAAGTTATAATTTCTAATTTATATCCCAATTTTAGTTCCGATTAAAATCTCATTTTACATTAATCTAAACCAACATTTTAAGTATAAAGTTAATTAATTCAAAAAATTTATTTTTCTCACAATTTTAATTTATAAAAGATTTTACAGTTTAAAATCATGAGGTGTTACATTATCCCCCACTAGTATAGGAACTTCATCCTCGAAATTGAACGAAGCATAAATGTCAACTTAAAATTACGCGAATAGAATACAGCTTACATATGCCTACCTATAGAATGCTACAATTGGGAGCCCATACACCCAATCCTGCACGCACCTACCCCACGACCAAAATTGATATATATATATATATATATATATATATACGAAAATAACGGCATACCACGTTATCCCACGAATCAACACTCGATTATATCTTCAAAATTCATCGCAGCACTTAAATCCTCAAGTCAAATCACATCACCAAATTTATACTTGCATGATTAACATATGTACTAATAATCTCCCAAATAAATATCGTCTCCAAAATTCTAAGTATCCTCACATCTATATTACTAGTTTTAACCTCAATTCCTACAACCGCCCTAACATCAGAAAATATATCTCTAAGAAACACAACTAATATGTATTCTATACCCAATACCTTAGCAAGTACAAGTCGACAAGATGAAACAAAGATCGGTAATGCTAAAAATAAATGAACTCATAACCTATGAGACCTAAGACCATGCATTGATACTATCTGTAACACCCCGCACACTCTGACGTCAACCGCCACTAAACTATGTCAGGCGTCACTAAATAAAATATCGTTCTCAGCATGTGATAGAAATATCAAGCTTAAAAACTTTTATTCCACAAGATATAATACAAATTTATCCAACAAATATAAACATTCATGCAAATTAAAATTCATCACCATGTTATCTTCAAAATAAATCCACCTCCAAAAATAATAAAACTCAAATGAAATAATTCGACTATAAATATTTAGATGAAACCATAAACAACTGTGGAACCAATCATCATATGAAGCTACTCCAGCAAACATACTTGAAATGTTAGTCAATGCAATAGGTTAGATCCAACCACATGAATACTAGTTACTCTTCCCAATTAGGGCCTGTAAACACAGGGTGAAGCATTATACATGATAAATATCACACTAGAGTATTTTAATTTAAAAGAGATATATATTAGAATGCGAGTAATAATGACCTACCACTTCTACCAACATAACTAAGCCACCTCAATATCTAAGTCCAATTATGATATTTCAATCATTTAAGTTTCTTAAAGTTATCAGTTCAATTTAATTCGATTAACCCAATTTGTTATTATGGCGACACCCATATAGCAAACCAACCTTTCTATTGATCCTGCACATATTCGGGCCCACCTAAAGTTTTACACCACACGCATTCCCCTTGCTATAGCCAGCCAATACAATTTCTTTAGCCTTGCACTTATTGGCGATGTTCCATGCACGAGACGTCACAATATCCAGTCAGCCCAATTTCCATTAGCCCTGCACTTATTGATGACGCCAATACATACCCACGCCGCTATAACCATATAACCCGATTTCTTTAACCCTGCATTTATTGGTGACACAAATTCATTTTAATACCCATTTATTATCTTGGGCTTTAATTTACCCATTTTATCGAGTTCATTATTTTCTAATAGACCCACCCTTTATTCGAGTCTTAAATCCTCAAACCATCCATAGTCCCATGCATACAGATCTTCAAAATACAAGTGTATCCTAGCATATCCCCTACGAAGAATACCTACTGACAATTATCACCTAGTCTTGCACCTAAGCTAACAAAGCAACGAAAAAGTGTATTACTTAGCCCAACCCCAGAAGTACCCATCCATAAAACCTATACTCATTAGTCCCATACGTAATTGTTAAAAATGATAAAGGCCTACCTAATATTCCCATATTTAGCAAGCCGCCTAAAGTAAGTGGAAAGCATAACTACCCCAACAATCTCGTTGTCTTCTGGTATTGAATATTAACTCAATTAACAATCACATGAGGCATATTTTTCTAATTATAACGCAATTCATCCAAATAAATTCCAAGATTCCAATTCAACCAATGCACGTTCGTTTAATTTAAATTTCACTTTAACAATTTCGGTTTCAACAACTTATATAATTTCCATTTACATGCATATTTCAGGATTATACGATAATAAATTTCTATTCTATAAGATACACATAAATAACATTATTTTTACGAGTCAAATTCTAATCATAAAATACAAACGATTTATTCTAATATGCGAACGTCCATAATTCTAACAAAATCTCAACCTCTAATCTAAGCATGCAAGAGTTTGGAGTCTTAATTTGTATAGAAATTTGAATTAAAACAGTCACAACTTTAGTTTCACTTTTCCTAATTAATATCTCTAATTTATTTTAAGAAAATAATGATTAATATTATTTTGGCAACATTTAAAACGCATAATACTAAAGAGGAACAATAGAAGTATTCATGCCTATAAAGAAACCATCTTGAAAATCTGATTACACGATTGCGTTCCTCTTGGGAAAATAGCAAAGACCCATTTTTGGGTGTTCTTTATCAAACTTGGTTTAAATCTTCAAAACTTGGGTTAAAAGTTGTGTTTAATGGTGTTTAGGTTTGGTATATGAGAGGAGGTAAAAACATAGGAGGCTAATACTTTTTAAGAATGTTAAAATGTGTTTTAAAACCCCAAGACATGTGCCTTTATATTTTAAGAAAACAAAAGAGTTTGAGATGTCTTATATCTTCTACATTATGTCATGTCTCTAAAGAAGGCCCACCAGTGGGTCTAAAAAAGACTTCCAGAGATTCGGCTGGCCCTAGAGACTATCATGTCTGAGAAGCAATTGCAGAAGCAGCTCCTATCCTAGGAAAATAACTATAATAAGTAGATGGATACCCTTAAGACCCAACACATAGAGACCATCAGCGAGCAAAACACCGATCATTATGCGGCAATCAAGGCCTTGGTCAACAAGCAGGCGACCGAGGAGAAAGATAAGGTGAAAGTGGTTGTTGAGAAGGCTCTTGAGGAGGCAAAAAAAAATCTATTGAGGATTTTAAGTCATCTAAGGAATTCTTGGGGTATAGTTCCACTACCTCGAGAGATGTGCTAAGATTGCTTACTGATAGGCCACATTAAAATTCCTTGCATCTCAACCTTGGCTTCACAATTCAAGTCCTTGCGATGATATCTTTGATTGAGATTGGGGGGTAGGCATAACCTGAATCGATGGTCCAGACAGTCAATGAAGAAGGAGATGATGAAGGGCCGACAGAGGACGAGATCGAGACCACCCAATGCGAAGGTGGGTCCGAGAAGGATGCAAATGATAAGGTTGAAAAGAATGATGCCATTTATGTGTTGGCATAGGTGGAGACCGAGGAGAATAAAACAGCTTGAAACCTTCATTTTAGGGCTTCCGTCTTTGGCCTGATGCCCTTTTCTTATGTAATTTATAAATAGTTCCCACGTTTGATAGTTTTGATGATTTAGCACTTTTTTTAACAATGCATGTATCCTCATCTCGATTAGTCTCATCATCATTCTTGCTAAGTGTTATTGAATGCAAATATTTGTATCTCTTATTTTTACCATCTTTTCTAATTATGTTGTCTTTGCTTGCTTTGAGCATAATTATTGTTAAGAAACCTTATAAAGTTATGATTGTGGATATATTCTCGTCCTTAACCAAGAAGTAATTGAACTAACTTAATGATTTTGTAAATTAGAGTTCACCACATTGTTATATTTAAATAAATCATAATCAAATGATTTTCAGATTTTAACCACCAAATTAATGATGTTTAACTACAAGTCCCCTCTCATCATTTTTTAGAGTGTATGGATGAGTGTTATCCCGTCGATAGAGTTTGACTCTAATACAACCACGTTGTGCTGTTTAACTAAGCCATAATTAAATGATTTTTAAATTTTAACCAACAAATTAATTATGTTTAACTATAAGTCCTCTCTCGTCGTTTTTGAGAGTGTACGGACGAGTGTTGTCTCATCTGGCAGTGTCGTCTCACTGAAAGAGTTTGACTCTACTATCTCCATGTTGTCATGCTTAAATAAAACATAATTAAATGGTTTTCAAATTTCAACCACAAAATTAATGATGTTTAAGTCCCCTCTCATCATTTTTGAGAGTGTATGGATGAGTATCGTCTCGTCCTTCACTGTCGTCTCGCTGAGAGAGTTTGACTCTGATACCACCACGTTGTGATGTTTAAATACACCATAATTAAATGATTTTCAAATTTAAACCACAAAATTAATGATGTTTAAGTAGAAGTCCCCTCTCGTCGTTTTTTAAAGTCTACAGATGAGTGTCGTCTCGTCCTTCACTGTCATCTCGCTGAGAGATTTGACTCTGATACCACCACGTTGTGATGTTAAATAAACCATAATTAAATTATTTTTAAATTTGAACCACCAAATTAATGATGTTTAACTATAAGTCCCATCTCGTCATTTTTGAGAGTGTATGGACGAGTGGCATCTCGTCCTGTACTGTCATCTCACCGAGAGAGTTTGTCTCTGATATCACCACGTTGTGATGTTTAAATAAATCATAATGAAATGGTTTTCGAAGCTTCTTTGTGTTTTTCACCACCTTGGTGATGTTATCACACTGCCCCCCCCCCCCCCCCCTCTCTCGGTGTTATTTATAATAAATGGGCAAGATAAGTCTTGTTTCAGTTTCTCGTGTCACTGAGAGTGAGTTAATGTTAATTCATCATATGGATGATGTTTTTCAGCTTATGAAAACTTGAATCATGCATTTGAACACTTTGTAAAAGAAGAATATGAGAGAACTCATATAATGGTAAAATATAATTTATATATAATTCTAGTGATAGTATTTCTTCAAATGGTCAGCGTTCCATGGCTTTGATAATGGTGCTCCCTCCAAATTCTCAAGTCTATAGGTGCCTCAAATGACTTTTTTCGGTGACTCTTTTTGGGCCATGCCAGTTTGTGTGGATCTTATTCGGCTTTTTCCAGGTCTTCTTCAGAACTAGATCCCCAATGGTTATCTGCATGACCTTAACCCTCTTATTGTAAAACTTCTTAGCCATCTGTTGATAAGCACCTAATCTAGCATGTTCTTCTTCTCATCTCTCTTTGATCAGGTCCACGTCCATTCTGCTTTCCTCTGCATTTTCCTTGAGGCTGTATGTTTGGACTCTATGACTTGATAGGCCGATCTAAGTGGGCATCGTGGCCTCTGAGCCATAGCCAAGCATAAAAGGGGTCTCCCATGTTGGTGGTCTCACTGTCGTCCTGTAGGCCCACGGGATGACATGTACTTCTTATGTACACATATGCTTGGTGTCTTCTAATTTCTTTTTTATCCCATCTAAGATAGTTTTTTTGGTGTTGATACCAAATATTACCTTATTACGTGGACCAATAAAAAAATGAACATGTGATTCCATCGTGGCATTAGTCTTAGTCAACAAGGTATGATTCCCCGACCAAGTCCAAGAATGCCGACCAACGGATTAAGAATCCCAACCAACAGCAGGAAAACCTATCAAAGTGATCAGTAAAACGCCAACAGTTGTATACATTATGAACGTTGTACTAATGTAAATGCCTAATTTATAAATGCATTCCACCCTTTGATATTCTAAATCTTGTACTCCATCATGGGGTATAAATACATTGTAATCTCTTCTTCCAAAGGACACGAGACAACTGAACGAAAGTAAGCCAATACACAACAGTGAACATAAGATCTTCCCTTTAGCCGAACCACTTTAAAAATATTTTGTGTCTATCTTATTTAATCATTTATCTATGATCAAATAATTAGATATAGTCTATTTTTTGTATCAATAGATTGGCGCCATCTGTGGGAAATGTGTTTCTAAGAGTTTTCACTCATTCACTTATTCAGCATGGCTGATATTCCTGAATCCATTAATAGGAACGATGGCATACCGCCTGTCCCTTCTGCTCCACCAATGACTAATGAGTTAACTATAATCTTGGCTAGTCTTCCCAGAGGCCAAGAGGCTATGCAAGATACCACAGGAAATTAGCGCAAACCCTTCAAGTGAGATCATCTGCCTTGTCCGCTTGTGGGAATATGAAACCACCACCTCCAAGAGGTAGTAGGAATAGTCAATCCAAAACTACTAGAGATAATTACTATCACTTAGGGTAATATTCATTGCTCAGAGCATCAGAGCCCTATGATGGACGGTCCTTCTCTCCTGAAAGATTGATTACCCTAGAAAGGATAAGTCGAGCATCTCCTTTTGATTTTTTAGGACCCAGGGGAAATACAAATGTTCCCAGGGCATTGTCGAGAAACACTCGATGACCAACTGATCAATAAGAAGGCTCAACCCTGTCTAAATCAGATGCCCGGCGAACTTCCCATGACGAGAGACAATCGCAGGAAGAATGTTCAGCAAACAACCAAACAACAATGCATAAATCTGATGCTCGCAATAATACGTGGAAAGGATCTATCCAGTAACTGGAAGATACATTGGGAGAAAAAGATAAGGTCAAAAATCCTTTACAAATATGTTTTGTGAAAGCATCTCCTTTCGTACAGGCCATTGTGGATTTCCCCACTCCTGTGAGGTTCAAAGCTCTTGTGGTTACCCCAAAATATTATGGGAAAACTAATCCCATTCTCCATATAAAGCAATGTCTGGAAGATATTTATATTGTCCTAGAGGAGATGAGATGTAGAGCGTTTTTAGGGACAATTACTGGCCCTGCTCAAATCTGGTATAACAGCATTCCTCAGGAGAAAATTTCCAACTTCAATCAACTGGCCGGGCTATTCATTAACAACTTTTGTTTTGGGGCCAAACCAATGAAAAAAGTAGATCATTTGCTCAGTGTGAGACATAAGGTGAGGAAAAATACCAGAGATGACATCACTAGGTTCAATAACAAAAAGTTGGAAATTATGGACTACAAGGAGAAAACAGCTATTACAGCTCTTATGAGTGGACTGCTCCTCGAGAAACTCTACTACAAGATTGCTAAAGATCCTCTAAAGAAAATAACTGAATTTATGGCAAAGGCAGCTAAGATCGTGAATACCGAGGAAGCAATGGCAACCAAGCGAAGCTTGAAGGTAAAATTTGAAGGTAAATCTGATATAAAGGAGCACAAAGATTCCAAGGAGCACGGGGAGTCAAAGCAAAAAGGTATTATTGATCAGCTCAATAAGTACAATAATTACACTCCATTAACAATGGTCATTCACCATATTTTGAAGGAAACCAAGCATAATAAGGATGTACATTGGCCTGAGAAACTAATGAACTCCCCTATAAAAAGGGATACATCCAAATATTGTGAATTTCAGGGAGACCATGGTCACACGAAGGATCGTTGCATTATTCTCCAAAACAAAATCAAAACTCTCATCCGAAGAGGAAAGTTATACCAATTTGTTGATCAGTAGAACAAAGATGGAGCTTGGCGAAGGTCAAAGTCTCCTAGCAAGACTATAGACTATAAAAAGAGGGCTCATGAGGATGATCCCGACCTAACCAAGTAGCTCTGGCAACTAGAGCATTAGGTATTCATTCTTAGTTTTGATTCTTTTGATTATCAGATGATTATAGGAGGAGGAGACCATACTACTAAAAGGAAGGCTTGCCTCAATGAGGCACAAGCTTGTCCCTATATATAGAGAATTAATACAACTGAAGAATACCGACTGAGGAAGGTTAACAAAGACAAGTTGGTGATTGAATTCTCTAAAAATGACCTTTCAGGGGTGTTATACCCCCATTATGATCCTCTGTAAGGAAATAATTTTATAAATTTCCAGGGTAGAATCTAGGAATTTTTTGTTTTTTCCTAGATCACAGTTTGTATGTCTGATACCGCTACATTCGGCTCATCAACATGATCATCCTCGATGGCCTTTATCTGAATTGAATGCATCCATTGTCTTCACGTGCATCATGCTACATGCAACGTGGTGCTCAGCTCATTCCCACTACACCACTACGCTTTATCGGTAAAATGGTTTATTGGAGCTTTAATATTTGCATAAATATTTGGGAATTTTTTTGAAAATTATATTTGAAGTCTGGATTAATTTTTTATCAAAAGCAGAATTTTTTCTAAGTGTAAAAGCGAAGTGCCTTGAACGTCGAGCTCACTCAAACGACTTTGATTGTGGTTCGCCCGAGATAGGCATGTCGCGCGATCTCGTTCGAACGACATGTGTCCTTCGTTCGAGCGACATGGGTATCTCGTTCGAATGATCCACCGCCTTGATTTTTGTATAAATACCTGTTCACCTTCTACACGATTTTCAAGTCTTTCTGCAATCTCAAAATTCTGCAAAAATAGCCTAGAATAAGACTTCATCTTTTTAAGGTTTTCTAAACCTTTTTGATTCACGAAACCATTCCCATATATGTGTGTGAATCTTTAAACCTTCAAGAGGATCATTTACTCATCTGGAGTAATTTGTGAGGATATCATTCTCTTCTTCATTGTTGCCCTACTGGAAAGGGATAGTTCCAGTCGACGACATCAGAACTGACACCCGAGGGTATTTCTGTGTCACATATTTTCATTGTAATTCGTGTAAGCCGTTTTCTTACAAAATTATAGTGAAAATAAAAGGTTTTGCCCAGTTTGGGGATTTTTCCTCACTTATGTGTGTTTGAATGTTCTTACTTGTTTTTATCATCATCAATCACACATAGATGCATGTTTAGGACTTAATTAATAAAAATTGTGTTTAATTAAATAACTTCCTTATTTGAACACAAGCGCACTCTTCTCAAATTGGTATCAAATTCAGTTACACAATTTTATCGTGTAATTTTTTGCAAAATTTTTCTAAGATATCAATTTTCTAAAAAATTGATTTTTTGAAAACGAGTGTGTTCATAATGGAGAAGTTATATAATAAAATGCCAGTTTTTTACGGGACAAACTATGCAAACTGGAAAGCCTGCATGAGATCTGCATTAAAAGCCATTGATGAACGTGTACGAATTTTGGTTGAAAGAGGGTGGACGCCTCCCTCCGTTACTCTTGAAAACGTGACCAATTTAAAACCTGTCACTACATGGACTGAAGACGAGTTTAAATTATCATCTTTTAATTCTAAGGGTTTGGTGATATTTCTGGGTCTGTCACGCCGGATGAGTTCAAACGCATAATGACGTGCACCACGTCAAAAGAGGCATGAGATGTTTTGCAACTTATCCATGAAGGAACTAATGCTGTGAAAGAGTCTAAACTGCAAAATTTAACAACTCAATTTGAAACAATCACCATGCTTGAATCTGAATGTTTTGATGAATTTTATGCTACACTGTCTGATATTGTTAACACTAGCTTCAATCTTGGTGAACACATTCCTGATGCTAGAGTTGTTAAAAACATTCTTAGATCACTACCTAAGCGTTTTATCCCCAAACTCACTATGTTAAATTCTATGGGTAATTAAAATTCGCTTAAATTGGAGGAACTTGTAGGAGACATGCAAACGTATGAAATTGATATGTTTCCTAAATCTGTCAATTCTAAAGATAAGGGAATTGCACTTAATGCCCAGGAGAGAAAGAGTGAGGGGTCAGCAAGAAAGAGGGGAGAGTTATCTAGGAAAAGAGAGACAGATACGTCAGATTCTGAGTGTGATTTTGACTTAGATGATTTGGCCCTATTTGCTAAAAATTTCAAGAGAATTCTCAAATTCAAGAAAAATGGTAATTTTAAAGATAAAAATAAGTTTGAAAAGAAAAATGAAAAAGATTTTAAAGATCCTCCTAAGAAAGAAAGTGAGAGATACTTTGAGTGCGACGGTAGGGGTCATAGAGCTTTTGAGTGTGCTACTAGGTTGAACAGAGAAAAGGGAAAAGTTGTCCTTAAAGCTACCCTTAGTGATGACGATGAGGTCGAGTCGGTGGATTCTAGAGACGAGTCACCGCATGAGTGTAACATCACCGCATTCATGTCTAGTCATGTGAGTACATCTAGTGCTCCTCACGACGATGAGGATGCTGCTTCACAGGGACACCTACCAACCGGAGTTGTTATTTGTTGATTGACCAACCAACCGGAGTTGTTATTTGCTGATTGACCGACCAACCGGAATTGGTGGTGATAGATGATCGACCAACCGTAGTTGGTGGTAATATATTTTTGACCAACCGTAGTTGGTGGTAATAATTTTCCGACCAATCGGAGTTGGTGGTAATAAGTTTCCGACCAATCGGAGTTGGTGGTAATAAGTTTTCGACCAACTGGAGTTGGTGGTAATTACTTTCTGAACAACCGGAGTTGGTGGTAATAAGTTTCCAACCAACCGAAGTTGGAGGTAATAAGTTTTTGACCAACCGGAGTTGGTAGTAATTGTTTTCCGACCAACTTGAATTGGTGGTAATTTCTTTCCGACCAACCGGAGTTGGTGGTAATTTCTTTTCGACCAACCGGAGTTGGTGGTAATAAGTTTTCGACCAACGGGAGTTGGTGTAATAAGTTTTCGACCAACTGGAGTTGGTGGTAGTAAGTTTCTGACCAACCGGAGTTGGTGGTAATTGATAATAAATGCTGGAGACTTTCTCAAAGCTGACCAACAGATTGTTGGGAATAAGATATAATAAATGCTGGAGACCTCCTCAACAGATTATAGGGAATAAGATAATATAAATGCTAGAGACCTCCTCGGAGCTGACCAACAGATTGTTGGAAATAAGATAATACATGTTAAAAACTTCCTTGAAGCTGAATATATATAGAGAGAAGAAATTTTTCGAGCTCCATGCTGAGATAAATATAAAATATGCATAGACATAAAGAATGATTTAGAATAATAATAAACTGTCTTGCCGATCTGTCGAGGCAAAATTGCATAATGCCGAACAAGAATAATATTTTCCAGAACATGAGAAAATGGTCGAGTACTTTGTCGGGCCTGAATATAGATAAGAATTACCCCTACCAACTATCCGTTGGGGGTGAAATATAACAAATTTTGTAGTTCTCCTCGGAACTGAATATGATAATAAGTATCTCATCGAGCTCCATGATGAGATGAATATAGAATATGAATCCCCATGGATATATAGAATAATTTGTGCTGGAGCAGATATAGCAATAATACAATCAATAGTGCCTCGTTTAGGGAAAATTTCATAATGCCGAGCTATGATAATATTTTTCAGAAGAGTAAGATTGTTTCTGAGTAGCTATTTGTGCTCGATCGAATATATATATCGGAGCATTAATAAGATTCCCAGGCAATCATGGCCGAATACTTAGTCGAGACCAAAAATTGCACCTGTAAAAAGTAATAACTTGCCTTACCATATGTGTAGGCTGAATTGATTAGTTATCATGAGAATAATTTACTCATCCAATCAAAATATGATATGTATATGCTTGAGAAATAAAAATATTAATTTCAAAAAATGAAATAATATATATTGGTTGATATGTCGAGGAAAAATTGCCTGATGTCGAGCAATAATAGTTTCCTGATGTTTAAGATTGTGGTCGAGCTTTCGTCCGGATGGAACCTTGAACCTATGGAATTTTAATAAGCTGCTTGAACACCAGTTGAGGCTGAAAATTATGATTATAATAATTGTTCAGCGGAACAATATATAATGTGCATCTACATTAATATTGGGCAATATAAACTTCAAGATATGAACTAATAAAGTGTTATGCCAAATATGTGAGGCTTAAGTAAATTTTTATTCAACATGTACAGGATATAAAAATTAATTCATCAATTTTGAATTTTTTGCACAATTATTTGAAATCTACATATGCTCATAAATTAGCCTCCAAAATATTTTTCTCACTATGTGATTTTAATAAATCAGCGAATAACTAAATATGATTTTTAATTTTTATCCACCGATGATTTGCGTTGTTTTATGTAAGCCAATACTTAAGGTAGCAAATGTTGCTTTGACAAAGTCAAGTTTGAAAAATCATTTGTTGCCAAATATTAGTTATGGCTGCCGACCAGCCTTACTTGTTACCGACCAACAGTAAATCGGGAATTCCTGTATAAAAAATTTGCAGACCGGCCATAGGAAGTCGGGAACACCTCCAGTGGTGGAATACACATCACCGAACAACAAATTTGAGATCGGGACTCCCCCAAGTTGTATAATAGTTGTTGTTGACCAACAGATGTTCTAACACATACTATCCCTGTGGTTGACGACTAGAAAAATTGATGCTGCTGGATTCATTATCGAGCAGCAAGTAATAGTTTGGGGAGTTCCTCTTGAAGTGTAATAATCGTCTCCGAGTAACAATGGTATCAAAAAATTATATGGCCGATCAATAAATAGTAGGTCGAGAGAGCCTTTAATATATGAATTGTTCAACTGTTGAGTCGCCGACCAAGAAATAATGGTTTGATGATGCTACTGACCAAGAAAATTAATGTGCTAATGAGGTCAGTTGATGGGGTACTTCAGACCAGAAAATAGGTAATTAATGCTGATCAACTAATGGGTACTTCCAACCATAAAATAGGTAATGCCGACTAGCTAATGGGTACTTTTGACCAGAAAATAGGTAATGCCGACCAACTGATGGGTACTTCCGACCAGAAAATAAGTAACGCCGACAAGCAAAAGTTCATCTGGTAAAGTTGTAGTAGTGGTCGCGGACTACCTGGCTGGATCTTGATGCGGACTAACAAATTGAAGCCTCACTGTTATGCGACTATAATACCGATCAACAAAATGAAGCCTCCGACCAACAGTTAGGAGGTCGGGGACCTCCCTTGGTGTAAATACTCGCCCACTGCCCGACATTTATATGGCTGACTTGGTCTAAATAGGCTGATCAAATTCCGATCTATGTCGACCTATAGTGGGTATTGCCAACCACTGACCTAGTTATCTTGCTTCGCATAATAGTCTCCATCCTCTGGCAACGTTGTTGATGTGTGGAGTGGAATAATTATCCTGGGGTCCTCAGGCTTAGTCGCCGGCCAGCTATATATGATCTCCACCAGTTATAGATGAATTCGATCAGGTATTCTGACAATATTTCCCAACTGTCACCCCATCGGACTAATGGATAAATTGACCCATAAATCTTCGGATCCTCTCCTAAACTAACTGGATTTGGTTGTGAATACATCACAGCCAGTTAGCGTTCGCCTCTTCGTTGTATCACAATGGTACCGATCAATGTCTTTTCACCAACCAGCTTGTGCTAGTGAATAAAATTTTGAGTATTTTGATGTTATGTATCATATCTAAGGTTTATGTCCAGATCCACGATGATATGGTTTCCTATGATCTGGTTTCATTATTGTTGTTGTTGTAGAATGGCTATCTGAGCCAGCGGCCAGTCAGAAATTTATTGTACCAATAAATCAACATAATCAGGTATATAAGAGGACAAATAAATTTAAATTATCAGATCCATATGTGAAGATAGGGTTAATATTCTGAAGAAAAGGGAATCGTTTTGGATTTTTACTCTTATGAAAGGGTTTGTTCAGAACTTTGACGAATATTTTCTCAAACAAATTAAGTTGATGAGTACATTTGAAGTAGATCTGGATTGATTGTCACGAGAGAGAAAATTGTTTCTGATTTGTGTTTTTCTATTCTCTAATTACAGATAGAAAAAATATAAAGAAAATTTGAACAGCCATTAGAGATTTTTTGAATCTTGTCTAGAAATCAATCATGAAAATTTCTAAAATTTGATGCGGTTGTCCAGATCTATAGGTGAAAATTGAGTGTATAATTCACTAATATAAATAAAACGGTGTGGTTAACATACTCGAATTTCAGATTGTATATAATGTGGCAAATCATTATTCATAACAGTGTTATATGAATTCTAAAAATTTATGTAATCTCTGAATATGTGATTCATGATATAAAATTGAAACTTGAGAATCAAGCAAAAAGTTATGATTTATGAAATCCACTATTTTTCAGATTTCTAAATAAGAATGAATCTAACAGGTATGATTTAAAAATCATGATATGCAACATTTTGCATATAAAAATTGGACAATTAATTTATGTATATAAACATAAAAATCATGATTGAATCAAAAGATGTATGTATAATTGATTATGCGTAGAGAAAATAAAAACTTAGCTTTTGATGGAGAACAATGCTTGTAACACGTTCCCACAGACGGCGCCAATCTGTTGAAGACAGAAAATGGCCTCTGCCATTTTAGTGGCGTCAACAGCAGATAAATGATGAGGATGAGATTAAAGATGAAGATAAACATTCACATCAAACATATAAGAGACAAAGGTTTTTAAAGTGGTTCGGCTATGAATAAAGCCTACGTCCACTGTTATTTTATTCCCAGGGGTTTACAATAGCACAATATGGTGTAGAGAGAGAAATAGTATGTATCTTGTGTATGGTCTCTTGGTTGTCTGTCCCTTTGGCTAAGGTAATACATGTATTTATAGCCTTGAGGCTGTCAATATGAAAAGGCTATGTGTTGTCATCTATTGATACAGTAGAAATGTACATTAAGGCTCATTAAATGCGTTGTTATCTTCATTAATGCACATTAAATGCATAGTTATCCTTTGATCTTTCTGATTGGTTGCTCTGCATGCTAAGTAGCTTTGTATGCTATGTGTTGGTTGGTATGTAGACCAACTCTCCTTGAGTGCCGACCAACTCTCCTCGGGTACCGACTAACTCTCCTCGGGTGCCGATCAACTTGTGACACCCCGCCTAATTAAATACCGGGCGATCACTCCTTTATTAAATTAAATCAAGGTATACAGTTGGTTCATTCTCAGCATCACTGTCGATAAAAATGAATTTTCCAATTTAACACCCTAAATAATTAAGCTAAGTGTCAAAACCATTTTCATACATACTTTCCAAATTTTAATTTAAAGAAAAAGATTTATTTATTTAGAAACAACATTCTTACAATTAAGAATCACACCACAATAAGCCAAATAATATAATACATTCGTCAATCGAATGTCAACATATTAAAACTAAAATCACAAGTCCATACTGAATAAATCCCAAAGAACAATACTGGAAATGACTGAAATATAAATGTCCCAACAACAAATGAAATGAAGAAAAGGGGCGACACGTGCCCAATAAATGAGAGTACTAGGAGTGGAGTCAATAACAGAAGTTGTCTACTCAAGTGACCTGCAACTCCCACCTAAGCTGCAGCTCGTTCTTCTCAAGGGATCCTAAGCAAGACTCCCCTGTGACTGGGTACCTGAAAATATACATATATATATACAAGAGAGAGAGAAAAAGAAACGGGTCAGAGCCCGAAAGTGTGTTTGATTTTAAAATACGTTTAGCAAGTATTTAAATTGATACAGGCCAATGCAATAACATATTAGTACGTCGCTCTCTTGAGAAATACTCACCTCTCTTCTAATGTGCACACCTATCGCACTAACCTTCCCATTGGTTTGTTCTTAACAATATATCGCACTTGACTTTCTAAAAGATTTACTTAACTTAGGTTACCCGTAAGGTTTACAATTCTACGATTCAATTCTAAAAAGAATGTTCCAATTAGTAACCAAAGTTCTCCATTTTAACTTTATAAAATCCATAAGTTTCCCAGTGACATATTATATTTACTCAAAATAAGTATTCATAATTTAGTCCAGGATTATTCCTCACTTACTACGTTACAACAATAGTTTAAATTCCTCAATCCAGATATATATATAAATTACTCGTATAGTTTATATATATATATATATATATATATATATATATATATATATATATATATATTCTAACAACACCAACATATAAATTATGGTGTAGGTATATTCTTCTTTCTCAAAACAAGTATTTATAATTTTCAGTCAACAACCATGTCCTACATATCAAATCACGGTAGGTAGTTCCAAATTTCAGAATTTCATATATATATTAACTACTCGTATAATATATATTATAACAGCACCCCCAACTAGATTATGGTGCGGGCATACTCTACTATCCAAAGCCCCATATCACTCATATTAAGGGGAATACATTCGGAATCACTCTCGAAATGTATTAACATACATACACAAACAATATTGAGGCAAAGAATAGATTCCAAGTCTCTAAGAGGATGGCACATACCTGCGTCTCTTAGGACCGTCTGAACTATCACGTCGATAGCCTGTACCAAGGACATCTATATTCTAGGGTACAAGTCAATATCCCCCATAAAGGTCCCATCGAGATAAGACTTGTCCCAGCGCGGAAACCTCAGGGATAGCAAGTAGCGTGGGTATGATTTTCACATGCATATATTATATGTACACACAATCATATAAATATACCACTATTATCATATTAATATAGGTTCTTCTCATCACCCGTAATTATACCATTTATCCTTAATTTCACAGTTATAGAATTACGTATAAGGTTTCATTCCTAACCTTAACTCGAAGGGTTTTCTCACTTATTACTTAACACTCATGGGCTATATTCTCACAAGTCTGAAATTCAGTAAGTGACTTTATTAGATTCCAACGTAACTCTCTTATGCACCTCACCCTTTAAATATTATAAATTTACCAACCGAAAGTAAATATCCCATAAATACCATTTTCGTTGAAGATTAAAGGTCCCAACATTTATTCATATACCCTACTGGTCCTCAATGTCTCCCAAATCCTTTTATTTAGATTGCCCAAAAATTATTTCACGATAAACTTAATTTAACTAATTAAACAAGGGAAATAGGAGTCTGCCAGGAGGGGTCGATCGATCGAAGCTTGGGGCTCGATCGATCGAACCTTCGATCGATCGAAGCTCTAGGCTCGATCGATCGATCAAGCAGGTCTGGGCAAAATTCTGCAGAATGCAGTGACGGGTTTCATCCAACTTCTTCATCTAAAATGATGTTCTTCCATTCTAATCGCCCCAAAAATCCTACTATCATCATTATAACATTATACCAGGTGTATATAACGTAAAGCATGCGTGTAACTATCATTAAACATGGATTTTTAACCTAAGATCATGTCCAATTATCAAGAACCCTACAATTTTCTTAAACAGATTTCTAATGAATCTTTCTCCAAAATTTCTTTTGTATAATCACCAAATTTCGTGGATTATTACCTCTACATGGCAAGGGTTTCCAGAATTAACATAAACATCAATACTACATGGGTTCTCCTATCAAAAATGGTGTTTTCTTCCATAGTTTTCATCACAATTCATTCCTAAGCTAACATGAATATTGCATCAACGAAAATAGCAAGTTTAAACACTTGCCTGGGATTTTGGTATGCAGGTTCACGGCTGATTTTGGTATGGCTGCGTTCCTCGTCTCGTGATCTACGCGGTGGTGGTGGTGGCGGTGCAAACCGGTGGCTTTTTGTCCTTGGATTGCCTTGGAGCTCTCTCCTCTCTTCTCCAATGGCCGTCATTTGATTTGTGAATGTTATAACCCTAAGAGGCTAACCTAATGGATGATATAGGTTGGCTGAAATTCGTTGGTTTAATTACCCAATTTTGTAAAATGACTAAAATGCCCTTCCGGGGTACTAATTAGGCCTAAAAACGCCTCGAGACCCAAACTAAACCCCCGGGTATACTTTTCGGACTATGTCGACCCTTCTGGACGCGTTGGCGCACTCAAAACGACCATACGAACAACTTATAAAATATTCACTTTTTAATTTAACAAAATTAGTCCCGACGTGACACGGGCACGTCCCGACTTAAATTTTTGAAATAGTCATTTAATTTACTTATGACATTCAATATAACCAATATAATATGTTACTATGCTCATTAGTAATATTCAACAAGTTTCCCATAATTACTAACTCTCGTCACGTTAATAATTATAGCAAAATTAATTTTTGGATTTTTATTAAATAAACAGTCACAATAATTTAATAAATCCCCAAATTAATATAGCATAAAAATACGGGGTATTACATACTTCCCCCCTAATAACGGAATTTCGTCCCGAAATTCGAAAAATAAGGCATACCTGGTAAAAACAACTTTGGGTATCTCTCGATAGTACGCAGACTAACTACATAGTACGGCGCTCAATCACTATAACCTTTTCCTCACAGCAACCTTGTTTTACATTCTCATTAGCGATACTTCACATTGTGATTACACCCAAAAATATTCGCATTGGTCACGCCTATACGTTATAATTTTCCATTATCTCAATATCATTAGGAGGTCGCACCTCACTACATGACAACTACTCGATTTTTATTCACACTAAATTCCCATTTTGAGAAGATTATACTAACATATGACCGCTCTTGACTGCCTAAAACAGTCATGGAATTCCACCATAGTTATCGGATATTTTCTCGACTGATCCAAAAATTCTGATTATCTACTCTCCTCTTAAACATACGGAAGGAGGATAGTCGAGGTTCTTCCATAACAAAACCTTAATAAGTACCTCGTACGCGACAAACAGGTACGAGTGCTCCTACAGATCATTCTTGAAATCATCGTACCAAGATTTCAAAATCTCCTTTACGTGGCTCCACTAATCTTTAATCACCATGCGCTTATTCCATAGCTAAGGGTGATACATCCTACTTGAAACGAAAACTTTTCTCCGCCGGTTCTTGAGATCCCATACCGAAGGTGGGATTTACCAGTCTCATCCTGATTCAGAAATTTACACTGTGCCGGACCATGCGTTGGCGCGATCCTTCCTTTCAAAGGAAATTTGGGGTATACCAGTTAATATTGTAAGCCAGCCCAAAGGAATATCAATCACTTCCTTCTCTATGACTTAATTCACATGTTCGGGATAAACCCTTGATCTTGTCTTGAGGATGGCAACCCATCCAAGGACTTTACCGATTTTGCCAACCTCTTCCAATTTCAGGGGTTTTCGATAAACACAAAATTCTTTGGTTGATTCTCCTCTTTCAACCAAACCTTACCTATGGCCAGTGCATGTAGAGACTACTCACTACGTCTCGCTAAACATCGATTCTTCCCTAGAAATGTCTCACATTAAGGGACACGTAATACTCCCCTTCCTTCCTTGGAGTATGCCAAAAGTTCCGACCCGTGCTCTTCTCTCCACGAAGCGCACTTCTGGATCTCTTATACTATACTTAACATCATTACTCTTTGTATGCGCAAGTCGCTCTCACACTTGACTAATAACAACTCCGCTCCGGGTGTGCTTCATAACAATTAAACTCTACTCTATTCAAGGAATACCAATTTTTGAATGGCTTCCCACAGCCTTCCAATCAAGTTAGGGCGTGCTATTCTAATTGCACACTTAAGTATGGATTATCGCCCCTCATGTGACGTTTAATCCACTCTATTACTTCCACTTCGTTATACTAGTCCCACATCCATATACTTCACACGTCTATTACCACGTCCCTTCGACTAGGACTATTTTAACTGTAGTTAACCAAGATGCCCATATTTTTGCAACACTCCGACCGCCCTGGGAGAGCGAACGGTGTGCTACTCGTCTGTAGGACTAACTAAATTCAACGGAATAGAAGTAATAAGGCATTCAAATTCCATGACAATAAAAGAGGAATAATAATTCTCAACCTTCCTCAGAGAAGTACAACAATTTTCCCCATTAGGTACAACAACCAAAATAAATCACTAACGCTCTATTCATCAAAATAATTACAGGTCATCTCTTGTATAATATAAAGTTCTTTCCAGATAATCCATGCTAAAAAACATTCCAACTCTTTATTCACCTTGTGTTCTGTACGCGGTTATGACATTTGGGTACTCTCAATCACCCTAGAAATCCAAATTTCTTAAATTCTCCTTATCATCGTTCCACCCCTCAACTTGTGGGGATAACTTTCAATGCTTTCCTACCACAAAAATCCGGCTCCAATGACCTTAAAACAAAATTCAACTTCCAACTTACATACATAATTACTTGATCCCAATTTCGACCAGGGTACCGAACTTATGGAATAGTGAACAAATGTCTCCCTATTTCCAACCTTACGCTAAGTTTCATGCGTGGGATGTCTCGCAAAGCAAAATCCAAACAAGGAACCCCCCCGATACACTACTACCTAGCATTGTCGGTTATCGGGATCCGTTAGGTCCTCCTTCCATAGCGTGTACCCCTTTATTCTGTCCCTTGACAGAAAAGTTGTAATTTCTATTGTCATTATGCTTAACAAATAACGTTTCCCAGTTTTACTATCGTATTGGTTGATGGAAATTTCATTCTATAAACCTCGGATACATACAATCGGAATTCTCGAAATTCATTTCCCTAATAATAGGGGTATAATTAATAATTCCCACATATCTAAAGGATAAATATAACATCGCACTTTTCCTATCACTAAGTCCGGAGTGCTAAACATAATACTGAGTCAAATCTTTTCGCTCAAGGGTAAATCCCGATACATACGGAATTATACTGACAAGGTCTACACATACTATGGCATCGAATATCTCGAGCCCGCTATCTCCTACGAAGTATCTAGGATAGATAATATAAGTGCAAGTCCAACCTTCTTACAGGTAAGGCCTCGCCCAAAACAAACATAAAACATGTTGCACCAATGCAACTACTCCGATATCCTCGCAATCAATGTATACTATCATACTACCCATTTTATATAACATTTTATCAAAAATAATATTATACTCGTGTATCGCATCTCTACAACGAGTAACCTCTATGAAGTATAAAACACTGCTAATATACTCACTCATTCTCCGCGGATAGCACTAAATATTCACATAAAGAAAATATTCACATAAATATCCTCCGCGAATAGCACAAAAATCCAGCTTATACTAAGGAAAATATTCACATAATGGTAACAATTTATAATGATATGCATTAAACTCGTCTCATATGCTAATCTAGCAATGAACAAAATATGGTGATTCGCTCGTGTCACCTAAACATGCCGCATCCTCTAAGGATACAACTTATACTTCCATCCTGGCAATCGTCTTGACTGCACAAATGGTTTTCGGACGTAGCACGTCTGCCCAAACCAAAACAAAATTATTTTAATCGTTGCCTTTTACTAGGCATTGTAGTCTTGTCCTTTTGGAACATAATATCGTGAGCGATCTCATTTCGTACAAAATACCTCAACACGTAATCCACTTACCACCTGTCCTTCTAACTAGGTTAGGATTGTCCTTCTCTCGGACTTTAGTAGACTCTAATCCTGTTAGCCATCCCTGTTGTTCCCTTAGCCTTTTTAGGCCATAAAGATCATGTTACTATCTATAATAGTACTCGCTGAATTTACCATTTGTTGGTAAGAACTTAACTATCTGAAGTATTTAAACGTTTTTTCTTGATGTGTTTCCACATCCTTTTGTGGTGTTATACCACCACTGTTGTATTCAGTCTTATTCTCGACTAAATTCTTCGATTCCTTTAACTTTCCCCACAAAGAAGCGTTATCATCTATTTTGACAAAATATGACTTTGTCAACCTCTGAATCGGTCGTCCATCAGAATTTCATCCTCGAGTATTTTCAACTATTATTACAAGTTGGCCTCCCACTTGGAGTCGTTTCCCCCCCTTGTATCTTACATCTTCCGATACAAAATTTGTTAACGGTTAAGATTTATATTCACGGATGGACCCTTGATATGACCTTCCTCGATGAGCTCATAACCACATTGCCTCATCCTGAACAGTTGAGGAAGGAACATACGGTCAACATTGTACCTAAGGTCCTCCCATAGGCATAGCATTCCACTTCTAAAATTGGTGGTTGACTCCAACCATTATAATTTCGTCCCGAAAGCCAAGAAAATTTTCTCTAAATTTTCACTTTCGGTTTGCCACACTCCGTCCTATATTTAAGCATGTGAATACTTTACCTCATTTGGTAAACACATTCAATTTTCGCGTTTCTAAAATTTCCCACTGACAGTCTCTACACGTTTTCGTAATACGTTGGGTAAGTTTACCCTCGCACCTCATTTGGCTATAACAGCATTTGAAAATCATTGTTGCACCTTAGTCGCCTTTCTAGTCGTGGCTTCTCATGCCATAATGGAGGTGACCTCGACTACGGTCATCATCCTCGGATATATTTCATAATTCTCAACTGAGCCCTGCCTCCTGATGTACGCTTAACGGTCCTCTTCTGAAACCGTCATCGCTCGGCATACGCACACATCCGAATGAAATTAGAATTCACTAGTGTATACACATTATACCAGGAGAACGTAATCTCCTCAAAGGAATCGACAATCCTAAACATAGGGCTCTATAACAAACAAAGCAACGCTGAAAGCATAAAAAGCCGTACAGATCCTAAGGACACTAGAACCTGATGCTCTGATACCACCTATGACACCCCGCCTAATTAAATATCGGGCGATCACTCCTTTATTAAATTAAGTTAAGGTATACAGTTGGTTCATTCTCAGCATCACTGTCGATAAAAATGAATTTTCCAATTTAACACCCTAAATAATTAAGCTAAGTGTCAAAACCATTTTCATACATACTTTCCAAATTTTAATTTAAAGAAAAAGATTTATTTATTTAAAAACAACATTCTTACAATTAAGAATCACACCACAATAAGCCAAATAATATAATACATTCGTCAATCGAATGTCAACATATTAAAACTAAAATCACAAGTCCATACTGAATAAATCCCAAAGAACAATACTGGAAATGACTGAAATATAAATGTCCCAACAACAAATGAAATGAAGAAAAGGGGCGACACGTGCCCAATAAATGAGAGTACTAGGAGTGGAGTCAATAACAGAAGCCGTCTACTCAAGTGACCTGCAACTCCCACCTAAGCTGCAGCTCGTTCTTCTCAAGGGATCCTAAGCAAGACGCCCCTGTGGCTGGGCACCTGAAAATATACAACTTATAAAATATTCACTTTTTAATTTAACAAAATTAGTCCCGACGTGACACGGGCACGTCCCGACTTAAATTTTCGAAATAGTCATTTAATTTACTTATGACATTCAATATAACCAATATAATATATTACTATGCTCATTAGTAATATTCAACAAGTTTCCCATAATTACTAACTCTCGTCACGTTAATAATTATAGGAAAATTAATTTCCGGATTTTTATTAAATAAACAGTCACAATAATTTAATAAATCCCCAAATTAATATAGCATAAAAATACGGGGTATTACACAACTCTCCTCAGGTGGCGAATAAGTATAAATATTGCCACGTAGGATGACATGTGTCCTTTTCTGATTGGTCCTCATAGATGGAGAATTTTTGTGTCAACACCGGTATTTGGTCTTTATCGAGTGATGTAACAAATGGTAGAGGGGTTCGACTATATACTCAAGGTGTGTAAATGGATGATGACAATGGGAATGAATAAGTGAATGAAGAAAATGAAGAAACAATGACAATGGGAATGAATAAATGAGTGAACTAAATGAAATAAGGTATAAGGATGATGAAAGTGAAGAAAAATATAGTGTTGCGTGTTATTAAAACTTGAGTGGTGAACAATTTATTGAAGTTAAGAGTCAAGTAGCTACTTCAATCAATTTTAATAATGACAATATGAGTGAGATATATTAATGAGGAATAATGTGACACCCTACCTAGTTTAATACAGGTTGATCAGGACTTTATTAAATTAAAGGGGAATCACATTCGATTTCATTCTTAGCGTCACTGCCGAAAACCAATTAATTAAACTAATAGCCTATTAAGTTCCGTGACAATTTTTAAATCTTGTTAACACGCATACATGAAACCATTCAACACTATAAATATAAACATCCACAATGACTTAACGTAAAGAGTACTGATAGCTTGAATAAATCCTCGTTATTTGAAATACAATAATCCAAATGCTAAATTGAATAATGTAAATAATGTCTACTAATAAAACTATCCAACTGTGGGCAACATGCCCAAAGAGAAATACTGAACTGGATTCCTATCTAGATAGAAATGAGTGAAGTGACTAATTAAGTCTTGTAGGCATCCACAACTATTGCAACATCGTCTGACTAGAATGGAATGACTATCCTTGCTGAACTTGTGGCTAAAAACTTAAAATATTTTGAAAATATTTTTTTGATATGGGTCATCACTCAAAACATTTGAAAACCCGTTGCAAGTATCTAAATGCAATGATAATAAAGTCATAAGAAATATTCATGTTCACTTAGTGTCGCAGTCACATCTGGAGCCAACGTGGCTAGACATGGGGCCCTCCTGCATAATGGGAGAAAGGGGTCGGTCTTTTTACTGATTGTGCTCAGCTCAGGTATCTATCTACTCGACCTTATTGTTCGCCAGATGACCTACCAGTTGTCCTAAGGAATTGATGGCCCACTTTGTTGACCAAGTCATATCATTCCCGTACATGCCTATACATGTAAGGAAACCCCATTACTCGTGCTGTTCACACCTGAGCACGAGGTGAATATGAATTTTAGCCCACTACGACTAGGCTATAACTAACTCATCATTATTTGTCATTTTATATGTAAATATTATAACTGCCTGAGCTATAAAGGCACTCCATTTGTCCCTCAACATTTGCAGCTAAATAACTATAAATAGCACAGAATCCCATACGGATGAGGGAGAAAAAATCTCCTCTCTCTCTCTCTCTCTCTCTATCTCTCTATATCTCTCTCTCTCTCTCTTGTAAACACTAATTTTGTATCCATTCTCAGAAACTAGTAACTTTATTAATGCACTCTAAAACCCCGTATTTTTTACTATTTAAATAATTATGTGATTAATTATTATTATGGGAATAAATATGCGATTAAATATTGTTGTTGGATTAATTAAATTAAAATGTGAGAAATTAATTTGTTATTAATCCGGATTAAAATAATTATTAACTAGTGTGCCAGGGGCTAATACTTATTGTTGTGAACTATTGAATATTACTGTGTGATATGTAATATGGATTTATGATAATTGATAAATTGTCGGAAGTGAGAAATACGGCAGTTTAGTAATTTAAGTCTGTCACGCGTGTGAGTCGTGTCGGGACTAATTGAATGGAATAAAAAGAGAATTTATTTTTATTAACTCGTATGGTCATTTCGAGTGCGCCATTGAGTCCGGGAGGGTCGAGATACTCAAAATAGTATACACGGGTATTTAGTTTGGGCCCCGGGGCGATTTTTGGCCTAACCGGCACCCCGGGAGGGCATTATGGTAAATTGTATTTTTGGGTTTAATTAATGGACGAAAATTGGGATTTATTATATCAGCTAAGGAAAGTCCATTAGGGTTAAGAAGTGACAGGAAGTTAGAACGGCCATAGAAGGTGTGAGGGAAAACCAAATTCCAATAGAGAAGACTCATTTGACATCACCTTGCATAACCGTGACCACCAATGCATAGATCGAGAAGAGAGGAACGCGTATGTACCAACATCACCAACGGATCAGACCATCATATTCGAGGCAAGTGTTTATTACTTTCTTTCTTTTAGCAATAATCATGCTCATGTTAGTATAGGTGGAATTAATCATGATTTATATGTTAATTGGCTGAAAATTGGAGATTTAAATTATGATTAAGGATTGGTTTAATTAGTCGCTGAAATTCCTTCATGTATTTAGAGGAATGATCACCCTATATTTAATTGGGCGGGGTGTCACAGGTGGTATCAGAGCATCAGGTTCTAGTGTCCTTAGGATCTGTGCGGCTTATTATGTTTCAGCGTATCGTTCTTTGAGGTAGAGCCTTATGATAGGATTGTTGTGTTCCCTTACGTATGTGACTTAAGTTCCCCTGCTATAAATTATAATGGATGTGACTCATTATACGAGATTCATTGTGATTCAAACACCAAACATTTTAGCACGACCAGCGAGGGCCGTAAGAAGAACCGCGGGAGAAGAGGCTCAACAGAAGACATAGAGTAATCGGGTATGAGTGATTGGGACAAAAATCACCATGATAATGACTTAAAATAGAGATAATAAAATCGTCACTCAGGAACTGTGGGTTCCCAGGACGCAGACATAGGTAACGGTGGAGTGAATTTAGGGCCACCTAGCATAGTCGATAAAGGGGAAATCAGAGGGATTATTTTGAAAACCCATCGGTGAAGATGCAGAAAAGAAAATGAGAAAGTGTAACAGACTAGCGTAGGTAGAAAATCCGAAGGCAATTGTGTAGAGTGGGGCGTGACGACACTCAGAATTTAATTTGTAGTTAAAATCTACAGCTCTTAGAAGCATCATGTGGTGATTAGGGGCAATCACCACATATGAAGATGTGTGTTTGAAATTTAGAGAGAAATTTGGGTACGATTTGACCGTGAGGTCTTCTATTCGATGTGGTAAAAAAATGCGAGTGAAATTTTGATGTTTAGCACAATGGGTAAGATAGAAACCGATCGTGAGAGAACGGTTGAATTGCATAATGAACTTCGTACCCGGCAGAGGAGTATAAATTATCCAAAGGGTTTATAGTTGATAAAGTATCCATGAGTAGAATACCAGTATGAATGAGAAATCCATATAGGATGACTAATGTTGATGTCATCAAAGTTATACGGTTGCTAGTGATAGCAGTCCTTCCAAGAGAAGGGAGTAAAGAGGGTTAATAAACCTACTGAAGAGCAGAAACTGAATTTAACGGTGTTAGTGAAACCCCACATGAGAGTATACCCAATAGGTAACTCGGTTAGATGATTTTAAGTGATTAACTTCAAGAGGACGATGAAGTCAATCAGGCTGTAGCGATCAACCATAGTTCTGAATAACTAGCGTAGCTAAAGGGACAATGGAAGAATAATAGTGAGTTGAGACTGTCGGTCCGAGAGAAGGACATTCCCAAAATGGTCAGTGGGACCAGTGACGGGAAATAGTTCGTGAAGTTTTCCTTATTTAAAGGAAACAGAACTACAAGTGTTGAAAGTGTCCACAATTGAGAAGTGAGACCGAAGAGATTAGAAATGGTAAACCATGCCAATTAGGCATAACTGGAGGAGAGAGACTTCCAGCAAAAGAATTTGGGGTTAAGAGAATTAGGCCCAAGAAATTTATAACCCGAGAGTGATGGGTTCAGGCTGGACCAGTGGAGTCCTCGTTAATAGTAGCATATGGTATGTCAGGGTCTACACGACCCGGGATGTAAACGGGAGCTTAATAAAGCTATAATTGAGGCCTGGAGAGTTTCGGCCAATGTTTCAATAATGGGCGTGAAATCCACAAGATAGAATAAATTGTCCATGGTGAGAGGGGACAACTATAGGATGAAATACTAGGATGTATGATGATTGCAGATGTTCATGCGTCGTGATGGCAGCCACGTGCTGAGACCCTATGATTTGGCGAGACTGGTGAGGTTTTTCTTCTTCCTTGTGAGTAAAGGATAGATTCTAGTGACATGGGTGTGCCACAACTTTTATGTAAATTGGAAACCCTAAACTTTGCGTGCGGGTCAAGTTTAGTGGGAACGTTAGTTTTAACAGTCTTGTTACAAACGTATTTCTCGTTGTTAGAAGGGCATTTTGATAATTGCCCGCGAGGGAACCGGGTGGACTCTAAGAATATGTTTTGTTATTATAATTTACTACTGCATTGAGTCATCTTTAGTAGGGATTATTATGGCAATGTGTAGCATTTAATTACCGTATGGATAAACGATAGTAAAAATGTAGTGATATGACTGTCGTGCCGGATACTCCGGGAGGAGTGATCTTAGTTTTGTGCGGCGCCACCTGAAATAGTGTTGGGCCCAGATATGAGTATATATATGAAACTTTCATGGTATTATAGACCTCAGCGAGTATAGAGTCTAATTATATGTGATTCCTGAGCATAGGAATTTATTTGTCTGTTAAGACTTAGAATACATTGTGTTCTTATCGAGCGGCGAAATATAGTTCGTTATATATCTATAGCGCCAAGTAATTGGGATAGTGAGGGCGCCATGCTTCATGTTACATTTTTAGGGACATGAGAGTGGACGAGTAAAATTTTATATCACAATACCTAGATTTTGGGAAAGTGCATAGTAGGTACTGAAGGCCTTACGGACCTCAACAACCGGCTAGGTTAGATAGTAGTGTATCGGGGGGTTCCTTGTTTGGATTTCGCTTTGCGAGACATCCCACGCATGAAACTAGCGAACGTTGGGAGTTGGAGGGAAGTTTGGTCGATAGTACATAAGTTTTGTATGTTGGTTATTGTACCTATAGGAGAATATATTTGAGAGTTGATAATTCTTTTATAACTTAAGGCCAATAGAGTAGCCTGGACTTAGTATTTTTCGGAATAGATGAATGATGCCATTAAAGGATGGTTTAAGTCATGACTAGTGGGATGGTTGAGTTCAACCCTACTACATCAGCATACCGAGTGTGCAAGAATTGAGGTAAGAATATTTTATGTCTTTTGTATAATGATGCGTGAGGCATAGGGTGTATGGGATCCCTAGGGGATTGAATCAAATGGTGGATTTTGATTATCTTGAGAATTCGATAACATGAATTCAGGTAATCTGAAGATTACTCCGGGAGATTTGTCAGAAACTTACGTTACAAGATGAATTGAAACTTATTCAAGAAAGATAAAATGTATCAGAATACAAACAACAGTGGTGATGGCTTACGATGTAGGTTAACATTGCAAGGATGGTCTTACAGTGGGTCACCTGACGAATTGAAAAATGGTGAACAATTCGAAACCAGTAGGGGCTTCTTCCACTAGAGAATGGAAGAGTATTCCCAAGGATCTTCTCATGTAGCTGATATGGTGAGATTATAAGTACTAAAATGCGATTGAGTACGGCCTAATACCCACAGAGGGATGGTCAGGACAAGCGGTCTAATCGGATGCGGGAGACAAAATTTATGTGAACCCTGAGATCTTAGGGGAGGACGAGAGTAGTACCTTCCACTAGTGGAGTTTGTGTACAAATAACTCCTATAAAGTTAAAGTTTGTCCCTCACGTTCGGGCAGAGTGCCAGTAGAAGTATGGCATGGTAAACTTGGTTGTTGTCCTACTTAATAGTTAAAGGTGAGGGACCAGTTATGATTACAAATGTCGGAGAAGAATCGATATTATCGTATATATTGTGTGTGAAATATATATTGCACAGCGAATTTACTTGTATGAACGACACGAGATGAAGTCGTATGTATATGAAAAGAGGATAAATCTACTAAGGTGATAATAGTAGAAGACTAGATAGTGAATATTTAAAATAAAGTTGAAGTAGTGAAACTTAAGCAGAAAGGCTTGGGCAAGAGCCTATATGACAGGGTAACTTGGAGTTTAAAGCAAACACATGTGAAGTGTTCATTATTATGGGTATTCGATCGCGTACTATATGGGTGGTATGGAGTAGCTTACTTGTGAGGGCAAGGATGCGATGCGCAATTTTTTACAGCGTTGTCTATACCTGGTATACTTTTTTCGAATTTCGGGACGAAATTCCGTTGTGAGTCGTGTTGGGACTAATTGAATGGAATAAAAAGAGAATTTATTTTTATTAACTCGTATGGTCATTTCGAGTGCGCCATTGAGTCCGGGAGGGTCGAGATAGTCAAAATACTATACCCGGGTGTTTAGTTTGAGCCCCGGGGCGATTTTAGGCCTAACCGACACCCCGAGAGGGCATTATGGTAAATTGTATTTTTGGGTTTAATTAATGGACGAAAATTGGGATTTATTATATCACCTAAGGAAATTCCATTAGGTTTAAGAAGTGACAGGAAGTTAGAACGGCCATAAAAGGTGTGAGGGAAAACCAAATTCCAAGAGAGAAGACTCATTTGACATCACCTTACATAATCGTGACCACCAACGCGTAGATCGAGAAGAGAGGAATGCGTATGTACCAACATCACCAATGGATCAGACCATCATATTCGAGGCAAGTGTTTATTACTTTCTTTCTTTTATCAATAATCATTCTCATGTTAGTATAGGTGGAATTAATCATGATTTATATGTTAATTGGGTGAAAATGGGAGATTTAAATTATGATTAAGGATTGGTTTAATTAGTGGCTGAAATTCCTTCATGTATGTAGAGGATTAATTACAGAATTCTATTATATATTGATGAACGGATCTGGGTTAATTAGGTTCTTTAATTGAAAATTTGGAAACTAGGGTTCATATGAATTGATTTGGGGATTTTATGTAATTATGATGATTAATGACGAATTAAGGATCCTAAGATGATAGAAATGATCTATAACCTGTTAGGGGTTGATTGGTATTAATGATGAGTTGTTGGGAATTGAATCTTAGAGGTTTTTAGGTTCAAAAATGGTGAAAAACATTGAAGTTTGGTAAAGAAGACGAACAGTGCAATCTCGCGCGAAGTGGTTCAAACGAGATGGAGATCTCACGCGAAGTCGTTCGAGCGAGGTAGCATCTCGCGCGAAGCCGCTCGAACGACACATGGAAGTCGTTCAAACGACAAACTTTCTTGTTTGAGCGACAGAGGGAATTTTTGGGGATTTTTGTCAAAGTTTAGTTTTGAGTTTGTCGGTTTATTAGAGTGAGAGAAACTGCCAGATAATAAATTTAAATAAGATGTAATTTCGGGAAAGTATGTGGGAATAAATACTTTAATTATTTCGGTATAGAGAGAGAGTATACCTTGGAGATTACGAGAGAGATAGTAATATAAATATTTATACTATACGTAGAGATGAGATTAAAATACGTATGAGGAGTATATATGTAGGTTGGAGAAATACCTATAATTTATAATAGGATGTGTGTATGCCTATTATGTAATATTATTGTAAGAGCACTAATGAGTGATAACTCAGGGGTGCAGAAACTCTATTGTTAAGTGTACTAATGGGTGATAACCCGAGAGTATAAGGATGATTATTGTTAGGCGCACTAATGGGTGATAACCCGGGGGTGCTGGATTATTATTGATAAGTGCATTAATGGGTGCTAACCCGGGGATGAAATATTCTATTGTTAGTAGCACTAATGGGTGATAACCCGGGGGTGCTGAATTATTATTGATAGATGCATTGATGGGTGCTAACCCGGGGATGCATGATTTTCTGTATATGTGCACTAATGGGTCTTAGCCGGGGGTGCAGGATTAGTGTATATATATATATATATATGTATAGGGATGATGTGACTATATAAATATATATGGACTTGGGAATATTGTTACTGTGTGAAATTAGTAGAATTGGTAATAATAATAATTATTACATTGCACCAAGCGGTCTTATCCTAAGTGCGCAAGATTAGTGTATATATATAGGGATGATGAGACTATATATATGTATGAGTGTACTTGGGTAACTTTCTACTTTGTGAGACTAGTAGATAAAATGAAAATGAGAGGTGAGATAATCTTAATGAATAAAAGATTAACCATTCAAATGATGTATAATGAAACTTAGTATGTGAGATAAACTGTCTGAATAGCGTATTGTATGGGCGATACGGGAATACTACTAGTGAGCATAGTTAGTATTAGTATGGTTTCTGACTAGTTAGATTGGGAGGTCTAACTAGGGGGAGATTAGATGTACGTTAGACGTGCACAATAGACGAGAGGTGAGAAACTCATGTGAGAGTTCGATAACTAACATGCGTATAAGACTTGTTTTAAGAACCAGTTTTAAATACTTGCTAAATCATTTTTACACATCGGGCACTGACCCGTTTCTTATATCTCTTCTCTCTTTTGCTATATATATGTATTATATCAGGTGCTCAGCCACAGGAGTATTAGATTTAGAGATTTGGATTGCTTAACGTGCTGCAGCTGTTGTGGAAGCCGTAGGTCCTTGCAGTAGACGCATCTATCCTTTCCATTCAGTTTTATCTAGACTTCTTGTTTAGGGCATATGTCGCCCACTTCTAGTTCTTTCATCAGAGTTATTGTATTCAGTTTAGTTGATGGTTTGGAGTTTTCAACTTAGAATTTTACTCAGTCTTATTTATTATAGTACTTGATTCATGTTCAATATTTATTTACATTCCTATGTGTGGTGAATGGTTTTTATTTTAAGATGGAAAGAAATGGATTTACTTGGTTTTATTAAAATTGGAAATGTTTTGACACCTAGCATAATTTTATATTAGGGGATTAATATGTTATAAAGTTTTTCGACAGTGATGCTGAGAATGAACCAACTGAATATCCTGTTTTAAATTGGTAGAGGATTTATCACCCTATATTTAATTAGGCGGGGTGTCACGTGCACCCGTGGACATAAGTACCATTTTTGGACGGAACCACGATAGCCTGTCTTCTTTCATTGTATCTTACCCCCATTCTTTATTATTGTTTTCATTTATTTGTTATTGTTGATCATCATAAAATCCCCTACTAAGGCATAAATTGCCCAAACCATTTTCAGATGATAACAAATTGGCATTGTCTTTAGGAATTGATAGGCCATTGTTGTTTCCTACCATCATTATGTTTTCTTTCCCTTTTTTTTATAACCCTTTGAATTCTGAAAATGGCTGATAATCTAGAGAGCCACCGTACGTCTAATGCCATAAACCCCTCTACCCCTCTGCGTATGGGGGACATCCAATGAGGCTATACAAGAGAGTGTCAAATAACTTATGCAGACACTGCAAGACGGACAAGGTAGGTCCATTGCAAAACTCATTACCCCCGTAAGAGGAGTATCCGAAGGTAATGGAGGAATTTTGCTTCCAATTTCTTATAAAAACAGAAGGCAAGCATACAAGAGATAGGATCTTGAGAATCCCAAGAGATTAAACATGGGTCACGTGATGATAGGAGCGCATCTCGATAGTCATATTAATGTTAGGATCCATCATACCATCCCGGTGCCACTTCGTCCATTCGATTAATAGGTTATGATAATGAGCCATCCTTTCTTATGAGTGTCCTTGCATATTAGAAAGTATAAGTAGAGTTTCAGCTTGGGACCAGTTAGGCGCACGTTATTCCAGAGGGCATGCAGTGATAGCTCATAGGGAGCACATCACAAGATGTGAGTAATCGAATCAATCAGCCACTCGGGGGATCAGAATGGTCAACTAGAGCCTTAGCTCACGACGAGAAGAATGTCCACGAAGAGAGCTCGGACGAAAGTCAAGGTTGAATAATTAAGTTAGTCGCAATAAAAATGAACTGGAGCACCAATCGTGGAAAGTATTTATCCAACGCTTAGAGGACCGACTGGGGGAAATGGCTAGATCAAATAATCTTCTCCAAGGATACTTTGTGAAAGGATCTCCTTTTATTCCCTCTATCGTGGCCTACTTACTCCATACAAGTTCAAACCTCCTGTGATCACACTGAAGTATGATGGGAAAACTGATCACGTCTTGCACGTTAAGCAGTATTAGGCAATAGCAGACATCATATTTTGTCCCCAATGAAATGATATGTCGAGCATTTTTTAGTATGATTACTGGCTCTGCCCACATCTGGTATAACAGTCTGTCAAGGGGACAAATCTCTAATTTTCAACAGTTATTTTACCTTTTTGTTAGTAACGTTTTCTTTGGATCGAAGCCTGAAAATAGAGTCACATATGTCCTCAACGCTTGATAAAGGTCCAAAAAGACCACCATGGATTTCATTACCCATTTCAATACGGAGAAACTCAAAGTAGTAGATTATAATTAGCATATGCTTATAAACGCATGGATGAGTGGATTGCAACTAGAGAAATTATTTTAGGATTTAGCGAAGGAGCCTCCTAAAATCATGATGAAATTTCTAGCTAAAGAGGGAAAGATAATGAATGCCAAGGAGGCCATGGTAGCTGAAGAATCAGTTCGCTTAAAGTCTGCACCCAATAAAGGCAGCGAGAAGAAAGACCAGAATTATAGGAAAGTTGAGAAGCCAAAGAAGTACAACGAGTACAACGAACTGAAAATAGGCATCAATCATATCCTGGAGGCGATTAGAGAAAGTACCGACCTCAGATGGCTTGGAAATCTCAAGGCATCTATGGACCGGCGTGACAAGAGCAAGTACTGCGAGTTTCACAAGGATCATGTCCACAATACTGATAGTTACATCTCCCTAATGAATGAGATAGAGAGCCTAATAAGAAAGGGTAAGTTATCTAGATACGTGTATAGGGATAGCGGAGAAGATCTAGGTGAGCGAAAGCCCAGGAGATGATCAGAATTGCCTTACAGGAAGGCAGTTGAAAAGAAAAGAAGACGAGATGAGGATTTGGACAACAATCGATATCTCCCAAAAAAGTTGAGTAAGCATTTACATGAGGTCAATATTATGTCCTTTGGATGTCACTTAATTTCTTATGGAGATTCCAGAGGAGGAGGATATTTGGCAAAAAAGAAGGCCTATTTGAACGAGGCCAAAGCTTGCGCTCGTATCAGGCTATCAAACCTAATAGGAAATGTGGACACTCACCCTCGAAAGGTAAACAACAATCTTGTCATTATATGATTATCTACAGACGACCTATATGGTGTCTTATACCCCCATGACGACCCTTTGGTCGTCACCATGACGATCCACGAAAGCAAGGTCGCTCGAATTCTGGTGGACTATAGCAGCTCGGTGAATGTAATATTCTATAACTATTTCAGAAAGTTAAAATTTTAGGAGAGCAAGCTGACACCATATCATCGGCCCCTGATTGGTTTATCTCGAGAGAAGGTATACCCCTTGGTAACCATGCAATTGGATGTTATTGTGGGCATTTAGCCTATATTCTAGAGGAAAATGGTTCGCTTCTTCGTTCTGGATAAGAACATTGTGTCGACTTATAATGTTATATTGGGGAGATTTGATATGAAGAAATTGGAGACCGTACAATCCACAGTTCACCATTTCCTGAAGTTCCCAACCTATTATGGGGCAGGTGTAGTCAAAGGCAACTAGGTGAAAACTCAGGAGTGTTAGTACACGTTGGCCGACCAGGAGGAGCAGAAGAAGTCGACCACCATCTATTAGATTAAGATAATGGATCCTCGAGATAAAGAAAAATTGGCCAAAGGATAGGTGGTAGAGGAAATTTAATACTTCATCCTCGATTATCTACCTTGTAAAGAAACCTTGACTTCGAAATGGATGGAAATGAAAATGTCTTTTTAAGTTTCTCCTAAATATCATTCTTTAAGGCATGGTTGCCTTCTTCCAGTTATCCGCGCCCCTGACGCCTACGACAATCTTTCTCAAAGACAAACAATGGCTTTTAAAAAGTTAAACATCACCTTTATCACCAATTGGATTATCCCCTCCAATGGAAAAATCAATGCCCTTCTTAAGGGTAGTTTATGATCCCTCAGAAGCATCAGTTAGGGGTGTCAGATTAGTACGGGTTTCTTGAGTTTGAAGACTCGAAGATTGATAACAATGAATCTCTAATGGAGTAGATTATTTATATCTTGGAGGAGTTAAGAATTGAGCTTAGGTTGTGGGAGAGCGCCCATTTAGCGGTGTTCCGCTATTTTGTTGATTATTGTCAATTTTGTTAAAATTTCCTACAATTAAAAATAAATTAGCGACATATGTAAGAAAATACAGTTTACGACTCTCTCTCTCTCTCTCTATATATATATATATATATATATATACCATTTCGGAAACTTTTAAAGCATGCGCGATGTGTCTGATTTCCATTCAATTAGTATTAGTTTTTAAATATCTATGAAATTTTGCACGCGACTAATTAGGCGAAAGCAAGTCTATGATTGATGTATAAAGATATGTGACATGAATTCAAAATACTTTCTTCTTCAACTTATTTGCAAGCTCGTTTTAAATATGCATGTGTTGCGAGACATCGCAATGTGGGTGAATGATCTCTTTACAGAATTTTATTCACAAAGGATGAATATTTTTTCAGCCTTTTTTAACTCTGTCATTAATGTGAGTGCTCTGTCAGGATTATGCACAACAAATATATTTAATATTTCCTTATCCTAGTATTCTAGTAATGAAAACATAATACAATAAAATGGGTAGTCTTGTGAGAGATGAACTCCATGAATTGTAAAGTAATTAAATTGTTCAATTTTTCAATAAACATACATGTAAATCGAAGCTCCCTTTATATGGCACGCACTAATGAAAGATGTTCTAGTGCGGTTAAATTGAACATTCTCGTACTCTTTTTTCCAGTAATTAATTCTGCGACTCATTTTTTCTATGAAACAATATATATATAAGGGGTTGAATATGAATTTTAAGGAGGAAGACATAACAAATTATGGCTTTAATTAATCCTAAACAAATTATGGTTTTTCGTATAATTAATTAGACACAACAGTTCCAATTTAACTTCATATTAAATTAATCCTTAAGAAGGGATTGACACATCCACAACAAGTTAACCAAATGACTATATTCTAAACATCTATTTATTATGATAGGGTCTTCATTATGACAAATAATTAGTTAAAGGTTTATTATAAAGAATTAATAGAGTGAGCGTTGTAAGTATCCATCATCCGTATTAAACCACCAACCCAACATAAGATTATCCCTTCTAAATTGTCTACTTGACTGATTTCCAAGAACATAATTATAAAACATGAGTTTTTTTATATACAATTCTATAATTTTTAATGATAAATAGCGTCATATTTCAATGTTGAACATATGATATACACATAAACATGATGTACACCATTTGTTATGTACATTGGTTGTTATTCATTATAAGGACTAAAATATATAATTAAAAAATATTCATCATGTTAAAAAAATTCAAGGTATCAAATTATATATATTGATTGTTGTTCAATTTCACGTTATTGAAAAATATTTATTATGTTAAATAAAGATTACAATGAAATGGAAAACAACAACCAATTATAAAAAAAAGCATTTTTTGAATAGTAATACAATAATCAATGTATATAATTTCATTTTTGAATATCAATACAATAACCCAAAGGGTAATAAAAAGAGTAAACATTGAATTGCACGCATACACACACTAAATCGCACACTGAACACACACACACACACACACACACTAAACGCACACACATATAAAACATAAACACACACACTGAATGCGCACACACATAAATACACACACACACATGCACTAAACATAAACACAAATGAAATAAATGAAAGGAGTCATTTGTGTGGAGATAGAGAAGTCATCAAGGAATGAAGAGAGAGAGAGAGAGAGAGAGTTATGATTTTTGGGGCAAGGGTGAAATAAAATGTAGGATTCTGATCTCATTTATACCTTAAATGGGGTCACGGTCCAAACACGTAATCCATTTTGTGACCATTTATTGAGTTAAACTTGATCACGTTTTTTTACCGTGATACATTAGTTCACCAATTAAAAGGTAAGGAATTGATCATGGTCCAGAATTGTAACCATACAAATGTAACCATTTTAAAATAGGTTTGGGGATCATGGTTCTTAGTCGTGACCAATATTAACTAGTAATTGTCACTAATAGGTCACGATTTTAGACCATGACCAACGTTTTGACAAAAATAGCGGGTATTTTGGCACCAAAATACCTTAGTCACTATATGTGGTCATTGGTGGTTCACGATTCTAGATCGTGACCACAAGTGTGATCAAAAGAGCAGGTAACTTGGTGCCATCATAAGTCACTATTGCGTCATAATTTTATACCATGACCACTTTGGTCACGGCACCTTACTGTAACCATCCCCTTAGTAAGGTCACCCTAAATCCTAGGTACATATGATGTCACCATTAATAGATAAGGGTCAAGGTTGAAACCTATGACCCATTAATCACAGTCCAAAATCGTGATCCATTAACGGTGACCATTTCTGATTTTTGGTGTAGTGTTTGCCTGAGGCAAAGACAAGAAATACCTACTCAATTCGAAAAATATGTTCTTTATACGTCTTAAAGAAATCCAGAATGATGTAGGTACAATCGTATTACAAAATACTTGTCTAAGAAAGAGTATGCATACAATCATATATGCTAATGTGCCACCATGTGAATATCCTTAAAAGGATGTGCTCCTGAAGAGCTCAATTGTAATGAAAAATAACCAAATAAGGAATTCAAAATTGATTTACTTTGTTGTAATTAGTTATTGTCTTGGCCTCCAAATCGAGAATTATTTTGTTTAAACATCGATGTATTAGTTAAACAGATTGAAAAGCTCTTAAATGCTTTAGCATATATTAAGAATACCCTTTTAATATAGACAGGGTTTCTCATTTTTGGATATTTAAATATTCATAACATCCGAAAAAGAATGACAAATAGAACTTTAGTCTAGAAGTTCCATATTTGTATATTATTACTTCATTGTTATGTTTTGTACAAGTGTACCATTTTTTATGTTATTAGTATATTAATATGCGTAGCTTAATGCATGATACTAGATGCCATACTCGCAGTCAATTTCTTAGAAATAAATAATTACCATTAGCTTGCTAGCATGTGGTTAATATGATATATATTATGCGATACATTCATGGAATTATTAGTATGATACTTTTAAATCTAACGATCCACATCTAGTTAGTTACGTAAATGAATATAATCTTTGTGATCCTCATAAGGAATAATTAAAGAATTTATGGCTTCCACCCAACAACACATGATTCTACAACTACCTATGACGGCAATGATGCATGTATAACTTAAATTCAAGGAGCCCAAATTAAGTAAGATAGAAAAAAAATTATTTAGGTCTTTTTATATATATGAAATTCGTTGAAGTCAAATAGATCAAATAAAGTTACATTTTTACCTATTTTCACCAAAGTCTAATGGAACTTGCTTAAAAAAAATTGAGATTGAATTAACAAACTATCGACTCTTTTCACCAAGTCAAAGTAGCATTTCAGAAGGTTCTGAATGAGATAGGAATGCATCGACTCATTCATCATAGAAATGTCATAATTAGGGGGAGCATCTAATCAGGATGTAAATTGAAGAACAAGATATTTGGACTTATGGGCCATATACTCTTTTTCCTTTAAGTATTTTTTTCTCATTGTGTTTTTCTAGTAAAGGTGTTAACGGGCCAACATTAAGTGCGTCCAACAGCGCTTCAATGATTACAACAGCTATACTCTTTTTCTTTCAATTTGATTTTTTCCCATTGAGTTTTTCTATAGTAAGGTTTAAATGAGGCAACAATCATTAATGGTGGAAATAGTGCACATCTAATGGAGTGTTGTAAAATGTACAAAATGGTGAATGTTCATTTGCATCACACATTGAATAAGACTCTTTTGGAATGCCTTACACTGTACGATAAATATGGGTGATACCCCTTGTGTATTAACATACCAAGGAAATGAAAATTTGTCTTTCCCTCTAAACATCCTTTGTCCTTTCATTTTACAACACTATAGTATTTATATGATTTTTCTACATAACAAACATGAAAAATATCTTTTGGTTTTTATACATCAATAACAATGGCAAATTGTCTTAATTTATAGAAAATTACAAAATATCACGTTCTATCATATTTATTCTATGAAAATATCCCTAAAATATTCAAAATAGTGAATAAAATCTAATTATTAAAGTAAAGGAATGCTAAAATCAAAATAACCCTAAAAGTATCCATTAATAAAATAAGGGTGTTTCTAAGTGCACCACAAAAATGCTTCAAAATACCAAAAGAGATTTTTTACATTTTTTTGTTATGGGCCACCACATAGTGTGTGTGTGTATATATATAGGGATAGGTTCAAATGAGGTACTTAAATGAGGTCCTTATGTGAGGTCCATAATAAGACAAAAGTAAGACCTTTAGTAATATTCTATTTTAGACCCCAATACCTTTTGATAACAATTTTGCATTTTAAGCTTTAAGACTTTAGAAATAAAAACTCACCGAATTCCTACCAATCCCCCAATTCTGGTATCAGAGCCATAAGATGCTCCTTTTAGACTAAAAGTAAAAAGACTTTAATGCCCTTGGGATTTATCCCTCGCGTTTACCAAGATATTTTTAGATCCAACCCAGACTACCAACCTATACCCATAACTGATTTAGACTCAGAAGGTTGTTTGACCACACACATAGATGGTTGTTCACACAGTGAACATATCCCAGCCAAACACGCAGACAGTAGACGAGTTATTGCTAGTGCTATTAATAGTATAATAGACCAAAATAAGTGTATACTCCTTATATGAAGATAATTAATAAAAGACACTCAAACCCTAGAAACAGAGATAAAAATATCTCTAAAAGATTATTAGACATAGATAACCAAATCCCAATAGACTTAGTACAAGTTCTACAAGAAATAAATATTAAGACTAATCATATAGAAGTCCTTAACAAAGACATTTTAGAAATTAAAACTCTAACTAAAAACAAAGACAGTGAGTTAATTAAACTTACTAAAGAACAAGCTAAGCTTATCCCTAGGTTAGATAGTTATCTTACTAATGGAGAAAGTTAGATCAAACTGGAATGAGGTACCTAGAGACCTCTCCATTCAAACTTTATCAATATTCTATCATAGAATTTTAGAAAAGATAAATGAGGATAGATTTTATTATAAGATAAATGAAAATGAGATTGCCAATGCGGCTAAGGCAACTAGACTTATATTAAATTTAATTTCTACATCTATAGCAGCTACCCAAGACTATAATAGTAGCTTTGTTAAAGACTTACATTTAGATTTGAAAGCTAAGACAGAAAGATTAACTACCTTCTATACAGACTTTGTTAAATTCCAATAAAATTTAGCAAATTACCTTAATAATAGGGAAATCCATAACCTATTCAAAATGGATTGTATTATTAATGAACTTAGACCAGACATGGCCCAAGTAGAAGAAAAATACAAAGAAATTATAAGCAGAATTAAGGCCGTATATAATAAACCTTCCCAAGCAGAAATAGACTCTCCTTTTATTCTAACTCGGTTAGATAAAATTAAAAAGACTGTAGAAGCCATAGAAATTATATCTATGCAACGACAAGAAAAAGATAATGAAGTAAAAGACTATATTACTTATATTGGTAAAACCATTGTTAATTCTCTAGCTAGACATAGTGAAGAAACATCTGAGAAGACTAGAAAAGAGAATAAGAATTTTAAAGAAGAAATCCTTAATCATGTGAAAAGACAAAAGGATTATTCAGACTTATTAAAAAGAATTGAAAAAAGACTTGAACAAAAATAGGTAACCACCTGTAAATTTAAAGAATCCCCTCCTATAGAAACTAGAGAAAGGAATACCATAAGTAGACGAGTCATAAATGACGGATTAGATAAGACTAGTAAGATAGTTAGCTCTATCCTAAATATTGGATAGAGTAATCATATGCTTCAAAGACTTAAGGATTCATCCTCCAATGTTAGGACATGGTGGAAAGAAAGAAATTTTACCAATCCTCTCCAATGGAAAGAATGGGGTGAAGTTGACTGGAAGATTGTTGAAGATTCCATTCATAATGGTCAACTTCCATCCGTCAGATACATAGACTTGTTTAAAGAAGGTGCCACGCCTAAGACTCCTAATTATAACATGACCTACCATTGTAGAAATCATGTGTTAGACAAATCCTATAATGAGCTCTAAGTATTTGACTCAGAATGGCTTAGATCTAGAGGAACTGATAGGAAGTTCCAATTCCTAACCTTTGGACTCTTTCAAGTAAGAATCCAAGGATTACATAGACCCCAGAATAATATCAACATATTATGTTGTTTAGTAGATAAAAGATGGAAAGATTTTGAGAAAATCCTTATTGGGATAGCCCAATTAGAAATGTCAGACAATATAGGATACTTTAATGTCATTCTGGCATTTACAGTAACTGTAGACACAGCCAAACATTTTAAGTTAATCTTATATGCTAGTGGCTATGAAGACTATATTATCCCAGAGGCTAATATAAATATAGAATTCCATAGCTATGTGAAGTTTTCCCAATTTCCTTATGAAGGAATGCAATTGGGAATCCCTAGTGGAAGACTTAATGAAGAAATCTTAGTTAGAACCAATGTGTCAGACTATAACCATACTTACAGTATTAGGAATACTGGACCTATGAGAGAAAAAGCTAAGACTCTCTGGTAATTGTCAGAATTTCAAGAAACTAAGACTATACAAAATAAACCTTTGTTTATTAATCAATACGACGTCACTGGAAATGTTACCATCCAGTTTGGTCCTCCTAAGATTGTCAATAAGGATATCCAGACTGAAGAAATTAGATTTAGGAATATGGGAGAAGCCATAATCAATGATCCTTCATAAGGATAATGTAGTAGTAAGACTAGTGCTAGTTTACTAAGACAAGCCCCGATAATTAGACCTAGAAGATCATTTGAATAAAAAGACTTAATTAAAGAAAAAGCTAGGATCCAAAACTTTGGACATGAACCCTCAGAATTGGATATGAAGACATTTAAAGATAGCCTTAAGAAAAGTCATTCTACTAGGTTTCAAGAAAGAGATAGATTTAATATGATAGCCCAAGACCGTATATTAAAATTAAAAGAATCTAAGAATACTAAGGAATTTCTTAGAAACTTAAGACTAATAGAAGAAGGAGAACAAAGATTAAAGATAGCTACACAAGTTGAACCTAGTAAACAAGAGATAGGAAGTAGTAGTAGGCTAGAAGATGATCCTAGAATTTTCAGTAAGCCAATAAGAATAAATATTCCTATATACTCAAGCACTGTAATTAAGACTAAACCTGATTACATAAAAGACTTTCCTACTAGTGACAAGAGTTTCACTCCTGTTACAATGGCAAGCCAAGCCATAAATCCAATAGGTATATACCTTAACTTAGACAATGTTCAAGATAGGAAGAATGCCTTAGATGAATGGCGTAATCAGATGAATATGTGTTTCGCATCTAATGAATAATGGGATGCAAGTTCATGTAAGAAGTACGCTGAGCAATCCATTAGAGGCATTGCAAAAGATTACTTAGATAGTTTAAGAAAGGCTACAGATGAAGACTCCTTATCTAAGGTTGAAAAGATGAAAGAAAACCTAGAAGAAAGATCAATTGAAGAATATATTCAATTGTTCACATCAGAATTCATTGGAGCTGGACATCTAGCTCAAATCAATGAACAAGACCTAGCAAAAACTAAGTTAACCCTCCTTAGCATTTGCAAATTAGATAAGATAAATGAATATAGCAATAATTATGAGCAGCTATATTACCAAATTAAAGAATTTGGAGAGACTTTAAAAGATGAATACTTTAGAAAGATACCAGCCATAGGACAAATCATAATTAATGAATATAGGAATTGGCCAGGAGTAGCTGGAGTTAAGAATAACTCCCTTGGTGAAAGAATCAATTTCGCCAAAGACTATATCATATCTAAAAGACGTGATATAACCCAAGGAAAGTTGATAGAAGAAAGTTTCAAGCAGATCCCTTCAATCAAAGACGAAAGAGACATCGCTCCAATCCAATGGGGATGTGGAAGTGAATCTAAGAAATTCAAAAAAAAAATAGAATGGAAACATAGGAAGTTTAAGACTAAACCTTTAGGAGTTCTAAAGAAGTATAAATTTAGACAATCTACTACCTTTAGAAAAAAGGATCCTAAGACTAAGAAAAACAGATTTAATCAAAGAAGATATTTTAAGAAAAATACTAGTAAGTATAAGAAGGTTCCTAATTATAGGAAAGAAAAAGATGTAGCTCAATCTAAGACTGCAACCAAAGAATGTTGGACTTGCGGCAAAGAAGGACACTTTACTAAAGACTGCACTAATAAGAAAGATAAAGAAAGTATTAAGATTATTAATACAATATTAGACTATGCAGATCAAGAAGAATTAGATATCTTATATGCTATAGAAATATCAGACATAGAAGATGATGATAATACCAGTATCTATAGTGTATACACAGATAGTGATTCAGAAGACTATAGTGATACTGATGAGTATGAAGACTCTAAGGATACTCTAGACTTGTATATGATGCAGACTAATCAAGACGATCTAGATGATGAATGTATAGACTTTGAAGACGCTTGGTATAAGTGTATATTAAGCCCCTTTTTAAAGAAAAGATGGACAGTTAGTAATCCTGAATTACTAACCTATATACCTAGATGCTATTTTGATGAAAGACATTATTGTACATTTGAAATGAAATGTAGCTAGAAAGACTTTACATGCGTAGAATGCTTTGAGATTATACAGACAGAGTTATTTATGGTTTGTATTATTTGTCAATTACACTACCATGAAGACTGTTGGAGAACTAGATTTAGAGAAATTTATACTAGCCAGTATGACGCTCAAATAGACTTAGATATTAAAACATATTATCAAGACATTGATAGAAATATAGCCAAAAGATTGCAAGAAAATGAAGATCTTAAAGGAAAAGGAATTTCTTATAATTTAGAAGAATACCATTCTGATAGTAATTCAGATAACCAAATACCCTTAGATTTTATAGATAAACCTCAGAAAGGAATATCTATTTTAGAAAAGAACAATTTAGGAATTTCTACTAAACCACATGCTTGTTTTGTAGAATTATTTGTTCAACATAAAGACTATCCTAAAAGACTTTCAGCTTTTATAGATACAAGGTGCTCTCAGAGTATTTGTAACGCTAATGCCTTCCCTGAAGACTACTTTTTAGAAATTACTCAAGAAATCTATGGTAAAGTGGCTAATGGAGATTTATTTACCTTATATTTCCAAACTATTCCTAATTATTTTAAATTAGGAAATCAGACCAACAAAACCGTTAATCATCGGTTTTGAATAATGGATCCTCATCCTAGTTTCACAGGAAACATTATTTTAGGATAAGACTTTATTAGTAAATATCATCCTTATACTCAGTATAATGATAAGATATTAATTAGTGATCAAGAGGAATTTAACATTAAAGCCCCTCTAATAGATCATAAGACTGCCTTTGACCTTATGCAGGTCAAGCCCAATTATAGACCCATAAAACATCAGAGTTCTTCAGCTGAGCATGGTGGACCTAGACCTACAACCCAACAAGAAGCCCTAGAAATTACTAACCCCTTACAAAAAGAGTGTAAGTGTCCAAACCAAAAGTGTTATAAGCAAATAGCGCTTATACAACAAGACATTTTAGATCAAGCCCAGCATACCTTATTATAGGTGCAAGCTATATCCAAACAGAAGAAAATGGATATAGAAGTAGAAAAAGAAAAGATTAGGCAACTAGCTGAGCCTACTTTAGGAGAAAATCCCATCGCTAAGTGGGATAAAGACCAAAGCTATTGTGAAATCATCCCTATTAACCCAGACGCCACTATTAATGGTGGAACCTATAAGAAAGGATACTCACAAGAAAATAGGGAAGAATTCAAGAAAGACATAGATGAAATGATTAAGTTAGGCATTATTAGAGAAAGTAAAAGTAGACATAATAGCTTAGCCTTCTATGTTCAAGATGAATCTGAACGTAAAAGACGAAAAAGATGCATGGTTATAGATTATAGACAATTAAATAAGAATTATGAATTTGATTCTTATAAGATACCAGACAAAAATAATTTAATGAATTTGATTGAAGATAGAATTATATTCAGTAAGTTTGATTGCAAATCAGGCTTCTAGCAAATTAAGATGCATCCAGACAGTATTACTTAGACAACCTTTAGTGTGCCCCAAGGAAAATACGAATGGCTAGTCATGCCATTTGGATACTTGAATGCTCCTCAAGTTTTCCAAAGAAGAATGGATAATATATTTAGACCTTATTCGAAATTTTATCTTGTTTACATAGATGATATTCTTATAGCCAGTAAGACTGAGATAGAGCATGTAGACCATCTTAAAAAGATTATTTTAGAATTAGACAAACATGGTATTGTTATTTCCGAAAGGAAAATGCAGTTATTCCAGATCGAAATAGACTTTGTGGGAATGCACATTAAATAAAGGAAAATTATCCTTGCCAAAACACATAACTAAGAAGATTCTTGAGTTTCCAGACCAACTTAAAGATAGAAAACAATTACAATCATTTCTAGGATTGCTTAATTGTACTGCAGATTTTATTAAAGACCTTGCTTCAAAAAGACAAAGCTTAACAGCCAAATTAAAAGGAACAGACAAAAGTAATCCCTTTTATTGGACTAAAGATGATTTTGAAGTAATAAGACAAATTAAAGATGTAGTCAAGAATATTCCTTTACTTGAACTGCCTAATGCAGAAGACCAATTTATAGTAGAAACAGATGCCTCTGATAAACAATGGAGAGCAATATACTTTGCCATTGATCATCAGACAAAAAAGAAGAAACTTTATAGACATAGTTCTGGAACCTTTACAGACCCAGAAACAAGATACACTGCCCATGAAAAAGAAGTTTTAGCCATAGTAAGGGCAATAGAAAAATATATGATGTTTCTTAGACCTAAACATTTTACTGTCTATACTCACTCTTCTTATGCAGTAAAATTCAGAGAGTTAGACTTGTCCAAATCAAGGACTAATAGACTACTTAGATGGCAACAATTGCTTAATGGTTATGACTTCTCTGTTATACATATTAAGGGAAGTAAAAATACCATTCCAAACATTATATCAAGAGAGCCAATGTTCGCTAACACTAATATGATTTCATGTTTTATGTTGCAAACAGAAGACTTAGAAGACATGAGTTCCTCTAGAACGAATAAACTGAACAGGGAAGACGTTGCAGACTATCTTAGACGCGTAAGACCAAATGCTGGTGTAACGCAAATACCAACTCATATTCAAGACTCTCAAGAAAGACCAATCCTAGAGAACTTTGATGATATCTTAGTTTCTCCTAGAAAATCTAGACAAGAGATTATTGCTCAAAATAGACTTATTGGGAAAATGTACTTTCCCCAATATATACCCGATCAAAGATATCTAGACTTGATCAAATTTAGAAAAGAATTTTTAGAAGATAAAAATACCCTTATAGACGCCATATGGTGGAATGTGAAGAATAGACTATGGATCGAGTTCAAACAAAATTTGGTAGCCATTGCCAGATTCATGAGGACTCAAAGAATTGCAGTTACCCAGCTCAGTGGTACTTCTGTGCCTAGATCTCAGATTCAGACTTATGCTCAGACTCTTGGAGAATCCTCCAGGACTAGACCTACTGATTTCTATTATCAGAAAAAGACGTTTAAGACTAAAATTGTTATACCATTTGGTCATAATAATCTCCCATCAACAGAAGACTTTAAAAAGAATCTAATAACATTATCGATCATTTTAATATGTTATTATCATAAATAAATGGAGATTTCTTAATGATTAAATGTTTCTTCAAAGACATTCCAAAAATATATCTTTTTGGAAAATCAGAAATGGCTCATATAACTCTTGCAGACCACGGGTTCATTGGACTCGTTCAGATAAAAGACATTGAAGACGCTATTGTTCTTGGAAAAATAGTCCATGGATATATTAAGAAGGTAGAAAACTTCCTTCCTCTTTTTGCTAGAATCAACCAGATTGCTCCAAGTTCCTGTAGAGGAATGAGAGTCAAAGGATTTAGACTTATTAGATTTTCCAGTTATATATTTGTAGACGTTGAGATTCTATCAGAAGACGAGACTAAATAATTAATTATTGATAAATCCAAGCTCCAAATTGCTCAAGCCATGGAGACCATAGAAATCATGGAGTTATTAACAGAAGAAGACAGATGGTACACTGCCTACCACAAAGAAGACCTGATAATCCAAGCTGAGGAGCCATTCAACAGAAGGCATAAGAAAGAATCCAAAGAAATGGTAAAGATAGCTTTGTCAGCTAGCCTTAGAACTATAGGCCTCATTGATGAATTTTTCAATAATGCCTTACCAAACCAAGAAGAAGAAGAAGAAGAAGAAGAAGAAGAAGAAGAAGAAGAAGAAGAAGAAGAAGAAGAAGAAGAAGACATGGATGGAACAAAGACGGGGCCCTCGTTATCTGAAGAATTATTAAAGACAGAAGATGCCCTATGCTAAGACTTATGCAAGATGACAAGACTACAACTAGATTCCCCTGCAGCCTGCAGCTCAGACATGCCCCACACGGGCCCCCGGATTGCTTCTTTTCATAAAGAAGAAAAAGACCCTTGCAAAGGCGTTGGGTTAGAATTATTGCTAGACAATAGATTTACTTTACGTAAAGCAAATAGTATAAGACTTTAATAATTTGTATCTCTTTAAACTGGATATCTTTTGGTAGCCGGTTGCCAGTCGATTGTAGTGCACTTGTGCTATAAAAGGGAGCGTTCAGCTGAGTTCTAGAAATCAGGAGTTAGAGAGTGATCAACTGTTAGACTTTTAGAGAGAGTATGCTTGTAGAGAGTAATATGTACATGAGTGAGTAAACCTCTCATAGTTAGGGGAGAGAGGAGAGTTGTATTTACTTATGCAATGCAATAAAAGTATTTTCTTTTCCAGAAATCTCTTATGCTAAGTTGTTATTATTTTTCAAATTGTCTCTAACTTTCTGTTCATAGAGGACTATTGTGTGGAACCTCTGGTGTAGCACACAAGGTGTTATACTGGTGAACCTCCGTCAGGTGTCGATTAGCCGTGAGCCGTTAGCCAGGTGGGCGTTAGGCGTGAAGGCGTACAGGCAGGAAACGGGTCAACCGCCAAAGTAGTGGATTGAGGTGCGACACATAAAGAGAGAGTTGCATGAGGCCGAGACCGGAGAAGAATAGTAGCAAGGCTAAAGAGAAGAAGGGAGGATGGTAAAGATATTGCAGACCAGAAGGAAGGTATAACTCGAACCAAACCATTAACTATTTTACATATTATTAGAACAGGGATTCGTGATCTCTTTAGACATAAATTAAGAACTGAAGATTTTGCAGAAGAACTATCAAGACCTGAAAAATATCAAGAATACACTAGGATACTGTGACACCCCGACTAATTAAATACCGGGTAGCTACTCCTTTATTAAATTAATACAAAATGTCAAGTTGGTTCAGTTAATAGCATCACTGTCGAAATCATTTTAATAATTACTAACCACCTACTATTTAAAAAGTGAGTTGTCAAATTTTAAGTTAAATCTGATTAATATGCAATAAATGAATTTTAGATGAATAACATAACCATTCACAATAAAGTCCCAATAGAGTAACCATCAAATAATAATGAATCTGGAGGAAATACTCCTCACAACAATCCCAATACTGAAATAAATAAAACAAGTCGGCATCTTAAATTAATTACAAACCAAAGTCTAAATAACTGAAATGTAAAATGTCTCTAAAGGAAATGGGCGACATGCCCTACAAATGATAAAACTGAACATGGAGTCAAGACTGGAAAAGGAGGTGTCTACTGTCAAGGCCCTGTAACTTCCACAACAGCTACAGCTCGTCACCTGAATGAAATGTCTACACATGGTGTCCTTGTGGCTGGGCACCTAAAAAGGTTTTAAAAAAAAATAGATTTGAAAGCAAACGGGTCAGAGCCCGAATGTGGAGAATAGTTTAAAAACAGCAAGTGATTTAATGACATTAAAACAATGAATGCAAAATACATGTTAGGACGTGCTCTCACATGAAATACTCACCTCTCGACTAATTGTGCACTCCTAACGTACCCGTACCCATCCAAGTGATCCTCATATCTATCTAGACCAAAATAAATTCTAACACTTCTACTCGATTCTCACTTTAATTCCAACATCATTAATTATATAGAGTTTTACTTTAATTCTCGGATTCCCAATTATTCGCAAAACCATTTACTAGAGGTTATCCCCTTTTATCTTTTCAAAGCGTTACTATAATTATACTCACAATTAAACATGACAAATCTTTCCAATTAACCATATATTATTCTCATCATAAATATACAGTACAAGCACCCCGAGGATAATCTGCGGTGCACACATACTCTGTTATCCCATCCCGGTACATCACGTACATAAGGATCACGCATTCCGAATCTCTCAGGAATCGTTCTCAGATAGTAACAATCACAAACAATGGAGACGAACATAGTTCACATCACATGGGTCACGCACATACATACGCTCCCATGATCAGCAGACTTATTAACTTCTCAATAAGTCCTTCTCTGACCTATGTCCTCGAGGTACCAATCTATATCCCCCCCCCCCCCCCCCCCCGTAGGCACACAAAGATTAGATGGCCCTAAACGAACGCAAACCTCCCATGATAGCAAGTATGGTAGGTATGTCATACACATAAAATCATATATACTAAGCATGCACACATCTTAGTTATTACCATATTTTTATTAGTGGTATACTTCTCGTTCTTATACCAACTTTTAGTATTACACAAATCACATGTCCCCGATTTATATGTATTTAAGTCATCAATTATCCTCGCATCGTGATTAGTCACTTGCGTCCTAATCCACAAATATCATTTGGTTCAAGTCACTCTTCTATATGTTACTCCTCAATATATCCCAAATCTCCCAACTATACCAATTAGTTAACAAGGGAAAGTTATCTCATCAATTAAACAAGGTTACGGGACACTAGAAATCAAATCGGGCCAAAAAGGCCCTTCTGTCAACTCGTTAGAAGTCTCGTTCGAACGAAGGGCATCGAACGAGAGTTCATTCGAATGAAAGGCATCGAACGAACTACCAACTCGTTAGAAGGCAGATTGTCACCTCGTTAGAAGCTCATTCGAACGACCTGGGCAAGTCTTCTAATGAGATGGCAGTTTCAAGCCCAGAAATTCTACTTCGTTTTTCCTAAATTTTTTTCTTCTCTAAACTCATCATAACATCATCCCAAACTAATTTTAAGGTTCTTAAACATCATTAAACCTTCTTAGGTCGTTCTTAACATAATTTTGGGGTCGAATCTTCCTAAACAACATAATATTTATCATAACTCTCCAATTTTCCCCCAAACCCTATGTGTATGAACCCAGAAATTTAATGTCTTCAATTTTCCCTTCATAAATCCGTTTTTTCATCATAAAAAGTTGTATTTCTTGTAGGACAATCATCAACTAACATTCTACATGCAATCCCTATAACATATCATGAATTTCTATTTCAATTTCAAGGGTTTTCATCAAATACCCAATATAAAGCAATTTTTATCAATTCTAAGCATGGAAGAAACATTCGCTTGAAATTAACGTAATTAAACCACTTGCCTTAGATAGTTCTCTGAATTTGATGTTGGTGAATGGATTGATTCTCTCCTTTCTCTATGGGTTTTCTCCCAAGGTTGAAGATGGTGGTTTTGGCCCTTGTAACTTCTCTTCCCACTTCTCTCAAAACTCACGTAACCACTCTCTAACTTTCTTTGCTGATAATGGGTTAAGTGGGTTACTTAATAACCTATAATTAACTCCCAAAATTCGTTGGTCAATATTCCCCATATTTCAAAATTACTAAAATCCCCTTTTAAGTTGCCGGTTTAGCCTAAAAATGCCCCGGGACCCAAACTAAACTCCCGGCTAGTGTTTTCTGACTATTTCGACCCTTCCGAACTCGTTGGCGCACTCAAAATGACCATTCGGTTGATAAAAATAAAATTCACTTTTTAAGTTAAATAATTACACTCTTGACGCGACCGACACGCGCGTCCCAACTAAATTTCCCAAATTGCCGTATTTCAGTCTCGCGATAATTTCAATATTTTCAATATTCGTACCTCGTCATATATATATACACATTATAATCAAATACCAACTCACATCTCGTTAGTATTTTATCCGGATTAATTCTCAATTAATTCATATTTAATTTAATTAATCCCATAAATAAATATCAATAAAAGTACATGGTATTACATACTTCCCCCCTAATAACAGAATTTCGTCCCGAAATTCGGAACTAGAAAGTACCTGGTAAAAATAACTCTGGATAATGTTCGCGCATCTCATCCTCGTGCTCCCATGTGGACTCCTCGGCATTATGATGTCGCCACTGAACACGTACCAACGGTACTATCTTTGACCGCAGTTTCCATTCGCTTCGGTCCAAAATAGCAATCGGCCCCTCCTCGTAGGAGCTATCAGGCTGGAGATCGATGTCCTCCAAAGCAATGTGAGAATGAGCCAAATCGTCCCTAAGATATTTCCTTAGCGAGGAAATATGAAACACATCATGAATCCTGTGCAAATGCTCCGGTAACCCAAGTCTATATGCAACGGACCCAATCCGATCGATGATAGGAAATGGACCCACATATCTCGGTGCCAGTTTCCCCTTTTTCCCAAAACGCATAATCCCCTTCATAGGAGATACTCTGAGTAAAACCTGGTCCCCCACTTTGAACTCCCTGAAGAACCTCTTCGCATCAGCATAGCTCTTCTGCCGATCTTGAGCTACCCGAATGCGACTCCATATCAATTCTATCCTTGCCGAAGTATCCTGAATCACTTCCGGCCCAAGTAGTTTGTTGTCCCCCACCTCTAACCAACATGATGGGGAACGACAAGGTCTACCGGACAATGCCTCAAATGGAGCCATGCCAATAGTGAACTGGTAGGAGTTATTATAAGCAAACTCCACCAGTGGAAGGTACTTCTCCCATCCACCCCCAAAGTCTATAATGCACATACGTAACATGTCCTCCAACATCTGATTTGTACACTCGATTTGCCCATCGGTCTACGGGTGATAGGCCGTACTCAACCTCAATTCCGTGCCCATGGCCTCTTGAAAACTCTCCCAAAATCGTGAAACAAATATCTTGTCTCGGTCAGACACGATATTTAGGGGCACACCGTGAAGTCTCACTATTTCTGCAATAAAAATCTGGGCATACTGTCCCGTAGTGTAGTCTGTCCTTACGGGTAAAAAATGAGCGACTTTGGTCAACCTGTCCATAATTACCCAAATGGAGTCGTGACCCCTCTGTGACGTAGGTAACCCCGTGATAAAGTCCATGGAGATGCTCTCCCATATCCACATCGGGACCTCTAATGGCTGTAAAAGTCCTGCCAGTCTCTGATGATCCACTTTTACCAGCTGACAAGTGGTGCATTTAGAAACAAACACGGCAATATCTCTCTTCATCCCGCTCCACCAATACTGACGTCTCATGTCTTGGTACATTTTATCCCCACCGGGGTGTACCGCGAACCGTGAGCCGTGCGACTCTGCCATCACCTCGTGTCGCAAGTCTTCCCCTTTCGGAACGATTACTTGTGTAGATTCACCGTTGAGTAGGGTTTCCGTGATTTCCCTTATATGTAGAGGCGTGGGTATAGAGATCGGGAGGTTTACTTTACCCGCGGATATGTTAGTGTTAAAGATAACCGAGTATGATGCCATTATTGGTATGGATTGGCTAGTTGCGTACCGAGCCATGATTGACTATTTTAGTAGGAGTATTATCTTTACCATTACCGGGCAGGAGATTTTTTTAGTGGCGATGCCTCGCCCTAAGGGAGGATCGTCCACTCACTTGTACTATATAGAGGAGGAGAACTCTAAGGAAGAGGTGATACCACTTGATGCGATTCCGGTTGTTCGAGAGTTTGCCGATGTATTTCAGGATATACCTGGATTACCTCCGAGTAGAGAGATAGATTTTGTGATCGATTTGACGCCGGGCACTCGACCTATTTCCCGTGCACCTTACCGAATGGCTCCAACCGAGATGATAGAGTTACGGATCAGATTGAGCAGTTGTTGGGTCAGGGGTTTATCCGAAGGAGTACTTCACCGTGGGGTGCTCCTGTGTTGTTCGTAAAGAAGAGGGATGGATCGTTGAGATTGTGTGTAGATTACCGGGAGTTGAATAAGGTCACGATACGAAATAAGTATCCGTTGCACCGAATCGATGACTTATTCGACCAGCTGAGGGGAGCTTCTTTCTTCTCAATGATTGATTTGCGATCAGGATACCATCAATTGCGTATCAGGGAAGAGGACGTCTCGAAGACTGCTTTCTTAATGAGATATGGTTCCTACGAGTTTCGGGTTATGCCTTTTGGCTTGACCAATGCTCCAGCCGTATTTATGGACTTGATGAATAGGGTGTTCAGAGAGTTCCTAGACCAGTTCATCATTGTCTTCATCGATGACATTCTGGTTTACTCCCAGACAGAAGAGGAGCACGCCGAGCATTTGAGACAGGTTTTGCACACACTACGTCAGAACGAGCTGTATGCAAACTATGAGAAGTGCGGGTTTTGGCTGAAGGAGGTTCAGTTTTTGGGGCATATTATCTCAGACCGGGGGATATCTGTTGATCCGGGGAAGGTATCCGCAGTGAGGGAGTGGGATAGCCCACGACACCGATTGAGATCTGTAGTTTCTTGGGCCTAGCAGGATACTACAGGAGGTTTATTCGGGGTTTCTCAAAGATAGCGGGTCCTTTGACACATCTGACTCATAAGGGTGTGCCATTTATTTGGAGTGATGCCTGTCAGTTGGCATTCGATGAGTTGAAGGATAAGTTAACCTCAGCACCTGTGTTAGCATTGCCGAGACCGGGAGTTGAGTATCTAGTCTACACCGATGCATCATTACAAGGACTTGGAGGTGTATTGCAGCAGGAGAGTCAGGCCATAGCTTATGCTTCCCGTAAGCTTAAGCCTCACGAGAAGAATTACCCCACCCATGACTTGGAGTTAGAGGCAGTTGTATTTGCACTCCGGATTTGGAGACACTATCTCTTGGGGGAGAAATTCCGGTTACTCGCGGACCACAAATCTCTACAGTACCTATTCACGCAGAAGGAGTTGAATATGCAGCAACAGAGGTGGCTTGAGTTTGTGAAGGATTATCAGTTCGATATCCAATACCACCTGAGGAAGGCTAACATGGTAGCAGACGCGTTTAGCCGTAGGCCAGTAGATGAGGTGGCCGAGGTGTGGAAGGCTAAGTGGAAGGAGTTGGGACACCGGGATGCAGTGGCCCGATCGTTCATGTCTGTGATGACAGTTACACCACAGATTGTCACGAAGGTGGTAAAGGCACAGGCAAATGACTCGTTCTGTCAGGAGAAGATAGTTCGATTGCTAGCAGAGGGAGAAGAGTCCTATACCGTTAGCTCAGACGGGGGATTACGCTTCAATGGGAGACTAGTCGTTTCGGAAGGGGAAGACTTGCGACACAAGGTGATGGCAGAGTCGCACGGCTCACGGTTCGTGGTACACCCCGGTGGGGATAAAATGTACCAAGACATGAGACGTTAGTATTGGTGGAGCGGGATGAAGAGAGATATTTCCGTGTTTGTTTCTAAATGCGCCACTTGTCAATTGGTAAAAGTGGATCATCAGAGACCGACAGGACTTCTGCAGCCATTAGAGGTCCCGATGTGTATATGGGAGAGCATCTCCATGGACTTTATCATGGGGTTACCTACGTCACAGAGGGATCACGACTCCATTTGGGTAATTGTGGACAGGTTGACCAAAGTCGCTCATTTTCTACCCGTAAGGACAGACTACACTACGGGACAGTATGCCCAAATTTTTATTGCAGAAATAGTGAGACTTCACGGTGTGCCCCTAAATATCGTGTCTGACCGAGACAAGATATTTGTTTCACGGTTTTGGGAGAGTTTTAAGGAGGCCATGAGCACGGAATTGCGGTTGAGTACGGCCTATCACCCGCAGACCGATGGGCAAACCGAGCGTACAAATCAGATGTTGGAGGACATGTTGCGTATGTGCATTATAGACTTTGGGGGTGGATGGGAGCAGTACCTTCCACTGGTGGAGTTTGCTTATAATAACTCCTACCAATTCACTATTGGCATGGCTCCATTTGAAGCATTGTACGGTAGACCTTGTCGTTCCCCATCATGTTGGTTAGAGGTGGGGGACAACAAACTACTTGGGCTGGAAGTGATTTAGGATACTTCGACAAGGATAGAATTGATACGGAGTCGCATTCGGGTAGCTCAGGATCGGCAGAAGAGCTATGCTGATGCGAAGAGGTTCTTCAGGGAGTTCAAAGTGGGGGACCAGGTTTTACTCAGAGTATCTCCTATGAAGGGGATTATGCGTTTTGGGAAAAAGGGGAAACTGGCACCGAGATATGTGGGTCCATTTCCTATCATCGAGCGGATTGGGTCTGTTGCATATAGACTTGGGTTACCGGAGCATTTGCACAGGATTCATGATGTGTTTCATATTTCCTCGCTAAGGAAATATCTTAGGGTCGATTTGGCTCATTCTCACATTACTTTGGAGGACATCGATCTCCATCCTGATAGCTCCTACGAGGAAGGGCCGATTGCTATTTTGGATCGAAGCGAGCGGAAACTGCGGTCAAAGATAGTACCGTTGGTACGTGTTCAGTGGCGACATCATAATGCTGAGGAGTCCACATGGGAGCACGAAGATGAGATGCGCGAACGTTATCCAGAGTTATTCTTACCAGGTACTTTCTAGTTCCGAATTTCGGGACGAAATTCTGTTATTAGGGGGGAAGTATGTAATACCCCGTACTTTTATTGATATTTATTTATTGGGATTAATTAAATTAAATAGGTATTAATTGAGAATTAATCCGGATAAAATACTAACGAGATGTGAGTTGGTATTTGATTATAATGTGTATACATATGACATTATGTGAATATTGAATATATTGAATTTGTCGTGAGATAGAAATACGGCAATTTGGGAAATTTTGTTGGGACGTGGGTGACAGTCGCGTCAGGAATATAATTATTTTTAATTAAAAAGTGAATTTTATTTTTACCCACCGTATGGTCATTTTGAGTGCGCCAACCTGTCCGGAAGGGTCGAAATAGTCAGAAAACACTAGCCGGGGGTTTAGTTTGGGTCCCGGGACATTTTTAGGCCATACCGGCAACTTAAAAGGGTATTTTGGTAATTTTGGAATTTTGGGAATATTGACAAAAAAAAATTGGGAGTTAATTATAGGTTATTAAGTAACCCACTTAACCCATTATCAGCAAAGAAAGTTAGAGAGTGGTTATGTGAGTTTTGAGAGAAGTGGGAAGAGAAGTTACAAGGGCCAAAACCACCATCTTCAACCTTGGGAGAAAACCCATAGAGAAAGGAGAGAATCAATCCATTCACCAACATCAAATTCAGAGAACTATCTAAGGTAAGTGGTTTAATTACGTTAATTTCAAGCGAATGTTTCTTCCATGCTTAAAATTGATAAAATTGCTTTATATTGGGTATTTGATGAAAGCCCTTGAAATTTGAAATAGAAATTCATGATATGTTATAGGGATTGCATGTAGAATGTTAGTTGATGATTGTCCTACAAGATATAAAAAAATTTATGATGAAAAAACGGATTTATAAGGATAAAATTGAAGATATGAAATTCTGGGTTCATATCTATAGGATTTGGGGTAAAATTGGGGATTGATGATAGTTTTATGTTATTTAGGAAGATTGGAACCCCAATAATATGTTAAGATACGATCTACGAAAGTTTAGTGACGTTTAGGAACCTTAAAACACTATTTGGGATGATTTTAGGATGAGTTTAGAGATGAAGAAAATTGAGAAAAACGAAGCAGACTTTCTGGGCTTGAAACTGCCATCTCGTTAGAAGACCTACCCAGGTCGTTCAAACGAGCTTCTAACGAGGTGACAATCTGCCTTCTAACGAGTTGGTAGTTCGTTCGATGCCTTTCGTTCGAACGAAATCTCGTTCGATACCCTTCGTTCGAACGAGACTTCTAACGAGTTGACAGAATGGCCTTTTTGGCCCGATTTGATTTCTAGTGTCCCGTAACCTTGTTTAATTGATGAGATAACTTTCCCTTGTTAACTAATTGGTATAGTTGGGAGATTTGGGATATATTGAGGAGTAACATATAGAAGAGTGACTTGAACCAAATGATATTTGTGTATTAGGACGCGAGTGACTAATCACGATGCGAGGATAATTGATGACTTAAATACATATAAACCGGGGACATGTGATTTGTGTAATACTAAAAGTTGGTATAAGAACGAGAAGTATACCACTAATAAAAATATGGTAATAACTAAAATGTGTGCATGCTTAGTATATATGATTTTATGTGTATGACATACCTACCATACTTGCTATCACGGGAGGTTTGCATTCGTTTAGGGCCATCTAATCTTTGTGTGCCTACGGGGGGGATATAGATTGGTACCTCGAGGACATAGGTCAGAGAAGGACTTATTGAGAAGTTAATAAGTCTGCTGATCATGGGAGCGTAGGTATGTGCGTAACCCATGTGATGTGAACTATGTTCGCCTCCATTGTTTGTGATTGTTACTATCTGAGAACGATTCGTGAGAGATTCGGAATGCGTGATGCTTATGTACGTGATGTACCGGGATGGGATAGCAAAGTATGTGTGCACCGCAGCTTAGCCTCGGGGTGCTTGTACTGTATATTTATGATGAGAATAATATATGGTTAATTAGAAAGATTCGTCATGTTTAATTGTGAGTATAATTATAGTAACGCTTTGAAAAGATAAAAGGGGATAACCTCTAGTAAATGGTTTTGCGAATAACTGAGAATCCGAGAATTAAAGTAAAACTCTATATAATTAATGATGTTGGAATTAAAGTGAGAATCGAGTAGAAGTGTTAGAATTTATTTTGGTCTAGATAGATATGAGGATCACTTGGATGGGTACGGGTACGTTAGGAGTGCACAATTAGTCGAGAGGTGAGTATTTCATGTGAGAGCACGTCCTAACATGTATTTTTCATTCATTGTTTTAATGTCTTTAAATCACTTGTTGTTTTTCAACTATTATCCACATTCGGGCTCTGACCCGTTTGCTTTCAAATCTATTTTTTTTTTAAAACCTTTTTAGGTGTCCAGCCACAAGGACACCATGCATAGACATTTCATTCAGGTGACGAGCTGTAGCTGTTGTGGAAGTTACAGGGCCTTGACAGTAGACGCCTCCTTTTCCAGTCTTGACTCCATGTTCAGTTTTATCATTTGTAGGGCATGTCGCCCATTTCCTTTAGAGACATTTTACATTTAAGTTATTCAGGCTTTGGCTTGTAATTAATTTAGGATGCCGACTTGTTTTATTTATTTCAGTATTGGGATTGTTGTGAGGAGTATTTCCTCCAGATTCATTATTATTTGATGGTTACTCTATTGGGACTTTATTGTGAATGGTTATGTTATTCATCTATAATTCATTTATTGCATGTTAATCAGATTTAACTTAAAATTTGACAAATCACTTTTTAAATACTAGGTGGTTAGTAATTATTAAAATGATTTCGACAGTGATGCTATTAACTGAACCAACTTGACATTTTGTATTAATTTAATAAAGGAGTAGCTACCCGGTATTTAATTAGTCGGGGTGTCACAAATACTTTAAGATAGTATAGACGTATTAAAATTTATTAGATGAAAAAGGTTAGCTGAAACTAAGGCTACTTTAATTAGAGCCGGAGGAATCCTCCCTCTTATGAAAAACGTAGAGACAGCTGCCCCTAGAAGATATCGTAGATTTTTGTCAACTTATGGTGATAATAATTTAGGCGAATTTATAGATAACGATATAATTGATATTATTAATCAAATATATAAAGAAACTAGACAGATAAATCCACGATACCATATAAAGTACTTAAGACTAGAATATTTTCCATCAAAACCTCTTTCAAATTCTAGACTCCCTGAAGAAACTATTTATATAGATAATCCTCGCTATTCAGAACTCCAGTACGATAGTGACGGAAGAAGTTTAAGAAGTAGCAGTAGCCCTGAAACTTCTACAATTAGACTTCCAGATTAATTAAGCGTTAAAATAAGCTTAAAAGACTTTTGAAATCATTGGGGTAGAAAATTCTATTCCCTAAAACTTTAGAAAAAGACGAAAACATATAAAGACAGAAGTGGTCCCTAGGTAAGTTTTGGACTATAGCTAGTCCGCATACTTAGTCTGCAAACTAGGTCCGCACTATATCCTCTCTCTCTCTCTCTCTCTCTCTATATATATATATATATATATATATATATATATATATTACTTCCTCTCAATCATTCTTAGAAAACATTTTCTCTCTCAACACAACTTTCTCTTAACCATTCTCTCACTCAAAACCCTATATAAACTTCTCATTCAAACACTATACAAACTTCATCAACAAACTACGAGATTAATTAGTGAAACAACATAATAACTAGGGTTTTCAGTCATTGAAGTTACCATATTGAAGTTATAACAACTAATTGAAGTTTTAACAATGGATGTGGCAACTTTAAAACTAATGAAAATTGCCAAAATATTATGTTTGAGGTAATTTTTGCTGCACAAATATGTTTTTTTAACCCTAGAAAAAATTAAACCCGAAAATGGAAATTTACAGTGGTTCGGTATCGAGCCCCGAAAGAAGGTGATGATTTTCGGGGTGATTATCCCGAATGAAAGTTAATTTTTTTTGAAGAAAAATTTTCATTCAGGATGATTATGCCTAATGGAATGCATATATTCTGGATGCTTATGCCGAATGGAATGCATATATTCGGGTTGATTATGCCGAATGAGAGTTAAATTTTATTTTTGAAGAAAACTTTTCATTTGGAATGATTATGCCGAATGGAATGCATATATTCGGGGTGATTATGACGAATTAAATGCATCTATTCGGGATGATTATGCCGAACCACTGGGTTATCAACTAGGATTTTGTATGCTAGGGTTTATTGATTATGTGGTATTTTCTCAATATATGAGGGGATTAAACGGTCTTTGCAACAAAAATTAACACATTATTATTGTTCAACATGTCTTTAATAGGTTTAGCATGTTTTTCAAGGGTTTAACAAGTTTTTCATAATGAATAATATATCAAACAATGTCTATTATATATGTTTTGATGACTACAATCTTGCTTGTATGGTGTTGAATGATGATTTGATGAAGATATTTGAAGATTTGGAGGTTTAGACAATGAGATTAATTTTTAATTGAGGTTGAGAGGTTGAAAGGTTGAAAAGTTGAGAGGTTTTAATGTGTAGAGAGAAGGAGGAAAAGTGGGTAAAATAATTTTTTAAACTTTAAATATGTGGTAGCCCTTTTGTGGTATTCGAAAGTAATTATTAAAATTAAGTGGTATTTTGTAGTAAAAAAAGAGTTGTGCTAGTTGAGAGTTATTTTTGGGGTGCCCTTATAAACACCCTAAATAAAAACCCAGTTTCCCTTCTTCCCAAAATAAGAGTCCCTATTCTATTTTTATATAAATTAAGATTACACTCTATCATTGATCAAGATTAGGGGTGCAACCGGTACGGTATGGTCGGAAACTACCCCTTACCAATACCAAAACCACATTTTATATGGTAAAATCGTACCGTATAAATTTACCGACCGGTACATCAAAACAAAAACCAAAACCAAACCGATCGGTTTTTCGATTTTTTTGGTTTCGGTAATTTCGGTTCTTTTCCGATAAATACCAGAATTTCAAATCGGTTTATGCATTCAATAAATTTGGTGTATATTTCGATATACCCATTTCTAGCTGTTACAATTTCTAGCATTTCTAGATATTACAATTTCTAGCATTTTTAGTTGTTTGGAACAATTAGAAACATACACAAATAGGTACAATTTCTAGCATTTGTAGCATTTGGAACAATAGATTTAAACAGATACGAGACCAAATAAATTGATTTGCTTTTGTCGGAGCCGGAGGAGAGTGAGACGAGACCAAAATGATCGGTTTACCTCCGTCAGAGACGGATGAGAGTGAGACGAGATCAAACTGATCGGTTTGCCTCTACCGAAGCCGGAGTAGAGTGTGATGAGATGAGGGAGCTGGTACCTGAGGAGAGTGAGCCAAGATGATGAGCCTAAAACAATGAGGGAGCTGTTACATCAAAAAATGTTCATTGAAAAGTCAAAATCATCCACACCTCCAACACCGGAAAAACAAACCTTCGCCGGAAAAACCAACTCACCGGAAAAGCCAACTCGTCGGAAAAAAATCACCGGAAAATACGGAGGGAACTCAGATCCGAATACAGCTGGCGTCGAAAAAATTGTCACCGGAAACCCGATCTCAAAATGAAGTAACCACACCAAATCGAAAGGCAAATCTCAAAACAAAAAAATGGTGTTCTCAAATAAAAGTCCCCAAAAAATTATTTCTCAAAATCAACCCAAGGTTGAAGAAGAAAAAAAAATGAGAGAGAGAGCTCAAACAAAAATGACGGCCACACTTTTTGAGAGAGAAAGAGGTAAAAAAAATGAAATGGAAACCCTAAAAAAAGATCTCTACACAAACCACAATATAAAGCCCAAATGAAATAAGGGCAAAACAAAAATATAGCCAACAAAACAAACGGCTCTTTTTATTTTAACAAAATGCTACCTAATTCATTTTGTGTTAAATGTTTGATTAATTAAACAAAATATATGTTTAATTAACATGATTATTCAACACTTAAACCAAATACTCAAATAAATAAATTTAAATTCAAAGAGAATATAAAAATTCACTCATGAGAAATAAAATAAATAGAAGTAGTATGATACCCAAAATAATTTGACACTGCACAAAAAGTTTGGTACGGTATTTCGGTACCGTAATTTTGGTACGATATCGGTACGGTAAATTCGGTAAATCGGTTTTTTGTATCTAAAAACCAAAACTAACCAAATTTTTTATGGTATTTTCGGTTTCGGTAAAATCGGTTTTCTGTATTTCATAATATGAAATCAAAACCATTTTTTCGGATCAAAACGGTACGGTACGGTAAAAACCCTTACCGGTTGCACCCCTAATCAAGATAAACACTTGTCGACTATCTTGGAATTTGATTTGTTGATTATGTCCAAAAAAGAAAAGTTAACTTGTAATTCGGAATGGTCCAAAAAGAAATAGCGGAATCATAGTTTGTGAGGGAGGGAGAATTTCATACTGTGACATCTTATTCCCAAATATATATTTTGTGTCCAATCCCCGTTTTAGAATTTTTTTACCCACCGATCCGGGTTTAATTTTGAGCCTGTAATTTAATTTTATTGGTATTAATTTGAACATATCAAGCCTGGATCTTTAATTAGTAATGACGGATGCGCATTCTTCTAAATAGCTGAATTTGCTTAAATTGTTTCTATGTGTATACCATAACTCAGTATCAGGGTACTCTCAAGTTAAGTTATATTACTACATGTAGAAAGTTTAACTAATAATGTCAACTGGAAACTAATGTCATTAATTCATAAACTGAAAATAATTTTTTAGTAAAACAATAACAATAATCATACAAAAGTCAAATTAAGCCTCAAGAAAAATGATAATCTTCAATGCAACATCATTAATATATCAAATAGCTAAAACTCAAATACTTTATAAAAGAATAAAATGCAGTTCTAGGCTTATGCTATATCCTGTTTACTGTGAGCTCTTCACACTGAATCTTGGAGTAATTTCCTTCCAGCAGGAATGATTTGATTATCAATTTGGAACGATCCAGCAGCGAAATCCTGATTCATTTGATTGGCACAGTTTGACCAACATCCGCATGATCCTCATTTTCTTGTTCTTCAAAACCTTTGTTTTCCTTCCTCTAATTCTTGTATATTTTTCATATTTTCATCTCCTCCAACTGTGTACAAAAAGAAGAAAAATTGATTGTTGCTTGAGCATGAATGATTGTAATAAACAGTGGTTAAAAAGGTCGTACCCAGTGCACAAGGATCCCGCTTAACTGCTGGGAGAGGCGGATGTTGGCTAGTCTTACCCCCATATGTTTCACATATGGAGAGGCTGCTTCCATGTCTCGAACCCGAGACCAACCGTAGCTTGGGCGAGGGCACTATGTAGATAATAGTTTCCATTACTAGAGTATGATATTTAAATAAGCTGATATTTGTGATATGTATATATATGTGCCCACTCACATTAGTATAAAAGGTGACAGTATTATTTACAAAAATGTGAAAACACAGGAGTGGGTAACTGCAGAACAGAGTAATCGTTCAAAAAGTGGAACACAAAGAAATAAATAGTATAACCTGTAACTGAAAAACAAGTAATTCATATGAGAAAGAGAAGTGCACAAAAATAACCAGAAATCACCATTGCGCACAAAAATAAATAATTCAAAGTGAGCCTCTGAGCAATCAGCATTAAGTAGTGACACAATGCATGGATTTAAAGTAAACTAAACAAGTTTGAGTTGATAATGTACTTACCAATCCACCAAAATTAATATTGCTAAAAAATGTTGAGAAAAATCTTCCCAACGAGGCCAAGCCATTTTTTATACATGCGCTAAAATGTCAAGTGGAGAAAAGAATTGGAGAGATGTTAGACAGGTACTTGGGGAGTTATTAATTTATAATGGCCATACTTCATAATACATTAGTGGAGAATATTTACCGACTGTTATTAGAGCTCATCTAACCAACCTACAACAAACTTAAAACAATCTGACTCTGAACTGATTAACTAAATATAAATAGCGAATTACCAGGCTTGGTGTCTTCATTTCATCAAAAATAAAAACCGTGATAAAGAGTTGACGTCTAGGTGTAACCACAGTTTCAAACCATTCAAAAAGTGGGTAGTTACAGAAAATAATATCCCACCCAATAATCATTCAGAAAGTGGAAAAAAAAGAGAGAAATATATGAACCAAGAACTTAAAAACAAGGGCTACAGATTTTGCCTCCCCAAAGCCCGCATTTATAAATCGAAGTTTCCCGGGTTCTGGAAATAGATTTTTGTAGAACCTCGAAGCACCTAGGATATAAACATTGAATTAATATAGTTGTTCGCTTGAGAAAGCATTATTTGTTATAAAAAGTGCCTATATGTAGATAATACTTTCCACTATTGGAGCATGAGATCAAAATAAGAGGGTACTTGTGATGTTAAATATATGCGCATTACTAGAGCATGAGATCCAAATAAGCCAACAGTTTAAAGACCAACAGCACGCACATACACACACCCCCTCTCACACCTCACCTCTGTATCAAAGATCAAGATTCGAATATCAAACTCAATGGATGACGACAACTGATTAGAGAAAACCTCTATAAGAGAGAGAACTGAAAGCCCAAGAGCATGATACCTGAGAGCAACATTCAGTGAGGCTGACTTCATTCTTGGGATCACTATGAGAAGCAACATAACATGGCTGTAATAGCCCCATCGAATAGTCAACTGGAAATACCCACAATCAGGAACCAAAAACAACAATTATATGAAGAATAAACACCCCAATGAAGTCTTTGTTTGGTAATATGAGGTGTCATCGGGACAGAGAATTGAAGAATGGGATGATCTCTTCTTGATAGAATTTACCCTGTTGTAATCAGTCTTCTAGCTCACAAACTGGTTAGTTGCCTTGCGTTGCCAAATGCATTGCAGCCCTGTTGTAATCAGTGTTGTTTGGGCATATGAGGTGGCATCTGGACAGAGAATGGAGGGGGTTCGTCTTTTGGCTTCGAATGTCCGGTTGAGATGTTGCACGAAGCGGTTAATGTTTTTTTTTAATCTCCATAAGACATTCATAATAATCATGGAGCTCCTCTCTCCGCATAAAATCCTAGAAATATACCCCAAAAATAGAAAATTTGGGGCAAAACTCATTTACTTGAGATATGTCCACCCTGAACAGGTGCTTGGTCCGTTGCTAACCATGATATAAGTATTATTCTTATCATCCACCGCAACATTTTGAAGATGGCGTGACAATATATCATGACTGTATTTCCCAATGGGTTGCGGACTTCATATGAGGCATTATCCATCTCATCCAATCTGTTCGCTTCCTTACTTTGTCACACTGTACATCCAAAACAGTTAATGTGCGACACAGAGCCCAGTATAAGCTGGATATTATCTGTCAAATACATAACTTTCTTGAAGACTGCTCTTATTTTAGTAGAAACCCAACCCTGGTCATCCATGTTCTGTCACTACTGAAATAATAATCTATCTGCCTCACTATCTTAGTATGCAACTGGGGATCCGGAACAGAAAAAAAACATAGCATGAGGCGGCATTGGTGAAACAATAGGAAGTATGAGGGACTCTGGAGGTGGACCTTGAACAAAAATCACAGGAGATGCCACCTCAGGGTAAACCATAGGGTTGGCAAAAGGGGGCAAAGGAATAAATAGCGCAGATGTGTGAGGACGTATATAGCCCCTAGACGCAAAAAAAGATCTATGCTGCATGTGGGTATCTTTAGTACCAAAATTTTGGTGAGGGTTCCAATCCTGATTCCCACGATCTTGGTCCTGCCTACCCCGGGCCCCATAATTGTGATGGTAAGAACCATCCCCTCGTGGATGTGGGCCAAGGTTGCCCTTCCTAAAGGAATTACGCTGCTGTTGATGATCACTCCCGCTATGTGATTGTGACCCAAAACATCCCCTTTGTCCAGCCTCCTTATGTAAATGTTCTTTCAATGGAGACTCCCCAGCAGTGGCACTGGGTTTTCCAGTTGTGGTGGTGGTTGATGAAAGCCGCCATTGACTAATAAACCAGCGCTAGAACTCACACCATTGTGCTTTATAGACTTCTGGCGCGTTGGTGCTACATGGTAATCAACAACTCCAAGAGCTTGTGTCCAGGGATAATGAGTTACAACCTTTGAAACAAAAAAAAAGTAAGCAACTCTTACAAGTAAGATAGAAAAGAAGTGATCATGAGATGATTTTTTGTTAAAATTAAACCATAAATTTCAGTAGATAATTTTATTTACAAATCACCCATTAAGATGTTTTTTTTAATATCTACAATAAAGATGTTATAGATCTGTAAAATATTCCCAGTGAAACCGAGTGAGTTTTTTAGACAATGACTAAAACTGTTAGTTGAGGAAAGGAATGAGAGCAAAATTAGGGAGGAAGTTGGGAAGTTCTTCGTTTATAATATATCAGTATAATGAAATAAAGTGTAAAACAAGAATGAATAAAAGAATAAAGAACTGAAAAACAAGTGATTAATAAAAGAAACGAGCAATATACACACCTAACCAACAATCAACATCAGAAATCAGATAATCAGGTTTCAAACAGTTTATCTCCAGTGTCCTTTGTCAACATGTCAAAGAGTGATTCAACGGCTAAGATTCCGTCAGTACCAACGAAAACAATGAAACTCAGGATTTTAATCGTGCGTTGACCAGTAAGGCATATCTACCTACCTCTTAACATTTATAAGTTGTGAAATCATGCCAATGAAACATAAACTGAAAGATTAAAAATACGCAAACAATGTTGATTTGACCATATATGGGTTTAAAAGGGGGTTTTGTGATTAAAACACTTATTTTTAAACAGCGCAAGTTACAGGCCAAAACCACAATCCTCACTGTTTAACTGACACACAAATTTGCAAAGCTGTAAAGATGAAACAAAGAAAAGAAGACAGATGGCACTGATTTGTCTTTCCGTGTTTATCCAACGAACAAGTTGTAATTGAGCACTAATGACAAAGTAATGACTTAGGAAAACATGAAAACATGCAAACCAAATAAAAATGAACAGCTTACAAATATGAAAATGGGAAAAGGAATTTTTTATGCTCTCTGTGGATTGATTCAACATAGCTTACAAAGATTCAACCGGACAATGGGGAAAGGAATCACACAGAAATTAGAGAGGAAATAGGGAGTTGTTCATTTAGAATCATAAGTAGATATTATATATAGACTCTTCTAACCGAATAAAAAATAACTTTTAACAATTTAACTGACTTTGAACGGTTTAACTGACTAAAAGAACTGATAATTGATTAACTAACTTTTAAATCTCTTTTTTAAGTCAGTTCAATGATAGTCCATTGGGACCCAAACGAATTCTTCCACAGCTCATGTAACCAACTTCAAACAAACATTTAACAATCTAACTAAATGATTACCTGACATAGCATGACGTGGAATTGGTGGAACAATAGGAACTAAGAGGGATTCTGGAGGTGGTGGACCTTGAACAAAAATCACAGGAGATGCCACCTCAGGATAAACCGTTGGGTTGGCGAAAGGCCGAAAAGGGACAGATGGAGGAGGAATAAATCGTGCAGAGTTGTGAGGACATAAATATCCCCTAGGAAAAGGAAAATATCTATACTGCATGTGGGTGTCTTTATTGCCAAAATTTCGGTGAGGGTTTCAATCCTGATTCCCACGATCTTGGTCCCACCTTCCCCCATAATTCTGATGGTAAGTACCATCCCCTCGTTGATGCGGGACAATGTTGCCCCTCGCAATGGAATTACGCTTCTGTTGATGATCACTCCCGCTATGTGATTGTGACCCAAAACCTTCCCTTTGTCCAGAATCCTTATGTGAATGTTCTTTCAATGGAGACTCCCCATCAGTGGCCCTGGGTTTTAAGAATCATTAGGAAGGATTTCCAGTTATTGTGGTGGTGGTGGTTGAGGAAAGCAGCCATTGACTAATAAACCCCACTAGAATATACACCACTGTGCTTTATAGACCTCTGGCGCGTCAGTGCTACGTGGTAATCAATAACTCCAAGAGCTTGTGGCGAGGGATAATGAATTACAACCTATGAAACAAAAGAAAAAAAGTAATCAATTCTTACCAGTAAGATAGGAAAGAAGTTGTCATGGGATGATCTTTTGTTGAAATTAAACCTTAATTTCCGTAGATATCGTTATTTACAATTCCACCATAAAACTGTTTTATTTTAAATATCGACAATAAAGATGTTATACACCTGTAAAATATTCCCAGTGAAACCAAGCCATTTTTTATACAATGGCTAAAACTGTTAGTTGAGAAAAGGAATGAGAGCCAAATTAGAGAGGAAGTTGTGAAGTTCATTTATAATATATATCTGTAGAATGAAATAAAAGTGCAAAACAAGAATGAAGTAAAAGAATCAAGAACTGAAAAAAAGTGATTAATAAAATAAACGAGTAATATACGCACCTAACCAGAAATCAACAACAGAAATCGGATAATAAGGTTTCAACAAGTTTTTTTCCAGTCTCCCTCGTCAAAGAGTAATTCAACGGCTCAGATTTCGCCAATACCAACGAAAACAATAAAACTCAGGATTTTAATCGGGATAGTTAATAATTCAATGTGTTAACCAACTAAGGCATATCTACTTACCTCTTAACATTTATAAGTTGTAAAATCATGCCAATGAAACATAAACTGAAAGATTAAAAAGGCGAAAACAAAATTGGTTAGACCATATATGGACAAAATGTTTTTTCAGATTCAAAAACATATTTATAAACAGCGCATGTTACAGGCCAAAACCGCATTCCTAACTGTTTAAATGGCACACAAAATTTCAAAGAAGTTTTGATGATGAGAAAATGAAAAGAAGACTGATTGCACTGAATTGCCTTTCGCTCTTTATCCAACAAACAAGTTGTAATTGAGCAGTAATGACCAAGGGAAACATGAAAATAGGCAAACCAAATAAAAATGAACACCTTACAAATATTCGACAGCTCTCTTTGTATTGATTCAACGCAGGTGCTTTGATGAGCCTAACAGGGCAATGAGTTTTAGGGATAATGAGTTCCAACCTATAAAACAAAACAAAAAAAAGTAATCAATTCTTACGAATAATATAGAAAACAAGTGATCATGAGATGATTTTTGTAGAAAGAAAGCCTTGAATTTGAGCAGATAATGTCACTTTCCAATCCACCATAAAGATGGATTACACGTGCATAATATTCCCATAGAAGCCAAGATGTTTTATGATACTTTAGAATTAATTTAAGTAGGCTAAAAGTTCAAAATGGGGTAAGGAATTGCAGAGAAATTAGGGAGCAAATAGGGATATTGTATATACACTTTTCAACAGCTCATCCAACCAAATTAACTGACTTTGAAGGCACTGATATTAAATATTTGCAAAGTTGTAAAGAAGAAAAGATGACAAATTGCACTGATTTGTCTTTATGTGTTTGTCCAACAAACAAGTTGTAATTGAGCACTAATAACGAAGTAATGGCTCAGGGAAACATGAAAATATGCAAACCAAATAAAAATGAACAGCTTACAAATATTCAACTGCTCTCTCTGGATTGATTCAACATAGCTTATAAATATTCAACCGGACAATGGTGAAAGGAATCACACAGAAATTAGAGAGGAAATAGTGAGTTTTCCATTTAGAATTCATCAATAGACATTATATATAGACTCTTCTAACCGACTAAAAACAAACTTTTAACAATTTAACTGACTTTGAACTGTTTAACTGACAAAAGAACTGATAATTGATTAACTAACTTTGAACTAACTTTTAAAACTCTTTTTTAAGTCAGTTCAATGATAGTGGTGACCCAAACGAAGTCTTCCACTGCTCGTGTAACCAACTTCATACAAACTTTTAACAGTCTTAACTAAGTGATTACCTGACCTGACTTTGCACTGGTAAGTTTTTTTTGAATAAATACATTCATAAATGGTGCATCATCTATGCCATAGTACAAACAAAAAATAATTAAGTTATTTTATGAATCTAAAAAATATGTATAAAGGGTATTTTGGGTATTTGATGTATAATCATATATGTCAGTTTTCTTGCTTAAATCCAACACTAGTTTTTTATTCATAGTATGTTTCATGTCAAATAATTTTGTAGCAATAACACTCCACCTAAAATTTTACCTATGTATAAAACATGTATAAAATGGGGCTAAGGTTTTGAGCCTTGTGTTAATGGTAATTGCTATTGTCATCTAATAGGAACCCAGCGCTGGTCATCCATGTTCCGCCGCAAGAATGTATCCTTAATTAAAGTATCACTATTGAAATAATAATCTATCTGGCTCACTATATTAATTTGCAACTGGGGATCCAGAACAGGAAAAAAAACATAGCATAAGGCGGCATTAGTGGAACAATAGGAACTCAGAGGATTCTGAAGGTAGTGAACCTTGAACAAAAATCACAGGAGATGCCACCTCAGGGTAGACCGCAGGGTTGGCAAAAGGCCGCAAAGAGACATGTGGCGGAGGAATAAATGGCGCAGAGCTGTGAGGACGTATATAGCCCCTAGGCGAAGAAAAATATCTATGCTGTATGTGGGTGTCTTTATTGCCAAACTTTCGGCGAGGGTTCCAATCCTGATTCCCACAATCGTGGTCCCACCTAACCCATAATTGTGATGGTAAGAACCATGCCCTTGTGGATGAGGGTCAATGTTGCCCCTCATAATAGAATTACGCTGCTGTTGATGATCACTCCCGCTATGTGATTGTGACCCAAAGCCTTCCCTTTGTCCAGCGTCCTTGTGAGAATGTTCTTTCAATGGAGACTCCCCATCATCCTGAGTTTTCCGAATCATAGGAAGGATTTCTATCTATTGTGGTGGTGGTGCGCTAAAGCAAGACTATCTCTAGCGACCAAAACGATAAAATTCACTTGGGAATTTTATCATACACTTGGTGTGCGGAAAACACCCAAGACCTTGTTCCCAAAATGAACTAGTGTGCAAACTCCCAATCAAATCAACCAAACATCAATGAAGTGACAATAAGAACACACAAGCAATCATCAAAGCAAAACAACAACGATATACCGTGGTTCACCCAAATGTGGGCTACATCCACCAAGGAAGATTTCTTCTTTCTATAGATAAATGGAGGAACCCAAAGGTTATACACACACACAATTTATCTCTCTTAGAAAGTCACTCACAACCTCACAAGAACTCACCCCTCAAATGGAAGCTCTATCTCTCTTTAGTTTTGATAACTCTCAAAATAGCTCTCAAACTTGTTCTCTCCCAAAACGTAGAAATAACACTTGTATTTATAGATTTGAGCCAAAATGGCAAATTTGTAAATAAACCAAAACTGAAAAAACACACAACACGGAGTTGCCTCAATCTCAGTTCTGCCCCAAACATCATAGGAGAGCCAAAATCTAGTGTGCAAACTCCGAATCAAATCAACCAAGCATCAATGCAGTGACAATAAGAACATACAAGCAACAAACAATCAAAGCAACAACAAATTACGTGGTTCACCCAAACTTTGGGCTACATCCACCAAAGAGGATTTCTTCTTTCTATAGATAAATGGAGCAACCCAAAGGTTATACACACACACAATTTATCTCTCTTAGAAAGTCACTTACAACCTCACAAGAACTCACCCCTCAAATGGAAGCTCTATCTCTCTTTAGCTTTGATAACTCTCAAAATAGCTCCCAAACTTGTTCTCCCCCAGAACCTAGAAATAACACTTGTATTTATAGATTGGAGCCAAAATGGCAAATTTGTAAATAAACCAAAACTGAAAAAAAACACAACAAAACTTTGCCTCAATCTCAGTTCTGCCCCAAACATCATAGGAGAGCCAAAACCAACAGGTGGTTGAGGAAATCCGCCATTGACTAATAGACCCCCGCTAGAATATACACCACTGCGCTTTATAGACCTCTGGCACGCGTCAGTACTACATAGTAATCAATAACTCCAAGAGCTTTTGGCGAGGGATAATGAGTTACAACCTATGAAACAAAAGAAAAAAGGTAATCAATTCTTACTAGTAAGATAGGAAAGAAGTTATCATGGGACGATCTTTTGTGGAAATTAAACCTCAATTTCAGTAGATAATGTTATTTACAATTCCACCATAAAGCTGTTTTTTTTTTAAATATCTACCATAAAGATGTTATAAACCTGTAAAATATTCCCAATGAAAACAAGCCAGTTTTTTATACAATGGCTATACAAATGTTAGTTGAGAAAAGGAATGAGAGCCAAATTAGAGAGGAAGTTGTGAAGTTCATTTATAATATACATCCGTAGAATGAAATAAATGTGTAAAAGAAGAATAAATAAAAGAACCAAGAACAGAAAAAAAGTGATTAATAAAAGAAATGAGTAATATACACACCTAACCAGAAATCAACACAGAAATCAGATAATCCGGTTTCAAACAGTTTTTTTGGGGTCTCCCTTGTCATAGAGTAATTCAACGGCCCAGATTCCGTCAATACCAACAAAAATAATAAAACTCAGGATTTGAATCGGGCAAGTTAATAATTCAATGTGTTAAACAAGTAAGGCATACTTACCTACCTATTAACATTAATAAGTTGTAAAATCATGCCAATGAAACATAAACTGAAAGATTAAAAAGACGCAAACAAAATTAGTTCGACCATATATGGTAAAAAAAGGGTCTTTTGTGATATGAAAACATATTTATAAACAGCATAAGTTACAGGACAAAACCACATACTTAAGTGTTTAACTGAAACACAAATTGCAAAGAAGTTGTAAAGATGAAATGAAAAAAAGAAGACATATTGCACTGATCTGTCTTTCTCTGTTAATCCAACAAACAAGTTGTAGGAAACATGAAAACATGCAAACCAAATAAAAATGAACACCTTATAAATATTCAACAACTCTCTCTGTATTGATTTAACACAGGTGCTTTGATGAGCCTAACTGGACAATGAGTTTTAGGGATAATGAGTTCCAACCTATAAAACAAAACAAAACAAAAAAAAGTAATCAATTCTTACCAATAATATAGAAAACCAGTGATCATGAGATGATTTTTGTAGAAAGAAAGCCTTGAATTTGAGAAGATAATGTCACTTACCAATCTTCATTCTCAAGCAATAATAAGACATTCGCCGACGGTACATGAATCTTGGAGTAAATTGCTTCCAGCATGAGCGATTGATGATCAATTTGGAACGATCCAGGAGGGAATTCCTGATTCAACTGATTTCGGGTGTCATGCATTATGGTCTTGAAGATCACACACTAGTTAGTTGCCTTGCTTTGCCAAATGTATTGCATCCCTGCTGTAATCAGTGCTGTTTGGGCATATGAGATGTCATCTGGACAGAGAATGGGGAAAAGAATGAGCGAGATATTAGACAGGAAGTTGGGGAGTTATTAATTTATAATAGTCATAGTTTATAATACATTACTGGAGAGTATTTATCGACTGTTATTGGAATTCATCAAATAAACCTACAATAAACTTAAAACAACCTAACTGACTTTGAACTGATTCACTAAATTCAAATAGCGAAGTACCAGGCTTGGTGTTTTCATTTCTTCAAAAATAAAACCATGATAAAGAGTCGAAGTCTAGGTGTAAGCAAAGTTTAAACCATTCAAAAAGTGGGTGGTTGCCGAAAATAATATCCCATCCAATAATCACTCAGAAAGTGGAAAAGAAAGAGAAAAATAAATGAACCAAGGACTTAAAAATAAGTAATTGATAAAAGAAACGAGTAATATGTAGTTATTTGACGGGTGTGCTTTAGGAGCCAATAAAGTAAACAGCCTGGTCGCTCTAGCGGAAAGGAGTGAACTCGATAGGCCAAAGGTAGAGAGATCGAAACACCCTAACAGATACGAGATAGTAAGAGGGCAGGCGTTCGGGTGGCTCTAGAACAACGCCCCCTTGTTTAGCTCACATGTGGAAATCCAATTTTGGCTCTTTTGTGTGGAGGTTCAAGGTTATAATAAAAAAATATGTACAACTAACCAGAATTCAACCGCATTAATCCGATTATCAGATTCCAAGCAGTTTTTTTGTAACATTCTTTATTCGGACTCAGATTACTATTCACCCAGAATACCTATAGAGTTACGCTAATCCTGACGAAGGAACTTATTTTTAGAGTTGCTCTTCTATTAGGGCTGGGATTTAATTTTGGTATCTAATCAGTATCATTTAATATGCACTAAGAGATTTTCATCAATGAGTCACTGAAGTCAATAAACACTTACTTTCAGAGGATAGAAAGTGATTTATCCGAAGAATTTTCTGAAAGTATTGATCAAGGAAACAAAACCCAAAATGCTTGTTTAACTGTTTAAGCAACAAGAAAATGTCACGCAAAAACTATCAATCAATCATACAAGGGATAGAGATTTTGTGTCACCAAAATTCTGCATTTATAAATTGAATTTTCCCGGGTTCAGAAATAGGTTTTGTAGAACCTCGAAGCACAAAGCTTATAAACATTGAATTAATATAGTTGATCTCTTGGGCATCATTATTTGTTAATAAAATGCCCATATGTAGATAATACTTTCCAACATGAGATCCAAATAAGCCAACAGTTAAAAGTCCAACAACACATATAGGCACACCCCTTAAACCTCTCCTCTATATCCAAGATCAAAAATCAAATACCCAACCCAATGGATGATGAAAACTGGTTAGAGAAAATCTTTATAATAAAGAGAACTGAAGGGCCAGAGGATGAAACATTGGAGCAATCAGACTTTCAATGAGGTTGGCTTCATTGTTGGGATCACCAGGAGAAGTACCATAGCATGGATATAATAGCCCCATTGAATGATGAACTGGGCAAACACACAATCAGGAACCAAAAACAACCATTATATGAAGAACAAACACCCCCATCGTATTCAGTGTTGTCTGATTTACAGTAAGAAATTTCATTTGATGAAGTCTTGTCAGTATTTACCCTGTTGTAATCAGTCTTCAAGTTCACAAACTGGTTAGTTGCCTTGCTTTGCCAAATATATTGCATCCCCGTTGAATCAGTGTTGTTTGGGCATATAAGGAGTTATCCGGACAGAGAATGGAGGGGGGTTCATCCTTTGCCTTCAAATGTCCGGATGAGATGTTGCGAGAAGCGGTTAATGGTTTTTTTTAAATATCCATAAGATATTCATCATAATCATGGAGTTCCTCTCTCCGCATAAAGTCCTAGAAATATATCCATAAAATAGAAAATTTGGAGCAAAATCTCATTTACTTGAGATATGTCCAACCTGAACAGGTGCTTGGCCTGTGCCCTCACCTCCAGATTGTCATGATTGGCTAAACATGATGCAGTATTATTCTTATCATCAAACGCAACATTTTGGAGATGGCCTGCCAATATATCATGACTAGATTTCCCAAGGATCTGCGGACTTGATACTGGAGAAACAGGAGCAAGTGGCATTATCCATCTCATCCAATCACTTCTCTTTCTTACTTTGTCACCCTGTACTTCCAATATAGTTGGTGTTCGCACAGATTCCAGTATAAGCTCTATATTATCTGTCAAATACAGAACATTCTTGAAGCCTGCTATTAAATTGATAGGAACCCAGCCCTGGTCATCCATGTTCCACTGCAAGAATATATCCTTAATTAAAGTATCACTACTGAAATAATAATCTATCTGGCTCAGTATCTTACTATGCAACTGGGGATCCCAAAAAGGAAAAAAAAAACATAGCATGTGGGGGCATTTGTGGAACAATAGGAACTCCGAGGGACTATTGAGGTAGTGGACCTTGAACAAAAATCACAGGAGATGCCACCTCTGGGTAAACCGTAGGGTTGGCAAAAGGCCGCACAGGGACAGGGGGAGGAGGAATAAATGGTGCAGAGATGTAAGGATGTATATAGCCCCTAGACGAAGGAAAAGATGTATGCTTCATGTGGGTGTCTTTATCGCCATAATTTCGGTGAGGGTTCCAATCCTGATTCCCATGATCTTGGTCCCACCTACCCCATAATTGTGATGGTAAGCACCATCCCCTCGTGGATGTGGGCCCCCGTTGCCCATCCTAAAAGAATTATGCTGCTGTTCATGATCACTCCCGCTATGTGATTGTGAGCCAAAACCTCCTCTTTGTCCAGCCTCCTTATGTGAATGTACTTTCATTGGAAACTCCCCAGCAGTGGCTCTGGTTTCCAGAATCATTAGGAGGGATTTCCAGCTGTGATGGTGGTGGTGGTGGAAAGCCGTCATTGACCAATAAGCTGCTGCCAAAATTCCCACCACTGCGCTTTATAGACCTCTGGCGTGACGGTGCTACAAGGTAATCAACTCCAAGAGCTTGTGTCGAGGGATAATGAGTTAAAACCTATAAAACAAAAAAAGTAATCAATTCGTACAAGTAAGATAGAAAAGAAAGTGATCATCAGATGATCTTTTGTTGAAATTAAACCTTAGATTTTAGTAGATAATATTATTTACCAATCCATCATAAAGATTTTTTTTTTTGATAATGTTATTTACCAATACACCTGTAAAATATTCCCAGTGAAACCAAGCCAGTTTTTTATACAAGGGCTAAAACTATTAGTTGAGGTAAGGAATGAGAGCCAAATTAGAGAGGAAGTTGGGAAGTTCTTCATTCACAATACATCAGTACAATGAAATAAAAGTGTAAAACAAGAATGAAATAAAAGAATCAAGAACTGAAAAATAATCGATTAATAAAAGAAACGAGTAATATACACACCTAACCAGAAATCAACAACAGAAATCGGATAATCAGGTTTTAAACAGTTTTTTTGCAGTCTCCCTCGTCAAGGAGTAATTCAATACCAACGAAAACAATAAAACTCAGGATTTAATGTGTTGACCACGTAAGGCATATCTACCTACCTCTTAACATTTATAAGTTGTAAAATCATTCCAATGAAACATAAACTGAAAGATTAAAAAGATGCAAACAAATTGGTTAGACCATATATGGAAAAAAAGGGTTTTTTATGATTTGAAAACATATTTATAAACACCGCAAGTTACAGGCCAAAACCACATTCCTAAGTGTTTAACTGACAAATAAATTTGCAAAGAAGACTGATTTGTCTTTCTCTGTTTATAAAACAAACAAGTTGCAATTGAGCAGTAATGGGAAACATGAAAATATGCAAACCAAATAAAAATGAACACCTTACAAATATCCAATAGCTCTCTTTGTATTGATTCAACACAGGTCCTTTGATGAGCCTAATCGGAAAATGAGTTTTAGGGATAATGAGTTCCAACCTATAAAATAAAGCAATACAAAACAAAAAAGATAATCAATTTTTGCGAATAATATAGAAAACAAGTGATGATGAGATGATTTTTGTAGAAAGAAAACCTTGAATTTGAGTAAATAATATCACGTACCAATCCACCATAAAGATGAATTTGAGTATAATATTCCCAGCGAAGCCAAGATGTTTTATGATATTACAATGATTAATTTTGCACCGAGAAACTAGAGAGGAAATTGGGATATTATATATAGACTCTTCGACAGCTCATCCAACCGAATTAAAACTGTTTAACTGACTTTGAACTGATTAACTGACTAAAAAAACTGATAATGATATTTAACTGACTTTGAACTAACTTCTAAAACTGCTTTACTGACTTGGAAGTCAGTTCACCGATAGGTCATTATACTCAATTAGGAAAATGTTATTTTTAAAATGCTGGGTACATAATTTTTAAACTAGGGCTTTCACGTTATTTTTTTATAATAGTTGAAATAAATTTGATCCATTGGTGTTCATTTTTGTGTGAAGCCATTTTTAATAGACTTGTAATTTGGTATTATTAATCAAAATTATTTTATTTGTGATTGAAATTTTATTTAAAGATGTGATTAAGTAAGGTATTTAAAAAACTTTTAATGTACGTTTATTAAAAAAAATAGTTTTGTTTATTCACTTGTAAAGTAATTTTATGTCTGTACTCTTTAATTATTTAAGAGAGAAAAGACATTTTTGGGCCAATATGTCTGCGAACTTTTATGCATATGGTCGTGCATAAATAAATATCATTCATGGATAAATAATTAAAAATGTAATATTTAAAAATCTTAAGAATTGTTATTTATTGTTTATGTATATAGTTGTGTATGTTGGGAATATGAACAATACAATTGGAGTGTTTACTTCTAATTGAATAATATGTTAATATTTTTTTCTTCTCGTTCGAGTTGCTCATGCAATTGGATTACAATTATTGATGCTCAATTGATTCTAGTTGCTTTCTTACAAACTAATTTTACTTACCTTTTCTTTTTATGTAAAATAGTATTATGTAAAATAAGTTGACCATTACGGACGTCTTCACCCCTTCCTCAAGTTTTTGTTATTACATGAACACAAATTTGTAGAAGGGCTTGTACATTGGTAGACGCAATGTAGTTTTAGGATCAATTTAGTTCAAATTGAACTAAAATTAGACTTGTTATGTTTGCTTGATTAATTAGTTGATATTGCGTAAATGAAGGATGTCTTCAATTGGAGGATGATCGTTTATTTCGTTTAAATATCATGTATTGTTTCATTTGTTATTAATGCATATATCTTTTTGGTTAACTTTTGTGGGCTTGTTCACCACTTCCTTAAGTGGTTCCTGTTTGGGTTAACACAAATTGGTGGAAGCGCTTGCACATTGATGGATACATAGTAATTTTAGGATTAATTTAATTTTAATTAAATTAAAAATAGACTTCTTGTGTATGATTGATTAATTGAAAAACATTAATCAATTGATGTTGATATTGTGCGGATGAAGGATATCATCACTTGAAGAATGATTCTTCATTTCATTGAGAGTCTGTGTATTCACATCCTATTATTTATATATTGTCCTACATGTAAAAAATCTTTTATAATTTTTTGGTCTTCTCATTCACTTTAGAATGCACTCGTCAAATTCCCACCCTCCTTTTATATATATTGTCAGGAAAAAATTAGTCACGGTTATAATTACCTTCAATGGATGACCGAGAGGTTACAATTGGCTTGCACAAAAACCACTTTTATTAGTGTGTGTCATATACAAGGAACTCTTATTTACTAATACGGGAATAGAAAAATTGAAGAGTTTAATTATCCTACACATAGTGGAGTTGATCTCTCGCAGTCATACTTGTTCAATCATATTCTATTTTTTTAATAGAATGTTAGGATGAGGCAATAAAAATGTATTTTTCATTCATATCCCCGATTGTGCATTAAAGTTAGTGACAATATTAGAAAAGGCATAAAAGTACTTTCATCTATTATGGATATAACTTCGTAAACAGAACATTCACCCAGGTTACGACATCTCAAAATACATAATTAAACTTAAGCTTGCAAAAAAATTGAAGAAGAAAGCATTTCTAGTTTTGATCATGGGCATTTATACAACCAACTAATTGCAATCCTATCATCCTCAATTGCAATCCTCTCATAATCAACCACCTGAATTCTTGACACCCCTGCGTTCCTAATAACCTACTCCATTGCAGGTTTATTTTATTACTCCATATACACTGTCTCAAAGTCATCAAACTCTACAAACCTTTACTAATAGAATTACACCAACTCCGATTATCGAGGAATCCCAAGCACAAGATAAGAAGCGTATTAGGTTATCTAATACTAGGAATCCTGTAAGGAATAAAAGTACCATATAAAAATCTTACAACTTGTTGTTGGGAACACGAAAAGATAATTGTGGGCATAGAGGAGCAAGTAATTAGAAGAATATTGATCGTGTCGTAAAGGATAACTTAGGGGATCAACTTTGTAACAAAATTACATTCTTGCACGATTTGCAGACAACTATTTTTCCTGAGGAGTTGATCAATTCAAAACCTATCTAAACAACCTCAATAAGGTTCAGTTCCTAGCGAGGACATTAAGTTCTGACATTTTGGCATTGAAAGACAGAGTTCTGTAAAATGTTGAAATACTCATCAGTCAATGGAACGACTTCTTAGAGAAAGATGACACTAAGGAAAAACTTGAAATGAGGGAGAGAAATAGAAAGTATGAGGCAGAGAAAGTCGATGCCCATAAATTTGGTTCAAAATCGTATGATAATTTGAAGGATGGATGGGTGGAAAGGAACAAGTGAACTCTAGAAGAGGTTACTTGTCATATCGGGTCAACTTGTACCAGCACGCCCGATGAGATAAACAAACCAACAAATTATTAGACTTAATCGCTCCAACTCTTGTGAGTTTTAATTTAATGATCGTATACACACTATAATAAAATAATGTGGAAATTATAATCTTAAATATAATATTATACCACAAGAAATGATGGAAGGCATGGGAGCAGTCAATAGGAGTGCGGCCTATATGGAATTGGATCAAGTTCCATATCCAAGCTACTCGGGAAGGATAAAAGGGAAGGACAATAATTGTGGGATTTTAGTTGCGGAGGACCAATTTACTTCACACCTCACCTATATTGTACGGATTATCTTCAATGATGATACACATGTCGAATTAGGAAGAAGAAATTACGATCACGAAAAAAGAAGTGTCAGGTCTTAGTAAGGACACGAGGTCTATTAAAAATACATTGGTACTTTTGACAAATGAAATCAAGGGATTGTGTCACATAGTGGATCTCAAGTCCTTAATCAAGGTTTCCCCTTTGAAATTCCCCCTCCAACATTCCACTCACAACCACCTGATGCACTATCTTTTCGAGCATCATCATCGTACATGCATGGTGAATATGCCGAGAATTATCACATGAGAAATTTGTCCAATGTCAGGTTCATTGACATGTTCACTCTTGATTCTATGTAGCTGGGAACACTTGTGCACACTCACTCTTTGCAAGAAGGTGAGGCTAAGATATTGGAGGATGTAATCTATATGGGGTTCGATAGGAGCTTGTATGTGTTGACCACAAGGGTGAGAGGGCTACATTAATCGAGTATAATAAGGGATTTATTTCATGGACAATTAATTTATTGGTAAATATTATGTAATGAACAATGTCTTATTTTGGGACAAGTTTATAATGTTCTTTCGCATTTTGGGACAAGTTTGTAATTATTTTAATTTCTTGGGATATGTAATGATATCTTATTTTTTATCAATTATAATTTTATATGGTCTAATGACATCTTAATTAGTTTGGTTTTAATACATATTGATTGGATGTTGGGATTAAATGAAGTTGCTTGAATTATCAATCGATAGTTCTTGAATGCAATATAACCTTCGTTTCAATTTATTTAAATGTGTGAATTGAATGGATTTTTGAAATGCAAAGATTGGATGGGAGAGAATATTATAGTCTCCCATAATCATGTAAAGGGTGCTCAATAAGTTTTTAAAATTGCAAATAGGAATCTTAACATTGACACAATATCGTATACGTGTACCCCTTATATTAACAACACATATAAATATTTATAAGACGTTGAGTAGCATTTACTGAATTGGGGTATGTCGCAACACTATTATATATGGACATTCCATGGAAAAAATAATTTACTATATGTTTCGAAAAAACTAATAGTACCCGACTAAGTAACGGAATCTCACCGGGCAGAAGTTGTAAATGATTCACCAGCACATCTACTTTGACCGACCTAATTGATGATGCTAATAAAGTCCACCACCATCAAAATTCCCAGTCTATACATTCGGGTAATAATCATTATCCAAGTTTTACTTAGTCCCGTAGAATTTACCTCGACCCTCAGAATCGTTCGCTTCCACTCGTTAGGTCCACAAAATGACTTAGTCCCTCAGAATTACCCTCAACCCTCTGAATATGTCGCTCACACTCCTTAAGTCTTCATAATTAGCCTCGAACCTCTAAATCGGTCTCTCACACTCCTTATGTTTGCATAATTATCCTCGACCCTCTAAATCAGTCACTCAAATCCTTAGGTCCTTAAATTTGGACTCGAATCTATGAATAGGTCAACCACACTCCTTGGGTCCACATTGTTGGACTCAACCCTCTAAATCAGCCACTATTTAGGTTTCCAAAATTTGGAGGTGAAATCTCTCAATCCTTAAATTTCCAACAACCAAAATCAGAATAAGAAGGCGATTTCATGTTGGAATTATGGCAAGATTGAACACTATAAAAATCAGCGTAGATCCCCAAAGAAATAAGGAGAGGAGGGCACTGAAGCCAATGTCATTTCAGAAGCAATAGACGACACAATGATATGCTCTTTAGAGAGAAAGGCAGATTCCTAGGTGTTTAATTCAAGGTCTTCTTTTCCTTCTACCTCAAGTAGATAACTCCTAATGAGTTTTGTACCCGGTAACCTTATCAGGGTGTATTTTTGTGATGACCAACTATGCAACGTTATTGGTAAGGCGATGTACGGATCAAGTGAACGATTATGTGTGGAAGCTAAAGGATGCAAGACACATCCCTAACTTGGGAAAAATCTTATTTATGTGGTCTAGCTAGAAAATAAAGATTATGTCACAACCTTCAGTAGCGATAACTCAAAAATTTCTAAATGTTCCATGACTAGAGCACGTGGCAAGATGAGTGAATCACTCTACATAACCACAAACGCTTGTGGGTCAATTGCAATTGTTGATAACATAGAAGACTCACATTTATGGCACGAAAGACTTGGAAACATAAGTGAGAAGAAGGATAAAAGATATGCATACTCATGGAAAACTGTTAACATTACAGTCAGTTGATTTAACTTATGCGAGAGTCGAATATTTGTGTAGTAAAAGTGAATCAGCTTCCAGAAGAGTAGCAGAACTCCAAAGAAAGATAAGCTTGAGTTAGTTCATACAAACATCTGGGGGCCATCCCTAGTTCCGTCCATCGGCGAAAAGTCTTACATTGTGATTTCATTGATCACCACTTTAGAAAAGTATGAATTTACTTCTTAAGACACAATTCTTATGTGTACGAGGTGTTTAAGAAATAAAATACCGTGGTGAAGAATGAGACAGGAATGAAAATAAAGAAGTTAAGATACAACAATGGTGGAAAGTATGAAGACACCGAGTTCAAAAAAAATATGTTATGAAAATGGCATAAGACTATAGAGGAATGTAGAAGGGTCACCGTAACATAATGGCATTGCAGAACAGATGAACCGAACATTGACTGAGAGAGCCAAAATCATGTGCATACATAGAGGTATCCCCAAAAAGTTTTGGGTAGAGGCACTCAACACAGAATCCTACCTAATCAACAAAGGACCATTAGTGATGTTGGATAATAGAATACCAGAAGAGGTATAAAGAGGAAATGAGATAAAACTTTCACACTTAAAGGTTTTCTCTTATGAGATATATGTGCATATTAGTAATCATGCTAGGGGTGAGATTGACCCTAAGTCTCTAAAATGCACTTTCGTTGGATATGGAGAAGATAAGCTTGATTATTGATTTCATAATGACTAAACAAAAAAATAATTAGAAGTCGGGATGTTATATTCAATGAAAATATGATGTACAAGGATAAAGATGCACCACAATCTAGTGGCACAAGATAGGATGGTAAAATTTATATTAATTTACATGATATTCCAAATATTATTTTGGCACAATGAACAAATGAATTTTTTCAATTAGACGAACCAACACTGCAGAGTAGCATACAAAAAACTAACACACCACTCTTTCCACATCCTACTGTGGAATTGAGAAGATCCTTCCAACCTCATATACCAAATAGGAAGTATATTAATTATTTTCTACTCACTGATAGTGGTGAACCTAAATGTTATGACAAAGCATGAAAGATGAAGGTCATGAGAAAGTGTGATATTTTAATGAATAGTGAGATGAAGTACCTTGTCTCTAACAACACATGTGAACTAGCTAAGTTTCCCATGGGAAATAAGACTTTGCAAAATAAATGGGTGTACCGAGTTAAAGAGGAATATAATGGTTCTAAGAGATATAAGGAAAGGCTAGTATACAAAGGAGTCCAAAAGAAGGAAGGAATTAACTTAATCGAAAGTTATTCACTACTTTTTAAACTGACTACCATCTTATCAGTTTTAAGCATTGTTGCAGCAGAGAATTTACATCTTGAGAAGCTAGATGTCAAAATCACTTTCTTCCATGGTGACTTAGAGAAGGAAGTATATATGCACCAATCAGAGGGTTTCTCAGTACTACGGAAGGAGAAACTAGCTGAAAATTAAAGAAAAGCTTATACAACTTAAACCACACCACAAAAGAGTGGTATAAAAAGTTGTATGGTATAAAGATTTCAGTCCAGTTACATCATTATTCTACTATATGTTGAGGACATGTTAGTGGCAGGCTCAGACATGGAGATGAGGATAAATAGAGATAAGCAAAAGGATACTTTGCATCTACACCTAGTAGAGTACATTAGTCCTGTCTTGCAAAGGTTCAACATGGGTAATGCTAAAGTTGTTATCACATCATTAGCTTGTGACAACCCAGATATAATTATGATAAATTATATTTAAATCATGCTTATCTTAAGTGATATGAATAATGTGTTATTATTATATCTAATGTTAAGTGATTATGTTTAGTCTAATCCTACTTTCATAAATTGTGAAATGTCGAGTTATGTACGAACATAAAATTTTATTATTTTCGATAGAAATGTTCCTGTTTAAGACTAGTTTTGACCCTTATAACATTACAAATGACTTGAGGTGAAAACTATATAGTTTTAGACATGTGATTTAGGGTTCTAATACAACAAACGATGGATCAAACGGATGTCCGAGCAAGAAGTTAGGCCGAATTTACAAACAAGGGGAAAATCTGTCCATTTCCTTTAAGTGGTAAATTGTCTCTTAGTAAACCAAATGTTTTAATTTGATTGGATGGAAAGGAGGCATGCCTTGGCCGACTTAAAACTCTTCTTCTAAGCTATTTCTTCAGCAAATAAAACCCTAGGTTAAGTTTTGGAGAGTTTTTGCTTGAGGAAAGAGAAAGTGGAAGTTTAAGGAAGAAAAGATTTGAAGAAAAGCTAGGAAAATTCCAAGAAAATCCTTAAAGTGTTTCCAAGGTAAAATTATGTGTTAATATTGTATTAATATTGTATTATACTTATTTCAAAGTATATAAATCGTGAATTTTTTATAAAAATTCCATCATCCTTTGTTATAATATGTATTGGTTCCTATGTGAGGTAAGTGGTGTTTATAGGCCATATTCGTTTCTATTCAAACCCCTTGTATTCAAACTTGCATATATTTTTGTGTGCTCACTGGAATTCACAAATTCCAATTGGATATGAAAGTAGACTCATATATTGATATCATATCTGAAAATTAGAATTTAACTGCTTGTGGTTGGGCCTTGGTGATGGTTTCAAGTTGGTACATAGTTGCTGTTTGGAAATTTAATCTCGATATGCCCTGAGTTTTGTCAAGATTTTGACCTAGAAAATGAAGTAAAAAAATTATGAAACTTTAATTATGTACTGTTCAGTATGTGTGTTGAAATGGGTGAAAAATCATGAAAAGTTATGTTGGAAAAAAATTATGAAAATTCTTGGAAGTTGAAAGAACGATAGAGGAGCTTGTGGGGAAGATTTAATAGGTTGTAAAGAAATGGTCATAACTTGCTCTAGGAAGCTTGAAAAATTGCACCGTCACTTGTAATGGAAATTATATTCATATATGTTTTCATATTGATAATCTTGGACACCTGTATATGTACAATTTATGAATATGGGGTGGTTAAGTATAGAGGACAATAATTTGAGGACATATTGGATACCCCGTGAAGGAATGTTTTTATTTTCTCCTTCCCAAGGGTATTTTGAATACATGTTTCATGTATATATATATTGAGAAGTATACTTTTATGTTTACTTTATTTTAGTTATCAATTCCTTACGAGGTAGTTTCTAGGGTTGAATGTTCATGACCTTCTCAACATGTATACCATTGTTTCGTCTTTACACATATATCATAGAATATGACTTGAGTATAATTATATTGCTGTTGTATAGTCATTGAAAGTTACATAGATATATTAAGATAATACTTATGATTGAAATTCAGTACTAATTTAGTTGGATTAACACGCGTAAGATCAAATCAACCCAGTTCAGCTCCACCCGAGGGAAACGTGAATACCTAGTTGACAACCCAATGTGAGTGTACTTACTGAGTTGATTATGGATATGATGTGTATGTATTATATATTGAGATGATATGGCTTATTAAAAGTCATGATATGTTAAGATGTTATGGCTTGTTAAAAGTCAAGAGATGTTGAGATGTTACGGCTTTATAAAAGTCAAGATATGTTGAGTTGTTATGCAATTCAAGAGATGTTAGGTTATTAAAACCTATGAATATGATTATTGCCTATGGGAAGGAGATGTGGGGTTTATTAACTCGAGATACGTATATGGCCTAATTTGGCATAGATATGGATATGTATTGAGATGTTGAGATGTTAAAATAGTACTTTTACTATATAGAGATGTAGTACATTCACTGAGTTTTTAAACTCATGGTTTTATATGTTTACATTTTTAGGTTTTGAAGCTGCCATTGCCAGGTCTAGGAGGTTGAGTAAGTAATAGTGGGGTCTTGTTAGTTTTGTTTTATACATTGTACTAGTTGTAGTTCTGTTTAAATTATGTCTCTTTAAAACGATTGGATTTTTAGTATTTCGCCTTTTAACCTTGAAGTTGTTTCAATATGTAGTACTAGATAAATAAATAAATAATAAATGTGGTTTGTGAACTATTTAGTTAATTATATCCTAATGGGGTTAGGGGGTGACAACTTGGTATCAGAGCTTTTGGTTTTTATATTCTGGGTTTAGAGAGTTTAGATGTGGTAGTGGCAGAAATAGTGTGGTATGGGTCATTTATATTAACTTATGAGAAATATTAACCATTATGTTAGAAATAAATGTTGTATTCTTGTTTCTGTAATTGTGGTTTATGACAGATAGTAAGATATGGAAGGAGCAAATGTTCATGAGAGGGTGGATGAGGAGTATTCAAGTACAGTAAACCAACAAAATCCAAATAATGTAGAGGGGGCTCCTGAACAACTTACATATATGCAAAAAATGGCTCGTGCCATGACTTTAATGGCAGAACAACAAAACATGTTTATGACGCAAATATGAGAACAACAAGCCAAGTACTTGGAGGAGAAGACTTTGGCCAGAAGAGAAAGGGAAATACAACGAGAGGAGAAGAATACTCTTTACAAGAATTTTATCAAATTGAACCCCCCAGCATTCTCAGGTTCTGTAGATCCTTTAGAAGTTGAGGCTTGGGTCAGAGACACAGAAACTATCTTCGGGGTGATGAATGTACCTGGCGCGCAGAAGGTAATTTTGGCTACTTTCATGTTAAAGGGCAAAGCTAAATATTGGTGGGAGTCTTTGAAACATTTATTGCTTACTCCGGAGGGAGGTTAGGTAATTACTTGGGATTCCTTTATTAAAGTCTTCTATGAAAAATATTTTCCTCGCATGTATCGAAAGCAAAAAGAGAGAGAATTTTTATCATTGACTTAGGAGAATATGTATGTCAGGGAGTATGAAACTAAATTTATATCTTTGTCTCGATTTTCATTACGTTTCTTACACAATGAGGAGGACAAATGCACTAGATTTCAGGATGGGTTGAATTTAGTTATCAAGTCTAGACTAGCTGCACTTGAAATGGTAGATTATACTTCTTTAGTTAACAAAGATATGATGGTTGAAGGAGATGTTAATTGATATACCCGTTTATATCCTCGGCTTGGCTGATGATAACCTCCAAACGGACGACCCTACGAGGGGCCGACCCCTCATACAGGCTCCATACAACCCCTCAGAGGGCCGACCCTCCACCTGGCTTCAGACGACAGTACGAGGGGCCGACCCTCCACCAGGTTCCAGACGACCCTACGAGGGGCCGACCCTTCAACAGGCTCCAAACGACCCTACGGGGGGCCGACCCTCCACAAGGCTTTAGACGACCCTGCGAGGGTACGACAGTAGAGGGCAGAATTGGGTCAGGCTCACTACTGGAAGAAACTTTGCCCTCGGCCTCGGCTCATAGGCCGGGGGTGACATCATGACCGCGCGTGGTTTGGGAAACGCGTGGAACAGTGCGCGTGAGGCTCACATGGCATGTGGAAGACCGTTACAACCGAATCACCCCCTCACGTGAGGGAATATTATATCATCATTTGGCATCTACAGGTGTCAACAGGGAATTGGCTAGATCATCATTCACATGCACCATGCATACTTGGGGGGTACACTACACCCCCCAAGACCTATATATACTTGTCACCTACAACCCTACAAGGGATCGATCCATTAACTGTAGCCCTAGATAAAACTCTGCTTGTACACACAGTAGAGAGAGTGAGAGGGTTATGTGCATTGTATTCAAGGCCATTAGTGCCCATACTTAGTGGATCACACACTCACAGTGGATGTAGGCCAAATTGGCTGAACCACTATACATCATTGTCTTATCTCCTCTTATACTCATCCCCTTCTACATACTTATACACTTATACATCTCCATGGCTGCCATGGCTGCTACTGCTTGAGCTCACTATCACTTATCTGGTGGTGCTAAATCTTAGCATCATCAGTTTGGCGCCGTCTGTGGGAACGAGAAGACATCTCTTCCTTTATACAGCTTGACCTCACTGGGCACTCTGGTGGTGAACCAACACTCCCTCTGAGAGGAGGTGTTTCACCATTGAAAGAGACCCACTAAGGTTCCCAAGCTCACCAATATTTTCTTCAGTTCAACTTTTCATAGCTCAAGCACATGGCACCTGAGATGCCACTGCCACCACTTCCCCCGCCGGATGAGGGGGGAAGATCCAGTTCCAATCAGCCGCCGCCTCAATCTGAGATGGCTGATGTGGCGGCAGCCCTAAAGTCTCTGGCAGCAAGCCAACGGATGATGCAGGAGCAATTCACAACTCTAAGCCAGAACATACTAAGAGCACCAGGGGTTTCGCTTGAGATGATTACTCCGGCAGCAGCTCCAGGGCAGCATGAATCCAGGGGACCACCCCAGGCACCACGCAAAGACCTACCACCCCCTCAGCGGCGTAGGGATGTTGCTGACCCCCGGCGTCTCCGCCTGGGGAGGCAAGAAAACCCTTGCCCCGAGGATAGGTATGGAGATCTAGAGGGAGAGGAGGCTCCTATAGAGTGCTGGGAACCTTACGAGGTCTCCAACAACACTGTGCGACCCCTCCAGGACAGTAGGGGAAAGTGCGGGAGACCAAACCCTGATGATCGCCCAAGAGGCTCTGCTTTTGATCGCTTGAGCAGGGGGTCGGCCTTTGAGAGGCTAGGCCCAGTAAATGACCTGCGAGAACAGTTGTCCAGGCCAAGGAGTGTTGCAAGATCCAGGAGGGAGGGAGCAGATGGCCGACCCCGAGGACGAGATGACGGCCAAAGGGAAGTGAACAGTCGACACAGGCCTGCTGCAGCAGAACCCACCATCCACCTCGGAGAGGCAGCAGGGGATAACATCGGCCAGGCCGACCCTGTGAGGCCCTGGAATGACTCAATCCAACGGTTAGAGGATAAGATTGGTGATATATTGAAGAGCCGAGACCCTCTTCAGAGGGGATACACCATAGGCTCACCCTTTGTGGCAAAGATCGTCAAATTCCCCACGCCGTCAAAGTTCAAGCCACCTATGGTCACCCCAAGGTACGACGGGAGCACCAACCCCGTCCACCACGTGGAGATGTATCAGTCGGCGGCAGACATATACTCTATCTCAGATGAGATGAGGTGTCGTGCCTTCTCTGGTACCCTGGCAGGGGTTGCGCATGTCTGGTACACGTCTCTTCCAAAAAATTCCATTGGAAACTTTAAGCAGTTGGCAGACCTGTTCATTCATAATTTCTGCTTCGGGGTGAGGCCACAGAAGAAGACCACCCACCTGCTCTATGTTAAGCAGGGGAAGAGTGAGAGTCTGAGGGACTATATAGCCAGATTCAATAAGGAGAAGCTGGAGGTGGAAGACTATGAGGAGAGCATAGCTATGACAGCCCTGATTGGAGGACTCCAAAAGGGGAAGCTGTTATGGAAGCTTGCTGAAGACCTTCCGAGGACGATGGCCGAGCTGTTGTCGACAGCAGGAAAGGTGATGAACGCCGAAGAGGCGATGGCTGCAAAATATGAGGACGAAAGAGGAGGTGCAAGTGGGAGTAAATACCCCAAGAAGAACAAAGAGGGGAAGAAGAGATCCTCGGATGACAAGTTCGCGGGGTACACCCCTCTGACGGTCAGCTGTGAACAGATTCTGAATGAGATAAAGAGTGACCGGTCGCTGAAGTGGCCTGAGAAGCTGAGGGCGGCCCCCGGCAAGAGGAATAAGAACCTGTGGTATGAATTTCACCAAGACCACGGCCACGTAACGGATAAATGCTTTGCTCTGAAAGACGAGATTGAGAAGATGCTGAAGGAAGGAAAGCTCAGAAAGTACGTCGACAAAGGCGCCTTCAAGAGGGGCCGAGGGGACGACCCCAGAAAGAAGCGAGGCGACGCATGCAGAGAAGGTCCTCAAAAAAGAGGGGACGACCCCTCTGATGATGAGGACGACCCTGACCTCCCGCCGAGAGACGATCATGGCCCTGTCAAGAGGCTTAATATGATCTCGCTCAGAGTGGGAATGATCTCCGGGGGACTTGCAGGAGGAGGGTCTGAGGTCACCGACAGGAAGGCCCATGTGGCTGAGGCAAGGGCAGTGACGAAGACGGTACAAGTAACCTCCCTGGAGGTCAAGTCAGAGAAGAGGAAGAAGGTTGATATGGACACACTGATAGTAGGGTTTTCAAGGATGGACTTCAAAGGCCTCTTAGCCCCGCATGATGACCCGTCATCACTACCAGGGTGCACGGATGCGAGGTGCCGAGGATCTTGTCAGATGGGAGTAGCTCTGCAGATGTGATGTTTTGGCCATGCTTCAAAGCCTTGGGTCTCAGCCGTGCTAGACTTGTCCCCTACCATCATCCGTTGATTGGGTTCAGTGGGGAAAAGGTTCATCCCCTTGGGGTATATGAGGCCGATGTGAGGATGGGGGACGAGTGGCCGAGATGGCTCACCAAGAAGGTCAGTTTCTTTGTGATGGATGAGCAGGTGTTTTCGTCCTATAACATCATACTGGGTCGTGTGTCCCTCAAGGGGTTTGAAGCCGTGCCGTCTACGGTCCACCAGATGATCAAATTTCCAACCCCTTACGGGGTGGGGGAAGTTCAAGGAGACCAGACGACGGCGAGAGAATGTTACTACAACTCCGCTGAAGAGAGGGAGGCACACAAGAGGGTTACAACCACTTATAATATTGATACCCTAGACCCCAGAGATGAAACGAAGCTGAAAAAAGGAGAGGCTGCGGAAGAGGTAGAATCCATCATCCTCGATGAGGATGACACGGAAAAAACCGTCCAAGTTGGCAAGTCTCTGAAGCCCAAAATCAAGGAAGACCTCATTAAGCTATTGAGGAGAAGGCGAAGCGTCTTCGCCTGGAGTCATGTAGATATGCCAGGGATTGACCCTGAAGTCATGTGCCACAAGCTCAATGTGGTAGAGGGGGTGAAGCCGGTGAAGCAGAAGAGGAGAATTTACTCCAGAGAAAAATATGAGGTCATCAGGGACGAGGTCAAAAAATTAGAAGACGCTGAATTTATCAGAGAGGTCATCTACCCTGAATGGCTGTCCAATGCAGTCATTGTCCCAAAGGCCAACGGAAAGTGGAGAATGTGCATGGACTTCACAGACCTCAACAAGCACTGTCCCAAAGACAGCTTCCCTCTCCCCCACATCGACCAGATGGTAGATGCTACCGCAGTCCATGAGCTCATGAGTTTCATGGATGCCTACTCAGGGTATAACCAGATTTTCATTAACCCTGAAGACTCAGAGAGGACCGCCTTCATCACTGACAAGGGGACATACTGCTACAGGGTCATGCCCTTTGGCCTAAAGAATGCAGGGGCAACGTACCAGCGCCTCGTAAACAAAATGTTTGAAGATCAAATTGGGAAGTCTATGGAGGTCTACGTAGACGACATGCTGACTAAGAGTCTGAAGGCAGAGGATCATGTGGCAGACCTGGAGAAGACCTTTAATACGATGGACAAGTACCAGATGAAGCTTAACCCGGCCAAATGTGTCTTCGGGGTCGGAGTAGGGAAGTTCCTGGGGTTCATTGTCAACCAAAGAGGCATCGAGGCCAATCCTGAAAAGATAAAGGCCCTTATTGAGATGAAGACCCCCAAGTCCATTAAAGACGTCCAGAGACTCACAGGGAGAGTTGCTGCCTTAAACAGGTTCGTGTCTAGAGCCACAGACAAATGTTTGCCATTCTTCAAGATCCTTAGGAAGGCCTTCGAGTGGAACGAAGAGTGTGATGAGGCTTTCAGGGACCTGAAGTTATACTTAGGGTCTCCCTTGCTGCTGTCACGACCCGTGCAGGGTGAACAACTCTACGTGTACCTCGCCGTCTCAGAGTCGGCCATCAGTGCAGCCATTGTGAGAGACGAAGACAGGATACAGAAGCCTGTGTATTTTAACAGCAAGGCACTCTAAGGGGCAGAGCAAAGATACCCAAGGATGGAGAAGCTGGCCTACGCCTTGATCCATGCCTCGAGGAAGATGAAGCCGTACTTCCAGTCCCATACAATGGTCATCCTCACCGACTCTCCTCTTAGGCAGGTCCTACACAAGCCAGAAAAATCGGTTAGGTTGATGGCCTGGGCTATAGAGCTGGGGGAGTTTGACATTGTGTATCAGCCTAGGACGGCCATTAAGGGGTAGGCATTGGCAGACTTCGTGGCTGAGTTCACTTGGGAAGATGATGAGGACGAGGGTGAGACTCTCGGGAAGACGGATACAGATAGACCCGCAGATACACCCGCAGATAGGGCTGAGACAAGCACCGCTAGAAGGAAAGCGACTGAAAACGAAGAGGGAAGGTACATCTTTAGACAGGGGTCCCTCTCTGAGGGAAATTTTGCAGAGGAAAAGACTCCGTGGAGCCTCTTCGTTGACGGGTCCTCCTGTGATAGCGGAAGTGAAGCTGGACTGATACTATCAGCACCCGATGGCACAGACGTCGAATACGCCCTGAGGTTCAACTTCAAGGCCTCCAACAACGAGGCTGAATATGAAGCCTTAATAGCAGGCCTCTCCTTCGCTAAGTCTCTTAGTGTCGGCCAGATTTTGGTCCATAGTGATTCAAGGCTAGTAGTGAATCAGATACTAGGAGCCTACGAGGCTAAGGACGAAAGGATGGGTAGGTACCTTGAGAAGGTGAGGTCATTACTGAAGGGCTTCAGAGAAGTGAAATTAAGGAGGGTACCTAGGCTCGATAATGGCCGTGCTGATGCCCTTGCTAGGTTGGCCTCGGCAACAAGAACAGACATTAGGAGGACGGTCCCAGTAGAAATTTTGCTTCGGCCAACTATTGAGGACGCTGAGGGAACACTTGGCAATTGCCTAAATGTCTCTCAAGAAGCTTCGTGGATGGACCCCCTGATCAGATACATTAAAGAGGGTGAGATGCCAGAAGCGAGGCAGGAAAGGAAGAAGCTGAGGTACAGGGCTGCAAAATTCGCTGTCATCGAAGACACCTTGTACAAAAAGGGGTTTCTGCTCCCTTTACTTTGGTGAGTGCATCCCTCAGAAGTCCCTTCCATTTTGCAAGATGTGCACGAAGGATCGTGCTCAAGCCATATCGGGGGCAGATCCTTAGCGAAGAGGGTGATCACCCAAGGCTACTGGTGGCCGACCTTGGGGAAAGACGCCGCAGCATATGTAAAAAAGTGTGATAAATGCCAAAGATTTGCTACCATCCCTCATCAGCCCCATCAGCCTCTTACCTCCATTACATCTCCGTGGTCGTTCGCAGTGTGGGGGATTGACCTGGTAGGGCCCTTACCAAGAGCAGTCAATAACTATCGGTTCCTCATTGTAGCAATTGACTACTTCTCAAAGTGGGTAGAGGCCGAAGTGATGGTCACAATTACAGAGCAGAAGACCTTCCAGTTCATCTGGAAAAATGTGATATGCAGATATGGTCTGCCCAACACCCTCATTTCAGATAACGGGACGCAGTTCAAGAATGCATCTCTGCAGAAGTACTGTGAGAGGGTAAATATCAAACAATTTTTCTCCACCCCAGGCCGACCTCAGGCCAATGGGAAAACCGAAGTAACAAACAGGACAATCCTAGATGGAATCAAGAAGAGGCTTGAGGAAGCAAAAGGAAGATGGGTCGAGGAGTTACATGCCGTACTGTGGGCATACAGGACAACAGTGAGGACTTCTACCGGGGAGACCCCATTCATGCTAGCCTATGGATCAGAAGCCGTCATCCCCACCGAAGTCGAGTTTCCTACTCATAGGGTCCAAATGTACGACCCCCAGGGAAACGCGGAAGAAAGGAGACTTGACTTGGACCTGATTGAGGAAAGGAGGGAGGACGCTGAGATAAGGCAGGCTTCCTACCAGCAGAGGACCGCAAGGTTTTATAATCAGAGGGTGAAACAGAGACCTATAGCAGTAGGAGACTTGGTTCTCAAGAAGACTTGGCAAAAGCCCAACAAGCTCCATCCTAATTGGCATGGCCCATATAGGGTCATCGATGAAGTTGTCCCAGGGACCTATAGACTAGAAAACCTAGAAGGGGAACCTTTTTCCAACCCCTGGAATGCAGATCATTTGAAGAAATACTATCAGTAGTGTAGTAAGGTCTTGAAAGGCCATAATTGTAATAAGAGTTGCTCCAACAGAACACTTTGCAAAATTAATAAGAAATATCAATGTTTCCCTCATCCTGTGGTTGTCAGTCCTAGCACACATGGAAACATCTATAGAAAATCCATTAAATTGGTAAGTTGATCCCTCGGCTATAATGGGGACCAGTGGAGGGGACGACCCCACCACTTCCCTCAAGAAAAACGAGGGAAGACTTTAAAATCCATTAAATTGGTAAGTTGATCCCTCGGCTATAATGGGGACCAGTGGAGGGGACGACCCCACCACTGTCCTCAAGAAAAATGAGGGAAAACTTTGTTAAAAACCATTAATTTGGTGATTTGATCCATCGGCTATAATGAGGGTCATTGGAGGGGACGACCCCACCCTTGCCCTCAAGAAAGACGAGGGAAAACTTTGTTAAAAACCATTAATTTGGTGATTTGATCCCTCGGCTATAATGAGGGTCATTGGAGGGGACGACCCCACCACTGTCCTCAAGAAAGACCAGGGAAAACTTTGTTAAAAACCATTAATTTGGTGATTTGATCCCTCGGCTATAATGAGGGTCATTGGAGGGGACGACCCCACCACTGTCCTCAAGAAAGACGAGGGAAAACTTTGTTAAAAACCATTAATTTGGTGATTTGATCCCTCGGCTATAATGAGGGTCATTGGAGGGGACGACCCCACCACTGTCCTCAAGAAAGACGAGGGAAAACTTTGTTAAAAACCATTAATTTGGTGATTCATTGGAGGGGACGACCCCACCACTGTCCTCAAGAAAGACGAGGGAAAACTTTGTTAAAAACCATTAATTTGGTGATTTGATCCCTCGGCTATAATGAGGATCATTGGAGGGGATGACCCCACCACTGTCCTCAAGAAAGACGAGGGAAAACTTTGTTAAAAACCATTAACTGGTTAATTTGAACCCTCGGCTATAATGAGGGTCAGTGGAGGGGACAACCCCACCACTGCCCTCAAGAAAGACGAGGGAGAGGTTAGTGACATTAAGAAAAGACAACAAACCAACAAAGAGCAAACCATAAAAGCAGTAAATATGGAAGGCAGTAGAAGAAGAGACGATGATATTAATATAAATGTAATACAAGATGTCCCAGGTGTTTTACAAAAGAAAATACAAAAATGAGGGTATGGGCTACAGACAGCCACCCTAAGGGACGACATCAGAAGGCAGAGCCTCAACATCAACCAAGGGGGTCTCTTCAACAATCACGACCGGCTGATCTTCAGATGTGCCGACCCCCTCAGCCTGCACTTGGGATTCCACCTGGGACAAGGCCTCAGCGATTAGAGGGTCGTCCAATCCGACTGCCTCCAATGAAGGACGAACCGAGGAGATGACATCACTGAATTTGAGAACGACCCATCGGCAGGCCGTCCTGATCCCCCTCTCCAGATACTCAAGGCCGAAGCCCTGAAACTCGTCAGAAACCTTGTAAGCCTCAACAGCGTTGGCCTCGGCTTTTTCGACAGCTTCTGCGAGATCAGTCTTGTGCTTGACTTCCATGTTCAGTAAAGACCCATCCCTATCCTTGATGATCAAGTCCTTGGCTTGCAGGTCGGCATCGTGCTGCCTCATCAGCTCATCTAGGACCCTAGCATGCTCAGTCCTAGCACTCTCAAGCTCAGCCCTTGCAGTATCAAGCTCATTCCTCGCAGTATCAAGCTCTGTCTGCAAGTCAGCCTCATACTGAATAGCCCTTTCGGCCTCATGGAACTTCATCTGATTCTCGGCCATCCATTTGGTGGCTGAGGTGAGGGAACAAACAGACTGCACAAAAAACGAACAAATATCAAGAGGGGCTGAGGGAACAGTTTGTGAAAGAATGGAATTAAAGAGGTAGGTCAAGACCAATACCTGAGCAAGGGAGTGCAGACCATAGTCGTACACTTTAGCAGGAGGCATCTTTACTAAGAACTCGAAGTCAGAGGCCGACGGTGCAGAGAACATCGAGGCCTTGGCAGCCCTTAATTTCGTGATCAGTGACGAGGGGTCGGCCCTCAGATGGGCCAGATTTTGAGACCAGAAGGCCCCCATGCTGGACGAAGAGGTCGTCCCCTCAGAGGCGTCGACTCTAGCCCTCGTCCGAGAATCAGGCCGAGGCTCAACTGGGCCCTCAGGCTCCTTCCTTTTGTTACTGTCAGTGGTCGGCTCCACCACTGTTGGCCCAGCGGCCTTTATCTTCCTCGGAGCCTCCTGAGGCTCCTTCCCCTTCTTCTTGGCCAATCCAGACAGTAAGCTGGGAGCTGTCATTTCCCAAAGATAGTCTGGTGTACCTGCAGGACGATCTGATAAGAGGACGACATGTCAGAAAAATTCAGAGATAAAGAGAGAACACTTCAAAAATAAGTAAAGAATGGAAAATGTTCAGTATCACTCACATAGTTCTGTCAGAGGGCCGACCCTCAGGCCAGCTTCTTTAAGGAACCGAGGGGTCATCAAGTCTTCGAATTTTGCAAGCTCACCCTCTCGCCCTCGTCCTCTCAGATAATCTACGATGTCTTTCTCCTCCAGACTAAGTCCAGGGTCTGACCTGGCCTTCATTGAGGGATTCGACCATTTTCTGGGGATCCTCGGAACATCGGCTGTGGGCTCCCATTCCCCAGAAATAAAGAAAAACCTCTTCTTCCAATCGTGGTTGGAAGTCTGAGCCATGTGGAGGAGTTTCTTCTCAGACCTCCTTGCCCCCAGGTGATAATATCCAGGTTGTTTGGACGAGGAGGTGATGTTATAGCAGCCCATAAATAGGGCAGCCGAGGGCTCGTCGGTGAAAGAATTCTTACACAAAGAGATATAGCCCAAGATCGTCCTCCAAGAGTTGGGGGAAGTTGAGAGGACGATACGCCGAGGGCAAACAGAATATCTGCAATGGCAGGGTGCAGAGGGAGCCTGACTCCAACCTTGAACATTTGTTCATAGACTGCAACCTCTCCCTCTTCACAATCAAAAACTCTCTCAGAATCAAAGGGAACCCTCATAGTTACCCCAGAGGGCACTCCATAAATATGCCTCCATATCAGAATGTCTCTATCCCTAACTGAGGAGATAAAGGATGAGGCATGGGAGGTATCAACCTCGTCATCCGTATCGTCGTCCTCGTCCTCATCCCCTTCCCCCTCATCACCTGTAGGAGGACCCTGAGGAAAAGCCACTTGGAAGGCATTGGGGGACAGGGTTGTCACAGGGACAGCCTCAGAGGGGGCCGTACCCTCGGCCTCTCGGCCTGGGCTAAGGTCAGATGTGTCCCTCCTACCAGAAGTTCCAGCACCAGTTGGCGAGGATGCTCTCTCATCCATCTCACTTGGTTTGGGAGTCTCGGCTGGACGAGATGACGACCCACAAGACTCAGAGGGTTCAGATGGTCTTATGGTGGCAAGAGGAATGGGAAAGATGGGTCGTACCCAATTAGGGTCGTCCCTTCGTCTCCTCTCTTCCTCTTCCTCTATTCGCCTGATCTCGGCAAAGATCTTCTCTCTCAAGGATGGGAATTCAGACACTAAGCTGTAAAGCCTCCTAAGCATTAAAGGGAAGACTCTACACTTGGAGAAATTACACTAGACTTGGCTAATTTAGCTACAAATAAGTGGGGAATTGACCAGGTTTGACTTTTGGATTAAACAAAAGAACTCAAAGGTTTTCGTCAAGAAGGTTCAAAGAACCAGTGACCGGAGAAGACAACGGAAAAAGCTATGGGGTAACTCAAAGAAAGTGCCGCCCTACGACCCTAAAAAACAAACAGAAATGAAGACAAAAGAAAACGCTGGGTGAAAGAGGTTACCTGATGAGGAGAGAGCAAGAACGCTGCTAGACTTGGAAGGATTGAAGGCTGCAAATGGCGATGGAAGCTGATAAGTTTCTAGAGAGGGAATGCTTAGGCGCGAAGAAGAAGAAGAAGGAGAGAGAATTTGAAAATCTCTTAAATATCTTAGTAATGAGTGGGCCCATTGACCAAGGCAGGACACAGCCCACGAGGAAGGCATCATTAGGGCACAAAGCCCCAAGTGTGCAGCCGCCATGCCTTGGAAACTTGAACAGCAATGAGTACCTGCCCAGGTGTCACTCACCTAACTGATCATACATGCATCTCATTTAAAACACTATCCCTCAGCCATCTCAACAGCACCTATGGCTAAGGGCTGGGGGGTGATTGATATACCCGTTTATATCCTTGGCTTGGCTGATGATAACCTCCAAACGGACGACCCTACGAGGGGCTGACCCCTCATACAGGCTCCATACAACCCCTCAGAGGGCCGACCCTCCACCTGGCTTCAGACGACAGTACGAGGGGCCGACCCTCCACCAGGTTCCAGACGACCCTACGAGGGCCGATCCTTCAACAGGCTCCAGACGACCCTACGGGGGGCCGACCCTCCACAAGGCTTTAGACGACCCTGCGAGGGTACGACAGTACGAGGGAAGAATTGGGTCAGGCTCACTACTGGAAGAAACTTTGCCCTCGGCCTCGGCTCATAGGTCGGGGGTGACATCCTGACCGCACGTGGTTTGGGAGACGCGTGGAACAGTGCGCGTGAGGCTCACATGGCACGTGGAAGACCGTTACAACCGAATCACCCCCTCACGTGAGGAAATATTATGTCATCATTTGGCATCTACAGGTGTCAACAGGGAATTGGCTAGATCGTCATTCACATGCACCATGCATACTTGGGGGGTACATTACACCCCCCAAGACCTATATATACTTGTCACCTACAACCCTACAAGGGATCGATCCATTAACTGTAGCCCTAGCTAAAACTCTGTTTGTACACACAGTAGAGAGAGTGAGAGGGTTATGTGCATTGTATCCAAGGCCATTAGTGCCCATACTTAGTGGATCACACACTCACAGTGGATGTAGGCCAAATTGGCTGAACCACTATACATCATTGTCTTATCTCCTCTTATACTCATACCCTTCTACATACTTATACACTTATACATCTCCATGGCTGCCATGGCTGCTACTGCTTGAGCTCACTATCACTTATCTGGTGGTGCTAAATCTTAGCATCATCATTAATGATGCAATAAAGAATAGGGAACAAACGGGAATGAGGAGTAGATTTGATCCATCTCAGCAAAAGTAAGTCAATATAGAATACTCAAAATAGGGGAGTTAAAGATTTTATAACGGTAGAGGGACTGAAAATTATGTTCAGAATAGGACACCAAGCAGTTTTAGGGGTGCAAGATCGATGGGCCAACAGAATAGACAACAGGAGAATGACAATGGGCAGTTTAAGCCTGTTACATGCTATTTTTGCAAAGCTGAGGGCCATATCAGTCCAGATTGTCCCAAGTTAAAGGGGGTAGAGTGTTATCACTGTCATCAAATTGGTCACATAAAAAGAAAATGTCATATGCTATTGGGAGGGATTCAATCAGCTACTACTAGTCGAGGTTCATTACCTGGAGGCATAGAGAGAGGAGGAGGTAGAGGACAGGCTAGTGGTTCCAGGGCTCCGGGAAGAATATTTGCTATGACTTTACAGGATGCTCAGGCTACTCCAGAGGTGGTGACAGGTACATTTTCTGTCATGAACAAACATGCTTACGTGCTTATTAATCCAGAATCTACTCATTCATTTGTAGCACTATCATTTACCATGCATTTGGGTAGACCATGTTCTTATCTAGATTGTGGTTTATATATTTCTACACCTATGGGGGGATGTGATGTTAGTGGAGCGTGTGTATAAAAATTATGTATTGTATGTGGGGGAGAGGGAGTTGACCATTGATTTAATTCCACTAGATATTAGAGATTTTGATATTATATTGGGTATGGACTGGTTATCTTCCTACCATGCATCGATTGACTGCTTTCGCAAGGAGGTTACATTTAATATGCCAGGGGAGGAAGAATTCAAATTTCTAGGGAAAGAAATGTGGTTCCAAACTGTCTTATTTCTGCCCTTCGGGTGAGAAAATTGTTAAATAAGGGTTGTCAAGGCTTTTTAGCATATATTGTGGATACAAACAGGGAATTTAAAAAATTAGAAGATATCCCAGTAGTTAAGGATTTTGCAGATGTGTTCCCAGATGAATTACCAGGATTGCCACCTAACAGAGAGGTAGAGTTTACTATCGATTTAGTGCCTGGTATAGCTCCTATTTCTATTTCTCCATATAGAATGGCACTTGTGGAACTAAAGGAGTTAAAGGTTCAACATCAAGATTTGCTAGATAGAGGTTTTATTCGAACCAGTGTATCACCATGGGGTGCTCCGATATTATTTGTGAAAAAGAAAGACGACACCATGCGACTTTGCATTGATTATCGGCAGTTGAACAAGGTAACTATTCGAAATAAATATCCATTGCCTCGTATTGATGATTTGTTTGATCAATTACAGGGTGCTAAAGTGTTTTCAAAAATTGATTTGAGATCGGGTTATCGTCAATTAAGGGTGAGAGATTGTGACATTTCTAAGATAGCTTTTCGTTCTCGCTATGGTCATTAAGAATTTTTGGTAATGCCATTTGGGTTACCAAATGCTCCTGCAGTGTTTATGGATTTAATTAATCGGGTATTTCATCCTTTCATAGATTTGTTTGTGATTGTCTTATCGATGATGTTTTGATATACTCACCTAGCCAAGAGGAACATGAGAAGCATCTAAGAGTTGTATTTAAAGTTTTACGAGATAGTCAATTGTTTGCTAAGTTTAGCAAATGTGAGTTTTGGTTAAATCAGGTAGTATTTCTGGGGCATGTTGTTTCGGGAGATGGAATTTATGTTGACTTTAAGAAGGTAGAGGCAATTGTGCAATAGGAGAGACCAAGAAATGTAATGGAGATAAGGAGTTTTCTAGGATTGGTTGGATATTATAGAAGATTCATAAAGGGGCTTTCATCTATAGCCTTACCGTTGACTAAATTAACCCGAAAGGAAGTGAAATTTGTGTAGAGTGATTAATGTCAGCACAGCTTTGAAAAGTTAAAAAATAGGCTAGTATCAGCTCCAGTTCTCACTGTTCCATCCAGTGAAGAATGTTTTGTGATTTATACTAACGCTTCACATCAGGGTCTGGGTTATGTTTTCATGTAACATGGAAAGGTAAGTTCCTATGCATCAAGATAGTTGAAGACGCATGAACATAATTATCCTACACATGATTTAGAACTTGCAGATATTATTTTTGCCTTGAAATTATTGAGACATCATTTATATGGAGAGACATGTGTAATTTTCACTGACAATTAAGTTTGAAGTATTTATTTACACAGAGAGACTTGAATTTGAGGCAGAGGCGTTGGATAGAGCTGATTAAAGACTATGAATGTACCATTCATCATCCTGGTAAGGCCAATGTAGTAGCAGATGCTTTGAGTCGAAAATCATCGGGGATTCTAGGTTGCATACAGTGTGCACGTGTGGAAAATATCCTTGACTTGGCATCGATGGGCATTGAATTAAGTTTTTCAAAAAGGGGAGGCTTATTAGCACATGTCATAGTGAGACCTTTATTGGCAGAACGTATAAGAAATTTGCAGGTCAGTGATCCATTCCTTGAGAAGAAGAAACAAGATGTCTTAGGTGGTAAAGTGAGTGACTTTGAAATTAAGAATGATGAATCGTTGTGTTATAAAAATAAGATTTGTGTACCGAATGATCCACCCTTAAAGAAGGATATATTAGAAGAGGCACATAGTTCTATTTACTCTATGCATCCGGGAGGTACCAAAATGTATAGAGATTTGAAAGAGTATTACTGGTGGAACAATATGAAATGTGAGATTGTAGAATTTGTAGCTAAATGTTTATTATGTCAGAAAGTGAAAGCGGAGCATCAGAAGCCGACAGGATTATTACAGCCATTGCCTATTTCGGAATGGAAGTGGGAGCATATAACGATGGATTTTGTTACAGGATTACCACGGTCACCAAAGGGGAATGATTCTATTTGGGTGATTGTAGACCGATTGACAAAGTCATCCTATTTTCTTTCAGTTAAGACCACTTACACTGTTGACAAGTATGCACGTATGTACGTTGATGAGATTATCCATTTACATGGGGCACCAGTGTCAGTTGTATCAGATAGAGATCCAACGTTCACTTCTAAGTTTTGGCCTCATTTACAGAATTCCATTGTCACAAGTTTGAAGTTCAGCACTGCATTTCATCCACAAACCGAGGGGCAATCTGAAAGGACGATTCAAATATTATAAGACATGTTACGCGCTTGTGTATTTGACTTCAAGGGTAGTTAGGATGATTATTTGCCATTGATGGAATTCTCGTATAATGATAGTTATCAATCCACCATTGGTATGGCTCCGTATGAAGCTTTATATGGGAGGAGATGTAGAACGCCTTTGTGTTGGGATGAAGTAGGTGAAAGGAAACTTTTGGGTCCTTAATTAATAGATATGACGACCGAAAAGATCAAAATGATTCGGGAACGGATAAAGATAGCGCAAAGCAGGCATAAATTTTATGCAGATAAAAGGAAGTACCCATTGGAATTTCAGAACGGAGATTTTGTATTCCTACGTATTTCACAATGGAAAGGCGTCATGAGATTTGGGAAAAAGGGGAAACTAAGTCCAAAATACATTGGACCATATGAAGTGCTAGAAAGAATTGGGACCTTGGAATATAGATTAGCTTTACCTCCAGATTTATCCCATTTACATGATGTGTTTCACGTATCGATTCTTCGTAAATATTTGGCAGATCCATCTCATCAATTGAAAACACAACCTATTGAACTGAAGGAAGACTTGTCGTACATCGAGGAACCGATGGAAATTATTAATCGTAAGGAGCAAGTATTGAGAAATAAAGGTATTCCCTTAGTTAAAGTTATGTGGATGAGCCATGGAATTAAAGAAGAAACTTGGGAAACGAAGGATAGCATGAAGTAACAGTATCCCCATTTGTTTGGAAAGTGACCTTTATATTAAATTTCGAGGACGAAATTTTCTAAGGGGGGGAAGTTGTGACAACCCGGATATATTTATGATAAATTATATTTAAGTCATGCCTATCGTAAGTGATATGAATAATGTGTTATTATTATATCTAATGTTAAGTGATTATGTTTAGTCTAATCCTACTTTCATAAATCGTGAAATGTCGAGTTATGTACGAACATAAAATTTTATTATTTTCGATAGAAATTTTCCCGTTTAAGACTAGTTTTGACCCTTATAACATTACAAATGACTTTAGGAGAAAACTAGATAGTTGTATACATGTAAGTTAGGGTTCTAACACAATAAACGGTGCATCAAACGGATGTTCGAGCAAGAAGTTAGACAGAATTTACGAACAAGGGGTAAATCTGTCCATTTCCTTTAAGTGGTAAATTGTCTTTTAGTAAACCAAATGTTTTAATTTGATTGGTTGGCATGGGAGGCATCCTTGGCCGACTTAAATCTCTCCCTTTAACTTATTTCTTCAGCAAATATAACCCGAGGTTCAGTTTTGAGAGATTTAAGATTAAGGAAAGAGAAAGTAGAAGTTTAAGGAAGAAATATTACAAGAAAAGCTTGGAAAATTCCAAGAAAATCCTTAAGGTGTTTCCAAGGTATATGTTTGTGATTAATATTATTTTAATCTTGTATTATACTTATTTTAAATTATATAAATCTTGAATTAGGGATTAAAATTCCATCACCCTTTGTGATAATATGTATTGGTTCATATATGAGGTAAGTGGTGTTTATAGGCCATATTCGTTTCTATTCAAACCCTTTGTATTCAAACTTGCATATATTTTGTGTGCTCACTGGAATTCATAAATTCCAATTGGATATGAAAGTAGACTCATATATTGATATCATATCTGAAAATTAGAATTTAACTGCTTGTGGTTGGGCCTTGGTGATGGTTTCAAGTTGGTACATAGTTGCTATTTGGAAATTTAATCTCGATATGCCCTGAGTTTTGTCAAGATTTTGACCTAGAAAATGAAGTCAAAAAATTATGAATATTTAATATGTACTATTCAGTATGTGTGTTGAAAATGGGTGACAATCATGAAAAGTTATACTGGAGAAAAATTATGAAAATTCTTGGAAGTTGAAAGAACGATAGAGGAGCTTGTGGGGAAGATTTAATAGGTTGTAAAGAAATTGTCATAACTTGCTCTAGGAAGCTTAAAAAATTGCACCGTCACTTGTAATGGAAAGTATATTCATATATGTTTTCATATTGATAATATTGGACATCTTTATATGTACAATTTATGAATATGGGGTGGTTGAGTATAGAGGACAATAATTTGAGGACATATTGGATACCCCATGAAGGAATGTTTTTATTTGCTCCTTCCCAAGGGTATTTTGAGTACATGTTTCATGTGTATATATATTGAGAAGTATACTTTTATGTTTACTTGATTTTAGTTATAAATTCCTTACGAGGTAGTTTCTAGGGTTGAATGTTCATGACCTTATCAACATGTATACCATTGTTTCATCTTTACACATATTTCATAGAATATGACTTGAGTAGAATTATATTGTTGTTTTATAGTCATTGAAAGTTACATTGATATATTAAGATAATACTTATGATTGAAATTCAATACTAATTTAGTTGGATTAATAGGCGTAAGATCAAATCAACCCAGTTCAGCTCCACCCGAGGGAAACGTGAATACCTAGTGGACAACCCAATGTGAGTGTACTTACTGAGTTGATTATGGATATGATGTGTATGTATTATATATTTGTGACACCCCGCCTAATTAAATACCGGGCGGTCACTCCTTTATTAAATTAAATCAAGGTGAACAGTTGGTTCATTCTCAGCATCACTGTCGATAAAAATATTTTTTTCCAATTTAACACCCTAATTAATTAAGCTAAGTGTCAAAACCATTTTCATACATAACTTTCCCAATTTTATTTAAAGAAAAATTATTTATTTATTTTATTAACAACATTCAAAAAGTAATAATCACACCACATCAATTCTGCAACATAATCCAAATAATTTAAAACATTCGTCAATCGAATGTCAACATACGAAATCTAAAGTCACACATCCAAACTGAATAAATCCCATAGTAACAGTACTGGAAATAACTGAAATACAAATGTTCAATAACAACGGAATAATGGAAAGAGCTACACATGCCCAACTAAATGAAAGTACTAAGAGCGGATCCGAATGAACGAAGTCGTCTAATCAAGAGACCTGCAACTCCCACCTAAGTTGCAGCGCGTTCCTTCCAAGGGATCCTAAGCAAGACGCCCCTGTGGCTGGGCACCTTTGATACATACATATATATACAAGAGAGAGAGAGAGAGAGAAAGAAACGGGTAAGAGCCCGATAGTGTGTATGATTTAAAAATTCGTTTAGCAAGTATTTAAATTGATACAGGCCAATGCAACAACATATTAGTGCGACACTCTCTTTAGAAATTCTCACCTCTCTTCTAATGTGCACTCCTATCGCACTACCCTTCCCAACGGTTTATCCTATCATTTTCGCACTAACCTTCCCAAAATTTTAGCTTATCTTAAATTACTCTTAAGATTTCAAAACCGAACAATATCATTGTTTAAAAAGATACTTCCCATTTAGTAGCACAACTCTCGTTTTAGCTTCAATAATTTATAAAGTTTCCCAGTGTCATATTATACTTTTCAACCAAGTATTTACAATTTTAGTCATCAACTATGTCCTACTTACCAAATCACAGTAGGCGGTTCCAAACCTCATAATTTCGTATATATATTAACTACTCGCGTAATATATATATATATATATATATATATATATATATATATATAACGGCACCCCAAATAAAACTACGGTGCAGGCATACTCTGCTATCCAATCCCCGTATCGCTCACACTAAGGGATATACAAGTTCGAAATCACTCTCGAACTGTATCAACATATATACACAAACAAGATTGAGGCGAAGCATAGATTCCAAGTCTCTAAGAGGTCAGTACATACCCTCACGTCTCTTAGGACCGTCTGAACTATCATTCCGATAGCCTGTACCAAGGATATCTATCTCCTAGGGTACGACGCAATATCCCCCATAAGGCAACACAGGATAAGATCGTCCCAGCGCGGTAACCTCAGGGATAGCAAGTAGCGCGGGCATGGTTTTCACACGTATATAATATATGCATACACAACCATATAAATATACCACTTGTTATCATATCAATATAGGTTTCTCTCATCACCCATAATTACAATATTTATCCTTACTTTTCACATTAAGTATTCCTTATAAGGGTTCGTCGCTAACCTTAACTCGAAGGGTTTCTCCAACCCATTACGTGACACTCGTGGACCCTATCCTCCCAAGTATAAAATTTAGTAGGTGTCATTATTATGTTCCAACGTAACTCTCTTACGCGCCTCACCCTTTAATACATAAATTTACCAACCCGAAAGTAAATATCCCATAAATACCATTCTCGACGAATATTAAAGATCCCAACATTTATTCATATGCCCTACTGGTCCTCCATGTCTCCCAAATCATTTTATTAAGAATGCCCAAGAATTATATCACGACAATTTGAATTTAACTCATTTAAAAAGGGAAATAGGAGTCTTCCAGGAGGGGTCGATCGATCGAGGTTTGGGGCTCGATCGATCGAACCTTCGATCGATCGAGGCTCTAGGCTCGATCGATCGATCGAGCAGGTATTGCGATTTCTGCAGAATTGCTGTTATGGGTTCTAACACCTATTCTCATCCAATTTCAAGTCTTACATTCCCAAACGTCCAAAATCTTGTCCTACTAACATCCTAACATGATATGATACACATCCTACGTAAAGCATGTCAATTTACGTCACTAAACATGGATTAATCATGCCGAAATTCATTTAAAACTCAAGAACCCTAAAAATCTCTAAATCATGGTTCTAATCTGTTTTATCCCAGAATTCCTTTCTTAATTACACCAAAATTTCATGGATTATTCTTTTACATCACAAAAGATTTCTAGAATAAGGTTTAAGTCTTTACTACATGCAAATTCCTATCACAATTTGGGTTTTCTTCCATATATTTCATCCATAATCATTCCTAAACTAATATGGAAATTGAACCAACGAAATAAGCAAGATAAACACTTGCCTTGGATTTTCAGAAGTCTGGATTGCGGATAATTTTGGTGTGGTTGCGTTCCCCGTCTCGCGATCTACGCGTTGGCGGTGACGGCGGTGCAAATGGTTGAGTTTTGAGCCTTGGAATTGCTTGAGAGCTCTCTCCTCTCTTCTCCAATGGCCGTTCTAGGTTTTGGTAATTCTAACCCTAGGTGACAACCTCAATATCAGATATAGCCCCTCTAATTTTCGTGGGTTTAATTACCCAAAAATGTAAAATGACCAAAATGCCCTCCCGGGTTACTAATTAGGCCTAAAAACGCCCCGAGACCCAAACTACACCCCTGGGTACACTTTTCTGACTATCTCGACCCTTCCGGATGCGCTGGCACACTCAAAATGAACATACGGGTAACTTATAAAATATACACTTTTTATTTATCAAAATTTAGTCCCGACGTGACACGAGCACGTCCCGACTTAAATTTCCGAAATTGTCATTTAATTCACTCATGACATTCAATATAACCAATATAATATATTACTTTGATCATTAGTAATATTCAACAAATTTCATATAATTACTAACTCTCGTCGCGTTAATAATTATAACATAATTAATTTTCGGATTTTTATTAAATAATTAACTCACATTAAATTTAATAAATTCCCAAATTAATATAGCCTGAAAATACGGGGTATTACATATTCCCCTCCTAATAACGGAATTTCGTCCCAAAATTCGGAAAGTAAGGCATACCCGGTAAAAAGAACTCTGGATATCTCTCGCGCATATCTGCCTCGCGCTCCCAAGTGGATTCCTCCACATTATGGTGCTCCCACTGGACCCGTACAAGTGGAACTATCTTCGACCTCAATCTCCTCTCACTATAGTCTAGGATAGCCACTGGTCTCTCCTTGTAAGAGCTATCAGGCTGTAAGTCGATCTCATCTATCGCAATGTGAGTATGGGCCATATCATCCCGAAGATATCGTCTTAACGACGAGATGTGGAATACATCGTGGATGCGATGCAAATGCTCTGGCAATCCCAACCTGTATGCAACCGGCCCAACCCTCTCGATTATGGGAAATGGTCCCACATACCTCGGAGCCAACTTCCCCTTCTTCCCGAACCTCATCACTCCCTTCATAGGAGATACACGCAATAACACTTGGTCCCCCACACTAAACTCTCGGAAGAACCGTTTCGCATCGGCGTAGCTCTTCTGCCTGTCATGGGCTACTCGAATGCGACTCCTGATCATCTCAATCCTCGTGGAGGTCTCCTGAATCACCTCTGGTCCTAGCAACTTGTTATCCCCCACTTCGAGCCAACAAGCTGGGGAACGACAAGGCCTGCCATACAAAGCCTCAAATGGAGCCATGCCAATCGTGAACTGATACGAGTTATTATAAGCAAACTCTACCAGTGGAAGATGTGGCCCCCAACCTCCTCCAAAATCAAGGACACACATGCGTAGCATATCCTCTAACATCTTATTAGTACGCTCTGTCTGTCCATCTGTCTGTGGGTGATAAGCTGAACTCAACCTCAACTCAGTACCCATAGCCTCCTGAAAGCTTTCCCAGAAATGTGACACAAAAATCTTGTCTCTATCTGACACAATATTCAGGGGCACCCCGTGTAATCTGACGATCTCGGTAATAAATAGCTGAGCATACTGACCCGTGGTATAATCTGTCCGCACCGGTAGAAAATGAGCCACCTTGGTCAAACGGTCTACAATCACCCAGATAGAGTCATGGCCCCGCTGTGATGTAGGCAACCCTGTAATAAAATCCATGGAAATGCTCTCCCACTTCCACGCGGGTACTTCCAATGGCTGAAGCAACCCTAACGGTTTCTGATGGTCCACCTTCACCAGCTGGCACGTAGAACACTTGGACATGAACTCAGCAATGTCCTTCTTCATCCCACTCCACCAGTATTGTCTCCTCATATCCTGGTACATCTTATCCCCTCCAGGATGCACCGCAAACTGGGACCCGTGAGATTGGGTCATCACTGCATGACGTAATTCATCCCCTTCAAGAACTACCAACCTCCCATTAAACCGCAAACCTCCATCGGAACTAATAGAATAGGACTCAGCACCCTCGGCTAGAAGTCGCACAATCTGCTCCTGGCAAAACGGGTCTGTGGTCTGTGCCTGTATCACCCTCATAATAATCTCGGGTGTGACTGACATAACGGATATGAAAGAACAGGCTACTGCGTCCTGGTGACCCAACTCCTTCCACTTTGCCTTCCAGACGTCCGCTACCTCGTCTACCGGTCTACGACTCAACTCATCAGCAACTACGTTGGCCTTTCCCGGATGATATTGTATATCAAACTGGTAGTCCTTCATAAACTCTAGCCATCTGCGCTAACGCATATTCAGCTCTCGCTGAGTGAACAGGTACTGCAACGACTTGTGGTCTGTGAACAAATGGAATTTCTCTCCCAACAAATAGTGCCTCCATATCCTCAATGCAAAGACGACCGCTGCTAATTCCAGGTCGTGGGTGGGGTAATTCTTCTCATGTGTCTTAAGCTTCCGGGAGGCAAAAGCTATAGCCTTCTCCTCCTGCTGAAGTACTCCCCCAAGTCCCCGTAAAGACGCATCAGTGTAAACCAGGTACTCCACACCCGGCTTCGGTAATGCAAGGACTCGTGCTGAAGTAAGCTTGTCTTTCAGCTCGTCGAAAGCCAACTGACAAGCATCATCCCAAACATACGGTACCCCTTTGCGAGTCAGATTTGTCAGTGGACCCGCTATTTTGGAGAATCCTCGAATAAATCTCCTGTAGTAACCAGCTAACCCCAAGAAACTACGCACTTCCGTCGGTGTCGTGGGTTGTCCCCACTCCCTCACCACTGACACTTTACTCGGGTCAACTGCTATCCCCTGTTCAGAAACAACATGCCCCAAGAACTGTACTTCTCGCAACCAGAATCTGCACTTCTCGTACTTAGCATACAACTGATGCTCTCGTAGAGTCTGAAGAACCTGTCTCAAGTGCTCGGCATGCTCCTCCTCGGAGTGTGAATATATCAAGATGTCATCTATGAAAACGATGATAAACTGATCCAAGAACTCTCTGAATACTCGGTTCATCAAGTCCATGAAAACGGCTGAAGCATTTGTGAGTCCGAACGGCATCACCCTGAACTCATAAGACCCATATCTCGTCAAGAAGGCAGTCTTTGAAACATCCTGCTCTCTAATACGCAACTGATGGTACCCCGACCTCAGATCTATCTTCGAAAAGAAAGTTTCTCCCCTCAGCTGGTCGAACAGATCATCGATTCGAGGCAACGGATACTTATTCCGTATCGTGACCTTGTTCAGCTCCCGGTAGTCCACACATAATCTCAGTGAACCATCTCTCTTCTTTACAAACAAGACTTGAGCGCCCCAAGGTGAGGTACTCCTGCGAATGAAGCCCTGACCTAACAGCTGCTCTATCTGATCTCGTAGCTCTAGCATCTCTGCCGGAGCCATACGGTATGGTGCGGGTGCTATAGGTCTCGTATCTGGCAATAAATCTATGACAAAGTCTATCTCACGACTGGGGGGTAGGCCTGGTATCTCCTGAAACACATCGGAATACTCCCTGACAACAGGGATCGAATCTAAGGGAATCACAACCTCCTTAGAGGTATCCTCCTCTATGTAATACAAATGAGCGGTCGAACTTCCCTCTGGGCGAGGCATCGCCACTACAAACATCTTTTGCCCCGGAATGAAAAAAATAATGCTCCCACCGAAGCAATCAATCATGGCTCTATAAGCTACGAGCCAATCCATACCAATAATCACATCATGCTCGTGCATATCTAAGACTAACATGTCTGCAGGCAATACCAAACTACCAATCTCTACCCCCACTCCCCGGCAAATAAAGAAAATAAGTGACCCACTCCCCAGTGGTGAGTCCACACACGTCACTGTGCTCTCTGCTGTGGCTAACAACCCTAAAGACTTCACAAAATGCTTAGCTATAAAACAATGTGTTGCCCCCGTATCAAACAAAACTCGACCCATAGTACCATGGATAGGAAACATACCCTCAATCGCGGGTGGTGCCTGTGGAGCTGCTGCCTGGTGGACGTTATAGACACGTCTATACTGTAATTGCCCCTGCTGCACTGGAGCTGCTGGAACGGCTAGTAGGGTTGGCAACTGGGCTGGAGCTGGGAGGGCAGGTGGAAAAAGTGGCCTCTGTGGCTCATTACGGGCACCCTGCTGCTGTGGGGCCCTCTCTCCCTCTGGACAATCCTGGCGCCTATGGCCGTGCTTACCACACCCAAAACATCGGCCTCTGAAATTACCTCCCCTCTGTCCCTGCTGACCACGGCCCTGCTGGCCGTTACCTCCCCGCCACTGGCCCTGTTGGCCCTGATTAGCACGCTATTGGCCCTGCTGTCGGTGTTGTCCCTGCTGGCCCTGCTGATTAGGCTGGCCCTGCCAATAGTCCCCATATCCCTGCCTAGAATCACCTGAACGGAATCGCTTAGCAGGTTCCCCCTGATGGGAACTCTGCTCGTGCTGACGAGTTTGTCCATGAGATGGTGCCCCACTGGCACTATTACCCCCGACCCTGCCCTGCTGGCTGGACTCTCCTGCTCTCTTGCTTCCCTGAAGATGGAACCGGTGATCCTGGCAATGTAGCAATGCGGCATTGAGTACATCAGTGAAAGTACTCAGGGATAAATTCCCAATAAGGTGCTGACGGATCCTCCAAGCTAACCCGTCGACAAACAGCATAATCTTCTTGCTCTCAGTAGGTGCCTCATCTGGCACAATGGTGAGAAGTCTGGTGAACTCCTCCTCATACTCCGCTACGGTAAGACTCTCCTGCTTCAGATTCAATAATCTCCGCCTCATCTCAGTCTGCACGGCGGGTGGAAAATACTTACGGTCAAACCGCTCCCAAAATGACTGAATAGGGATCGTGTCCCTCCCCTCCAAAGTGGTAGTGGACTCCCACCACTGCAAAGTGGCTCCCACCAGCTTAAAGGAAGCCAATAACTGCTTCTGCACGTCGGTGCACTCATACATACGGAGATGCCACTGGATGTCTTTCTTCCATTGGCTAACTGTGACAATATCGTAGCTACCAGAGAACTCAGGGGGATGCGCTTTCTGAAAAGCATCCCGAACCCTCTCCCATGCAGATGGAAACTGTGCTGGCACTGGCGCCACTGCCTGAACCTGGGGTGGAGCCTGCTGAACCACCGCTAGTGCGGCATTCACCGCCTGAGCAACAATGGCGGCTACTTCATTTGCATTCATTGTGTCTTGTGCCGGAACTGCTGGCTGCTCGGCCTGGGCACGCCTATCCTTCGGAGCACGTCTCGGAGGCATCTGAAACGTGAAAAAGTTTATTAGTCTACAGTTATTATCAAATCTCAAATAGCTGAAGACTTAAACGTAAAAGCAAGAGTACAACAATCCTAAAAAATAGGGCTCTATAGCAACAACGTTAAGCTGAAAGCGAAATAAGCCGTACAGATCCTATGGACACTAGAACCTAATGCTCTGATACCACCTGTGACAACCCGCCTAATGAAATACCGGGCGATCACTCCTTTATTAAATTAAATCAAGGTGAACAGTTGGTTCATTCTCAGCATCACTGTCGATAAAAATAATTTTTTCCAATTTAACACCCTAATTAATTAAGCTAAGTGTCAAAACCATTTTCATACATAACTTTCCCAATTTTATTTAAAGAAAAATTATTTATTTATTTTATTAACAACATTCAAAAAGTAATAATCACACCACATCAATTCTGCAACATAATCCAAATAATTTAAAACATTCATCAATAGAATGTCAACATACGAAATCTAAAGTCACACATCCAAACTGAATAAATCCCATAGTAACAGTACTGGAAATAACTGAAATACAAATGTTCAATAACAACGGAATAATGGAAAGAGCTACACATGCCCAACTAAATAAAAGTACTAAGAGCGGATCCGAATGAACGAAGTCATCTAATCAAGAGACCTGCAACTCCCACCTAAGTTGCAGCGCGTTCCTTCCAAGGGATCCTAAGCAAGACGCCCTTGTGGCTGGGCACCTGTGATACATACATATATATACAAGAGAGAGAGAGAGAGAAAAAGAAACGGGTAAGAGCCCGATAGTGTGTATGATTTAAAAATTCATTTAGCAAGTATTTAAATTGATACAGGCCAATGCAACAACATATTAGTGCGACACTCTCTTTAGAAATTCTCACCTCTCTTCTAATGTGCACTCCTATCGCACTACCCTTCCCAACGGTTTATCCTATCATTTTCGCACTAACCTTCCCAAAATTTTAGCTTATCTTAAATTACTCTTAAGATTTCAAAACCGAACAATATCATTGTTTAAAAAGATACTTCCCATTTAGTAGCACAACTCTCGTTTTAGCTTGAATAATTTATAAAGTTTCCCAGTGTCATATTATACTTTTCAACCAAGTATTTACAATTTTAGTCATCAACTATGTCCTACTTACCAAATCACAGTAGGCGGTTCCAAACCTCATAATTTCGTATATATATTAACTACTCGCGTAATATATATATATATATATATATATATATATATATATATATATATATATATAACGGCACCCCAAATAAAACTATGGTGCAGGCATACTCTGCTATCCAATCCCCGTATCGCTCACACTAAGGGATATACAAGTTCGAAATCACTCTCGAACTGTATCAACATATATACACAAACAAGATTGAGGCGAAGCATAGATTCCAAGTCTCTAAGAGGTCAGTACATACCCTCACGTCTCTTAGGACCGTCTGAACTATCATTCCGATAGCCTGTACCAAGGATATCTATCTCCTAGGGTACGACGCAATATCCCCCATAAGGCAACACAGGATAAGATCGTCCCAGCGCGGTAACCTCAGGGATAGCAAGTAGCGCGGGCATGGTTTTCACACGTATATAATATATGCATACACAACCATATAAATATATCACTTGTTATCATATCAATATAGGTTTCTCTCATCACCCATAATTACAATATTTATCCTTACTTTTCACATTAAGTATTCCTTATAAGGGTTCGTCGCTAACCTTAACTCGAAGGGTTTCTCCAACCCATTACGTGACACTCGTGGACCCTATCCTTCCAAGTATAAAATTCAGTAGGTGTCATTATTATGTTCCAACGTAACTCTCTTATGCGCCTCACCCTTTAATACATAAATTTACCAACCCTAAAGTAAATATACCATGAATACCATTCTCGTCGAATATTAAAGATCCCAACATTTATTCATATGCCCTACTGGTCCTCCATGTCTCCCAAATCATTTTATTAAGAATGCCCAAGAATTATATCAGGACAATTTGAATTTAACTCATTTAAAAAGGGAAATAGGAGTCTGCCAGGAGGGGTCGATCGATCGAGGTTGGGGCTCGATCGATCGAACCTTCGATCGATCGAGGCTCTAGGCTCGATCGATCGATCAAGCAGGTATTGCAATTTCTGCAGAATTGCAGTTACGGGTTCTAACACCTATTCTCATCCAATTTCAAGTCTTACATTCCCAAACGTCCAAAATCTTGTCCTACTAACATCCTAACATGATATGATACACATCCTACGTAAAGCATGTCAATTTACGTCACTAAACATGGATTAATCATGCCGAAATTCATTTAAAACTCAAGAACCCTAAAAATCTCTAAATCATGGTTCTAATCTGTTTTATCCCAGAATTCCTTTCTTAATTACACCAAAATTTCGTGGATTATTCTTTTACATCACAAAAGATTTCCAGATTAAGGTTTAAGTCTTTACTACATGCAAATTCCTATCACAATTTGGGTTTTCTTCCATATATTTCATCCCTAATCATTCCTAAACTAATATGGAAATTGCACCAACGAAATAAGCAAGATAAACACTTGCCTTGGATTTTCAGAAGTCTGGATTGCGGCTGATTTTGGTGTGGTTGTGTTCCCGCGATCTACGCGTTGGCGGTGACGGCGGTGCAAATGGTTGAGTTTTTAGCCTTGGAATTGCTTGAGAGCTCTCTCCTCTCTTCTCCAATGGCCGTTCTAGGTTTTGGGAATTCTAACCCTAGGTGACAACCTCAATATCAGATATAGCCCCTCTAATTTTCGTGGATTTAGTTACCCAAAAATGTAAAATGACCAAAATGCCCTCCCGGGTTACTAATTAGGCCTAAAAACGTCCCGAGACCCAAACTACACCTCCGGGTACACTTTTCTGACTATCTCGACCCTTCCGGATGCGTTGGCGCACTCAAAATGACCATACGGGAAACTTATAAAATATACACTTTTTATTTATCAAAATTTAGTCCCGACGCGACACGAGCACGTCCCGACTTAAATTTCCAAAATTGTCATTTAATTCACTCATGACATTCAATATAACCAATATCATATATATTATTTTGCTCATTAGTAATATTCAACCAATTTCATATAATTACTAACTCTCGTCACGTTAATAATTATAACATAATTAATTTCCGGATTTTTTTATTAAATAATTAACTCACATTAAATTTAATAAATCCCCAAATTAATATAGCATGAAAATACGGGGTATTACAATATTGAGATGGTATGGATTATTAAAAGTCATGATATGTTGATATGTTATGGCTTGTTAAAAGTCAAGAGAGGTTGAGATGTTATGGCTTTATAAAATTCAAGATATGTTGAGTTGCTATGCAATTCAGGAGATGTTAGGTTATTAAAACCTATGGATATGATTATTGCCTCGGGCAGGAGATGTGGGGTTTATTAACTCCAGTTATGTATATGGCCTAATTTGGGACAGAGATGGATATATATTGATATGTTAAGATGTTAAAATAGTACTTTTACTATATAGAGATGTAGTACATTCAATAAGTTTTTAAACTCATGGTTTTATATGTTTACATTTTCAGGTTCTGAAGCTGCCACTGCCAGGTCTAGGAGGTTGAGTAAATAATAGTGGGGTCTTGTTAGTTTTGTTTTATACATTGTACTAGTTGTAGTTAAGTTAAATGGTATTTGAGTTCTGTTTAAATTATGTCTCCTTAAAACAATTGGATTTTTAGTATTTCGCCTTTTAACCTTGAAGTTATTTCAATATGTATTACTAGATAAATAAATAAATAAATAATAAATGTGGCTTGTGAACTATTTAGTTAATTATATCCTAATGGGGTTAGGGGTGACATAGCTAGTCAGTTTTGACTATCTAAGGACCAATAACCCGAGACGGAGAATGATAAGAACTTCAAGGCTAAGGTTCCATATGCTTCAACTATAGGAAGTTTGATATACGTCATGTTTTGCATGAGAGAAGATATTGGTCATGCAGTGGGAGGAGTGAGAGAATTCAAGATAAATCTAGAAAATCATCACAGCGAGGCGGTGAAGTGGATACTCAAGTATTTAGGAGGTACTACCGATTGATATATATTCTTTAGATAATGAGACACTAGATTGCTGAGATATGTGGATGCCGACTTTACTGGTGAGGTAGATCATAGGAGGAGAACTACCGGTTATGATTTCCAAGTAGGTACTAGTGCAATCAATTGGATTTCACAGCTACAAATGATAATTGTGTTATCCACTAGAGAGGAAAATTACATAACTATGATCGAGGCCAGCAAGGATATGATCTGGTTATAAGAATCGTCGGTAGAGTTGAGTTTCAAACAAGTGAACAATTTTTTTCATGATGATAGTCAGACGCAATACACTACACCAAAACTGCCAACTTGTCATGGTCTTTGACCGTGACAAGTTTGGGGGTGATTAAGGTATTTATCACGGACTGATCACGGTCAAAGACCATTACAAGTTTGTTAGATTTGTCATGAACTTTGATTGTGACAAGTTTGTCACAAACTTTGACCGTGACAAGTCCATGACAACGGCAAACTTGTTACGATCAATGTCCTTGACTAATAAAAAATTGTCACAAACTTTTACCGTGACATGTCCATGACATATTTCCTTTATCAAGGATTTATCACGGTCAAAGTCTGTAATAAATCTGGGCAGATTTTAGAAAAAACTATTGTGTAGTATGACAACTGCCACTAACCAGCAATATATTTATACTTGTTATATCAAATTTTAACCTGTCCAAACAGCGTATATATCAAGCAGCATTCAATATTCAATAACCAACACAAATAAATACAAATATCCATAACCGAAACCAAAGCAACATTTAAATATCCATAATAAAACCAAACCAGCATTTGAATATCCATAACCAAATAAAAAAAATACAAATAATATCCAATATCCAAACAAAAATAAATACAAGTAATGTCATAGAGTAGGGTCTACAATAGATTGGAGGAGGAAGGAAGGCCACATGACATATTCATTGAGACACCCATCAATTCGTCGAATGTCGCATTGTTCTTGCAATCACAAAAGTAAATTCTCCTTTCTGGCCAAAATATGCGTGACAAGAAACTTTGCCTCAATGTCTTGCAGGGGACGTCCATGAACCAACATACTCGGGAAGGTGTTCGGGTCCCTCGACCCCCTCTCTATCGGATCCCCACCAAATATGTTTATTAAAAACATGATCGGCCAACCGATTATAAGATAGGTTGTTCAATGGGGATTAAAATGGGAAATGAATCATATAAGGGCGACAAGTCCGTGCATATCGGCGATGAATTAGTGACGTCCTCGTCTACCTCCTTCCCCTTGCCCTTGCCCTTATTGAAGGTGCCATCACTGGAGGTGGACTCCCACTGACGCTTCATGAAGATGTACATATCTAGGATCGTCGCCTCCAAGCTTGATAGCTTAGCATCATGGGTTTTCACCTTATGAGATAACCCGATATTGCTTGTCTTCATCCCAATGATCCTCAACTTCCCAACCCGAGAGCTCACCTCTAGTCATTCCCTTGGGATCCGCCCCGAGCACTTAGCTGAGTGTGTCCGTAGCCAAAGATGCTTTATCGGCATCCGACTGTTTTTCATGCACTTCCTTAATATTTGTCTGAAATGAAAAAAAGTACACAATTAGTTAATTAAGTTAATAAAAAAAATTATAACGTAATTAAAAAAAATTAAACAATTTTTAACTTACAATCGTGGATGCGACTCTCGGGGACACCTCCTTATCCTTGGCCTTCTTCATCCGAATTTCAACATTGGCAACGAGTCTATATGGCTGATCCCCAGGTCCACTCCCCATCTCCTGAAATAAAATAATGCATAATTAGTACGTAACAGAAAGTTATGCTAAATTAGAATAACATAAAACTGAAATCAAAGAAAAATAAAACTTACCATCTTATGCTCCACCTCGGCGTAAGACGTCCACCCGGAGTAGTGCACATCCATATTTTTCACCCGATTTTCCATCCCCAATTGATGAGATGCCAATTTTTGCTCATCGATCTCATTATCAACAAATTGCTACCATTGTGCCAATGAGATCGGCTCATTCGACGGGATGGTGTCACGAACTCTCTGAATGGACTCCCGTGTCTTTCCAACATACCATGCATGCATATTTTTCTTCCACGTCTTATATTGTTCCCTCAACTATTCCAACATGGAGTCGCGAATATATAGGGTCAGGACGAATTGATCATGTCAAACAAATACAAACCAAAAAGAAAGTAAGTATTAGATGTATTTAAATATAAATGTAAATATAAATATAAAGACAAATACAGAACATGTAGTGCCCCCCAGATGCCCATCTTGATCTCATTTGGCACGAACCTCCAATCAGTGTACCCCGGGCCGATGATCGCCTTCAGCAACTATAGGGATCTAGGAAGTAATGTCGTCTTGTTCTCGACGGCAGGCCCTAATTTGCCCTATTTTGGGGGCCTAGTGGCTGAGGATCCCTCGTCGCCTCCGCTACCGCATTGCCCTGATGAAGACATTTTCTAAAAAAATTATTATTAGTAGTACAAACCTGTATATGAAAAAATGATCAAATCCAAATTAGATAGAATATTGTACAAGTTAACGACATTATAAATCTAAAAATATTGTTTCAATATTGGGTTATGTCAAGGACTTTGAATTAATGCTTAAATTGATTAAAATCCAAATTAACATATTCACTAACCATAAAACTAATTTTGATTCAAATCCGATAATAACAAAGCACTGGAAGAATACGAGTTAACGACATTATAAATCTAAATATTATTTCAATATCGGGTCATTTCATGGATTTTGAATTAATGCTTAATTTAATTAAAATCCAAATTAACATATTCACTAACCATAAAACTAAATTTGATTCAAATACGATAATAACAAAGCACTAGAAGAATACAAGTTAACGAAATTATAAATATAAATATTGTTTCAATATCGGGTCATGTCATGGACTTTGAATTAATGCTTAATTTAATTAAAATCCAAATTAATATATTCACTAACCATAAAATCAAATTTGATTCAAATATGATAATAACAAAGCACTAGAAGAATAAAAGTTAACGACATTATAAATCTAAATATTGTTTCAATATCGGGTCATGTCATGGACTTTGAATTAACGATTAATATAACTAAAATCCAAATTAACATATTCACTAACCATAAAATCAATTTTGATTCAAATCCGATAATAACAAAACACTAGAAGAATACAAGTTAACAACATTATAAATCTAAATATTATTTCATTATCGGGTCATGTCATGGACTTTGAATTAATGCTTAATTAAATTAAAATCCAAATTAACATATTCACTAACCAAAAACTAAAAAAACTCGATAATAACAAAGCACTACAAGAATACATCCACTGGTTATTACAAGCCGTTTACTGATCAAGTACAAATGAATTAAAAGCATTAAACTATCATCCGATAATAATAAAGCACTAGAATAATACACCCACTGGTCATTACAAATAATTGTAATACATATTATAAACCTAAAAATTATTTCAAATTCGAGTTATCATCAAAAATGGATTGATATTCGGTAGGAGCAACAAAGTCATCCACACTGTTGTTTAGACGCTTTGGCTCATGTAGGACGATTGACCACGGCTTGTTGTTGATATACTCCTAGTAAAACACTTTCTTGACCTTTTGAAAAGCACAAACAAACGGCTCATCCTTCACATGTTAGTTTCTCTTCAACTTGGACAAGTCAGCCATGATCAAATTGGTGCCAGGATTAACTTTACAAGCATTTTTATCCTCAACTCTTACCCAGTTATAGTAAAAAACAACCTCTTTTAAACTTATATAGTCCAATTCAAATATATTTTGAATTACACCATAGTAAGTCATTTCAGCTTCAACGAGGTTTTATCTTTCACGCTCGCTCGAAAATAAGTAAGAACCTTGTATAAAATGCTCGAGTGCTGTACATTTGTATTTTCCTTATACACCCTTGCACCGAATACGTAACCGTTCAATCGATACTATTTTGTACTCTTGTTCCATGAACAAGGGTGACGAGTAAGCCTTAATGTCTCATCACCCGTCGTTAAGAGCTGAGAATATATATAAATTAAATAGGTTAGTTGTAAAGATTTCTTATAATGTAACATTTAATAACATACATTTTCATTATAATTACCTCGTGTGACAACCATAACCTAAATTCGATGTCTGATTGTGCCATTATTTTCTTCTTTTATTGTTCCCACACACTTCATATTTTATGTATTGATCATGACGAATGATATGCCCAAGGTGCACCCTCTTACTCAGAGCAACTAACCTCGGCCAGCTCACAGCCGAGGTGGTAAAAGCCTATCCCATCCATGATCAGGGTCGTCACTCAGAAGGTCGGCTTCAGTCGGCATCACTTCAACACTCATACATCAGCCCCGGCTGGACATCAGCCGAGGTCAATAAGGACTCATGGGTTCAACCATCCATCAACATTGGCCTCAACCGACATTATGACATCAACATCATGACCTCAATTCTGGTCAATAAGGACTCGTGTCAAGCCCAATCATTAAGCATCATGACAACATCGGCCTTAGCCGACGTTCCAAGCATATTACCTCTGCTGACATCCTAGCGGAGATCATCATGTTAATTGGTATCGTATATGAAAGGGGTCGAACATCACCAACCTCGTACTCATCCAGGCCGAGGTTGGTACAAATCGAAGGTTGCCGAGCATATCATTAAGCATCATGACAACATCGACTGACATACTAGCCGATGTCATCATGTAAATTGGTATCGGACATGAAAGGGGTCGGACATCACCAACCTCATACTCATCCAGGCCGAGGTTGGTACAAATCGAAGGTTACCGAGCATTTACGCGCATATGATTGGCTTAGGACACATGGACAATTCTTTTACAACTGAATCATTCCCTCCACGTGAGGGAATATTGAGGTAATCATTATTTAGTTAAGATAAGCCAAGTGTCATCCTTACACTGGTTGGATCTTCATGCACATGCTCATTGAATGCTTGGGGGGTACTATAATACCCCGTATTTTTATGGCTTTTAAATTTAGGGATTTATTAAATTTAATGGAGATAAATAAATTTAATTTTAATCCGAAAAGTTGTTTTAAATATTTACTAGCGTGACGAGAGTTAGTAATTATTGGAAATTTGTTGAATGTTACTGGATGAGTATAGTAATATATGAGATTTATTTTATAAAAATTGTCACGTGTGAATAAAATGGCAATTATGGAAATTTAAGTCGGGACGCGCCTGTATCGTGTCGGGACTAAATTATTATTATATGAAGTGAATAAATTATAATGTGCTCGTATGATCGTTTTGAGTGCGTCAAAGTGTCCGGAAGGGTCGAGATAGTCAGAAAAGTGTACCCGGGGGTTTAGTTTGGGTCTCGAGGCATTTTTAGGCTTATTTAGCGCCCCGGGAGGGCATTTTGGGCATTTTGTAATTTTGGGACATTTATCCCACGAATTTTCAAGGGTTATATCATATGTCTGAGGTTGTCTTCTAGGGTTAACACAACCAAAGACAGGTGACGGCCATAGGAGAGGGAAGGAGAGAGCTTGCCAAGGTGTTCTAGGCCGAAAATTCATCCGGTTGCACCGCCACCACCACCAGCACGTAGATCGCGCGACGGGGAACGTAACAACACCAAATTCGTCCAAAAATCAGAACTCTAAAATTCCCAGGCAAGTATTTATATTGCTTAATTTTCTTAATGCATCACTCATGTTAGTCTAGGGCTGATTAGGATGAGTTTCATAGAAGAAAATCCATGTTGGAGATAGGAAAATTGCATGTAGTAATGATATGAATGATAATCTGAAAACCCCCTTCATATGTAGAGGTTTAAGCACAGATTTACGATGGATTAGAAGTAGAAATTCTGGAAAAGGACTTATTAGAACATAGTTAAAGAAATTTCTAGGGTTCTTGAGATTGATATAAGTTTTGGCCTATTAATCCATGGATATCGATGAAAATTCGCATGCTTTACGTAGAAGATGTTTAATTTGGGTTTATAATGTTTGTAGTACGAATTTTTGGGAGTTTGGGTGTTAAAAATCTGAATTTGGTTGATGTTGGATGATAGAACCCGTAACTGTTAATCTGCAGAATTCGCCATACCTGTTTGATCGATCGATCGAACCAGGGGTGTCGATCAATAGACGCATCAATCGATCGAGCTCCTGCCAACGATCGATCGACCCCTCCTGGAAGACTCATATTTCCCCTTTTAAATAGTTGAATTCAAATTAAATGAGTAAAAATCTTTGGACATCCTTATTAAAATATTTTGGAAGGTAAAGGAGACCAGTAGGACTTATTAATAATTATGAGACCTTTAATCTAAGACGAGATTTACATTTTTGGGATGTTTACACGTAAGGGACGATGGGGTTGTGTATGAAAGGGAGAGACGCGTAAGATAGTTACGTTGGAAAAATAGATGAGTACCTACTGAACTCTACACTTGGGAGGATACAGTCCATGAGTGTTACGTAGTAAGTTGGATTAATCCCTCAATTACAATAAGAAACGAACCGTTATACGTGATAACTAAAGATTGAGAAATAAGGATAAATGTTATAATTATGGGTGATGAAAGGTACCTAAAGAGATATGGTAATAGTAGTATATTTATATGACTATGTTTTTTCATATACTATATACATGTAAAAATCAAGCCCGCGCTACTTGTTATCCCTGAGGTTACCGCGCTAGGACAGTCTTATCTCGATGTGCCTTTATGGGGGATATTGACTCGTACCCTAGAAGATAGATATCCTTGGTACAGGCTATTTGATAGATGGTCAGACGGTCCTAAGAGACGTGAGGGTATGTACTGACCTCTTAGAGACTTGGAATCTATGCTTCGCCTCAATATTGTTTGTGTATGTGTTAATACAGTTCGAGAGTGATTCCAAACTTGTATTTCCCTTAGTACGAGTGAGACGGGGATTGGATAGCAGAGTATGCCCGCACCATAATTATTGTGTGGGGTGCCGTTAAAATATATATATTATATGAGTATTTAATATATATATATATATTTAATTATGGAAATTTGGGAACTACCTACTGTGTTTATGGTAAGTAAGAAAATGAATTATTATTTTCGATTGGGGAACATGTGTTTGAAAAGTATAATATGATACTTAGAAACTTTATGAGTAAATAAGGTTTAAATGAGAGCTTTGTTGTTAAAAGAAATTAACCTCTTAAACAATTGAATTTATCAGTATTAAATCTTACGAGCGACCTAAGATAAGATAAGATAAGATAAGTTATACCGTTGGGAAGGTTAGTGCGATAGGCGTGCACATTAGCAGAGAGGGGAGAATTTCTTAAGGGAGTGTCGCACTAATATGTTATTTCATTGGCCAGTAAATATTTTAAATACTTGTTAAACAAATTTTGAATCGTTTTTACAATCGGGCTCTGACCCGTTTCCATTTTCTTTTCTCTCTTGTATATATATGTATATATTACAGGTGCCCAGCCACAGGGGCGTTTTGCATAGGATCCTTTGGAAGGAACGCGATGCAGCTTAGGTGGGAGTTGCAGGCCTCTTGTTTAGACTACTTCATTTGTTGATTCCACTCCTAGTTCCGTTTATTTAGTTGGGTATGTGTCGCCCTTTTCCATTATTCAGTTGTCTATGGGATATTGTGACTTGTTTATTTCCATTATTGAGTTGTTTTAATTGACATTGTGATCCATTTATTTCCAGTATTTTCACTTTGGGATTTATTGTTGTGAGGATGTTTTTCCTTTAAGTTTAAATGTTGGAATCTAGTTGTTGAATGTTTAGATTATTTGGATTATATGTTCCAGGTTAATTGTTGTGTGATTCTTTAAATTACGAATTTTGTAAAATTTTAAATGTTGGTTTTTATAAATAAAATTTGGAAAGTAATGTCTAAAATGGTTTTGGCACTTAGCTTAATTATTTAGGGTGTTTAAATTGGAAAATATATTTTCACGACAATGATGCTAATAATGATCCAACTATTCACCTTGATTTTAATTTAATAAAGGAGTGATCGCCCGGTATTTAATTAGGCGGGGTGTCACAGGTGGTATCAGAGCATCAGGTTCTAGTGTCCTTAGTATCTGTACGGCTTATTATGATTTCAGCGTTGCTTTGTTTGATATAGAGCCCTATGTTTAGGATTGTCGATTTCTTTGGCAAGATTTCATTCTCCTGCTATAATGTACGTGTCTTAGTGAATTCTATTACGTTCAGAGGTGTGCATGTACCGAGCGATGACGGATGTCAGAAGAGGACCGTTAAGCGGACATCAGGAGGCAGGGATCAGTTGAGGTGGTATAATATATTCGAGGATAATGACCGTAGTCGAGGTCACCTCCATTATGGCACGAGAATCCAAGACTAGAAAGGTGACTAAGGCACATCCATGATTTCCAAATGTTGTTATAGTCAAATGAGGTGCGAGAGTAAACTTACCCAACGTGTTACAAAACGTGTAGAGAACTGTCAGTGGAAATTCTAGAAATGCGGGAATTGTGTGTGTTTACCAAATGAGGAAAAGTATCCAAAGGTTTAGATATAGGACGGAGTGTAGCTAACTGAAAGTGAAAATTTAGAGGAAATTTTCTTGACTGGTTAGAATTAAGTTATAACAATGGGAGTCAACCACCAATTTTAGAAATGGAATGCTATGCCTATAGAAGAACCTTAGGTACAGTGTTGATCGTATGTTCCTTCATCAGATGTTCAGGATTAAAAATGAACGATGTCCTGAACTCATCACAGGAGGGCGTGACAGAGGTCCATTTGTGAATGTGAATCTTAACCGTTAGCGAATTTTGTATCGGGAGATGTAGATACAAGTGGAGGAAACAATTCCAATTGGGGGAGATCAACTCGTAATAATAGTTGATAACACTCAAAGAGGAAATTCTGATGGACGGCCAAATCAGAGGTTGACAAAGCCGTATTTTGTCAATAAAGATGATAATGCTTCTTTGTGTGGGAAGCTGAAAGAATCGAAGAATTTAGTCGAGAATAAGACTGAATACAACGGTGGTGGTGTAGCACCACAAAGGGGTGTGAATACACATCAGGGGACCCATTTAAATGATTCGAATAGTTAAAATTATTACCAAGTGATGGTAAATTCAGTTAGGACTATTATAGACAGTGACATGTTCTTTATGGCCTAAAAAGCTAAGGGAATAACCGGGGCGGCCAACAGAAATCGAGTCTACTAAAGTTCGAGGGAAGGAAAATCCTAACCTGGTTAGTAGGACAGGTGATAAGTGGATTATGTGTTGAGGTATTTTGTGGGGAGTGAGATCGCACGCGATAATATGTTCCGAAGTGAGTGAAGGGACAAGAATACGGTGCCTAGTAAAAGACAACAATTAAAGTAGTTTTGTTTTGGTTTGGGCAGACGTGTTACGTCCGGAAACCATTTGTGCAGTCAAGACAATTGCCAAGGTGGAAGTATAAGTTGTATCCTCAGAGGATGAGGTGTGTTTATGTGACACGAGCGAGTCACTATATTTTGTTCATTGCTAGATTAGCATGTGAGATGAGTTTAATGTGTATAATTATAAACGTTATTATTATGTGAAAATTCTTCCCTAGTGTAGCGGGATTTTTCTTTAGTGCTATCCGCGGAGGATGAATGAGTATATTAACAGTGTTTTGTACTTATTAAGGTTACTCGTTGTAGTGATGCGATATGCGAGTATGATATTATATTTGTGACCACGTTATAGAAATGGTTAGTACGATAGTGGGCATTTATTTCTAGGCTATCGGAGTGGTTGCGCTAGTGCAGCATAATTTTGTTCTGGCGAGGCTTCACCTGCAATAAGGTCGGACTCGCATTCATATTATCTATCCTAGACACTTCGGAGGGGATAGTGGGCTCGAGATATTCGATGACAATGTATGTGTAGACTTTATCATTATGATTTAGTATGTATCGGGTTTACCGTTGAGCGAAAAGATTTAACTCGGTATTATGTTGAGCACTTAGGAATTAGTAATAGGAAGAGTGCATTGTTATATCTATCCTCTAGAGATGTGGGAGTTAAGAGTTATACCCCTATTATTAGGGAGAGGAATTTTGAGAATTCCGATTGTATATATTCGAGGTTGATGGAATGCAATTACCACCAACCAATACTGAACTATAGTGCAATTGGTGAAATGTTCTTTGTTAAGTGTAATTACGGGAGGAAATGTAGCTTTTCTATCAAGAGAAGGAATAAAGGGGTACATGCTATGGACGAAGGACCTAACGGATTTCAATAACTGACAATGCTAGGTAGTAGTGTATCGAGGGGTTCCTTGTTTGGATTTCGCTTTGCGAGACATCCCACGCATGAAACTTAACGAAAGGTTGGAAATAGGGAGACATTTGGTCATTATTCCATGAGTTCGGTACCCCAATCGAAATGGGATCAAGTAATTACATATGTAAATTGGAAGTTCAATTTTGATTTAAAGCTGTTGGAGCCGATTATGTGGTAAGAAATCCTTGAAAGTTTTGTTTTATCACCACGAGTCAAGGGGTGAAATGATGATGAAGAGGATTTAAAATTTTGATTTCTAGGGTGATTGCGAGTACCCAAGTGTTGTGATCACGTTGTGAGAACTAAGGAAAACAAAGAATTGGTTAGTAGGTGAAAAGAGTATGTGATGCTTACGCTGGTATGAACGGTTTATAGGGTGTGTAGACATCCTGGTTAACTAGTGCTAAAATCGTCCGAGATAAACGGATGCGGTAATGGACATGTGAAAAATATGTTTGTGGGACTAACAGAACAAAGAGGAAATGATAGAGTGGATTAAACGTCACATGAGGGGCGATAATCCATACATAAGTGTGCAATTAGAATAGCACAACCTAATTTGATGGGAAGGTTGTGGGAATCCATTTAAGAAGGGGTATTCCTTGAATAGAGTAGATTTTCATTATTATGAAGAACACTCGGAGCGGAGTTGTTAGTAGTCAAGTGTGAGACCGACTTGAGCATACAAAGAGTTATGATGTCAGTATGGTGTAAAAGATTCAAACGTACGCTTCGTGGAGAAAAGAGTACGGGTCGGAACTTTCGGCATACACCAAGGAAGGAAGAGGAGTATTACGTTTCACATAATGTGAGACATTTCAAGGAAAGATCGATGTTTAGCGGGACGTAATGAGTAGTCCCTACATGCACCACCCATAGGTAGGGTTCGGTTGGAAGAGGAGAATCAACCAGATAATTTTGTGTTTATCGACAATTCCTGAAATTGGAAGAGGTCGGTAAAGTCAGTAAAGTTCTTGGATGGGTTACCATCCTCAAAACAAGATCAAAAGTTCATCCAGAAATGTGATTAAGTCGCCCAAGAAAGAGGTGATTAATATTCCTTTGGGGTGGTTTATAATATTAATTAGTGTGCCCCGGACTTCCTTTGAAAGGAAGGATCGCACCAGTACATGGTCCGGCACAGTATTAATTTCTGAATCGGGATGAGATTTGTGAGTCCCACCTTTGATATGGGATTTCAGGAACCAACGGGGATAACGTTTCGTTCTGAGTAAGAGGTATCATCCATAGCCGAGGAGCAGGCACACGGTGATTAACGAGTAGTGGAGTCGCGTGAAGGTGCTTTTAGAATCTTGGTGATCATTTCGTCTCCACAACGGTGATAGCTAACAAGTGGAACAGTGCGGTAATTGGGGGAGGATATTACAAAATGGTAGAGTTCCGTGGAAGCACTCGTACTTATTTGTCGTGAACGAGGTGCTTATTGAAGGTTGTTGTGGAAAAAAAATACTTAAATACTCTCCCTTTGCGTATGTTTAGAGGTGAGTGGATAATCAGAATTTTGGATCGGACGAGAATAATCCGATGACTATGGTGATACTCCACGACTGTTTTAGGTGAACAAGAGTGGTCAGATGTTCGTATGGTTTTTCTCAGAATGGGAGTTTTGTACATAAATAAATTCGAGTAGTTGTAATGTAGTGAGGTGAGGCCTCCCAATGATAGTGGGTAATGGAAATTTATAATGTATAGGCATGACCTATACGAATATTGTCGGTTAGGAGAACCATGTGAAGTGTCTCCAATGAGAATGTTAATCAAGCTCGTTGTGAGGCGGGGGCAATAGTGATTAAGCGCCTACTATGTAGATAGTTTACGTACTGAAAAGATATCCAAAATTGTTTTATCAGGTAAGCATTATTTTCTGAATTTTTGGACGAAATTCCGTTATTAGGGGGAAGTATGTAATACTCCGTATTTTTATGGCTTTTAAATTTAGGGATTTATTAAATTTAATTGAGATAAATTAATTTAATTTTAATCCGAAAAGTTGTTTTAAATATTTACTAGCGTGACGAGAGTTAGTAATTATTGGAAATTTGTTGAATGTTACTAGATGAGTATAGTAATATATGAGATTTATTTTATAAAAATTGTCACGTGTGAATAAAATGGCAATTATGGAAATTTAGGTCGGGACGCGCCTGTGTCGTGTCGGGACTAAATTATTATTATATGAAGTGAATAAATTATAAGTTGCTCGTATGGTCGTTTTGAGTGCGTCAAAGTGTCCGGAAGGGTCGAGATAGTCAGAAAAGTGTACCTGGGGGTTTAGTTTGGGTCTCGGGGCGTTTTTAGGCTTATTTAGCGCCCCGGGAGGGCATTTTGGACATTTTGTAATTTTGGGCAATTAAACCCACGAATTTTCAAGGGTTATATGAGATGTCTAAGGTTGTATTCTAGGGTTAACACAACCAAAGATAGGTGACGGCCATAGGAGAGGGAAGGAGAGAGCTTGCCAAGGTGTTCTAGGCCGAAAATTCATTCGGTTGCACCGCCACCACCACCAACACGTAGATCGCACGACGGGGAACGCAACCACACCAAATTCGTCCACAAATCAGAACTCTGAAATTCCCAGGCAAGTATTTATCTTGCTTAATTTCACTAATGCATCACTCATGTTAGTCTAGGGATGATTCGGATGAGTTTCATAGAAGAAAACCCATCTTGGAGATAGGAAAATTGCATGTAGTAATGATATGAATGATAATCTGAAAACCCCCTTCATATGTAATGGTTTAACCATAGATTTACGATGGATTAGAAATAGAAATTATGGAAAAAGACTGATTAGAACATAGTTAAAGAAATTTCTAGGGTTCTTGAGATTGATATAAGTTTTGGCCTATTAATCCATGGATATCGATGAAAATTCGCATGCTTTACGTAGAAGATGTTTAATTTGGGTTTATAATGTTTGTAGTACGAATTTTTGGGAGTTTGGGTGTTAAAAATCTGAATTTGGTTGATGTTGGATGATAGAACCCGTAACTGTTAATCTGCAGAATTCGCCATACCTGTTTGATCAATCGATCGAACCAGGGGTGTCGATCAATCGACGCATCAATCGATCGAGCTCCTGCCATCGATCGATCGACCCCTCCTGGAAGACTCATATTTCCCCTTTTAAATAGTTGAATTCAAATTAAATGAGTAAAAATCTTTGGACATCCTTATTAAAATATTTTGGAAGGTAAAGGAGACCAGTAGGACTTATTAATAATTATGAGACCTTTAATCTAAGACGAGATTTACATTTTTGGGATGTTTACACATAAAGGACGATGGGGTTGTGTATTAAAGGGAGAGACGCGTAAGATAGTTACGTTGGAAAAATAGATGAGTACCTACTGAACTCTACACTTGGGAGGATACAGTCCATGAGTGTTACGTAGTAAGTTGGATTAATCCCTCAATTACAATAAGAAACGAACCGTTATACGTGATAACTAAAGATTGAGAAATAAGGATAAATGTTATAATTATGGGTGATGAAAGGTACCTAAAGAGATATGGTAATAGTAGTATATTTATATGACTATGTTTTTTCATATACTATATACATGTAAAAATCAAGCCCGCGCTACTTGTTATCCCTGAGGTTACCGCGCTAGGACAGTCTTATCTCGATGTGCCTTTATGGGGGATATTGACTCGTACCCTAGAAGATAGATATCCTTGGTACAGGCTATTTGATAGATGGTCAGACGGTCCTAAGAGACGTGAGGGTATGTACTGACCTCTTAGAGACTTGGAATCTATGCTTCGCCTCAATATTGTTTGTGTATGTGTTAATACAGTTCGAGAGTGATTCCAAACTTGTATTTCCCTTAGTACGAGTGAGACGGGGATTGGATAGCAGAGTATGCCCGCACCATAATTATTGTGTGGGGTGCCGTTAAAATATATATATTATATGAGTATTTAATATATATATATATATTTAATTATGGAAATTTGGGAACTACCTACTGTGTTTATGGTAAGTAAGAAAATGAATTATTATTTTCGATTGGGGAACATGTGTTTGAAAAGTATAATATGATACTTAGAAACTTTATGAGTAAATAAGGTTTAAATGAGAGCTTTGTTGTTAAAAGAAATTAACCTCTTAAACAATTGAATTTATCAGTATTAAATCTTACGAGCGACCTAAGATAAGATAAGATAAGATAAGTTATACCGTTGGGAAGGTTAGTGCGATAGGCGTGCACATTAGCAGAGAGGGGAGAATTTCTTAAGGGAGTGTCGCACTAATATGTTATTTCATTGGCCAGTAAATATTTTAAATACTTGTTAAACAAATTTTGAATCGTTTTTACAATCGGGCTCTGACCCGTTTCCATTTTCTTTTCTCTCTTGTATATATATGTATATATTACAGGTGCCCAGCCACAGGGGCGTTTTGCATAGGATCCTTTGGAAGGAACGCGATGCAGCTTAGGTGGGAGTTGCAGGCCTCTTGTTTAGACTACTTCATTTGTTGATTCCACTCCTAGTTCCGTTTATTTAGTTGGGTATGTGTCGCCCTTTTCCATTATTCAGTTGTCTATGGGATATTGTGACTTGTTTATTTCCATTATTGAGTTGTTTTAATTGACATTGTGATCCATTTATTTCCAGTATTTTCACTTTGGGATTTATTGTTGTGAGGATGTTTTTCCTTTAAGTTTAAATGTTGGAATCTAGTTGTTGAATGTTTAGATTATTTGGATTATATGTTCCAGGTTAATTGTTGTGTGATTCTTTAAATTACGAATTTTGTAAAATTTTAAATGTTGGTTTTTATAAATAAAATTTGGAAAGTAATGTCTAAAATGGTTTTGGCACTTAGCTTAATTATTTAGGGTGTTTAAATTGGAAAATATATTTTCACGACAATGATGCTAATAATGATCCAACTATTCACCTTGATTTTAATTTAATAAAGGAGTGATCGCCCGGTATTTAATTAGGCGGGGTGTCACAGGTGGTATCAGAGCATCAGGTTCTAGTGTCCTTAGTATCTGTACGGCTTATTATGATTTCAGCGTTGCTTTGTTTGATATAGAGCCCTATGTTTAGGATTGTCGATTTCTTTGGCAAGATTTCATTCTCCTGCTATAATGTACGTGTCTTAGTGAATTCTATTACGTTCAGAGGTGTGCATGTACCGAGCGATGACGGATGTCAGAAGAGGACCGTTAAGCGGACATCAGGAGGCAGGGATCAGTTGAGGTGGTATAATATATTCGAGGATAATGACCGTAGTCGAGGTCACCTCCATTATGGCACGAGAATCCAAGACTAGAAAGGTGACTAAGGCACATCCATGATTTCCAAATGTTGTTATAGTCAAATGAGGTGCGAGAGTAAACTTACCCAACGTGTTACAAAACGTGTAGAGAACTGTCAGTGGAAATTCTAGAAATGCGGGAATTGTGTGTGTTTACCAAATGAGGAAAAGTATCCAAAGGTTTAGATATAGGACGGAGTGTGGCTAACTGAAAGTGAAAATTTAGAGGAAATTTTCTTGACTGGTTAGAATTAAGTTATAACAATGGGAGTCAACCACCAATTTTAGAAATGGAATGCTATGCCTATAGAAGAACCTTAGGTACAGTGTTGATCGTATGTTCCTTCATCAGATGTTCAGGATTAAAAATGAACGATGTCCTGAACTCATCACAGGAGGGCGTGACAGAGGTCCATTTGTGAATGTGAATCTTAACCGTTAGCGAATTTTGTATCGGGAGATGTAGATACAAGTGGAGGAAACAATTCCAATTGGGGGAGATCAACTCGTAATAATAGTTGATAACACTCAAAGAGGAAATTCTGATGGACGGCCAAATCAGAGGTTGACAAAGCCGTATTTTGTCAATAAAGATGATAATGCTTCTTTGTGTGGGAAGCTGAAAGAATCGAAGAATTTAGTCGAGAATAAGACTGAATACAACGGTGGTGGTGTAGCACCACAAAGGGGTGTGAATACACATCAGGGGACCCATTTAAATGATTCGAATAGTTAAAATTATTACCAAGTGATGGTAAATTCAGTTAGGACTATTATAGACAGTGACATGTTCTTTATGGCCTAAAAAGCTAAGGGAATAACCGGGGCGGCCAACAGAAATCGAGTCTACTAAAGTTCGAGGGAAGGAAAATCCTAACCTGGTTAGTAGGACAGGTGATAAGTGGATTATGTGTTGAGGTATTTTGTGGGGAGTGAGATCGCACGCGATAATATGTTCCGAAGTGAGTGAAGGGACAAGAATACGGTGCCTAGTAAAAGACAACAATTAAAGTAGTTTTGTTTTGGTTTGGGCAGACGTGTTACGTCCGGAAACCATTTGTGCAGTCAAGACAATTGCCAAGGTGGAAGTATAAGTTGTATCCTCAGAGGATGAGGTGTGTTTATGTGACACGAGCGAGTCACTATATTTTGTTCATTGCTAGATTAGCATGTGAGATGAGTTTAATGTGTATAATTATAAACGTTATTATTATGTGAAAATTCTTCCCTAGTGTAGCGGGATTTTTCTTTAGTGCTATCCGCGGAGGATGAATGAGTATATTAACAGTGTTTTGTACTTATTAAGGTTACTCGTTGTAGTGATGCGATATGCGAGTATGATATTATATTTGTGACCACGTTATAGAAATGGTTAGTACGATAGTGGGCATTTATTTCTAGGCTATCGGAGTGGTTGCGCTAGTGCAGCATAATTTTGTTCTGGCGAGGCTTCACCTGCAATAAGGTCGGACTCGCATTCATATTATCTATCCTAGACACTTCGGAGGGGATAGTGGGCTCGAGATATTCGATGACAATGTATGTGTAGACTTTATCATTATGATTTAGTATGTATCGGGTTTACCGTTGAGCGAAAAGATTTAACTCGGTATTATGTTGAGCACTTAGGAATTAGTAATAGGAAGAGTGCATTGTTATATCTATCCTCTAGAGATGTGGGAGTTAAGAGTTATACCCCTATTATTAGGGAGAGGAATTTTGAGAATTCCGATTGTATATATTCGAGGTTGATGGAATGCAATTACCACCAACCAATACTGAACTATAGTGCAATTGGTGAAATGTTCTTTGTTAAGTGTAATTACGGGAGGAAATGTAGCTTTTCTATCAAGAGAAGGAATAAAGGGGTACATGCTATGGACGAAGGACCTAACGGATTTCAATAACTGACAATGCTAGGTAGTAGTGTATCGAGGGGTTCCTTGTTTGGATTTCGCTTTGCGAGACATCCCACGCATGAAACTTAACGAAAGGTTGGAAATAGGGAGACATTTGGTCATTATTCCATGAGTTCGGTACCCCAATCGAAATGGGATCAAGTAATTACATATGTAAATTGGAAGTTCAATTTTGATTTAAAGCTGTTGGAGCCGGTTATGTGGTAAGAAATCCTTGAAAGTTTTGTTTTATCACCACGAGTCAAGGGGTGAAATGATGATGAAGAGGATTTAAAATTTTGATTTCTAGGGTGATTGCGAGTACCCAAGTGTTGTGATCACGTTGTGAGAACTAAGGAAAACAAAGAATTGGTTAGTAGGTGAAAAGAGTATGTGATGCTTACGCTGGTATGAACGGTTTATAGGGTGTGTAGACATCCTGGTTAACTAGTGCTAAAATCGTCCGAGATAAACGGATGCGGTAATGGACATGTGAAAAATATGTTTGTGGGACTAACAGAACAAAGAGGAAATGATAGAGTGGATTAAACGTCACATGAGGGGCGATAATCCATACATAAGTGTGCAATTAGAATAGCACAACCTAATTTGATGGGAAGGTTGTGGGAATCCATTTAAGAAGGGGTATTCCTTGAATAGAGTAGATTTTCATTATTATGAAGAACACTCGGAGCGGAGTTGTTAGTAGTCAAGTGTGAGACCGACTTGAGCATACAAAGAGTTATGATGTCAGTATGGTGTAAAAGATTCAAACGTACGCTTCGTGGAGAAAAGAGTACGGGTCGGAACTTTCGGCATACACCAAGGAAGGAAGAGGAGTATTACGTTTCACATAATGTGAGACATTTCAAGGAAAGATCGATGTTTAGCGGGACGTAATGAGTAGTCCCTACATGCACCACCCATAGGTAGGGTTCGGTTGGAAGAGGAGAATCAACCAGATAATTTTGTGTTTATCGACAATTCCTGAAATTGGAAGAGGTCGGTAAAGTCAGTAAAGTTCTTGGATGGGTTACCATCCTCAAAACAAGATCAAAAGTTCATCCAGAAATGTGATTAAGTCGCCCAAGAAAGAGGTGATTAATATTCCTTTGGGGTGGTTTATAATATTAATTAGTGTGCCCCGGACTTCCTTTGAAAGGAAGGATCGCACCAGTACATGGTCCGGCACAGTATTAATTTCTGAATCGGGATGAGATTTGTGAGTCCCACCTTTGATATGGGATTTCAGGAACCAACGGGGATAACGTTTCGTTCTGAGTAAGAGGTATCATCCATAGCCGAGGAGCAGGCACACGGTGATTAACGAGTAGTGGAGTCGCGTGAAGGTGCTTTTAGAATCTTGGTGATCATTTCGTCTCCACAACGGTGATAGCTAACAAGTGGAACAGTGCGGTAATTGGGGGAGGATATTACAAAATGGTAGAGTTCCGTGGAAGCACTCGTACTTATTTGTCGTGAACGAGGTGCTTATTGAAGGTTGTTGTGGAAAAAAAATACTTAAATACTCTCCCTTTGCGTATGTTTAGAGGTGAGTGGATAATCAGAATTTTGGATCGGACGAGAATAATCCGATGACTATGGTGATACTCCACGACTGTTTTAGGTGAACAAGAGTGGTCAGATGTTCGTATGGTTTTTCTCAGAATGGGAGTTTTGTACATAAATAAATTCGAGTAGTTGTAATGTAGTGAGGTGAGGCCTCCCAATGATAGTGGGTAATGGAAATTTATAATGTATAGGCGTGACCTATACGAATATTGTCGGTTAGGAGAACCATGTGAAGTGTCTCCAATGAGAATGTTAATCAAGCTCGTTGTGAGGCGGGGGCAATAGTGATTAAGCGCCTACTATGTAGATAGTTTACGTACTGAAAAGATATCCAAAATTGTTTTATCAGGTAAGCATTATTTTCTGAATTTTTGGACGAAATTCCGTTATTAGGGGGAAGTATGTAATACTCCGTATTTTTATGGCTTTTAAATTTAGGGATTTATTAAATTTAATTGAGATAAATTAATTTAATTTTAATCCGAAAAGTTGTTTTAAATATTTACTAGCGTGACGAGAGTTAGTAATTATTGGAAATTTGTTGAATGTTACTAGATGAGTATAGTAATATATGAGATTTATTTTATAAAAATTGTCACGTGTGAATAAAATGGCAATTATGGAAATTTAGGTCGGGACGCGCCTGTGTCGTGTCGGGACTAAATTATTATTATATGAAGTGAATAAATTATAAGTTGCTCGTATGGTCGTTTTGAGTGCGTCAAAGTGTCCGGAAGGGTCGAGATAGTCAGAAAAGTGTACCTGGGGGTTTAGTTTGGGTCTCGGGGCGTTTTTAGGCTTATTTAGCGCCCCGGGAGGGCATTTTGGACATTTTGTAATTTTGGGCAATTAAACCCACGAATTTTCAAGGGTTATATGAGATGTCTAAGGTTGTATTCTAGGGTTAACACAACCAAAGATAGGTGACGGCCATAGGAGAGGGAAGGAGAGAGCTTGCCAAGGTGTTCTAGGCCGAAAATTCATTCGGTTGCACCGCCACCACCACCAACACGTAGATCGCACGACGGGGAACGCAACCACACCAAATTCGTCCACAAATCAGAACTCTGAAATTCCCAGGCAAGTATTTATCTTGCTTAATTTCACTAATGCATCACTCATGTTAGTCTAGGGATGATTCGGATGAGTTTCATAGAAGAAAACCCATCTTGGAGATAGGAAAATTGCATGTAGTAATGATATGAATGATAATCTGAAAACCCCCTTCATATGTAATGGTTTAACCATAGATTTACGATGGATTAGAAATAGAAATTATGGAAAAAGACTGATTAGAACATAGTTAAAGAAATTTCTAGGGTTCTTGAGATTGATATAAGTTTTGGCCTATTAATCCATGGATATCGATGAAAATTCGCATGCTTTACGTAGAAGATGTTTAATTTGGGTTTATAATGTTTGTAGTACGAATTTTTGGGAGTTTGGGTGTTAAAAATCTGAATTTGGTTGATGTTGGATGATAGAACCCGTAACTGTTAATCTGCAGAATTCGCCATACCTGTTTGATCAATCGATCGAACCAGGGGTGTCGATCAATCGACGCATCAATCGATCGAGCTCCTGCCATCGATCGATCGACCCCTCCTGGAAGACTCATATTTCCCCTTTTAAATAGTTGAATTCAAATTAAATGAGTAAAAATCTTTGGACATCCTTATTAAAATATTTTGGAAGGTAAAGGAGACCAGTAGGACTTATTAATAATTATGAGACCTTTAATCTAAGACGAGATTTACATTTTTGGGATGTTTACACATAAAGGACGATGGGGTTGTGTATTAAAGGGAGAGACGCGTAAGATAGTTACGTTCGAAAAATAGATGAGTACCTACTGAATTCTACACTTGGGAGGATACAGTCCATGAGTGTTACGTAGTAAGTTGGATTAATCCCTCAATTAAAATAAGAGACGAACCGTTATACGTGATAACTAAAGATTGAGAAATAAGGATAAATGTTATAATTATGGGTGATGAAAGGTACCTAAAGAGATATGGTAATAGTAATATATTTATATGACTGTGTTTTTTCATATACTATATACATGTGAAAATCATGCCTGCGCTACTTGCTATCCCTGAGGTTACCGCGCTAGGACAGTCTTATCTCGATGTGCCTTTATGGGGGATATTGACTCGTACCCTAGAAGATAGATATCCTTGGTACAGGCTATCTGATAGATGGTCAGACGGTCCTAAGAGACGTGAGGGTATGTACTGGCCTCTTAGAGACTTGGAATCTATGCTTCGCCTCAATATTGTTTGTGTATGTGTTAATACAGTTCGAGAGTGATTCCGAACTTGTATTTCCCTTAGTACGAGTGAGACGGGGATTGGATAGCAGAGTATGCCCTCACCATAATTATTATGTGGGGTGTTGTTAAAATATATATATTATATGAGTATTTAATATATATATTTAATTATGGAAATTTGGGAACTACCTACTGTGTTTATGGTAAGTAAGAAAATGAATTATTATTTTTGATTGGGGAACATGTGTTTGAAAAGTATAATATGATACTTAGAAACTTTATGAGTAAATAAGGTTTAAATGAGAGCTTTGTTGTTAAAATAAATTAACCTCTTAAACAATTTAATTTATCAGTATTAAATCTTACGAGAGACCTAAGATAAAATAAGTTATATCATTGGGAAGGTTAGTGCGATAGGCGTGCACATTAGCAGAGAGGGGAGAATTTCTCAAGGGAGTGTCGCACTAATATGTTGTTTCATTGGCTAGTAAACATTTTAAATACTTGCTAAACAAATTTTAAATCGTTTTTACAATCGGGCTCTGACCCGTTTCCATTTTCTTTTCTCTCTTGTATATATATGTGTAAGGACATTTTTGTCCATTATCAATTTATTATGTCGCACGTCGTTACACCATTGAAGAAATTCAAGATTCATACATTCATCAACGGATCTGAATATCAAAAGAAGAAGAGGAATCAAAGTCTGACAGAACCGGACCGGTCCGCCTGGAATAAAAGAACCGATCCGATCAACCGAACCGGTCCGCCTAAGACCCAGACCGATCCGACTGCTGAAGGCCAGTATACCCTGGACCGCAAGCGAACCGATGAAGCCTGGAAGAGAACCGATCCGATCGTCAATCGGACCGATCCGCCTCAGACCCGGACCGGTCCGCCTATGATAAACTTCAACAGATCGTGTTCAGATCGTGTTCAGATCTTTAAGGCCCGAGACTTCTTATTTAATCCCACTACGGGAAGTTGTTTTCTAAGACTTATACACACGATTTTCAGAGTACAGAAAGCCCTAAGTCTTCACCTATTGAGCAGCTAGACTCTAGGTTTTTGATTCACACAATTGCCAATCCTTTGTGAATTACTTTGCAACCCAGGAACGCACTTTTGTTGTTCACACCCTTGCGGAAAAGACCGTTCTTGTTCTTCATTGCAGCCCTCCTGGAAAGGTATATTTTCAGCCGTCGACTACAGAATCCGACACCTGAGGGTAATTCTTAGTCACTTGTATTTTCATTGTAATCCGAAATTGTACAGCCTACAATATTATAATGAAAATAAATGATTTTTCCCCTTTGCGGGATTTTTCCTCACAAGCATGTGTTTGAATGTTCTTGCTTAGATTATCATCTTATTCAATCACATATTGTTGCATGTTTAGGGTTTGTTTGGGTTAAAAGGTGTTTAATATATAATTTGCTCAGTTGAACGCGTGCACATACGTTCTCAAATTGGTATCAGAGCAGGTTACGCTAATCTATCGCGTATTCCTATTTTCCGCAAAATTTTTCTAAGATATCAATTTTCTGAAAAAATTGATTTTTAAAAAAAAGTGCGTGTTCAAATGGAGAAATTATATAATAAAATGCCTGTTTTTGACGGGACAAATTATGCTTATTGGAAAGCCCGAATGAGGTCGGCTTTAAAAGCCATTGATGAACGTGTCTGGATCTTAGTTGAAAGAGGGTGGACTCCTCCCTCTGTAACTGTTGATAATGTGATCAACTTGAAACCTGACACTTCTTGGACTGATGAAGAATTTAAATGGTCATATTTTAATTCTAAGGGTCTAAGTGCTATTTCTGGGTCTGTCACACCTGATGAGTTCAAACGCATAATGACGTGCACCACGTCAAAAGAGGCATGGGATGTTTTACAACTCACCCATGAAGGAACTAATGCTGTGAAAGAATCTAAGTTGCAAAATTTGACAACTCAATTTGAAACCATCACCATGCATGAATCTGAATGCTTTGATGAATTTTATGCTAGACTTTCTGACATTGTGAATACTAGCTTTAATCTTGGTGAGCATATTCCTAATGCAAGAGTTGTTAAAAAGATTCTTCGTTCTTTACCTAAGCGTTTAATCCCTAAAGTCACTGTGCTAAATTCTATGGGTAATTTAAATACGCTAAAAATGGAAGAACTTGTAGGAGATTTGCAAACTTATGAAATTGATATGTTCCCTAAAACTGCTAAATCTAAAGATAAGGGAATTGCACTTAAAGTCCAAGAGAGAAGGAGTGAGGGGTCGGCTAGAAAAAGGGTAGAGTCGTCTAGAAAGAGAGAGACTGACACATCAGATTCTGAGTGTGATTTTGACCTAGATGATTTGGCTCTTTTTGCAAAAAATTTCAAGAGGATTCTCAAATTTAAGAAAAATGGCAATTTTAAAGATAAAAAGAAATTTGAGAAAAATAAGTTTGAAAAGAAAAATGAAAAAGACTCCAAAAATCCTCCTAAGAAAGAAAGTGAGAGATGTTTTGAGTGCGATGGTAGGGGTCATAGAGCATTTGAGTGTGCGAATCGTCTGAATAGAGAGAAAGGGAAAGCTGTCCTTAATGCTACCCTTAGTGACGACAGTGAGGTCGAGACGGTGGATTCAGGAGATGAGTCACCGCATGAGTGTAACTTCACCGCATTCATGGCGAGTCAAGTGAGAACTCCTAGTTCTCTTCACAACGATGAAGATGATGCTTCACAGGGACACCTCGACAGTGAGATCGATGTGAGTGAGGGGGAGGATGACTCAAGTGAGAGCGATAGTGATATTCAACGCGCCTACGCTGAGTTATATTCTGAGTCATTTAAAACTAAAAAATGTAACAAAGCGCTAGTTCTTAAGATCACCAGCTTAGAGGAAGATTTAAGAAAGGCGAGAGAAAAAGAGTCCTCCACCGTCACCGCCCTGAGAGAGAGAGAATATGCCTGTGTCGAGAAAGAGATTCTGTTTAGAGAGAGAGAGAGTGGTTTAGAGAAAGAGAGAGGGGACTTGACTAAACAAGTGGGTAGTCTTACGAGTCATCTACATTCCTCTGTGGAGACTCGGAAGAAACTTGAATCCCTTGTTGCCCAGCTGACTCATGATCTTGAGAAAGCACGGGAAGTCAAGGTACAAATCGAGGACAGATCTGGGAAGATGGGAAAGATGTTCCTCGGCCCCGCTTTAGGTTTTAGTGATCGGCAAGGAATTGGATATGATGGTGACTCCACATCCCAAATTGCACCTGGACCAGTTCCTGAGTTTACTACGAATCCTTATGGCCGTCGTCAAAAACCTCGAAGGAGAGTTCGACCAAGAAAAGAAAACCAAGGTCCGCCTTTGACTGTACTCTCTTGTACTTATTGCAAAAGAAAAGGCCACCTTAGGGAGTCTTGCTATAGCATGGGTCGGACACGACGTACTATTGCTCCACCACGTCATACTGATGAGTTTTCTAGTCTGAGAGAGCGAGTTGAGTTCTTAGCTACCACGTCCTAGAGTTTAATGGAAGAATTCCGACGGATGACTTTGCCGTTAGTGAATGCTTCTCACATTCCAGCTAAAACCAACAACAACAAAGGCAAACAAAAGGTCATCTCTGCTTGGGTACCTAAGAAAGATAAAAAGTCCTTCGTTGTTCATGTTGCTCTCAAAGCACACAATACCTCACAGTGGTATTTTGATAGTGGATGCTCCAGACATATGACAGGTGATGCCTCATTTTTTACGACTCTTGAGGACTATCAGGATGGCAGAGTCACCTTTGGAGATGGGAGCAAGTCTAGCATTATAGGACGTGGTACTATCGAGTTACCTGGTTTTACTAAGCTAGAAAATGTTTTGTACGTCAAAGGTTTGAAAGCAAACCTTCTCAGCATTAGCCAGTTGTGCGACACTGACTTTGCAGTAAAGTTTGACCGGGACACATGTAAAGTCTACAACCAAGCCGGTAAACTTTTGATGCAAGGGGTGAGGACCGAGGATAATTGCTATGGGACTGAGCCCACATCCTCACTTGTCTGCAACAGCGCCACGATCACTCCTATGGATCTGTGGCATCAACGTCTAGGTCACGTGAACGTTAGAGATCTCAATCACTTAGCTAAAAAGGAACTAGTACGTGGCTTACCATCTCTTGGAAAGTCAACTTCGACCATTTGTGGACCCTGTCAGATGGGAAAACAAATTCGTAGTCCTCATAGGAAGTTGCACTCCATTACCACCTCTCGTGTTCTTGAGTTGATACACATGGATCTTATGGGTCCCACTCGTACTGAGAGTCTAGGTGGTAAGAGGTACATCCTCGTGATGGTAGATGATTTCTCCAGATACTCCATTGTAGATTTTCTGAGAGAGAAATCCGATGCTGTAGAATTTTTAATGACCAAGTGCCGTGTCCTACAAAATCAACACGGTGTCACTATTAATAGGATGCGTAGTGACAATGGCACTGAATTCACAGAAGCAAAGGTAGACCTTTACTGTGATAGCCTCGGGATCAAACATGAGTTTTCTGCTGTGAGGACTCCTCAGCAAAATGGTATTGTTGAGAGAAAGAATAGAACGATCCAAGAGATGGCTAGATCTATGCTTCTAGGTCGTAAAGTTTCTAGGAGATTTTGGGCAGAGGCAGTGTCTACTGCATGCCACACGGTGAATAGGGTTTATTTGCGTCCACACACACTTCAGACTCCTTATGAGTTATGGACTGGTAAGAAGCCCAACCTCGCATATTTTCGTGTTTTTGGGAGTAAATGCTACATCCTATAGGATAGAGAGCAATTAGGAAAGTTCGACTCCCGGAGCGACGAGGGAATATTTCTAGGATATTCATCGAATAGCAGAGCGTACCGGGTGTTTAACCTGAAGAGCTCTAAGGTTATGGAATCAATAAACGTCACCGTGCAAGATGACGAACCTCCAACGGTTATTGATCCCAACCTTCAGTGTGAGGATGAGAATTGTTCTGACAGTGATTTACCTGTTCCTCTCTCACACTCTGTGGACCCTACTCCTGCGCTAGGGGACACACCTGCTTGGGTTCCCAAGAGTCATGACCCGTCTGCCATTGTTGGCGATCCCACTCTAGGGGTCAAGACTCGTGCTCAGCTAGAGAACGTTGTTAGCCATCTTTGCTACACGTCCAAAGTCGAGCCCAATAATCATAAATAAGCACTCAAGGATGAACACTGGATATCTGCTATGCAGGATGAGTTGCTTCAGTTTAAAAGGAATAATGTCTGGGAACTTTTCCCCCGGCCTAGTGAGACTAATGTGATAGGTACCCGGTGGATTTTCAAGAATAAAATGGATGAAAATGGTACCATAATCAGAAATAAGGTTAGGTTGGTCGCTCAAGGCTACACACAGATAGAGGGTGTAGACTTTGGGGAGACATTTGCTCCTGTTGCAAGGCTTGAGTTCATCCGTCTTCTGCGCTTCAAGGTATATCAGATGGATGTCAAGAGTGCCTTTATGAATGGCATTCTACAGGAGGAGGTTTATGTGGAACAACCAAAAGGGTTTTAAGACCCTCAGCACCCAGAGCACGTCTACTATCTGAGGAAAGCCTTGTATGGTTTGAAGCAAGCACCCCGTGCTTGGTACGAGAGGCTTACTTCCTATCTCTTAGCCCGTGGCTTCAAGAGAGGGGGAGTTGATATGACGTTGTTCGTCAGGAGAGATGACGGTGTAATTTTGGTTGCACAGGTCTATGTGGACGACATAGTCTTTGGATCCACATGCTCCCAGTATGCTCACCACTTTGAGGAGGAGATGAAAAGTGAGTTTGAGATATGCATGGTTGGTGAGGTTACATTCTTCCTTGGTCTCCAGGTTCGTCAGCTAGAGGATGGGATGTTCATCTCCGAATCCAAGTATGCTAGAGACCTAGTGAAGAAATTTGGTTTAGACTCCGCTAAGCATGCACGTACACCTATGAGTACCACTACCAAGCTTAGTAAGGACACTTCAGGCAAGGACGTAGAGCAAACCTTATATCGGAGTATGATAGGTAGTTTTCTCTACTTGACTGCCAGTCGTCCCGACATCGCCTTTAGTGTTGGAGTCTATGCGCGATATCAGGCGTCCCCTAAAGAGTCACACTTACTTGCTCTAAAACGTATTATCAAATACGTAAGTGGGACTCTCTCATACGGTATTTGGTATTCCTTTGATACCGATAACCGTTTGTCCGCCTATTCGGATGCCGACTGGGCTGGGGATGTAGATGGTTGTAGGAGCACTTCTGGTGGGTGTTTCTATTTTGGTTCTGCTCTTGTCTCCTGGCTGAGCAAGAAGCAAAATTCCATCTCTTTGTCCACTGCGGAGGCTGAGTACATAGCCGCCGGGATTTGTTACACACAACTCTTGTGGATGAAGTAAATATTGGAGGATTATGGGATTTCACAAGACACCATGATCATTTCTTGTGATAACACGAGCGCGATACACATATCCCGTAATCCCGTCCAGCATTCGCGCACAAAACACATCAGGATACGTGAGCACTTTATTCGACAGTTAGTTGAGGAGAACACTGTATCCCTGAGTTTTATTCCCACCGACCGTCAGTTAGCAGACATTTTCACGAAACCTTTAGATGCCCTTAGATTTGAGAGTCTTAGGAAGTCTCTGGGGATTTGTACAGTTGACTGAGGGGTTGGTCTATGCCTAGAATAGGTTGCTTCTTCATGTTCATATCATATGCTTCCTATTACTAGTCTGTTTTATATGTACCATTGCTTAGTTGTACAGCTTTTATTTTTTCTTTTTTCTTTTTATATTTCTTTTGAAAAATACAAAAAGATTTTCCTTTAAGAAAAATTTTAAGAAAAGCACAAAAAGATTTTATTTTGATAAAAATTTTGAAAAATCCGAAAAGATTTCTGTTTTTTTTGCTTCTTTTATGGATGAGCATTTAAGATAGCCAAGTCACAACTTCATTCCATATATCCATGTGACTGTTTGATAGAGATTTGAGAGGCTACATCATTTCATCCATGTGCTTTACATCGGTTGGAGTCTTTTGAGATGTAATTAGTGATATCTTCCTACATGTTTGACTCCTATATCCTTTATTGCACACATGCACGGCTATATTTGATTATTGCACTTGTCTATCTCATATTGGCTTGAGTGTTTCCATCTCAATTCTGTCTATACAATGTACAATATGCGATTAAACTTGACAAGATTGGAATGCATGTAAAAACCTTTTTGGTGAGACTGTGTGTTTTTATATAACGGGGAGGGGCTGCGAAAGGTAATCATCTATCCTTTGCGCAAAAGCCACCGTTAAAAAGGACCTAAAAAATGGAGGAATTTTAATATTCGAGGTCCAAAGAGGTTAAAAGAGCCCGAAAAATTTAAAGGCAATAAAAAGCACTTCATGCCAAATATGGGCCACTTAGGTTTCACCATCAATTCTCCAAAGTTTGAGAATTTATAATGCCTCTATTCAAAATTATATCTGAGGGAGTTTGGTTGGAGAATCTTTAAACGGGTTTGCACTTCCTTGAAAGTCCTGAAAAAGCATAAAATCGTTTTGGACGTTATTGGTGTGAAAATCACTTTGAGCTTTGATTTGTTGATTTGATTGAGTCAATTTCTTATATTGTCATTATTTTACACCACAGGAAGCATTTGAGTTCATTCGCTAGGAATATCCAATATTCATCGTGCACATATGTCATGTTTGTATGCATTGATTTTCCTATCGAATTTAATCACACCACCTCATTTACGCTATCATCGACTTGGTTGGTTTGTGTTCATTCATGGTGTGATTTTATCCTAGTGACACCCCGCACTTGCTTATTTGATTTATTTCTCTCATTTGTCTATTTGGGGACATCATAAAAAGGGGGAGAATGAATTATCTTGTTATGGGGGAGATTTGAAAGTAGTTTGCTCATAAATTGGTATATATGTTTATCTCATTTCAAACTCGATATGTCACTTGGTATTTTTCTTTTTCTCATGTGTGTAGGTACTACATGGATTATCATTGGATTGCACACCCTGATGAGAAAAGTGTTAAGATTCCTGAAGAATTGAAGACCAAACGTTGTAGTCTTATTCAATGGTATCTTACCAGTTTTGGGTTCATGGAAGGGTAGATTTGTATAGGCATTTTTAGTTGTTTTGATAATTCGGATGTTTGTTTATGTATGTACCGGCATAGACATAGGGGGAGATTTGTAAGGAAATTTTTATCCATTATCAATTTATTATGTCGCACGCCGTTACACCGTTGAAGAAATTCAAGATTCATACATTCATCAACGGATCCGAATATCAAAAGAAGAAGAGGAATCAAAGTCTGACAGAACCGGACCGGTCCGCCTGGAATAAAAGAACCGATCCGATCAACCGGACCGGTCCGCCTAAGACCCGGACCGATCCGACTGCTGAAGGCCAGTATACCCCGGACCGCAAGCGAACCGATGAAGCCTGGAAGCGAACCGATCCGATCGTCAATCGGACTGATCCACCTCAGACCCGGACCGGTCCGCCTGGGATAAAATTCAACAGATCGTGTTCAGATCGTGTTCAGATTTTTAAGGCCCGAGACTTCTTATTTAATCCCACTACGGGAAGTGGTTTTCTAAGACTTATACACACAATTTTCAGAGTACAGAAAGCCCTAAGTCTTCACCTATTGAGCATCTAGACTCTAGGTTTTTGATTCACACAATTGTCAATCCTTTGTGAATTACTTTGCAACCCAGGAACGCACTTTTGTTGTTCACACCCTTGTGGAGAAGACCGTTCTTCTTCTTCATTGCAGCCCTCCTGGAAAGGGATATTTCCAGCCGTCGACTACAGAATCCGACACCTGAGGGTAATTCTTAGTCACTTGTATTTTCATTGTAATCCGAAATTGTACAGCCTACAATATTACAATGAAAATAAATGATGTTGCCCCTTTGGGGGATTTTTCCTCACAAGCATGTGTTTGAATGTTCTTGCTTAGATTATCATCTTATTCAATCACATATTGTTGCATGTTTAGGGTTTGTTTGGGTTAAAAGGTGTTTAATATATAATTTGCTCAGTTGAACGCGTGCACATACGTTCTCAATATGTATATATTGCAGGTGCCCAGTCACAGGGGCGTCTTGCATAGGATCCTTTGAAAGGAACGCGCTGTAGCTTAGGTGGGAGTTGCAGGCCTCTTGTTTAGACGACTTCATTTGTTGATTCCACTCCTAGTTCCATTTATTTAGTTGGGCATGTGTCTCCCTTTTCCATTATTCAGTTGTCTATGGGATATTGTGACTTGTTTATTTCCATTATTCGGTTGTTTTAATTGACATTGTGATCCATTTATTCCCAGTATTTTCACTTTGGGATTTATTGTTGTCAGGATGTTTTTCCTTTAAGTTTAAATGTTGGAATCTAGTTGTTGAATGTTTAGATTATTTGGATTATATATTCCAGGTTAATTGTTGTGTGATTCTTTAAATTACGAATTTTGTAAAGTTTTAAATGTTTGTTTTTATAAATAAAATTTGGAAAGTAATGTCTAAAATGGTTTTGGCACTTAGCTTAATTGTTTAGGGTGTTTAAATTGGAAAAATTATTTTCACGACAGTGATGCTAAGAATGATCCAACTGTTCACCTTGATTTTAATTTAATAAAAGAGTGATCGCCCGGTATTTAATTAGGCGGGGTGTCACAGGTACATTACACTCCCGAAGCACTATATATAGAGGTCATCCTTAACATTGTAGAAGGTCGATGATTGGAAACCCTAGCTAAAACTCTGTCATTTTACACAGTAGAGAGATAAATCTTGAGAGATTGTATCTATGGCCATTGGTGCCTTATTCTAGTGATATTACTCACACACTCATAGTGGACGTAGGCCAGATTGTCTGAACCACTTATATTCAAGTGTTCATCCTCTTCTCCTCACCTCAATCTCTTATATTTGGTATACTCTTGTGCTGCCATTGTTATCACTTGCTTGAGCTTGTCAACACCTTACCTGGTGGTGGTGTTCCAAGCATCATCATTTTGGCACCGTCTGTGGGAACGAGAAGCTATCTCTTCCTCTTTTTCTGCTTAACCTCACAGGAGACTCTGGTGGTGAACCAGGCCTCACCCCTTGCGTGGAGATGTTCCACCATTGAAAGAGGTCCTTTAAGGTATTAAGCTCATCTTATTCACTATGTCTTTAGTTTTAACATATGTCACCAGAGTTATCTCCAAATCCTCCACCATCTGGCGATGGAGGGCCTAGTTCCATCCACGCACCACCCTAGTCCAAAATGGCTGAGGTGGTTGCGGCCTTGAGGTCCTTGGCTGCAACACAACAAGCAATAAAGGAGTAATTTGCCCAACTCAGTCAAAATATGATGAAACCACCTGGAGTCTCACCGGAGATGATTACTCCGGCGGCTTCTCAACCCCATCCTAAAGCCAGGGGACCACCTCAGGCACCACGAAAAGACCAACCTACTCCTCAGCGGAGGAGGGACGTTGCTGACCCGGGGAGTTAAGGAAACCCTTTCCCTGAGGATAGGTATGATGATCTGGAGGTAGAAGATGCCCCAGAAGACTACTGGGAGCCGTATGAGATTTCAAACAATACGGTACGTCCTATCCAACATAGCCGAGGTGGTGGGGGCAGAAGAGATGGTGGTGCCCAACAAAGAGGATCAACTTTTGATCGTTTGGGCAGAGGGTCGGCCTTTGAGAGCCTCGGCCCAGTTAATGACCTGAGGCAGAGATTTTTCAGGTCAAGAAGTGTAGCATGCTCACAAAGGGAATATGGGGAACATCGACCTCACCCCGGCCGACCCCAACAAGGTCGAGGCAGGGATCAAGAAGAGGTAAATAGACGATGTTGTGCAGTAGCTGGGGAACCCTCAGTCCACCCCTTGGAGGTGGCTAGGGACAACCTCGGCCAGGCCGACATTGCAAGTCCATGGAATGACTCCATTCAACATCTTGAATAAAAGATAGGGAACCTCATCAAAAGCCGAGACCCACTACAAAGAGGGTTCTTAGAGGGATCTCCATTTGTGGCACGAATTGTGAACTTCCCGACCCTTGCTAAATTTAAACCACCTATGGTGCCTTCTCAGTATGATGGTAGTACCAACCATGTGCATCATATTGAGATGTACCAGTCTGCAGCTAACATATACTCGATCCCAGATGAGATGAGGTGTCGAGCCTTCTCAAGAACTTTAACGGGAGCTGCACATATTTGGTTTACTTCTCTTCCAAAAAACTCCGTTGAAAACTTTAAGGGCTTGGTTGAATGGTTTATTCACAACTTTTGTTTCGGGGTAAGACCCCAAAAGAAGACCACTCACCTACTGTACGTCAAGCAGGGAAAAATGAAATCCTAAGAGACTATATAGAAAGGTTTAATAAGGAGAAGCTTGAAGTAGAAGATTACAAAGAGAATATAGCTATGACAACCCTCATTGGAGGACTCTAGAAGGGGAAGTTACTGTGGAAACTTGCTGAAGATCCTCCCAAGTCCATGGCAGAGCTGTTAGCAACTGCAGGGAGGGTTATGAATGCTAAAGAAGCCATGGATGCAAAATATGAGGATGAAAATGGAAGGGCAGTGGGAAATTCCAAAAGAAAAAGGATGGAAAGAAGAGAGATGCGGATGACAAGTTTGCACACTATACTCCTCTGGCTGTGAGCTGCGAGCACATCCTCAATGAGATAAAATATGACAGGTCACTAAGATGGTCGGAGAAGCTAAAAGCTCTTCCACATAAGAGTAACAAGAACCTATGGTGTGAGTTCCACCAGGATCATGGCCATGTGATCGACAGGTGTTTTGCCTTAAAGGATGAGATAAAGAAGATGTTAAAGTCTGGGAAGCTCAGAAGGTACATGGATGGAAGATATTCCAAGAGGGGAAGAAATGACCCTAAAAAAAAGCAAAAGTTACAAATTAAAAGCTTCACATAGAAAAGGCTTAGGTACCTGTAGCAGTAGTCACATGTTCTTGGCCGATGTGGGTCACCAGATAATAAGGCCTTTCAAGGGTCTGAATAGAACTACCCTCAGATGGAGAAGCTAGAATATGCCCTGATACATGCTTACAGGAAGATGAATCCATACTTCGAATCCCACTCTATGGTCATCCTCACTGATTCCCCACTAAGACAGGTCCTCCACAAGCCTGAGAAGTCGGGCAGACTGGTGACCTGGGCCATCGAGTTGGGAGATTATGACATTGTTTATCAACCAAGGGTGGCCATCAAAGGGCAGGCACTTGCTCACTTTCTTGCTGAGTTTACATGGGAAGAGGTTGATAGTGAGATTAATCAAGAGGTTGCAGATGAACTAGACAGTAACGTCTTCCAAAATACAGATGAGGTTGTGACAGCCAAAGTCCAAAAGGGAATAGTTGAAAATGAGGAAGACAGATACCTCTTCAAGTAAGGGACCCTATCAGAGGGAAACTTCTCTTCAGATGAAGATGTTTGGAACCTCTTCATGGAAGGATCGTCCTATGAAAGCGGAAGCGGAGCAGGGCTAATAGTGTCAGCACCGGATGGTACCGACATCGAATATGAAATTAGGTTCAACTTCAAAGCTTCAAACAACGAGTCTGAGTATGAGGCCTTGATAGTAGGCCTCTCCTTGGAAAAAGCTCTTAGTATTGGCCATCTCCTAGTCCACAGTGACTCAAGGCTGGTCATCAACCAAATCCTGGGAGTGTACGAGGCCAAAGATGAAAGGATGGCCAAATACTTGAAGGGGGTGAGAATGTTGCTAGAATGCTTCAGAGAAATGAATATGAAGAGGATACCCCGGTTAGACAACAGTCGTGTAGATGCACTAGCAAGGTTGGCCTCTATAACTAGGACAGACATCAAAAGAACGGTACCAGTTGAAATCCTGCTCAAACTAACCATTGAAGAAGAGGAGGTTGCCAAACCTTGCCTCAATTTGAATCTAGGATCCTCTTGGATGGACCCTCTCATTAGATACATCAGACAGGGAGATCTGTTAGAGTCAAAGTTAGAAAGAAGAAAGTTGAGGTACAAGGCTGCCAAATTCTCAATTATAGGAGATGTCCTATATAAAAAAGGTTTCCTACTCCCTCTCCTCATATGTGTCCATCCCTCATAGGTCACTCACATCCTTCAGGACGTACATGAGGGTTCTTGCTCAAGTCATGTAGGAGGAAGACCTTTAGCAAAGAGGATAATAACGCAGGGATACTGGTGGCCGACCTTGGCCAAAGATGCCGCAACCTATGTGAAAAGGTGTGACAAGTTCCGAAGATTCTCCACTATCCCTGATCAACCTATGACGTCAATCAGTTCTCCATGGCCATTTGCAGTATGTGGGATTGACTTGGTGGGACCATTGCCATGAGCTGTTAACAATTATCGATTTCTGATAGTAGAAATTGATTACTTCTCCAAATGGGTAGAGGCTGAGCCCATGATCACTATCACTGAGAAGAAGACCTTCCAGTTCATCTGCAAGAACATCATATGCAGATATGGTCTCCCAAACACCCTCATCTCAGATAACGGGACGCAATTCAAGAATGTTTCCTTAGAGAAATAGTGCGAAAGAGTCGGGATCAAGCAGTTCTTCTCTTCCCCTAGCCGACCTCAAGAAAATTGTAAGACTGAATTCATGAACCGATCAATCCTTGATGAGATTAAGAAGAGGTTGGAAGAAGCTAAGGGTAGATGGATAAAGGAGGTTTATGCAGTATTATGGGCCTACAGGATGACAGCAAGGACACCAACAGGGGAGACCCCATTTATGCTGGCCCATGGCTCAAAAGCCGTCATACCTACAGAAGTACGACTCCCCACTCATAGAGTTCAGACCTATAACCCTGAGAGGAATGGGGAAGATAGAAGACTCGATATGGATCTAGTTGAAGAAAGAAGAGAAGATGCAGTGATAAGACAGGCAGCCTACCAGCAGAGAACTACAAGGTTCGACAACCAAAGAGTGAAATCAAGACCTATAGTTGTGGGAGACCTGATCCTAAAGAAAACGTTGCAAAAGGCAAATAAGCTCCACCCAAATTGGCACGTCCCTTATAAATTAGTTAATGAGGTTGTTCCCGGGACCTACCGGCTACAAAATCTCGAAGGGGAACCTTTCTCTAATCCATGGAACGCTGACCACTTGAAGAAGTATTACATACGTTATTGCAGTTGTTTCCTTGTAATACATGTATCATTTTATGAAGAGGATATTAATGAAAAGAGTAGTCCATGTGTCAATACTTTGTTTTATTATGCTTAAACATCATTAATTTGGTGGCAAGTTATGAGGTGAACATCATATTATGATGACCTCGGACCTTAAACATCACTAGTTTGGTGAAAAATTATGAGGTGAGCATCATATTATGATGACCTCAGACCTTAAAAATCATTAGTTTGGTGAAAAATTATGAGGTGAACATCATATTATGGTGACCTCAGACCTTAAACATCATTAATTTGGTGGCATGTTATGAGGTGAACATCATATTATGATGACCTCAGACCTTAAACATCATTAGTTTGGTGAAAAATTATGAGGTGAACATCATATTATGGTGACCTCAGACCTTAAACATCATTAATTTGGTGGAAATTTATGAGAAAAACCATTACATGCTGACCTCAGACCTTAAACATCATTAATTTAGTGGAAAATTATGAGGTAAACATCATATTATGATGACCTCAGACCTTAAACATTATTAATTTGGTGAAAATTTATGAGAAATACCATTATATGATGACCTCAGACCTTAAACATCATTAGTTTGGTGAAAAATTACGAGGTGAACATCATATTATGGTGACCTCAGACCTTAAACATCATTAATTTGGTGGCAATTTATGAGGTGAACATCATCTTATGGTGACCTCAGACCTTTAACATTATTAATTTGGTGGCAATTTAGGAGGTGAACATCATATTATGATGACCTCAGACCTTAAACATCATTAATTTGGTGGAAATTTATGAGAAACACCATTATATGGTGACCTCACACCTTAAACATCATTAATTTGGTGGCAAATTATGAGGTAAACATCATATTATGATGACCTCAGACCTTAAACATCATTAATTTGGTGGCAAATTATGAGATGAACATCATATTATGGTGATCTCAGACCTTAAACACCATTAGTTTGGTGAAAAATTATGAGGGGAACATCATATTATGATGACCTCAGACCTTAAACATCATTAATTTGGTGGCAAATTATGAGGTAAACATCATATTATGATGACCTCAGACCTTAAACATCATTAATTTGGTGGCAATTTATGAGACACCACTATATGGTGACTTTAGACCTTATGGTAAACATCATTATATGACCTTAAAACAACATGCAAGAGAAGGCATTCATTAAAAGAAGAAAAATCCTCTGAAGAAGATGTTATTACATTATGTAATCAGAATTAAAAATTACAGACAAAAAAGGCCACCAGAGTTCACAAAAATTATAGATGAAAAGAAGCAAAAGTTACAAATTAAAAGCTTCACATAGAAAAGGCCTAGGTATCTGTAGCAGCAGTCACATGTTCTTAACCGATGTGGATCACCTCTGCAGTATCGTCCTGATGAGCGACCTCTTTAGTTTCACTAACCTCCAAAGGTGCAGTCTCTTTAGGAGCAACGCCGTCATCCTCAACCTCTTGCAAGGCCTGAGCAAAACGGGGGTCGCCAAAACCTAGACTGATAAAGTCTGAGGTAGTCAAACTCCCTGACTCCTGTTCCTTAGAAGATGCCCACTTCCCAGTTTCTTTAATACCTCTTTCAAGGTATTCAAAGCCGAAGTTGATGAACTTATCAGAGACCTTGTAGTCTACAAAGATCTTCTCTGAGGCATCCTCCGGTGAGGCTCTGACTGTTGCATCCACCTTAGCCTGAAGGGCATCATCTTTGGCCTTCAGGGCTGCTACATGATCCTTCTTGAGGTAGGCCATGTCCCTGTCCCTCTACTTGATTTGCTTGTCAGCCTCCTTCAGCTCTTCCTTCAGACGATCAACCTCTGCAGTCAAAGAGGCTTGGGCCTTCAGAGCTTCTTTTCCATTCTCTATGAGGGGCATCTTCCTCAAGGTCCAATCGATAAATTGGTTCATAGAGAGAACACCCTACAATGAAAAGTTAGATGTATGAGTTCTTGTAACCTACAAATATAGCCGAGGTTACACTTGGACGAATAAAAAAGCAGAAGTTAGTACTTGAATGGACCTGTGAAGGCTGAACTCGGCCAACAAAGGGATATCCAGAGAGCGTAGGAAACGCTTATCCTCTTCGGTCATGGCAGAGCCGATTCAATCCATAGCCTTCAGACCATGGCCAATCAAGCTATCGTTGATCTTCAGCTGGGCTAGACGAGCAACAAAAACGTCGTCTGTGGAGATAGGGATCGCACAATCCCCTTTCAGAGTCTTGCTCTGCCTCTGATGCTCTGAGTCAGTTACGGACTTCCTTTTCTTTATAACGTCGGCCTTAGTCGTACCGATGTTCTATTTGGGAAGAGGAGGTGGGGAATTTTGCCCAGCCTTCTTTATCAACCTTACGAGGCTTGGGGCAGACATCTCCCAGAGGTCTTCAGAGATACCTTCTAGGCGTTATATAAAAAGAAACATCTGAGTTAGTAAAACAGAGGTGTGAAAAGTCAGAGGTACAACTTCTGGAAAATAATACTTACGAAGCTCGGTCAAAGGACTTCCCCCCAAGCCAGTCTCAGAGAGGTAGTAGGGGGTCATCAAATGTTCGTATTTTACCAGCCAACCTTTTTCCCCTTGTTCTTGAAGATCCTTAACCTTCTGAAGGTTATCTTGGCTAAGCCCAGGGTCGGCCTTAGCAACAAGGGACACCTTACCCCACCTCAGAGGTGTCCTCGGCTCCAACAACAAAGAGGTGGTATCTGGACTGAATTCCCATGCCCCTGAGGCAAAGAAATACCGTGCTTTCCAGTTATGATTTGAAGTCTGGGTAACCAACAACATCTTTTTATTTGACTTCCTAGCTAGGAAGTGATAGTAGTTGGAGTGGTTTTTGGCAGAGGATGGGATGTAACAACCTGTGAAGACTCTAATAGGAAGGTCTGAGTTGTGGACAGCCTTCCAAAGGCCAATGGGTCCAATCATCACCCTCCAGGCATTGGGGGATAATTGTGAAGGGGATAGGTTGATATGGGACAGTATGGCTCTAATTGAAGTATGGATGGGGAGACAGAATCCCAACTTAAACATTTGCTCGTACACACAGATCTCCCCATCTCAGTCATCAAAGGCCCTCTCACCTCTCAGAGGTCTCCTAAGCTTAATGGAGGGACCTATAGAATAGAGGTGCCTAAAGGCTAAGAGGTCATACTCAGTAATAGAGCTCTTTATCTTGACTGCCTTCGAGGTATCAATATCATTCTCATGACCATCATCTTCGTCGCTGGTAACATCAGCCTGGGCAGCTGCAGGGACACCATCGAGAAACCTCTGAGCGAACTCAGCCCCGGTGATAGCCGATAGGGGAATGGCATCAATGATGGGTGGAAAGGCCACACTTGGCCCTACAACTTCATCAGAAGAATTTCGTGAGGTTCTAGCACTATTGTGGGACGAGGCACGACTTAGAACCTCGTCCTGATCAGGGGCATAATCTTGCCTAATTGAGTAGTCCATAGCCTCTCGGAAAGAGTCTACAGACATAGGGTCTGAGGTAGACGACTCAGATTCAGACATGGGAGTGGGGTCTATTGGATCCTCTGCTGGCTCAGAAGGCTCAGTTGGCTCAAATTATTATCTTCAGAGGTGGAGGGAAGATAGGTCTGAGGGGGAAGGACTCATCCCTACGAGCTTCCTCTTGGGCTAGCTCTATATGCCTAATTTTTCAAAGATTTTCTCTCTAAGAGAAGGTAACTCTTTTATAAGCTTATATAGAGGCCTGAGCATAAGGCAGACGACCCTACACTTGAGACTCTAAACCACAACCAAATAACTCAATTCAAATCCAAATCAAAGATCAAACTTTGGATTTTAAAAGCTTTTAAACCAATAATGCTCAAGAACAAGCTCACCGAAAAATGCAAACTACCATCGGAAAACCTAAATCCTCACCGAAAAAAGCATAAACAAAAATTAAAGGCTGAAAATGATGAAATGTAATGAGGACGATACCTATCTGAGTGTGAAATGAAGAAGAAGAAGAAGAAGATCGGAATCGAGAAAATCCCAAAATGCATCAGCAACTCTTGAAGAGAGATAAATTATAGAGGAAAGCACGGGCGAGAAAATGGAAGGAGAAAAGGGCTTAAACCCTCAAATCATATTGCACGCATCCTAAGGCCCATCATTGCCTTGAGAGCCCAAAATACAAAATCAGCATCATTACACATTGTCAGGCACGTAACCCACTTCAGAAATTGACGCATGTCAAAGAAATATTAGCACATAAGAAAATATAGCCTCTGACATGCATACTCCTTAGTTACCTAAAATATAGCCTCGGACATGCATACCCCTTAGTCACCTATTTACATAGGTAACGAAGGGCTAGGGGTGATTGATATGCCCAAGGTGCACCCTCTTACTCAGAGCAACTAACCTCATCCAGCTCATAGCAGAGGTGGAAAAAGCCTATCCCATCCATGATCAGGGTCGTCACTCAGAAGGTCAGCTTCAGCCTGCATCGCTTCAACACTCATATATTAGCCTCGGCTGGACATCAGTCGAGGCCAATAAGGACTCATGGATTTAACCATCAATCAACATCAGCATCAACATCGGCCTCAGTCGACGTTACGACATTAACATCATGACCTCGGTTCTGGTTAGTAAGGACTCATGTCAAGCCGAATCATAAAGCATCATGACAACATCGGCCATGGACGACGTTCCAAGCTTATAACCTCGACTGACATCCTAGCCGAGGTCATCATGTAAATTGGTCCTGAACATGAAAGGGGTTAGACATCACCAACCTCATACTCATCCAGGCCGAGGTTGGTACAAATCGAAGGTTGCCGAGCATTTACGCGCATATGATTGGCTTAGGACACGTGGACAATTATGTTACAACTGAATCATTCCCTCCACGTGAGGGAATATTGAGGTCATCATTATTTAGTTAAGATAAGACAGGTGTCATCCTTTCACTGGTTGGATCTTCATGCACATGCTCATTGCATTCTTGGGGGGTACATTATACCCCCCAAGCACTATATATAGAGGTTGTCCTCAACATTGTAGAAGGTCGATGATTGGCAACCCTAGCTAAAACTCTATCATTTTACACAGTAGAGAGAGAAAGCTTGAAAAATTGTATCCATGGCCATTGGTGCCTTATTCTAGTGATATTACTCACATACTCACAGTGGACGTAGGCCAGATTGGCTGAACCACTTATATTCAAGTGTTCATCCTCTTCTCTTCACCTCAATCTCTTATATTTGGTATACTCTTGAGCTGCCATTGTTATTACTTGCTTGAGCTTGTCAACACCTTACCTGGTGGTTCTGTTCCAAGCATCATCAACGAACATATTACAAAATTGATCATGTATAAAAATTAAAATAATCCAAAAGTTAAAATAGTTTAAACTTACTTTTTCCATTCTTCAACATCTTCATGTGTGTCAAATTGATAACGAGCTACTTGTTCATCTTGTAAACTCATTAATTTCACTCGTTTTCCCATCACATGACCACCCTCATCGATGAACTCATCACTGTCATCAATGTTGCTCGGGTTAGGCATATATTCTCGAGTGTAGATTGATGACTCCGCGGTGATGTATTCCTCTGCAATTGATCCTTCAATGTATCGTGTATTCGTGATGTAATCTTTAAAAACTTTCATCAATCTTTCAAGTGGATACATCCACCGATATCTAACTGGGCTGCAAAGAAGTGTCTCACCGCATAGGTGTACCAACAAGTGAACACTATGTTAAAGAATGATGGGGGAAAGTACTTTTACAACACATAAATCACTTCGATCGCCGTCAATTTAGCGGCCACTATGTGATCTCGATTGACTACCTTCTCAAATAAAAGTGAGAAGCAGATACTAATTTTCATAATAGCCCTCTGCAAATCCTTGTGCTTTGAGAAACAATGCTTAAACAATAGAGGAGCCAATTGCATGATCACATGCCAATCATGGGACTTACACTTATGTAAATCATGGGTAGCATAATTCACATTCCTTTGTAAGTTGGATGAAAAATTAGATGGAACCTTAAAATTATATATTGTGTCTAAAAGAACATTCCTTTCTTCACTCGTCAAAGTAAACGCGTCAGGGGGAATTATTATCCTTCCCCTAATATCTACTTTCAACCATAGTTATGGCTTAAGTTTCAACGATTTAAGGTCTTCTCGTGCATTTTCTCCATCCTTCGAATGACTCACCCCAAGGCATGTGCCCATAATATGTTCAGCGATATTCTTAATTGCATGCATCACATCCGATACATGGCGCACCGGGTTATTCTTCCAATAAGGCAAATCAAATAAAATTGACCTTTTAAACCATGCCTTTCATGTCTCAGTTTTATTCCTAGTTGGGGTCTTCTTATGCTTGACATTCTTAAATTTAATATTCTCAACTAGCATATTAAGGCCACAATCAGAAGATTTACTTTTAATTTCTGAACCTGAAAGTTTTCTCGGAGGTAGTCTATGTTCAACCCTGCCCGATATAAAAATGGAACCTTAATCAAATCTAAAACTATGAGCGGGGGGTAAAAACCTCATATGGCAATGGTATACATTTTTTGCGCTAGCGGGGAGACGAAGAGATTCAATCTCCTCTCCATAAATATGACACCCCAAATAACCATGTACTACACAACTAGATAATGTCCCATAAGATGGAAAATCATGAATTACCCACATCGACATAGCTTTCAGCATAAAATCTTCTTTTTTAAAAGAGTCAAATGCTTCCATACCCTCTTCCCCAAATTCATTTAATTCTTCTACCAAAGGAGACAGGTAGACATCAATGTCCTCACTTGGTGCCTTTGGTCCAGGTATCAACAAAGATATAATCGAAAATACAGGTCTTATCCATTGTGAAGGAGGGAGGTTGAGTGGGGCTAGGATCACTGGCCATACACCCTGATTACTGCTTAGATTTCCAAATAGATTGAAACCATGTGTTGATATTACCAAACGAATGTTACGCTATTCTCGAGCAAAACCAGGACACTCAAAACTCTCTGTTGACACCAAAATTAGTATGCTGATGTGGACGAATAATAAGAAGACACGTGTCAATCTATGTGGCACAATGACAACGAGGAAGATTGTTTCCCAGACCAACATACTCACTCCGAGGAACACCAATCGAGGAACTCTTATCCTCCGAGGAACTCCAATGCTCCGAGGAACTTTTGGACGACGAGCAACTAAGACGGTTCGAGCTGCACCTCGACCACAGCATTAATTGCCAGATAATCAATAGTTTAACTATTCATTGAATGCTTATCATCTTGATGCGCACGTTTGAAGAACATTAAATGAATTACCCTTTCATATGTGTATCATTTAATGTAACACCCTTTCATGTACAGCCTAATGGCTATAAATACCTTGTATCACCCACATTCAAAGGGACCGGAATTCCTTGATATCACTTGTAATCGAGAATTCCCAAACACTCAGCAATAACATAACAGTGGACGTAGGCCATTCATATAAGGCTGAACCACTTTAAAATCTTTTGTCTTATTTATTTATCTGTGATTGAATAATTAGAGTAATCTAATTTTTTACATCAACAGATTGGCGCCGTCTGTGGGAAACGATTGTTATTATCGTTTTTCACCAAAAATCATTCATCATCAATGGCGGATAATCCAGAATCTAGCAATCGAAACGCTGGAAATGCTGGAAATCCTCCAAATCCCTCTACACCTCCAGATCTGGCCGGAATTATGACGAATCTGGCTCAAGGACAAACCGCCATGCAAGACACAATGAGGCACCTTATACAAACTCTTCATGGCGGTGCACCTGCACGTTCAGGACAGCAAAGTGGTCAGAGGCAAACTTATTTACTTTCTTCACGATCCAGACGTACTGAGTCATATCGTAATGAGGAGTCTGATGATTTCTCTTATCAACCTGGGTGAACTTCGTCAATAAGGGCTACAGATACTGATCAGCGTATCACTCTCTCTCCAGAAAGACCCAGTGCCTTAGAAAGACTGAGTAGGGTGTCTCCTTTCAGTCGATTAGGCCTTAGGAGGAATAGGAGTCCACCTAAGACCGTGTCGAGAAGTTTTCGACGACCATCAGATCTAAGAGAAGGATCAGCACAATCACGACCAGTTGCTCGTCAAGAAAAATCTCAAGAGGCCACATCAGAACAATCAATTGCTCGAACAAATAAGCCCGAGGAAGGAAACGATGCGTGGAAGGGTTCCATTCAGCGTTTGGAGGATAGATTGGGAGAAATGGCTAAGGCAAGGAATCCCTTACAACGAACTTTTGTTCAAGGGACACCTTTTGTCCAGGCCATTGTGGGTTTTCCTACCCCATCAAAGTTTAAAGCACCAGTAGTGACCCCTAAATATGATGGAAAGACAGATCCTGTCCTTCATATAGAGCAATATCAAGCTGCCACCGATATCTATGCTGTCCCCGACGAGATGAGATGCAGAGCGTTCTCAAGAACTCTTACTGGAGCTGCCCAGATATGGTACAACAATCTTCCTCGGGGTAAGATTTCAACTTTCTTTCAGTTGGCTGAGTTGTTCATCGACAATTTCTATTTTGGAGCAAAGCCAGTAAAACGGGTAGCACATTTGCTAAGTGTTAGACAAAAATCTGGTGAGAGTACTAGAGATTACATAACTCGTTTCAATAACGAGAAGCTGGAAGTTATAGATTACGAGGAGAAGACAGCAATCACCGCCTTGATGAGTGGGTTGTTGCCTAATAAGTTGTATTACACCTTGGAGAAAGATCCACCTAAAACTATGTCAGAGTTGATGGCAAAAGCGGCCAAAATCATGAATGCCGAGGAAGCTATGGCTGCAAAGAAGAATATAGATAAAGACACCAAGGTGGACGTCGACAAGTCTAAAAATAAAGAGCATAAGGGCAATGGTGGCGACAAGCGTTCCAGAAATAATAAGTCATCATGGGAAGTCCTGAAGAAATTCGATAATTATACTCCCTTGAAAATGGGTATTAATCATGTCTTGGAAGAAATCAAGAATAACGAGGAAGTAAAGTGGCCAAAGAAACTGAGGTCAGACCCTGAACAGAGGAACAGGAATAAATATTGCGAGTTCCATAAGGATCACGGCCATATGACAAAAAATTGCATAGCTCTTCAGAACGAGATTGAAACGCTCATCCGAAGAGGGAAACTGGTAAAGTACGTTGATCGGGGAGGCGAAAGAAGAAATAATGAGCGAACTAGAGAAAGGTCTAGATCTCCTCGTCAAGCAGAAGAGAAAAAGAAGAGAGACCACGAAGATGATGCCGAGGATGACCCCGATCTTCCCAAGAAACCAAGGCAGCCAGAACGAGAGGTATTTTCCATACGTTTTGGGTCATTTGATTGTAATGTTATCACAGGAGGAGATGCAGGAGGAGGAGATCTTATTGCAGATGAAAAGCTTACCTCGGAGAGGCACAAGCTTGCTCATACATTCAGCGAATAAATTTGGCCGAGGAGGATCGTCCGAGGAAGGTAAACAAAGAGAAGCTGGTTATTGGCTTTTCAAAAAATGACCTGGCAGGTGTTCTTTACCCTCACGACGACCCCTTGGTGATCAAAATGAGGATGAAAGAAGTAGTGATTTTAAGGGTGCTGGTAGACAATGGCAGTTCGGCAGACATCATGTACTATTCATGCTTTGACAGTTTAAATTTGAAATTATCTCAATTGGAACCTTATCACAGACCCCTTCTGGGTTTTGCTGGCGAGAAAGTTTTTCCACTTGGAACAATCAAGTTGGATATATTCATTGGAACTTGGCCTGCTTGCCGAACAGAAAGAATACGCTTCTTTGTGATGGATAAAAATGTGCAGTCAGCTTACAACATCATCATGGGAAGAGTTGGTTTGAAGAAGTTCGAAGCAGTCCCATCTACAGTACATCAGTGCTTAAAATTCCCAACAAATTTCTGAGTGGGAGTTGTGAAAGGTGATCAAAAAGTAGCTCGAGAATGCTATTATTCATCTGCCGAGCAAGAGGAACTTGAAGAATCAAGGAAAAAGACTACTACCTACCAGGTGGAAGAAGATACAGAGATTGAAACTCTCGATCCCAGAGATGAATCCCAACTTGTAAAAGGACAGGTGGTAGAATCTATAGAAAATGTTATTCTGGACGACGAGCACCCTGAACGAGTAACCCAGATAGGTTCATCGTTGGATGCTTCAATAAAACAGGAATTGATAACTTTCTTGAGAAACAGAAAGAAAACGTTTGCGTGGAGTCATGAAGACATGCCAGGAATAGATCCAAACTTCTTATGTCACGAGCTCAATGTGAATAAGGAAATCAAACCTGTAAAGCAAAGGAGAAGAGTATTCAGTCCCGAGAAGAATCAAGCTATACAAGAGGAGGTCGAGAAACTCCAGAAAGCCCAATTCATTGAAGATGTGAAGTATCCAGACTGGTTGGCAAATGTAGTGATGGTGAAGAAGAAAAATAATAAATGGAGAATGTGTGTTGATTTCACTAATCTCAGCAAGGCATGCCCAAAGGATCACTTTCCATTACCCAGAATTGATCAACTAGTGGATGCTACCTCGGGACATGAGCTGCTCAGCTTCATGGATGCTTACTCTGGCTACAACCAGATCAAAATGAAACCTGAAGACAGGGAAAGTACTTCTTTTATCACCCCTAGGGGAACTTATTGTTATAATGTTATGCCTTTTGGTTTGAAAAATGCAGGAGCGACATACCAGCGGCTGATGAACAAGGTTTTTACCGAACAAATCAGTTGTAATATGGAAGTCTATGTCGACGACATGCTGACAAAAATCAAGAGAGCTGCTGATCATCTAGTTGATTTAAGCCAGACTTTTGATCAACTGGATAAATATCAAATGAAGCTCAATCCGACGAAGTGCACATTTGGAGTACGAGAAGGAATGTTCCTCGGATACATCGTCAACCAACAAGGTATTGAAGCGAATCCAGAAAAAATCAAAGCTCTTTTAGGGCTGCGATCTCCAACGACGAAGAAAGAAGTACAGAGTCTTACAGGACGAGTTGTAGCGCTCAACAGATTTGTATCCCGAGCAACTGATAGATGTTTACCATTCTTCAAAACACTTCAAAAAACTTTCGAGTGGAATGAAGAATGTGAAAAAGCCTTTCAAGATTTGAAGAAATAGTTGGGAGCACCTCCATTGTTGTCCAGGCCAGTAATGGGAGAAAAGTTGTACTTATACCTGGCAGTATCGGAGAATGCGGTCAGCTCGGCATTGATCAGATTGGAGAATGGAATCCAAAAGCCAATTTATTACACAAGTAAGGCTTTCCGAGGTGCAGAGATCAGGTACCCAAAGCTAGAAAAATTGGCATTGGCGTTAATTGAACCAAGTAGAAGAATGAGGCCATATTTCCAGGCCCATACCATCATCGTGTATACCGACATGCCACTAAGACAAGCCCTTCATAAGCCAGAGAAATCGGGGAGACTGATGTACTGGGCAATAGAGCTTGGTGAATATGATATTATGTATGAACCCAGATCGTCATTAAAAGGGCAAGCTGTTGCAGATTTTATAGCAGAGTTTACGTACCCTGATACTCCCGAAGAACAAAAGATACTCGCGGACCAGCCTGTGGATGTTACAGGACCAACAGACATAAGTCCAGACCAACTCCGATTGGTAAAAGGACTTGTGGATGTAGAAAGATCATCGAATTCAAACCCAGACCAACTCCGGTTGGTAAAAGGGCGAGAAGAGATGGTCGACGAAGGGCGAAAAATATCAGAGGAAGTTGAAAGGAAACAGCACATATTTCACCGAGGAACTTTATCAGATAAGAAATTTGAAGACGAGATACCTACGTGGAGATTATATGTGGATGGGTCATCTTGCACAACAGGTTGTGGAGCAGGAATTGTTTTGAAAACCCCAGACGAGATTGACATGGAATATGCCCTGCGATTCTAATTCAAAGCCTCCAATAATGAGGCTGAGTATGAGGCCATGATAGCAGGTCTTAATTTAGCAAAGATTATGGAAGTACAACAACTAATGGTATTCAGTGATTCTCAGTTAATTGTGAATCAGATGTTGGGAATATATGCAGTTAAAGGAGAGTTAATGGCCAAGTATTATACCAAGGTGATGGAGTTGCTGGCAAAATTTGATGCCATTCAGTTGATCAGAATACCAAGAATAGAAAATGCACAAGCAGATGCATTGGCCCGACTAGCATCAGCTACTCGTACCGAGCTGCGAAGAACGATACCAATTGAAATATTAGAAAGTCGGAGCATAGATGAAGACCTGGCGATGAATATTATTACCCTTGATTTAGGACCATCTTGGATGGACCCCATCAGGGCATATATTGAGGATGGAGAATTACCAGATGACAAACTCGCTGCCAAGAAATTGAAGTATAAAGCCGCTCGGTATGTACTAACTAATGGTGTTTTATATAGACGAGGAATTATGGCAGGACTACAAAGATGTGTACATCCTTCCGAGGTGAAAGAGTTAATTGAAGAGATACATGAAGGGTCCTGTGGAGCTCATATAGCAGGTCGGACACTTTTGCAAAGAGTGATGACGCAAGGGTACTACTGGCCGACTATGAGGGCTGATTGTATAGCCTATGCCAAGAAATGTGATAAGTGTCAACGCTTTTCCTCCATCCGACGAACTCCACAAGCATTGTTGACACCCATAACTTCCCCTTGGCCATTCGCCATGTGGGGAATGGATTTGGTTGGACCCCTGCCAACGACCCGAGGAAGATTCAAGTACCTCGTCGTTGCAGTGGATTATTTTACTAAGTGGGTAGAAGCTGAGCCTCTGATTGATATGACGTACGAGAAGGTGTACCAATTCGTTTGGAAGAACATCATCTGCCGATATGGTCTCCCTCATGCCTTCATCACAGACCATGGAACACAATTTGATAATGAGGAGTTTGTCGCCTATTGTCATCAATCAAACATTTTGAAGGTTCATTCAGCACCAGGGCATCCTCAAAGCAATGAGCAGACTGAAGTGACGAACAGAACATTATTAAATGGTTTGAAGAAGAGGTTAAATGAGGCTAAAGCAAATTGGATTAATGAGCTACAGTCAGTATTGTGGGCTTACCGAACAACTCCCCGAGCAGCAACTGGAGAATCACCATATATGTTGGCGTTTGGAAGTGAGGCTGTAATACCTGCTGAGTTGGGTCTCCCAACACACAGAGTGCTGAATTTCAATTCCCCAGTCAGTGACTTGATGAGAAGATTAGATTTGGACATGCTCGAGGAGGTTAGAGAAGAAGCAGCCATTAGGAATGTTGCATATCAACAATGAACAGCTTTATTCTACAACAATAGGGTGAAGAAATACGATTTAAAGGAAAGAGATTATGTGCTAAAGAAGGTCATTCAGAAGCACAATAAATTGGAAGCAAATTGGCATGGACCTTACCGAGTTACAGAAGTTGTTCGACCAGGAACTTATCGAATAGCAACTCTAGAAGGAGAGGAATTCAAGAATGATTGGAATGCTGAACACCTTCGCAAGTATTATCAGTGATGTAAAATGTATAGCAGGTCCATCAATATGAATAAAACGATGATGTTTCACCATTTTTCTCTCCTTTGTTTGAAAGTTTTTCGGGGAATACTAGTGTTGTACACTACGCTGCTCGACAGCAAAAAGAAGACGATAATTCAAACCCAGGACCAACTCCGGTTGGTAAAAGGGCGAGAACAAACTATACTCCTTTGGTTAGGAGGCATACACTAGCGTGACCAACTCCGGTTGGTAAAATAACTAGTAGATAGTTCGAGCGTGATCAACTTCGGTTGGTAAAATAGCGAGAAAAAATTATACTCCTTTGGTTAGGAGGCGTACACTTGCGTGATCAACTTCGGTTGGTAAAAGAGCTTGTGGACAAGATAGTTCGAAAGAACCTGATAGTTCGAGCGTGATCAACTTCGGTTGGTAAAATAGCGAGAACAAATTATACTCCTTTGGTTAGGAGGCGTACACTTGCGTGATCAACTTCGGTTGATAAAAGAGCTTGTGGACAAGATAGTTCGAAAGAACCTAATAGTTCAAACCCACGACCAACTTTGGTTGGTAAAAGGGCAAGAACAACATTCTTAAAACGCCATTCTAGGTTGATATGCTCTCAAATGCCAATTTATGTTGGTCGGAGGGCAAGATTATTGCAGAAAAATACAATAAGTTCTTTGAAGAACAAAATATTCCAGAATGAACCAAATATAATTGGTCGGGGATAAAAACTCACTAATTGTAGTTGGTCGACGAGGATAATTTATCGACCTTGGTTGATCGAACACATTTTAAAGACAAAATGTTACCAAGTATGGTTGGTCGGAGATAAAAACCCACTAATCATAATTGGTCAACAAGCATAATTTAACAACCTTGGTTGTTTATTTAGAAAAATTTTAAAGCAGTTATTTTACTCATTACTTTATTATTAAGTGATCGAGCAATATTTCTGATACTTTATTTTAGTTGATGAACCATACAATATTGTTATGCAAGTACAAATATAAAGTGTTTAACAGGCACAAGATAATAGCAATACAGATTTGCAAACAGAAAATGAAAGTCTTTCATTAAAATAAATTACAAGTTACATATGTGTGCTAACTATTACATTGAAAATCCTATTTTATTGGTTTTTCCCTTCAGCCTTCGATACAGGTTCCTCGCCAGCAGGAGAATCATTTAATGTCTGAGGAGAATTGATAAAATTCAGGTCCTTCAACATTCTGACATTCATTACTGAAGGAGTATCCAAGAGATGCTCGGGACAAGATACTTCAATTTGAGAATGAAAGTTATAGTCACCAAGATATTTTGAAATTAAGCTCCGAGGAATGGCGCGAGCTGGTATCCATTCCATGTCCAACTTGAAAGGTGGCACAGGCAAGTCAAGCACTCCAGGCTCGTAGTAATACCACAAAAAATGTCCTTGCTCGAGCTTTAATACACATAAGGCATTCAGCCAGCCTTGTTTATAACCTTCATTATTGGCATTTTCAATGCGAGAATCCAAGTGATAAAGGGCTTCATTATAGCCTGCATTCCAGAATTTGCGAGGTTGTTTATGGAATTGGAAAGTTAATCTTTCTAACTGCTCATGAAGGTTCCTGGCAAAATCATCCTTATTATTCAAAGCAGACTTCGTCGCAGTAAGTTGATCTTCCAAAGTCAGGATTTTCTTGGACATTTCAGACAAAGCCCGATCTTTTGCGTTCAACTGGTACGCTTGAGTTTCCAATGTTGACAGAGTACGAGCTTCTTCAATACTATGAGGAGTTCTCGATCGACCCCGAGTAGCTGGAGTGCTTCGTTCCTCGTTAACATCCTGAGCAACTCTTCCTCGCCCACGAGAACCTCTTCCTCGTCCCCGAGCAGTAGCAGAAATACCAGACCTTCTTAAAGTATCCAATTCTTGCCTTAATTTGGCATTCTCAACCTCTAAGAATGAGAACCCTTCGTCGGAGACTGGTACCAAGGCAGTGGAAGATGAAGCTGCAGACTTATACTGTGCTAACTCTTTCTGCAAATTGTTGTTCTCTTGTTCCAGCAGCTCGGCGATCTGTCTGCAGGCCTCAACTTCACCTTTTAGGGTCCTCTCCCTGACATCATACCCAGCAATGATCTTTTGTGGCCTGTCTCTGAAGAAAGCTGTTGATACCTATCCTCATACCCCTCATGCAACAGGGCATTCGATTCATTATGCTGATTCTGAAGATCTTCTAAAGTACAATGAAACTCCTCGATCAAGTCATAGTAGGCCACGTTGTTGGCCACAGCTCGGTCAAGTAAATCCTTCAGGTACTAATAAACCTCAATTGCTTGTTCTGAATCATCATGGCCAAGGATGTCATCAATTTCTGATACGCTCAAATCTGTGTGACCAGCCTTATAATATTCACGGCATTGCTGCATCAGCTTTGTATCATGGGAAGATATCAGTTCCATTCTAGCCATAAACTAATAAAGAGGAGAAGGCAAGAGTTAATAAATAAAAACAGACAGAGCATCAACAATGTAGAGGAACAAAAAGATGTGATTTTATTACATCATCAACAAGATTACATCGTTTGGAATACAGAGGATAAGTAAAAGAAAAACAGAAAAAGAGTACCGAACAACTTCACACCTTTTCCTTGTCTCCCAAGACTTTCTCGGGAGGCTGGGACGAGGAGCTTGGTTGCTCGGTAGGAACAATGATCTGATTAGTATAAGCTGGGACTTGTTCTGAAGGAGCAGGCAAGGATGAAATCTCCTCGGTGGCCGTCTGGTTGGGTTGTGGAACAAGGACTTGATCACCCACAGTCATTGAGGATTCCTCAGATGCAGCTTCGTCTTCATCCTCATCTTGAATAACTGGAGGAGGACCAGGGAGATGTTGTTGAAATAGCTCGGAGTCCTCGCTCACCTTCAGTTCCTCTAAGGCAGCAACCCAACCATCATGGAAGTATTTCAAACTTCCATACTTCACCTGGGTCATCATCGCTTCTACCCCCATGTCCCATCCTTTGTCCCAACCAGTTCGGAAGGACTTCTTCACAGCTGTTTTTCTCTTCATTTTTTCCGAGGAGAGCTTCTCGGACATAAGATTCTCGGTGGCCTTCAATTTAGTCTCCACCTCCTCCTTCTGACGATTTACTTCTCGCAGGAGGGTCAGCTCTTCTTCAGCTGATTTCAATTTATTCTCAAGCTCCCCAAAGCCTGAAAGTTTCTCGGTATAGTCTTTATTCTCTCTCTCCAAGTCCTTCACCTTATTACCCAGTTGTACCTTCTCTGCATCAGACGCAGCCAACTTCTTCTCCCATTCAATTTTATCCTCGTCATACTTCTGACGGGATTCACTCTCAAATTTGATAGCTTTCTCCAGTGCTCCTTCCACAGTGGACGAGGAGCAAGAAGCTTTGATCGCTTCATCGTTTTTAAGGATTATATTGAAACAGCTCGTCAACTGTAATCAGAAAAGGGAAATGACATCAGAAACAAATATGGGAAGTAACAGAGGAAAATATGAAAAACTCAGAGTAGAGATACTTACTGAAGCAAGATGACGAGCAGCCAGAGAAGTAACCATATCCCGAGTAAGGTCTTCTTCAGTACCTTGCACCTCGGGAATGGGCGAAAACTTTGCCAAGCTCATCGTAGAGCTCGAAGGAACAATGATTGGAACACCATCTCCACCAGCTTGGAGCTGGGGAATGGCTCCAGAAATACTGACCGAGGAGGATTTCCTCAATCTCCTCGGTGCCTTTTCAACAACCTCAACCAAAGAAGAACTTTTGGTTGGTGAGATAGTGATTACTTCAACAGGTGCATCCTTCTGCACAGGAGCCACTGGGGGCTTCTCGACAGCCCTCTGAGAAGCAACAGGAGGGATGGCATCTTTATTCTTTGTCCCTTTTTGGACATCAACCTTATTTTTCTTCCCGTCTCCAGCAGAGGAAGTCTCCTCGAAGAGAGCGGTAACTCTTCTCTTGCCCATTTTTTGGCTCAAAGGAATATGAGATTCCGGATCAGAGTCTTCAGGAATTTGCACTGGATCACTGATGCTGACCACAGGACGAGCAGTAAAGGACGACGTATAGCTCCTATACTGCAACAAGTATGAAGCAGACCTGATGTGCTCGTCTGCAATTCTCTGATGCAAACTCCAGATATGTTTCAACTGCTTTATATTGACTTCTGACTCTTTTGGAGTTTTTCTCTTGCTGTCAACTGTAAACAAGAACATATTGAAATATCAGTCATACATTTTATCAAATACCATGAAATCATAATTTCAAAAACAAAATAAGATGAAAACGACCTATCCCATTGCCATATGGGGGCATCTTTGACCCTCATATACAGCATCTCCAACCAAAGGGGCATGTTGCCAATTTTTTATAACTATCCCGTGTTCAAAATAATCCCTGTTGGCATCAGGGAGGTTGACTACTAAGGCCCTATTCAAAAACCTAGTTTTTAAATAAAAAACGTTGTCTAAAACAGCCCATCTGTAACAGTACATAATCTCAGGAATTCCTATACGAGTTCCATGAGTTTGATTTAACCTATATACCCCATTAACTATTCTCCATGTGTTGGGGGCTATTTTTGCAGGGACAGCGTCGAAGTACTGACAGAACTCTAAACACAACGGATTTGGTGGAAAAGAAAATCCACATTCAGCAATAAATAAGCTAGGGAACCAGTGTCCCTCAGCCAAATCAAAATAACTTGAAGGCTCAGAAAGAACCTCCAAAGTTACCCAAGAAGGAATAGAGAAGTCAGAGCGGAACTTCTCAAGAGATTCGATAATGTAAACCATGATGAATAAAAGAAGAAGGAAGAAGAGCTTACAGGGAAAAAGGAGATCTGTTGACAAACGAAGGAGGAAATGAACGCACAAGAGAGAGAAAAGCTTTAGAAAACTCGAAAGCAGAAAATTGAAAAGGTAGAAGATGATGGATTTGCTTCTAAAGTTTAAATACCTTGCCTTGGGAAACGGCAAAAGAAATGATTACAAAAAGGAAATATTACGCTACTGGCGGCTAAAAGGACAAAAAGGGCATGAAGATCGAAGCGCCTATAAAAATGCAAAAAGGCGGATTCTGCGAATTTGGAAGGAAATTTAAATACGAAGAAAAGGCTCCTAAAACCCAGGAAGGTCATTTAATATCGCCATATACCGAGAAAGAATGTTCCATATTCCTTAAAGTTCGAAATATGAAACATTGGGGGCTTCTGTTGACACCAAAATTAGTATGCTGATGTGGACGAATAATAAGAAGACACGTGTCAATCTACGTGGCACAATGACAACGAGGAAGATTGTTTCCCCGACCAACATACTCACTCCGAGGAACACCAACCGAGGAACTCTTATCCTCCGAGGAACTCCAATGCTCCGAGGAACTTTTGGACGACGAGCAACTAAGACGGTTCGAGCTGCACCTCGACCACAGCATTAATTGCCAGATAATCAATAGTTCAACTATTCATTGAATGCTTATCATCTTGACGCGCACGTTTGAAGAACATTAAATGAATTACCCTTTCATATGTGTATCATTTAATGTAACACCCTTTCATGTACAGCCTAATGGCTATAAATACCTTGTATCACCCACATTCAAAGGGACCGGAATTCCTTGATAGCACTTGTAATCGAGAATTCCCAAACACTCAGCAATAACATAACAGTGGACGTAGGCCATTCATATAAGGCTGAACCACTTTAAAATCTTTTGTCTTATTTATTTATCTGTGATTGAATAATTAGAGTAATCTAATATTTTACATCAACACTCATCCTCTTCCAAGCTGTAGAATTAATAGGATGACGAACATCGATTGAGATTTTCATACTCCTTTCGGTATAGTATGCAGTCATACACATAAGCTTGAATTGATTTATACTTCATTCCCAAACCTTTCAAACTGTTCTTCATAGTAGGATACCGGACACCGATTGAGATTTTTATACTCCTTGCGTATTTCACAAATTTATTAGCACCTCTGCGAAACACATCCCATAATCTATTTGCCTCACTCATCCACTCTTTGTTTTAGGATATCCCATCATAACTACTACAAACAATCACCTATTATGGGTAAGAAGCGTATATTCATGGATTAGTATAAACAAAAGTGTGAACATTTAGTTCGCACTAAATAATTTGCTACAAGATTGACATTTCATCTTTCGGTGTTATATTATAAAAACAATATAATTTGTATTTCCTCTATCTCCTCTAAAGGGTGAGTGGTACTATCCCATTCAAGACCATATATTTCTATAATATACTTAGCAGCTCATGCACATTGTTCCAATTTGAGAAACATTCGGCAGCATATCCTCCTAGTTCTCCAAGTACACAACATAGGTACACAAGTGTAAGTGTGATTTCAATATATCAATTGAAATAACACTTAACATCGCATTATCTACTATGTACCCAATGAACATTAAGATACGACAGTAGAACTTCCCACAAAAGTAACAAGTTTAAGCCACTACTAAGAATATTATTATACAAAAGCAATGCAGACCCAGACTTTCCAAACGGGACAATTCGAGAAATCTCATTACATGGGTAATGAATCTCGAACGGATCTAAGGGCTATTTAATGCATACGCATAAGAATTAGAAGTCCAGTATCTATGTGCACTATATGTAATTTAAATTAGTTATAAATATTACAGAACCGTTATGTCATGCATTCACATGAGAATACATGCATGCATGCACCCCCTCCCCCCCCCCCCCCCCCCCCCCAAGCAAGTGTTAAATAACTAGTTGACTTAATGTAAATTTACACATGCATGCCTAGATTATAGTAACGAGAACCGCAACAGTTATGTTTACACATGTATTCTCATGTGTTCTCATGTGAATGCGTGATTACTTATTACTTGTTATATAAAATTATAGTATGTTTCATATAATTATGTCTTATTTATATTCGATTTAGTCAAAACCCTAAATGTTAGAAATTCCTAGGGCCAACCAACTTAATGGCCATCTAAGTGTTCAAATCCATCAGTCAACAACAATTCAAGAATCCAAAACAATAATGCAAATAATAATACGATATATTAGAAATTCCTAAGGCCAACTAACTCAATGGCCAACTAAATGTTCAAATCCACCAGCCAACAACAATTCAAAAATCCTAAAAAATTCAACAATCTCTATGTGTGTGTGCATATATATATATATATAGAGAGAGAGAGAGAGAGAGAGAAAGAGAGATGATCGTCGCTGCTGCAATTAGAGAGAGAAACCAAATTTCAATTTCGAAATTGAATACCAATTTCAATTTATACCAAAAATCAGATACACATAATTTCAACACCAATTTCAATATAGAAATATCAATTTCAGAATACTAATTTCAATAAATAAATACCAATTTCAATATAAATTACCAATTTAAATATAGAAATACCATTTTCAATTTGTACTAAATACACACACACAATAAAACACACACACACAAGCACTGAAACACACACTAAGACACATACACACACACACGCACACCCACTATCCACACACACACTGACGCATACACACACAAACTCTCTCACACACACACCAAAGAAATATATATAAAGAGAGAGAGAAACATACCTACTAGAAAGAGAGAGAGTGAGAGAGAGAGTGAGAGTCACAAAGGTTAGGAAAATAAGGAGGGAAGGGAAATGAGGGAAAGAAAAGCTGAAGAGGAAAGATTTTTTCATTTTAATGTTGTCACGGATGTGTTACGGTCAAAGACCGTGACAACTTTATAAGGTTATCACGGTCAAAGACCTTCATAAAAAATTGCGTATTTTTTTATCACGGTCTTTGACCGTGAAAAGGATGGCCGGGTTTGGGGTGCTATTTTGGCCTTTTTGATGTAGTGATACATCTAGTAAAGAGTTCAACATTTCATTTAAGAACCAAGAACATAGGACTCCATTATGACTTCACCATATCTCTACCGGAGGATGGGGTATTAATATTGGATAAGATCCTTAGCTGTGAGAATTCGATCAATATGTTGACCAAACCAGTAACTATTGAGAAAATGAAGTTGTGATCAACTTCAGTGGGTATTCAAGATTAGTTGACAATAAGGTCTCACACCTAATTCACGAATAAATTCTTTGGTGGAAAAATTACTCAACGGTCTCTAAGTGGGAGACTGATAAAATGTGGAGATGTTGGAACAACTGGAAAATAGTTGCTTTTCAGTAGATGTACATGGTGCATTAGAGCTAGAAAGAGTGTAGGCATTATCTTTTTTGAAAAAAGAATTAAGAAATACTCATGGTAACCATTCGAGCTGACGAAGTTAGTAATATTATTCGTGAACGTATTGAACAATATAATAGAGAAGTAAAGATTTTCTTTAAAGCTCACTTGATGCTCTCCTCCACCTTAATTTTGCCTCTCTTTTTTTGGTACTTAAATGCTCATTGTCTCCTCCTTTTAATGATATATAAGGAGGTTTATAGGGAATTCGAAACATACACCAAAATACAAACACCAAGAAGTCTAGTATCAAAGAAAAATATGGAGTGAATATTTTTTAGAATTATGAGAGACAGAAAATATAGAGTGCGTATTTTCAAAGTGAGAGTGATTCATAATGTGTGTTTTATAAGAAAGTTTATTATTATTGTGAAAGTGGGGTGAGCTATGGACGTAGCCAAATTGGTGAAGGAAAACGTCCAAAGCTGAAGGAAAACGTCCAAAGATGAAGGAAAACGTACTGTTGAATAATTCTTATGTATTTTGTTATTCATTTGAATGTAATACAGTTTATATGAATGAAAATGTAACACCCCGCCCGCCCGGGGAGAGCGAACGGAACGCTACTATCGATAAAACTAAACTAATCCACAAATAACAAGGTATAGAGCATCTAAATCCCATAACTATTCTCATCTTCAAATTAATACAACAAATCTCTCGAAATAATTACAACAAGCTATCTATCTCGATACTAAAATGAATCTCCAAATGCTCTATACATCAAAATAAATAAATACAAGTCTTCTCATCTCTTGTATTAAAAATTCTTTCCAAATAATCCTCGCTAAAATCATCCCAATTGGTCCATAGCACTCAAATCGGTGCTCACCTGCCAACTAAGAAAAAGATGGGGAAGTACACAATACGATAGGAATATGCTCAACAAAGATGTTAGCGATGAACAAAGCGCAACAATACGACTACGAATACTCAAATCAAATAATGCAAATCTCAATAGCATTTTATCAATAAATTTCTCAACAACACATTAACCGGAGTCACCAGGCCTCACCATACCGCGCCATACTTTATCAAGTAACCGAAAAAGTAGTCTTGGCGAGTGCCCAACATAAGTGCCATATTAAAATCTCATGACAACGTGCTCAAAACAACATGAATAATACCTCATGAATGAAAATAATTCCAACAATTATTTTTCCAGATTTCCAAGAATTTTACAATTCAAAATATGAGTTCAATTAACAAGAATTCAACGGAATAAACACTCGCGAGATTTCAGGAGCATATTGTGTAAAACCCCATACCTTAAAATCATCATATAATTTCAGCCTCAAAATCTAATCACATCATCATGTTCTTCTCGCAAAAATAATCAAATATCGTTCTAGCCCAAACTCGAGAAAACACCAAATAAGCCTTCTAATTGAAATCTTGAATAAGTTAGGGGATATGGTTTGTATATGAAAGGGAGTAATTTTGGAGAGGTCTTCTGGTTGAAAAGTTTGAGAAAAAGTGATTTGAAAAGCTAAGCCACGAATTAGAGTCATTAAATAGTCATTAGGAAACCTAATCCTAATAGAACTCTAATAAGATACAAACACTAAAAAATTTATTCCGGACGATCGGACCATTGGAATCGCTTGAAATTTTAGTATGCTGTAGCGAATGGCGAGACAGGACTTCTGCTAAAAATTCAGCTTGATCGGACGATCGGTTTTCTAAAAATATTATTTTTACTAGAGAGTTTTATGTTACGAGGACTCTTAGAGAGTTTTATGTTTTGAGGACTCTTCTAAATAATAAAAATTCAATTAAAGCTCCATTTTAATTCCAATTCCGAAACCGTTTGAAATTCTCATCTTTAAAAATAAAATCCAACATATTTGAGCAATAAAAATAATTTTATGTCAAAATTTATTTATTTTTTTCTTAATTTCGAAAATACCCCAAAAATTACGCGGGTTGTTACACTTCCCCACTAATAATGGAATTTCGCCCTCGAAATTCGCCGAATACCTAACTCTCAAAAATCAGGCCAACAATCTCCAGCGGCATCTCCGTATGTATGAGTGCACTGACGTGCAAAAGGAGTTATTGGCTTCCTTTAAGCTGGTGGGGGCCGCTTTGCAGTGGTGGGAGTCCACTACCACTTTGGAGGAGAGGGACACGATCCCTATTCAGTCGTTCTGGGAGCGGTTTGACCGCAAGTACTTTCCACCTGCAGTGCAGACTGAGATGAGGCGGAAATTACTGAATCTGAAGCAAGAGAATTCTACCGTAGCAGAGTATGAGGAGGAGTTCACGAGACTTCTCACCATCGTGCCAGATGAGGCACCCACTGAGAGCAAGAAGATTATGTTGTTTGTCGACGGGTTAGCTTGGAGGATCCGTCAGCACCTTATTGGGAATTTATCCCTGAGTACTTTCACTGATGTACTCAATGCCGCGTTGCTACATTGTCAGGATCACCGGTTCCATCTTCAGGGAAGCAAGAGAGCAAGAGAGTCCAGCCAGCAGGGCAGGGCCGGGGGTAACAGTGCCAGTGGGGCACCATCTCATGGACAGACTCGTCAGCACGAGCAGAGTTCCCATCAGGGGGACCCTGCTAAGCGATTCCGTTCAGGTGATTCTAGGCAGGGATATGGGGGCTATAGGCAGGGACAGCAGGGCCAGCCTAATCAGCAGGGCCAGCAGCGTGCTAATCACGGCCAACAAGGCCAGTGGCGGGGAGGTAACGGCCAGCAGGGTCGTGGTCAGCAGGGACAGAGGGGAGGTAATTTCAGAGGCCGATGTTTTGGGTGTGGTAAGCACTGCCATAGGCTCCAGGATTGTCCAGAGGGAGAGAGGGCCCCACAGCAGCAGGGTGCCCGTAATGAGCCACATAGGCCACTTTTTCCACCTCCCAGCTCCAACCCAGGTGCCAGCCCTACCAGCTGTTCCAGCAGCTCTAGTGCAGCAGGGGCAATTACAGTATGGACGTGTCTATAACGTCCACCAGGCAGCAGCTCCACAGGCACCACCCGCGATTGAGGGTATGTTTCCTATCCATGGTACTATGGGTCGAGTTTTGTTTGATACGGGGGCAACACATTGTTTTATAGCTATGCATTTTGCGAAGGCCTTAGGGTTGTTAGCCACAGCAGAGAGCACAGTGACGTGTGTGGACTCACCACTGGGGAGTGGGTCACTTATTTTCTTTATATGCCGGGGAGTGGGGGTAGAGATTGGTAGTTTGGTATTGCCTGCAGACATGTTAGTCTTAGACATGCACGAGCATGATGTGATTATTGGTATGGATTGGCTCGCAGCTTATAGATCCATGATTGATTGCTTCGGTGGGAGCATTATTTTTGCCATTTCAGGGCAAGAGATGTTTGTAGTGGCGATGCCTATCCCAGAGGGAGGTTCGACCGCTCATTAGTATTACATAGAGGAGGATACCTCTAAGGAGGTTGTGATTCCCTTAGATTCGATCCCAGTTGTCAGGGAGTATTCCGATGTGTTTCAGGAGATACCAGGCCTACCCCCCAGTCGTGAGATAGACTTTGTCATAGATTTATTGCCAGATACGAGACCTATAGCAAGCGCACCGTACCGTATGGCTCCGGCAGAGATGCGAGAGCTACGAGATCAGATAGAGCAGCTGTTAGGTCAGGGCTTCATTCGCAGGAGTACCTCACCTTGGGGCGCTCCAGTCTTGTTTGTAAAGAAGAGAGATGGTTCACTGAGATTGTGTGTGGACTACCGGGAGCTGAACAAGGTCACGATACGGAATAAGTATCCGTTGCCTCGAATCGATGATCTGTTCGACCAGCTGAGGGGAGCAATTTTCTTTTCGAAGATAGATCTGAGGTCGGGGTACCATCAGTTGCGTATTAGAGAGCAGGATGTTTCAAAGACTGCCTTCTTGACGAGATATGGGTCCTATGAGTTCAGGGTGATGCCGTTCGGACTCACAAATGCTCCAACCGTTTTCATGGACTTGATGAACCGAGTATTCAGAGAGTTCTTGGATCAGTTTGTCATCATTTTCATAGATGACATCTTGATATATTCACACTCCGAGGAGGAGCATGCCGAGCACTTGAGACAGGTTCTTCAGACTCTACGAGAGCATCAGTTGTATGCTAAGTACGAGAAGTGAGAATTCTGGTTGCGAGAGGTACAGTTCTTGGGGCATGTTGTTTCTAAACAGGGGATAGCAGTTGACCCGAGTAAAGTGTCAGCGGTGAGGGAGTGGGGACAACCCACGACACCGACGGAAGTGCGTAGTTTCTTGGGGTTAGCTGGTTACTACAGGAGATTTATTCGAGGATTCTCCAAAATAGCGGGTCCACTCACAAATCTGACTCGCAAAGGGGTACCATATGTTTGGGATGACGCCTGTCAGTTGGTTTTTGACGAGCTAAAAGACAAGTTTACTTCAGCGCCAGTCCTTGCTTTACCGAATTCGGGTGCGGAGTACCTGGTTTACACCGATGCCTCTTTACGGGGACTTGGGGGAGTACTTCAGCAGGAGGAGAAGGCTATAGCTTTTGCCTCCCGCAAGCTTAAGCCGCATGAGAAGAATTACCCCACCCACGACCTGGAGTTAGCAGCGGTCGTTTTTGCATTGAGGATATGGAGGCACTACTTATTGGGGGAGAAGTTCCGTTTGTTCACGGACCATAAGTCGTTGCAGTACCTGTTCACTCAGCGAGAGCTGAATATGCATCAGCGCAGATGGCTAGAGTTTGTGAAGGACTACCAGTTCGATATACAGTATCATCCGGGGAAGGCCAACGTAGTTGCTGATGCGTTGAGCCGTAGACCGGTAAATGAGGTAGCGGACGTCTGGAAGGCGAAGTGGAAGGAGTTGGGTCACCAGGACGCAGTTGCCCGTTCCTTCATATCTGTTATGACAGTCACACTCGAGATTGTTATGAGGGTAATACAGGCCCAAATCACAGACCCGTTTTGCCAGGAGCAGATTGTACGACTTTTAGCTGAGGGTGCTAAGTCCTACTCTGTTAGTTCTGATGGAGGTTTGAGGTTTAATGGGAGATTGGTGATTCCAGAAGGAGTAGAATTACGTCATGCAGTGATGACCCAATCTCACGGGTCCCGATTTGCAGTACATCCGGGAGGAGACAAGATGTACCAGGATATGAGGAGACAATACTGGTGGAGTGGGATGAAGAAAGACATTGTTGAGTTTGTGTCCAAGTGTTCTACCTGTCAGCTGGTGAAGGTGGACCATCAGAAACCGTCAGGATTGCTTCAGCCATTGGAAGTACCCGCATGGAAGTGGGAGAGTATTTCCATGGATTTTATTACGGGGTTGCCTACATCACAGCGGGGCCACGACTCTATCTGGGTGATTGTAGACCGTTTGACCAAGGTGGCTCATTTTCTACCGGTGCGGACAGACTATACCACGGGTCAGTATGCGGAGTTTGTTTATTGCTGAGATCGTCAGATTACACGGGGTGCCCCTGAATATTGTGTCAGATAGAGACAAGATATTCGTGTCACGCTTTTGGGAAAGCTTTCAGGAGGCTATGGGTACTGAGTTGAGGTTGAGTTTAGCTTATCACCCACAGACAGATGGACAGACAGAGCGTACTAATCAAATGTTGGAGGATATGCTACGCATGTGTGTTCTTGATTTTGGAGGAGGTTGGGAGCCACACCTTCCACTGGTAGAGTTTTCTTATAATAACTCTTATCATTTCACGATTGGGATGGCTCCATTTGAAGCTTTGTATGGCAGGCCTTGTCGTTCCCCAGCTTGTTGGCTCGAAGTGGGGGATAACAAGTTGCTAGGACCAGAGGTGATTCAGGAGACCTCCACGAGGATCGAGATGATCAGGAGTCGCATTCGGGTAGCCCAGGACAGGCAGAAGAGCTACGCCGATGCGAAATGGTTCTTCCGAGAGTTTAGTGTGGGGGACCAAGTGTTATTGCGTGTATCTCCTATGAAGGGAGTGATGAGGTTCGGGAAGAAGGGGAAGTTGGCTCCGAGGTATGTGGGACCATTTCCCATAATCGAGAGGGTTGGGCCGGTTGCATACAGGTTGGGATTGCCAGAGCATTTGCATCGCATCCACGATGTATTCCACATCTCGTCGTTAAGACGATATCTTCGGGATGATATGGCCCATACTCACATTGCGATAGATGAGATCGACTTACAGCCTGATAGCTCTTACAAGGAGAGACCAGTGGCTATCCTAGACTATAGTGAGAGGAGATTGAGGTCGAAGATAGTTCCACTTGTACGGGTCCAGTGGGAGCACCATAATGTGGAGGAATCCACTTGGGAGCACGAGGCAGATATGCGCGAGAGATATCCAGAGTTCTTTTTACCGGGTATGCCTTACTTTCCGAATTTCGGGACAAAATTCCGTTATTAGGAGGGGAATATGTAATACCCCGTATTTTCAGGCTATATTAATTTGGGAATTTATTAAATTTAATGTGAGTTAATTATTTAATAAAAATCCGGAAATTAATTATGTTATAATTATTAACGCGACGAGAGTTAGTAATTATATGAAATTTGTTGAATATTACTAATGATCAAAGTAATATATTATATTGGTTATATTGAATGTCATGAGTGAATTAAATGACAATTTCGGAAATTTAAGTCGGGACGTGCTCGTGTCACGTCGGGACTAAATTTTGATAAATAAAAAGTGTATATTTTATAAGTTACCCGTATGGTCATTTTGAGTGCGCCAACGCGTCCGGAAGGGTCGAGATAGTCAAAAAAGTGTACCCGGGGGTGTAGTTTGGGTCTCGGGGCGTTTTTAGGCCTAATTAGTAACCCGGAAGGGCATTTTGGTCATTTTACGTTTTTGGGTAATTAAACCCACGAAAATTAGAGGGGCTATATCTGATATTGAGGTTGTCACCTAGGGTTAGAATTCCCAAAACCTAGAACGGCCATTGGAGTAGAGAGGAGAGAGCTCTCAAGCAATTCCAAGGCTCAAAACTCAACGGTTTGCGCCGCCGCCACCACCAACGCGTAGATCGCGAGACGAGGAACGCAACCACACCAAAATCAGCCGTAAACCAGACTTCTGAAAATCCCAGGCAAGTGTTTATCTTTCTTATTTCGTTGGTGCAATTTCCATATTAGTTTAGGAATGATTAGGGATGAAATATATGGAAGAAAACCCAAATTGTGATAGGAATTTGCATGTAGTAAAGACTTAAACCTTATTCTGGAAATCTTTTGTGATGTAAAAGAATAATCCACGAAATTTTGGTGTAATTAAGAAAGGAATTCTGGGGTAAAACAGATTAGAACCATGATTTAGAGATTTTTAGGGTTCTTGAGTTTTAAATGAATTTCGGCATGATTAATACATGTTTAGTGACGTAAATTGACATGCTTTACGTAGGATGTGTATCATATCATGTTATGATGTTAGTAGGACAAGATTTTGGACGTTTGGAAATGTAAAACTTGAAATTGGATGAGAATAGGTGTTAGAACCCGTAATTGCAATTCTGCAGAAATCGCAATACATGCTTGATCGATCGATCGAGCCTAGAGCTTCGATCGATCGAAGGTTCGATCGATCGAGCCCCAAACCTCGATCGATCGACCCCTCCTGGCAGACTCCTATTTCCTTTTTTAAATGAGTTAAATTCAAATTGTCGTGATATAATTCTTGGGCATTCTTAATAAAATGATTTGAGAGACATGGAGGACCAGTAGGGCATATGAATAAATGATTGGGATCTTTAATATTCGACGAGAATAGTATTTATGGGATATTTACTTTAGGGTTGGTAAATTTATGTATTAAAGGGTGAGGCGCGTAAGAGAGTTACGTTGGAACATAACAATGACACTTACTGAATTTTATACTTGGGAGGATAGAGTCCACGAGTGTCACGTAATGGGTTGGAGAAACCCTTCGAGTTAAAGTTAGCGACGAACCCTTATAAGGAATACTTAATGTGAAAAGTAAGGATAAATATTGTAATTATGGGTGATGAGAGAAACCTATATTGATATGATAACAAGTGGTATATTTATATGGTTGTGTATGCATATATTATATACGTATGAAAACCATGCCCACGCTACTTGCTATCCCTGAGGTTACCGCGCTGGGACGATCTTATCTTGTGTTGCCTTATGGGGAATATTGAGTCGTACCCTAGGAGATAGATATCCTTGGTACAAGCTATCGGAATGATAGTTCAGATGGTCCTAAGAGACGTGAGGGTATGTACTGACCTCTTAGAGACTTGGAATCTATGCTTCGCCTTAATCTTGTTTGTGTATATATGTTGATACAGTTCGAGAGTGATTCCGAACTTGTATATTCCTTAGTGTGAGCGATACGGGGATTGGATAGCAGAGTATGCCTGCACCATAGTTTTATTTGGGGTGCCGTTATATATATATATTACGCGAGTAGTTAATATATATACTAAATTATGAGATTTGGAACCGCGTACTGTGATTTGGTAAGTAGGACATAGTGGATGACTAAAATTGTAAATACTTGGTGGAAAGTATAATATGACACTGGGAAACTTTATAAACTAATGAAGCTAAAATGAGAATTGTGCTACAAATTGGAAGTATCTTTTTAAACAATGATATTGTTCGGTTTTGAAATCTTACGAGTAATTTAAGATAAGTTAAATTGTTGGGAAGGTTAGTGATGAAATGATAGGATAAATCGTTGGGAAGGTTAGTGCGATAGGTGTGCACATTAGAAGAGAGGTGAGAATTTTCTCAAGAGAGTGTCGCACTAATATGTTGTTGCATTGGCCTGTATCAATTTAAATACTTGCTAAACGAATTTTTAAATCATACACACTATCGGGCTCTGACCCGTTTCTTTTTCTCTCTCTCTCTCTTGTATATATATGTATGTATCACAGGTGCCCAGCCACAGGGGCGTCTTGCTTAGGATCCCTTGGAAGGAACGCACTGCAGCTTAGGTGGGAGTTGCAGGTCTCTTAATTAGACGACTTCGTTCATTCGGATCACTCTTAGTACTTTCATTTAGTTGGGCATGTGTAGCTCTTTCCATTATTTCCGTTGTTATTGAACATTTGTATTTCAGTTATTTCCAGTACTGTTACTATGGGATTTATTCAGTTTGGATGTGTGATTTTAGATTTCGTATGTTGACATTCGATTGACGAATGTTTTAAATTATTTGGATTATGTTGCAGAATTGATGTGGTGTGATTATTACTTTTTGAATGTTGTTAATAAAATAAATAAATAATTTTTCTTTAAATAAAATTTGGAAAGTTATGTATGAAAATGGTTTTGACACTTAGCTTAATTAATTAGGGTGTTAAATTGGAAAAAAATTTATTTTTATCGACAGTGATGCTGAGAATGAACCAACTGTTCACCTTGATTTAATTTAATAAAGGAGTGATCGCCCGGTATTTAATTAGGCGGGGTGTCAAAGAAAATCCATATGTCTGTGTTGTTAACTTATGATTATTTTAATCAACCAGTCAACTTGTGATTGTAATGCCTTTAATTCTACTAATGCACTTAGATATATTAATCCAAATTTAGCATTAGTTATCAGTGGTGACCAAGTATATGAGGAATATATATTTATATTCTAGTATTTATGAATGTTTACATGTCCCCTGCATTTAACTTAGTCGGGTAAAACTTGTTTGTAAATTTTTAGTTATATACGAAGTTTTACAGTCTTCTTGTTCTTGACTTATTAATGACAAAGTCATGCATGAAGTAAATTGTTCTTGAACTTAGTCGGATAATACTTCTTGTTTGTTACTTGTTTATACAAAGCCATACACGAAGTAATAGTTACTTATTGTTCGTGACTTGTATGTATGAAGTCATACATGAAGTTTGCATTTGAGCGAGAAACAAATTAGCCTCAAGCTATTGGTGCATCTGGAATTTGATAAATATACTTTTGATGATGTATATCGCCATACTCCAAAAAAATATCGAAAAAAATTGAAGGGATTGAAATCAATGTTTTATTGAAACTTGACTCATAGTCATGTAAAGCATAGAGCAAAAATAAATATAGTAGTAATAATCCCTTAAATCATTGATAATATTTTTGGAGGTGCTCGACATTCCAGGGGTTTTTGAATTCTTCCCCTTCCAAAGTCTTAAGTCGATAGGTTCCCTGTCGCATGATAATAGAAATACGATATGTGCTATGCCAATTAGCCTCAAGCTTGTTGTTCTTCTGGATGACCTTCTTAAGAATATAGTTACCTTCTTTAAGGTTGCTCGGCTTAATCCTTTTATTATAGAAGTGAGCAGTTATGTGTTGGTATGCAATGTTTCCTATAGCAGCATCTTCTCGGACCTCCTCTAACATGTCTAGATCTAGTCGATGAATCAATTCACTAGTTAGAGAAGAAAAGTTCAGTACACTATGGGTTGGTAGGCCTATCTTGACTGGTACCATGGCTTCAGTCCCGAATGCAAGCAAGTAATGTGTTTCTCCAGTTGTTGTTCTAGGCGTTGTTCTGTAAGCCCAAAGAACATAATGTAACTCATTAATCTAGTTGTCCTTAGCAGCATCAAGCCTCTTCTTTAGTCCGTTGAGTAAAGTCCTATTTGTGAGTTCTGTTTGACCATTACTTTAAGGATGACCTGGTGTAGAATGGAGTTTATGGATTTTAGACTGAACACAATATGCTTCAAACTCATCGTTATCAAATTGAGTGCCATGGTCCGTAATGAAGGCATACGGTAACCCATATCTGCATATAATATTCTTCCAAATGAATTGATATGCCTACTCATAGGGCATGTCTACCAATGGGTTTGCCTCTACCCATTTGGTGAAGTAATCAACAATAACAACCAAATATTTGAACCTGCCTCTAGTGGTTGGCAGTGGGCCAACTAGGTCAATTCCCCAAATAGCGAATGGCCAAGGTGACGTTATGGATGTTAGAGCAACATCAGGCATTTGACGAATTACAGAGAAGTTATGGCATTTGTCACACTTTCTTGAAAAGGCTGTACAATCTGCCCTCATAGTTTACCAGTAGTATCTCTGAGTGTTGATTCGTTGGAGCAATGACTGACCAGCAGAATGAGCTCCACAGGAACCTTCGTGCACTTCTTTGATCAAATCTTCCACCTCCACTGGATGAACTCAGCGCATCAAGGAGATCGTCAATCCTCTTTTGTATAAATCTCCCTTGTCTAAGACATATCTCGCTGCTTTATATCGAAGCTTCTTGGCCTCTTTGGGTGGCAGGATCTCTTCCTCAATATAGGCTTTAATTGGATCCATCCAGGAAGGTCCCAAATCTATGGCAATGAAATTAACCGTTAAGTCTTCGTCAATAATCCGATTAGCTAGGATCTCTATTGGGATGGTGTGCCTGAGTTCAATCCGGGTTGCTGAAGTCAACCAAGAAAGTGCATCTGCTCGGGCGTTGGCTACTCTGGGGATCCTATTCATTTGCACGGTTGGAAACTTGGAAATGACTTCCATGATTTTGCCAAAGTATTGTAACAACCCAGATTTTTTTAAATGAGTATATTTAAACTAATTTTGGAAAATTCGAGAAAAATAAAATTTTGGATTTAATTATTTTTAATAATTAAATATATAAGTTTTTATATTCGGAATTCAAAAAGCTACATTACAAGACTCCTAATATGAGTATATATAAGTCTTGGTGTGTTTAGAAGAGTCCTCAAAACATAAAACTCTCTAAGAGTCGTCAAAACATAAAACTCTCTAGAAAAAATATATATAAAAATATTCGACACTCCGATCGAGCTGCAATTTTTTGTTCAGCTTCCTCTCGTCTTCAGCTACTATGCCCTTAAATTTCAGCCAATTACAATGGTCAAATCGTCCGAAATGTTTTTTCGTGTTTGTATCTGATTATAACTCTTTTCTTAATCAAACTCTTAATCTTTTATATATCACAACAAATTCGTGACTTGGCTTTTAAAAATAACTTTTTCATCAACTTTTCAAGTAGAAGACTACTCCAAAATTATTCCCTTTCATCTACAAACCCTAGCCCTATTTCCTTTATCATCCTACCATAGGTTTGGAGGCCTATTTGGGGTTATTTTGTGTTGAGGCTAGAACGTGACTTGACTATTTTTCGCGAGGGGGACGTGATGGTGCAATCTGATTTCTGAGGCAGAATATGTGTGATGATTTTGAGGTACGGGACTTACACAATATGCTCATAAATTCTCTCGAGAGTATTCCGTTTGTTTTATGAGTCAATTGCACTCATGTTGAATTGTGATATTCATTGGAATCCTGAAAAATTGTTGGAATATATTATTTGATTCGTTGAGATATATTATATTGTTGATTTGAGTGTAGTGTCGTGGCATTTTAATATGGCACGGAGAATGGACACCGGCCAATAGTCCAAAAATCATTTTATGGCTTTGAGATGCCTAGGGGAGGTGAGGTGAGACCTGGTGACCCATTGATGTGTTGTTGAGAAATTAATATTGATATAATGCCTGAGTATTGCATTTTATTTGTATATGTGCATTCGTATTGTTACAATTTATTCATCGTGTTAATTATTTTTGAGCATCTATTCCTGTCATATTGTGTACTTCCCCGTATTTTCTTTTAGTGGCGGGCTAGCGTGGATTGGGATGCTATGGACTATTTTGAAGAATTATTTTAGAGCTTGGATTGGAAGATTTATTTTTTATGTATAAATTAGTGGTGTAATTTTTATTGGAGAATTGTGTATTTTGGGATAAACATTATTGTAAATCGTTATTGTGGAAATAGAAGAATTGTGGTTTTGGAATTTAGATGCTCTATACTTATTTTGGATGGTTTTAGCTTAGTTTTTATCACAGTAGCACACCGCGTGTCCTCTCGGGCGCGCGAGGTGTTACAAGTATATGGTCATCAACTCCCCCTTGACTCCATATAAATGAAGCACTTGGTTGACCACTAACTGTGTGTGCCATTACTTGCTCGGTGCCTAATGAAAAGGCCAAATCTAGTCCAACTATTAAATCTTTGTATTCTGCCTCATTGTTTGATGCTTTGAATTGAAACCTAAGTGCATATTCAACATCGATATCATTAGGTGTATTAAGTATTATACCTTCTCCACTTCCAGTTGCACATGAAGAACCATCAACGTATAAATTCCACAACGGGATATTATTATTTAAGCTTTATTCAGACAGAATTCCATGATGGAATATTTTCTTGCTCTCCTCTGCATAATTCTGGGCCAGTTCTTGAGTTCTAGATAACTCAGGTTGATCGATAATGATTTCAGCTTGCTTTTGAGCTGAGCTCTCTTCTTTAGAAGTCGGTTCGACCAGCAAGTTTTACTGGTCGAGAACCTCTGGATAGGTAAATTCAGCAATAAAGTTTGCCAAAGCTTGGCCTTTTAATGAAGACCGTGGCTTGTAGACAATATCATATTCTCCCAGCTCTACTGACCAGTACATCAATCTTTCTGACTTCTCGGGCTTGTGGAGTGTTTTCTGAAGAGGCAGATCAGTACACACAACTATAGCATGTGCTTGGAAATTAAGTTTCATACGCCTAAAAGCTTCAATAAGTGCTAAAGCCAATTTTTCCAATCGTGGATACATAATCTCGGCTCCTCTGAATGCTTTGCTGGTGTAATAAATTGGTCTTTGGATCCCATTGTCCAATCTAACCAAAGCCGAGATAACCGCAGATTCAGAAGCATCTAGGTATAAGTAAAGTTTCTCTCCCAATACTGGTCGAGATAACAAAGGTGGTGATCCAAGGTACTTCTTCAATTCTTGAAAATCTTTTTCGCACTATGCATTCCACTCGAATGTTTTTCTAAACACCTTGAAAAATGGAAAACACCCGTTTGTTGCCCTGGACAGAAATCTGTTTAAAGCTGCCACTCTTCCAGTAAGCCTTTGTACATATTTCTTGCAAGCTGATGTAACACCCCGCCCGCCCGGGGAGAGCGAACGGAGCGCTACTATCGATGAAACTAACCAAAATCCATAAATCACAAAGTATAGAGCATCTAATTCCCCCAATAAAGCAAGAGAAACAACTAATCTCAAATCTCTTCAATTAAAACAACAAGCCTCTCGAATTAAAACAACTATCTATCTCGATACTAAAATGAATCTCCAATGCTCTATACATCAAAATAAATAAATACAAGTCTTCTCATCTCTTGTATTAAAAATTCTTTCCAAATAATCCTCGCTAAAATCATCCCAATTGGTCCATAGCACTCAAATCCGTGCTCACCTGCCAACTAAGAAAAAGATGGGGAAGTACACAATACGATAGGAATATGCTCAACAAAGATGTTAGCGATGAACAAAGCGCAACAATACGACTACGAATACTCAAATCAAATAATGCAAATCTCAATAGCATTTTATCAATAAATTTCTCAACAACACATTAACCGGAGTCACCAGGCCTCACCATACCGCGCCATACTTTATCAAGTAGCCGAAAAAGGAGTCTTGGCGGGTGCCCAACATTAGTGCCATATTAAAATCTCATGACAGCGTGCTCAAAATAACATGAATAATACCTCATGAATGAAAATAATTCCAACAATTATTTTTCCAGATTTCTAAGAATTTAACAATTCAAAATATGAGTTCAATTAACAAGAATTCAACGGAATAAACACTCGCGAGATTTCAGGAGCATATTGTGTAAAACCCCATACCTTAAACCACCAAAAAGAACCAACATGAATCATGACATAATTTCAGCCTCAAAATCTAATCACACCATCACGTTCTTCTCGCTAAAATAACCAAATCTCGTTCTAGCCCAAACTCGAGAAAACACCAAATAAGCCTTCTAATCTAAGGTTGAAATCTTGAATAAGTTTGGGGCTATGGCTTGTATATGAAAGGGAGTAATTTTGGAGAGGTCTTCTGGTTGAAAAGTTTGAGAAAAAGTGATTTGAAAAGCCAAGCCACGAATTAGTTGATATATAAAGGATTAAGTGTTTGATTAAGAAAAGAGTTCTAATCAGATACAAACACTAAAAAATTTATTCCGGACGATCGGACCATTGGAATCGCTTAAAATTTTAGTATGTTGTAGCGAACGATGAGACAGGACTGCTGACAAAAATTCAGCTTGATCGAACGGTCGGATTTCTAAAAATATTATTTTTACTAGAGAGTTTTATGTTTTGAGGACTCTTAGAGAGTTTTATGTTTTGAGGACTCTTCTAAATAATAAAAATTCAATTAAAACTCCATTTTAATTCCGATTTCGAAATCCTTTGAAATTCTCGCCTTTAAAAATAATAACCAACATATTTGAGCAATACAAATAATTTTATCTCAAAATTTATTTTTCCTCTTAATTTAGAAAACACCCCCAAAATTACGCGGGTTGTTACACTTCCCCACTAACAATGGAATTTCGCCCTCGAAATTCGTCGAATGCCTAACTCTTAAAAAATCAGGCCAACAATCTCCAAAAATAAACTCGTCACCAAAAATAAATTCCTCATATCTAATCTAGATGTCTAACATGAAACGATCATCTAAAGATTCTATCTCCAAAAATACGCGTCACAAATACGCAACAGACCCAAAACCCAAGACCCGAGGGTTGTCGTATAACCTAAGCTCTGATTATGGGATTAATTAAATTAAATGTGAATTAATTGAGAATTAATCCGGATAAAATACTAACGAGATGTGAGTTGGTATTTGATTATAATGTGTATATATGGCAGTATATGAATATTGAAAATATTAAAATTGTCGCGAGACTGAAATACGACAATTTGGGAAATTTTGTTGGGACGCGCGTGACAGTCGCGTCAGGAATGTAATTATTTTAATTAAAAGGTGAATTTTATTTTTATCAACCGTATGGTCATTTTGAGTGCACCAACGAGTCCGGAAGGATCAAAATAGTCAGAAAACACTAGTCGGGGGTTTAGTTTGGGTCCCGGGGCATTTTTAGGCCATACCGGCAACCCAAAAGGGTAGTTTGGTAATTTCGGAATTTTGGAAATTAAAACCCACGAAAATTAGAAGTTAAAATCTGATTTAATCTTTACCCACTAACCCATTACCAACACTTAACTGATTAGAGGGTTATGGGGGTTTCATGAGAAGTTAAGAGAAGTTCCCAAAAGAGAAAACCTTAACCTTCATCTTCAACCTTCAACCTTGGGAGAAAATGAGAGAGAACAACCTTCATCAATTCAACACCAAATTCAGATAATAATCCAAGGCAAGTGGTTTAATTACGTTAATTTCAAGCGAATGCTTCTTCCATGCTTAGAAATTGATATAATTGCATTGTATTGGGAGACTTATAAAAACCCATGTAATTGGAGTTATAAATTCATGTTTTGATAAAGAGATTGCATGTAGAATTATGTTTGGATGATTATATTGTTAGAAATACATCTTTTATATTACAAAAACGGATTTAATTGTGGATATTGATGACTTTAATTTTCTAGGGTTCATATTCATAAGGGTTGGGGGAATATTGGGAGATTTGATAATTGGGTGTTGTTTAGGGAGACTTGACCCCATAAATATGTTAAAATACGACCTAAGTATGTTTAGGAATGATTAGGAACCTTAAAACACTGTTGGGATAATGTTTGAATGAGTTTTGAGAAGAGAAAGTTGGAGGAAAAACGAATTTAGAAATTCTGGGCTCGAAACTGTCACCTCGTTAGAAGACCTGCCCAGGTCGTTCGAACGAGCTCGTTCGAACGAGCTTCTAACGAGTTGACAGTTTGACTTCTAACGAGTGGGATGTTCGTTCGATGCCTTTCGTTCGAACGAGATCTCGTTAGATGGCCACTTCGTTCGAACGAACTCTCGTTCGAACGAACTCTCGTTCGAACGAACTCTCGTTCGAACGAACTCTCGTTCGAACGACCTCGTTCGAACGAGACTTCTAACGAGTTGACAGATTGGCCTTTTTGGCCTAATTTGATTTCTAATGTCCCGTAACCTGGTTTAATTGTAGAGATAACATTCCCTTGATGACTAATTAATATAGTTGGGATATTTGGGATATATTGAGGAGTAAAACATAGAAGTGTGATTGGAACCAAATGAAAATTGTGGATTAGGACGTGAGTGACTAATTACGATGTGAGAATAATTGACGATTTAAATTTTAGTATTAACCGGGGATATGTGAATTGCATACACTATAAGTTGGTATCAGAATGAGAAGTATACCACTAATAAATTATGATAATTACTAGGATGTGTGCATGCTTAGTATATGTATATGATTTTATGTGTATGACATACCTACCATACTTGCTATCACGGGAGGTTTACGTTCGCTTAGGGCCATCTAATCTTTGTGTGCCCGGATTTAGATTGGTACCTCGAGAACATAGGTCAGAGAAGGACTTATTGGGAAGTTAATAAGACTGTTGATCGTGGGAGCGTAGGTATGTGCGTGACCCATGTGATGTGACTGTGTTCGCCTCCATTGTTTGTGATTGTTGTTATCTGAGAATGATTCTTGAGAGATTCGGAATGCGTGATCCTTATATACGTGACGTACCGGGATGGATAGCAGAGTATGTGTGCACCGCAGCTTAGTCTCGGGTGCTTGTATTGTATATTCATGACGTGAATAATATACGCTTAAATAATGAGAACTTTCATGTTGGTATTGTGAGTATAATTATGGTAACGCTTTGAGAAAATAAAAAGGGATAACCTGTAGTAAATTGTATTGCTAATAATTGAGAATTCGAGTTTAAGTAAAACCTCTATTTAATTGATAATGTTAGAATGTATAATGGGAATCGAGTAGAAAGGGGTAGAACTTATGACGGTTTAGTTAGATATGAATGTCACTTAGATGGGTACGGTACGTTAGGAGTGCACAATTAGTCGAGAGGTGAGTATTTCATGTGAGTGCACGTCCTAACATGTATTTTGCATTCATTGTTTTAATGTTATTAAAGCACTTGCTATTTTTAAAATACTCTCCACTTTCGGGCTCTGACCCGTTTGCTTTCAAATATATTTTTGTAAAAACCTTTTAGGTGCCCAGCCACAAGGACACCATGCATAGGATTTCCATTCAGGTGACGAGCTGTAGATGTTGTGGAAGTTACAGGGCCTTGCTAGTAGACGCTTCCTTTGGTTTTGATTCCAAATTCAGTTCCATCATTTGTAGGGCATGTCGCCCATTTCTATTAGAGATATTATATATTTCAATTATTCAGATCTTTGGCATGTAATTAATTCAGGATTCAGACTTGTTTTATTATTTCAGTTGTGGGATTGTTGTGAGGAGTAGTTCCTCCAGACTCTTTATTACTTGTTGATTACACTATTGGGACTTTATTGTGTATGGTTATGTTATCCTTGATTTTTCACTTATTGCATGTTAATCAGATTTAAGTTAAAATTTTACAACTCACTTTTTAAATACTAGGTGGTTAGAAATTATTAAAACGTTTTCGACAGTGATGCTATTAACTGAACCAACTTGGCATTTTGTATTAATTTAATAAAGGAGTAGCTACCCGGTATTTAATTAGTCGGGGTGTCACAGGTGACGACTGCATTTTGATCAAAGCTTTCATCTTAGCTAGATTAGCTTCAATTCCCCTTTGATTGACTATGAAACTGAGGAACATTCCTTCCTGAACCCCGACCACACACTTGGTCGTATTCAACTTCATATGATGCTTTTTTAGTTGGTCAAACGTCTGGCTAAGATCACTGATATGATTCGAAGCCTTCTTGATTTTTGTTCACATATCATCCACATAATCCTCCATGTTCTTGTCTATTTGTTCTTCAAAAACCTTGTTCACCAACCTTTGATACGTCGCTCCTGCATTTTTTTAGCCCAAAGGCATTACGTTGTAGAAATAAGTGCCTTGGTTGGTGATAAAATTTGTGCTTTCCCCATCTTCCAGTTTCATCTTAATCTGGTTATATCCAGAATAGGCATTCATAAAGCTTAAAAGTTCATGTTCCGATGTAACATTCACCAATTGATCAATTCTAGGAAAGGGAAAATGGTCTTGTGGACATGCTTTATTTAAATCGGCGAAATTCGCGCACATCCTCCATTTATCATTCTTCTTCTTAACCATCACAACGTTGGCCAACCCGGTAGGCGACTTCACATCTTTAATAAACTGAGATTTTTGAAGCTTCTCGGCCTCTTTGTGGACAGCTTGATTCTTCTCTGGACTGAAAACCCTTTGTCTCTGCTTGATCGGCTTGGCATCCTTATTGATATTGAGATCATGACAAAGGAAATTGGGAACAATCCCAGGCATATCCTCATGGCTCTAAGAAAATTCATTTCTCCATTGCCTCAGAAACATAATCAATTCCTGTTTGAGGATTGGATCCAGTGTTGAACCGATTTGCGTAGTTCTTTCTAGTTTATCGTCATCCAGGATAATGCTTTCAGTAGCTTTCATAATTTGTCCCTTGACAAATTATGTCTCGTCTCGTAGATCTAAAGTTTTAACTTCAGATTCATTATTAGGCTCAATGGTATCCACTTGATAGGTGGTAGTTTTCTTCTTCAATTCGATCAAATCCTCTTGTTCGACTGAGGAGTAGTAACACTTTCGGGCCACCTTTTGGTCATTTTTCACAACACCTACACCAAAATGGATCGAAAACTTCAAGCATTGATGAACTGTTGACGGCACAACTTTAAACTTCTTCAATCATATTCTGCCGACGATCACGTTATATGCAGATTGAATGTTTTTATCCATCACGAAGAAGCATATTTTCTCCATACGATTTTTCAGCCAAGTGCCGAACAACATTTCTAGCTTGACTGTCCCAAGAGGGTAAAACTTTTTACCAGAAAATTCAATTAATGTCATGTGGTAGGGTTCCAATTAGCTGAGCTTCAAATCCAAACTTTAAAAGCAAGGTTAAAACATAATATCTATCAAGCTCCCATTATCAATCAAAATTCTAGCGATTACATGACTGGATCCTGAATTGACAACCAATAGATCGTCATGGGGATAAAGTACCCCAGAGAGATAATTCTTTAAAAAATCGATCATCAGTTTGTCTTTGTTGACCTTCCTAGACCGGTCTTCTTCGTTCAGATTAAGTCTATGGATATAAGAGCAAGCCCGGGCTTCATTCAAGTAAGATTTTCTTTCAGCAGTGTGATCGCCTCCTCCTGCATCGCCACCTGTAATGACATGACAATCAAATGAGCCAAAACTGATCATAGATACCTCACGTTTTGACTCCTTGGGCTTGTTCGGCAGATCGGGATCATCCTGATAATCATCTTCATGGCTTCTCTTACTGTCATCTCTGGGCTTGCATGGAGAATTTGACCTTCCTCTTGCTTCTCTGCCTTCTCGCCGATCAACAAACTTATTCAGTTTTTCTCAGTGAATGAGAGATTCTACCTTATTTTTCAAAGTGATGCAGTTATCTGTTATATGGCCATGATCCTTGTAGAATTCACAATATTTAGATCTATCCCTCTTATTAGGGGTGATTTCTACCTTTTCGTCCATCGCAAATCCTTATTGTTTATAATTTCCTCAAGGATATGGTGAATGCTAACACTTAGTAGAGTGTAGGTTCCATATTTTTTGAGCTTATCCTCTTTTTTCGACTTCTTCTCCTTCTGATCTTTGTTCTCAGTCTTTGTGGCTGGACTTTTCTTGGCAGCCATTGCTTCTTCGGCGTTCATTATTTTTCCCGCCTTAGCCATGAGCTCAGTCATGGTTTTATGAGGATCTTTGGCTAGAGTATAGTATAGTTTCTCGGGAAGCAATCCACTCATGAGAGCAGCGATGACTATTTTTTCCTCGTAATCTACCACTTCTAACTTCTCGTTATTGAAATGAGTGATGTACTCCCTGGTTGTTTCCCCTACTTGCTGGCTTACGCTCAAGAGATGGGATACTCTTTTTAGTGGCTTGGCTCTGAAATAGAAATTACTAATAAATAGATCGGCAAGCTGGGTGAAGTTGGCCATTTGTCCTCGGGTAAGTTATTGTACCATATCTGAGCAGATACTATAATAGTACTTGAGAATTCTTGACATCTCATCTCATCAGGGACTGAATAAATGTCAGTAGCAGCTTGATATTGTTCAATGTGCAGAACTGGATTAGTTTTTCCATCATATTTGGGAGTCGCCATATGAGATTTAAACTTAGATGGAGTAGAAAAATCCATAATTTCTTGAATAAAAGGGATCCTTTAACAAAACTTCGTTGTAAAGGATTCTTTGCTTTCGCCATCTCTCCTAGTCGAACTTCTAATTGTTGAATTGATCCTTTCTATGAAGGATTGCCTACATCAAATTTATGCGAAATAGCTCGGCTGCCCCGATAATGTGTATGTACTGAACTCTCTTCCAGAGAAGTTTGCTCGGTGCGTACAGATCGTCAGATGCTTGATCTTGATCTGATCGTGGCTTCACGCTGGTCAGTCCATGCTGGTCAATTGGATGTTGAGTGTTCCTGGATAATGCTCTAGGAGGGTTTCTGTTTGCTCGGGGTCCCAATCGGTCGAAAGGTGAAGCTCGACTCAATCTCTCCAAGATGCTTGGCCTTTCAGGAGTGAAAGAATGGTCATCATAAGACTCTAAGACTCTGCTTGAGGAACTGATCCCTGGTTTATAACTCCTATCATGAGATGATCTAGAATAGCTGCATTGGCTATGTCTCGAAGGTGGGGGTGGCATTTCTCTCCGTGGTGATAAACCTGCTTGCTGTCTGGATAGGGCTGGAGATCTGGCTTATAGCGACTGAGCCAATTGTCTCATTAACTCTTGCATAGCGTCTTGACCCCTAGCAATACTGGCCAGAATCCCATTTAAATCGGCTGTTGTAGGTGGAGCAGATGGAACTGTTGGATTGCCTTCGTTCCTGATACTAGGCTCTTGATCATTCATTTTTCGTTAGGCAAGGTTGTACGAAATGGAGATCAAGAATGAGAAACACGCTCTCACAAATGGCGCCAATCTGTTGATGTCAAAAAATGAACTTGATCCAATTTTAGAATCACGGATAAAATATAGAATTGCAATGAAATAGTTAAACGAGTGACAAGATTTTAAAGTGGTTCGGCTGTGTAAGAAAACCTACGTCCACTGTTATGGTATTGATTTCATAGGTTAGAAAAAACTAGGTATTCTTATAAATAAGAATATTCTAGGATCTGTTCTATCTTTCCTTTGATGAAAGGGATGCATCGTATTTATAGTGACCCGGATATCAAGGGTTGGAATATCAAGGGATGGAATGCTTTTATACATTTAAACATTTACACCCGTACACAATGAATGTGATGATTGTTTATACGAACCACGTGTGGTAAAACTCTTGGTATAGTGACGCTTCATTGGTCTTGATGGTCGGCATTCTTTATGTTGGTCGGCATGCCTGCCGAGCTACTATTTGCTGATAAGATTTTGGCCACGTAAGAGGACAAGTGTTCACTTATGATTGGTCCACGTAGATGGATAATTTTTTTGAATCAACATCAATATTCTCTATTAAATAAAAATTTTTGATAAAATCAGTATTTCTATGGGTTTGGCTTTCACCCATTTCTTTAAATGGAATTTTACTCCGTTGGTATTGATTACCTCACCACTATTACTGTTTAGTCCAGGCGAGTAGTTGGACGGAGGTAAGCAGGTGGTTCACAGAGACTGCAGATGGGGGAAGGGGGGGTCTCGTGTCACACACATGTTCGTTGCCACTAGCGCGGACCAATTACAACGTAGGAATTAAATTAATGGGTTGTTAGGTGTTTTTTGTTAATGTTCATTAAAATATTCATCTTTTAGGTTCACTTCTGAACCCCTCTCTCTCTCTCTATCTCTTTATATATATATATATATATATATATATATATATATATATATATATATATATATATATATATATATATATATATATATGTATGCATGTATGTATAAACAAGAAACAAAGAGAATGATCAAGAATCCAATCTAGGTATAATAGAAGTTTCAAACCATTCAAAAAGTGGGTGATTCAATTGCTATAATCATTCAAACATGGAAAAGTATAAAGAAATAAGAGAACCAATAACTAAAAAACAACTGATAATAAAAGAAACGAGTAAGATACACACCTAACTAGAAATCAAAAACATAAATCGGATTGTCAGGTTTCAATCAGTTTTTTTGCATTTTCCTTTGTCAACATGTTAGAGAGTGATTCAACAGCTCAGATTCCGCCAATGAGGATTTTTTTTGTAGGCTCAGTGAAAGAAGGGTTGATATTCGAGCAGGAAAAGGATGGACAATTTTAAGAGGAATAAATTGCCTCATTGTAATCAACGTTGTTTGGGCATTGAAAGTGTTATCCGTGCAGAAATGGAAGGGGACTCATCCTTTGCAAAGGCTATAACTGCTCTACAATCATAGGATGGTATCAAACAACTTGAAATGTTAAGACGGAACTCGAATCATTCCCTCTACAGTCATTAGCCATAAAATAAATCGCTCATAACATTATATGCTCCTCATTAAGTTCCAAACAGCTTAGTTCATCGTGATTATTATTATTTGATATGTCCCTCCATCTATAGGAAAGAATAACAGAAAGAATAGGAGAACGTGATTGTATAGGTTTACATGAGCAATAGTGTCCTTATGGTTAGAAGGGCTTAGGGAGCTCTACTGATACTTGATTGTTGGGGTTCAACACATGAACCAGTAGACAATGACTCCAATGTACATCCCCAAGCCCAAAATAATAGGCGTTGTTCCAAAAGAAAGTGTAGATGCCACCTAAGTAAGGATGAAAAAGCTGTTTTTTTTTTGGAAACACAAGGATGGAAATACTGTTGAAGACCCATCTTCCATTACTATTCATCAAGATTTCAAGAATCTTATAGCCCAAAGGAGATTCTCCAATCTAGTGCTGATCATAAAAAAGTTATTAATCGAGACCGATGTAAGGCAAGACTCAAACCCGTTTATCAATATCAAAGAAAAGAGCTAAACAAAAATTTCCTGACATGCCAAGAGGAGAACATTCTGGAGGACACAGGAAAGGGGAATTAAAGACACCTTAATCGAGCCCAATATGGAAGTCTATACTATTACTCTCAAAACATCAGGGGAGGTGAATGACAAAGGACGCCTCCGCAACACGAGTATTTGAAGTGTGTCACTTCTGACTGCAAATATCGATACAAAATTTCTGCAATTAACACTACGGTGTGAAGCGTGGCTTGAAACCATAAATACTCCGTATTTCCATTCCTTTATTGACGTCATGAGTATTTGGTAACATATATTCAAAAGTACATTCCAGTTAATTGACAAGAAGCTAACATGCCAACTAGTAGTTACCAGGAGGCACTTTGGGCTGAACAATAGCAATCTTAAACAAGTCAATTAATTTCATCTCTCTAGCCTACTCTTCAGCCTTCTTCTTCTGTTAAACCAAATAAAATCAATAAGAGAATAATCTATTAGGGCCCGTTTGGTTGCGTAAATTATTTAATTTTATAAATTGATCAATTTGAAATGAATAGATTGTCAATGTATTAATTTTAAATTGGTTTAAATCTAATTTGTGGTGTGTTTGGAAAAGAAAAATGGAGTTATTTACTTTTGATATGTGTGTGTGTGTGTGTGTGTGTGTGTGTGTGTTAGAGAGAGAGAGAGTAGTATGGTGAGAGTACTTTATAGGAGTGGTGCATTTAAGATTCATGTTGTAATTATAAATTATGCAATTTCAAGCTTTTGGTGAAATGAACTAATTTAAGTTTTTGTGAATCAACATAAATTGGTTCATTTTTGAATTTGTTCATTCTTGCAACCAAACACTAATAATAAGGCAATTCATGAATGAGTTAATTTTAAATGGGCTAATTTACAATTTTGGGGACAACCAAACAGGCCCTTAATCAACAAATCAATTGAATCAAGATGACTTAGTAGTATAAAAAGCAGTAATACCTTCGTGACGAGTTTGGTGTCGTCAGGCTTGGGTTGTACGCACTCTTGAAAGTTTTAATGTATTTCCGAATATTTTTTCTCTTGTTTTGCTTCTCGCTAAGTCCGTCTTTGACTGCTCTTGAGGCATGATGATTGTTCAGAGGTATAGATTGATATACAGTTCCCACATAAACACTGAAGAAATTCTTCGATCGATCAACACTTTGTAGGGTCTAACGATTTTGGGGATTTGTCTCTCCTCGGCCAAATTGCACCCCCATTGGCACCATTACTGAAGCTCCCAAGAAAATCCGAAGTTGGAGTTTTACAACCCAAATTTCTATTACAAATTACCGCCACCATCCTCCAAATTTAGATAATTTATCACTCTTAATCATCTGTCAAAAAATTAATATGTTAATACACGCACACATTACATCTAATTTTATGTGTAATGATCTCGATTGCACTGAAGTGATCCTAACTGGATGAAATTGAAGAACAAGGGAGAACATAATATATAAAAATGTATTAACATAAAACATTATAAATCAGTTCAACATTAACATGACTTAGGTCTGGCCCTCACTTGTTTAAGGTCAAATGGCTGCATCAAGTAAATTGATCTAATAGCATGGAGTATAGAATTTTAAACAAAATTAAAGTCTGATCCATTTCTTGAAAAAAAAAAGAAATAAAAAAACATGATCAAGATTAAAAATTGATGTACATGCGAAGTTTCTAACCATTCAAGAATTGAGTAATTGCAGAAATTAGTATCCCACACGATCATTCAAAAAGTGTAAAACAAGAAAGAAATATATGAACACAAAAGTGAAAAGGAAGTGATTAAAAAAAGAAACGAGTAATATACACACCTAACTAGGATGGTCTTTCCGAACACAATCGTTTTTTGTCAATTTTTCTGAATAACCAAATCCAAATTCGAGCCGCCCCTTTCTTGAATCCTTTTCTTGAACTCTTCACAAAGGTTCAGTGTCGAACTTGAGGGCCAATGATTAAATTTTTCCGTTCTCGTTTCTCTTTGTATTCTTTTCCTTGTTGCTTTCTCCTTCGCCCCCATAATTTATAGTTCTTTTGAGCAAGCTCTCTCTCCTTGATCACTCTTCCCTACCTGATAATATAGGGTACATGGTCATAACATGATTTTCATTCATCACCTCTCCTGGTTTTTGAACTCCCGACTTTTGGTTTGGCTTGGGATTTTCATATCTGAGGGTTATAAACTATAACAATTTTTCTTGTTTGAATCTCCCTCTGCCATGTTGAGCAAAAAAATTGCTGGAAACCAAAAAGATTATAATTACATTTATACTCTCAAACCAGTAATATACACACCTAACTAGTAATGAACCACATAAATTCGATTATATCCAGGCCCTTACTGAAGCAGAGTTGCATGTCTATTGAGTGAAGCGCATGATGTAATCACAAACAAATTACGTACTTCATGCACTCAACATATTTAACTATTTCTCCCATGATTTTAAGTCCAGATGTACAGTCATTTTTATAAAATGAATTATATTTAATGCTAATCATCTTCCCACATATTCATATAAAGGAATATGTACCATAAATGAAGACTTTTCCATATACTGATATACTAACTACAATACAGAGTACACAATAATAATCCCAAAAGTAAAATGATTTTCCATAAGCTAAAGCTTTATCTAAATCCAACTTTCCATTGCGTCTTCAGTCAGTGTAAGGTAAGTTGTGTACATAGTTCTCCATTGGCCCACCCTGTTGCTACTACCCATATAGCTTGAATTTCTTAGAAACTGCTCTGTTTCTTCAACCACGAACATAAAGAAGGAAACATTTTCTTAGCAGTTTCACTAATATTCATCGGCTGTTGTATTAAATCATAGGCACCTGGTAAGAAAGAAAAGATGAATCCATTAGACTAGCAGTCCACAAGCTTAAGCATGGGAATTAAATATCGAATTGTAGTAATTGTAGAAAATAATATCACACGCTATAATCACTCAAAACGCGGAGAACTAGAAAGAAATTACAGAACCAATAACTACAAAACAATTGACAAATAAAACAAACGAGTAATATACAGACTTAACTAGTAATCAAACACATAAATTTGTTTATCAGGTTGGACACAGTTTTTTGTTGTCTCCTTCGTTAACATGTCAGAGGGTGATTCAACAGCTATGATTCCGCCAAATGAAACTCAGTAGTTTAATTGGGAAAGTTAATAAATCAATGCGTTCACCATCTAATACATCTCTACCAACCTCATAAACATTTCAAAACATATATAAGTTGTGAAATCATGCACAAGAAGCATACGCTGAAATGTTACAAAGATGCAAACAAGGTTGGTTTTACCTCAATGCCTATCAACGAGAAAAAAAAGGATGAGCAAACTGATCGGAACACAGCAATTTGAATAAATCGCAGAAAAAGAGGCTGGTCTAAGAAATAATAGAAGAATAGACTTTTCTTGAATTGTTTTCATTAATAGCAGAATACACTTCAACATGCATATTGATATACAAAAACAACTAACTAATAAGTAGCCAAACATAGGGTATGATATACGTACATAATAGGCTGGTCTAAGAAATTTATGGCAACAGGAGAAACCAATGGTGGGACTCTAAAAAATGATGAGACAAAGAAAGCTATGATCGACTATTTCAACAACTCAAGGATTAAAAAACAGTTTCCATTGCTTTCCTTATTTATGAAGGGGTACGGCTGAGTACATCTAACTCCCCAGTACCCTGCAGTGACGGGAGCTTCGTGCACTAGATTTGCCTTTTTTATAGGTTGGGTAGTACCCCATTGGTTATGCCATTCGTTAACCCATTATTAAAACCACAATGAACACTCAATTAGGACTGTTATATACTCTAAAGGTAGGCAGATCTAAGCTTCAAATTTGGTTTGCCATATAACCACCTTATAAGCAAACCGAGACTGAAAAAACTTGAAAATAAATCATAATGCATGCACTGCATACTCAAACTCAAGAACTCATTATAATCATTGCACACCCAAAAATCATTTATTATAATTCTGTCCAATAGTACAGGCCTACGATAAATGGCAAACCCATAGCTGAATGAAATTAGTAGGGTCTAATTCCGTCCAATAGTACGGGCCTGCTGCAAAGAAGGTGGGAGGAAGAGTGTTGGATATGAAGAGTTAAAGAAGGTAAAGAGAGTAAGCTACGAGATAAACCTGCAAAAAAATCATTAAGCCCACGGTACCCGAATGGAATTAGCACGTAATGACTTTGAAGTGAAAATATATGTAAAAACATTCTCACAATCAATTCAACATAATCTGAAGAAATGAAGGATATGAGTTATTGCAGGATATGAGTTATGAAATCTCCCAAATAAACGAAGTTCTGAAATCTCCCTCGCCTAGTCAAAATACAGGTTTATATCAATCACAAACCGTGATGTGTGAAGATAACAATACATGTATGACAGTTAATAAAATGTAAAAGAAGGAAGACTCATAGAAGGAAGACTGAAGTGATAAAATGTAAAAGAAGGAAGACTCAAGTAATTAATTGTCAGGAGAAGATTATTGGTAAAAGAAGGAAGACGGCAGTTCATAACCTTGACCCAATGGCAGTGACTGGATACCAATCTTACTGATTGCTGTGAGTTGTGTACTTTGGAATTTGCATGGTCTGGGGAATTCTCGGGCAGTTTGAGGAATCTACGATTTAGTGCATAGATTTGAATCCCCAATTTTTATCCCTTATCGAGGCAAAATTGTTGACTGTAGAAAAATGAAAGTAGAAAAAAGTTTACTTGCTGACCCGAAAATCTCATAAGCTCAAGTCACACCAAAAATAATTTGTCGTCCTCAATCTACAATCATCAGCTCGGTTCATACCAAATATAATTAGATCAAGTCACCAAGCATAATTAGCTAAAAGAGTAAAGATTAAACATCAAACATAATTAAGATTTAATAAATGAATAATATAAAAACATAAACTTGACTATTCAAATGATAGGACAACCATGAAACTGTTGTTGTTAGAACATAAACATGAGGATACACTGTTTGAGTTGTTAGAAATAAATATTCGAATGATAGGACAATCATAAAACTAAAGATCCTAAGCTATTACTTTTAAATAAGAACACTGCCCACAACTGGAATAAAAAATTAAAAAACAAAAAGTTATTTAATCCAGCTAACAAAAAGAGATGATAATAAACATACAAAGATAATAAAATGTTTGAGTTGATTCATAAATTTTATGTTTCGTCTCAGTGAGGTCTAATAAATTTTTATAAAATCTTCAACCGTCTAAAGATAATAAAATATTAAACAGTCACTATGCCATATATATACTTTTCTATGAAGATCCTTCATCTCAGGCAGTGCATCGCGATATCCAAAAGCAATATATTGAAAAGGTTATAAAGTTTTAAGGTTAACCACAAATCTAGTTCACTGATATACACAAATCTAGTTAACTGAAATACACAAATCCTTAAATCTTAACTGGAAAACAAATTATAATTAATGTATATCTCACTGGTTCATATACTAAACTTCCATTCTGAATGAATAATGATCCCTTACCCATGATTGAACATGAAGAGTCATAACACCAAGGGGCTGGACATAGGATACAACAGCACTCTGTTCCCAATGCAAAAGAAAATCATAATTAGTCAACATAATGAACAAAAGATGAAGTGGTCATACCAAATGTAAAACAACATTTTTTTACTAAATATAGAGTGGATTTGAATTGTGAAAATAAACTTAACAACCTGTCCCTTTACCTTACATTAAACATCTGAACAACAAAATTTTTATTGTAAAACCCTTCCTACACAAACACCCACCTACAAACTTGGGCCCATGACATAAGAGGCTTAAAATGCAAATTCCAAATTGACCCAACAGATTAGTGCAGACAAACGAGTTACCAACTAACTAATAAAGATAGAAATAATGGAAACTGTGAGGCAGATTTAAGAATCGGCAATGTTAACCTCAACCTGAACACCATGTTCGATGGTGATGGGTGTGATATGCTTAACTACATTGGGAGATCTGAAAAGATCAATCACGCGCTTGTGAACTCGTAGCTCAAATCTATCAAATGTGTTTATTAATTCACCACAGGGAGACTTCCTAGTAGTTACTTTGAGAACCTTGGTAGGCATCATAATAGGTCCTTTCACCCTCAATTTCTTGTCTTTGGCTCCACGAACCAAATCAACACACACTTTTGATCTTTTGCTCGGAGGTTGAGTTAGTGAGTGAAGCTTCTTCAACCAAAAACAAAAGCAAATTGGGATGTAAAACTACATAACAAACAGCAGATATGGCATAATGTTAAAACTTTAAAACACCCAAAATTCACCGGAAAAAGGTGAAGTGTCATACCAGATGCAAAACCTACACCATATAAAGATTTAAAATATAGAACTAAGGTTGAGCATACTGCCTATTACTTGCTGTGAGCACAACGCAATATATACACACCATCTTTTGGCTTGGAGTTTTTTACTATACACTGCTTCTTAATCAGCTTAGGCTCCTCCTTTGAAGATGAATTTTGTTTCAACTTAAAGGACTACTCTTCCCTCATCTTCATCAGACATTTCCGGTTGCTTCCGTATCAGTGACTTGTACTCTTCATCTAAAATGCATCTTTTCCATATAGGAGGGATAATTCGATAACACATAAAACAAAACATTAGAATTAAAAAGTTTATTGTACTTAATACACATAATAGAACATCAGAATGGAATCAACTTGTATAGGACCCTCAAATGAACATGTATATGACTTGCACGAATTGAGGAATATACAGAATATTGGTTCTCGCACCAAAAGAAAACATACAACCCAAGCTTCACCTCATGTTCTTCACATGAGAAGCTCTTAGCGAGAAAAAAATTGACCTCTTGACACAAAGGAGAATTGAAGCATAAGAATCATATAGGCAAAGTTTCAGTAAAAAATTGAAAAAGGAAAGAAAAAAGTTAAATAACTTAGAAACCATCGCACCACATCCACAAAAAAGTTAAATCTCAAAACATCATTTTTGTTCATCACCATCCAGATCTCATGTTCAAGGAAAAAATAGATAGGAAATTGCATTTGCTATCGTGTGTTCTCAAATAGTTACGATCCAAAAGCAGTTACAACGATAGAAATAACATCAAGTTCAATAAAATTGAAAAGGGTAATATCATTTACAAAAATCGATATACATCTCAGGCATATGGACTATAAAGAAAGTAAAATATATCTAAGATAAAAGGTTGAGTTACGAAACCTTTCTTGAGCAATTTTGTCAGTTTTCGAATGATAATATCAACATTGCAATCATATATAATGAAGATCAAACACGCAAATTTATGTATACCAACAAACCATGCAAGTCCTAATTAACTATTTAGACCAAGACACATATAAACAATAAAAATGGACCATGTAAGTCCTAATTAACAATGTAGACCAAGAAACCTACCTTAATGTTAAATGTGTTGGCCATTATCAAAATGGTCCATGTTTTCCAAGTAACAATGTATACCAAGAAACAAAAGCAACGTCAGGGTACAATCAAAATAACTCCATATCATACATCAAAGTACTTAATAACATGACCCTCTACAATATCAGTAAATAAGTGGAAATTAATACATCTCGAGCATCTGAATTCTATAATATGATTAATTGCATTTTGCCTGTAAGAACCTACTATTGGAGGTTGTAAATGGTATAGTCATGTCAATGGTACAATATGCAATACTAAGACCACAACAAATGAGATGATCATATCACTTGTTAAAAAGCTCTTATAAATGAAAGCATAGTTTCATAGTTCCCAAATACAAAATTAGTATAAATAAATAAGATTTAATATAAGATAATGAATTAGCTTTTTAGTCAATACAATAGTAGTATCACCATTATTTATTATGAAAAAGAAACAACCGTGAATTCTATCAAGTAAGACCTTGAATGCTATTGATTAATATATATTTAATAGAGAATAATATACATGGGTGTGTAATTCATTCATACATCTCATATGAAAAACACACATGCCATAGAGAGTAGAGACCATTACCAAGCACATTATACTAATCTGAAGCAGACCAAATGGAGCTCTCACCACGACCCGTAAGCATAAAGTAGGTCTCCTTAAACACGAAAAAGGTGACCAGATGTTACTCTTGCTTAAACTCAATGTTATAGCAACAATGAACATAGCACCAACATAAGTTGGTCGGTCCTCCAATACAGATATTAATTCCCATGAAAATGAAAAAAAATGACAGTAGAAGAATAATAAAGAAATCCATAAATAATAATCATTCACGTGTCATCTACTTTCCTTCTGCAATTTATATGTTGTTACCCCCAAACCAAACAATGATATAAAGTTCAAATTAATTTGCCCCAAACTAATTTTCTGAACGAAGCCTGATACGACGGCTATTGTACATCATGAAAATAGAAACATTCATGAATTTTATTAAGTAAAACCTTGAATTCTATTAATAAATATAAATGTAATAGAGACAATATATATGGGTGTGTAATTCATTCATTCATCTCGAATGAAAAACATGCATGCTATAGAGGGTAGAGACCATTACCAAGCACAATATACTCACCTGAAGCGGGTGACTAAATGGAGCTCTCAGTGTGACCTGTAAGCACAAAGTAGGTCCGTCCATAAACACAAAGTAGGTGACCAAATGTAACTCTTGCTTAAACTCAATGTTATAGCGACAATGAACATAGCAGTAACATAAGTAGGTCGGTGCTCCAATACAGATACTAATCATTCACGTGTCATCTACTTTCCTTGTGAAATATATTAGTTGTTACCCCCAAAATCAAACAATGATATAAAGTGCAAATTAATTTGCGTAACGAATCCTCATACCATGACTACTGTCGACTAAAAAAAATATATTGGAGTTATAAAAATGAATCAAAAACTAATATGAAGTTAGAAATCGTAAATCAAACCTCAGAACTAAAAAAAGGGTGTTGATGTTGCAGAAAAGATGAAAACGAACCATATGTCAAATTCCCATCTTTGTAGGCATATTCACAAATTAATTTTGTGATATACAAAAGATTAATGCTAATGAAACAAATATTAAAATGTATTTTACATACATTAAACAGAGAGAATACTAAGCTACGGGTATGTCTTCGTCCAAGATCTAACTAATAAGAAGTAAAAATTGTTACATACCCTTTAAGAGTTCAAATGTTGTTTCAATGCATCTTGCATTTATGCGTTATCCAGTCGAAACCTTCCATTTAGATTTGCAAAACTTAAAAAAAAAACTCCATTTGAAACCTAAATCAAAGTCACACAGATATATACATAAATGCAACAAAGAACCCAAAATTGTGAAAAATCCCTAATTTGAAACCTAATTTGAAACAAATCAAAAGTTCTAATCGATGGAGATAGTACCTATCGCAGAAAGGAAAGTTGTGCAAAAATCAACCACAAAGTTGTAAAAAAAATAGCTAAACAAAACTTAAAATAATATATAAATTAGAATAAAAAAGATAAACTGAACTTAAAAGCTAAACTGATTCAGTTCAACTAGGCAAGAGAGCAATCTCATTCTGTTCCTTTTTTACTGTCCAAGAGCTTTAATATATATATATAGATTATGTAATTTTAGGACTTAAAATAATATTGATTATGGATATAGGACAACAAACGTTTCGTTTCCATTTTTAGTCCCTATTTTCAAATTAAAGGGACACGTGGCATGCTGTGATTGGTTGACGTTTTATGAATATGGGTCCGCGTCAGCGGCTTTATTCAAAAATAGGGACTAAAACCATAAATAAAATGTTTATTGTCCTATTTCCAAAATACATATTACAATAGGTCCTAAATTTATAAAGTCCCTAATATATATCTTACCCATAAAGCTTTAATAAATGTCGAAACTAAATAGAAACTAAACAACAACAAAAAACACAGATAAATCGAAACTGCCAAAATGGGAGGAAGGATCTACCTATTGACAGCAGGGAAGAAGAGGTTGGAGCTGAAGCCGACAGAGTGGCACCAGGATGAAGGGCGACAGTTGGAAGAGGGGGTCGCTGAAGCATAAGAATCATATAGGCAAAGTTTCAGTAAAAAATTGAAAAAGGAAAGAAAAAAGTTAAATAACTTAGAAACCATCGCACCACATCCACAAAAAAGTTAAATCTCAAAACATCATTTTTGTTCATCACCATCCAGATCTCATGTTCAAGGAAAAAATAGATAGGAAATTGCATTTGCTATCGTGTGTTCTCAAATAGTTACGATCCAAAAGCAGTTACAACGATAGAAATAACATCAAGTTCAATAAAATTGAAAAGGGTAATATCATTTACAAAAATCGATATACATCTCAGGCATATGGACTATAAAGAAAGTAAAATATATCTAAGATAAAAGGTTGAGTTACGAAACCTTTCTTGAGCAATTTTGTCAGTTTTCGAATGATAATATCAACATTGCAATCATATATAATGAAGATCAAACACGCAAATTTATGTATACCAACAAACCATGCAAGTCCTAATTAACTATTTAGACCAAGACACATATAAACAATAAAAATGGACCATGTAAGTCCTAATTAACAATGTAGACCAAGAAACCTACCTTAATGTTAAATGTGTTGGCCATTATCAAAATGGTCCATGTTTTCCAAGTAACAATGTATACCAAGAAACAAAAACAACGTCAGGGTACAATCAAAATAACTCCATATCATACATCAAAGTACTTAATAACATGACCCTCTACAATATCAGTAAATAAGTGGAAATTAATACATCTCGAGCATCTGAATTCTATAATATGATTAATTGCATTTTGCCTGTAAGAACCTACTATTGGAGGTTGTAAATGGTATAGTCATGTCAATGGTACAATATGCAATACTAAGACCACAACAAATGAGATGATCATATCACTTGTTAAAAAGCTCTTATAAATGAAAGCATAGTTTCATAGTTCCCAAATACAAAATTAGTATAAATAAATAAGATTTAATATAAGATAATGAATTAGCTTTTTAGTCAATACAATAGTAGTATCACCATTATTTATTATGAAAAAGAAACAACCGTGAATTCTATCAAGTAAGACCTTGAATGCTATTGATTAATATATATTTAATAGAGAATAATATACATGGGTGTGTAATTCATTCATACATCTCATATGAAAAACACACATGCCATAGAGAGTAGAGACCATTACCAAGCACATTATACTAATCTGAAGCAGACCAAATGGAGCTCTCACCACGACCCGTACGCATAAAGTAGGTCTCCTTAAACACGAAAAAGGTGACCAGATGTTACTCTTGCTTAAACTCAATGTTATAGCAACAATGAACATAGCACCAACATAAGTAGGTCGGTCCTCCAATACAGATATTAATTCCCATGAAAATGAAAAAAAATGACAGTAGAAGAATAATAAAGAAATCCATAAATAATAATCATTCACGTGTCATCTACTTTCCTTCTGCAATTTATATGTTGTTACCCCCAAACCAAACAATGATATAAAGTTCAAATTAATTTGCCCCAAACTAATTTTCTGAACGAAGCCTGATACGACGGCTATTGTACATCATGAAAATAGAAACATTCATGAATTTTATTAAGTAAAACCTTGAATTCTATTAATAAATATAAATGTAATAGAGACAATATATATGGGTGTGTAATTCATTCATTCATCTCGAATGAAAAACATGCATGCTATAGAGGGTAGAGACCATTACCAAGCACAATATACTCACCTGAAGCGGGTGACTAAATGGAGCTCTCAGTGTGACCTGTAAGCACAAAGTAGGTCCGTCCATAAACACAAAGTAGGTGACCAAATGTAACTCTTACTTAAACTCAATGTTATAGCGACAATGAACATAGCAGTAACATAAGTAGGTCGGTGCTCCAATACAGATACTAATCATTCACGTGTCATCTACTTTCCTTGTGAAATATATTAGTTGTTACCCCCAAAATCAAACAATGATATAAAGTGCAAATTAATTTGCGTAACGAATCCTCATACCATGACTACTGTCGACTAAAAAAAATATATTGGAGTTATAAAAATGAATCAAAAACTAATATGAAGTTAGAAATCGTAAATCAAACCTCAGAACTAAAAAAAGGGTGTTGATGTTGCAGAAAAGATGAAAACGAACCATATGTCAAATTCCCATCTTTGTAGGCATATTCACAAATTAATTTTGTGATATACAAAAGATTAATGCTAATGAAACAAATATTAAAATGTATTTTACATACATTAAACAGAGAGAATACTAAGCTACGGGTATGTCTTCGTCCAAGATCTAACTAATAAGAAGTAAAAATTGTTACATACCCTTTAAGAGTTCAAATGTTGTTTCAATGCATCTTGCATTTATGCGTTATCCAGTCGAAACCTTCCATTTAGATTTGCAAAACTTAAAAAAAAAACTCCATTTGAAACCTAAATCAAAGTCACACAGATATATACATAAATGCAACAAAGAACCCAAAATTGTGAAAAATCCCTAATTTGAAACCTAATTTGAAACAAATCAAAAGTTCTAATCGATGGAGATAGTACCTATCGCAGAAAGGAAAGTTGTGCAAAAATCAACCACAAAGTTGTAAAAAAAATAGCTAAACAAAACTTAAAATAATATATAAATTAGAATAAAAAAGATAAACTGAACTTAAAAGCTAAACTGATTCAGTTCAACTAGGCAAGAGAGCAATCTCATTCTGTTCCTTTTTTACTGTCCAAGAGCTTTAATATATATATATAGATTATGTAATTTTAGGACTTAAAATAATATTGATTATGGATATAGGACAACAAACGTTTCGTTTCCATTTTTAGTCCCTATTTTCAAATTAAAGGGACACGTGGCATGCTGTGATTGGTTGACGTTTTATGAATATGGGTCCGCGCCAGCGGCTTTATTCAAAAATAGGGACTAAAACCATAAATAAAATGTTTATTGTCCTATTTCCAAAATACATATTACAATAGGTCCTAAATTTATAAAGTCCCTAATATATATCTTACCCATAAAGCTTTAATAAATGTCGAAACTAAACAACAACAAAAAACACAGATAAATCGAAACTGCCAAAATGGGAGGAAGGATCTACCTATCGACAGCAGGGAAGAAGAGGTTGGAGCTGAAGCCGACAGAGTGGCACCAGGATGAAGGGCGACAGTTGGAAGAGGGGGTCGCTGAAGGGATGAGTGAAATGTTGGAGGGTTCTCTGTGGTGCTGAAATAAAATGAACGGGAGAGAATGAGTTGAGTTTCTCTTCAATTTTGGACATGGCACAATCTTATACCCTTAGGGTTCGTTTGGTTCGAGGTTTGGTAAGGGAATGGGAATTCATAATTTCAGAATTCTAAGTTCCTGAAATCTTCAATTCCTTTCCATTGTTTGGTTCAAGCAAGAATTTCTTTTTCCCGCCATCTAAAATCCCTTCTATGTAAACTGTTAAAAATATATAAAATATATATTATTTTTTGAAAAAGTTTAAAAAAACGTATTTTGGTACACTTTTATTTAAATATAAACAGTTTTTAGTAATTTTTTTTTAATTCTTTACAAAAAAATAAAGTTGTAAAAAATAGTTTTTAAATAAAAACAAAAAAAAGGTTTTTGAATAACTTTTTTTATTAATCTTTCCTGAAAAATAAAGTTGTGAAAAATGGTTTTTTTTCCGTTTTTTTCCTTAAGCAAAAAAACAGTTTTTTTTGTTGTAAAAAAACAGTTTTTTGAATGTTTTTATATTTTTAATATATAAAAAATAGTTTTTTTAATGTTTTTATTAGAAATATAAAAACATTCAAAAAACTATTTTTGTACAACAAAAAAAATGCAAAAATAAAACTGTTTATATATAAAAACTGCTTAACAAAACACATTTTTTAATGTTTTAAACAAATAACACATATTTAAAGCATTAAAAAATGTGTTTATTAAACATTAAAAAATGTGTCTATATAAATAAAAATGTGTTTATATATTAACATATTAAACAGTTTTTTTTTGCATTTTTTTTGTTGTACAAAAATAGTTTTTTGAATGGCGAAAAACATTAAAAAAAACTGTTTTTTATATATTAGAAATATATATTAACATTTTATTTAAAAAAAATCAGTTTAAAGAAACATTTAAAATATATTTTTATAGTTTTAATCTATAATACACTGTTAATATATTAAAAAAAATGTTTATATATGAAAAACAGTTTTAAAAACACGTTTTTTAACTTTTTAAAAAAATAGTACATATTTAAAACATTTTTAATAGTTTATATGGAAAATTATTTTTTAACTTTTTTATTTAAAAAAAAAAGAGTTTTAAAAACATTTAAACATTTTTGTAATATTTTTATATATAAAAAACACTGTTCTAAAAAACCCGCCTTAAGATTTTGACGCCTTATACTTGGTAAAACCCTTAAGGTGTACTTTTTCTCTAAAAACAACAATGCTTTAGTGAAACGATATCGCCTTTTAAAGATTTTTTTGCAAACCGAACCATTATCTCATCCAAAATAATCAAATAGTATTTTTATTTGCAAATATTCAGACATATTTTTATGATATGTACAATTTTAGTATTTTAATAGCCTTGTTATGGTTAAAAATATTAAAATATATTAAAAAGACCTAAACGCCTTTTCACGCCTTTTTACGCCAAGGCCCGCCTAGGCTTCTAAGGCTTAAGGCTTGGCCTCGACGCCTCGATCACGCCCCGCGTTTTTTAGAACCTTGATAAAAACTGTTATTAAAGAAAAAATGTTATAGTATAAAAATGTCATTCTTTTTTTTATATATAAATGGTGTAAACTATTTTATTTCCTATTAAATGAAGTGAGAGAACGTCACTTGAATATGAGATAATGAATCATTAAATGAAGTGAGAGAACACTTCTTAAAAAATCATGTGATTGGACGACATCAAAACTTGATGTCGTTGAACACATCAAAAAAAAAAATCGAGAAAGAGAGAGTGTGTATGTGTATGTGTATGTGTGTGAGAGAGAGTGTTTATGTGTGTGAGAGAGATAGAGAGAGCATGTGTGTGAGTGAGAGAGAAAGAGAGTGTGTATATGTATGTGTGTGCGAGAGAGAGTGTGTGTGTGTGTGTGTGTGTGTGTGTGTGTGTGTGAGAGAGAGAGAGAGAGAGTGTGTGAGAGAGAGAGAGAGAGAATGTGTGTGTGTGTGTATGAGAGAGAGAAAGTGTACTTATGAGTTTATGTGAAATGGTATTTTTGTCTCACCACAAAAGTAAGGTAATATGTCTGAGAATATAGGATTACCCCCATTTTAGAGGGGAAAGGAGAATCCAATTTCGTGGGAATTCTAAATTTCAGGAATTCTAAGTTCCCCCTTAAATCTCCAACCAAACATTGTAATTCTAAATGAGGGGAATTCTAAATTCCATGAATCCTAAATTTCCTTTCCAAACCTCGAACCAAACGAGCCCTTAGATCTTAATAGGAGGTCAAACCACAATCCTTTGATTGTGTAAACTAATCTTGACCCTTAATTTGTTGCCTTAGTGCCTCGATCATCACCTCTTACTGTCTTAACTCTTTATTGAATAGTGTCACTATTTTACTTCATATATATATACTAGCGGATACCCGTGCCGAGGGCACGGTGATAAATTTACCCCCGTGATAAAACCCAGCCCATAAAAAAATTAAAATTAAAATTAAAATAAATAGTCAAAAAAATCCATATCTATTTATTAATAAAAAAAATTTAATTAAAAAAAAAAACAGCTTTTAGCATGACATTTCATGCATGGGCATGAAATGTCAAAAATATCATACATGTCTTGGAGCCATCCCCATATGCTAGCTTATTATATGGATATATATTAGGGTCTCCAACATATCTCATTAAATATATTTATGAACATATCTATTTTTTTTATATAGTAAAAAATAATTTTGAGTTAATATTTTTTATATGGGGTTCATGATATTTCAATGTGCCCCTATAAAAATATTCAAATCAAAATAATGTGTTTTGATATTTTTTAAAAATAGGTAAAAAAAACTGACAGTTTTAAAGGGTAAAAACTGACAGTTTTTTACCTATTTTTTAAAAATAATAAAAAATATTATTTTCAATTGATTTTTTTATAGGGGCACATTGAAATATCATGAACTCATATAAAAAATATCATCTCCAAATTATTTTTTTTACTATTTTAAAAAAAGGGTATGTTGCTAGGAGGTATGTTGGAGAGCCTCTCTCTCTCTCTCTCTCTCTCTCTCTCTATATATATATATATATATATATATATATATATATATATATATAAACAGAAAAGTTCTTAGAGGGGCTTCCATCTTTTTGTTAACGAGCGCACCAATTTGAAACACCAATCCAATGACTGCGATTAATTAATAAAGGGTGACAATTGTCAATGTTACTATCCAATGACTGCGATTAACTGAGAAATAATGGAGCAAATGGATGCGATCAGATGAAATAAATTTGAAATAACTGATTGAGGTCAACGATTCATTGCTAGAAATTCACAGTATCCCCCCATTCTTGGGGGTGATCAACCATACAAAGGGTTATTGTGCCCCGCTAGGGGAAGGAAAATAGGTTGAAAATACTTTTTCTTCAAATTAAGCTATTGCTGGTTGGATGAAATAAATACTAATGTTTGCTTTCTTATTTGCTTTGTTCAGTTGGGTCAAAGAAAAATGAGCCTTCTCATTTCAGTTGTGAGGATCTTATCAAAGTTTGGAAGCTAAAGAGGCCTTTGCTTCCAGACGTAGAGCACCTTATGTCAACGTCCTTTCTGCTCGAATATACTAATTCTATGACTAAATTCATAGCTAGGCTTGTGGATTCCATCCCTGAGATACAAGTCCTTTCAATAAGTGAGGGATCCTCTAAAGCCTCCACCTCGTCCTCTTTTGAGCCTATAGATGTGTACCGTTCATGCTATTGAGGAGGACGAAATGGCACTGACAAAGTGGAACCTTACTCTTGTCGACGATTCCGACCTTAGCAACTACCCAAAGGCAAAGGTGCCCAAAAAGAAAAAGGTCGGAGGTCCTTCCGAGTTCGTCACTCTTATTGATTCTTCCGAAAAGGAGAAAACAAAGACGGATAGAGCCTTTCCTTCCTCTTCAGTTATTGTTCCCACCAAGAGGGTAGATGTCTTTAAGATACAAGCAGGTAAACAAAGATACATGATCTGATTTCGGACAACAAGAGCATACCCAAAATCATAGCGTCAAATAATAAGTAAGCGCAAATTTTTATTGCCTAAAACTTCGTCCACACCTTTCAAAACATCAATACCCTTGATCTTTAACAAATCTCAACTAGTTAATTGTTTACCAATCAATTGAAGCATTTGGATTTTTGTTTCACACTAGTCCGTACTTCATAGAAAAGGAAGCGCGTCTAAGATCTTATATATATATATATATATATATATATATATAGACAGGCTCTAGTACTTACTAAGTATACATACCTACTTTTTTAAAATAGTAAAAAAATAATGTTTCGGTTTAAATTTTTTATACGACGTTTAAACATTTCAGGAGACCCATATAAAAAAATCAACTCAAAATAACCTTTTTTGCTATTTTAAAAAAATCGGTCAAACTTCCGCATCTTTTAAAGCACTTTCAAAGTTGTGAAAGTTTGACCATTTTTTTTAAAATAGCAAAAAAAGTTAATTTGAACTTTATGCATCTCTTGAAATGTTTAAATACCATATAAAAAACTCAAAATAGGCTTGCGCTAGCAAGTATGTATACTTGGTATATATGAGAGCCGCTCTCTCTCTGTATATATATATACAGGACGTCTCTCCGACGAACTTATTTAACGGGCTTAAATGACGGGCTTAATATCGTCCACACGATTTAAGGACCGCTATCATCTTATTGGACCACCTATGGGGGGACGACTTTGTCTTTTTATGCCTTTGTCTTTTTCTAATGTTATAAGAATAGAATTTTCTACCCCAATAATTTCTATAGTCTTTTAAGCTTATTTTAACGCTTAATTAATCTGGAAGTCTAAGTGTAGAAGTTTCAGGGCTGCTGCTACTTCTTAAGCTTCTTCCGTCACTATCGTACTGTAGTTCTGAATAGCGAGGATTATCTATATAAATAATTTCTTCAGGGAGTCTAGAAATTGAAAGAGGTTTCGCTGGAAAATATTCTAGTCTTAAATACCTTATACGGTATCTTGGGTTTATCTGTCTAGTTTCTTTATATATTTGATTAATAATATCGATTATATCGTTATCTATAAATTCGTCTGAATTATTATCACCATAGGATGACAAATATCTTCGGTATGATCTAGTGGCAGCTGTTTCTACGTTTTTAAGGAGAGGACGGATTCCTCCAGCTCTAATCAAAGTAGCCTTTGTTTCAGCTAATCTTTTACGTCTAATAAATTTTAATACGTCTATACTATCTTCAAGTATCCTAGTGTATTCTTGATATTTTTCAGGTCTTGATAATTCTTCTGCAAAATCTTCAGTTCTTAATTTTTGTCTAAAGAGATCACGGATCCCTATTCTAATTATTTCTATTCTAGGTACTTCTCTTCCTAACCACTCAATGATTTGGTCTATGTAATTAAAAGTACCACCTGCGTATACTAAAGCAGATTCTATTAGTTCTTTATCTTTAGTGTCTGTAAGAGTCCAGTCTTGAATTTCTCTAGTTAAGTCTAAACTTGTTTAATTAATAAATTCTAAAAAGTCTTTAGTGATTTGTAAGCTCATATAAGATTCTTTTTAAGGAAATAATATGTAAAAATAGTTAAGGGTTTGGTTCGAGTTATACCTTCCTTCTGGTCTGCAATATCTTTATCTTCTTCCCTTTGTCTCTTCAGCCTTGTTACTATTCTTCTCCGGTCTCGGCCTCCTACAACTCTCTCTTTATGTGTCGCACCTCAATCCACTACTTTGGCGATTGACCCGTTTCCTGCCTGTACACCTTCACGCCTAACGCTCACCTGGCTAACGGCTCATGGCTAATCGGCACCTGACGGCGGTTCACCAGTATAACACCTTGTGTGCTACACCAGAGGTTCCACATAATAGTCCTCTATGAACAGAAAGTTGGAGACAATTTGGAAAATTATAACAACTTAACATAAGAGATTTCTGGAAAAGAAAATACTTTTATTGCATAAGTAAATACAACTCTCCCCTCTCCTCTAACTATGAGAGGTTTACCGACTCATATACATATTACTCTCTATAAGTCTACTCTCTCTTAGAAGTCTAATAATTGATCACTCTCTCACTCCTACAACTGATGTCTAAAACACAAATGGACGCTCCCTTTTATAGATCAAGGGTACTACAAAATGACTGGTAACCGGCTACCAAAAGCAATCCGGTTGAAAGCATATAATTATTAAGGCAACATTATCTCCAGAATCTTATCAGCTTGGTCTACAAGCTTTTAACGTCTTTTGATAATTTGGGGAACCTTTTTCTTTTTGAAAAGAAAGGCCAGCTGATGGGGCATACCAAGTCTTCATCATGAGTCTTGTCATTTTGTAATAATACAAGAGCATCAAATAAAGTCTTCCTCTTTTTTATTAGTCTGGTGGTCCATGTGGAGAAAGCATCTTTTTTCTTTATGGAAAGCAGAGTCTAAGAAAATGAGTCTTCTTTCTTCAATAATTCTTCCACTACTGAGGGGCCCGTTGTTGTATCTGCGTCTTCTTCTTCCTTGTCTTGGTTTGGTAAGGCATTGTTGAAAAATTCATCAATGAGGCCTACCGTTCTAAGGCTAGCTGGCAAAGCTATCTCTACCGTTTCTTTGGATTCTTTCTTGAGCCTTCCATTGAATGGCTCATCGGCTTGGATTATCAGGTCTTCTTTGTGGTAGGCAGTGTACCACCTGTCTTCTCCTGTCAATAACTCCATGATTTCAATTGTCTCCATGGCTTGAGCGATCTGGAGCTTGAACTTATCAATAATTAAATCTTTAATCTCGTCTTCTGATAAGATCTCAACATCTTCAAATGTATAATTAGAAAATCTAACAAGTCTAAATCCTTCCACTCTCATTCCTCTGCAGGAACTTGGAGCAATCTGATAGATTCTAGCAAATAAAGGAAGGAAATCTTCTACTTTTTTAACATACTCATGGACTATTTTTCCAAGAGCAACAGAATCTTCTATAGTCTCAATTTGGATGAGTCCGATGAACCCATAGTCTGCTAAGGTTATCTGGGCAATTTCTGCTTTCCCATCAAGATAAATCTTTAGAACGTCTTTGAAGAAACCTTTCATTATTAAAGCATCTCCATTAGTCTCAGATAATAACATATTGAAATGTTCAATAATGCTATTAGATTCTTTCTTATAGTCTTCTGTTAATGGAAGATTATCATGACCAAATGGTATAACAATCTTAGTCTTAAAAGTCTTTTTCTGATAACAAAAATTATCAGTGGGTCTAGCTTTGGAGGATTCTCCAAGAGTCTGAGCATATGTTTGAGTTTGTGGTCTAGGTATAGCAGTACCACTGAATTGGGTAACTGCAAGTCTTTGAGTCCTCATAAATCTGGCAATAGCTATCAAATTTTGTTTGAACTCGATCCATAGTTTATTCTTCACATTCCACCATATGGCGTCTATAAATTTGATCAAGTCTGGGTATCTTTGATCGGGTCTATATTGGGGAAAATATATCTTCCCAATGAGTCTATTTTGAGAAATAATCTCTTGTCTAGATTTTCCAGGAGGAACTAAGATATCATCAAAGTTCTCTAGGATTGGTCTTTCTTGAGAGTTTTGAATATGAGTCGGTCTTTGCGTTACACCAGCATTTGGTCTTATGCGTCTAAGATAGTCTGCAACGTCTTCCCTGTTCAGTCTATTCGTTCCAGAGGAACTCGTGTCTTCTAAGTCTTCTGTTTGCAACATAAAACATGAAATAATATTAGTGTTAGCAAACATTGGCTCTCTTGATATAATGTCTGGAATGGTATTTTCACTTTCCTTAATATGTATAACAGAGAAGTCATAACGATTAAGCAATTGTTGCCATCTAATTAGTCTATTAGTCCTTGATTTGGACAAGTCTAAATCCCTGAATTTTACTGCATAAGAAGAGTCAGTATAAACAGTAAAATGTTTAGGTCTAAGAAATAATATATATTTTTCTATTGCCCTTACTATGGCTAAAACTTCTTTTTCATAGGCAGTGTATCTTGTTTCTGGGTCTGTAAAGGTTCCAGAACTATGTCTACAAAGTTTCTTCTTCTTTGTCTGATGATCAATGGCAAAGTATACTGCTCCCCATTGCTTATCAAAGGCATCTGTTTCTACTATAAACTGGTCTTCTGCATTAGGCAGTTCAAGTAAAGGAATGTTCTTGAATGCATCTTTAATTTGTTTTATTACTTCAAAATCATCTTTAGTCCAATAAAAGGGATTGGTTTTGTTTGTTCCTTTTAATTTGGATGTTAAGTTTTGTCTTTTTGAAGCAAGGTCTTTAATAAAGTCTATAGCACAAATAAGCAATCCTAAAAATGATTGTAATTATTTTCTATCTTTGAGTTGGTCTGGAAACTCAAGAATCTTTTTGGTTATGTGTTCTGCCAAGGATAATTTTCCTTTATTAATATGCATTCCCACAAAGTCTATCTCAGTCTGAAATAATTGCATTTTCCTTTCGAAAATAACAATACCATGTTTATTTAATTCTAAAATAATCTTTTTAAGATGGTCTACATGCTCTATCTCAGTCTCACTTGCTACAAGAATATCATCTATGTAAACAAGACAAAATTTTGAATAAGTTCTAAATATATTATCCATTCTTCTTTGGAAAACTTGAGGAGCATTCAAGTATCCAAATGGCATGACTAGCCATTCGTATTTTCCTTGGGGCACACTAAAGGCTATCCAAGTAATACTGTCTGGATGCATCTTAATTTTCCAGAAGCCTGATTTGCAATCAAACTTACTGAATATTATTCTATCTTCAATCAAATTGATTAAATTATTCTTGTCTGGTATCTTATAAGAATCATGAGAGAGTAGCTACAGCGGAAATATTGCGACTTCTCAAATAAAATCCAATTTTAATTAAACCCAAATTTTAGTTAAACCCTAAGACATGCATCTAGATGATTTATCAAATAAAATATAACATGCAGGATAAAAACAAACAATTTCAGGAAAAATCCCCCAAAGGGGCAAAACCTTTTATTTTCATTATAATATTGTAACATACAATTTCGGATTACAATGAAAATACAATGACTAAGAATTACCCTCAGGTATCGGATTCTGTAGTCAGCGGCGGGAAATATCCCTTTTCAGGAGGGCTGCAATGAAGAAGAGAAACGGCTTCTCCACAAGGGTGTGACACAGAAATACCCGCAGGTGTCGAATTTTCCCTTTCCAGGAGGGCAGCAATGAAGAAGAGAACGGCTTCTCCACAAGGGTTGAACAATAGAAAAGCTTATGTTCTAGGGTTCCAAAAGATTCACAAAAGTAATTGGGATTTTTGTGTGTGAATCAAAAAGATGTTTGGCACATCAAAAAACGAAGTCTTGTTGTGTTTTATCTCTTAAAAACGTTTTCTCAAAGACTTGAAAAAATACACCATCGGAATAGTAATATATATAGGAAATATAAGATGGTGGATAAAAAGTTCACGGAACTGTTCGAACTTATCCCAGGCGGACCGGTCTGTCTTGGGGGCGGATCGGTGCGGATGACCGGATCGGTTCTTTTATTCCAGGCTTCATCGGTTCGCTTGCGGTCCGGGGTATACTGGATCTGCAGCAAGCGGATCGGTCCGGTTGAGGGGCGGATCGGTCCGGTATAGAGGCAGACTGGTCCGGCTTCCCAGAGCTTTAAAAAACTTACTTCTTATTTTTATAAAAAACATTTTATAAAAATTTCCCAATACTAAATATGAACTTTAAGGAACGTAAAAACAAAATTTTACCAAGTTCATTCTCGCAGAGGCTATGATGTTGAAGACGCTTTGATATTCGGATCCGTTGATGTAGATGCGATCTTGAATTTCTTCAACGGTGTAACGGCGTACGACATACAAATTGATAATGGACAAAAATTTCCTTACAAATATCCCCCTATGTCTATGCCGGTACATACATAAAAAATATCCGAATTATCAACTTATGACCTATACAAATCTACACTCCCATGAACCCTAAAGACGGAAAGATACAAAGGTATAAATCTTCATCGTTTGTTCTTCAATCTTTAACAATCATCAAATCTCAAAGCTTTTCTCATCAGGGTGTGCAATATATTGATCTTCAATCTTCATACCTACACACATGAGACAAAGCAAATACCACGTGACATATCGAGTTTGAAATGAGATAAACATGGATACCAATATTTAATAAAAACATAAGCTATATCTCAAAAACTCCCCCAAAGTTCAAACTCCCCCATAATATGATAATTCTTTCTCCCCCTTTTTATGATGTCCCCAAATAGACAAGTGAGAAGAATGAATCAAATAAGCAAAATCGGGGTGTCACGGTATACAAAACAGGGCATCAAACAATATGGTAAACGTGCTCTTGCAAGGAGATGCTCAAACAAATCTTCTCAAACTATTTTTGAATTTTCAAATTTTTCATACAAAAGATAAGATACCAATGTGAACAAATATGATACAAAAATTACACCATGGATTTAGACTCAAACAACCAAGTCATGGAAACGGAATGAATGGGTGTGAACACATTCGATAGGTAAATCAACTCAAGCAATCATATGTGCACGATGCATACGTGTACTCCTAACGAATGAACATCAAAGGTATCCTTAGGTGTAAAAGTTTGTTGAATTTAGATGACATCGTCTTATGCAAATCAACAAATCAAAGTCAAATGATTTCCACACCAATAACGTCCAAAACTATATAGCGCATTTTCAAGAATTTCAAGGACTTGCAAACCCATTTTAATTCTCCAACCAAACTCCCTCATAAATATTTTCTTTTATGAGGTAATCTAAATTCTCAAACTTTGGAGAATTGGTGCAAAAACCTAAATGGCCCCTTTTTGGCATGAATATCTTTTTATTGCCTTTCAATTTTTTTCGGGCTCTTTTAACCTCTTTGGACCTCGGATAATAAAATTCCTCAATTTTTTAGGTCCTTTTTAACGGTGGCTTAGTATTCGCAAAGGCTAAAGAACCTTTCACAGCCCTTCCCCGTTTTCAAACAAAGCACACAAACTCACAAAACGGTCCTTATATCCACAATTTCCTTATAAAAATTATCGCGCTTGGTTCGTTTTAAAGACAGGATTGAAGTGAAAACACCCAACCAACATGTGATAAGACAAGCACAATAATCAGACAAATCCGTGCAAGTGTGCATTAAAGGAAACATGAGTCAAACATGTAGGAAGAAACACTCAATTACATCTTAATGACTCCAAACATTATAAAGCACATGGATGAATTGACCTATTGTCTCAAAACACTATCAAACAGTCACATGAAAATAATGGAATGATGTTGTGACTTGGTCATCCAAAGTGTTCATCCATAAACGGTGCAAAAAAAACAAAAATCTTTTTGGATTTTCTCAAAATTTTATCAAAATAAAATCTTTTTGTATTTTTCAAAAAATTTCAAAACAAAAAATATATACAAAAAGTACACATGTCATAACACTAGCAAACAAGTATAAATCATGAAACCACAACTAGTGTATGACAAACATGCAAACACAATCAACCAAAAGATTTCACATGGGGTGAATTACGTGCAAGAAAACGGGAATCGTGGACAAATAAACCATAAGCATCTAAATCCGATTTTCTAACCCAAATTGATGTGTAACGAAGAGTGGGGGTTTTGGGAATCGAATTTATTCTTTCATTAACCTTCCTAGGTCCATTTAAAAGCTTATAACAAAAGTGCCTAAGATGACCTTGCCTACCGCAATGTGTGCAAGAGTAAATCGGGCGGTTTGTGTTACCTAAAGGTGGCCCTCTCCTCAAGTTTATCGGTTGCTCTCTCCGAATTTGCCTAGGTGGGTCTCTCCTAATGATCCTAGGAGGTTCTCTCACGATGTTCCTATGGGGCGCCTTTTTAACAAACTTAGGTGCCTCTTTCTTAATAATCCGAGGAGGCTCTCTCACACGTGTGGGAATGGGTGCAACATATTTTTCAAGACCAATCCCACCCCTATTCGTTTTGATCTCGACTGTGCCTAAAATCTTATCAAGTTTTTCAAACCTAGACTCCAAATCAAATTTCACTTTACTTGAATCTTTCAATTTCACCTCAAGTTCACCTATCCTAGATTCAAGTACTCGTTTAGAATCCTCAAACTCTAAAGGCTCCTTTTTCATAGTCTCCATCAACCCTCTAAGACTATCTCTCTCACCCTCAACGTACTCAAGCTCTCTTTAAAACTTTTCACATGAGCCCTAAGTTCTTCAACTAAAAAATCATTATTTTTTATGGCACGCTCTTTCAACTGAGCTTTCAATTTCAAATTTTCTTTCTTTGTTTTCAAAGTTTCAGCATAAAGTTCATTGAAAGCAGTTTGCAAGTCATGCTCATCTATACTTTCCTCCTCACTTTCATCCACACTCCCATCACCTTCACTATCATCACTAATCACATGGATGGGAAACTCTCCTAGAAGCATAAAAAACTTCTTCTTCCGAATCACAATCACTAAGGGTAGAAACATGAGAAATCGGTTTATTCAATTTCTTCTTTAAATTTGTGGTACACTCATGTAACGTGTGACCAACACCCTCACAACAAGGACACCTCTCAGATTCATTTTCAACAGAAGATTTAAAACAAGAGTTCGTGTGAATTTTCCAATTAATTTTTTCAAAAATTTGACATCGAAGATCATCAAAACCATCAAAAGCCATTTTTGTGCAAAATCAGGATCAAAACACAATAACTTAGTGCAACAGGATCTAATACCAATTTGTAGACGTGAGTAGACAAATTGTATCAGAAAGTATAAGTCCTTGAAAAATCAGGATCACGTGATAAATTAGCGTAACCCGCTCTGATACCAATTTGACGACGTGAGAGGTCAAATTGTATAAAAAAATAAATCCTTTAAAAAACAGGATCACGCGATAAATTAGCGTAACCCGCTCTAATACCAATTTGAGAGAGTAGCTACAGCGGAAATATTGCGACTTCTCAAATAAAATCCAATTTTAATTAAACCCAAATTTTAGTTAAACCCTAAGACATGCATCTAGATGATTTATCAAATAAAATATAGCATGCAGGATAAAAACAAACAATTTCAGGAAAAATCCCCCAAAGGGGCAAAACCTTTTATTTTCATTATAATATTATAACATACAATTTCGGATTACAATGAAAATACAGTGACTAAGAATTACCCTCAGGTATCGGATTCTGTAGTCGGCGGCTGGAAATATCCCTTTCCAGGAGGGCTGCAATGAAGAAGAGAAACGGCTTCTCCACAAGGGTGTGACACAGAAATACCCGCAGGTGTCGGTTCCTATGTCGGCGGCTGGAATTTTCCCTTTCCAGGAGGGCAGCAATGAAGAAGAGAACGGCTTCTCCACAAGGGTGGAATAATAGCAAAGCTTATGTTCTAGGGTTCCAAAAGATTCACAAAAGTAATTGGGATTTTTGTGTGTGAATCAAAAAGATGTTTGGCACATCAAAAAACGAAGTCTTGTTGTGTTTTATCTCTTAAAAACGTTTTCTCAAAGACTTGAAAAAATACACCATCGGAATAGTAATATATATAGGAAATATAAGATGGTGGATAAAAAGTTCATGGAACTGTTTGAACTTATCCCAGGCGGACCGGTCTGTCTTGGGGGCGGATCGGTCCGGATGACCGGATCGGTTCTTTTATTCCAGGCTTCATCGGTTCGCTTGCGATCCGGGGTATACTGGATCTGCAGCAAGCGGATCGGTCCGGTTGAGGGGCGGACCGGTCCGGTGGCGGATCGGTCCGGTATAGAGGCGGATCGGTCCGGCTTCCCAGAGCTTTAAAAAACTTACTTCTTATTTTTATAAAAAACATTTTATAAAAATTTCCCAATACTAAATATGAACTTTAAGGAACGTAAAAACAAAATTTTACCAAGTTCATTCTCGCAGAGGCTATGATGTTGAAGACGCTTTGATATTCGGATCCGTTGATGTAGATGCGATCTTGAATTTCTTCAACGGTGTAAAGACGTACGACATACAAATTGATAATGGACAAAAATGTCCTTACAAATCAAATTCACAATTCTTATTTAATTGTCTATAATCTATAACCATACGTTTTTTTCCTCTTTTACATTCAAATACATTTTGAACATAGAAGGCTAGGCTATTATGTCTACTTTTACTTTCTCTAATAATGCCTAACTTAAGCATTTCATCTATGTCTTTCTTGAATTCTTCCTTATCTTCTTGTGAGTATCCTTTCTTATAAGTTCCACCACTAATAGTGGCATCTGGGTTAATAGGGATGATTTCACAATAACTTTGGTCTTTATCCCACTTAGCGATGTGATTTTCTCCTAAAGTAGGCTCTGTTAGTTGCCTAATCTTTTTCTTTTCTACTTCTATATCCATTTTCTTCTGTTTGGATATAGCTTGAACCTGTAATAAGGTACGCTGGGCTTTATCTAAAATGTCTTGTTGTATAAGCGTTATTTGCTTATAACACTTTTGGTCTGGACACTTACACTCTTTTTGTAAGGGTTTAGTAATATCTAGGGCTTCTTGTTGGGTTGTAGGTCTAGGTCCACCATGCTCAGCTGAAGAACTCTGATGTTTTATGGATCTATAATTGGGTTTGACCTGCATATGGTCAAAGGCAGTCTTATGATCTATTAGAGGGGCTTTTATATTAAATTCCTCTTAATCACTAATTAATATCTTATCGTTATACTGAGTATAAGGATGATATTTACTAATAAAGTCTTGTCCTAAAATAATGTTTCCTGTGAAACTAGGACGAGGATCCATTATCCAAAACCGATGATTAACGGTTTTGTTGGTCTAATTTCCTAATTTAAAATAAATAGGAATAGTCTAGAAATATAAGGTAAATGGATCTCCATTAGCCACCTTACCATAGATTTCTTGAGTACTTTCTAAAAAATAGTCTTCAGGGAAGGCATTAGCCTTGCAAATACTCTGAGAGCACCCTGTATCTATAAAAGCTGAAAGTCTTTTAGGATAGTCTTTATGTTGAACAAATAATTCTACAAAACAAGCATGTGGTTTAGTAAAAATTCCTAAATTATTCTTTTCTAAAATAGATATTCCTTTATGAGGTTTATCTATAAAATCTAAGGGTATTTGGTCTTCTGAACTACTATCAGAATAGTATTCTTCTAAATCATAGGAAATTCTCTTTCCTTTGAAGTCTTCATTTTCTTGCAATCTTTTGGCTATATTTCTATCAATGTCTTGATAATATGTTTTTATATCTAAGCCTATTTGAGCGTCATACTGGCTAGTATAAATTGCTCTAAATCTAGTTCTCCAACAGTCTTCATGGTAGTGTAATTGACAAATAACACAAACCATAAATAATTTTGTTTGTATAATCTCAAAGCATTCTACGCATCTGAAGTCTTTCTTGCAACATTTCATTTCAAATGTGCAATAATGTCTTTCATCAAAGTAACATCTAGGTATATAGGTTAGTAAGATAAGGTGTTTCCAAGCTCAATATAGGAATAACAATGGCAGCACAGTTATATAAAGAGATAAGAGAATGAGAGGAGGATAAGAGGAATCAACACCGGAATATAAGTGGTTCAGCCAATCTGGCCTACGTCCACTGTGAGTGTGTGAGTAATATCACTTAATAAAGGCACTAATGGCCATGGATACAATCTCTCAAGCTCTCTCTCTCTACTGTAGATTTAGACAGAGCTTTGGCTAGGGTTGAATAACTGGGATCCTTTTACAAGGTAGGGGATGATCCCTATATATAGTGCCTAGGGGGTGTAATGTACCCCCCATGCATGTAATGAGCATGTGTGTGGTTGCCTCACCAATGTGGGAGTGCCATCTGTCACTGTCACATGTAAGGAATGATGATTAAATATTCTCCCCAGGTGTGGAGAATAATCTTGTTACAACTGATTTGTGCCCATGTGTCCTTATCCAAATGTCAACAGATGCTCGGCCGCCATATTGGTGGATGACCTCGGCCTGAGAGAGGTCGAGGTGTAAGGGCTTGATGTTTGTTCAAGCCGAGATGTGTCATAGGGAGTCTCGGCCTGATCTCGGCCGAGACATTATGCTGGGGTCGGCCCCAGCCGGGGTTGGACTAGTTCCATGCTGATGATTACTAAGGCTTCTTGTCACCTCAGCCTGAACTCGGCCGAGGTTGCCATACCCAGGTGTACGAGAGTGCTGTTGATGCCTGTGATGCGCGTAGCGTCCATTGGAAATGTAGGTGATAGTGTCGGCCCAGGCCGACACTAGTCTGGCCGAGGGATGATATCGCGGGCCCATGGCTTATCTAGGGTCGATCAATATCTCAGCCATCATCTCGGCCGAGGTTGGTGTCTTTCTAGGCCGAGGTTACACTTGGGGCATATCAATCACCCCCCAGCCCTTAGTCATATGCGAGGGCAAGTGGCTAGGGGATTACTACACCTCTGAGGACTGTTCGTCCCAAGCTAATTCCTGCATGACACCTGTCCACGCTTGAACGTGCTTACTTGGTTTGCGTGTGCCGTCAGCTGTCCTTTAGGTCTCCCAAGACAATGATGTGCCTTGGTAAATGTGCCCACGCATTTAAGGGTTTGAACCCTTCTTTTTCTCTTTCTTCTCCACTTCATTCCTGCGCACAAACTGTTCTTGCGATTTCTCTCTCTCCAAAGCTTCTCTACTCAACACTTCTTCTGCCGAAGCCTTTGTCGATTTTCTTGCGAGTTTTCTTCATTTCATTCATCGATTCATTTCCAGGTACTTCTTCCTTTCCATTTCCTTTGTTTCTGGTATTTGGTTTGCATTTTTCGGCGAGTTTTTAAGTTTTCCGGCGAGTACCATTGTCTCAGGCGAACTGGGTTTGCTTTAAACTTCCAAGTTTGATCTTTAAACTCCTTTATTTCACAAGTCAATCGTGTTTATAGTTTTAGGAATTTTTCCCAAGTTTTGGGTCGTCCTCTGATGCTCAGACCTTTATACCAGCTTCTTGAGGATTTCCCCTCTCTCAGAGAGAAGACCCTAGAAAAGATTAGGCAAATAGAGAGAGCTCAAGAGGAAGCTCGTAGGTCACAAGAGTTTCCCATTAGACCCTTGTTTCCACCACCTCTGAGGGTTATATATCCTGACCCCCCGGAGAACTTCTATTAAAAAGGGGTGCCTGCTGATCCAACACCTATGTCTGAGTCTGAAGCTTCTACCTCAGACCCCATGTCAGTGGACTCTTTCCAGGAAGCTATGGATTTCACACCTCGGCCTGATCAGTCCCCTGATCAGGCCGAGGTATCCAGCCGAGCTTCATCCCATAATGGCTCCAGCACCTCAGCCTCTTCTTCAGAGGTTGAAGTGCTTGAGCCGAGTGTGGCTGTGCCACCCATTCTTGATGCCATCCCCCTGTCGGCCGTCATAGGGGCAGAGTTCGCTCAGAGATTCCCTAGTAACCCATCTACATCTGCTCTGGCCGACGTTGAGCTTGATGATGATGAAGATGCTGAAAGCGATGTCGACATCTCTGAGGCGGCCGAGTTCTAGAGCACAGTCACTGAGGTTGATCTTCTGTGCTTCAGATATTTGTACTCCATCAGTCCTTCCATCAAATTAAGGAGACCTCTGAGGGAAGAGAGGGCCTATCATGGCCGAGATGGGGAAATTTGCCTGTATGAGCAAATGTTTAAGTTAGGGTTTCGCCTACCCATTCATCCCATCATCAAATCCATTCTCTCTTACATCAACTTGGCCCCCTCACAGCTATCTCCCAATGCCTGGAGAGTCATCATAGGGGCCATTATTCTATGGAGGGCAGTTCACCACTCTGACCTCCCAGTTCAGGTCTTCGTTGGTTGTTATGTCCCAACCTCAGCCAAAAACCATCCGAGATACTATCATTTTGTGGCTCGGAGGCCTGAGAAGAAAATGCTCCAGGTGACCCAGACCTCAAATCATAACTGGAAGCCCCGTTATTTTTTCGCCTCAGGACCATGGGAATTTGGCCCATGCGTTCCCTCATCCACACTTGAGCCGAGGATACCCCTCAAATGGGGAAAGGTCTCCATGTCTGCCAGGGCCGACCCTGGTCTAAGTCTTCAGAATATGCAGAAGGTGAAGGCCCTGCAAGACCAAGGGGCACATGGTCTGTTTGTTAAGTTCAAACATTTACTGACCCCCCAGTATCTCTCGGGGACGAGCCTGGGTGGAAGTCCCCTTGTTGACTTTGGTAAGAATTTTGATTTTAAGTCTAACCTCTGAACTCATTCATATCTGATTTCTAACCCATATCTTTTAATCTTTTGCAGAGCGACCACCAGGCATTACAGACGAACTGTGGGAGATGGCTGCTCCGAGCTTGGCGAGGCTTGCCAAAAAGGCTGGTCTGGACGCTCCTCCCCCAGCTCCCTTAACATCCAAATCTCAGGCTTCCAAGAAGAGGGCCCCAAAAGCCCATGCCTCTGAGGATCAGAGGCCGACCTTGAGGCAAAAGAAGGCCTCAGATGCTGCAATTCCAATCTCTTCGGCCGACATCCTGACGGCTCATCTGGATCAGCTGAAGTTGACTGATAGTGTGGTCGGCAACAGCAGGCAGGCCATGGATGCATTCGCCTATGTAATGACCGAGGCTGACAAGCGTTTCTACAGAGCTATGGACACCTCCCTGCTGGTTGAGTTCGACCTTCACAGAGCCGTCCAGGTACGTCTTGATCTCTCGTAAAAATTTTATAAGTGCAACATCTGACTTTTCTCCCGCTTAACCTCTTCATTAAATGTGCAGGGAGTGACTGCAATGTATCAACTATCGAACTGGGCTATGAGGAAATTGCCCCTTATCTAGAAGGGGCAAGAGGCCGAGAAGGTTGAGAGTGCCCTGAATGCTGAGGTTGACTGTCTGAAGTCAGAGCTGCAGAATTCTGAAAATAAGGTCAAGGGGTTGGAAAAAGACATCTCTCTGCTCGTCAAAGATCACGCCAAAGCCCTGAAGGCCAAAGATGACGTGCTGCAGCAGAAGGTCAGCTCGGCTGTGAAGGCTGCCCTTGAAGATGCTTCGGACAAAATAATTTTTGACTACAAAGGCTCAGACGAGTTCATGGGTTTTGGCTTTGAATATCTTGAAAGAGGTATCAAGGCCACTACCAAATGGGCTGAAGTCAGAGAGAAGGAGGTCGGTACTCTAAAGGCCTCTGACTTTATAGGTCTCGGCTTTGCAGATCCCCAGTTTGCACAGGCTCTTTAAGAGGTAGAGGACTAGGCTGCTGCACCTGCTGACACTGCAACTCTTGGAGGGACTGAGGTAGGTGGGGGAGACCACACTGATGACGTGGCCGAGGTGACCAACGCTGATCAAGTCAACCCAGCCGAGACTGTTAATGTTCCCCCCTCAGACCTTTAGTCTTTTTTAACTTGCAACAAAAATTTGTATTCTGTAACTTGAAATACCTCGATATTTTGTAAGGAATATTTGTAATCAATGCCTCTGAATTCTATATGATTTCTTCCTTTTACTGAATGTCAATCTCTTCTATTATTTTGTTGCAGTGTTCTTGTTTATACTCAATAATTCTGGCCTCAGGTCTCTTCACCACTGAATTGTAATTAGGCTCTGAGGTCATCACCTCAGATGTTAGCCTCACACTTAATTTCACCAAATTAATGATGTTAAGGTTCTGAGGTCATCTGTTAAGGTGTCTGATCTTAGACCTCGTCACCACCGAGTGATGTTATGAAGGTCTGAGGTCATCACCTAAGACGTTAGCCTCATAACTCACCAAATTAATGATGTTAAGGGTCTGAGGTCATCTGCTAAGGCGTTTGAGCTCAGACCTCGTCACCACCGAGTGATGTTATGAAGGTCTGAGGTCGTCACCTAAGACGTTAGCCTCATAATAAATTTCACCAAATTAATGATGTTAAGGGTCTGAGGTCATCTACTAAGGTGTCTGAGCTCAGACCTCGTCACCACCGAGTGATGTTATGAGGGTCTGAGGTCATCACCTAAGACGTTATCCCCATAATAAATTTCACCAAATTAATGACGTCAAGGGTCTGAGGTCATCTGCTAAGGTGTCTGAGCTCAGACCTCGTCACCACCGAGTGATGTTGTAAGAGTCTGAGGTCATCACCTAGGATGTTATTCCCATAATAAATTTCACCAAATTAATGATGTTAAGGGTCTGAGGTCATCTACTAAGGTGTCTGAGCTCAGACCTCGTCACCACCGAGTGATGTTATGAGGGTCTGAGGTCATCACCTAAGACGTTATCCCCATAATAAATTTCACCAAATTAATGATGTCAAGGGTCTGAGGTCATCTGATAAGGTGTCTGAGCTCAGACCTCGTCACCACCGAGTGATGTTGTAAGGGTCTGAGGTCATCACCTTGGATGTTATCCCCATAATAAATTTCACCAAATTAATTATGTCAAGGGTCTGAGGTCATCTGCTAAGGTGTCTGAGCTCAGACCTCGTCACCACCGAGTGATGTTATGAAGGTCTGAGGTCATCACCTAAGACGTTATCCCCATAATAAATTTCACCAAATTAATGATGTCAAGGGTCTGAGGTCATCTGCTAAGGTGTCTGAGCTCAGACCTCATCACCACCGAGTGATGTTATGAAGGTCTGAGGTCGTCACCTAAGACGTTATCCCCATAATAAATTTCACCAAATTAATGATGTCAAGGGTCTGAGGTCATCTGCTAAGGTGTCTGCGCTCAGACCTCGTCACCACCGAGTGATGTTATGAAGGTCTGAGGTCATCACCTAAGACGTTAGCCTCATAATAAATTTCACCAAATTAATGATGTTAAGGGTCTGAGGTCATCTGCTAAGGTGTCTGAGCTCAGACCTCGTCACCACCGAGTGATGTTATGCTGGTCTGAGGTCATCACCTAAGATGTTAGCCGCATAATTAATCTCACCAAATTAATGATGTTAAGAGTCTGAGGTCATCTGTTAAGGTGTCTGATCTCAAACCTTGTCACCACCGAGTGATGTTATGAGGGTCCGAGGTCATCACCTAAGATGTTATCCCCATAATAAATTTTAACAAATTAATGATGTCAAGGGTCTGAGGTCATCTGCTAAGGTGTCTGAGCTCAGACCTCGTCACCACCGAGTGATGTTGTAAGGGTCTGAGGTCATCACCTAGGATATTATCACCATAATAAATTTCACCAAATTAATGATGTCAAGGGTCTGAGGTCATCTGCTAAGGTGTCTGAGCTCAGACCTCGTCACCACCGAGTGATGTTATTAAGGTCTGAGGTCATCACCTAAGACGTTATCCCCATAATAAATTTCACCAAATTAATGATGTCAAGGGTCTGAGGTCATCTGCTAAGGTGTCTGAGCTCAGACCTCGTCACCACCGAGTGATGTTATGAAGGTCTGAGGTCATCACCTAAGACGTTAGCCTCATAATAAATTTCACCAAATTAATGATGTTAAGGGTCTGAGGTCATCTGCTAAGGTGTCTGAGCTCAGACCTCGTCACCACCGAGTGATATTATGCTGGTCTGAGGTCATCACCTAAGATGTTAGCCTCATAATTAATCTCACCAAATTAATGATGTTAAGAGTCTGAGGTCATCTGTTAAGGTGTCTGAGCTCAGACCTCGTCACCACCGAGTGATGTTATGAGGGTCTGAGGTCATCACCTAAGATGTTATTCCCATAATAAATTTCTGGTCTAAAGAACGAAGCAAGAACTGATATGGAAATTGATCTTTATTAATAACCTCTTCTCAGTAAGATAGTACATTTACATAAAATTCTATGCAACATCATATGTAATATCTCTTGAGATGGTCAGCATTCCATGGGTTAGTGAAAGGTTCTCCTTTTAGGTTTTCTAGCCTGTAAGTGCCAGGCACAACCTCTTCCGTTACTTTGTAGGGGCCATACCAGTTTGGGTGTAGCTTGTTTGCCTTCTGTAGGGTCTTCTTTAGCACTAAGTCTCCCACTGCAATGGGTCTTGACTTCACCCTCTGGTTGTAGAATTTCGCTGCCCTCTGCTGGTAGGCTGCTTTTCTGACCTCTGCGTCTTCCCTTCTTTCTTCGATGAGATCCAGGTCTAGCCTCCTCTTTTCCCCATTGCTGTCAGGGTCGTAGGTCTGAATCCGATGAGTTGGTAGTCCTACTTCCGTTGGTATGACGACCTCTGAGCCATGTGCCAACATGAATGGGGTTTCTCCTGTTGGTGTCCTTACCGTGGTTCTGTAGGCCCATAACACTGCACAGACCTCTTCTGTCCATCTCCCCTTCGCATCTTCTAACCTCTTCTTGATTCCATCCAAGATTGTTCTGTTTGTGACCTCGGTCTGGCCGTTTGCCTGAGGTCGACCAGGAGATGAGAAGAATTGCTTAATCCCCGCTCTTAGGCAATACTTTTCTATGGAAGAGTTCTTGAACTGGGTCCCATTATCTGAGATGAGAGTGTTTGGGAGGCCATATCTACATATGATGTTCTTCCAAATGAACTTGAAGGTCTTCTGCTCTGTAATTGTTATTATCGGTTCTGCCTCCACCCACTTTGAAAAGTAGTCAATGGCAACTATCAAGAATCTATAGTTGTTGATAGCTCTTGGCAAAGGTCCTACTAAGTCAATTCCCCACACCGCAAATGGCCATGGAGAAGAGATTGACGTCATAGGCTGATGGGGTTGATGAGGGATAGTGGCGAACCTTTGACATTTGTCGCACCTCTTCACATAGTCTGCAGCGTCCTTAGACAAGGTAGGCCACCAGTATCCCTGAGTGATGATCCTCTTGGCTAAGGGCCTTCCCCCTATGTGGCTAGAACAAGAACCCTCATGAACCTCCTGTAAGACCTGGGGTACTTCGATGGGATGCACACATCTGAGGAGAGGCAATAGAAACCCCTTTTTGTACAAGACGTCTCCTACTATTGAGAACTTGGCAGCCCTGTACCTCAACTTTCTCCTTTCTATCTTGGACTCAGGTAGCTCTCCGTCTCTTAGGTATCTGACGAGCGGGTCGATCCATGAGTCTCCCAGGTTCACATTGTGACAAGGGCTACATACCTCGTCCTCCTCGATGCTTGCTTTTCCTAAGACCTCGATTGGAATGGTCCTTCCCAAATCTGTCTTCATTGCCGAGGCCAGCCTTGCCAATGCATCAGCGTGGTTGTTGCTCAGCCGAGGCACTCTCTTCAGCTTTGCTTGTTCAAAATACTCTAACAACCTTATTACCTTCTTTAAGTACTTGACCATCCTTTCGTCTTTGGCCTCGTATACCCCCAACACTTGATTGACAACCAACCTTGAGTCGCTATGGAGTAGGAGTCGCTTTACTCGAAGAGTTGTTGCCAATAAGAGACCTGTTATCATGGCCTCATACTCGGACTCGTTGTTTGAGGCTTGGAAGTTGAATCTCAAGGCGTATTCAATATTGGCGCCATCTAGAGCCGAGAGTATTAGCCTCGCGCCGCTTCCACTGTCATAGGAAGAGCCATCAACGAAGAGACTCCATACGTCTGCATCTGATGAGAAGACCCCTTCTCTCATAACCCCCTTCTTGAAGAGGTATCTATCCTCTTCGTTCTCTTCTACTCTGCTTCGGGTTTTGCCTGGGACGACCTCTTCTTGGCCTCAGAAGACATTTGGTGCAGTCTCTTTCGAATCTCGGAAGACACTACGGTTCGTCTCTTCGCCGTCATCTAAGCCTTTCTCTGTCTCGGCCTCTTTCAAACTTCTATCGGCCTCTTCCCAGGTGAACTCTGCGATGAAGTATGCAAGTGCCTGCCCCTTGATGGCTGTCCTAGGCTGGTAGGTAAGATCATACTCTCCCAGTTCGATGGCCCAGGCCATCAATCTTTCGGACTTCTCAGGCTTGTGCAGAACCTGCCTTAGTGGGGAGTCAGTGAGCACTACCATGGAGTGAGCTTGGAAGTAAGGCTTCATTTTCCTTGAGGCATGTATTAGTGCATAAGCTAACTTATCCATTCGGGGATAATTTTGTTCAGACCCTTGAAGGGCCTTACTGTTGAAGTACACAGGCCTCTGGATTCCATCCTCTTCCCGTATGATGGCCGCGCTGATGGCTGATTCAGAGACTGCCAGATACACAAACAACCTTTCCCCCGTGATGGGCCGAGACAGCAACAAGGGAGACCCTAAGTAGGACTTGAGCTGGTTGAAAGCTTTTTCACGCTCTTCGTCCCATTGGAAGGCTTTTCTTAGAACTTTAAAGAATGGAAGACACTTGTCCGTTGCCCTAGAAATAAACCTGTTCAGGGCAGCCACTCTTCCCGTGAGTCTCTAAACGTCCTTGATACTTCTAGGAGTCTTCATGTCGAGCAATGCCTTAATTTTCTCAGGGTTCGCTTCAATCCCCCTCTGATTAACAATGAACCCCAGGAACTTCCCGGCTCCTACCCCGAAGACACACTTCGCTGGGTTGAGCTTCATTCTATACGAGTCCATGACATCGAAGGTCTTCTCAAGGTCCGCTACGTGAGTGCAAGCTTTCAAGCTCTTCGTTAGCATATCGTCCACATACACCTCCATGGTCTTACCTATTTGCTCCTCGAACATCTTATTGACAAGACGTTGATACGTTGCCCCCGCATTTTTCAAACCGAAGGGCATCACCTTGTAGCAATACGTCCCTTTGTCAGTAATGAAGGCTGTCTTCTCAGAGTCTTCAGCATCCATAAAGATTTGGTTATAACCTGAATAAGCGTCCATGAAGCTCATGAGCTCGTGCCCTGCCGTTGCGTCCACCATCTGGTCTATCCTAGGTAAGGGATAGCTGTCTTTCGGGCAAGACCTGTTCAGGTCAGTGAAATCTACACACATTCGCCACTTCCCATTGACCTTAGGCACGATGACTGCATTTGAGAGCCACTCCGGGTAGGTAACCTCTCTTATGAACTCGGCCTCTCCTAATTTTTTCACCTCTTCCCGGATGACATCATACTTCTCCCTGGAGTACACCCTTCTTCTCTGCTTGATCGGCCTGGCATCTCTGTCCACGTTGAGCTTGTGGCTCATGACCTCAGGGTCGATGCCAGGCATGTCTGCGTGACTCCATACGAAGACACTCCGTCTCCTCCTGAGGAAGTTTATCAACTCTTCCTTGATTCCTGGCTCTAGGGCCTTACCGACCTGAACGGTTTTTTCCATCTCGTCCTCATTGAGGACGATGGATTCTACCAATCCGCGTCCTCACCCTTCTTCAATTTTGTTTCGTCTCTTGGGTCAAGAGTGTCAATGCTGTAAGTGGTGGTTGCTCTCTTATGGGCCTCTCTCTCTTCAGCCGAGTTGAAGTAACACTCCCGTGCCGTGGTCTGGTCCCCTTGCACTTCCCCTACTCCATAAGGAGTCGGGAATTTTAGCATCTAATGGACCGTCGATGGCACGGCTTCAAACTCTTTGAGGGCCACCTTCCTACGATGAGGTTGTAGGCCGAGAAAACGTTTTCATCCATGACAAAAAAGTTTATCTTCTTGGTCAGCCTCTTAGGCCACTCATCCCCCATCCGTACAACCATTTCATACATGCCCAAGGGTGCACCTTTTCACCACTGAAGCCTATCAATGGGTGATGGTAGGGCACCAACCTTGCCCTGCTAAGACCCAGGCTCTTGAAACAAGGCCAGAACATCACGTCTGCTGAGCTTCCCCCGTCTATGAGGATCCTCCCTACTTTGCACCCATGCACCCTTGTTGTTATGACCAAAGGGTCATCATGGGGGGCTAAGATACCCTTGAAGTCGAGTCTGGAGAACCCCACTACGAGGGTGTCCATGTCTACCTTCTTCCTCTTCTGCACGATATCGGAAGACGTTAGATTCACAACCTCAGGCTTGGCCACTGACCTGGCCTATGCTACATGAGCCTTCCTATCGGCTACCTCAGAGCCACCTCCTGCAAATCCCCCACATATGGTGCTAACACCAAAGGAGATCATACCGACCCTCTTCACCGGGGTGTTGTCATCCTTTAGCGGAAGATCCGGGTCGTCTTCATCATCTCCCTCTGAATCATCGTGCCTTATGGCCGGGACATCGCCACGGCATCTGTCATTTCTTCTCTTCTTAGGGTCTTCTCTTCCACCCTTTGGAGCCTTGCCATCCACATACTTCCTCAGCTTTCCAGATTTCAGCATCTTCTCAATCTCATCCTTTAAAGCGAAGCATCTATCTGTGACATGGCCGTGGTCCTGATGGAACTCACACCATAGGTTTTTGTTCCTCTTATGTGGCGGGGCCTTCAGTTTCTCAGGCCACCTCAGAGTCCGATCAGTCTTAATCTCATTGAGTATGTGCTCACAGCTCACAGTCAGAGGAGTGTAATGAGAGAACTTATCATCTCCTGACCTCTTCTTCCCCTCTTTCTTACCTTGGGGCCTTCCTATGCCACCGCGGTTCTCCTCCTCATACTTGGCTGCCATCGCCTCTTCCGTATTCATCACCTTCCCTGCGGTTGCCAGCAGCTCCGCCATAGACCTGGGGGGGTCTTCTGCCAATTTCCACAGTAGCTTCCCCTTCTGGAGGCCTCCTATAAGGGCGGTCATGGCTATGCTCTCTTCATAATCTTCCACCTCCAACTTCTCTTTGTTGAATCTTGCTATGTAGTCTCTTAGGCTTTCACCCTTGGCCTGTTTGACATACAACAGGTGGTTAGTCTTCTTTTGGGGTCTTACCCCAAAGCAGAAGTTGTGGATGAACTATTCAGCCAAGCCTTTGAAGTTCTCAATTGAGTTCTTCGGAAGGGAGGTGAACCAACTATGAGCTGCCCCTGTCAAGGTCCCTGAGAAGACCCTACACTTCATCTCATCAGGGATCGAGTAAATGTCTGCTGCTGACTGATACATCTCGATATGGTGCACAAGGTTAGTGCTGCCATCATACTTGGGAGTCACTGTAGGAGGCTTGAACTTGGCTGGGGTTGGGAACCCCACTATCCTAGCCACAAATGGGGAGCCCTCTGAGTAACCCCTATGTAATGGGTCCCTGCTTTTAATGAGGTCTCCTATCTTCTCCTCGAGGCGTTGGATGGAATCATTCCAGGGTCTTCTGTCATCAACTTGGCCGAGGTTATCCCCTGCCACCTCCCTGCGATGGACAGAGGGTTCCCCAGCCGCAACACGTTGGCTGTTGACCTCTTCCTGCTCCCTGGCTCTTCCTCCACAGGGTCGGCCTTGGTCTGGCCGACCTTGCCTACCCCCTCTCTGATAGTCTGCTGCGCTCCTCGACCTCGATAACCTCTGTCTTAGGTCATTCACCGGCCCAGCCTCTCAAAGGCCGACCCTATGCTCAACCTATCAAAGGCCGACCCTCTTTGTTGGGCCTCTTCTCTTCTTCGGCCGACACATCCTTGACTCTGCCTAAGAGGTCGTATAGTGTCATTTGACACCTCATACGGCTCCCCACAGTCTTTTGGGTCTTCTTCAACTTCTAGGTCATCATACCTGTCCTCTGGGCAAGGGTTTCCCTGCCTCCCCAGGCGCAAGCGCCTAGGGTCAACAACGTCCCTTCTCTGCTGGGGTGCAGGCTGGTCCTTCATCGGTGCCTGGGGTGGTCCTCTGGCATCAGGATGGGGCTGAACTATCGCCAGAGTGATCATGTCCGGTAAGACTCCAGGTGGCCTCATCATCATGGTTTGGCTGAGCTGGACAAATTGCTCCTTCATGGCTTGTTGTGTTACAGCTAAAGATTTCAAGGTTACTGCTACCTCCGCCATTTCGGACTGGGGAGGAGCCTGACTGGAACTAGCCCCTCCACCTCTGGGCGGCGGAAGTGGCGGTGATAATTCTGGTGCCATGTGTTAACAATAAAGAGCTTGAGCAACAAGTGAGCTTAATACCTTTAAGGACCTCTTTCAATGGTGAAACAGCTCCACGCAAGGAGTGGTTCCTGGTTCACCACCAGAGTTTCCGGTGAGGTTAAGCTGAAGAAGAGGAAGAGATAGCTTCTCATTCCCACAGACGGCGCCAAAATGATGATGCCGGAATTAGCACCACTAGATAAGGTGTTTCCAAGCTCAATATAGGAATAACAATGGCAGCACAGTTATATAAAGAGATAAGAGAATGAGAGGAGGATAAGAGGAATCAACACCGGAATATAAGTGGTTCAGCCAATCTGGCCTACGTCCACTGTGAGTGTGTGAGTAATATCACTGAATAAAGGCACTAATGGCCATGGATACAATCTCTCAAGCTCTCTCTCTCTACTGTAGATTTAGACAGAGCTTTGGCTAGGGTTGAATAACTGGGATCCTTTTACAAGGTAGGGGATGATCCCTATATATAGTGCCTAGGGGGTGTAATGTACCCCCATGCATGTAATGAGCATGTGTGTGGTTGCCTCACCAATGTGAGAGTGCCATCTGTTACTGTCACATGTAAGGAATGATGACGAAATATTCTCCCCAGGTGTGGAGAATAATCTTGTTACAACTGATTTGTGCCCATGTGTCCTTATCCAAATGTCAACAGATGCTCGGCCGCCATATTGGTGGATGACCTCGGCCTGGGAGAGGCCGAGGTGTAAGGTCTTGATGTTTGTTCAAGCCGAGATGTGTCATAGGGAGTCTCGACCTGATCTCGGCCGAGATATTATGCTGGGGTCGGCCCCAGCCGGGGTTGGACTAGTTCCATGCTGATGATTACTAAGGCTTCTTGTCACCTCGGCCTGAACTCGACCGAGGTTGCCATACCCAGGTGCACGAGAGTGCTGTTGATGCCTGTGATGCGCGTAGCGTCCATTGGAAATGTAGGTGATAGTGTCGGCCCAGGCCGACACTAGTCTGGCCGAGGGATGATATCGCGGGCCCATGACTTATCTAGGGTCGATCAATATCTCGGCCATCATCTCGGCCGAGGTTGGTGTCTCTAAGCCGAGGTTACACTTGGGGCATATCAATATATAAGTCTAGAGTATCCTGAGAGTCTTCATACTCATCAGTATCACTATAGTCTTCCGAATCACTGTCTGTGTATGCACTATAGATACTAGTATTATCATCATCTTCTATGTCTGATATTTCTATAGCATATAGGATATCTAATTCTTCTTGATCTGCATAGTCTAATATTGTATTAATAATTTTAATACTTTCTTTTTCTTTCTTATTAGGGCAGTCTTTAGCAAAGTGTCCTTCTTTGCCGCAAGTCCAACATTCTTTGGTGGCAGTCTTAGATTGAGCTACGTCTTTCTCTTTCCTATAATTAGGAACCTTCTTATACTTACTAGTATTCTTCTTAAAATATCTTCTTTGGTTAAATCTATTTTTCTTAGTCTTAGGATCCTTTTTTCTAAAGGTAGTAGATTGTCTAAATTTATATTTCTTTGGAAATCCTAAAGGTCTAGTCTTAAACTTCCTATGTTTCCATTCTACTTTCTTTTTTAATTTCTTAAATTCACTTCCACATCCCCATTGGATTGGAGCGATGTCTCTTTCGTATTTGATTAGAGGGATCTGCTTGAAAGTTTCTTCTATTAACTTTCCTTGAGTTATATCACGTCTTTTAGATATAATATAGTCTTTGGCGAAATTGATTCTTTCACCAAGGGAGTTATTCTTAACTCCAGCTACTCCTGGCCAATTCCTATATTCATTAATTAGGATTTGTCCTATGGCTGGTATCTTTCTAAAGTATTCATCTTTTAAGGTATCTCCAAATTCTTTAATTTGGTAATATAGCTGCTCGTAATTATTGCTATATTCATTTATCTTATCTAATTTGCAAATGCTAAAGAGGGATAACTTAGTTTTTGCTAGGTCTTGTTCATTGATCTGAGCTAGATGTCCAGCTCCAATGAATTCTGATGTGAATAATTGAATATATTCTTCAATTGATCTTTCTTCTACGTTTTCTTTCATCTTCTCAACCTTAGCTAAGGAGTCTTCATCTGTAGCCTTTCTTAAACTATCTAAGTAATCTTTTGCAATACCTCTAATGGATTGCTCGACGTACTGCTTATATGAACTTGTATCCCATTGTTCATTAGATGCAAAACACATGTTAATCTGGTTACGCCATTCATCTAAGGCTTTCTTCCTATCTTGAACATTGTCTAAGTTAAGGTATATACCTACTGAATTTATGGCTTGGCTTGCCATTGTCTTAACAGGAGTGAAACTCTTGTCACTAGTTGGAAAGTCTTTTATATAATCAGGTTTAGTCTTTACTACGGTGCTTGAGTATATAGGAATATTTATTCCTATTGGCTTACTAAAAAGTCTAGGAGCATCTTCTAGCCTACTACTACTTCCTATCTCTTGTTTACTAGGTTCTACTTGTGTAGTTGGCATTAGTCTTTGTTCTCCTTCTTCTATTAGTCTTAGGTTTCTAAGAAGTTCTTTAGTATTCTTAGATTCTTTTAATTTTAATATGCGGTCTTGGGCTATCATATTAAATCTTTCTCTTTCTTGAAATCTAACAGAATGACTTTTCTTAAGGTTATCTTTAAATGTCTTCATATCCAATTCTGAGGGTTCATGTCCAAAGTTTTGGATCCCAGCTTTTTCTTTAATTAAGTCGTTTTGTTCAAATGATCTTCTAGGTCTAATTATTGGGGCTTGTCTTAGTAAACTAACACTAGTCTTACTACTACATTCTCCTTCTGAAAGATCATTAATTATGGCTTCTCCCATATTCCTAAATCTAATTTCTTCGGTTTGGATATTCTTATTGACAATCTTAGGAGGACCAAACTGGATGGTAACATTTCCAGTGACGTCGTCTTGATTAATAAACAAAGGTTTATTTTGTATAGTCTTGGTTTCTTGGAATTCTGGCAATTGCCAGAGGGTCTTAGCTTTTTCTTTCATAGGTCCAGTATTCCTAATACTGTAAGTATGATTATAGTCTGAAACATTGGTTCTAACTAAGATTTCTTCATTAAGTCTACCGCTAGGAATTCCCAATTGCATTCCTTCATAAGGAAATTGGGAGAACTTCACATAGCTTTGAAATTCTATATTTATATTAGCGTCTGGGATAATATAGTCTTCATAGCCACTAGCATATAAGATTAACTTAAAATGTTTAGCTGTGTCTACGGTTACTGTAAATGCCGGAATGACATTAAAGTATCCTATGTTGTCTGACATTTCTAATTGGGCTATCCCAGTAAGGCTTTTCTCAAAATCTTTCCATCTTTTGTCTACTAAACAACATAATATGTTGATATTATTCTGAGGTCTATGTAATCCTTTGATTCTTGCTTGAAAGAGTCCAAAGGTTAGGAATTGGAACTTCCTATCAGTTCCTCTAGATCTAAGCCATTCTGAGTCAAATAATTAAAGCTCAGTATAGAATTTGTCTAACACATGATTTCTACAATGGTAGGTCATGTTATAATTGGGAGTCTTAGGGGTGGCTCCTTCCTTAAACAAGTCTATATATCTAACGGCTGGAAGTTGTCCATTATGAATGGAATCTTCAACAATCTTCCAGTCAACTTCACCCCATTCTTTCCATTGGAGGGGATTGGTGAAATTTCTTTCTTTCCACCATGTCCTAACATTGGAGGATGAATCCTTATGTCTTTAAAGCATATGATTACTCTGTCCAATATTTGGGATAAAGCTAACTATCTTGCTAGTCTTATCTAATCCGTCATTTATGACTCGTCTACCTATGGTATTCTTTTCTCTAGTCTCTATAGGAGGGGTTTCTCTAAATTTACAGGTGGTTACCTGTTTTTGTTCAAGTCTTTTTTCAATTCTTTCTAAGAAGTCTGAATAATCCTTTTGTCTTTTTATCTGGTTAAGGATTTCTTCTTTAAAATTCTTGTTCTCTTTTCTAATCTTTTCAGAATTTTCTTCACTATGTCTAGCTAGAGAATTAACGATGGTTTTATCAACATTAGTAATATAGTCTTTTACTTCGTTATCTTTTTCTTGTTGTTGCATAGTTCTAACTTCTATGGCTTCTACAGTCTTTTCAATTTTATCTAAACGAGTTAGAATAAAAGGAGAGTCTATTTCTGCTTGAGATGGTTTATTATATACGGCCTTAATTCCGTTTATAATTTCTTCATATGTTTCTTCTACTTGGGCCATATCTAGTCTAAGTTCATTAATAATACTATCCATCTTAGATAGATTATGTATTTCCATATTATTAAGGTAATTTGCTAAATTCTGTTGAAATTTAACAAAGTCTGTATAGAAGGTGGTTAATCCTTCTGTCTTAGCCTTTAGATCTAAATGTAAGTCTTTAACAAAGCTACTATTATAGTCTTGGGTAGCTGCTATGAATGTAGAAATTAAATTTAGTCATTCTAATATAAGTCTAGTTGCTTTGGCTGCATTGGCAATCTCATTTTCATTTATCTTATAATAAAATCTATCATCATTTATTTTCTCTAAAATTCTTTGATAAAAGTCTGATAAAGTCTGGATGGAGAGGTCTCTTGGTACCTCATGTAACACCCCGCCTAATTAAATACCGGGCGATCACACCTTTATTAAATTAAAATCAAGGTGAACAGTTGGTTCATTCTTAGCATCACTGTCGTAAAAATAACTTTTCCAAATTTAACACCCTATTTAATTAAGCTAAGTGTCAAAATCACACCAAATTTTATTTTGAAAATAAAGATTTAATTATCTACAACAATTCAATATTTAAAGAATCACACCACAAAAATCCTGGAACATATAATCCAATTAATTTAAACATTCAACAACTAAACCCCAGCATTTAAAACTTAAAGTAAAACGTACATGCTGAATAAATCCCAAAGTAACAGTACTAGAAATAACTGAAATACAAATGTCCCAATAAAACAAATAAATAGTGGAAAGGGCGACACATGCCCAATAAGGAGAATGATAGAAGTGGAATCAAGTAAATGAAATCGTCTAAGCAAGTGGCCTGCAACTCCCACCTAAGCTGCAACACGTTCCTTCCAAGGGATCCTAAACAAGACGCCCCTGTGGCTGGGCACCTGTAATATATACATATATATACAAGAGAGAAAGAGGAATAGAAACGGGTCAGAGCCCGATAGTGTATATGATTTAAAAATTCGTTTAGCAAGTATTTAAATTGATACAGGCCAATGCAACAACATATTAGTGCGACACTCTCTTGAGAAATTCTCGCCTCTCTTCTAATGTTCACTCCTATCGCACTAACCTTCCCAATGGTTTATCTCATCATATATCACACTATCCTTCCCCAAGGATTTAACTTATCTTAGGTGACTCTCAAAATTTAAGATTTAACAACATCATGGTTTAAAAAGGATAATTTCATTTAGTACAAAACGCTCATTTTAAATTTATTGATTCATAAAGTTTTTCAATATCATATTATACTTTTCAAAACAAGTATGTCCAATTTGAGTCATTATACATGTCTTACTTACCATAACACAGTAGGCAATTTCCCATATTTCAGAATTTCATATATATATTAAATACTCGTATAATATATATACTCTAACAGCACCCCACATAAAATTTTATGGTGCGGGCATACTCTGCTATCCAATCCCCGTATCAATCGTACTAAAGGGAATACAAGTTCGGAATCACTGTCGAACTGTATAAATACATATACAAACAATATTGAGGCGAAGCACAGTTTCCAAGTCCAAGAGGTCAGTACATACCCTCACGTCTCTTAGGACCGTGACTACCGATTCGATAGCCTGTACCTAGGATTTTGTATCTTCTAGGGTACGAGTCAATTTCCCCCATAAGGCACACAAGATAAGATCGTCCCAGCGCGGAAACCTAAGGGATAGCAAGTAGCGCGGGCATGATTTTCACAAGTATATAATATATGCATACACAATCATATAAATATACCACTTTTATTATATCAATTTAGGTTTATCCAATAACCCACATTCACAACATTTATCCTTATTTTCCCATTATTATTTATCAAGTATAATGGTTCGTTTCTAACTTTAATTCGAAGGGTTTTTCCAACTTACTACGTAACCCTCATGGACTCTATTCTTCCAAATGTACACTTCAGTAGATATCCATTTATGTTCCAACGTAACTCTCTCTTACGTGTCTCTCCTCTTTAATATATACTTACATTGTCCCTTATGCAAAATATCCCAAAAATATAGATTTCGCCTTACATTAAAGGATTTTGAATTTTATTTTTAAAGATGAGAATTTCAAACGGTTTCGAAATCGGAATTAAAATGGAGTTTTAATTGAATTTTTATTATATAGAAGAGTTCTCAAAATATAAAAGTCTCCAAGAGTCCTCGGAGCATAAAACTCTCTAGAAAAAAAATATTTAAAAATATTGAACGGTCCGATCGAGCTGAATTTTTTTCTGTAGCTTCCTCTCGTCTTCAGCTAATTCTCTGTAAAATTTCATCCAATTCCAACGGTCCGATCGTCCGGGATAAAATTTTTAGTGTTTGTATCTGATTAGAACTCTTTTCTTAATCAAACTCTTAATCCTTTATATATCAACTAATTCGTGGCTTGGCTTTTCAAATCACTTTTTCTCAAACTTTTCAATCAGAAGATCTCTTTAAAATTACTCCCTTTCATATACAAGCCATAGCTCCAAACTTATTCAAGATTTCGACCTTAGATTATAAGGCTTATTTGGTGTTTTTTCGAGTTTGGGCTAGAACGAGATTTGATTATTTTCGCAAGAAGAACGTGATGGTGTGAATAGATTTTGAGGGTAAAATTATGTGATGATTTTGAGGTATGGGATTTTATACAATATGCTACTAAATCTCGCGAGTGTTTATTCCGTCGAATTCTTGTTAATCGAACTCATATTTTGAATTGTTAAATTCATTGAAATCTGGAAAAATAATTGTTGAAATTATTTTGATTCATGTGGTATTATTCATGTTGTCGTTGAGCACGTTGTCATGAGATTTTAATATGGCACGGACGTTGGGCACCCGCCAAAATTCCTGCTTCCATGGGCTATGACTTGATAAAGCATATGCGGATGGGGTGAGGCCTGGTGACCCGGTTAATGTGTTGTTGAGAAATTTATTGATAAAATGCTATTGAGATTTGCATTTGATTTGAATATTCGTATTCGTATTGTTACGTTTTATTCAGCGCTAATATTTGTTGAGCATCTTCCCTGTCGTATTGTGTACTTCCCCATATTTTCTTTTAGTGGCAGGTTAGCGCGAATTTGAGTGCTATGGACCAATTAGGATGATTTTAGCGTGGATTATTTGGGAAGAATTTTAATACAAGTTGTGAAGATTGTATTTATTTTGATGTATAGGGCATTGGAGATTCATTTTAGTATCGAGATAGATAGTTGTTTTAATTCGAGAGACTTGTTGTTTTATTTGAAGAGATCGAGATTTGTAGTTCTCTTTTGTTGTTTTGGGATTTAGATTCTCTATACCTTGTTATATTGTGGTTTTGGTTAGTTTTATCGATGAGTAGCGCTCCGTTCCCTCTCCCCGGGCGGGCGGGGTGTTACGGGGAACGCAACCAAACCAAATTCAACACCAAACCAGATTTCTGAAAATCCCAGGTAAGTGTTTATCTTGCTTATTTCGTTGATGCATCATCCATATTAGTTTAGGAGTTATTAGGATGAGATTTATGGAAGAAAAACCCAATTTGAGATGGGAAATTTTCATGTAGTGATGATTTATATGATATTCTGGAAACCCTTTGTCATGTAAAGGATTAAGAGTTTGATTAAGAAAAGAGTTATTGGAATTGAATGAAATTTTACAGAGAATTAGCTGAAGACGAGAGGAAGCTACAGAAAAAAATTCAGCTCGATCGGACCGTTCAATATTTTTAAATATTTTTTTTCTAGAGAGTTTTATGCTCCGAGGACTCTTGGAGACTTTTATATTTTGAGGACTCTTCTATATAATAAAAATTCAATTAAAACTCCATTTTAATTCCGATTTCGAAACCGTTTGAAATTCTCATCTTTAAAAATAAAATTCAAAATCCTTTAATATAAGGCGAAATCTATATTTTTGGGATATTTTGCATAAAGGACAATGTAAGTATATATTAAAGGGGAGAGAGACGTAAGAGAGAGTTACGTTGGAACATAAATGGATATCTACTGAATTGTACATTTGGAAGAATAGAGTCCATGAGGGTTACGTAGTAAGTTGGAAAAACCCTTCGAATTAAAGTTAGAAACGAACCATTATACTTGATAAATAATAATGGGAAAATAAGGATAAATGTTGTGAATGTGGGTTATTGGATAAACCTAAATTGATATAATAAAAGTGGTATATTTATATGATTGTGTATGCATATATTATATACTTGTGAAAATCATGCCCGCGCTACTTGCTATCCCTTAGGTTTCCGCGCTGGGACGATCTTATCTTGTGTTCCTTATGGGGGAAATTGACTCGTACCCTAGAAGATACAAAATCCTAGGTACAGGCTATCGAATCGGTAGTCACGGTCCTAAGAGACGTGAGGGTATGTACTGACCTCTTGGACTTGGAAACTGTGCTTCGCCTCAATATTGTTTGTATATGTATTTATACAGTTCGACAGTGATTCCGAACTTGTATTCCCTTTAGTACGATTGATACGGGGATTGGATAGCAGAGTATGCCCGCACCATAAAATTTTATGTGGGGTGCTGTTAGAGTATATATATTATACGAGTATTTAATATATATATGAAATTCTGAAATATGGGAAATTGCCTACTGTGTTATGGTAAGTAAGACATGTATAATGACTCAAATTGGACATACTTGTTTTGAAAAGTATAATATGATATTGAAAAACTTTATGAATCAATAAATTTAAAATGAGATACCAGGCCTACCCCCCAGTCGAGAGATAGACTTTGTCATAGATTTATTGCCAGATACGAGACCTATAGCACGCGCTCCATATCGTATGGCTCCGGCGGAGATGCGAGAGTTACGAGATCAGATAGAGCAGCTGTTAGGTCAGGGCTTCATTCGCAGGAGTACCTCACCTTGGGGCGCTCCAGTCTTGTTTGTGAAGAAGAGAGATGGTTCACTGAGGTTATGTGTGGACTACCGGGAGTTGAACAAGGTCACGATACGGAATAAGTATTCGTTGCCTCGAATCGATGATCTGTTCGACCAGCTGAGGGGAGCAACTTTCTTTTCGAAGATAAATCTGAGGTCGGGGTACCATCAGCTACGTATTAGAGAGCAGGACGTTTCAAAGACTGCCTTCTCGACGAGATATGGGTCTTACGAGTTCAGAATGATACCATTTGGTCTCACAAATGCTCCAGCCGTATTCATGGACTTAATGAACCGAGTATTCAGAGAGTTCTTGGATCAGTTTGTTATCGTCTTCATAGATGACATTTTGATATATTCACACTCCGAGGCGGAGCATGTCGAGCACTTGAGGCAGGTTCTTCAGACTTTACGAGAGCATCAATTGTATGCTAAGTACGAGAAGTGTGGATTCTGATTGCAAGAGGTACAGTTCTTGGGGCATGTTGTTTGTTAACAGGGGATAGCCGTTGACCCGAGTAAAGTGTCAGCGGTGAGGGAGTGGGGACATCCCACGACACCGACAGAAGTGCGTAGTTTCTTGGGGTTAGCCGGATACTACAGGAGATTCATTCGGGGATTCTCCAAAATAGCGGGTCCATTGACGAACCTGACTCGCAAAGGGGTACCATATGTTTGGGATGAAGCTTGTCAATTGGCTTTCGACGAGCTAAAAGACAAGCTTACTTCAGCACCAGTCCTTGCTTTACCGAAGCCGGGTGTGGAGTACCTGGTTTATACCTATGCCTCTTTACGGGGACTTGGGGGAGTACTTCAGCAGGAAGAGAAGGCTATAGCTTTTGCCTCCCGCAAGCTTAAGCCGCATGAGAAGAATTACCCCACCCACGACCTGGAGTTAGCAGCGGTCGTCTTTTCATTGAGGATACGGAGACACTATTTATTGGGGGAGAAGTTCCGTTTGTTCACAGATCACAAATCACTGTAGTACTTGTTCACTCAGCGAGAGCTGAATATGCGTCAGTGCAGATGGTTAGAGTTTGTGAAGGACTATCAGTTCGATATACAGTATCATCCGGGGAAAGCCAAAGTAGTTGCTGATGCGTTGAGCCGAAGACCGGTAAATGAGGTAGCGGACGTCTGGAAAGCGAAGTGGAAGGAGTTGGGTCACCAGGACGCAGTAGCCCGTTCCTTCATATCTGTTATGACAGTCACACCCGAGATTGTTACGAGGGTAATACAGGCCCAAACCACAGACCCGTTTTGCCAGGAGAAGATTGTACGACTTTTAGCCGAGGGTGCTGAGTCCTATTCTGTTAGTTCTGATGGGGGTTTGAGATTTAATGGGAGGTTAGTGGTTCCGAAAGGGGAAGAATTGCGTCATTCAGTGATGACCCAATCTCACGGGTCCCGATTTGCGTTACATCCTGGAGGAGATAAGATGTATCAGGATATGAGGAGGCAATACTGGTGGAGTGGGATGAAAAGGACATTGCTGAGTTCGTGTCCAAGTGTTCTACCTGCCAGCTGGTGAAGGTGGACCATCAGAAACCTTCAGGATTGCTTCAGCTATTGGAAGTACCCGCGTGGAAGTGGGAGAGTATTTCCATGGATTTTATTACAGGGTTGCCTACATCACAGCGGGGCCACGACTCTATCTGGGTGATTGTAGACCGTTTGACCAAGGTGGCTCATTTTCTGCCGGTACGGACAGATTATACCATGGGTCAGTATGCTCAGTTATTCTTTTATGAGATTGTCAGATTACATGGGGTGCCCCTGAATATTGTGTCAGATAGAGACAAGATTTTCGTGTCACGTTTCTGGGAAAGCTTTTAGGAGGCTATGGGTACTGAGTTGAGGCTGAGTTCAGCCTATCACCACAGACAGATGGACAGGCAGAGCGTACTAATCAGATGTTAGAGGATATGCTACGCATATGTGTTCTTGATTTTGGAGGAGGTTGGGAACCACATCTTCCACTGGTAGAGTTTGCTTATAATAACTCTTATCAGTTTACGATTGGTATGGCTACATTTGAGGCTTTGTATGGCCGGCCTTGTCGTTCTCCAACTTGTTGGCTCGAGGTGGGGGATAACAAGTTGCTAGGACCAGAGGTAATTTAGGAAACCTCCGCGAGGATTGAGATGATTAGGAGTCGCATTCGAGTAGCCCAGGACAGGCAGAAGAGATACGCCGATGCGAAACGGTTCTTCCGGGAGTTTAATGTGGGGGACCAAGTGTTACTGCGTGTATCTCCTATGAAAGGAGTGATGAGGTTCGGGAAGAAAGGGAAATTGGCCCCGAGGTACGTAGGACCATTTCCCATTATCGAGAGGATTGGGCCGATAGCATACAAATTGGGACTACCAGAGCATTTACATCGCATTCACGATGTATTCCACATCTCGTCGTTGAGACGGTATCTTCGGGATGATATGGCCCATACTCACATCGCGATAGATGAGATAGACTTACAGCCTGACAACTCTTACGAGGAGAGACCGATGGCTATCCTAGACTATAGTGAGAGGAGATTGAGGTCGAAGATAGTTCCACTTGTACGGGTCCAGTGGGAGCATCATAACGTGGAGGAATTTACTTGGGAGCGCGAGGCCGATATGCGCGAGAGATATCCAGATTTGTTCTTACCAGGTATACCTTATTTTTCGAATTTCGAGACGAAATTCCGTTATTAGGGGGGAAGTATGTAATACCCCATATTTTTATGGGTCAATTATTAAATAGTCCCTACTATAAATATATATTTTTTAAAAAGGACACATATTTTTAGTTTAACCCATTTAGTCCCTCAAGCACTCAATATCCTCTTATTTTTAGAGGTCCGCGCCAGCGGCACTCCCTCTCCAAAATATGTGGCAAATGAGTTTTTGAGGCAAAATAAAATTTTTTGGACTAAATGGGTATTAAAAAATGTCCGAGGGACTATTTGGTATATGTCCCTATTTTTATGCTATATTAATTTGGGGATTTATTAAATTTAATGTGAATTAATTATTTAATAAAAATCCGGAAATTAATTATGTTATAATTATTAACGTGATGAGAGTTAGTAATTATGAGAAAATTTGTTGAATATTACTAATGAGCAAAGTAATATATAATAGTGGCCATATTATGTCACGAGTGAATAAAATGAAAATTTTAGAAATTTGAGTCGGGACGAGCCCGTGTCGCGTCGGGACTAAATATTGATAAATAAAAGTAAATATTTTATAAGTTGTTCGTATGGTCGTTTTGAGTGCACCAACGCATCCGGAAGGGTCGAGATAGTCAGAAAAGTATACCTGGGAGTTTGATTTGGGTCTCGGGGCGTTTTTAGGCCTAATTAGTACCCCGAGAGGGCATTTTAGTCATTTTGTATTTTTGGGTAATTAAACCTACGAAAATTAAAGGGGTTATATCAGATGTGTAGGTTATCTCCTAGGGTTAGATAACTCAAAACACTAGAACGACCATTGGAGAGGAGAGGAGAGAGCTCTCAAGGCATTCCAAGGCTCAAAACTCACCCGTTTGCACCGCCGCCATGGCCAACGCGTAGATCGCGAGACGGGGAACGCAACCACACCAAATTCAACACCAAACCAGATTTCTGAAAATCCCAGGCAAGTGTTTATCTTGCTTATTTCATTGATGCATCATCCATATTAGTTTAGGAGTTATTATGATGAGATTTATGGAAGAAAAACCCAATTTGAGATGGAAAATTTTCATGTAGTGATGATTTATATGATATTCTGGAAACCCTTTGTCATGATTAAGAGTTTGATTAAGAAAAGAGTTCTAATCAGATACAAACACTAAAAACAAAAAATTTATTCCGAACGATCGGACCGTTGGAATTGGATGAAATTTTACAGAGAATTAGCTGAAGACGAGAGGAAGCTACAAAAAAAATTCAGCTCGATCGGACCGTTCAATATGTTTAAATATTTTTTTTTCTAGAGAGTTTTATGCTCCAAGGACTCTTGAAGACTTTTATATTTTGAGGACTCTTCTATATAATAAAAATTCAATTAAAACTCCATTTTAATTTCGATTTCGAAACCGTTTGAAATTCTCATCTTTAAAAATAAAATTCAAAATCCTTTAATGTAAGGCGAAATCTATATTTTTGGGATATTTTGCATAAGGGACAATGTAAGTATATATTAAAGGGGAGAGACACGTAAGAGAGAGTTACGTTGGAACATAAATGGATATCAACTGAATTGTATATTTGGAAGAATAGAGTCCATGAGGGTTACGTAGTAAGTTGGAAAAACCCTTCGAATTAAAGTTAGAAACGAACCATTATACTTGATAAATAATAATGGGAAAATAAGGATAAATGTTGTGAATGTGGGTTATTGGATAAACCTAAATTGATATAATAAAAGTGGTATATTTATATGATTGTGTATGCATATATTATATACTTGTGAAAATCATGCCCGCGCTACTTGCTATCCCTTAGGTTTCCGCGCTGGGACGATGTTATCTTGTGTGCCTTATGGGGGATATTGACTCGTACCCTAGAAGATAGAAATCCTAGGTACAGGCTATCGAATCGGTAGTCACAGTCCTAAGAGACGTGAGGGTATGTACTGACCTCTTGGACTTGGAAACTATGCTTCGCCTCAATATTGTTTGTGTATGTATTTATACAGTTTGAGAGTGATTCCGAACTTGTATTCCCTTTAGTACGATTGATACGGGGATTGGATAGCAGAGTATGCCCGCACCATAAAATTTTCATGTGGGGTGCTGTTAGAATATATATATTATACGAGTATTTAATATATATATGAACTTCTGAAATATGGGAAACTGCCTACTGTGTTATGGTAAGTAAGACATGTATAATGACTCAAATTGGAAATACTTGTTTTGAAAAGTATAATATGATATTGAAAAACTTTATGAATCAATAAAGTTAAAATGAGCGTTTTGTACTAAATGAAATTATCCTTTTTAAACCATGATGTTGTTAAATCTTAAATTTTGAGAGTCACCTAAGATAAGTTAAATCCTTGGGAAAGGATAGTGTGATATATGATGAGATAAACCATTGAGAAGGTTAGTGCGATAGGAGTGAACATTAGAAGAGAGGAGAGAATTTCTCAAGAGAGTGCCGCACTAATATGTTGTTGCATTGGCCTGTATCAATTTAAATACTTGCTAAACGAATTTTTAAATCATATACACTATCGGGCTTGATCGGGCGATGAAAGTGTGTTCGTGTGAGTGCACAATCGTCGTGTGTTTCGCCGCCGCGATACAAAAGATAAAACCTAAGCTACTACTACACTTGACAAGCAAGTACAGCGGTAAGTCGGGTGTCGTAAGAAATCCACAGGGAGTGATTAAATTTTAGATGTTAATTGTTTTAAAACTTCAAGAATAAAAATGGTGTAAAAGAAATAAATGAAAAGGTGATGGTTGGTTGTCGTGAATAAATATAAAGAGAAGTTAACGCTAAATTAAAGTAAAGCGAGGATCGGGATCGCATTCTACCAAACGGATCGAAACAACTACTAATTAGAGTTTCGGTTCGAAAACATTTAATCGAAAATTTTCAATTAAGCATAAACATCACGCAATAAGGAATTTAAGCCAAAGTTGCGAGATTAAACATTTAATCAAAAATGGTCACACGCGGATTAAATTCGGATTATCGCTATAAACACTAAAGTTGCGTGACAAATAAAGTTAAACGCATAACAATCCAACTTTAATACACGCGGTTTCAATTAAATGCAATTTTACACGAAACCCTAACTTTCGAGGTCCAAACCCGTAAATGGCGGAACACAATCCCGAACCTATTTATCTACGGACAAATCATGGAAATAAACTAATTTACACTAATTAAACTAAGAAAACAAGAATTAAAGCAAGAAAACCTAATTATGAAAGCATGAAAACTATCTAGAAAGCAAGGAATTAAGAAATACAACTAAATTAATGGAATTAAACTTAAAGTACAACTTACAAAACAAGAGAACAAGAGAGGAGTAGGGCAAATCTCCCAAGTTTACAAACCCTAAAATCTAAGCCAAAAATGAAGATATTTCTCTTCAAAATGAAGAGAAAGTGTTATATACCAAATATCCTATGGCAAACTTGTAATAAAAGGGAAGAAAACCAAAAATCTGGAGGGCCGAATCGATTCGGAAATGGTCCGAATCGATTCGGAAACAGGGGAAGTTCGAATCTGCAATTCTGCAGAATTCCGAATCGATTCGGTTTTGGGCCGAATCGATTCGCAACCTACAGGTCTGAATTCTGCAGCTTTGTCCTGTTTTACGGAAAATGCCGCCATTTCTTCGTTATAGCTCGGAATGAGGCACGGTCGGAGGCTACGCGAAGATAACGCAGAGGACTACAACATCCAAGAAGACATTGGGCCAAAAAACCAAATTATGAAATGACTAAAATGCCCTTGAATGTGACCTTGAGTGTGAATTTGAAGTAAAAACCATCCTAAAAATGCCATAACTCTTTCGATACAACTCAGAATCATGCACCGTCGCGCGGCCACGCGAAGAGAAATCAAAGGTCTTCAACTTCCGTGAAGAGCTCGGGATTCAAACCCGAATTCTGGAATTTCTAAAATGCCCCCGAAGCTGCAAAAGTCGACGAAACAATTCCGGAAAGCGTCCGAACTTCATACTAAGCATCCAAATACCTACAAAAGCTCAATTAACCCCTGCAAAACATGTTAACATAGAAATTTGAGGTTGTCTGGTTAACGAGCATAAGTATAGGGATTAAGATACCCAAGGGGGCTAATAAGGCGTAGGTTAACGGGTGAAATACGCAATATTTGCGTCGTATCACACCCCCTAACTTACACATTGCTAGTCCCTAGCAATGAAATAAGAAACGACAAGAACTACAAGCAGACCAAAAGTTGGAGAAGTACAAAAGTATGGTATAAAAGCAAAAGGCCACTTTCGCGGGTGATTCGATTGCATTTAGCGTATGCAATAAGCCGTTAAACCCCTAGGTTACCCTAGTGGACGAGTGTCGTCTCGTGAGGGTTTTCAGGGATGAAAGCCACAAACATCATAAAGTTTCCTCAAAATATGCCCAATCAAACATGCGACAAGCCCAATAATGGCGAAAAGGATTTCATACGCATTATTAGCAAAGTGAATGAATTCACACAAAAGTCCAAATCATTAACATTATAGAATGCACCTCATAGAATTGAAACCTTAAAATGTGGGAGGGGAGTGAGAAAATGCAAAATATGATTTGGCAAAAACTTAAATAAATCGGATAAACATAAAAGCATGCATACATTCAATCCTCACGGGCATTACGCTCAACAAATAAAATCACTCGGAATGGGAGGTAATACATGGGACATGTGGGCATAAAGAGTAAATGTAAATGGAAACTAGGACGCACACATGTCACAGAAGAAGAACGCTATATATAAAATGAAAAACTGTAATCTCAATGAAAGGATACCGCACACTAAAAGAGGCGAAATGCATTTTCACAGATTATCAAAACTATTTAAACTTTTGAATTACATCAACTTAAGATCACATAGGACTTGAATAAGGTTATAATATAGGTTTGGGGTTAAGGTACGAAATGAAGGATATATGTACGGATTCAAAGTGTTCGGGATGAAAACTCGGGATAATGGAAAAATGCGTGCAATAACAAAATTGGAAAAACAAGTTCCAAAACGGCATTAGATATATCATCGGGGAAAGTAATCAAAGCTTATTGAACACAATATACACAACATATACAACTTTCTCTTTATTTTCTTTTCTTCTTTTTCTCATTTTTCTCTTTTGTTTTCTTTTGCTTTTTGCTTTCTCTTTTTCTTCACTTTTTTCACTGCTTTCTTTTCTTTGCTTATCAAACTCTCATATGCCTAAAATTGCAACCGCAATACAACAACATCATTCAATCCTAAGTAACATTCCAAACAAAGGTATGGAAAGTGTATGTATGGTTTATAACTCCAATTTAGAGTTGGTTATGGGATTTTGGGTAATGAAAAGAAAGGCTATATTTAGGCTCAAAGGGGTTAACGAGGGTAAACATATAAGGGTGAGGTCAAGGCTACTATGGGTGATATATCAAAGATGGCCTATGATCATTTCCAAAAGTTTACGCAATTCTCGAATCAAAACAATATATGAAAATCATGCTCAAGTAACACATTTCAAGTATGAACTCAATTAATGAACGGTCAAATGAAAGAATAGAGAGATTACCAACGAATTCAACGTTTTCAATGAGAAAAGAATAGTGTATAACACTCACAAACGACGAAAGGTACAAAGCTTACTCGGTGTAAGTATATACAATGCAACAAAAGATTACCGAGTTATAAAAATCTTAAACCAAATCAATATAACAAGGAAAGTGAATATGCTCATGGGATAAAGTTTAATTCATGAAGTTATTCACAATATCAATGATTTAAGGACTAAAGTCTAATAATTTCTAAAATCGAGAACATGCATCATTGAGTTTTCTATTGGATCGGGCAATTATTGAAATTTATCACTGGAAACAAGGCAAAATGCCCAACAAAGGAGAAAAAAGAAAGAAAATATTTTTCAAATTTTTCAAATTTTTCACAAAAAGGCATACTCAGTAACTAATTGTGAGCAAATCCATGGACTACACATGAAATGGATAGAATATCCTACACCCCCTAACTTAAATGTTGCATTGTCCTCAATGCGCATTAAGAACACAACACAAAGAGAGGAAAAGAATGATATTACCCAAAATTGGAGCGATCTCCATAAGCGCGAGTCCAAAGGAATCTACAAAACAAGTTAGTACCGAGCATAGCAAAAACAAATAACAAAAAGTTAACTAATTACACTAGACTAAATTAAAAGGAAAGAAAAATAGGAAAGAAAGAAAATTAAAAAGCTAACTATTTACAACCTACTATTTAGGCTTCACACTAACTATACACTAGAAGTCTAAATAGTTGAGGGTCCACCCAAAAAGGGATTTGACTTTGAAAGATCAACGGTGGACCCTCCAAAAGGAACATGCCTCCCGAAAAATAAGAATTCCGTTTGAACAACGGAAGGCATGTGGGTGGTGAAAAAAGTGAACCATCGCCAATTTGAAATTTTGGGCGGACGATGGGGGATTTGGATAATAAGGAGGAAAGGTACACTTGAGGTCCAAGAAAAATCGACTCATCTCCCAAAGGTTTTTCAAGTGGAATGGGAGATGGTGCACACACGGGGATAACATCCATCGAAAACAAGTCCGGTAAAGAGTCCTCATCGGCAAAAAGTGTAGAAGTTTTAATTTCTACCGACTCATAGGAATCAACCGGTAATTCTAATGGTTCAATGACGGAAAACGTATATGGTGATGAAACAAATTCAATCTCAATCGACTCATCGTCGGAAGGAGATTGAATTTCGGAGGAGAAAGATTCACATTCGATGAGAAATTCTTTGAAAAATTGAGGTGAAACATAAGTTTCCACCTCCTCATTGTTTTGTGCAAAAGAATTCATCTCATCGCAAAGTGAACCAAGTCTCATTCCAGCATCATTTAAGCTTTCCAAACCTTGGGAGTAAAGAAGAAAAGTTTCTTCCAAAGTAGGCTTCCTCGGCTCTAGATCCTCGGATTCCTCATTTGGTTGAAATTCGTCTTTGAAAGTAATGAAATAAGAATCGTCATTGGATTCGAATAATGAATCCAACTCAAGCTCCCAATAACGATTTTCATTTCGATAAATGTTTTCAAGTCTTTCATTTTCAAGAAAATCTTGAAAATGGAAAACTTGAAAACTATCCCCAAAGTAAGAATCATTAGAATAACCGTAATAACTATAATAGAAAGACATGATTACCTCGTTGTTTGTAGATGGAGAATCCGAGCAATAAAGTGAGCAACCGCGAATCAAAGTTTCTTAGCGCTCAAAGTATGCAAATCCTGCAAAAAGGGTTAAAACAAAGAATACAAATACAAAAGGAAAAAATATTACGAAATAATAAAACAATTACTATCTAAAACACACTCCCCGGCAACGGCGCCATTTTGTGATCGGGCGGTGAAAGTGTGTTCGTGTGAGTGCACAATCGTCGTGTGTTTTGCCGCCGCGATACAAAAGATAAAACCTAAGCTACTACTACACTTGACAAGCAAGTACAGCGGTAAGTCGGGTGTCGTAAGAAATCCACAGGGAGTGATTAAATTTTAGATGTTAATTGTTTTAAAACTTCAAGAATAAAAATGGTGTAAAAGAAATAAATGAAAAGGTGATGGTTGGGTGTCGTGAATAAATATAAAGAGAAGTTAACGCTAAATTAAAGTAAAGCGAGGATCGGGATCGCATTCTACCAAACGGATCGAAACAACTACTAATTAGAGTTTCGGTTCGAAAACATTTAATCGAGCATTTTCAATTAAGCATAAACATCACGCAATAAGGAATTTAAGCCAAAGTTGCGAGATTAAACATTTAATAAAAAATGGTCACACGCGGATTAAATTCGGATTATCGCTATAAATACTAAAGTTGCGTGACAAATAAAGTTAAACGCATAACAATCCAACTTTAATACACGCGGTTTCAATTAAATGCAATTTTACACGAAACCCTAACTTTCGAGGTCCAAACCCGTAAATGGCGGAACACAATCCCGAACCTATTTGTCTACGGACAAATCATGAAAATAAACTAATTTACACTAATTAAACTAAGAAAACAAGAATTAAAGCAAGAAAACCTAATTATGAAAGCATGAAAACTATCTAGAAAGCAAGGAATTAAGAAATACAACTAAATTAATGGAATTAAACTTAAAGTACAACTTACAAAACAAGAGAACAAGAGAGGAGTAGGGCAAATCTCCCAAGTTTACAAACCCTAAAATCTAAGCCAAAAATGAAGATATTTCTCTTCAAAATGAAGAGAAAGTGTTATATACCAAATATCCTATGGCAAACTTGTAATAAAAGGGAAGAAAACCAAAAATCTGGAGGGCCGAATCGATTCGGAAATGGTCCGAATCGATTCGGAAACAGGGGAAGTTCGAATCTGCAATTCTGCAGAATTCCGAATCGATTCGGTTTTGGGCCGAATCGATTCGCAACCTACAGGTCTGAATTCTGCAGCTTTGTCCTGTTTTACGGAAAATGCTGCCATTTCTTCGTTATAGCTCGGAATGAGGCACAGTCGGAGGCTACGCGAAGATAACTCAGAGGACTACAACATCCAAGAAGACATTGGGCCAAAAAACCAAATTATGAAATGACTAAAATGCCCTTGAATGTGACCTTGAGTGTGAATTTGAAGTAAAAACCATCCTAAAAATGCCATAACTCTTTCGATACAACTCAGAATCATGCACCGTCGCGCGGCCACGCGAAGAGAAATCAAAGGTCTTCAACTTCCGTGAAGAGATCGGGATTCAAACCCGAATTTTGGAATTACTAAAATGCCCCCGAAGCTGCAAAAGTCGACGAAACAATTCCGGAAAGCGTCCGAACTTCATACTAAGCATCCAAATACCTACAAAAGCTCAATTAACCCCTGCAAAACATGTTAACATAGAAATTCGAGGTTGTCTGGTTAACGAGCATAAGTATAGGGATTAAGATACCCAAGGGGGCTAATAAGGCGTAGGTTAACGGGTGAAATACGCAATATTTGCGTCGTATCAGGGCTCTGACCCGTTTCTATTCCTCTTTCTCTCTTGTATATATATGTATATATTACAGGTGCCCAGCCACATGGGCGTCTTGTTTAGGATCCCTTGGAAGGAACGTGCTGTAGCTTAGGTGGGAGTTGCAGGCCACTTGCTTAGACGATTTCATTTACTTGATTCCACTTCTATCATTCTCCTTATTGGGCATGTGTCGCCCTTTCCACTATTTATCTGTTTTATTGGGACATTTGTATTTCAGTTATTTCTAGTACTGTTACTTTGGGATTTATTCAGCATGTATATTTTACTTTAAGTTTTAAATGCTGGAGTTTAGTTGTTGAATGTTTAAATTAATTGGATTATATGTTCCAGGATTTTTGTGGTGTGATTCTTTAAATATTGAATTGTTGTAGATAATTAAATCTTTATTTTCAAAATAAAATTTGGAAAGTAATGTTAAAAATGGTTTTGACACTTAGCTTAATTAAATAGGGTATTAAATTTGGAAAAGTTATTTTTACGACAGTGATGCTAAGAATGAACCAACTGTTCACCTTGATTTTAATTTAATAAAGGAGTGATCGCCTGGTATTTAATTAGGCGGGGTGTCACAGGTGGTATCAGAGCATCAGGTTCTAGTGTCCATAGGATCTGTACGGCTTATTTTCGCTTTCAGCTTAACGTTTTTGCTATAGAGCCCTATTTTTAGGATTGTTGTATTTCTGCTTTTACGTTACGTCTTCGGCTATTTGAGATTTGATAATGACTGTAGACTAATAAACTACTTCACGTTTCAGATGCCTCCGAGACGTGCACCGAAGGATAGGCGTGCCCAGGCTGAACATCCAGCAGCTCCGGCACAAGGCACTATGAATGCTACTGAAGTAGCCGCCATTGTTGCTCAGGCGGTGAATGCCGCGCTAGCGGTGGTTCAGCAGGCTCCACCCCAGATTCAGGCAGTGGCGCCAGTACCAGCACAACTTCCATCTGCATGGGAGAGGGTTAGGGATGCTTTTCAGAAGGCGCATCGCCCTGAGTTCTCTGGTAGCTCAGATATCGTCACAGTTAGCCAATGGAAGAAAGACATCCAGCGGCATCTTCGTATGTATGAGTTCACCGACGTGCAAAGGCAGTTATTGGCTTCCTTTAAGCTGGTGGGGGCCGCTTTGCAGTGGTGGGAGTCCACTACCACTTTGGAGGAGAGGGACACGGTCCCTATTCAGTCGTTTTGGGAGCGGTTTGACCGCAAGTACTTTCCACCCGCCGTGCAGACTGAGATGAGGCGAAAATTACTGAATTTGAAACAGGAGAACTCTACCGTTGCTGAGTATGAGGAGGAGTTCATGAGACTTCTCACCATAGTGCCAGATGAGGCACCTACTGATAGTAAGAAGATAATGTTGTTTGTGGACGGGTTAGCTTGGAGGATCCGTCAGCATCTTATAGGGAATCTATCTCTGAGTACTTTCACTAATGTACTCAATGCTGCGTTACTACATTGCCAGGATCACCGCTTCCATCTGCAGGGAAGCAGGAGAGTCCAGCCGGCAGGGCAGGACCGGGGGTAGTAGTGCTACTGGGGCACCATCTCATGGACAGACTCGTCAACACGAGCAGAGTTCCCATCAGGGGGACCCTGCTAAGCGATTCCGTTCAGGTGATTCCAGGCAGGGATTTGGGGGTTATAGGCAGGGCCAGCCTAATTAACAGGGCCAACAGCGTGCTGATCAGGGCCAACAGGGCCAGTGGCGGGGAGGTAACGGCCAGAAGGGCCGTGGTTAGCAGGGTCAGAGGGGAGGTAACTTCAGAGGCCGGTGTTTTGTATGCGGCAAGCATGGTCATAAGCGCCAGGATTGCCCAGAGGGTAATAGGGCCCCACAGCAGCAGGGTGCCCGTAATGAGCCACAGAGACCATTTTTTCCAGCTGCCCTCCCAGCTCCAGCCCAGGTGCCAGTCCTACCAGCCATTCCAGCAGCTCCAGTGCAACAGGGGAAGTTACAATACGGACGTGTCTATAACGTCCACCAGGCAGCAGCTCCACAGGCACCACCCGCGATTGAGGGTATGTTTCCTATCCATGGTACTATGGGTCGGGTTTTGTTTGATACTGGGGCGACGCATTGTTTTATAGCTACCCATTTTGCGAAGGCCTTAGGGTTGTTAGCCATATCAGAAAACACACTGACGTGTGTAGACTCACCACTGGGGAGTGGGTAGCTTATCTTCTTTATATGCCGGGGAGTGGGGGTAGAGATTGGTAGTTTGGTATTACCTGCAGACATGTTAGTCTTAGATATGCATGAGCATGATGTTATTATCGGTATGGATTGGCTCGCAGCTTATAGAGCCATGATTGATTGCTTCGGTGGGAGCATTGTTTTTGCCATTCCGGGGCAAGAGATGTTTGTAGTGGCGATGCCTCGCCCAGAGGGAGGTTCGACCGCTCATTTGTATTATATAGAGGAGGATGCCTCTAAGGAGGTTGTGATTCATTTAGACTCGATCCCAATCGTTCGTGAGTATTCCGATGTATTCCAGGAGATACCAGGCCTACCCCCCAGTCGAGAGATAGACTTTGTCATAGATTTATTGCCAGATACGAGACCTATAGCACGCGCTCCATACCGTATGGCTCCGGCGGAGATGCGAGAGTTACGAGATCAGATAGAGCAGCTGTTAGGTCAGGGCTTCATTCGCAGGAGTACCTCACCTTGGGGCGCTCCAGTCTTATTTGTGAAGAAGAGAGATGGTTCACTGAGGTTATGTGTGGACTACCGGGAGTTGAACAAGGTCACGATAAGGAGTAAGTATCCGTTGCCTCGAATCGATGATCTGTTCGACCAACTGAGGGGAGCAACTTTCTTTTCGAAGATAGATCTGAGGTCAGGGTACCATCAGCTACGTATTAGAGAGCAGGACGTTTCAAAGACTGCCTTCTTGACGAGATATGGGTCTTACGAGTTCAAAGTGATGCCATTTGGTCTCACAAATGCTCCAGCCGTATTCATGGACTTAATGAACCGAGTATTCAGAGAGTTCTTGGATCAGTTTGTTATCATCTTCATAGATGACATTTTGATATATTCACACTCCGAGGAGGAGCATGCCGAGCACTTGAGGCAGGTTCTTCAGACTTTACGAGAGCATCAGTTGTATGCTAAGTACGAGAAGTGTGGATTCTAGTTGCAAGAGGTACAATTCTTGGGGCATGTTGTTTTTGAACAGGGGATAGCCGTTGACCCGAGTAAAGTGTCAGCGGTGAGGGAGTGGGGACAGCCCACGACACCGACGGAAGTGCGTAGTTTCTTGGGGTTAGCCGGATACTACAGGAGATTCATTCGGGGATTCTCCAAAATAGAGGGTCCATTAACGAACCTGACTCGCAAAGGGGTACCATATGTTTGGGATGAAGCTTGTCAATTGGCTTTCGACGAGCTGAAAGACAAGCTTACTTCAGCACCAATCCTTGCTTTACGGAAGCCGGGTGTGGAGTACCTGGTTTATACCGATGCCTCTTTACGGGGACTTGGGGGAGTACTTCAGCAGGAAGAGAAGGCTATAGCTTTTGCCTCCCGCAAGCTTAAGCCGCATGAGAAGAATTACCCCACCCACGACCTGGAGTTAGCAGCGGTCGTCTTTTCATTGAGGATATGGAGACACTATTTATTGGGGGAGAAGTTCCGTTTGTTCTCAGATCACAAATCACTGCAGTACCTGTTCACTCAGCGAGAGCTGAATATGCGTCAGCGCAGATGGTTAGAGTTTGTGAAGGACTATTAGTTCGACATACAGTATCATCCGGGGAAAGCCAACGTAGTTGCTGATGCGTTGAGCCGAAGACCGGTAAATGAGGTAGCGGACGTCTGGAAAGCGAAGTTGAAGGAGTTGGGTCACCAGGACGCAGTAGCCTGTTCCTTCATATCTGTTATAACAGTCACACCCGAGATTGTTACGAGGGTAATACAGGCCCAAACCACAGACCCGTTTTTCCAGGAGAAGATTGTACGACTTTTAGCCGAGGGTGCTAAGTCCTATTCTGCTAGTTCTGATGGGGGTTTGAGGTTTAATGGGAGGTTAGTGGTTCCGGAAGGGGCAGAATTGCGTCATGCAGTGATGACCCAATCTCACGGGTCCCGATTCGCGGTACATCCTGGAGGAGATAAGATGTACCAGGATATGAGGAGGCAATACTGGTGGAGTGGGATGAAGAAGGACATTGCTGAGTTCGTGCCCAAGTGTTCTACCTGCCAGCTGGTGAAGGTGGACCATCAGAAACCGTCAGAATTGCTTCAGCCATTGGAAGTACCCGCATGGAAGTGGGAGAGTATTTCCATGGATTTTATTACAGGGTTGCCTACATCACAGCGGGGCCATGACTCTATCTGGGTGATTGTAGACCGTTTGACCAAGGTGGCTCATTTTCTGCCGGTGTGGACAGATTATACCACGGGTCAGTATGCTCAGTTGTTCATTTATGAGATTGTCAGATTACATGGGGTGCTCCTGAATATTGTGTCAGATAGAGACAAGATTTTCGTGTCACGTTTCTGGGAAAGCTTTCAGGAGGCTATGGGTACTGAGTTGAGGCTGAGTTCAGCTTATCACCACAGACAGATGGACAGACAGAGCGTAATAATCAGATGTTAGAGGATATGCTACGCATGTGTGTTCTTGATTTTGGAGGAGGTTGGGAACCACATCTTCCACTGGTAGAGTTTGCTTATAATAACTCTTATCAGTTTACGATTGGTATGGCTACATTTGAGGCTTTGTATGGCCGGCCTTGTCGTTCTCCAACTTGTTGGCTCGAGGTGGGGGATAACAAGTTGCTAGGACCAGAGGTAATTCAGGAAACCTCCGCGAGGATTGAGATGATTAGGAGTCGCATTCGAGTAGCCCAGGACAGGCAGAAGAGCTACGCCGATGAGAAACGGTTCTTCCGGGAGTTTAATGCGGGGGACCAAGTGTTACTGCGTATATCTCCTATGAAAGGAGTGATGAGGTTCGGGAAGAAAGGGAAATTGGCCCCGAGGTACGTAGGACCATTTCCCATTATCGAGAGGATTGGGCCGATAGCATACAAATTGGGACTACCAGAGCATTTACATCGCATTCACGATGTATTCCACATCTCGTCGTTGAGACAGTATCTTCGGGATGATATGGCCCATACTCACATCGCGATAGATGAGATAGACTTACAACCTGACAACTCTTACGAGGAGAGACCGATGGCTATCCTAGACTATAGTGAGAGGAGATTGAGGTCGAAGATAGTTCCACTTGTACGGGTCCAGTGTGAGCATCATAACGTGGAGGAATCCACTTGGGAGCGCGAGGCCGATATGCGCGAGAGATATCCAGGTTTGTTCTTACCAGGTATGCCTTATTTTCTGAATTTCGGGATGAAATTCCGTTATTAGGGGGAAAGTATGTAATACCCCGTATTTTTATGCTATATTAATTTGGGGATTTATTAAATTTAATGTGAATTAATTATTTAATAAAAATCCGGAAATTAATTATGTTATAATTATTAACGTGATGAGAGTTAGTAATTATGAAAAAAATTGTTGAATATTACTAATGAGCAAAGTAATATATAATAGTGGCCATATTAAATGTCACGAGTGAATAAAATTATAATTTTAGAAATTTGAGTTGGGACGCGTCCGTGTCACGTCGGGACTAAATATTGATAAATAAAAGTAAATATTTTATAAGTTGTTCGTATGGTCGTTTTGAGTGCGCCAACGCGTCCGGAAGGGTCGAGATAGTCAGAAAAGTATACCCGAGAGTTTGATTTGGGTCTCGGAGCATTTTTAGGCCTAATTAGTACCCCGGGAGGGCATTTTAGTCATTTTGTATTTTTGGGTAATTAAACCCACGAAAATTAAAGAGGTTATATCAGATGTTTAGGTTATCTCCTAGGGTTAGATAACTCAAAACACTAGAACGGCCATTGGAGAGGAGAGGAGAGAGCTCTCAAGGCATTCCAAGGCTAAAAACTCACCCGTTTGCACCGCCGCCACCGCCAACGCGTAGATCGCGAGACGGGGAATGCAACCACACCAAACCAGATTTCTAAAAATCCCAGGCAAGTGTTTATCTTACTTATTTCGTTGATGCATCATCCATATTAGTTTAGGAGTTATTAGGATGAGATTTATGGAAGAAAAACCCAATTTGAAATGGGAAATTTTCATGTAGTGATGATTTATATGATATTCTGGAAACCCTTTGTCATGATTAAGAGTTTGATTAAGAAAAGAGTTCTAATCAGATACAAACACTAAAAAAAAAATTTATTCCGAACGATCGGACCGTTGGAATTGGATGAAGTTTTACAGAGAATTAGCTGAAGACGAGAGGAAGCTACAGAAAAAAATTCAGCTCGATCGGACCGTTCAATATTTTTAAATATTTTTTTTCTAGAGAGTTTTATGCTCCGAGGACTCTTGGAGAGTTTTATATTTTGAGGACTCTTCTATATAATAAAAATTCAATTCAAACTCCATTTTAATTCCGATTTCGAAACCGTTTGAAATTCTCATCTTTAAAAATAAAATTTAAAATCCTTTAATGTAAGACGAAATCTATATTTTTGGGATATTTTGCATAAGGGACAATGTAAGTATATATTAAAGGGGAGAGACACGTAAGAGAGAGTTGCGTTGGAACATAAATGGATATCTACTGAATTGTACATTTGGAAGAATAGAGTCCATGAGGGTTACGTAGTAAGTTGGAAAAACCCTTCGAATTAAAGTTAGAAACGAACCATTATACTTGATAAATAATAATGGGAAAATAAGGATAAATGTTGTGAATGTGGGTTATTGGATAAACCTAAATTGATATAATAAAAGTGGTATATTTATATGATTGTGTATGCATATATTATATACTTGTGAAAATCATGCCCGCGCTACTTGCTATCCCTTAGGTTTCCGCGCTGGGACGATCTTATCTCGTGTGCCTTATGGGGGATATTGACTCGTACCCTAGAAGATAGAAATCCTAGGTACAGGCTATTGAATCGGTAGTCACGGTCCTAAGAGACGTGAGGGTATGTACTGACCTCTTGGACTTGGAAACTATGCTTCGCCTCAATATTGTTTGTGTATGTATTTATACAGTTCGAGAGTGATTTCGAACTTGTATTCCCTTTAGTACGATTGATACGGGGATTGGATAGCAGAGTATGCCCGCACCATAAAATTTTATGTGGGGTGCTGTTAGAATATATATATTATACGAGTATTTAATATATATATGAACTTCTGAAATATGGGAAACTGCCTACTGTGTTATGGTAAGTAAGACATGTATAATGACTCAAATTGGAAATACTTGTTTTGAAAAGTATAATATGATATTGAAAAATTTTATGAATCAATAAAGTTAAAATGAGCGTTTTGTACTAAATGAAATTATCCTTTTTAAACCATGATGTTGTTAAATCTTAAATTTTGAGAGTCACCTAAGATAAGTTAAATCCTTGGGGAAGGATAGTGTGATATATGATGAGATAAACCATTGGGAAGGTTAGTGCGATAGGAGTGCACATTAGAAGAGAGGCGAGAATTTCTCAAGAGAGTGTCGCACTAATATGTTGTTGCATTGGCCTGTATCAATTTAAATACTTGCTAAACGAATTTTTAAATCATATATACTATCGGGATCTGACCCGTTTCTATTCCTCTTTCTCTCTATATATATATGTATATATTACAGGTGCCCAGCCACAGGGGCGTCTTGTTTAGGATCCCTTGGAAGGAACGTGCTGCAGCTTAGGTGGGAGTTGCAGGCCACTTGCTTAGACGATTTCATTTACTTGATTCCACTTCTATCATTCTCCTTATTGGGCATGTGTCGCCCTTTCCACTATTTATCTGTTTTATTGGGACATTTGTATTTCAGTTATTTCTAGTACTGTTACTTTGGGATTTATTCAGCATGTGTGTTTTACTTTAAGTTTTAAATGCTGGGGTTTAGTTGTTGAATGTTTAAATTAATTGGATTATATGTTCCAGGATTTTTGTGGTGTGATTCTTTAAATATTGAATTGTTGTAGATAATTAAATCTTTATTTTCAAAATAAAATTTGGAAAGTAATGTTAAAAAATGATTTTGACACTTAGCTTACTTAAATAGGGTGTTAAATTTGGAAAAGTTATTTTTTACGACAGTGATGCTAAGAATGAACCAACTGTTCACCTTGATTTTAATTTAATAAAGGAGTGATCGCCGGTATTTAATTAGGCGGGGTGTCACACCTCATTCCAGTCTAATCTAACTATCTTCATTAGGAAGATAACTATCTAGTTTAGGTATAAACTTAGCTTGTTCTTTGGTAAGTTTAATTAACTCACTGTCTTGATTTTTAATTTCTAAGATGTCTTTGTTAAGGACTTCTATATGATTAGTCTTAATATTTATTTCTTGTAAAACATGGAGTAAGTCTATTGGGATTTGGTTATCTATTTCTAATAATCTTTAAGAGATATTTTTTATCTCTGTTTCTAGGGTTTGAGTGTCTTTTATTAATTGTCTTAATATAAACAATATACACTTATTTTGGTCTATTATGCTATTAATAGCACTAGCAGTGACTTGTCTACTGTCTGCGTGTTTAGCTGGGATATGTTCACTGTGTGCACAACTGTCTATGTGTGTGGTTAAACAACCTTCTGAGTCTAAATCAGTTATGGGTATGGGTTGGTAGTCTGGGTTAGTTCCAAAAATATCTTTGTAAATGAATGGGATAAATCCCAAGGGCATTAAAGTCTTTTTACTAAAAGTCTAAAAGGAGCGTCTTATGGCTCTGATACCAGAATTAGGAGTTTGGTCAGAATTTGGTGAGTTTTTAAAGTTCTTAAGGTCTTGATACCAATTTGGGTATAAATTACAAATCTTTTAAATATATGGTCTTAAAATAGGGTTTAGTATAAGACAAGAGGGGGACCATCTGGGGAAAATAACAAAAAGTCTTAGGAACCACGAGGGGACCACAGCCAGATAAGGACAAAAGTCCGTAAATCCGTTCTTTAAGGAAGTCCGCCAAGGAGAATGGCTATATATATATATATATATATATATATATATATATATATATATATAGAGAGAGAGAGAGAGAGAGAGAGAGAGAGAGAGAGAGGCTCACCTACATCATGACTATACATCACACCGTACATCACACCTAATTCTAGGCGCTAGAAAACTTTTAATTTCATGAGAAAAATATAAAATTTGAAAAAAAAAGTTTTTAGGACTTAGAATTAGGCGTGATGCATGAGTGATGTATAGAGCATGATGTAGGTGAACCTCCCTATATATATATATATATATATATATATATATAATACCTAGATCTTCAAATTTGTGACATCTACCAAGAGTCCTCTTTGCAAAATCAAGGCGATCTGTTAGCAACTCCACTTTTAGAAGAACCTCATTCAAGTAGACATTGCTCAACTGAGTAGCTGCTATGTTATTGTCTTCAATTAGGCACAACTGCATAATTTTAATTTTCGTAGTTTCATTTTCATTCAAATTTTATTGTTTAAAATAATTAGGCCTGGAGCTTTAATTAGCAATGAAGATAATAAATAGTTTTAAATTAAGTGTTCCGACGGTGTTTCATTTAATAATCGAATCAGATATGCTTCATTTTAATTTTACCATCTTTAATTTGAACATACAGAGCCAGCCTGGATCTTTAATTAGCAATGACGGATGCCCATTTTAAATAGGTTTCTATGGGTATACAATAATTCAGTGTGAGGATACTCTCAAGTCAAGTTACATATTACAACACGTAGAAAGTGAATGTCAGTAGGAAACTAATATCAATTTCATTCATAATCTAAAAATAAATCATTATTATATCTAATAGCTAAAACCCAAATACTTTATAAAAGATTCTAATGCAGTTCTAAGCTTATGCTATATCATGTTTAATATGAGCTCTTCACATTGACCATTCATTTTGAACCCTTCTATTTTTTATGCACAATTATTTCTAATCGGCTGCATACATGGGGAGCGATCTAATTGATTAACCATCACCATCATTTAGAAATTCTTCACAATCTTCATTGCAAGCAATAATAAGCCATTCGTCGACAATACATGAATCTTGGAGTAATTTGCTTCCAGCATGAGAGATTGGTGATCAATTTGTAATGATCCAGCAGCGAATTCCTGATTCATTTGAGAGCTAGCAATAGTACGCAGAGTTGTTTACGCTTGTCAGCACAGTTTGACCAACATCAGCACGATCCTCATTTTCTTGTTCTTCAAAACCTTTATTTTCCTTCCTTTAATCCTTATATATTTGTCAAAATACAAACTCCAACTGTGTACAAAAAACAATTACTTGTTGCCTGAGCATGAATAATTATTAATAAACAGTGCGTATATGTCGATAATAGTTTCCAGTACTAGAGTATGAGATCCAAATAAGCTAATATTTGTGATATGTATATGTGTGTGTGTGTGTGTATACGATAATACGTGCCCACTCACATTCGTATAAAGGTGACAATAATATTTACAAAAATTTGAAAACAATTCCACAAAATCAAGAGAGAAGCCCCGTCCCTTTAAGCCAAATAGATTGATAAATATATGTATATGGAGAGAGGAGAGAGAGAGTAAAGATATTTTATAAAAGAACGGACCGTAGAAGTTGAAGCCCCTGCTATGTTATTTCAATTTAGCAGTAACATGAACCTTCGAAGTTCTAAACCGGGAACAAAAATATTTTTGAAAGATTTGACTGGAGAATAGGCAAGAATTTGAAGGAAAAAAATTTGATCCGTATTTTAGGCTTCGTGTTTTCTTCTTTTTGAAAAACAAAAATTGTTATAAATAGTGGAAACAAAATAAAGGAAGCCTAAAATAAGCCAACAGTTTAAAGTTCAACACACGCACACACCCCTTAAACCTCTTCTCTGTATCCAAGATCAAAAATCGAATATCCAACTGAATGGATGACAACAACTGGTTAGAGAAAACCTTTATAGGAGAGAGAACTGAAAGCCCAAAGGATGAAACATTGGAGCAATAAAACTTCCACTGAGGTTGGCTTCATTCTTGGGATCACCAGGAGAAGCACCATAGCATGGATGTAATAGCCCCCTTGAATGATGAACTGGGCATACCCACAATCAGGAACCAAAATAAACACCCCCATTGTATTCAGTGTTGTCTGAATTGCGGTAAGTTTCATTCAATGAAGTCTTTGTTTGGTCATATGAGGTTTCATCAGGATAGAGAATGGAAGAATGGGATGTTCTCTTCTTGCCAGTATTTACCCTGTTATAATCAGTCTTCACGTTCACAAACTGGTCAGTTGCCTTCCTTTGCCAAACGTATTGCATCCCTGTTGTAACCAGTGTTGTTTGGGCATATGAGGATTCATCTGGGCAGAGAATGGAGGGGGTTCATCTTTTGCCTTCAAATGTCCGGTTAAGATGTTGCGAGAAGCGATTAATGGTTTTTTTAATCTCCATAAGATATTCATCATAATCATGGAGCTCCTCTCCCCGCATAAAATCCTTAAAATTTACCCAAAGTACAAAATTTGGAGTAAAATCTCATTTCGTCCAACGCAACATGTAGGAGATGGCGTGCCAATATATCATAACTGTATTTCCCAAGGGGCTGCGGACTTCATACGAGAGAAACAGGATAAAATATGTGAATGTTCGGTTCCTTACTTTGTCATCCAATCAATTCGCTTCCTTACTTTGTCACCCTGTACATCCCAATACAGTTGATGTTCGCACAGAGTCCAGTATAAGATGCATATTATCTATCAAATACATAACTTTTTTGAAGCTCGCTATTATTTTAATAGGAACCCAGCCCTGGTATCCATGTTCCATCACTACTGAAATTTCATCTAAAATTATTTTAATATATCTGGCTCACTATCTTAGTATGCAACTGGGGATCCGGAACAGGGAAAAAACATAGCATGAGGCGGCATTGGTGGAACAATAGGAAGTCTGAGGGATTCCGGAGTGGTGGACCTTGAACAAAAATCAAAGGAGATGCCACCTCAGGATAAACCATAGGGTTGGCAAGAGGCCACACCGGGACGGGTGGCAGAGGAATAAATGGTGCAGAGGTGTGAGGACGTATATAGCCCCTAGGCGAAGTATAAGATCTATGCTGCATGTGGGTGTCTTTATTGGCAAAATTTGGGTGAGGGTTCCAATCCTGATTCCCACGATCTTGGTCCCGCATACCTCCATAATTGTGATGGTAAGAACCATCCCCTCGTGGATGTTGGCCATTGATGTCCCTCCTAAAGGAATTACGCTGCTGTTGATGATCACTCCCGCTCTGTGATTTTGACCCAAAACCTTCCCTTTGTCCAGCGTCCTTATATGAATGTTCTTTCAATGGAGACTCCCCAGTAGTGGCACTGGGTTTTCTAGAATCATTATGAGGGATTTCCAACTGTGGTGGTGGTGGTTGAGGAAAGCCGCCATTGACCAATAAACCGCGGCTAGAATTCCAAGAGCTTGTGTCGAGAGATAATGAGTTACAACCTATGAAAAAAGATTAATCAATTCTTACGGGTAAGATAGAAAAGAAGTAACATGTGATGATCTTTTGTCGAAATTAAACCTTAAATTCCAGTAAATGTTATTTACCAATCCACCATAAAGATGTATTAGTTAAATATGTACCGTAAAGATGTTATACACATGTAAAATATTTCCAGTGAAACCAAGCGAGTTTTTTATACAATGGCTAAAACTGTTAGTTTTATAATACATCAGTAGAATTAGCAAGGAATGAGAGCCAAATTAGAGAGGAAGTTGGGAAGTTTTTCATTTATAATACATCAGTATAATGAAATAAAAGTGCAAAGAAAAAATGAAATTGAAGAACCAAGAACCGAAAAACAACAACAGAAATTGGATAATAATGTTTCAAACAGTTTTTTTCCGGTCTCCCTTGTCAACATGCCAGAGTAATTTAATGGCTCAGATTCCGCCAATACCAACGAAAACAATAAAACTCAGGATTTTAATCGGGCAAGTTAATAATTCAATATGTTGACCAAGTAAGGCCTATCTACCTAGCTTTTAACATTTATAAGTTGTAAAATCATGCCAATGAAACATAAACTGAAAGGATAAAAATATGCAAACCATGTTGGTTTGACCATATATGAAAAAAAGGGTTTAGGGATTTGAAAACATATTTATAAACAACGCAAGTCCGCAATATTTGCATCTATATTTAAGGGAACATACAGGCCTAAACCACATTCCCTCTGATAAATATTTTAAACAATGCTAACACTCATTTCCAACAAATTTGCAAAGATGAAAATAAGACAGATTGCATTGATTTGTCTTTCTGTGTTTATCCAACAAACTAGTAGTAATTGAGCACTAATGACGAAGTAACAATGAAATATTAGCCAGCAGTAATGACCAAGGGAAACATGAAAATATGCAAAGCAAATAAAAATGAACAGCTTACAAATATTCAACAGCTCTCTTGGGATTTATTCAACATAGGTGGTTTGATGAGCCTAACCGGACAATGAGTTCAAGGGATAATGAGTTCCACCCTATAAAATTAAAATTAAAAAAAAAAAGTAATTACATGTTACAAATAATATAGAAAACAAGTGATCATGAGATGATTTTTTATAAAAAGAAAACCCTGAATTTGAGTAGATCATATTCCCAGGGAAGCCAATACGCTTTATGATTCAAGGGATAAAATTTTAAATGGGGAAGGAATTACAGAGAAATTAGAGAGGAAATTGGAGTTGTTCATTTATAATGGGCATATTTCAGAATTCATTACTAGATATTATATATAGACTCTTCATCAGCTCATCTAACCGACTTAAAAAAAAGCATTTAACAATCTAACTGACTTTGAATAAACTTTTAAAACTCTTTTTTAAGTTAGTTCAATGATAGTCCATTGGGTTACCCAAACGAACTCTTCCACAGCTCATGTAACTGACTTCAAACAAACTTTTAACAATCTAACTAAGTGATTACCTGACCTGACTTTGCACTGATAATTTTTTGGATAAATACATTTATAAATGGTGCATCATTGATGCTGTAGTACAAATAAAAAAATAATAAAGTTATTTTATGAATGTAAAAAATATTTATAAAGGGCATTTTGGGTATTTAATGTATATTCATATATGTCATTTCTCTTGCTTAAATCGAACACTGGCTTTTGATTCATAGTAAGATGATTCATGTCAAACAGTTTCATAGCAGATACATTCCACCTAAAATTTTACCTGTGTATGAACGTGGATAAAAGGGGGATAAGGTCTTGAGCCTCATGTTAATTGTAATGGCTATTGTTATTTAATAGAAACCCAGCGCCAGTCATCCATGTTCCGCCGCAAGAATGTATCCTTAATTAAAGTATCACTACTGAAATAATAATCTATCTGTCTCACTATCTTAGTATGCAACTGGGGATCCGGAACAGGAAAAAACATAGCATGAGGCAGCATTGGTGGAACAATAGGAACTCTGAGGGACTCTGGAGGTGGTGGACCTTGAACAAAAAAATCACAGGAGATGCCACCTCAGGGTTGCCAAAAGACCGAAGAGGGACAGGTGGCAGAGGAATAAATGGTGCAGAGATGCGAGGACGTATATAGCCCCTAGGCGAAGGAAAAGATCTATGCTGCATGTGGGTGTTTTTTTATCAAAATTTCGGTTAGGGTTCCAATCGTGATTCCCACGATCTTGGTCCCGCCAACCCCCATAATTGTGACGGTAAGAACCATCCCCTCGTGGATGTGGGCCGACATTGCCCCTCCTAAAAAAGGTATGCTTCTGTTGTGATCACTCCCGCTATGTGATTGTGATGCAAAACCTCCCCTTTTACCAACCGTCTTATGCGAATGTTCTTTCAATGGAGACTCCCCAGCAGTAACACTGGGTTTTCCAGATTCCTTAGGAGGGGGATTTCCAGCTGTGGAGGTGGTGGTTGAGGAAAGCCTGAATTAACTAATAGACCCCCGCTAGAATTCCCACGATTGCACTTTTAGACCTCTGGCACGTCGGTGCTACATAATAATCAACAACTCCAAGAGCTAGTGTCCAGAGATAACGAGTTACAACCTATGAAACAAAAAAAGTAATCAATTCTTACAAGTAAGAAAGGAAGTGATCATGAGATGATCTTCTGTTGAAAGTAAACCGTAAATTTGAGTAGATAATATTACTTACCAAGCACCATAAAGATGTTATACACCAGTAAAATATTCCTAGTGAAACCAAGCCAGTTTTTGATACAAGGTCTAAAACTGTTAGTTGAGATAAGGAATGAGAGCCAAATTAGAGAGGAAGATGGGAAGTTCTTCATTCACAATACATTTGTAGAATGAAATAAAATTTCATAACAGTAATGAAATAAAAGAACCAAGAACTGAAAAAGAAGCGAGTAATAAAAAGAAACGAGGAATACACACACCTAACCAGAAATCAACAACAGAAATCAGATATTCAGGATTCAAACAGTTTTCTTGCAGAATCCTTTGTCAACATGTCAAAGAGTGATTCAACGTCTCACACTCTGTCAATACCAACGAAAACAATGAAACTAGGGATTTTAATCATTTGTTGACCAAGTAAGGCATATCTACCTACCTCTTAACATTTATAAGCTCGTGAAATCATGCCAATGAAATATGAACTGAAAGATTAAAAAGACGCAAACAAAATTGGTCTGACATATATGGAAAAAAAAGTTTTTTGTGATTCGAAAAACGTATTTATAAACAGAGCAAGTCCACAATATTTGCATCTATATTTAAGGGAGTATACAAGCCAAAACCACATTCCTTCTGATAAATATTTTAAACACCTGTAACAGTAATTTGCAACAAATTTACAGAGATGAAAAAATGACAAATTGCACTGGTTTGTCTTTCTGTGTTTATCCAACAAACAAGTTGTAATTGAGCACTAATGACGAAGTAATGAAACTTGAAAGATAATCCAGCAGTAATGACCAAGGGAAACATGAAAATGTGCAAACCAAATAAAAATGAACGGCTTACAAATATTCAACAACTCTCTCTGGATTGATTCAACATAGGTGGCTTGATATCAGTATTATTTTTATCATCCAAAGCAACATGTTGGAGATGTCTTGCCAATATATCGTGATTGGATATCTTAAGGGGCTGCGGACCTGATACAAAAGAAACAGGAACAAGAGGCATTATCCATCTCATGCAATTATATCCCTTCCTTTCTCATCCTGTAGTTCCAATACAGTTGATGTTCGCAGAGTCAAGTACAATCTGGATATTATCTGTAAAATACATAATAGGAACCCAGCCCTGGTCATCCAAGTTCCATCACTACTGAAATAATAATCTATCTGGCTCAGTATCTTACTATGGAACTGGGGAATAGGAGAAAAAAACAAAGCATGAGGCGGCATTGGTGGAACAATAGGAACTCTGAGGGACTCTGGAGGTGGTGGACCTTGAACAAAAAAATCACAGGAGATGCTACCTCAGGGAAACCATAGGGTTGCCAAAAGACCGAAGAGGGACAGGTGGCAGAGGAATAAATGGTGCAGAGATGCGAGGACGTATATAGCCCCCTAGGCGAAGGAAAAGATCTATGCTGTATGTGGGTGTTTATTTATCAAAATTTCGGTTAGGGTTCCAATCCTGATTCCCACGATCTTGGTCCCGCCTACCCCCAAAATTGTGATGGTAAGAACCATCCTCTTGTGGATGTGGGCCAATGTTGCCCCTCCTAAAAAAATTAAGCTGCTGTTGATGATCACTCCTGCTATGTGATTGTAACACAAAACCTCCCCTTTGTCCAGCCACCTTATGTGAATGTTCTTTCAATGGATACTCCCCAGGAGTGGCACTGGGTTTTCCAAAATCATTAGGATGGATTTCAAGCTGTGGAGGTGGTGGTTGAGGAAAGCCTCATTTGACTAATAGACCCCCGCTAGAATTCTCATGACTGCACTTTATAGACCTGTGGTGCGTCGGTGCTACATAATAATCAACAACTCCAAGAGCTTGTGTCGAGAGATAATGAGTTACAACCTATGAAATAAAAAAACGTAATCAATTCTTACGAGTAAGAAAGGAAGTGATCATGAGATGATCTTTTGTTGAAAGTAAACCTTAAATTTGAGTAGATAATGTTACTTACCAATGCACCATAAAGATGTTATACACCAGTAAAATATTCCAAGTGAAAACAAGCTAGTTTTTTATACAAGGGCTAAAACTTTTATTCGAGGTAAGGATTGAGAGCCAAGTTAGAGAAGAAGTTGGGAAGTTCTTCATTTACAATACGTCAGTAGAATGAAATAAAAGTGTAAAACAAGAATGAAAAAAAAGAACCAAGAACTGAAAAATAAGCTATTAATAAAACAAACGAGTAATACACACACCAAACCAGAAATCAACAACAGAAATCGTATAATCAGGTTTCAAATAGTTTTTTTGCAGTATCCTTTGTCAACATGTCAAAGAGTAATTCAAGGGCTCGCACTCCATCAATACCAACGAAAATAATGAATCTAGGGATTTTAATCATTCGTTGACCAAGTTAGGCATATCTACCTACCTATTAACATTTATAAGTTGTGAAATCATGCCAATGAAACATAAACTGAATGATTAAAAATACGCAAACAATGTTGATTTGACCATATATGGAAAGAAAGATTTTTTGTGATTCGAAAAGATATTTAAAAACAACGCAAGTCCACATTATTTGCATCTATATTTAAGGGAACATAAAGGCCAAAATCCCCACATTCCCTCTGATAAATATTTTTAATAACGGTAACAGTCATTTTCAACAAAATTGCAGATATGAAAAGACGACATATTGCAATGGTTTGTCTTTCTGTGTTTATTGAACAAACAAGTTGAAATCGAGCACTAATGATGAAGTAATGAAACTTAAAAGATTATCCAGCAGTAATGACCCAGGGAAACATGAAAATATGCAAACCAAATAACAATGAACAACTTACAAGTATTCAACAGCTCTCTCTGGATTGATTCAACAAAGGTGCTTGATGTCAGTATTATTTTTATCATCCAATGAAACACATTGGAGATGTCCTGCCAACATATCATGACTGGATTTCCTAAGGGGCTGCAGAATTTATACGATAGAAACAGGAACAAGAGGCATTATCCGTCTCATCCAATCATTTCCCTTCCTTTGTCACCCTGTACTTCCTTCCAATACAGTTGATGTTCCCAGAGTCCATTGTAAGCTGGATATTATCTGTCAACTACATAATAGAACCCAGCCCTGGTCATCCAAGCTCCATCACTACTGAAATAATAATCTATCTGGCTCACTATCTTAGTATGGAACTGAAGAAAAAAAATAGCATGAGGCGGCATTGGTGGAACAATAGGAACGCTGAGGGACTCTGGAGGTGGTGGACCTTGAACGAAAATCACAGGAGATGCAACCTCAGGGTAAACTTGCCAAAAGGCCGCACAGGGACAGGTACCAGGGGAATAAAAAGTGCAGAGATGTGAGGACGTGTATAGCCCCTAGGCGAAGGAAAAGATATATGCTGCACGTGGGTGTCTTTATTACAAAAATTTCGGTGAGGGTTCCAATCCTGACTCCCATGATCTTGGTCCCGCCTACCCCCATAATTGTGATGGTAAGAACCACCCCCTTGAGGATGTGGGCCAACGTTGCCCCTCCTAAAAAAATTATGCTGCTGTTGATGATCACTCCTGCTATGTGATTGTGACACAAAACCTCCCCTTTGTCGAGCCTCCTTATGTGAATGTTCTTTCAATGGAGACTCCCCAGCAGTGGCACTGGGTTTTCCAAAATCGTTAGGAGGGGTTTCCAGCTGTAGAGGTGGTGGTTGAGGAAAGCCTCAATTGACCCGCGCCAGAATTCCCGTGACTGCACTTTATATACCTCTGGCGCGCATCAGTGCTACATAGTAATCAACAACTCCAAGAGCTTGTGTTGAGAGATAATGAGTTACAACCTATGAAGCAAAATATAATAATTAATTCTTACGAGTAAGAAAGGAAGCGATCTTGAGATGATCTTTTGTTGAAAGTAAACCTTAAATTTGAGTAGATAATGTTACTTACCAATGCACCATAAAGTTGTTGTACACTTGTAAAATCTTCCCAGTGAAACCAAGCCAGTTTTTGATACAAGGGCTAAAACTGTTAGTTGAGGTAACGAATGAGGGCCAAATTAGAGAGCAACTTGGGAAGTTTTTCATTTACGATACATCAATAGAATGAAATAAAAGTGTAAAACAAGAATGGAATGAAAGAACCAAGAACTGAAGAACAAGCGATTAATAAAAGAAACGAGCAACATGTCTATTTGCAGTCTCCATAGTCAACATCTCAAAGACTGATTCAACAGCTCAGATTACCAACGAAAACAATGAAACTCAGGATTTTACTCGGGGCAATTTAATAATTCAACGCCTCTTAAAATTTATTAGTTATGAAATCATGCCAATGAAACATAATCTGAAAGATTAGAAAGAAGCAAACAATTTTGGTTTGACAGCGCAAGTCCACAATATTTGCAGAGATGAAAATAAGACAGATTTGTCTCTCTGTGTTTATCCAACAAACAAGTTGAAATTGAGCACTAATGATGAAGTAATGATATTATATATAGGAATCACAGAGAAATTAGAGAGGAAATTGGGAGTTGTTCATTTAGAATTCATCAGTAGATATTATATATAGACTCTTCAAAAACTCATCGAACCGACTTAAAACAAACTTTTAACAATCTGTTTAACTGACTAAAAGAACTGATAACTGATTAACTGAGTATGAATTGATAAATGATTAACCGTTTAACTGACTTTGAACTGACTAAACTCTTTTTTAAGTCAGTTCAACGATAGTCCGTTGGGTGCCCCAAACTTTTAACAATGTAACTAAGTGATTAACTGACTTTGAACCAACTTTAAAACTCTTTTTTGAGTCAGCTCATGTAACCGACTTCAAACAAGCTTTTAACAATGTAACTAAGTGATTACCTCAGCAAACGTCATTCCACCGAAGTAAATCTAAATGCCACTTTTGTTTAATACTTCAATTCGACAAGTTTTTTTTGATAAAAAATGATATGATAGTTTGTGATTGATTGGTTTTTGAGATATATATTAATGATACCTAAAAATCAATCAATAAATCGTTATGTCAATTTGTTTTAAAATGTCAAAAATTGAGTCACAACAAAGCCACTCTTTAAAGATAATTTCTAAGGCTCTGTTTGGTATCATAAACGCCACTACTTCTACTGAATCACAATAGAATATTATATTTTGTTTAATGTTATATAAATGAAAGATAATTTCGTTTTTATCTCAATAATTTTTTTGAATAAATAAATTTATAAATGGTGCATCATCGTTGCATTGTAGTACAAATAAAAAAATAAAGTTAATTTATGATTGCAAAAAATATTTATAAAGGGTATTATGGGCATCTAATGTATATTCATATATGTCACTTTTCTTCCTCAAATCGAACACTAGTCTTTGATGAGCAGTTCTACAAGAACCGAATATTTAACAGAATTTTTGTTAATCCTACTATTTAATTTCGAAATAGTACAGAATTAATAATAAAATAATAATTACAGAAAGAAAAATAAATTACAGAAAATTAAATTACTCACTTGAATTTGCAGAAATAATAATAATTAGAAAGAAATCCGAGCCCTGTTGAACAGTCTCCTTAAGACAAAATTATTCCTCCAACGTGCTTGAGTTTAATGAATAAATGTCTCCCAAGATAGAACGGATTTTCGGATTAATCAAGCAGCACAGCAATGACTAATCCCAGCGAACACAATTTCTGTGTTTTGTACTCAACACAACCAAGAACATGTAATGCAGAAATGAAGAAAAGAATTTTCGGGGTAGAGGAAATAATGCAGTAGCATTTTCGGAATTTTGGATGGTTTATTTTTTTTTCAGTGTTTAAAACTGAGGGGGAAACATTTTATTTATAGTAAATGTTTTGACTGTTGAGAACAGTCAAAACCGAAATTAACTGTCAAAGCAGTTAATTTCGTTAACTGCTGACTCTTGGAATTAACTGATTATTAGTTAATTAAAGATTAATTAATTTCGTAATTAATTAAATTAAAGCCCAGAAAGTTCGGCCCAAAAATGTAGGAGATTTTTACAAGCCCAAGCCCGAACCGAACCGGCCGGACGGACGGACGGACGTGCTCGCGTGGACTTTTGACCGAAAGTCAACCCGTGCATAGCTTAGGTCATCTCCCCTTCAAAGAGTTGGGATACCCCCAAGGCATCCAAGCCTTAGTCCATACTTGGGGTGTTATTAACTCATCAAAATTCCACTACTCTTCCAATGTGGGACAAGAGTTAAAACACACCCAATTCTTTAACTTTCATTGCTTTGTGAGTCACTTTGGGGACATAATTATCATTCATAACTTATTGAAATTGGACATATGAATATACTACGTTAATCTCCTTGCGGAGGTGAACGCGTTCGTATATGGTCCCACAATTTCCGTAGTGTGGGTCCCACCTAAATTTGAGCTCAAAGTTGCTCAAAAATCTGTCCATATTGACAGCTTTATAATACCCATTTAAGTCCAATTTTCCAACAATATCCCACATGAATGATATATCGCTATAAATAAAACAAAACAGATGCTGATGCAGATGCAGACACAAGTTGAGTAAAACTAAAAACTTATTGCATCGGGAGAAGTAGCCTAGTGGCCTTGAACTTTCCTTAGTGATATACTATCGGATTTACTTGGTTAATCAGTAGACTTCACGTCCTTGAACCGTCAACCATTTTTGTAAACCTAGACAACAGTATTCACACAACAATTCTTCAACACAGTTGGTTCTCACGTTTGTGTTCATTTTGGCCATGAACACCACTTGGTTCCGCAAGTATTTTAGAGAATATGCCTTTCATTATTCTCATAGAAGTGGCCCCCTTCTTACTTACGTAGGTGACTTTCATAAAGAGTATTCTGCAATACCCCACTTAGACGTACTAAGATATAGATGTCATTAAAAGCATAACTTATCCTAAATTCGCGGCAGATATGCACTGTCTCATCTTTGGAATGGATAGGAATATATATCCTCCAGTGCTTACTGAATACAACGTAGTTCGGTTTTCCCATTGAACCTAGATCTTGGGATCTCCAGTCAGCTAGGTTGGGTTGCCACTATATTGATTCTTATTTATTTATAGGCTTTAGACCCATTCCTCTCGATGATCTTTCAACTTGCTCTCGGTTTAAACCTTTCGTTAGTGGATCCGATATATTATCTTTTGACTTTACATAGTCAATTGAGATAATTCCGTTTGAGAGAAGTTGTCTAACGGTATTGTGTCTACCACGAATATGTCGTGACTTTCCGTTATATATGTGATTTTGTGCCCTTCCAATCGCTGATTGGCTATCACAATGTATACATATTGCGGGCACAGGTTTAGACCAATTTGGAACATCCTCTAAGAAATTTCGAAGCCATCCAGCTTCTTCTCCAGCTTTGTCTAGTGCAATGAATTCAGATTCCATTGTCGATCTAGCAATGCACGTTTGTTTTGAGGATTTCCAAGATACGGCTGCACCTCCGAGGGTAAACACATACCCACTCGTAGACTTAGAGTCTTTTGTATCAGATATCCAATTTGCATCGCAATGTCCTTCAAGAACAGCTGGATATTTTGAGTAATGCAATCCATAGTTTTGAGTATATTTTAAATAACCCAAAACTCTCAATATTGCTTTCCAGTGATCTCTTCCTGGATTACTCGTAAATCGACTTAGCTTACTTATTGAGTATGCTATGTCTGGTCGCGTACAGTTCATGATATACATTAAACTGCCGATAATACGAGAATATTCTAGTTGAGATATGCTTTCACCATTATTTCTTGCTAGATGTAAATTTACATCTACAGGTGTCTTGGTAGGACTAATATCATACTTCTTGAATTTTTTAAGTACTTTCTCAATGTAATGAAATTGAGATAATATAAGTCCATCCGATGTTCTAGAAATTTTAATTCCTAATATAACATCGGCGATTCCCATATCTTTCATGTCAAATCTACTACTCAACATTTGTTTTGTAGTTTTGACAATTTCCAAGTTACTACCCATGATAAGCATATCATCAACATAGAGACATACAATGACATATCCATTATGAATGTATTTAAAGTAAACACATTTATCGCATTCATTAATTTTGAAACCATTTGATAACATTGCATTATCAAATTTTTCATGCCATTGTTTAGGTGCATGTTTTAATCCATATAGTGATTTAACAAGCTTACATACTTTTCCTTCTTGTTCGGGAGCTTTGAACCCTTCAGGTTGCTCCATATAAATTTTCTCATCTAGTTCACCGTTTAAGAATGCAGTTTTTACATCCATTTGATGTATTTCAAGTCCATTAATAGCAGCTATTGCTATTAACATCCGAATGGACGTTATTCTTGTTACCGGTGAATATGTGTCGAAGTAATCCAACCCTTCCTTTTGCCTATAGCCTTTAGCTACAAGTCTAGCTTTATATTTATCAATTGATCCATCGGCCTTCAATTTCTTTTTGAAGATCCATTTATAACCTAACGGTTTTGAACCTGGTGGAAGATCCACTAGTTCCCATGTATGATTTTGTAATATGGATTCAATTTCACTATTAATTGCTTCTTTCCAATTGGAAGCATCGGGTAAGGATATAGCTTCTTTATACGATTGAGGTTCATTTTCTAACAAATATGTTAGAAAATCTGGACCGAAAGAAGTCGAGGTTTTTGCTCTTTTAGTACGTCTTGGTTCATCCTCTATTGAATCAATAGGTTGATGAGTACCACTTGTAGTAGCTTGATTTGTCCTTTTAGAAGGACCAGATTCTCGGGTCATGTTATACGGAAATTCATTTTCAAAAAATGAAGCATCCCTCAATTCAATAACCATATTTACATGAATGTCCGAAATCTCAGATTTACAAACTAGAAATCGATATGCACTGCTATTAGTAGCATAACCGATGAACACACAATCCACGGTTTTTGGCCCTACTCTTACCTTTTTAGGTTTAGGAACCATCACTTTGGCTAAGCACCCCCACACTCGTAAATATTTATAGGAAGGTCTTCGACCTTTCCATAACTCATAAGGTGTCTTGTGAGTCTTTTTGTGAGGTACTTTATTGAGAATGTAATTAGCAGAGAGTAAGGCTTCCCCCCACAAATTTTGTGGAGCTCCTGAACTTAATAACATTGAGTTCATCATTTCTTTCAAAGTACGTTTTTTGCATTCAGCAACACCATTCGATTGAGGAGAATAAGGAGCAGTTGTTTGATGAATAATCCCATTTTCAGAACAAAATTCCTCAAATGGATATTCATATTCACCTCCTCTATCACTTCTAATAGCCTTTATCGTTTTGCTTAATTTATTCTCAACTTCATTCTTATATTGTTTAAATACATTAATAGCCTCATCTTTACTATGTAACAAATATACATAGCAATATTTTGTGCAATCGTCAATAAAAGTAATAAAATACTTTTTCCCACCTCTAGTTTGAACAAATTTTAAATCACAAATATCGGTGTGAATTAAATCTAAAGGTTCAGTTATCCTTTCAATAGAATGGAAAGGTAATCTAGTTAATTTAGATTCCACACAAATATCACATTTATGATTTTTATCAATATTGAATTTTGGCAAAAATTCCAAGTTAATTAATCTACGCAATGTATCAAAATTAACATGTCCCAATCTAGCATGTCAAATATTAGATGACTCAATCCAGTAAGAAGAACTAGCAACTTCATTCATTGAAACAAATGTTTTAGGGGTTACAGTAAGAGCATTCAGTTTAAAGAGCCCCTCATTTAGGTAGCCCTTTCCTACATACATGTCATTTTTAGACAACACAAAGCGATCAGACACAAACACAAGCTTGAAACCATTTTTAGTAAGGAGAGATCCAGAAATCAGATTCTTTCGGATATCAGGCACGTGAAGAACATTGTTGAGAGTAAGTTCCTTTCCAGAAGTCATTTTCAAAGCAATCTTTCCTTGTCCCACCACCTTAGAAGTGGAAGAATTTCCCATAAAAAGGTTCTCCTCATTTTCCAAAGGCTTATAGGTGGAGAACATCCATTTGTTTGCACAAATGTGTCGTGTGGCTCCAGTGTCCACCCACCATTCCTTGGTATTTCCAACCAAGTTACATTCAGAGACAACGGCAGAAAGATTCATATCCGCCAAATCATTAGTGATATTCTCACCCTCAGTCACATTTGCTTGAGAGTTATTTTTATTTTGCTTCTTAGGCTCACGACACTCACTTGAGCGGTGTCCCGGTTTACCACAATTGTAGCATTTTCCTTTGAACTTTTTCTTGTTATGTTTGGAAGTGCCTTCCCCATCATACTTTCGTTTGTTCTTTTTAGGACCTTCAACGACATGGACCTTTGTTTCCATCGGATTCTTCCCACTTTTCTTTTGAGACTCACAGTTGTCTTCTTCGATTCTTAGCCGGACCACCAACTCCTCCACATTCATCTCCTTACGCTTGTGCTTGAGATAGTTTTTGAACAAAGTCCAAGAAGGTGGCAACTTTTCAACAATTTCAGCAACTTAGAAAGTTTCACTAATTGACATTCCTTCAGCATGAATGTCGTGGAGGATCACTTGGAATTCTTGCACTTGCGAGATCACAGATTTAGAATCAACCATTTTGAAGTCCAGAAAACGCCCAACGATAAATTTCTTCATCCCAGCATCTTCAGTTTTATACTTCTTTTCCAAAGAATTCCATAATTCCTTGGAAATTTTGATAGTGCAATAGACATGGTACAAAGTCTTGTCCAAGTAGGCCAAAATATAATTTCGGCATAGGTAGTCCGAGTGCTTCCAAGCATCGACAGCAACAACCTTTTCAGCGTCATCTCCCTCTTGAATAGAGGGGCAATCTTCATATACAAACCTGCCCAGTTGGCAGGTAGTGAGATAGAAGTACATTTGTCCCTGCCAACGTTTGAAGTCAACCCCAATGAACTTTTCCGGTTTCTCCCCGTGTGGCATAGATACGGGTGCAGTCACATTTGTGTTGGTGACAATCAGTTTCGTAGGAGTAGTGTTCGTACTTTGTGATTCCATTTCTGTTACAAAAACAGAATTTTTATCAATGATAAAATTCATATATAATGAATTAATCAAAACAGAATACAAAATTCTGTGCACCAATTTCCTCCAAATATAATTCACAATAAATGAATTCCAAAAGAATTCAAATAATAATTCAGAATTAAAGTATAATATATAAACAGAATTCCGTACAAAACAGAATTAAATTTTTAAAATCGGTGACACTAATTTTTAATAATAAAAAGAATTCCGTACAAAACAGAATTATAATTTAAGAAAAAAATATAGATAAACAGATTTTAACAAGAGTACACAAATAAAATTTATTTTCTAAAACAGAATATAAAAACAGTATAGAAATTAATTTCTATATCAAAACTGTTTTACTAATTTCTACAATAAAGCAGTAAATTAATTCATTTTATTCTGTCAAAACAGATTTATTTCCAAAAAATAAATTTCTGTAATAAAAAAAATTCTGTACACTAAAAACAGTAGAATTTAATAATTTTGTCTTAAGATTGTCAATCCTACTATTTAATTTCGAAATAGTACAGAATTAATAATAAAATAATAATTACAGAAAGAAAAATAAATTACAGAAAATTAAATTACTCACTTGAATTTGCAAAAATAATAATAATTAGAAAGAAATCTGAGCCCTGTTGAACAGTCTCCTTAAGACAAAATTATTCCTCCAACGTGCTTGAGTTTAATGAATAAATGTCTCCCAAGATAGAACGGATTTTCGGATTAATCAAGCAACACAGCAATGACTAATCCCAGCGAACACAATTTCTGTGTTTTGTACTCAACACAACCAAGAACATGTAATGCAGAAATGAAGAAAAGAATTTTCGGGGCAGAGGAAATAATGCAGTAGCATTTTCGGAATTTTGGAGGGTTTATTTTTTTTTTCAGTGTTTAAAACTGAGGGAGAAACATTTTATTTATAGTAAATGTTTTGACTGTTGGGAACAGTCAAAACCGAAATTAACTGTCAAAGCAGTTAATTTCGTTAACTGTTGACTCTTGGAATTAACTGATTATCAGTTAATTAAAGATTAATTAATTCCATAATTAATTAATTAAATTAAAGCCCAGAAAGTTCGGCCAAAAAATGTAGGAGATTTTTATAAGCCCAAGCCCAAGCCCAAGCCCGAACCGAGCCGAACCGGCCGGACGGACGGACGTGCGCGCGTGGACTTTTGACCGAAAGTCAACCCGTGCGTAACTTAGGTCATCTCTCCTTCAAAGAGTTGGGATACACCCAAGGCATCCAAGCCTTAGTTCATACTTGGGGTGTTATTAACTCATCAAAATTCCACTACTCTTCCAATGTGGGACAAGAGTTAAAACACACCCAATTCATTAACTTTCATTGCTTTGTGAGTCACTTTGGGGACATAATTATCATTCATAACTTATTGAAATTGGACATATGAATATACTACGTTAATCTCCTTGCGGAGGTGAACGCGTTCGTATATGGTCCCACAATTTCCGTAGTGTGGGTCCCACCTAAATTTGAGCTCAAAGTTGCTCAAAAATCTGTCCATATTGACAACTTTATAATACCCATTTAAGTCCAATTTTCCAACAATTTTGGCCGACACATTAATGTGTCGGCCAAAATTCGATCAAAAATTCGGGCAGGCACAATAGGATTTTTGGTTTTTGATTCATGGTAAAGATGTTTTATGTCAAACAATTTCATAGCAATAACATTCCACCTAAAATTTTACTCTCGTATAAAACGTGTATAAAATGGGGCTAAAGTTTTAAGCCTCTTGTTAATTGTAATGGTTATTGTTATTAATAATTTTAAAATGCAATATTTAATGAACATTTGTTTATGTTTATGTATATATATATATATATATATATATATATATATATATATATATATAGAGAGAGAGAGAGAGAGAGAGAGAGGGGTTCAAAAGTGAACCAAAAGAATGAACTTTTTAATGAACCTACTAAGACATAAAAAATTGATCCTTAATTTCTTGTTGTAATTGGTCCGCGCCAGCTGGAGGTTTGAAAAATTATTCATTGCCGCTGGCGCGGACCAATTATAACAAGAAATTAAGGATCAATTTTTTAATGTCTTAGTAGGTTCATTAAAAATTTCATTCTTTTGGTTCACTTTTGAACCTCTCCCTATATATATATACTAGCGGATGCACGTGTTCGAGGACACGGCGATAAATTTGTCCCCGTGATAAAATTCAGTCCGTAATAACCAACATTTTTTCAAAAAGAAAAACTTAAAAAAAAGTATTTTTTATAAAAAAATTATTTAAAAAAATTTATTTTTAAAAAAATAATAAAATAATAATGTATATATGTATACATGCATGTGTATGCATGCAAGCATGCAACACATAAAATGTCATGGATGTTTATCATGCATAAATTACTATTCATAACACCATTGTCTCATATATATATATATATATATATATATATATATATATATATATATATATATATATATATATATATATAGAGAGAGAGAGAGAGAGAGAGAGAGAGAGATTCTCTAGTGCGGACCAAACCGTGCGCACCCGGTGCGGACTTTGTCCTCTTCCTCACGTGGTCCTCTCATGGTCCCTAAGACATTTTGTTATTTTCCTTAGATGGTCCCCCTCTTGTCTTATATTAAAACCTTATTTTAAGATAATATATTTAAAAGATTTATAGTTTAGACCCAAATTGGTATCAAGATCTTAAAGACTTTAGAAACTCACCAAATTTCGACCAAAACCCTAATTCTGGTATCAGAGCCATAAAACGCTCATTTTAGACTTTTAGTAAAGACTTTAATGTCCTTGGGATTTATCCCTCGCATTTATAAAGATATTTTTGGATTCAACCCAGACTACCAACCTATACTTATAAACGACTTAGACCACGAAAGTTGTTTAACTACACACATAGACGGTTGTTCATATGTTGAACATATTCTAGCTAAACACACAGACAGTAGACAAGTCACTGCTAGTGCTATTAATAGCATATTAGATCAAAATAATTGTATGCTCCTTATATTAAAACAATTATTTAGAGACATCCAAACCTTAGATACAAAGATAAAAAATATCTCTAAAAGACTACTATAAATAGATAACCCAATCCCAATAAACCTAGTACAGGTTTTACAAGAAATAAATATTAAGACTAATCATATAGAAGTCCTTAACAAAGACACTTTAGAAATTAAAACTTTAATTAAAAATCAAGACAGTGAGTTAATTAAACTTACTAAAGAACAAGTTAAACTTATCCCTAGATTAGATAGTTATCTTCATAATGGAGATAATTAGATCAGAATGGATTGAGATACCTAGAGACCTCTCCATTTAGACCTTTGCCAACGCTGCTAAAGCAACTAGACTCATATTAGAAAGATTAATTTTAATTTCTACATCCATAGCAGCTACCCAAGACTATAACAGTAGCTTTGTTAAAGACTTAAATTTAGATTTAAAGGCTAAGACATAAGGATTAACCACATTCTACACAGACTTTGTTAAATTCCAACAAAATTTAACAAATTATCTTAATAATATGGAAAGCCATAACCTATCCAAAATGGATAGTATTATTAATGAACTTAGACTGGACATGGCCGAAGTAGAAGAAAAATATGAAGAAATTATAAAGGGAACTAAGGCTGTATATAATAAACCTTCCCAAGCAGAAATAGACTCTCCTTTTATTCTAAGTCATTTAGATAAAATAGAAAAAACTGTAGAATCTATAGAAATTAGATATATGCAACAATAAGAAAAAGACAATGAAGTAAAAGACTATATTACAAATGTTGCTAAATCCCTTGTTAATTCTCTAGCTTGACATAGTGAAGAAATTTATGATAAGACAAGAAAAAAGAATAAGAATTTTAAAGAAGAAATCCTTAGCCAGATAAAAAGATAAAAAGATTATTCATACTTCTTAGAAAGAATTGAAAAAAGACTTTAACAAAAATAGGTAACCACCTATAAATTTAGAGAAACCCCTCCTATAGAAACTAGAGAAAGGAAGACCATAGGTAGAAGAGTCATAAATGACGGATTAGATAAGACTAGTAAGATAGTTAGCTCTATCCCAAATATTGGACAGAGTAATTGTAAGCTCCAAAGACTTAAGGATTCGTCCTCCAATGTTAGAACATGATGGAAGGAGAGAAATTTTACTAATCCTCTCCAATGGACAGAATGGGGTGAAGTTGACTGAAAGATTGTTGAAGATTCCATTCATAATGGACAACTTCCAGCCGTTAGATACATAGACTTGTTTAAATAAGGTGCCACTCCTAAGACTCCCAATTATAACATGACTTACCATTATAGGAATCATGTGTTAAACAAATCATATACTGAGCTCCAAGTATTTGACTCAAAATGGCTTAGATCTAGAGGAACTGATAGAAAGTTCCAATTCCTAACCTTTGGACTCTTTCAAGCAAGAATCCAAGGATTACATAGACCTCAGAATAATATCAACATATTATGTTATTTAGTAGATAAAGGATGGAAAGACTTTGAGAAAAGCCTTATTAGGATATCCTAATTAAAAATTTCAGACAATATAGGATACTTTAATGTCACTCCGGCATTGACAGTAACCGTAGACACAGGCAAACATTTTAAGTTAATCTTATATGCTAGTGGCGATGAAGACTATATTATCCCAGATGCTAATATAAATATATAATTACAGAGCTATGTGACGCTCTCCCAATTTCCTTACGAAGGAATGCAATCGGGAATTCCTAGCGGTAGACTTAATGAAGAAATCTTAGTTAGAACCAATATTTCAGACTACAATCATACTTACAGTATTAAGAATACTAGACCTATGAAAGAAAAAGCTAAGACCCTTTGGCAATTGCCAGAATTTTAAGAAACTAAGACTATACAGAATAAACCTTTGTTTATTAATCAAGACGATGTCACTGGAAATGTTACTATCCAGTTTGACCCTCCTAAGATTATCAATAAGAATATCCAGACTTAAGAAGTTAGATTTAGGAATATGAGAGAAGCCATAATCAATGATCCTTCAGAAGAAGAATGTAGTAATAAGACTAGTGCTAGCTTACTAAGACAAGCCCCAGTAATTAGACCTAGAAGATCATTTGAAAACAAAGACTTAGTTAAAGAAAAAGCTAGGATCGAAAACTTTGGACATGAACCCTCAGAATTGGACATGAAGACATTTAAAGATCACCTTAAGAAAAGTCATTCTGTTATATTTCAAGAAAGAGAAAGATTTAATATGATAGATCAAAACCGCATATTAAAATTAAAAGAATTTAAGAATACTAAAAAACTTCTTATAAATCTTAGACTAATAAAAGAAGGAGAAGAAAGACTAATGCTAGCTACACAAGTAGAACCTAATAGGCAAGAAATAGGAAGTAGTAGTAGGCTAGAAGATGCTCCTAGACTTTTTAGTAAACCAATAGGAATAAATATTCCTATATACTCAAGCACTGTAGTAAAGACGAAATATGATTATATAAAGACTTTCCAACTAGTGACAAGAGTTTTACTCCCGTTAAGACTATGGAAAGCCAAGCCATAAATCTAGTTGGGATATACCTTAATTTAGACAATGTCCAAGATAGGAAGAAGGCCTTAGATGAATGGCGTAATCAGATGAACATGTATTTTGCATCTAATGAATAATGGGATGCAAGTTCATGCAAATAATACGCTGATCAATCCATTAGAGGTATTGCAAAAGATTATTCAGATAGTGTAAGGACAAAAATTTCCAATTAAGTCCTTTGTAGTTTTGGCTCAATTCTAGACAAAAACGTTTGAGCCATAGGATAGAGTTATTGATCATCCTTCAAGCCTATGACGTACTAAATTTGAAGACGTAGCGGCCAAGTTTAAAGCTTCATCAAAATGTCGAGTTTAAAGTGACTCGTTTCTACGTCATCAATAATGTTCCGTTTACTCCTAAGGTATGAATGCATTTTAATATATATATAGGAGCTTGGAACAATTTATATTGGGTGTACGTTTATTTAAAATTGTTGTTTAATTTCAGAAAGATTTTATTAAAACTTTAATATAAAGTATATAAAGTTTATGGGTTAAAAATAGAATTTTTCAAACTTTCTGAAAGTTCGTTCGAAGTGTCGTTCGAACGAGTTTGTCGGTCGAACAACAATGTCGTTCGAACGAGTTTGCCAACGAGTTACCATATTAGCCACTGGAAATTCGTTCGAAATGTTATTCGAACGAGATGGCTGTTCAAACGATATTTCTAACGAGTTCACACTGGAACTTCGTTAGAAGGCTCGTTCGAATGAGACTTCGTTCGAACGAAAATCTCGTTCGAACGAGATTTTTGGCGGGAACATGTATTTGGCAGTTTTGAGCAGTTTTTTTCATGTTTCCCACTTCTTTACCCCACTAACTTTTGACAGAACTTAATAGTGCGGGAACCAATCTTTTTGGTTTAACTTTTTCATATCCTACAACCTCTAAGAGAGTTTTTGAGAGAGAAATTAAAAGTGGAAAAAGTTCTTTGTTTAAGTGTTGTTGTTCTTCAAGAAAAATGTCTTAAACACTTGTTTTACACCCAATGTTTATTTATCCAAGTTACTATATATATATATATATATATCATTGATTGGAGTTTGGCACCGGTTTGATCTCTACCATTTCAAGAGAAGTTTGGGTTTGCTTCTAAATCCCACAAAGAAGAAGAAGTTTGCGTTGATTTACCCACTTGGAGAAAGGCTCCTAGTTTGGATGGCGGTGACCATATAAAGTCCGATTGGTGGATTCCGAGACCGCGGTGGAGCTCTAGAAGAGCTTGTAGGTGATTTAAAAACCTGTGAACTAGACATGTTTCCCTCTAGAATCGAAAAGAAAATTGAAAAGGGCATTGCTTTAAAAGTCCGAAAAGAGGATAAAGAAGTAGTAGAGAGCGAGAGTGATAGTGACTCGGAAGATATGGCTTTGTTTGCTACGAAATTTCAAAAGTTTCTTAAAATTAACAAAGATAAATTTAAAAATGACTTTAAGAAATTTCAAGCTTCTAAGCATGACAAAGCCAAGAGGATCCTTAAAACTATTAATGAAAATTTAAATAGGGACGAGTCAAATAGGTGTTTTGGTTGTGAAGGTTATGTCCATAGGGCTTCTGAGTGCCCCACTAAACTAAGGAGAGAGGGTAAGTGACCCATTTCATATAATGCGACCCTTAGTGATAGTGATAAGGAAGAGGGACCCGATTTCCCCACTAAGCCCAACATTGTGGCTTTTATGGCTAGTCATGTGAGCACCGATAGTGAATCTTCTCATGAAGATATTCAAACACATGACACTTCCGTGGTCAAAGTTTTTGATTCCCTTATTTTTTATGGTAGTGAGAGTGAAAGAGAGAGAGATAGTGAAAATGGTGAGGTTGATGTGAGTGAACTTCAAAATGCTTTTCAAGAACTTTATGAAGAATCTATTAAATTAAAAAGAGCTAATTTGAAGTTAGAAGGTAATTGATGATAGTGCGTCAGTGGAAGACCTTAGGACACGTGAGAGATCTCTTCGAGAGAAGCTTGAATATGTTAAATGCGAGAGAGATAGCCTTAGAGGTTTAATGGAATCCTTTAAAAAGGAGCTTCTCGAGTTTGAAGAGAGAAATGTTTTATTAGAATCTAACATCCTAGAATTAGAAAATAAATTAAAAGACTCTAGAAAAGTCAAATTTGATTTGGAGTGTAGGTCCGAAAAACTAGATAAAATCTTAGGCACGGTCTAAATAAAAAATGACACTTGTGGTTTAGGCTTCAATCCTTGTAATGAATCAACTCATAAAGCCAAAACTAACGTTTTGGGAGAACCGCCTAGGAAAGCCTTTAGAGATCACTCATTAGGTAAATCTTTTCACCGTGAGTTTAGGTGTTCACATTGTGGTCGAAAAGGTCATCTTAGAAAATTTTGTTTCAATCTTAAAAGAGGTCCTAGAAAATCCCAACGTAAGGAAACCAAGGTAGCCAAGATTCCTACACCCCGAGATTGTCATTCATCATTAGTTTGGGTTAGGAGATCCGACTTGGTAACTTTACAAGATAGGGTATTTGATTCCCATTTACTTTCATATGCTTCCTCCCTTACAAAATCTAAAGGTTAAATGTGTTAGTTTTATTTGCATACTCTAGCTTTTTATGCTTCATATTATATATCATTGCTAGGTGTATGCATGTTTAGTCATTCTCTAGTTATTGCCTTATTTCATATCTTATGCTAGAAATCATGACTTGTTTATCTTTTGTATTATATTTCCTTCATTTGTCTTGCATAAAATGAAAATACAAAAATATTTTTGTTTATCATTTGTGTTTTATTTTTTTTTAGTAATTTAGGCTTAATGAAATTACAAATGATTTTTGTTTGTCTTTTGAGTATATATTTTTATTTTTTTTGGTTAAAAATTTCAAAAACTCAAAAAGATTTTTATTTTGTGTGTATTTTAGTTTTACACACTTTATGTGGCATTCGCTTGTGTTTGAATCCCATCTTTTACGCTCTCATGTGGCTAAAACTCTTGGTTTATATTGTCAATCCTTATTATGTTCTTTACCATGCTTACATGGAGTAGTTGGATTTTGTGTTGATTAAATGGATTCTATTTTTATATGCCTCAATTCACACATGCACGAGCTCTTTTGAAATTTCACTTCATAGGTATATTTGAGCTTTGTGAGGTATTCTCCTACCAATCTTGTCATCTACAAATTTGTGACCTAGGAGGACTAGTGCATGTAAAAATCCGTTGCACGTGAGATTTGTGAGATAAAAATAATATATATAAATGTGCATGGGGATGAGATCCGAAAGGATTTATTATCCTTTGCGATTGTAAGCCACCGTTTGAATGGACCTAAAAGAAATATGTGGTCTAAAGGCCTAAAAATAGAATATGGCATTAAAAAGAAAAATAATTGCCAAGGCCTATGTTTAATTGATATATTCATTCAAAATATATATGCTTATTGAGGGAGATTGGATGGTATATCAACGGTTTGCACAATGTCCATTTATCCTAGTTGTACTTTCAATGTCATGACTCTATTGGTTTGCAGAATCATCAAAAGTCTGGACTTGTATGCATTGTGTATGTTTGTTCATTGATTTCAATCTATATTGTCACATAAGGTTATATTCAAATGTGATGAAGTTTGGAATCAATTGAGAACTTCGTGAACATGTTTTAAGTGTTTAGGTCTAAATTTAATTGTTACTAGTTCACACCCCAACACTTCCGTTTCCATATGACACATTTTTTCCATACGAGTGTGAAAAGCATATCCTATTTTGTGTCATTTGTGTGTTTATATCTATATATGTGTACTTGAGGTTATTTAGTATATATTATGTATACATATATTTGATATGGTTTTGTTTAGTCTTTGTCCTTGCTTTTTAGTCCATATATGCTTTAATTCATAATTGGTATCCATCTTGTTGCATTCTTTGTTGATATCACATGCTTAATACTTATGTATCATATTGGTATTTGTTTCTTGCATCTTAGTTGTTATCCATTATTATTTGTTGGATTAGTTATTATTTTGTTGCCCATGTGCTTTAATGTTCTCATCACTTTATGCACAATTTTATGTTTTAGCTTGTTATCCCATTTTATTTATCCCTTGCTTCGTTTAGAGGGTATATATGCTTTAATTGGGAAGATAAGTTAATGTTTTGATTCTTTAGCCTTTGTCTATTCCTGAACAAAAATGAGGAGAATGATAGGGGGAGAAATGGTATCTAAACCTATTATAATCGTGTCTTAGTTTAGGGGAGATTTATCTTAGGGGGAGACGTCTTTCTAAGTTGACCATAGTTGATAAATGGAGAGAATTACTTTAGGGAGAGTACTTACTTTACTTGCATTAAATATTTTGATATTCCATATACGTGTTATGTGTTTGCTTCAGTGTGCATGAATTATATTCTAAGTGGCAACTTTCACTGGCAAAGATTTTAATCCTTGGGTTGTTTGAGTCAAGCATTGTAATTTTATTTTGGGTGGGACTTTTGTCAATCTAGTAGATCTTGACGGCCCTTTAAGATTTTTGTTTGTTTTTGTCCTGGAATAGCCAAAGGGGGATATTTGTAAGGACACAAATTTCCAATTGAGTCCTTTGTAGTTTTGGCTCAATTCCGGACAAAAACATTTGAGTCATAGGATAGAGTTATTGATCATCCTTCAAGCCTATGACGTACTAAAGTTGAAGACATAGCGGCCAAGTTTAAAGCTTCATCAAAATGCCGAGTTTAAAGTGCCTCATTTCTACGTCATCAACAATGTTCCGTTTACTCTTAAGGTATGAATGCATTTTAATATATATATATATATATATATATAGGAGCTTGGAACAATTTATATTGGGTGTCGTTTATTTAAAACCGTTGTTTAATTTCAGAAAGATTTTATTAAAATTTTAATATAAAGTATATAAAGTTTCTGGGCTAACACTAGAATTTTTTAAACTTTCTGTAAGTTCGTTCGAAGTGTCGTTCGAACAAGTTTGTCGTTCGAACGAGTTTGCCGACGAGTTCCCATATTGTCCACTGGAACTTCGTTCAAAATTTCGTTCGAACGAGATGGTTGTTCTAACAAGATTTCCAACGAGATTTCTAACGAGTTCACACTGGAACTTCGTTAGAAGGCTCTTTCGAACGAGACTTCGTTCGAATGAAAAGCTCGTTCGAACGAGATTTGGCGGGAACAGGTATTTGGCAGTTTTGAGCATTTTTTCATGTTTGCCACTTCTTTACCCCACTAACTTTCGACAGAACTTAATAGTGCGGGAACCAATCTTTTTGGTTTAACTTTTTCATATCCTACAACCTCTAAGAGAGTTTTTGAGAGAGAAATTGAAAGTAGAAAAAGTTATGTGTTTAAGTGTTGTTGTTTTTCAAGAAAAATGTCTTAAACACTTGTTTTACACCCAATGTTTGTTTATCCAAGCTACAATATATATATATATATATATATATTATTGCTTGGGGTTTGGCACCGGTTTGATCTCTACAATTTCAAGAGAAGTTTGAGTTTGCTTCTAAATCCCACAATAAAGAAGAAGTTTTCATTGATTTACCCACTTGGAGAAAGGCTCCTAGTTTGGGTGACGGTGACCATATAAAGTCCGATTGGTAGATTTCGAGACGGTGGTGGAGCTCCGTAGTTATTTGCTAGGCGGAGGTATATACAAGAAGAAGCGTCGGGGCTTGAGAGGGATCGAGTCAAGTGTTGTAAGTCTTATTGTCTTGTATTTGTAAAACCATACTTAGTGGAGTTTAGGCTAAGGCCGTCCGAGGTTTTTTCCCGTTGTGGGTTTTTCCTCGTACATTGCGGCGTAGTGATTTATTGTTTAATTTTATCTTGCTATATCACCTAGAACGCATGCTTAGGTAAAAAAGATAAAATTTGGTTTAATCACTACTTGTTTAATTTGGTGTTAAATTAAATTTGGGTAATGTGTAGTTAATTCAAGTCTTTAATTTAATGTGTTAAAATATAGTTTGGCCTAATTTGATTAAATAAAAAATATGACTTAGGCAAATTCTAGGACTTGGGTTAATTGAATTGGTTTAAGTGAAATTAACATAAGTGTGTGTTTAATCTAATTTCACTTGGTTTGATTTTAATTTGAGAAAAAATTAAAATTTTGTTAAGTTGTTTTAATTTGAACCATCATCTTATCGCTTCTGCATCTTTAAAAGGAGATTGAAATTAATTTTTGATAAGATTTATAAAAATTGGGGGCCTCGCGCGCCAACATATAGTTTAAGAAAGGCCAAAGATGAATACTCCTTAGCTAAGATTGAGAAGATAAAAGAAAACCTTGAAGAAAGATCTATTGAAGAATATATTCAAATGTTTACATTAGAATTCATTGGAGCTGGACATTTAGCTCAAATCCATGAACAAGACCTAGCAAAAACTAAGTTTGCCCTCCTTAGCATTTGCAAACTAGATAAGATAAATGAATATAGCAATAATTACGAGTAGCTATATTACCAAATTAAAGAATTTGGAGAGACCTTAAAATATGAATACATTATGAAGATACCAGCCATAGGATAAATCCTAATTAATGAATATAGGAATTGGCCAGAAGTAGCTGGAGTTAAGAAAAACTCCCTTAGTGAAAGAATCAATTTCGCCAAAGACTATATCATATATAAGAGACATGATATAACTTAAGGAAAGTTGATAGAAGATACTTTCAAACAGATCCCTCCAATCAAAGATGAAAGAGACATTGATCCCATCTAATGGGGATGTGGTAGTGATTCTAAGAAATTCAAAAAGAAATTAGATTGGAAACATAGGAAGTTTAAGACTCGGCCTTTAGGATTTCCAAAGAAGTATAGATTTAGACCATCTCCTACCTTTAGAGAAAAGAACTCTAAGACCAAGAAAAATATATTTAACCAAAGAAGATGTTATAAGAAGAACACTAATAAGTATCGGAAGGTTCCTAATTATAGGAAAGAAAAAGAAGCAACTCATTCTAAGACTGCTATCAAAGAATGTTGGACTTGCAGCAAAGAATGGCACTTTGCTCAAAACTTCCCTAATAAGAAAGATAAATATGGTATTAAGATTATTAATATAATACTATACTATGAAGATCAAGAAGAATTAGATATCCTATATGTTATAGAAATATCAAACATATAAGATAATGATAATACTAGTATCCATAGTGCATATACAGATAGCGATTCGGAAGACTATACTAGTGATACTGATGAGTATGAAGAATCTCAGGATGATTTAGATTTATATATGAAGCAAGCTAATCAAGACAATTTAGATGATGAATATATAGATTTCGAAGATGCTTGGTATAAATGTATATTAAGCCCCTTTTTAAAGAAAAGATGGACAATTAGTAATCCTAAGTTACTAACCTATATACCTAGATATTGCTTTGACGAAAGACATTATTGCACATTTGAAATATAATGTAGTAAGAAAGACTTTAGATGCGTAGAATGCTTTGAGATTATACAAACAAAATTGTTTATGGTTTGCGTTATTTATCAATTACACTACCATGAAAATTATTGGAGAACTAGATTTAGAGCAAATTATACTAGTCAGTACGATGCTCAAATAGACTTAGATCTTAAAACATATTCTCAAGATATTGATAGAAATATAGACAAAAGATTGCAAGAAAATTAATACTTCAAAGGAAAGGGAATTTCCTATGATTTAGAAGGATACCGTTTTGATAGTAGTTCAGAAGACCTAACATCCCTAGATTTTATAGATAAACCCCAGAAAGTAATATCTATTTTAAAAATGAATAATTTAGGAATTTATACTAAGCCACATGCTTGTTTTATAGAAATGTTTATACAACATAAAGATTATCCTAATAGACTTTCAACTTTTATAGATACAGGATGCTCTCAGAGTATTTGTAAGGCTAATGCCTTTCCTGAAGATTATTTTCTAGATAGTAAGCAAGAGATCTATGGTAAGGTAGCTAATGCAGGTCCATTTACCTTATATTTCCGGACTATTCCTATTTATTTTAAAATAGGAAATCAGACCAACAAAATCGTTAATCATCGGTTTTGAATAATGGATCCTCGTCCTAGTTTCACAGGAAACATTATTTTAGGACAAGACTTTATTAGTAAATATCATCCTTATACTCAGTATAACTATAAGATATTAATTAGTGATAAAGAGGAATTTAATATTAAAGCCCCTCTAATAGATCACAAGACTGCCTTGGACCTTATGCAGGTCAAACCCAATTATAGACCGATAAAACATCAGAGTTCTTCAGCTGAGCATAGTGTACCTAGACCTATAACTCAACAACAAGCCCTAGAAATTACTAAACCCTTAAAAAAATAATGTAAGTGTCCAGACCAAAAGTGTTATAAGCAAATAGCGCTTATACAACAAGATATTTTAGATAAATCCCATCACACCTTATTACAGGTTCAAACCATATCCAAACAAAAGAAAATTGATATAGATGTAGAAAAAGAAAAGATTAGGCAATTAGAAGATCCTACTTTAAGAGAAAATCCCATCGCTAAGTGGGATAAAGATCAAAGTTACTGTGAAATTATCCCTATTAACCCAGATGCCACTATTAATGGTGGAACCTATAAGAAATGATATTCACAAGAAGATAGGGAAGAATTCAAGAAAGACATAGATGAAATGCTTAAGTTAGGCATTATTAGAGAAAGTAAAAATAGACATAATTACATTGCCTTCTATGTTCAAAATGAATCTAAACGTAAAAGGGGAAAAAAGAATGGTTATAGATTATAGACAATTAAATAAGAATTGTGAATTTGATTCTTATAAGATACCAGACAAGAATAATTTGATCAATTTGATTGAAGATAAAATTATATTCAGTAAGTTTGATTGCAAATCAGGCTTCTAGCAAATTAAGATGCATCCAAACTGTATTACTTGGACATCCTTTAGTGTACCCCAAGAAAAATATGAATGGCTAGTTATGCCATTTAGATACTTGAATGCTCCTCAAGTATTCCAAAGAAGAATGGATAATATATTTAGACCTTATTCAGAATTTTGTCTTGTTTACATAGATGACATTCTTATAGCCATAAAGACTGAGATAGAGCATGTAGACCATCTTAAAAAGATTATTTTAGAATTAGACAAACATGGTATTGTTATTTCCGAAAGTAAAATGCAATTATTTTAAACTGAAATAGATTTTGTAGGAATGCATATAAATAAAGGAAAAATATCCTTAGCAGAACACATAACTAAAAATATTCTTGAATTCCCAAACCAACTTAAAGATAGAAAATAATTACAATAATTTTTAGGATTGCTTAATTGTGCTGCAGACTTTATTAAAGACATTGCTTCAAAAAGACAAAGCTTAACTGCCAAATTAAAAGGAACAGACAAAACTAATCATTTTTATTGGACTAAAGATGATTTTGAAGTCATAAGACAAATTAAAGATGCAGTCAAGAGCATTCCTTTACTTGAACTGCCTAATGCAGAAGACCAGTTTATAGTAGAAACATATGCCTCTGATAAACAATGGGGAGAAGTATACTTTGCCATTGATCATCAGACAAAAAAGAAAAAACTTTGCAGATACAGTTCTGAAACCTTTACGACCCATAAACAAGATACACTGCCCATAAAAAAGAAGTTTTACCCATAGTAAGGGCAATAGAAAAATATATGATTTTTCTTAGACCTAAACATTTTATTGTGTATACTGACTCTTCTTATGCAGTAAAATTCAGAGATTTAGACTTGTCCAAATCTATGACTAATAGACTTATTATATGGAAGCAATTGCTTAATGGTTATGACTTCTTTGTTATACATATTAAGGGAAGTAAAAATACCATTCCATACATCAAGAGAACCAATATTTTCTAACACTAATATGATTTCATGTTTTATGTTGCAAACAGAATACCTAGACAACATGAGTTCCTCTGGAACAAATAGACTAAACAGAGAAGACGTTGCAGACTATCTTAGACACATAAGACCAAATGCTGGTGTAACGCAAAGACAGACTGGTATTGAAGACTCTCAAGAAAGACCAATCCTAGAGAACTTTGATGATATCTTAGTTCCTCCTGGAAAATCTAGACATGAGATTGTTTCTCAAAATACAGTCATCAGAAAAATGTATTTCCCCCTATATAGACCTGATCAAAGATATCCAGATTTGATCAAATTTAGATGAAAATTTTTGGAAGATGAAAATACTCTCATAGACGCCCTTTGGTGGAATGTCAAAATTAGACTTTGGATAGAATTCAAGCAGAATATGGTAGCTATTGCTAGATTCATAAGAGTCCAAAGACTTACAGTAACCCAGCTTAGTGGGACTGCTACTCCTAAACCACAGACGCAGACTTATGATCAGACCCTTGGAGAATCCTCCAAAAATAAACCAAGTGATAATTTTTGTTATCAGAAAAAGACTTTTAAGACTAAGATTATTATACCATTTGGTCATAATAACCTCCCATTAGCAGAAGACTTTCAAAAAGAAAATAATAACATTATTGATCATTTCAATTTGTTATTATCATAAATAAATGGAGATTCTTTAATGATTAGAGGTTTATTCAAAGACGTTCCAAAAATATATCTTTTTGGAGAATCAAATATGGCTCATATAACTCTTGGAGACCACGGGTTTATTGGACTCATTCAGATAAAGGATATTGAAGACTCTATTGCTCTTGGAAAAATAGTCCACTAGTACATTAAAAAGGTAGAAGATTTCCCTCCCCTTTTTTCCAGGATATATCAGATTGCTCCAAGTTCCTGTATAGGAATGAGAGTTGAGGGATTCAGACTCATTAGATTTTCTAATTATGTATTCGAAGATGTGGAAATTCTATCCGAAGACAAAACTAAAGACCTAATTGTTGATAAGTCCAAACTCCAAATTGCTCATGATATGGAGACAATAGAAATCATGGAATTATTAACAGGTGAAGACAGATGGTACAATGCCTACCACTAAGAAGACCTAATAATCCAAGCTGATGATCCATTCAATGGAAGGCTCAAGAAAGAAACTAAAGAAGTGGTAGAGATAGCTTTGCCAGCTAGCCTTAGAATTGTGGGATTCATTGATGAATTTTTCAACAATAATGCCCTCCCAGGTCAAGACAAGGTAAAAGAAGACACGGATGGGACAAAAATGGGCCCCGCGTTGGCTAAAGAATTATTGAGGACAGAAGAGGCCATACTCTAGACTTATGCATTATTACAAGACGACAAGACTCATTTTAAAGACTTGACACGCTCCATCAGACATCCTTGCTTTTCAAAATGAAAAAGATTCCCCAATTATCACAAGACGTTAAAAGCCTATAGACCCATCAAATAAGATTGTTAAAGACAAAGTTGCTTTAATAATTTATATCTTTCCACCGGGTTGCTTTTGGTAGCCGGTTACCGTCGTTTGTAGTTCCCTTGAAGCTTATAAAAGGGAGCGTCTACTATGTGAGAAGCGACATCAGTTGTAAGACTTCCAGCATTGGAAATAAGAGAGAGTTTGTAAGATTAAAGAGTAATATCTACATGAGTGAGTAAACCTCTCATAGTTAGGGGAGAGGGGAGAGTTGTATTTACTTATGTTATGCAATAAAAGTATTTTTTTTCCAGAAATCTCTTATGTTGAGTTGTTATTATTTTCCAAATTATCTCCAACTTTCTGTTCATAAAGGACTACTGTGTGGAACCTCTGGTGTAGCACACAAGGTGTTATACTATTGAACCGCCATCATGTGCCGATTTTCCGTGAGCCGTTAGCCAGGTGGGCGTTAGGCGTGAAGGTGTACAGGTAGAAAATGGGTACAATGCCAAAATAGTGGATTGAGGTGCGACACATAAAGAGAGAGTTGTAGGAGGCCGATACCGGAGAAGAATAGTAGCAAAGCTGAAGAGAAGAAGGAAGGAAGATAAAGATATTGCAGACCAGAAGGAAGGTATAACTCGAACCAAACCCTTAACTATTTTACATATTATTATTGTAAAAGAAATATGCACGAGCCTACAAATCACTAAAGACTTTTTAGCATTTATTAATCAAACAAATTTAGACTTAACTAACGAAATCCAAGATTAGAATCTTACAGACCCTAAAGATAAAGAACTTATAGACATTACTTTAACATATGCAGGTGGTACTTTCAAATATATAGACCAGGTTATTAAGTGGTTAGTACGAGAAGTATCGAGAATAGAAATAATTAGAATAGGGATCCGAGATATCTTTAGACAAAAGATAAGAACTGTAGAATTTGCAGAAGAACTATCAAGACCGAAAAAATATCAAGAATACTTTAGAATACTTGAAGATAGTATAGATGTATTAAAATATATTAGAAGAAAAAGTTTAGCTAAAATAAAAGCTACTTTAATTAGGGCTGGAGGAATCCGCCCTCTCCTTAAAAACGTAGAGACATCTGCCCCTAGAACATATAGAAGATTTTTGTCATCTTACGGAGATAACGAATTAGAAAAATTTATAAAAAATGATATAATTGATATTATTAATCAAATATATAGAGAAACTAGACTGATAAAACCACAATATCGTATAAGGTATTTAAGACTAGAATATTTCCCTGCAAAATCGCTTGCAATTTCTAGACTCCCTGAAGAAACTATTTATATAGATAATCCTCGCTATTCAGAACTCCAATATGATAGTGACGGAAGAAGTTTGAGACGTATCAGTATCCCTGAAACTTCTACACTTAGACTTCCAGATTAATTAATCTTTAAATTAAGCTTAAAAGACCTTAGAAATCATTGGGGTAGAAATTTATATTCCCAGAAACCTTAGAAAGAGAAAATGGTCCACAAACGGTCCATAAAAGACAAATGGGGTCCTTAGACGGATTTGGACGTTAGCTAATACGCATTATATCCACATAGAAAAATTCGCATCGGAGCCGGACTCTCTCTCTCTCTCTCTATATATATATATATATATATATATATATATGCTTGTCTATATGAATTTAACCCCAAATATTTGCAAAAAGTATCCAAATAAGCAGATATTATTTCTAAAAATGCTAGGGCAAATAATTTTTAATTAGGGCCTTCATGTAATTGTTTTTTGTAATAATTGAAATAAATTTGATCAATTAATTTTCATTTTTGCATGACACGGTTTTTAATAGACTTGAAATTAGGATTGTAATTTGGTAAATAGATATTATTAATAAAAATTGTTTCGTTTGTGGCGAAAATTTGATTTAAAGATATAATTAACTAATGTAATTAAAAAAACTTTTTGAACGTGACTTTACTAAACAAAATTATTTTATTTATTCAATTATAAAGTGTTTGTACTCATCACTTATTTAAGAGCTAAAAGTCATACGGGGGTTAATATGTATGAGAACATTTATACATATGGTTGTGGATATAAAAAAAAGTCATTCATAGGTAAATAAGTACAAATGTTATATCTAAAAATCGTAATAATTGTTATTTAAATTTTTTATGTACATGGTTGTGTATGTTGGGAATATGGACGATACAATTGCATTGTTTAATTTTGATTGAATATCATGTTATTATTTTTTCTTCGCGTTCTAGTTGAGCATGCAATTGAAAAATAATTATTGAACTGCAATTGACTCTAGTTGTTTTCTTATTAACTTATTTTACTTATCTTTTCTTTTTATATAAAATAGTTTTATGTAAAATAAGTTGATTATTGTGGACGTGTTCACTTAAATTTTTGGAAGGGCTTCCACATTGTTGGACTCATAGTAATTTTAGAATCAATTTAATAAAAATTGAACTAAAATTAGACTTGTTCCGTTTACTTGATTAATTAAAAAATATTAATTAGTTGATGTTGGTATAATGCAAATGAAGGCTATCTTCACTTCAAGGATGATCCGTATTTTCATTGAAAATTCATATATTGTTTTAATCTTATTACTGCATAAATCTTTTTGGTTAATTGTTGTGGGATGTTCACAACTTTTTGAAGTTATTCCTGTTTGGGCTAATACAAATTAGTGAAAGATCTTACCCATCGGTGGACACATAGTAATTATTGATACGAAAAATCGTCCACTTGTCGTTCTCGTACCAGCAAGTCAAGTGTAAAATACATAATAAGCAGATATAAGTAGTAAAGAGAGATAAAAGACAAGATATAGAGTGGTTCTGCTATTAAAATGAGCCTAAGTCCACTTTTGGTGCCACACAGTCATTATATGCGTCGTAGTACAGGTTTACAATGTCGTAATAGGTGTACAATATAGATGAGTGAAGAGAATACATGTTTGCGATGATTCCAGGAGTGTCGGAGAGATGATGGGGATGCTGGTGAGTAGCCCCCAGGCTATTCCGAGGGGTGTAGAATGTTTGGCAATGCCTCCTCAAGTGTAAGAAATTATCTCGGATCCGATCCCTAATCTCGAGGTGTGGACCTCTATTTATAGGAGATGTAGGTGATGTATTGTTGTTGTGAATGGAGAGGGATGCGACCAGCTAAGAAGACAGACTGGGGCCACAACCTATAAATTGAATGGTAGGGCCACACCTTATAACATAATAGGGGCTGCGGAAACACGTGCATACTTCTCAAAGGTTCCGTGGCAGGGGTGCTATATTTGCCATATCAATAAGCCCCCAAGTCGTAGTGCCAAGAGATAACAATTGGGGCTGCGACTGAGTAATAAGGTCTTATCTTCTCAAGTTACCGCAATAATTCAAACGCAAAGCTTTATCTTCCCGTGGCCTCTTATATAAACGATAACTAGTCGTGGCCTTCATTTCGTTTCCAAATCCTTGAGATCAAATCAAGAGAAAAATCTTGCAATTTCTTCCTTTAAGCTTTCCGACGATGTTCAGGCAATTGTTCAAGTGGTTCAAGGCTGGGCAACTCGTGGTTCAAGGATGATCAACTGGTTTTCCTTTTTCGTTGGTTTCCAGGTAACAAATCCAAACTTCTTGACTGTTTTTCTCAATTGTTATTCTTGATTGCTGTTTATAAATGAATCATATGAACCCACTTTTTGCTGAATCACATAATACCGGATTGAATCGATACTACTAAATTCATGCTGAAATGAACTCATTTGTGCCCATTATTTTGAATCATTTGTTGAACTCATTTGATTATAATAGATAACTGAAATGTGGGCTTCAATCGATGACTTGAACTGTTAACATCCATATTGGCTCAATAAATGAAACTTTGCTGACTTAGGCTTAGGTTTTTAGGGATTTCGAATTCCCTATACTTGCGTAGGATAAAATTTATGGGCCTTAGAGTAGTGCAAGTATTGAAAACATACCATTATGTTCTTGAGAAAAATCTTTCAAATTTTAGGGTTTTGATCTTTAGATTAGGAAACCTTCGCTATCAAACTGTTTCAGAGTTTGGCCGCGACAAGTAGCATATTCTTGTGTTACTTGGCCGCGGCCTCATGTCAATACTTGTATGATAAATACTTTTTTCCTTTATGTTTTAGCCTTAGGTTAGTAGCCGCGGCTTTATGCAAATGAACTAAAGGACTGCGGCATATCAAGACAAACCTACCCCAAAATAATATGCCGCGGCCTCTAGGATTCCAAAACCCAAACTTGTAATTACGTTGTTGAAACTTCTATTTTGCTTCCAAACTTGTAATTACGTTGTTCATTACGCAGCCTCTAAGAGGCTTATCTGACCAAACTGGCTGCGAAACCTAACAGCGGACTTTCTTCTTTTTAGGTCTTGTTGCATCCATATGAGTTGGAATCCTGACGAATTCCTAAAGGATTTCTGGAACAAACATTTTGGAGTTTCTCCTCCCGATCTCTCTTCCGTGTGTCCTTTAAAGACATTTGGGCCTTGCATGCTCAAAGATTACCGAAATTGCATCACTTTAGATTCCGACTCCGCGGATTCCACTTGTAGGAAAGAGAATTCTGAGGCAATGGATGAGGAAACGCAATCAAGTACCAACCTTATAGACATTAATGCCGCGACTGGTGGGCTTTCAGAGGCCAGGGATTGTAACACCCCGCCCACTCGGGGAGAGCGAACGGAGCGCTAATGCGATAAAATAAATCCAAATCCATAAGTGACAAGGTATAGAGCATCTAAGTAAACCCACAATAATATAAATCCACTAATCTATCTCTTCAATTACAACAAGTCTCTCGAATTAAAATTACAACTATGTAACTCGAATAAAAATACAAATCTCCAAAGCTCTATACATCAAAATAATACAAATCTTTTCCAAAAAATCCTCGCTAAAATCAATCTCCATAGCGCCCCAAAATCCGCGCTAACCTGCCACTAAAAGAAAATATGGGGAAGTACACAATACGACAGGAAAGATGCTCAATAAATATATGTTAGTGATGAATAAAGCGTATCAACATAAGTACGAATATTCAAATCAAAATGCAAATCTCAAAGAATTTATCAATATAATTTCTCAACAACAGTTTAACCAGGTCACTAGGCCTCACCACATCCGTATGTGCTTTATCAAGCCATAGCCCGGGAAACATGAATTTTGGCGGGTGACCAACATCCGTGCCATATTAAAATCTCATGACAACGTGCTTAATAACAATATAATGATACCACATGAATCAAAATAATTTCAACAATTATTTTCCTGATTTCAATGAATTTATCAATTCAAATATGAGTCCAATTAACAAGAATTCAAAGAGAATGACACTCGCGAGATTTAAGGAGCATATTGTGTAAAATACCATACCTCAAACCATGATGAGAAACCAATGATCACATCCTTAAGATCAACACAAAAGATCTACAAAATCTCCTCCAAGAACATCCTCAAAAATAGCCCTAAGAACACCTCTAATCTAAGGTTGGAACTCACAAATCTCAAGGGCCAATGTGTATATAAAAAGAAGAGGAATATAAAATATATTTGCTGCCAAAATTTGTGTCAAAAGTATGTTAAAAAGGTTGCCCACGACTCCCTTTTATAATGCAAAGAAATGAAGAGTTGGAATCCAAAAGACTCCTTTAAATAAGGCAAAGAAATGAAGAGTTGGAAGCTAAAACAACTCCAAGAGTTAAAAATATTTAAAAATCATTTTAAAATCCGTTATAACTCCGATTTCGAAACCGTTTGAAATTCTCGCCTTTAAAAATAATAACCAACATATTTGAGCAATAAAAATAATTTTATCAAAAATTTTATTTTCCTTCATTTTCCAAAAATTAATTAAAATAGCCCAAAATTACGCGGGTTGTTACACTTCCCCACTAACAATGGAATTTCGCCCTCGAAATTCGTCGAATGCCTAACTCTCAAAATCAAACCACTACACTAACTCCAAAAATAAATCACATCTCCCAAAAATAAATTCCTCACATCTAATTCCGAAACTTATCACGAATTTCACCTAAAATTTTCTATCTCCAAAAATTGCTAACCACGCAATGAATCCAAAACCCAAAACCCGAGGGTTGCCGTATACCTAAGCTCTGATACCATTTGTAACACCCCGCCCGCCCGGGGAGAGCGAACGGAGCGCTAATGCGATAAAATAAATCCAAATCCATAAGTGACAAGGTATAGAGCATCTAAGTAAACCCACAATAATATAAATCCACTAATCTATCTCTTCAATTACAACAAGTCTCTCGAATTAAAATTACAACTATCTAACTCGAATAAAAATACAAATCTCCAAAGCTCTATACATCAAAATAATACAAATCTTTTCCAAAAAATCCTCGCTAAAATCAATCTCCATAGCGCCCCAAAATCCGCGCTAACCTGCCACTAAAAGAAAATATGGGGAAGTACACAATACGACAGGAAAGATGCTCAATAAATATATGTTAGCGATGAATAAAGCGTATCAACATAAGTACGAATATTCAAATCAAAATGCAAATCTCAAAGCATTTATCAATATAATTTCTCAACAACAGTTTAACCAGGTCACTAGGCCTCACCACATCCGTATGTGCTTTATCAAGCCATAGCCCGGGAAACATGAATTTTGGCGGGTGACCAACATCCGTGCCATATTAAAATCTCATGACAACGTGCTTAATAACAATATAATGATACCACATGAATCAAAATAATTTCAACAATTATTTTCCTGATTTCAATGAATTTATCAATTCAAATATGAGTCCAATTAACAAAAATTCAAAGAGAATGACACTCGCGAGATTTAAGGAGCATATTGTGTAAAATCCCATACCTCAAACCATGATGAGAAACCAATGATCACATCCTTAAGATCAACACAAAAGATCTACAAAATCTCCTCCAAGAACATCCTCAAAAATAGCCCTAAGAACACCTCTAATCTAAGGTTGGAACTCACAAATCTCAAGGGCCAATGTGTATATAAAAAGAAGAGGAATATAAAATATATTTGCTGCCAAAATTTGTGTCAAAAGTATGTTAAAAAGGTTGCCCACGACTCCCTTTTATAATGCAAAGAAATGAAGAGTTGGAATCCAAAAGACTCCTTTAAATAAGGCAAAGAAATGAAGAGTTGGAAGCTAAAACAACTCCAAGAGTTAAAAATATTTAAAAATCATTTTAAAATCCGTTATAACTCCGATTTCGAAACCGTTTGAAATTCTCGCCTTTAAAAATAATAACCAACATATTTGAGCAATAAAAATAATTTTATCAAAAATTTTATTTTCCTTCATTTTCCAAAAATTAATTAAAATAGCCCAAAATTACGCGGGTTGTTACACTTCCCCACTAACAATGGAATTTCGCCCTCGAAATTCGTCGAATGCCTAACTCTCAAAATCAAACCACTACACTAACTCCAAAAATAAATCACATCTCCCAAAAATAAATTCCTCACATCTAATTCCGAAACTTATCACGAATTTCACCTAAAATTTTCTATCTCCAAAAATTGCTAACCACGCAATGAATCCAAAACCCAAAACCCGAGGGTTGCCGTATACCTAAGCTCTGATACCATTTGTAACACCCCGCCCGCCCGGGGAGAGCGAACGGAGCGCTAATGCGATAAAATAAATCCAAATCCATAAGTGACAAGGTATAGAGCATCTAAGTAAACCCACAATAATATAAATCCACTAATCTATCTCTTCAATTACAACAAGTCTCTCGAATTAAAATTACAACTATCTAACTCGAATAAAAATACAAATCTCCAAAGCTCTATACATCAAAATAATACAAATCTTTTCCAAAAAATCCTCGCTAAAATCAATCTCCATAGCGCCCCAAAATCCGCGCTAACCTGCCACTAAAAGAAAATATGGGGAAGTACACAATACGACAGGAAAGATGCTCAATAAATATATGTTAGCGATGAATAAAGCGTATCAACATAAGTACGAATATTCAAATCAAAATGCAAATCTCAAAGCATTTATCAATATAATTTCTCAACAACAGTTTAACCAGGTCACTAGGCCTCACCACATCCGTATGTGCTTTATCAAGCCATAGCCCGGGAAACATGAATTTTGGCGGGTGACCAACATCCGTGCCATATTAAAATCTCATGACAACGTGCTTAATAACAATATAATGATACCACATGAATCAAAATAATTTCAACAATTATTTTCCTGATTTCAATGAATTTATCAATTCAAATATGAGTCCAATTAACAAAAATTCAAAGAGAATGACACTCGCGAGATTTAAGGAGCATATTGTGTAAAATCCCATACCTCAAACCATGATGAGAAACCAATGATCACATCCTTAAGATCAACACAAAAGATCTACAAAATCTCCTCCAAGAACATCCTCAAAAATAGCCCTAAGAACACCTCTAATCTAAGGTTGGAACTCACAAATCTCAAGGGCCAATGTGTATATAAAAAGAAGAGGAATATAAAATATATTTGCTGCCAAAATTTGTGTCAAAAGTATGTTAAAAAGGTTGCCCACGACTCCCTTTTATAATGCAAAGAAATGAAGAGTTGGAATCCAAAAGACTCCTTTAAATAAGGCAAAGAAATGAAGAGTTGGAAGCTAAAACAACTCCAAGAGTTAAAAATATTTAAAAATCATTTTAAAATCCGTTATAACTCCGATTTCGAAACCGTTTGAAATTCTCGCCTTTAAAAATAATAACCAACATATTTGAGCAATAAAAATAATTTTATCAAAAATTTTATTTTCCTTCATTTTCCAAAAATTAATTAAAATAGCCCAAAATTACGCGGGTTGTTACACTTCCCCACTAACAATGGAATTTCGCCCTCGAAATTCGTCGAATGCCTAACTCTCAAAATCAAACCACTACACTAACTCCAAAAATAAATCACATCTCCCAAAAATAAATTCCTCACATCTAATTCCGAAACTTATCACGAATTTCACCTAAAATTTTCTATCTCCAAAAATTGCTAACCACGCAATGAATCCAAAACCCAAAACCCGAGGGTTGCCGTATACCTAAGCTCTGATACCATTTGTAACACCCCGCCCGCCCGGGGAGAGCGAACGGAGCGCTAATGCGATAAAATAAATCCAAATCCATAAGTGACAAGGTATAGAGCATCTAAGTAAACCCACAATAATATAAATCCACTAATCTATCTCTTCAATTACAACAAGTCTCTCGAATTAAAATTACAACTATCTAACTCGAATAAAAATACAAATCTCCAAAGCTCTATACATCAAAATAATACAAATCTTTTCCAAAAAATCCTCGCTAAAATCAATCTCCATAGCGCCCCAAAATCCGCGCTAACCTGCCACTAAAAGAAAATATGGGGAAGTACACAATACGACAGGAAAGATGCTCAATAAATATATGTTAGCGATGAATAAAGCGTATCAACATAAGTACGAATATTCAAATCAAAATGCAAATCTCAAAGCATTTATCAATATAATTTCTCAACAACAGTTTAACCAGGTCACTAGGCCTCACCACATCCGTATGTGCTTTATCAAGCCATAGCCCGGGAAACAGGAATTTTGGCGGGTGCCCAACATCCGTGCCATATTAAAATCTCATGACAACGTGTTCAATAACAATATAATGATACCACATGAATCAAAATAATTTCAACAATTATTTTACAGATTTCAATGAATTTAGGAATTCAAATATGAGTCCAATTAACAAGAATTCAAAGAGAATGACACTCGCGAGATTTAAGGAGCATATTGTGTAAAAACCCATACCTCAAACCATGATGAGAAACCAATGATCACATCCTTAAGATCAACACAAAAGATCTACAAAATCTCCTCCAAGAACATCCTCAAAAATAGCCCCAAGAACACCTCTAATCTAAGGTTGGAACTCACAAATCTCAAGGGCCAATGTGTATATAAAAAGAAGAGGAATATAAAATATATTTGCTGCCAAAATTTGTGCCAAAAGTATGTCAAAAAGGTTTCCCACGACTCCCTTTTATAATGCAAAGAAAGGAAGAGTTGGAATCCAAAAGACTCCTTTAAATAAGGCAAAGAAATGAAGAGTTGGAAGTTAAAACAACTCCAAGAGTTAAAAACATTTAAAAATCATTTTAAAATCCGTTATAACTCCGATTTCGAAACCGTTTGAAATTCTCGCCTTTAAAAATAATAACTAACATATTTGAGCAATAAAAATAATTTTATCAAAAACTTTATTTTCCTTCATTTTCCAAAAATTAATTAAAATAGCCCAAAATTACGCGGGTTGTTATAGGGATGTACCAGCTGACCCATCAAACAGAATTGAGAGACCCCCTGCAGCCTTAAATGTCCGCAACATCATGACTCAGGAATGGGTTGACCAAGTTGTTGAGGCATTTGAGTTTCTTGAAAATTTGGTCTGCTCAGCACCCGCCGCGGAACAAAGGCCCTACACTGCTCTTGCTGACGATGGGGTCTGCTTCCCCCTCCATGCTTTCATATATGGGTTGCGACTACCTGTTCCAGTCCCAATTAGGAGAATCTTCTAGACCATGAAGCTAGCTCCAGCCCAACTAGACCCCAATGGCTGGAGAGTAATTCTTGCATCCGTAGTGTTGTGGAAGAATAGGTTCAAGAGGGACATAGCTTTCGCGGAGTTCTTCCACTTTTACAGACCAAAAGAGAACTCTATAAAATTTTCTTGGTATTATTACTTTGCCCTTCGCGACAATGATGAAACCCTTTATACTGGCAGTCCCACAAGTGCAAAAAACTGGAAGGGCAAGTATTTCTACATTTCTAGAGGATGGGATATCCACCCAGATGAGTCTAAGAGAGAGAGAGAGAAATCATTCAGGATGTCGCGGTAATGGAAATGCCCATCAAAACTAGGTAAATAAGGATGTAGATCTTTGATTATATGTCACGTCTTCTTTCCATAATTTGTTATATTCCTTCTGTTATTCTGCACTAACATTGAACTTTTATGCAGCTCTTGATAATTTGCCCCTAAGTGAGCGAAAGGAGAGTAGAATAAGAAGAGTTGCAGCCGTAAGTGCTGACCATAAAAAGTTTAGCACCTTGGTAACTTTAGCCTCAATTTTTAAAGGAGGTTACTTCACCAATAAGTCTATGCCAAAAGTGATGGATGCGATCTTCTTCAGGTGAGGAGATTGATAGGGAGCTCCTAGTAGCTCAATTGGCTGAAATGGATGAGGATGCAACTGCCCTCAATAATGCAACCAAATAGAAGAAGAGAAAAAGGACCAAGTCCAAGCGTCCTATCGCACCCACTATGGACGACTAAATAACTCATGCCACGCCCACAATTCAGATTAAGTAGTTTGTTCCCCAAGAAAGTCCTGAAGGCCAATTTGATGAGTACATCGGAAGTCATCTAGCCGCGGCAGGCTTAATGCCTTCTGAGTCTGAGCCACAACATGGCCGCGAAACCTCCCAAATCGACACTTTAAATTCACCCCCTCCTGTAATAGTAATGGCTGTTAATGCCAACCTGGCACCTCCACAAAACCATATCAGTGTTAGACCTGATGGTCGTTCTCGATCGCAATTACGCAGACCAAATCCTCAGTCTTCCTGGGACACAACTGCCAGGGCGGTTCACAAGATGCAGAGGGTTCGTGACAACATCGATCTAGATCACCTGGTGGAGGAGGACCATGAGCATCTTGAAGAGTATGCTCTACACATCCTGCTGAGGGTGAGTGCAAATTTACATTTTCAATACTTTCTTATTGTAACTCATTTTGTTTCTAACCTTCAATTTCTTTTCAGGTCGTGTGCGTTGTGGTGTCCCAAAAGCATAAGTACGAGGCAATTTATAAATTAAAGGAGGTCGCGGAGAGAGTGCATGCCACTAACTCGAAGAATGCTAGGAATTCTTCATTTGAGGCTGGCAAGGCATCTGCTGTCGTGGCACTTCAAGTAGCACAAATGGACCTTGATGTTGCAGTCAAGGCCAAGAACGATGTTGAGGCAATTCTGACAATGGTCGCGGAGTCTCTCCAGGATGAACATAACAAGGTTGCGAAAGCCTCCCTACATGCCTCTAGTCTTGATTCTCAACTGAAGGAGCTTTAAGAAAAATATAGTCAGAGGGAGACGAAGCACGCCGCAACCCTTAAACAAATGGAGGATTCCCACTTCGCACCCCTTAAGTAGGCCGCAGAGGCTGTTGTAGTGGACTACAAAAAGTCCTAAGATTTCTTCCTCACCAACAACAAGGCATACATCCGCGGCTACCAAGAACTAAGATACAGGGTGGCCAAAAACTTCACAGATGCTAATAACCAGGTTATGTCCTGGAGTGTTGGTGATGTAGAACATAGTGCCCGCGTAGCTGAGATGAGGGCTGCGACAGAGGAGAACAACAAGAAAGCTGTTGGAGGAGACTACGACAGATGATGAGACTGAGACGACCGCAGAGGGTGAAGATGGAGACGTTGAAGATGATGCGTCCTTTTAGACTTAGGAACAACTTTTTTGTACTGTACACTAAGTTACGGCCTCTAAAACATTTGTACTTTATTTAATCTACGGCCATTTGTCTGTACTTTATAACTTGACATTTTTTCACAACCTTTAGCCAAGGCTGCGACCTTTAATCCCACTGTTCTCTTTAATTGCTCCTTTGTTTATTCTTCTATTGTCTACTTTGATATTTGAAAGAATGTTGTCTCTATATATACTTGATTGCTTGAATGAATAACTTGCCAAAATTCTTTAATAACTGTAATGTGACTATGAGGCCGTGACAACACCTTATAAAGGGCTCCCTAAAATAGGATGCGTTCCGTTATATTTTGCCTTGAGATTTTTCACCATTTCTCATTTTATCTTTGCCTATCATCCCCCAAGCCGCAGCGCCAAAGAAAAATGACGTTGTGGCTGCAGCTTAACTTCTTTTATCTTGGTTTTCTCTTCCATTTTTTCCAAGTCGTAGTAGTTCAAAGCCCGCAGCTTGTTTGCTATCTTGCCACGCCATTTTTGAATGTTTGAATTCCCTTTGCTTCATTTGTTGTTTGCTTGTGTTTCCTTGAATGTATTCACTTGCTAATGGGCCGCGACTATATTCCCTTTAATATAAACATGGAACATGAGGCTGCAGCTGCAACCTCCTTATATTGATGCTTTCCAACTCTAGATGCTGCGGATCTTACTGAATGTCGTGCCCTCTCATCTTGACAAGTTGGACTATTTCCCAATTGAATCTATCACACTAGGGATGCAGTGATTAGGGTTGTAGTTGCACAACATAGGCTGTAGTCTCTTCTGCAGATACGAGATCAAGTTATTGTTCCGTGATTCTTGAATTGGATTGCGGCCATTTATCTTTTATAGCTTTAATTGGATCCAAATCCAAGTCAATACCGCATCATCTCTTAGTTTCTTTAATTGGCATGAAGTCACTTTCGCAGCTTCTTTCAGTCGTTTTAATTGCATGGGACACCCTCCATGGAACTCTTTTGATGTTTATATTTGTAACATTCGAACTGATGTTGTACGTGTCACTCTTTTGACGTAATTTCAAATAATGTTGCATCCTTTTTGGCCAATAGTAGATTTAATCAATATTCTTTTCTCTTGATTACATGCTTATTTTCCTCTACATCTTTAATACTTGATCGTTTTGAATACCTACTTGTGGATATAACTTGGAACTTGCTATCAACATATTATACTGTTGCTTCCCCTAATTTGACTTAGGAATAAAGATTAGTTGTAGCCTCTCCTTGAACTTTGTAAAACTTGCAACTTTGATACGGGACATTTTTATGCCTCCCCAGTCTAATATACGGGACATTTTTAAGCCTCCCCAATAATGCGAGACATTTTTAAGCCTCCCCAGGCTATTAGACGAGACATTTTTAAGCCTCCCTAGGCTAATATACGGGATATTTTCAAGCTTCCCCATGCTAATATACGGGACACTTTCAAGCCTCCCCAGGCTATAATGCGGGACATTTTTAAGCCTCTTGAGGCTCGTAGACGGGACATTTTTATAGCCTCCCCAGGATCATTTATGCATCCCGAAATCTGAGTGGGGGAAATTTGAGCCCTTGAAGCTGATAGTAGCATATACCGAAGCATAGTTGGCCTTATGAATATAAGAATATGTCCTTGCACAAAAAGTGGCATTAAAACCCAACTAAGGTTGCCATTTTTGAACCATTGGATCATTCTTGAAATAAATAGTCTTCCGAGATAACTTGCTATTTTCCCTTTGAAATCTGTTCAAAACAAATGTCATTCATAAGATTTCTATAAATGGGAAATAAAGAGAGAGAACATGCCTAAATCCGTTCTTTATATATATATATATATATATATATATATATATATATATATATATATATATACGATTCTGTTAGGACAATACCAAGTAAGCCTAATTTCATATATTCATATATATATGTTAAGTTTGTAAGGAGATACAACGCTTGTGTGTAAAGAAACACTTCAAATTTAACAGAAAATATATACTAAAGTGGGGTTAAGCATGCAAAGGTTGCATCCTCTAAGCCTTTTTCAGGAATTGCTACAACATACCCTACCTCATAAGCCTTTCGATCTCATCTTTCAGTGCAAAATATTTGTCAATGCTATGCCCATGGTCCCTGTGGAAGTTGCAATATCTGGTTCTGTCTCTCTTATGAGAAGGGGACTTCAATTTCTCTGGCCAGCAAAGCAATTTGTCTTCTTTGATGAGTTCCAACACCTCTTCAATTTCATAAATCAGTGGACTGTATGCTTCAAAGTCTTTTTATGATTTTTTAACTTTCCTCTTCTGACTCTTTTGGTCCAGGGCTACGGCCCCTGGGACAGTAGATTCTGTGGCTATGACCACTGCAGCTTGGATAATAAATTTAGGTGCCGCAGCCTCTAGCATAAGAACCCTTTGGGTCAGGAAGTTGACCTGAGTTTGGGGTGAGGCATTAATATCATATAGATGATTGAGGTGGTTGTACAGTTGAGCAATCTCATTCTTAATTTTTAAGCTTTGGTTGGAGTCTCCTTCCATTTTTGTTTTGTTAGTCTTTAAAAAATATATAATCTGATACTAAACTAGCAAAAGTGAGTAATCACAGAATATAGGATGAACTAAATATTAAGTCGGAATGCAGCGTTTGCATTATTGCAAGGGTTTTTCTGCTAAAGCCGCGACTAGTGAGGTACATAGGTGCACTGTCATTGCCCTTGAGTGGAATTAACCAAGGTTGAACTTGAGACTACTTGAGTCCATTCCTCGATGGTTTGAAGCTATTGTAAACCAACTGCAGTAGTAGGGGCTGCAGTAAAAGGGAAGTTAAATTACCAGGTCACATCCCATCTTGGGCAAAAAGGAGAAATCCCAAAATTGGAACCCAGAAACTGAGTTTTTTAAACAAAATATGTGGAGAACATACATACTAGGGTCTATCCATGGCATAACAACCTCTTGGTGCACAATAATGGCTTAATTATGGTAGGAAACCTTAGATCATAGGCTGAGAAAGTAGCAAACGAGCAAATAGATCTCATCCCTAGCTACCCACCTTTGCGAGGCTATTTCCCTTTTCACTTTTCAGTGTTATCTTGGTGAGGTAATATCATCAGGGTATTGTAAAAATAAATCTAAGGTCATAAAAAGGAGACCCATGGAAAAATCTGAGTATATGCGATACCCATTTGAAGGGGTGTGTACAAAATACGAGTTCAATAACCAAAATTCACCCATGAGATAATGATCCAAAGGATCCCCATAAATAAAATAAGGTGTTCAAGAACCCAAAATATAGAGAAACAAGATTAAAATACCTCATTTCCCACAGATGGTGCCAGATTGTTGATACTCGTACCGGCAAGTCAAGTGTAAAATACATAATAAGTAGATAGAGCTAGTAAAGAGAGATAAAAAACAAGATATAGAGTGGTTCGGCTATTAAAATAAGCCTACGTCCACATATGGTGCCACACTCTCATTATATGCGTTGTAGTATATGTTTACAATGCCGTAATAGGCGTACAATGTAGATAAGATAAGAGAATACATGTTTGCGATGATTTCGGGAGTGTTGGAGAGATGATCGTGATGCTGGTGAGTAGCCCTCAAACTGTATCGTGGGGAGTGTTTGGCAATGCCTCCTCAAGTGTAAGAAATGATCTCGGATCCGATCCCTAATGTCGAGGTGTGCACCTTTATTTATAGGAGATGTAGGTGATGTATTGCTGCTGTGAATGGAGAGGGATGCGGCCAGTTAAGAAGACAGATTGGGACCGCACCCTATAGTATGTAAGGCCGGGGTCGTACCCTATAAGCTGAAAGGTAGGGCGGCACCCTATAATATAATAGGGGTTATGGAAACACGTACATACTTCTCAAAGGTTCCACGGCAGGGGTCTTATATTTGCCATATTAGTAATTTTAGTAATAATTTAATTAAAATTGAACTAAAATTAAATTTGTGTATGATTGATTAATTAGAGAATATTAATTAGTTGACGTTAATATTGTGCGGATGAAGGATATCATCACTTAAAGATGATCCTTCATTTCATTGAGAGTTTATTCATCCTAATATTTGTATTTTGTCCCACATTCAAAAAATCTTTTATACATTTTTGGTCTTCTCAATCACTTTAGAATGCACTCGTCATGTTCACACCCTCCTTTTATATCTGTTCCCAGGAAAAAAATAATCACGATAATAATTACTTTCAATAGATAACCAAGAGGTTACAATTGTCTTGAGCAAAAACCACTTTTATAATTGTGTGTCGTATAGAGGGAACTCTTATTCACTAATATAGGAATAGAAAAAATTAATAGTTTAACTAACTTACGAATCGTGGAGTTAATCTCTCGTAACCTCACTTGTTCAATCGTATTTTATTTTCCTTGCCAGAATATTCGGATGAGGCCGTAGAGAATGTCTTTTGCATTCATAACTGTGATTGTGCACTAATGTTAGTGACACTATTAGAAAAGGCACAATTTTTTTTTATCTATTGTGGATATAATTTCATAAACAAAGCATTCGCTCAGATTGCAACATCTTACAACATAAACATTAGATGTGAGCTTGGAAAAAAAATTAAAGAATAAATCATTTTGTGTTTTGATCATGGACATTTAAATGAGAATCATAGATACACTTCCACCTAGTTGGCCACATGCATATTTTCACAAATTTATTGAAATATACCAATTTGATTACGTTTGGAGACCCCTTTTATCGGACATTTCGAGACACCTCGGAACATTTTGAACCTTGCATTGGTGATGGACATTGTTTGGACGACTTTTAGGTAGACTTTTGTGGATTAGTGCGATGGCCAAAGAACATGTTGTTGATATGTGTGTGGAGATGTCATTGCCTTGATCGTGGGGGCATATCACGTTGTCATGGTTTACTTCCACGTTCGCACACATCTAACATGTTTTAGGATCTCTTGATAAGATATATTGAGTGGAGTATAACCGAATTGGCGTTACCTGGCCGAACACGTGAGAAGCACATGGTGAGCGAATGTGTACTTCCACGTTCGCACACATCTAAATTGGCGTTACATGGCTGAACACGTGAGAAGCACATGGTGAGCGAATGGGACAAGGGGTAGCATGGATCTTAGAGAGATATAAACAAATCTTAGAGATCATGTTAACTAACCAGAAGACCATCGTCAACGGGACTCTTTAACATAGTTTAGATGGATACAAAGAGGCCTAAGAATGTAAGACACTGAGGTCTATAAATAAGGGTGATATATCTCGAATGAATGGTATTTTTAACCTGTACATAACAACTTAGACTCTCACCTAGCATCCCTAGTTATCCAGTTGTTACCATATTTTGATGTTAATAAACTCTCTCCCCCCTTTTTCCATGGACATAGGCTGACCTCACGGCTAAACAACATACATAGTGTCTTATTATTATTTCTCCATTCGTAACCTTTTTAGGGACATTTTACAATTCAAGAATTTGTTGTGCTTGAATAGCCCCTATAATTTGGCATCATTTGTTAGAAACAAAGTTCTCACCACCATTAAAGCCACTAAAGCCCTAAGTTTATAATGAGTGCAAACTAGTCTCACCATACTCACACAAAGAGTGGCGTTCAGTCTCAAATACGCATCGTAAGGAGGGACCAGACTCCTATTCGACAATCAAACCTCCAATAACATTCAAAGTCCAAAGGGCGGTTGTCTTGGAGATCTGGACGTAGTTGAGGATATCACACATCGTTGATCGATCGACTAGAGGGAAGAGTTATTTCCCATCTAGTAAGAATTTATAAGTAAAGGCTGGACTACCGCGATCAGGAGATCGATCGTCCGTCTGAGGCAGCAGCTAACTCAGCAGTCAGAGGATGACAATTTAGATTCTCGTGCTCAGCACCATCGTAGGAGGGGGCCTCACTCCCTAAGGAATAAACTTAATAGATCTTTCTGTTCAAGGAGCCCTGGTACAGTGCATTACCACCAACGACATAATCATTCTTATGGGAGGAATTCTATCAACCACAGAACCACCAGCCCCGACCCATGGAGTTAGCTCAAAGTAGTAGGCATGCCCATCCAGAGGTGCATCCAAACCAAGTAAAGAGCGATGAACTGAGAGGAATCATTCGAAGGGAGTTTGAAGAAAGGATAAACCCAAACCTTTCGAGGACTCCAAAAGTATTTTCCATAAAGGATCAGGGGCATGGTTTATCATCACCATTTATCAAATAGATAGAGTCTTGTAAGACCCCAAAAAAGTTCTCCATACTAAAGGCCATAACGTATGAGGAAAAGGAAAACCCTGTCCATCACATTTGGCACTACCGATAGACCACGTCTCTTTGGATCCACCAGATGACCTAATGTGACTGGTATTCCATACAATCTAAGAGAGATCAATGTGAAGTGGTTTGAGAAGTTGCCCTCAATCAATCTCCTCTTCTAGAGACCTGGTGGAGCAGTTCATGACCGGATTTATTATAAGTAGCAAGGTAATTAAAGAGTTCAATTCTCCAGCCTCTCTTAAGAAGAAGAACATAGAGTCTTTTAGTAAGTATGCTAAAAGGTACTGAGAGATGAATAATGAAATTGCTAAGTTCAACGATCATCTGGCGATCTATCATATCAATTTTGGCTTGGAGCTTTCGAATTATCTCTATTAGTCACTAATGAATAAGTAGGCCTCTTCAATTGGTGATCTTATGTCCCATATTGAAAAATATGCCAAGGTGGAGGACGAGCTCATCAAAGCAAAGTATCCAATCAATTAAAAGAATAATGAGACTAAGAAGTCCCCCCGAGGGTGGGGATTCAACCTTATGAGACTAAAAAGGGATCCAGGAATGAAGCCTCAAATAGTCACCCTAAATCTTAGTCCAGTGAGAACAGTTACAAGGCACTGGAGACAGTTTTCAAAGATCCCATCTATAAGGTTATTCATCAGATCAAAGTCAAGCCCTTCTTCAAAAGGCCTCCCAATATCACTAACGATCCAGAGGATAGGGATGCTAATCTTAGGTACAACTATCAATAACACCACGAGCACCTCACGAATAATTTCTAAATATTCAAAAAATACCTAGAGGATCTCATCTAAGTGGGTCACCTTAAGGAATACATCACTTCAAAGAAGATAAAAGTGATGATGAAGATCAATACAATTTAGAAAGAAGAAGAGGATCTTCCACCATCAAGATTGGTCACCATCATCCATGGTTATACCGACCCTGCTCAACACACTGGTAAGAACCTCAGGGAGAAGGTGAGAATTGCAGCCAACATCCAATAAGTGTTCCAAGTAGACTTATATATGTCAACCCAATCTAAGAGGTAAAGAAAAGACCTGGATACTGATAATTCCATTATATTCATCGATGATGACCTGGTCGGTGTAAGTTATACTTATAAGGATGCCTTGGTACTTACCTTGTGAGTTGCGAACTTTGACGTAAAAAAACTATTGGTAGACCAAAGAAGCTCTTCAGAAATCATGTATTTGACATAATTTACAAGCTTAGTTTTGCATCAGAAATCACGTACCTGACAGTACATTATAAGCTTGGTTTTCGTGTTAAGGATCTAGATACCAATGTCGGTGCACTGATCAACTTCAATGGACATGTAAAGATATATTAGGAAAAATAAAGTTGCGTATCGAGATCGGTCCAACCAATAATGAAGTAAAATTCCACATGATCCAATGAGAGTCTTCCTACAATGCCATATTGGGCAGAGCATATCTGAATGATATGATGGTTATCCCTTCTTCCCTTCATCAAAAGCTCAAATTTATGATTGACCAGGGAGTGATTGAGATAAAAGGAGATCAATCATTGATAAGAAGATATTTTGTTTTAACTATCAAGACATATAAGACTCAGGTCAAGAATGATCATAATGGGAACTAAGCAGAAGACAATCATCCCAAATAGCAACCAAAGGCCGTTTGGCAAGGAATAGAAGAAACTAGAGGAGTCGAACGCATTTTGGAGGAGCTCATCTATGCTCCTTTGGACACATCATAGCTAGAAAAGACTTTCCTCATCGAATCGCAACTACCCAAAGATAAAGTCGAGTAACTTTCTCACTTCCTCGGAACAAACATAAATGTCTTCACATGGCAACCCTATAACCTCACAGGAATAGATTCAAAAATAACTTGCCATCGATTAATCGTGGATCCAAGCATCAAACCGACCAAGTAGAATCCCAGGAAGTCGACACTAGAGAAGGTGAAAGATGTAAAAGTTAAAATTGATAATCTGCTCCAGGTTGGTTGAAAAAGAGAGGTTTAATTTCGATATTGGATCTCCAACACTGTTGTCATAAAATATAAAAGCGATAAATGGAGGGTATGCATGGACTTTATCGAACTCAACAAACGCTACCCTAAGGATAATTTCCCACTTTCTCAAATAGATTAGCCTGTGGATTCTCCAATGGGTCATCATCGTATGAGTTTTATGGACCCATACTTTAAATACCACCAGATACTAATGTTCAGCCCAGATCAGTAGAAGACCTCATTCATTATAACCTTGGTACTTTACTATTACAAAGTAATGCCTTTTGCATTGAAGAATGCGAGAGAAACTTATTGTAGGTTGGTCATCAGGATATTCAAGAAACTGATCGGTTCCATTATAGAGGTATATATCGATGATATTCTTATTAAAAGCAAGTAGTCATCATATCACATCAAAGACCTAGAAAAAACATTAACATTCTCCAAAAATATAGAATAAAGATCAGCGCCTCAAAATGTCTATGAGGTGTAAGCTGGAGAAACTTCCTAGATTACCTAGTAACTCAGAGAGGCATAGAGGCTAACCCAGATCGACCACTCTCAAAGAGATTCAGGTCATCACTTGGTTATTAAAGGCCTTGAATCCCTTCATTTTGAGATCTCTTATAGGTACCAGCTATTTTTTCAAGGCTTGAAGAAAGCAAGCCCCACCATCTGGATCGAAGAGTGAAATTAAGCCTTGAAAGGGAATCATCAATACTCGAGATCACCTCCCTTGCTGTTAACTCCCAAAGATAGATCAAATTTGTACCTCTACTTGGCCATCTTGGCGCACGCGATCAGCACAACTTTGATCCGTTTGCATGGTGGGGAGCAAAATCCAATCTATTATATGAGTCATACCCTTCTAAAAGTATAAACCAAGTATGTTCCCATAGAGAAGATGGTATTGGCAGTAGATCGTAATAAAAAAGTTGAGACATTACTTTGATGCTTATATAATAATCATCCGTACTACTTATCCCTTAAGGTAAGACCTCAAGAAGGCATACCTATCCATCAGAATGACCAAATGGTTCCTTGAGTTAGCCCAGTTCGACATTAAATGCGAACCTATAATGATGATTAAAGGCCAGGTTCTGGACAAATTCATGGCAGAATTTTTAGCAGCTCCTAAAAGAAGGGATAATTCGCAACACTCAATCCTGAGGTCACTAGCAGTCACTAAAGACAAGCAAGTGTGAAAGCTCCTTGTGGATAGAGAGTTAAAGAAAAAAGGAACTGGCATGGAAATAATGTTGATGATGTTGCAAGGCGATCTTATTATGAAGGCTGTCAGGATGGGATTTAAAGGTTCAAATAATGAAGCGAAATACAAAGCCATAATACATGGCCTTAATAGGGTGATCGACTTATGTTCCCAACATGATCTTATATTTTGTGACTCCTAGCTGATTACTAATTGACTCAATGGAGAGTATGAACTAAGGGATTGCATAATTTTAGCTTAGAGAGATAAGGATAAGGTCCTTATCCAATAATTCAAGTCAACCTCAGTTGAGCAGATCCTAAGGAATGATAATAGCCAAGCAGATGCTCTTATCACTCTAGGCTCCACCATATAACCGATATGAAAAGAACAATTGAGGTGGAATATATAAATCGATCAAGCATTAAATATGTAGAGAAGGATGTGAGCATCTTCTAAGTAGATTTGGTCCCATCCTAGATGGAACCCATCATCTCCTACTTGGAAATTGGTGAGATCCCTCCAGATGAAAAGGAAGTGCATAAGTTAAAGATCAAGTCGACAACGTTCTTCCTCAACTCCAATTGGAAACTCTACCGGAGATAATCCATCGGCCTACTACTGAAGTGTGTTCACACGTATCATGTGGAAGGAATTTTAAGTGAAATGCATGAATGTAGCTGTAGAGAACACACGAGTGGAAGATCGCTTTCCTACCGGGCATTCTCTTAAGGATACTAGTGGCAATTTATGGAAAAAAACTCAACAAGGTTTGCAAAAAGTGCCCAAAGTGTCAAATATTATCACCAATGATCAAGCAACTTGTGGGAGATTGGAACCCCCTCAAAAGCTCATGTTAATTCACCCAATGGGGTACAAATATAGTGGGGTCTTTATTGTAATACCCCGCCCTAATATTTCATTTAAAATTTTTGTTTAAATTGTAATGAAGTGAGGTTTGATGTTAATTATAGGAAATTAGTGGGTAAAAATTGAAATTTGGAGAAAAGAATAATAAAGGAGGGTTCAAATGAGAGTAAGGTCACTTGAATAAGGTTTGGATTGCATTCCAATTAGGGTATCAAACATGGTTCGAATGAGGTCCCACTTCCTAACAGGTCCAGGTCGTTTGAATTAGAAGATCAAATGAGGGGTGAATCTCGTTCGAACGAGGGGCGAATCTTGTTTGAACGAGGGGTGAATATCATTCGAATGAGGTCAATAAAAACTTTTAAATCAGACTGCCCTTATGTGTTGTCTCGTTCTGGGCCATTGATTTGATGAGCTCTCGAGCCCAAATTGGTCAAAATGGGAATTTTAGGCTTTGGAGGGTTTTTATAAGGGTTCGTTTGGATGATTTTGGGCATTTTGAAGTTAGAAAAAGATGAGAGAGAGAGATAGATAGATAGTGAGAGAGAGAGAGAGAGAGAGATAAGGGTGTTCTTCCACCATGTATAAGCTTCTATACATCTCTCACTACCATTCCACCACCATAAACCACCTAATTCTTCTAGTATTTCATCACATTCAGGCCTATAACATCCATTCCCACCATTATTGAGCGGATATACGAATTTGTGGAGATTTGTTAGGGGTTCTTGAAGATGGATAAGGAAGCTTCCATGGAGTTTAAAAAGGGTTTGAAGGGGTTGTGTTTTCGAAGCTTAAATGGAGCACATATGGAACACTAATGGAGGATGCATTTGGTAACCCCTTAAGGCCACCTTTGGAGGTGGGGGTTGCTCCTCCTACACCAACCTTTCTATCACCATTTGGAGTCTTCAGAGGCGGGAAACTCTACTTTTGGTATTAAGAATCTTTTGCATATTTGTAGTTTTATTGTTAGATTATAAGAGTATGATGCATTTGATATATGATGAGTTTTAAGTAAATTGGTATTTAACGTTTTTATGGAATAAAAATGTTTCATAAAATGTTAGGAGAAAAATTAGGGTTGAATATTTCAAAGTTTTCTTGAAAAAAAATAATTTTGGGATTTGTAAAAAAATGGTAAATATCTAGAAGTTGATATTAAACATTTTATGTAATAAAATGTTTTAAAATGATATTTGTCTTCCTAGAATATATTGATGAAATAGGAATCCAAAGTTTCTTGCAAAAATGTAGATTTTGTAAAAGTTGGACATTTGTTGAGTTTTAAAGAAATAAAAATGTCTTTTAGTCTTTTAATGGTATATTTTGCAAGTAATACGAATTTTTAGATTAAATTGTATGTTTGACCCCTGTAAAAGGACTTTTAGAGTTAAATCCATCTTCACATACATATGAACTTGTAGTATCTTAATGATGAACACGTAAATAATTTTAAAGAAGGTTTGTTGGGTTTAAACTTGAAATGAGAAAAATAAAAATTATAGTCTTTAAAGTGTGTGAAAAGGAGGTTGAAAGTGTGATAAGTGTAAGGTTGTAAGACTACATGTGTTAATAAAAGGAAATGGAAATTTTCTTATAAAAGTAGTCTCTAAATATAATTGGGTTTCTTAATAAAGAAAATAAAGAGATGCCTAACTTGAAAGATGGTTAGAAGAGGTGTTGGATAAGTGTTAATGGGGTAAAACATTAGGAAGTTAGTGTGTGTAACTTAATAATGTTTTGGGGAGATTAACACTTATGAAATTAGAAGAAAAGGACAAGTTTGGAACCAAAAAGGGTAAAATGGTAATTTTACTTAGAGTGTAACATTTTATGAAATAAAAATATTAGAAATGGAATTACATAAATTAGTCCTAAATTATTATGATTTGAAATAAAATCAAAGTTAAAGTGTAAAGGACATGAAAAGATAATTTCCAAGTGTAACACAAGTTGGGGTGAAACCCGGGTTTGTCTTCGGCCGAGTACAAAGGAAAAATTAAAGAATAATGTGGAAATTTTTAAAAGATTAAAACACATTAAAAGGAACTTGGATGATACTAGGATAATTAAGGAGGTACCGGAGCCCTGGGGTGAAACTCAAAACCACTGGCTAGAGCATATGGTGGCGTCATCGACGGTGTGGATCCCGTTAAAGTACGTAGTTATTGGAAGATTTTGATAAAAAAGAAAAAGGAATACGAAATATGTCAAGAAATAGTTGTGTGATAAAATGTATTAAGATAACCTAACTTGAAAGAATTATTAATATTAAGGTAAAGGATAAAAGTGGACAAGAAATGTGCTAATTTATTAACGTCCATAAAGTAAAGGAAATAGGATGTATAATGGTAAATGGGTGAGTTAAGAAATCGAAGAAGGTGTAACCCGTAATTGGAACAAAGGGGTGTTATGAAAGGTTTTCAAAAGTTAAAGAAGTATTTTCTAACCTGATGTTCACGTGTGTTCAAAGAGGTTATTTTTAATAAAAAAATACTTATGTGCATCGCTTTAAATGAAAAGAGTAATTTCGGTAAAGAAATGGTTTTACTTAAACAAGGTGTAGTGTTTTCAAGTATTTGACCGTGTGTGTTAAATAGAGGGATAAATGCCATGTTACGAAAGAAGAACTCTTTATAAGATTAAGGTAAATTAATCAAACTAAGTAACGTGTTCGAAAGTAAGACGATGTCATTAAAATCAGTATATATAAGTGTCTATATATATACAAGGTTGTTTCGATCATGTGCACATATGTATAACGTCTAGAGTCTTATTTTTGTCGTTCATTTTGATACTTCATTTTGTATATTCCCACTGGGCATTGGCTCACACCCTTGTCTTTGTTACAGAAAGTTGGGTGTGGGTTCGTATTTTGAGAGCGTTATACAGGTAAGTATTCTATTTAATTTTATGTTAGTAGTTTTATATGCTTGGACTCCGGGGATGCTTTCCACGGGTCTCTCACCTAGTTTGAACTTGAAATTGGAATAGCATGCTAAATAAGTGAAACATTAATTAAGATAAAACTGGATTAGCAACATTATATATGATGTTTCATTGCACTTCACACCTAATGTTCCAGTCGGAACGGGTTGACTGCAGGTAACCCATAAATCTGGGTCGGGGCATTACAAATGGTATCAGAGCTCCTGGTTTAATGTTCCTTTCAAGAGTGACGTGGTGATATTGGTAATGGATATTTCAACGTCGGTGTTGGTTTGGACCGGTCAAGATAGTCTTGGTGACGGTTTAGTTTGTTTCCTCATCTGTGAAGTCAAAGATGTTAACACGATGGGTGAATTCATTGCCAAGTGACATGTGACTAAGTTAGTTGTTGTTAATTTGTTTCGCACTTCTGATTTAGATATGCTAGTAAGTTGCGAGTGTCCGTGCAAGCCAATAGTGGTGCATCACAGTTTTTTAGAGTGAGGTGCTTGTGTGTCAATCCATAGTGATGTGAGAAGCTAATTGAGGTGTAGAGAATGATGAATAACATCTATTGAGTTAGAAATATGACTCGTGTGAATTCAAACATGGAGATTAGGTAGCTAGTGGGTTATACCTAGACAATATTAATTGGTGATAGAAATGTGTCAGATTCTGTGACTAGGAACTTTTGGGTAGTTAGTCCCGGTGATGTGATTAGGCAAATCCAATCCTTGGGATGGTATCTTGTCATAAGGCAATTGATGATTTAATGGGCATGATGAGTCATGTTGGTCAACACTTGGGATGTGTAGTTGGTCTGGGTTGGTAAGATAGTATTGTTACAAGTAAGGTCCCTAATGATTCTTGATTGAAAGTTATACCTCGTAGAGTATGATGAGAGTTACAGGCAATTTATGATAAGTATATTACGTATGCAACAATGATGGTTGAGGGGACCTAAGGGTAAACACTAAGTAGTCTTCTATGATAGGTATAGAAAATATAATGTGACTTCAAGGAATATGATATTTAGTGATATCGGTGATACAAACCTAAAGGTTTATAGGTTGTAGGAGACGTCATGTATCTTATCATAATCCTTAGCAATATCAGTTGTGGTTTGCACATGGCATATGGTCACGGCCATTTGGAGGAAAGATAAGATTATTACTAAGTGTAAAGGATCGTTTTAGTTGCCAAAGTGATGGCTAGGTGTGAGGTAAGCTTAGTGTGGGGGTGGTTCAAGAGTATACTGGAGTGTCCGTAGTACTAATGGTGTGTGGCATCATTTGGGATGGAAATAGACTGTTGTGGCACCTTGTGGTGTTTGATCGTTAGGGTGCATCATGTGTAGAAGCTCATGGACTAGTGTCCTTGTGATTACCAAGTAATCGCAATGTGGGTATTGAAAGGTTTGTAGAGTGTACCTACAATGATTAAGGTATGGATGATGAAATCTTGATGGGTCTTGGGGATTTTTACATAGAATTTTTTTGGCGTCCTTAGGATACCAGTTAGGTCCTGTATGAAGAAGGATTAATGTTCTTGTAATGATTTTGGTGAGGGTCAAGTGGCGATCTCAAGTTTCTAGTTAAGGTTTAAAAGATTCGTATAGTGTATGCATCGAGTGCAGTTTCCTGAATCAGTATAGATGGGTGGTTCCCTCCAAGGAGGAGTTAGAATATCGTGTCGTTTACGGGGCATAGTGCGTGGATGTCATGAAGCGACTAGTAGTGGTGATGTGACACCTTATTTTGAGGAGCATTGTGAAAGGTATTTGAGACTTAAATCGATGACGCTATGTTGAAACTCGAGATGGCAACTAAGGTGGGGTAATATCGAAGCATGATTAGAATGCCGGTGTGTGTCGATGGTACGCTAGGATTAGCTCTTGGAATGTCCTACAAAGCCGGTACGGATTAGAAGACATAGACTTGGGTGGTACTTAATACCCTTAGACTACCAATGGCGGACGGCGTGGTCATCATGTGAGTTAAGTTTGGCTAGATAACAAAAGTAAGCTTGGTGACAATCTCGCATAGTCATTGGACACAATAAGGTGAATGTCTCTCGAACGGAATACTGCCTAAGGGAATTATGGTTGCGATCACGATCCAGTAAGGCAGGCAATAACTTAGGTGTAGTAGGTTGCTGACATCATTATCAGTAAATGGATAAGGTCAGTATAGACAAGGGTGCAAGGCATCCGCCAATCAGAGTGATTCATGTGTACATAGGATGTGAGGGGATGGGCCTTTCTGCCAAGGAGGGAAGTTGGTGATTAAATCCCAAGAGAACTATAGGTTTGTATGTTGCTTTTGTGTTGCTAAAATGAATGGTTCTGATTCGATTCATTATGATTGGGGACCCAAGCCAGGGTGTGGCTAAGATTAGTACCCGGTGAGAACGTTGGGAATAAGTGATCTGACTTCAAGCATATTGCACAAGTTCACTTTTGTAAATAATATTCTGACGCGTATGGGCGGTATTTTCTCAGAATGGTTGCTCGTTCCTTTTAACTCTCGTGTATCCCTTTCGATTTTAGTAATTCTCGATCATTATTCTCGCATATGTGGTGACTCGGATCGGTACCCTATCATGGTACGATGCGATTGGAACTGGTAGAGCATGATGGACCGGACATGGTCAATGCGGCTTGATAATTGGGTGCATCCTATCTGAGGTATTCTTACTATTGCATAAAGTTTTGTATACGGTTGGTTGAACTTTTAGGCACACGGTTTTCTTGTAGTATTTGATTTTCTTAATATTATCAAACTTTTGACTGGCCTGCATGTCAATCAGTGGCTCTGGTTGGAAGTAACAGGATGATGACTTGAGGATATTGTATAGTGTTAGAAATTGCTGAAACTTAGCACACTGTGTTTCTTTACCATGGTGAGTGGATCAGAGCAAGGCTCAAGTGAGTGCTCAAAGGTGAGACACCTAGGGTAGTACTAGGGTCATGAGGGTGACGTAGTGGAAGGTATCAATCGAATGCACAGTGATAATATGGTTAGGTATATTACTTCTTATAGTGGTAAATTAACATTGTATGGTTATATAAAGCTCATGCAAGTAGTGTAATCAAGATAGCCTGAAAATTTATGGGAAACAAGATGTGCACTCCTATGATGCAATTGGTTTTAATGATGAATAAGATGTCTGGTTATATTACGGTTCACTTCGGGTGAGTGTTTATCACTAGAGAGGGTTACTCGTGGAGTCTCCCGTATGCCTTGGGTACTAGTATAAGTAGTACTAGGAATTTTTTGAATGTAATCATCGAAAGAGTGGAGACTCGAGGTTAGTTTGTGTGAAGCTCATGTTTAGCGAAATGGTGAGTGTAGAGCATGTCATATGTTGAGCCTTTGGTGACAAACCCCGCATATGGGTTCATAATGTGACCTTAGTATTGAGGAATTCGATGATTTTGTCTTAGAGGATTTCTATAGCTTATAATAAAAGTTTGTGAACCCCATGAGTTTAAGGATTGACAAGTCGAGAATTTCAAGGATGAAATTCCCCAGGGAGGGAAGTTTGTAATGCTCCACGCTAATATTTCTTTTAAAAAATTTATATAAATTATAATAAAGTGAGGTTTGATGATAATTTTAGCAAATTCGTGGGTCAAAATTAGAATTTTGAGAAAAGAATAAAAAAGGAGGGTTCAAACGAGAGTAAGATCGCTTGAATGAGGTTTGGATCTCATTCGAAGTAGGGGATCGAACAAGGTTCGAATGAGGTCTCACTGCTTAACAGGTACAGGTCGTTTAAAACAAAAGATCAAATGAGGAGTGAAATTGGTTCAAACGAGGGGTGAATCTCGTTCGAACGAGGTCGTTCCAAACTTTTAAATTAGACTTCCCTTGTGCGCTGTCTCATTTTGGGCCGTTGATTTGATGAGCTGGCGAGCCCAAATTGGTCAAAACGGGAAATTTAAGCATTGGATGGTTTTTATAAGGGTTTATTTGGCTCATTTTGGGCATTTTGAAGTTAAAAGAAAATGAGAAAGAGAGAGAGATGTGGTCTTCCACCATGGATAACTTTCTATCCACTTCTCAGCACTATTCCACCACAATAAACAACCTTATTCTTCTAGTATTTCACAAAATTCAAGCCTACAACACCCATTTCCACCATTTTTGAGTGGAGATACAAATTTGTGGATCTTTTTTCGGGGTTCTTGAAGATGGATAAGGAAGTTTTCATGGCGTTTGAAGAGGGTTTGAAGGGGTTGTGGCTTGGAAGCTTAAATGGAGCACATATGGAGAATTAATGAATGATGCATTTAGTAACCCCTTGAGGTCACCTTTGGAGGTGGGGGTTTTTCCTCCTACACTAACCTTTCTAACATAATTTGGAGTCTTTAGAGGTGAAAAAATCTCTTCTTGGTATTAAGACTCTTTTGCATATTTGAAGTCTTGTTTTTAGATTATAAGAGTAGGATGCATGTGACATATGACGAGTTCCAAGTAAATTGGTATCTAACATTTTTATGGAATAAAAATGTTGCATAAAATGTCATTTGCTAGGAGAAAAATTATTGTTGAATATTTCAAAGTTTTTTCTAGAAGTTGAAGTTAAACATTTTGTGTAATAAATGTTCTAAAATGATATTTATCTTGCTAGAATGTTTTGGTGAAATAAGAATCCAAAATTTCTTTCAAATATATAGATTTTATAAAAGTTGGACATTTGTTGAGTTTTAAAGAAATAAAAATCTCTCTTAGTCTTATAAATAGTATATTTTTAAAGTAATACGAATTTCTAGATTAAATGGTATGTTTGACCCATGTAATAGAATTTTTAGAGTTAAATCCATCTTCAAATGCATATGAACTAATAATATCTTAATAATGAACACAAAAACAAGTTTAAAGAAGTTTTGTTGGGTTTAAACATGAAATGAGGAAAACAAAAATTCTAGTCTTTAAAGTGTGTGAAAAAGAGGTTGAAAGTGTGACAAATGTAATGTTGTAAGACTACATGTGTTAATAAAAGGAAATGGTTATTTTCTTATAAAAGTAATCTCTAAATGTAATGGGGTTTATTAATAAAGAAAGTAAAGAGATGCATAACCTGAGAGATGGTTAGAAGAGGAGTTGGATAAGTGTTAATGGGTTAAAACATTAGGAAGTTAGTGTGTGTAACTTCCTAATGTTTTAACCCATTAACACTTATCCAACTCCTCTTCTAACCATCTCTCAGGTTAGGCATCTCTTTACTTTCTTTATTAATAAACCCCATTACATTTAGAGATTACTTTTATAAGAAAATAACCATTTCCTTTTATTAACACATGTAGTCTTACAACATTACATTTGTCACACTTTCAAGTGTAACTTAATAATGTTTCGGGGAGATTTAACACATATGAAATTGGAAGGAAATGACAAGTTTTGAAACAAAAAGGGTAGACTGGTAATTTTACTTAAAATGGAACATTTTTATGAAATAAAATATTGGAAATGGTGTTACACAAATTAGTCATAAATGAATATGATTTGTATTAAAATAAAAGTTAAAATGTAAAGGACATGAAAAGATAATTTCAAAGTGTAACACATGATGTGGTGAAACCCCGAGTTTGGCATCGACCGGGTAAAAAGGGGAAAAGTAAGAATAATCTGGAAATTTGTAAAATGTTAAAATACATTAAATGGAACTCGGATGATACCAAGATAATTAAGGAGGGCCCTGAGCCCCGGGGTGAGGATATGGTGGCGTCGTCAGCGATGTCGAGACCGTTAAAGTACGCAATTATTGGAAGATTTTGAGAAAAAAGATAAAGGAATACGGAATATGTCAAGAAATGTGTTGTGTGATAATATGTATTAAGACAACCTAACTAGAATGAATTAATGAATGTTCTGGTAAAGGATAAAAGTGGACAAGGAATACGTAAATTTATTAATGTTCACAAAGTAAAGGAAAGGGAATGTATTGTGGTAAATGAGTGTGTTAAGAAATTTAAGAAGGTGTAACCCGTAATTGGCACAAAGGTGTGATGTGAAAGGTTTTCAAAGGTTAAATAAGTATTTTATAACATGGTGTTTGTGTGTATTTAAAGAGGTTATTTTCAATGAGAATACTAAAGTGTATCTCTTTAAATGGAAAGAGTAATTTCAGAAAATGAATGGTTTTTTTTAAACAATGTGCAGTGGTTTCAAATATTTAACCGAGCATGTTAACTAGAGGAATACATATCAAGTTAGGAAAGAAGAAGTCTTTATGAGATTAAGGTAAATTAATCAGACTAAATATCGTGTTAGGAAGTAAGACGGTGTCATGCCTCAAGTAAATGTAAGTGCCTATATATATACAAGGTTATTGCATGTGCATATATATATATATATATATATATATATATATATATAACGTGTAGAGTCTTCTTTCCACCATTCGTTTCTACACTGCATTTTGTATATTATCACTAAGCATTGACTCACATCCTCATCTTTGTTACGATATGTTGGGGACGGATTCATATTTTGAGAGCGTTATACAAGTAAGTATTCTATTTAATTTTACATTAGTAGCTATGTATACTTGGACTCCGGGGATGCTTTCCATCTGTCCCTCACCTAGTTTGAACTTATGTTTGGAATCGCATGCTAAACAAGTGAAACGTTAATTAAGATAAAATTGGACTAGCAACATTATAGAGGATGCTTCATTACACTTCACACCTAACGCTCGGGTCGGACTGGGTTGACTACGGGTAACCCATAAATCTGAGTTGGGGCATTACAACTACCAGTCGGACCGAAAAATTGAATGTACCTGATAATTGCGACCGACTACTTTACAAAGCGGGTTGAAACTAAACTATTGGTCCACAACGGAGAGCTAGAAGCCAAAAGGTTCGTATCACACAAAAGGGAGGTTGCATATATATAATTGTAGATACAACCAAAAGGGAAATTAAAATTTTACAATTGATATAATTATAAAGGATGGAATCAAAGGATGAAACTTCTCGCCTATCGTCCAAATTCACTTACATTAGTGTGTCGTATGCATTCTATGCATATCAAAAGATCAAAACTAGCAACTGGTTAACAAAAAAAAACTCAAATATGCACTTTTAAATTATGAGATAATCATTTTGGTAACAAAATGAAAATGTTTAATAGAATGAAAATTTAAATGAGTTTTTCACTTAAGCAAGGATATGGACATGGGACGAAAAGTCGAGCACGACGACTTTAATTTATTTGAAATGTCGGACAACTATATAGAGGGAACATCAATTATATATGTATATAATTGAAAATTGATTCTAATAAACAACAATATAATACAATGCTTTCTGACAACTATTAATAATGAAATCATATAAGATGATTAGTCTTCCCTTTTGAGTTCTGACTACCACTCATTTAACAAAACTTCAATTCTCTCCACGTTTATTATAATGAAACAATTCTTTTGTTGTTTTAAAAATTATATTTATTCTTCATATAAAAAAGGGTTTATCAACATATTAAATGTGACTATTGTTTTACTATAAAAGTTCATTTTGATCATACAAAAGCTTGTGTTGATTTAATCGAAGAACAATCATGATGCTATAATCGTGGATGAGAGTGACCTATAAGGGCAACCTCTCAACCCTCCCTCATTGTGATCTTAAATTCGTGGATCCTCTACCCTCCAAGCCTATACCAGCATTTGGTGTAAAATCGAACAAATCAAAGTTATAGAAAAGAGAGGAGGTATATCTAGGAATACATAAAAAATTTCTTCACAATCCCTAGTTTCTCCATCTTTCTGTTTGTCCAAGATTGTTTATTATCGCGTTAATTTTTCATATTCATAGGCATATGGGGTTATGAGTAAAGTGTAGTAAGGAAGTCGTCACGACTATACGAGGGGATATTATATCGGAAAAGTTTTCGATGATACCGATGAGGTGAAGGTACAGGGAAAATAAGATTGGGAAGCCGCATAATGTGTTATGTAAGGTGACGGGGAAGTGTGGGTTGGTTGTGGTGTGGATGGCGTTCGCTCCTAGAGGTTTGATTTTATTAACATGATTTTTTAGATATATAGTTCATTTAAAGTGAGTATGTTGTCTATTTTATATATGCGTATATGTAATTAAGAAAATTGGATATGATTTGTAATATTGTTAAATCTTATGTTATTGAAATGAAATGAATGTTCAAATATGGATTTTGGAGAAATTCCAGAGCTTTAACGGAAGAAGATATAACACTAAGAAGATGTTTTTTTTGCTTGTGTTGTAAGTTTCATTTTTCCCTCTTAAGAGTGGCATTGTCGGTAGACAAGTTAGAAAGATTTTGTCACGGTTATCATGTTAAATAAAATCATTCATGGTCTTGATTTGAAATATTTTTTATATTCTGCTTATATTTATCAATTTTGTCTTACCTTCGATAATTTTTAATTCTTTTGATTTAGTCATTCATAGTCTTGATTTAATCTATTGTTTGTTGTATTTCACTTCTTTTAATTAATGTGAGGGTGGTGGCATGTGTTGGATAGTTTTTATTTTTTTTAATATTTTAATTTATGTGACGGTTAACACTTGTAAATGAAATGCTTTTCCTCGTATATTACTATTTGTAAGTATTTTACATATTTTTTCATTTGTAAATGTTTGAAACCATTGCAAAAAAAATGCTTACTAAATTTTGCAACAGTTTCAGACACTTGCAAAATTTTCATTTATGATTGTTCAAAACTGTTGCAAATTCTTTTGTAATGGCTATCCAAAATGGACACTCGTTTGCAATAAACCTTTGTAGATTCCATTTTATAAGGGTTTTGGATAATTACGAAAAAATTATAACACATCAATTTGCAGCGGTTTTCAATAGTTGGAAATACCATTTACAAGTATTTAAAACACTTATAATTTCCTTATTTTGGTATAGTGCTCTAACTCGGCAGTCGCGACCTACATTTGATGTGCAACCCATATCCTAGTGTTCACCATCAAAAATATGGTAAGAAAAAGTGTATATATAAACATTAGACAATAAGAGTACAACAAGGTAAATATAAAAGATCTAAAGCATCAAATAACTAAATCTAAAAGAGTACCAAATGTGACTCCCTGTAACATCTCTAGCTAGATTGATCAGCTCTAAAAATAAATAATAGATAAGTCTAAATAGTTGAATACCAATATAAGCATAACATAAATGACCTAACATGCATAAAATAAATAAATAACTCCAACAATATGAATGAGCCATCATAACTCTCTAATACCATAACAACCAACAATAATAAAATCCATCACAGGAAATAAAACTATTTGAAACATAAAATCCAACTCTTAAAAGAAGCGCCAACTACTATAAAAGTAAATAAATATATATATAATAAAATGATGTGACACCCCGTAAAATCTAAGATAGATTGATTAGGTCTAAGAACAATAATACATGAGTCTGAAATAATTGAATATCATTATAAGCACGACTGAAATAAAAACTAAAGTCCATAAAATAAATAAGCGAACATAATAAAGGTGAACCATATCATCTTTGATACCATCATAGACAACAATAATAAACCAAACTCTAGAAATATAATTGTTTCAAATAAATCAACACCAAATTTTTTAAAAGTACTCACTCTAACAAAACAAAATCCCAAAACCAACATGACAATAATATAAATGAAAGTAAAGAGAATGATCACGTAGACTCAACACCAATATCGTAATAGTTATGTAATTGGGAATAATGCAAAAATAGATGAATCAGGGCTAAGGCAGAAGCATCGACCTAAGTAATGAAAAATATAGTTAATAACAACGTAAACAACAAGTCTAAAATAATAAAGATTTGATCAAATTTGGGCTATAATAAATAATTGTGTATCTTCATCCCAGATTTTAGTTATTTTTAAGTCATCCTAACTCAAAAATCCTAAATACCAAATGTGCCTAATCCTAATCCCAAGTGAAATTAATATATAAGTAGCAATACTCTCGATTGAATTTAATAAAAAAGGATCCCATTATATATGCCAGTGTACATAACTCAAGTGTAATACCAAATAACAACATGACAATCTCAAGTTTAATATCCACATAAGTATGGTCCCCCGCATGTACAAATCATTGACTATTTTGGAGTGCAGACATAAAGATATACGAAGCCCATCACTATCGCCTTCGGGGGATAACTCGTGCATAGTAGGAATAGTTATAGTCCATCCCAAAACTATAACCTCAAATCCATTGGCAAGGGCTACACATTCTCGATATAGCGCACGACCTTCATACCCAAGGATATATTCTAGAGATCTTCCGTGTATTCCACTTAAGGATACAGGTACATCAATCACATGATCGGGGTAAAAGGACTATGCTAAAACTCCTCTCTATCACTGGGGTACCCTCACAGTCAACTTTATACGCTCCCTATAAATTCCTCTTAATATGTCACCCATGAGAACTCATACATAGTATGATTGCACATAAAATAAAATAATAGTAATCCAAATCACTCAGAGGTTACTAAGCCATAAACCAATTTTTTTAAGTAATTAATGCCATTTATTTAAGAGTTTCAAAATCAATATGATCCAAAGTCCTTCTAGTGAGATTCTTAACTCGTTATAATGACTTTACTAAATTTGTTCGAACATCATGTAAAAGTTGTTCGAATAAGATGCCCCATCTCGTTCTGACGAGTTCCCAACTCGTTCGAACGACCTAACCCATCTCATTTTAATGAAATAATAATCTCTTTCGAATGATATAAATGGTATCATCATCCACAAACATCCAAAATTTGCCATTGATAGCCCAAAAACCTATCTTAAAAATGTCTAATGAGCACTAATCCCATTATCCTTTAGATAAGTGTCATACAACATCATTACTAACCGATATCTACGTATTTTATCATAATCTAACATATATTTGAGGATTAATTTTGAGATTATAAGTTATGAACCCGATTTCATAAATTCACCAATTACTTTGAGATTTAGTTCAATTTACAGTTTAAATAATGACATTTCTACATAATTTTTAATATAATTCAATATGTAACGAAATGTATAAATTATCTACTCCAATTCATAAGATTCAACACTAATATTCTCGACAACATTAAGAAGAGATTAAGGGTTAAATTTCCAAATTAAGCTAATTTTGAAATTAAGATTTTATTATAAAAAAATCAAATTATTAAACATGTAATTTATGGATTACAATTATCAATATTATTATAACAAAAACCTTAAATTAAATCTTTAAACTGTGTAAACTTGCCTTAACAAACCAGGGTTGAATCCAAGCGAAAAGACCTCCAAAGCTCCTTCTCTTTTGAGTGCCTCATCTCTCTAGCCTCTTAGGGTTTTCTCAATTGTTTAGAACGAGTTTAAGTCCGTTATAACCACCTCCTTATATAATTACACATGTAATTTACTTAGCCCTCATATGGGCCTCAACACAATGAGCCAAATACACTCCCAAATGTCCCAAAACACTACCCAAGACATATATCAACCTAAAGGACTTAAAACCCATTATTTTTAATTATAAATGGGCATTCAAAATGTCCCAGAAGCCAACCCAAAATATGATATCAAAAAATTATTATTGTATCCGTTACGAGTCTAAGTATAAATTATTTTATTATTTATTAGTTTATCATGACACGACATTATAGGAAACTAATTCATGATCGGTGGAAGAAGACGACTAGGGGATAATCCAAACAAGGAAACCCTCAATACGAAAGACCTTATCATTCCATAGTATCCCATAATACTAAGTCACTTTTAAATATTTAATTAATGATTTATCATATATTAAATTTGATTTCAGATGTGAATAGTATAAGAAATGTAAAATTTAATACTGACATCACATGTCACTGTAGGCAAATATAATATTTTCATAATTTAATTAATGAACATAAAAACACGGGGAATTATAAATGAACACATAATCTCGGCAGCTACATATTATAAAATCCGCCACTGTAGAGAATGCAAGTATGAAGATGAGAGTTGAGGTTGCAACGACGACCTAGAACCTAGAAATATAGCTTAACAACGTTAACAACAAGTTTGTGAAGAATAAGAATTTAACGAAATTTGGGCTATAATAAATAACTATACATCCTCCTCTCATATTTTTGTTGTTTTTAAGTTATTCGAATCAAAACAACCCTAAATATAATATGTGTCTAATCCCAATCCCATGTAATCCCAATGCTTAATTATTATTATTCTCAATTTCATACAATTAAAAGATTTCATAATATATGCGAGTGTAGACATCTCAAGTATAGTATCAATAAGTAAATAGAGCCTCAAGTCTAAATTCACATGAGTATGGTGCCCGAATCATACAACTAAATGGGCTACTCAGAAGTCTGCAAATAAATACGAGGGCCTGTTCTTATCACCTTCGGGGATCACTCACGTGTACAAAGTACAGTTATATGTCGTCCCTAATTTATAACTTCAAAGTCTCAGCAAGGGATAATCACTATGCATTCATATCATAATGCACGACCTCCATAATCAAAGCTATACGCTAGAACTTCCTCGTATATTTCCCCTTGGGATACAGTTACGTTAATCGTAGAATCGAGATAAAAGAACCAATAGTAAGGCTCGTCTCTATTATTGGGATACTAATGCAGTCAATGTCGTATGCGCGCGATCAAAATCCCCTTCCCCATGAGAACTTATAAATGGTATGCGTACACATTCACACTACACCAAAACTGGTGAATGGTCATGGCCAAAATCCCTGACCAAGACTATGGGTCGTGGACTTGGGCCGTGACCATTTCTGGAGCGACCAATTTTGTGGGGGTCACGGACTTTGGCCGCGACCATTTTTAAGGGAGACAGAAAAAATAAAAATTGTCATGGACAAAGTCCATGACCATATTTAACTATAAGAAAAAAATTATATTTTTTAGGTCCAATCCTAAAATTGGGGGTCCCGCTACTACGCAGTTGGTTGCTACGTGTAACTTTGGACACGCACGAGGTGTTACAAATATTTATTATTGGCAAAATAATAAAAAAAAATCACAAATTGCTAATCGGGATCATTGTTAATAAACTAATATACATACAAACTTGAACATATTATAAGTCTTAATAATTCATAGGCCAAAAAAAATTTGGGCAGAGTTTCCCTTATTTTCTAGACATTCCAAAACCTGAAAATATAAAACCTGGTTATTATAAATCCTGCACGACCATAAAATTTAACAATCAAATTATAAAAGCCCGCACGGCCATAAAACTAAACAATAAAACTATAAAAGCCCACACGACCTTAACACATAAAAAATATAATCCTGAATGTTAAGAACATTATATAAATAATCTTCATGTTGTAAACCATTGCCTTCTTCATGTGTTCCACATGAAAAAAAGCAAACAATACAATGTTATCCTGTAAAAAATAGGATATAAAAAATAATGATATCAGTAACCAAACAGTTTTAAAAAAATCATATTCAAGAGAAAAATTGCATATACGAGTTATAATCATCAACACATTAGTTCCTACGAGTTACTTTTGTCCCGTGCGAGGTGTCGGTGCCACTCACGGGGCTATTTCGGGTTTTCACCCTCTAATGCCATGTTTTTAAGGTTAAGTCCTGATATATGAAAATTATCCTCATATTCTTAAATCGGGACTCTCGTGATCGCATGATCTGTTACGAGTTAAATTGGTCCTATGCGAGGTATCGGTGCCTCTCACGGGCCGTTCGGGGGCTATTTCGTGTTTTCTTCCTCTAATGCCATGTTTTGAAGACTAAGTCCAGATATATGAAAATTATCCTCGTATTATCAAATCAAGAGTCCCGTGATTACGCGGTTTGTTCGTACGAGTTACATTGGTCTCGTGCGACCTCTCACAAGGCCGTTAGGGTGCTGTTTTGGATTTTTGCCCGCTAACGCCATGTTTTTAATCCTAAGTCCTATGTTTTCAAATTATCATCATATTCTTAAACATTGAGTCTCGTGATTACGTGGTAAGTTCCTACGACTTACATTGGTCCCATGCAAGGTATTGGTGCCTCTCACGGGGCCGTTCGGGGGCTCTTTCGAGTTTTTGCCCTCTAATTCTAGGTTTTTAAGCCTAAGTCTTGATATATGCAAATTATTCTCATATTCTCAAATCGGGAGTCTTGTGATCACACGATCTATTCATACGAGTTACATTAATCCCGTGCGAGGTGTTGGTGCCTCTCACGGGGCTGTTCGGGGGCTGTTTCGAGTTTTCACCGTCTAACACCATGTTTTTAAGCATAAGTCCTGATATATGCAAATTATCCTTGTATTCTTAAATTGGGAGTCCCGTGGTCATGCGGTTTGTTTGTTCGAGTTACATTGGTCCCATGCAAGGTGTTGATGCCTCTCACGGGGCCGTTCTAGTGCTATTTTTAGTTATCACCCACTAACTCCATGTTTTTAAGCCTGTCTTGATATTTTCAAATTATCATCGTATTCTTAAACATGGATTCCCATGATTGCATGGTCAATTCCTATGAGTTATAATGGTCCCGTGCGAGGTGTTGGTACCTCTCACGGGGCCATTCGGGGGCTGTTTCGGGTTTTCGCCCTCTAATGCCATGTTTTTAAGCCTAAGTCCCGATATTTTCAAATTATACTCGTATACTCAAACTAGGAGTCCCGTGATTGCCCAGTCAGTTCCTACGAGTTACATTGGTCCCGTGCGAGGTGTTAGTGCCTCTCACGGGACCATTTGGGGACGGTTTCAGGTTTTCTCCCTCTAACGCAATGTTTTTACGGTTAAGTCCTAATATATGCAAATTATCCTCATATTTATAAACCGAGAGTCTCATGATTGCGTGATCTATTTGTACGAGTTACATTGGTCTTATGCGAAGTGTCGGTGCCTCTTACGGGCCGTTCGGGGGCTATTTTGAGTTTTTGCCCTCTAAAGTCATGTTTTGAAGCTTAAGTCCTTATATATGAAAATTATCCTCATATTATCAAAATGAGAGTCCCGTGATTGCGCGGTTTGTTCCTACGAGTTACATTGGTCTCGTGCAACCTCTCACAGGGCTATTCGGGTGCTGTTTTGGGTTTTTTTCCTGCTAACACCATGTTATTAAGCCCAAGTCCTGATATTTTCAAATTATCATCATATTCTTAAACATGGAGTCCCGTGATTGTGCGGTCAGTTCCTATGATTTACATTGGTCCCATGCGAGGTTTTGATGCCTCTCACAGGACCATTCAGGGGCTATTTTGAGTTTTCGCCCTCTAATTCCAAGTTTTTAAGTCTAAGTCTTGATATATATAAATAATTCTCGTATTTTCAAACTGGGAGTCCCGTGATCACACGGTCTATTCGTATAAGTTACATTGGTCCTGTGCGAGGTGTTGGTGCCTCTCACAGGGCCATTCGAGGGCTGTTTTGGGTTTTCACCCTCTAACGCCATGTTTTTAAGCCTAAGTTCTGATATATCAAAATTATCCTTGTATTCTCAAATCGGGATTCCCTTGATCACATGGTTTTTTTGTACGAGTTACATTGCTCCCGTGCAAGGTGTTGGTGCCCCTCACGGGGCCGTTCTGGTGCTGTTTCCGATTTTCATCTGCTAACGCCATGTTTTTAAGCATAAGTATTGATATTTTCAAATTATCATTGTATTCTTAAACATGGAGTCCCATGATCGCACGGTCAGTTCCTACGAGTTACATTGGTCCCGTGCGAGGTGTTGGTGCCTCTCACGGGGCCGTTCGGGGGCTGTTTTGGGTTTTCGCCCTCTAACGCCATGTATTTAAGCCTAAGTCCTGATATTTTTAAATTATCCTCTTATACTCAAACTGGGAGTCCCTTGATTACACAGTTAGTTCCTACGAGTTACATTGGTCCCGTGCGAGGTGTTGGTGCCTCTCACGGGACCGTTCAGGGACTATTTTAGGTTTTTGCCCTCTAACGCCATGTTTTTAAGGCTAAGTCCTAGTTGTTTCAAACTATTCTCGTATTTTTAAATAGAGTGTGCTGTGACCGTGCGGTCTGTTCGTACGAGTTACATTGGTTCCATGCGAGGTGTGCGCACCTCTCACGGGGCCGTTCGGGGCTGTTTCAAGTGTTCGCCCTCTAATGCCAAGGTTTTAAGCCCAAGTCCTGATATTTTTATATTATCCTCGTATAATAAAATTGAGAGTACCGTGATCGGACAGTCAGTTCCTACGAGTTACATTGCTCCCGTGCAAGTTGTTGGTGCCTCTCATGGGGCCGTTTAAGGGTTGCTTTGGATTTTCGCTCTCTAACGCCATGTTTTTAATCTTATGTCTCAATATATGAAAAATACCCTTGTATTCTCAAAGTGGGAGTCCTGTGATCATTTCATCTGTTCCTATGAGTTACATTGGTCCCGATTGAGGTGTTGATGCCTCTCACGGGACCGTTCGGGGGCTATTTCGAGTTTTCGCCCTCTAACGCCATGTCTTTAAGCCTAAGTCTCGATATATGCAAATTACCCTCGTATTCTCAAATCATGGGTCCTGTGATCACACATTCAGTTCCTACGACTTACACTGATCCCGTACGAAGTGTTGGTGCCTCTCACGGGACCATTCGGGGGCTATTTCGAGTTTTCGCCCTCTAACGCCATGTTTTTATGCCTAAGTCCTAATATTTTCAAATTATACTCGTATTCTCAAATGTGGAGTCCTGTGATCATGCGGTCTGTTCATACGAGTTACATTGGTCCCGTGCGAGGGGTTGATGCCTCTCACGGGGCCGCTCGGGGTCTGTTTAGGGTTTTCTCCCTCTAACGCCAAGTTTTCAAGCCTAAGTCCTGATATTTTCAAATTATCATAATATACTCAAATTGGGAGTCCCATGATCGTACAATCAGTTCCTATGAGTTACATTGGTCCCGTACGAGGTTTTGGTGCCTCTCACGGGGCCGTTTTGGGGATATTTAGGGTTTTCTCCGTCTAACGCCATGTTTTTAAGCCTAAGTCCTGATATTTTCAAATTAGCCTCGTATACTCAAACTGGGAGCCCCGTGATTGCGCGATTTGTTCTTACGAGTTACATTGCTCCCATGAGAGGTGTTGGTGTCTCTCACGGGGCCGTTTGAGGGCTGTTTCGAGTTTTCGCCCTCTAACGCCAAGTTTTTAAGCCTAAGTTATGATATTTTTAAATTATTCTCGTATACTCAAACTGAGAGTCCCGTGAACATGCGATCTATTTGTATGAGTTACATTGGTCCCGTGCGAGGTGTTGGTGCCTCTCACAGGGCTGTTTAGGTTTTTGCCCTCTAGCGCCAAGTTTTTAAGCCTAAGTCATTATATTTTTAAATTATCCTCATATAGTCAAATCGAGAGTCCCGTGATCGTACGGTCAGTTCCTACGAGTTACATTGGTCCCGTGTGAGGTGTTCTTGCCTCTCATGGGGCCATTCGTTTTTTTTTCGAGTTTTCACCCTCTAGCACCATGTTTTAAGCCGAAGTCTAAATATTTTTAAATTATCATCGTATTCTAAAACTGAGAGTCACATGATTGTGCGGTCAGTCCCTACGAGTTACAGTGGTCCCGTGCGAGGTGTTGGTTCCTCTCACTGGGTTGTTCGGGGGTTGTTCTTGGTTTTTTTTCCCTTTAACGCCAAGTTTTTAAGCCCAAGTCTAAATACTTTCAAATTATCATTGAATTCTCAAATCGAGAGTCCTGTGATTGCGCGGTCAGTCCCTACGAGTTATGAGTTACATAGATGCCTCTCGCGGGACCGTTCAGGTGTTATTTAGGGTTTTCGCCCTTAATGCCATTTTTAAGCTAAGTCTATATATTTTCAAATTATGATCGTATTCTAAAACTGAGAGTCTTGTGATAGTGCGGCCAATTCCTACGAGTTACATTGGTCTCGTGCGATGTGTAAGTGCGTTTCACGGTTCGGGGGCTATTTCAGGATTTCTCACTCTAATGCCATGAAAGAAACAGTACTGAAAGTCAGAGGTAGTGCATCTAATTACCCCTCAATTTTGTTTATATCTTACATGAAAAGTGTGTCAAACAGAAATCATCATTTAACATTGGTATAATCATAACAATTTAATACATGCATAAAAGAGTGACGAAATGGTGTTTAATACCTTGCAAGCAAGGGCACATGCTGCCACAAACACTATTCTTATCGTTGATGCACTCCATATCCTTTACACGATGGATCTAAAATAAATTTACAAATACTAATTAGAGAGTTGTTTAGACAAAAAAAAAACACACATTTAGAAAGAATAATAACATGTTTATTAAAATTTCATATTACACTTTCAAAATCACCTACCCTAACCCATTATCTAAAAGACATATTATACTGTCAAATACATAACACGTCATTTAAGAAATAACCGGTGACAATCCTAAATCTACCTTTTACTCTTTGACTCATCCATTTCTAAACTGTCTTAGACCTTTTAATCATAAACACATGTAGAAAACCTTCACACAGTACTGATCCTTCACACTGTACCATTAAATCGTCACCCAATACCTTTAAATAACCACAAATACTCCATATGCTCTCTATTAACTTAAGTATTTTTTAACTCAAGAAATTACATACAATCGCAATTTTCCTTCTCCGTTTCTCAACATTGGGATACCATTGCAACTATATAACAGCTATAGCAGTTTGTATAGTAGCTATATTGCAGCTATATAGTAGCTATAGAGCTAATAACTTTATATAGAAGTTATCGCAGTTTGTATAGCAGCTAATATAGTAGTTACTGCTATAACACATCATCTTGTATAACAGATACTGCTATAGAAGCTAATTCATTTTGATACTCATTAACAAATATCAACGGGAAATAAATAGACAAAATGCAAGTTATACCGCCATTGGAATACAATTAACGAAATTACCAATTAATGAAAATTAAGAGGATGTTAGAAAACAAAACACAAATAATTACCTGATCATATTTCAGGGCAAACATAATTCACATATTTCATCTGGTGCTAATGGTTGTGACAATTGTTCTCGAGTGGTAGCTGCAATGGCTCAAAATTCATCACACAAGAGGGAATCAAATGAACCGACACCAGTATGAGTGCCATTGGTATCGACTTTAACAGCCCCTGCACTTGGAAAACACCAAGAAATTAGTCGTTGCTCCTTTTAAGAGAATTATTATCATGTTAGTTGAAGGGATGACCAATGTCCTTGGATATCTCCCAATGGCGTTTTTACAACAACATTCATTGGCATATCTGAATTATAATAGATCTGAAAACTACTTACAGTAGAAAATAAATTGCAATAAAACTTATACCCCGAGTGTAGGTACAATCATTTAACTAAATGTACAATCAAACAACTCAACCCAAATTAACTAAATGTACAATCATATAGGGGTATATAATACACCATAAAGTAGCATTTAACCCGCGCAATGCGCGGGCGTACTACTATATTTGTTAAAAATATAACAAAAAAATTAAAATACTAAAATAAAGAACTAACTATAAAAGTAATATGGGATGATAAGATATTTGTTGGGAGTGGTGTGTGAGTGTGTGTGTGTGTGGGGGGGGGGGGGGGGGGGAAATTAGTTACAAACTTTAAATTCATAGTAAACAATCATAACCATTACAATAATATACATAATTAATAAGCATTTCAAATTGAATGTATAAATTGAATTTGTACAACCCAAGAATCATTAGTAATCAAATGGAAAAACCACTAGAGTTTCCTAAATGGAATAATTTAAAATTGCATCCATACTCACCTTGGGGCTATTGGAGAAGTAGAAACCTGAACAACGATAATGGGGACATGATCTGACTTAATTAATCATTCGACATAGCTATTTTACGTCAGCGTATCCAGTTTCGACAACGCTCAATGACACATCAAACTATGCCCCAACAACTAAAATGCGTTGGCCAACCAATGGCCTTATCGGTTGACCGATTTGTGTTTGGTTCTCAGTCTAGGTTCTATAGGAAGTTCGTCAAGAGAAACCACTACCTTCTGCATACATATTGAATTTTTGCCCATATTATGCTTCAACTGCTCTACCATAGTGAGTGTATTGCCAATCACATTTTTCTTTCAACTAAACAGATAAATTTGAGATTAAAGAAACTTTATACTTCAGTTTTGAAGATATTAATTATTTGGATCGAAAGGTATATAAGATACTCATATTTTTTAAATTTCAAGCACAGCAGCAACTAATGTATACAGAAATCTTTAAAAAAAAGTTGTGATGGTTTCAATTTCATGAGACAACTATTATAAGGAAAGCCAATTCTAATGTATCCTAAAGATTAAACAGTTCAATGGGTATATAAGTTCATGAAAGGACATAATACTTGTGAAAGAACATAGGAATATAATACCTGTGAAAGAAAGCATAACTGTCCACACCAATAATCTTGTTAATTCCTCAATGAAATATTCTCTATACAATAGGATAATTTTGCATAAGACTATCAATAGATAAACAAAATGGTTGTCAAATTATAAAAATATTGTAAAAGATTTATCTTGGAACTAATAAAATACCAAGGGTTTCTCATTTGTTCTCACGGCTCTTCGATTTAGCATAATCGTAATATTCTTATATCAAACCCCATCTAAACCCAAAGTAGCAACTGTAAAATAATCAAATAGAAACCTAATTATGAAATTAGATATACATAAGAATCATACCAATGGTCAATAAACTAAGAAATTCAGATCTACATAATGAAACTAAGGGTCAATAAACTAAGAATCCCAAAAAATCGATCATAGCATATATCCAGATCACTATATTTTTTTAACTTTTGCTCTTTATTTCCACTTGACTTCCCTTAAATTCTTAGTCGGTAAATAAGAAAAACAACAACAACATATCCTTAATAGAGGCACACGAAAGTTAAAAAGCAACAAATCAAACTGAGTTTTATAAAATCAAATTTTTTAGGGTTATTTTGAGTTTTATACATCTTATTTTTGCCTAAAAAATCAGGAAAATTTTGAGGAATATAAAATTTGGGCAAGAAATCAAATTGAACATATCAATAACTTAACAAATAAATTAACTAATAAAATTTCATACAATATCCAATTTCAGCAACAACTCAAATTGAACAAATCAACGACTCAAAATTTCATCAACAACATTAAATAAGAAAACAAACTGATTTTTTTTACCCGCTTCTGCTTTGAGCACCTGCTGCGAGCGAAGGAGGAGGAGCAAGCAAGAACCAGCGAAACCCTAACGACCTGACATCAGCAAGCACTAGTGAAACCCTAAGGACCTGACATCAGCGAGCAACCCTAACGAGCACTTGCTGCGTGCAGAGGAGGAGGAGCAAGCAAGTGCCTTTGTTGCGTGCAGAGAGGGGCTGTCGCAAGGGAGAGGTGGGAGAGGGAGGGATGAGTCGAGCGAGAGAGAGAGAGAGAGATGGAGAGATGGAGGAAGAGTATGGGAGGGTTTTGTTGGGGAGAAAAGAATGAAATGAAGGCAGCGTATGGGAGAAATGAACACTAGCAATTTTTTATTTCATATTGAACATGGTCACGGCTCTCAGCTGTGACCCAACAATGAAACCATACCAACGCATAACTTTGCGTATGGTCACGCCCCCAGTCGTAACCCTCAACGTGTGTGTTTTCTACTTCATCATGCCTATGGTCATGGTCTAAGTCTGTGACCCATTTGTGACCAATCTTGGAGGGAATTTTGGCGTAGATTTGGCGCCAAGATGGTCACGACCCAAGTTTTTGACCCATAGTGGTCAGGGATTTGGGTCTTGACCACTTTCAGAGCATCCATGACCCAGGGTGGTAATGAATATGGTCACGCTAAAAAATTAAATGGTCGTGGACTTGGGCAGTGACCAGCTGGTCGCGGACTTGGGCCATGACCAGCTGGGCGTGACCATTCATAGGATTTGGTGTAGTATCAACCAAATTATATAAATTCATTATACACAAGGATTTGTTAAATACATTATTGATTCTTGATTAATTTTCAATAACTAATGAAATTTATAAAAGTCAAACTGACCCAAAATCTTTCTAATGAGATTCCTAACTCATTCTAAGAAAAATTCATATCTCATTATAACTATATCCCAAGTCATTCCAACAACATTCCAAAGTCCTTTTAATGACATATTTTCCTCGTTCTTACGAGAATACCAATCTTATTCAAATGAGATCCAAATGTCGATCGACCAAGAGTATTGCATTTCCCCCAGAATCCAAAACTCGCCATTATCACCCAAAATACCAAATTCATAAACCTCTAAACAAGACCAATCCCATCCTCCTTTAATTATAAGTTAAATAATAACATTACTAACCTATATTTACAAGTTTTACAAGATTATAATACGTATTTAAGGATTAATTTCAAATTATAAGTTATGAACCCTAGGTTCATAATTTTACCCAATTAATCTCAAATTTAGTTCAATAATCAAATTAAACAAGGTGATTCTGTTGATTCATGAACATGATACAATGCAAAAAATATTCCATTCATAATGTAGTCCAATTACATATGATTCAACACTAACATTCTCTACAATATTAATAAGTGGTTAGGGTTCAATTCACAATTAAAATAATTTCCATGTTAAGATTTTATTGTAAAAAATTGGATTATTAAACATATGATTTGCATATTCTAATGAGTAATCTAATATCTAATACTAAAAATGGTATTTTCGTTTGTTATTATACCACGTGGCTGTGACACCCCGCTTATTTAAATAAGAGGTGGCCAGCCCGATATCCCAATAAATGCAAGAATAGTAGATGGTCCATTCTAACCATCACTGTCACGAAAATAAAAGTACATGATAACCACCAATTATTTTAGAAACCGGATGTCCGATTAATTTGTAAGTTTAAATAAAACCATTTAGAAAACCAATATATAAAAGAAGGGGGATAATATATATAATAGACAGTTTAATAACAAATTATATAAAATAATAACCGAATAAGATGTCAGTTAACAGACCAATACAATGGTTACACTAAGTATTACAAACAAATATCACAATATATAGGCAAATACAAATTTGGGGCAACAGGCCCGAATGTTTGTATGATCATAACTAAAATATACAAAAGATGGATGCGTCTATAACAAGAATCCTACAACATCCGCAAAAATGTTGTAGCTCCCTGACACTGAGAAGGAAAGATCATATCGGGCACCCTTGCGACGGAGCACCTGAGCATAAAAGAGAACTACGCAAGAAGGAGAAATATAAATGATATACGTGTGAATAAAATGCATAATAGTTATAAGCACTAGACATGGCAAACAGGTTGGATTTACTCATCAATAATAATCATCCTCACCTCTCATCTAAATACACATCCTAGTGTCCAACCAGATCAATTATGAATTAAACTTCATGTTTAATTAACAGAAATAACTCAATTCCGTATTCATGCTTAACTTACACTTATGAGTACACATTAATGCAAGAGAATATAACTTAGTTTACTTGCTAAGATTTCCTTTTCGGTTTTACATTATATGATTTCACAGTTCCATTTCTCATTAGGAAACTCATTCTAAAACAACTGATTTATAAAATGCCTCGCCATTTATAAATTACCACTTTCATAAGAATAGTTATAATCATAATATAACGATTCTAAGACCATCCTTCTGCGAGTCACCCCACTGGATGTGCCCCTAAATAGTTATCATCTTCCAGGGCCTAACACCAAGACAACCTGGGCATCCTAGATCGCGTGACGTGGGAGTGGACATATACCTTTGGCAATGAGTTATAACCATACTCGGAATTACCACACTTCAAAAAATAACATCACAATATATAACTACCGATCTTATGGCCGAGGACTATATTCTCCCTGCATTCACTAGCCAGGGGACATCACCTCATGCGCGTAACTTCCCTTATAATAGCATTTAGAGAGGTATGTATATGCATTTCAATATCTTAAGATATGCTAATTTAAAAATCCACTTTTTCTTAGCAATATGTGCCAATTTTTAAAAATATGTATTTCTTATTCACGCAGTCATGTTTTATTAACGACATAGGCTATCAAGTATAATTATCCTCATATTTTTCTTCAAGGGTTCAAAGCAATACCATAAGCCCCCAAGGGTAATTTTCCTCAATAGTAGTCTCCAAGAGTCCTAAACAGTATCACCCAACACTCCCTTATTCATAAGGTAGCTTACTAGAGAAAAACGACTCTAACTTCTATTGAATAACCCTTGTACTAAGCCCAAATTACCTCCATACTAATCTAGGGTATTAATTTCCCTAATATAGACTCCTAATACTCTTTATTACTTACTAAGAGAAGGTTTCTAGGTCTTAAACTTAAAAGAAAAGGACTAGAAACTAAACTGGAAAAACCCTATAAAACAGCAAGGTTTTCGAATCGATTCGCCCCTGGTAGCGAATCGATTCGCCCAAAAATAGAATCGATTCGGCTGAGAAAACCAACCTTCTGTCTCATCCCGAGTCGATTCGGCCTTAATCCAAATCGATTCGGTTCCCCAGACCTGTAGCCCCCATCTTTAGCGAATCGATTCGCTGGGGAGGGAGAATTGATTCGCCCTGGACGAAAGGCCCAGTCAGGGCTACAATTGTATGAACCCTAAGATCCCCCAAATTCAATTCTTCCCTCTAATCTCAACATTATCAACTAAAAATTTAACCAAATCATTCCTACACAATAACTAACTAATATCTCCAACTCAGATCAAATTTGAATCAAAGATTGGGGGTTTTAAACACCAAAAATCATCAAAACCCATAAATGGTTTAAATATAAAAAACACAACTATATATACAAATTATCCACACCAAATCATACATTTGCAAGTTAGAAACTTGCCTCAAGCTTGTAGCCTCGAATTCTCTTCTCATAGCAACGATTCCAAGCTCCAAATCTCCAATTCTCTCTTTTTTCTCCATTTTCTCCCAAGCTCTCTCTTCTCTCTAACTCTCTCTAAGTTTTAAAACATAAAATGAACTCAAATGCTCTAGCAAGACTAAAATACCCAACTGCATTATGTCTACTCATTTAAATGTTACTACATAATTAAAATGGCTCATAACAACATAATTAAATCATAACCGATCAAAAGTCCCCGGAACTCAAAATTACAACTTGGCACTTATTTTGACTATCTCAACCATTTTCGGACTAACCGTACCCTCTAAATTGGCATCCTAAATATCGTACAATATTTCATGTTCCAACGTCATAGTAATTCCTTAATAATTATCCAATTGGAATATAAGTCATAACCATTGCTTAAAGCACAACAACACAATAAAACACAATATGATGCTATTTACATAACAGTAAATATGCAAAACTCAATAAATATTATCTCTTAAATCACTTAAAATAACATTCACTTCAACTTTCTTTATTTTATATAATTAACCCACAAGGAAAATTAATATAAAAATAATTACTCAAAAGTAAGGGGTGTTACACACTCCCCCCCTTATAAGGGAATTTTGCCCTCAAAATTTAGTCATACCTTATAAAATGACTAGGGGGTACTCCTATTAAATATGGCTCTCTCGTCTCACGTAAATTCCTCGGCATTTTAGCGTCCCCACTGGACTCGGACCAAAGGTACCACTTTCGATCTTAGTCTACACTCTTCATGATCTAAAATAGAAACCGGTTGTTCCTCATATGAAATATCAGGTTGTAATTCGATATCATCTGATGGAATTATGCCAATGAGCTCCTTCGCACCTTATAGACATCCTTAAGGATGACACATGAAACGCATCATGAATTTGTAATAAGCATTCCGGCAAAGCAAGTTGATATGCAATGAGTCCTACCTTTGAAAAAAGGGGAAAAAGTCCTACATAATGCTGCACAAGTTTTCCTCACTTCCCAAATCGTGTATACCCTTCATTGGGGATACCCGCACCAAAACTTGGTACCCTACCTCCATTTCTACATGATTTCTATTCGCGTCGGCATAGCTCTCCTGCAAAACTGGTGCAGTTCGTATGCGGCTCGCATGAACTCACTCTTCGAAGAGATATCTTGGATCATTTCATGTCCAATGAGCTTATTGTCTCCTGCTTCTAACTAACAAACAGGTGAGATACGCGGCATGTTATACAATGCCACATACGGTGCCATACCTATCGTGAATTGGTACGAATTATTGTATGAAAATTTGACCAATGGAAGGCACTAATCCCATCCTTCTTTAAAGTCAAGTACGCACATCCGAAGCATGTCTTCCAACATTTGGTTGACTCTCTTAGTTTGTCCATCCGTTCGCGGGTGGTAGGGTGTACTTAACTTCAGTTTGGTTCTCATCACTTTCGGGAAACTTCACCAAAAATGGGATATGAAAATCTTATCTCGGTTCGACACTATATTGATAGACACCCCACAAAACATCACAAACTCTGCAATAAAGGGTTGGGCGTAAGGTGCCGTATTAATCCGTCTGCACTGGTAGGAAGTGAGGCAATTTGGTTAAATGATTGACGATTACCCAAATAAAATCATGACCACTTTGCATTGTTGGAAATTCAATGATAAAATCCATGGATTTACTCTCCTATTTCCACACCAATATTTCTAATGGTAGAAACGATCCCATTGATCATTGGTGATCTACATTTACCAATTGACAAGTGGCTCATTGGGAGACGAACTCAGAAATATCACTTCCTTGTGCCCCACTACTCTCATTACACTAGTAGGTGAAATAGTCAACGCTGACATAAATTCTCTTGCTATAGCATCCTCCTGGTTCAGCTCTTCCCACTTAGATTTCCATGCCTTCGCTAGTTCCCCCAGAGTTTTCTGCTCAGCGTATCCGTTACCCCATTTGCCTTTCCTGGGTGATAATGAATATCGAATTGATAGTCTTTTACGAACTCCAACCATCGACTTTGCCGCCTACTTATATATTTCTACGAGAACAAATATTCTAACGACTTGTGGTCCGTGAAAAGACTAAATTCCTTGCCCAGGAGGTGGTGCCTCCATATTTTTAAGGCGAACCCTACCGCGGAGAGCTCTAAATCATGCATGGGATAATACTTCTCACGGGGCTTAAGATTGCGAGACGCATATGCAATGGCCCCATCTTTCAGTATTATCACACCTCCCAATCCTTGTAGAGACGCATCCGCAAAGACCAAATAATCCACTCCCGATCTTGTCAATGCGAGTACGGGAGTAGAGGCCAAGTTGTCTTTTAGCTCATCAAAATCTAGGTCATAAATGTAACACTCTCTCTAAGGATGGGCCTCACATTCTTTTCATCCTAGTGTCCCAAGTTACTCGAGATTCCATTCTTCTTATTCCTGGATACCTAATCCTTCTTAAAGTTAATCCACCCATCTTCTCGTCGTTAACTCCCTACAGCCTTCCTAAAATAGCGCCACATATCCCCCTGGACTTACTTCCTAATAATCCTTAGGTCGATGTATTTCCTATGCCCGAAGAATGAGTACTATACCAACTATATCCCAAGTGCCAAAGACCTTTCTCAATTTTTAACATTTTCTCAGTTTCATGCGTGGGACGTCTCGCAAAGTGAAATCCAAAAAAAGAACCCTCCCGTTACACTACTACCTTGCATCGTTTGTCATCAAGATATAATGTCCTAAGGCACACAATCAGGACCGCTAAAAATTATATTTCATAACCCTACTAATGCGCTTCTACCTCTATGTCCTCCCACTGCGGTGGAAAGGAAAATCTAACTAATCGGGGCGCCTACATTCTGTAAAGTGTTACGAACCTCCTAGTAAAAACATTTCATGTGCTTTTGCACCGCACATCTACTTTTATCCCTTAATCAATCACGTGACTCTCAGCTAATTTCACGAAAACCAACATCCTAACATAAAGTAACATCTCTCCACTCCCAATGTCGTTAAGTTTCATGCGTGGAGTGTCTCGTAAGCGAAATCCGAACAAGGAACCCCTCCGATACACTACTACTTAACTTTGTTGGTCGCGGAGATAAGTCAGCAAACAACATGTAAAAATAACAATTCATACATACCTTAGACCCTCTCTATAAGGTCTCAACTCGTATTCAGGTGAGATATTACAGAACAACTAGTTCCACCCTGGAACCGCGGATACGGTAGCCTTGCAATCATTAGCCTGCTATCGCTCCGATCAATCTAAAACTATTTTATACTTGTATAGCGCATACTAAACGAGTAGTACAAACCAGATATAGTATTAAAATACCAATACCCGCTTTTACAGCGAATGAAGAAGATAGAACCTCACTACCGTGAACAACATATAGGTATACCCTCTAATATTACCGATACTGCCCCAAAGTTGAAATTACACACCCAAATCTAGGGTTAATAAGATACTGGGACTCAGTCTTGCCACACAGAATGCACCTCCGTCATCCGAGGTGGAACTCACAACAATATTATTGCCAATTACCATGGCTGCTCCAAAAAGTTCCCAGATATAGTACCTTTGGCATATCTGCACCTTACAACTATTTTAATCGATTCCCCATCTAGGCCCCCTATTTTTGTCCTTCCACTCCTACCGGATAAAATCAAAGAGCATGGTTCTACGTTCCTCATCACAATCATTCCTCATCTCTGGCCATCAAGACCATGTTAAAATTCTCAGTATCTCAGGCTCTCTAGCCTCGATCCTGACAATCACCCTCGTAATTCCCTCAACTCTCCCAGCAAAAGAAAACATGCTACCGGCCTTAACTCCCTCATCTCAATGAATTCCCCGTGTGGAAGTCCACCAGTCGGGTTTCACGAACACGACTCCTCCATAAGTGTTAGCAACACTTACTAGTGAGCCTATCATTCCACTGAAGTGCTCTTTCTTCCTCGTACCCACCTTACATCGGTGCAAGGTTTTATTAACCATATAACTCTTCATTCACTATCGGCCTCTGACCGATCCTTCGGTGAATAGTTGAGAGTCTATATTCTCATCATTTCTGATACCTCAGAGGAACTCGTTGTTAAAACCATCTACAAGGTTTCTCTATGAGAAAAACTTCCTACTCCACCAAATATGGTGACTACCATTCCCACCCGTCCGACATTACTCCAACGGGTGAAAAGTTTTCCTCAAATTTTCACATCTGGGCATTTCTATACCCCACTCTAGACCAAAGCTTCCAGGCCCTATACTTCCACTGAATGAAGCTACACTACCTCCGCACGGCTTAACTTCAACGTGTGATTCCTATCAAGGACCTTTTAAAATTTTCTTCCCAATTTAATTTCACTAGGTAATTCAAGTTTAGCACCACTCTCTACTATAGAGACACTTGGTTAGATATATCTACTATACTTTAGTAGTCGTTGTGGCAATCCACAAAAATGCCACGAAGAGAGTGGCATCCTCTGTGGTCATCATCCCCGACATCAACCTACAGTTCTAACTAAGCCCTGCCTCCTACTGCCCTCATAGCGGCCTTCCCTGATCACCCTTCATCAATCGGCACACGAATCTTGAACAAACGCGCAAAAGATTTACTAAAATCTTACATTATGGCAGGAGAATGAAATCTCACAAGAGGAATCAACAATCCTAATCCTAAGGCTCTATGTCAAATCAAAAGCAATGCTGGAAGCATAGTACGTCCGCACAGATTCCTAAGTATACTAGAACTTGATGCTCTGATACCATCTGTGATACCCCGCTTATATAAATAAGAGGTGGCTAGCCCGATATCCCAATAAAAAAAGGAATCATAGATGGTCCATTCTTAGCATCACTGTCCACCAATTATTTTAGAAAACGGATGTCAAATTAATTTGTAAGTTTAAATAAAACCATTTAGACAAAATAATATATAAAAGAAGGGATAAATATATATAAGAGACAGTTTAAAAACAAATTATAAGAAATAATAACCGAATAAGCTGTCGATTAACAGACCAATACAATGGTTACACCAAATATTACAAACAAATATCACAGTATATTGGCAAATACAAATCTGGGGCAACATGCCCGAATGTTTATCTAATCATAACTAGAATATACAAAAGATGGATGCGTCTATCACAAGAATCCTACAACATCCGCAAAAATGTTGTAGCTCCCTGACACTGAGAAGGAAAGATCATATCAGGCCCCCTTGCGGCAAAGCACCTGAGCATTAAAGAGAACCACACAAGAAGGAGAAATATAAATGGGTCAGGGCCCGATTTGATATGATATACGTGTGAATAAAATGCATAATAGTTATGAGGACCACACAGGATATTGCGAACTGTGTTGATGATATTAAGCTTAAATCCCGCTCTGATTCCATGATAACATATGAACGATCTACAATCAAATCTAAAAGAGAAAAGAGAGGCTAGGGTTTTATATTGACATAAACTAGAATACAATACAATGAAAAAGGAAAGAGAATATATGTCCTACTACAATCACCTAAGAATAAAATAAAAGGGAAAAATAATAAAATACCCTTATTGCTAAATAAAACTCAAATAGTGGATTGGATGTTTTAATATCTAATATCGTATCAAAGCGCGCTAGTTAATGGCTAATAAGCAACAAAAACTGCACAATTTATACCCTGAATAGACGTACTTTAGTTGCTAATTCTCGGCAATTTGGGTCTTATGCGCTTAAATGTTTATTTTGTAGGTCAAATTGTGCGTTGCAGAGTTCAAACGCCTAAATCAAGGCAATTGTGTACAATATGGAGCTAAATACCCAATCCCCTCTCCTGTAACAAAATTCGAGCCTAAACCTAGCTCAAAGAATCACCCCAAGCCTGTGTGTGTTTAGTTTGGGTCTTTTATATTTTTTTTAGATTTTTAGTTTGAGTCATTTTTATTTTTAAGATTTATTTTTGATTTATTTAGTATTTTCTAAGTTATATTTTTTTATTAGTGTAATTTTATTTTATTTTGATTTTTATTAGTTTTTATGTTTATTAGGATTAGTTTTAAGGAGTCTATTTTCAGTTTATTATATTTTATATTTTTTAGGACTTTAATTTTCATTTAGATTTTAAGTTTTTATTTCTTTTGTTTTATTTTAGTTTTTATATAAGCTAAGGATTTTATTTTTTTTAGTTTTGATATTTTTATTGTTTTTAGTTTGTTTTATTTTTAGTTAGATTTTATTTTTTTTACTTTTAATTTTTAATTAGTTAGTATTATTTTTTTTAGGTGTCCAAATTAAACACACACACACACATAACCAATACAACCACTCACACCCCACTTACCTACACACTATCCTACACATAACAAAAACCTTCACCCTCACCTTAACACCATGCACCTCACCCAACCCATCTTCAACCTTCCAACACACACCCTTTCTCTCTCCTCCATTATCACCCAATCTCCTACCTTAAACCACCATACCCACCAATCAACCCCACCATATCAAACTCACCACCATCAAACCATCCCAAACCCGTCACCCTAACTCCGGCCTCTCTCTCCTCGCGATACCACCTACCCCGCCGGATCCCCGCGATTCCCCTGATAAACCCGCCGACAGTGTCCCCCTTACTCGGCTTACCCACCAACCTCCGCCCAGACCCCGAAACCCAAATACACGATCCCCCTCCGGCGATCCCATTACCACCAACCCCATCTTCCCCCGACGTCGATCTCCCATAACCAAACCCGATTCAACCCGGGGCAGCCCTCAACCACCTCTCCGTCCAGCCACCGGTGACCCAGATAACCCCATGACCCATCTCATCCCAAGACCCATACCCATGTCATTCCAACCCCAAAGCCTTTCAACCCAAACCAAATCGTGAGCTTCCAAATCCCAAGCCAAACGAATAACTAAATGCCCACATGTTTTATTCCCCCTTAAAACCTTTACCCAAATTACCCCCCAACTACCAACTTTTAACCATTGCCCAAAATACCCCTTTTACCAGATCAGATTTTATTCCAATCCCCTCACCCACATGACCTCAACACACTCACACCTCATGCTCCTCTCACCATTTTCATGCACAGTCATATCCATTCCCAAAAATACCCCTAGCCTCCATGTGCACCATATAAATTGAAGACTTTGTCCATTTTCAAGAGGATCTCCAAATTAGTTTTTAAGCTTTGTGTGATAAAGTTCTCTCCACTCCTCTATGTTGAGTATTTGTATTTTTAGCAAATACCTCAATATAGAGGGGTGTAGTGAAAATTATCTCTAGTATAAATTTCACCCCACCCCTCTATTATGAGTTTTTACATTTTTAGCAATTATTCATAATAGATTAATGTAGTGAAATTTATCCCTTATGGGAGGTAAATTCTAATCCATTTCTTTATGTCGAGATTTTGCATTTTTAGCAATTATCTCAATATAAAGTAATGATCTAGAATTTATTTCTTTGGGTGAATTCTAATGTACAATTTTATAATGTTAGGATTTGCATTTTTAGAAAATCTCTTTTATTATTTAATTGTCCATTATGAATTCATCCACTATCCTTTTATTTTTATTTTGTAATTTTTAGTTTAGATTCAATAAATACGCGAGGGGTTATGATTGAGAATATTTTGATGTGTAATTGAGAGATTGTTGATGTAATTGAAGATTCTATTCCAATTCAAGGCTTAAATGGGTTTGATCTATTCCTCTCTTTTACTTTTATTTTAATCCTCACATGCTTTCAATTGTTTATCTTATATTTTTGGATGATGATTATTGAGGGCTAATCTCCCATTTATGGGATGTAATTTTGATGCCCTCATGAGTCCTATTTTGTTAGTTTACTTATTAGGTACAATTTGTTTATCTCAATTTTTTTAGCGTTTACTTCTTAATTAGTAGTTATAAAAATTAGTATAGTTAGTTAGTTAAAAAAATTCCCTTGAAAAATCCATAAAAAAATATAAAAAGCAAAATCATAAAAAAAATATATAATAAAATGCAAATGAATCTATATATGTCCTCTCTAATTTTGTGTTTTACGCTTAGATGTGGATTGATACCTCACTTACCGCTATATTCTAGTTTTATTCTACTTTTATAGGTTTGTGAAGATTTTTGATGGATAGAGGAATTGCGCAACGACGAAAACACATAAGAAAAGCTATTTTTTCTATTTATCAAATGGCGCCGTTGCTGGAGCTTGAAGTACTTGCGAGAATTATCATTTGTGATTCATTTGTATTGCACTGTTTATTTTTTTGTACCATTTTTTCCATTTTATTTTAGAAGGCTTGTATTAGGTTTATTTTATTCTTGGCTTGTATTGCGGTGCATATAGACACCATTTATTTTTCATTTTTAATTTTTAATAATTGAAGTTAAGCGTGATAGGGAAACCGGACAAGGTAGAGAGGGCGTCCAAAGGAGAGGATTTAGAAGCCTCTCTATCTTGGGTCGGTAGGACTCCCGTGGTCGACTGAGATAGGTGTGACCTCCCCCCGGTCGACTCAAAATTTTTGGCACCCCACGGCGTAAAAACCGTAGGAGGTATATTTCTCAAACCCTCGCGCCTCTCCTGTCAGCGAGTCAATTTTTATGTGTGCTTGTATGCTCTTATTTGATTTTATTCTCGCATTTATTTTCGAATGGTGTGATGAATTAATTGACTAAGACCTACACCCGCTTATTCACGAAAAGGGATTTCATCACCCGACTCACTCGTTGACCATTGTGTGCTACCCTAGCCATCATTAAATTTAAAATCAATTAACTAGGTAGCCCAATAGGAGAACATTTTTGCAAAGGCGATCACTCATATTATTCCGTGATTTTTTATCTCCCGAGAACTTAAATAAAAATTGACTACCTCTTTCACTAAATTTAAAGATAAAAATTGGCATTATGCTAGTTAGGAAATTTTCTTGACTTGTATGTGTTCAATTCAAATTTTTTGGTAGTCGAGTTTTAGTGAGTTCGTGCAAATTCAAAGAGTCCCTTTTTTCCCCACCTTTCCTTCCAAAAAAATCCAAAAATATTTTCTCTCAGTTTTCAAAAAATCCAAAAATATTTTCTTTCTTTATTTTTCACAAAAATCCAAAAATATTTCTCCCTTTATTTTTATAAAAAATCCAAAAATATTTTTTTCCCACCTTTTCTACCAAAAAAAATTCCAAATTTTTTTTCTTTCCTTTTGAAAAAAAAATCCCACTATTTTCTTCCAAAAAAATCCAAAAATATTTTCTCCCTTTCATTCTCTAAAAATTCCCCAAAAAAATATTTCCTTTCTTTTTCAAATATTCAAAAAACAAAAAAAAATAAAGAAAATCTTGAAAATAAAAAAATAAGGCCGTGATCGGTGTTTCTTCACCCTCACCTTTGTCAAATTATCCAACAAGACTGACGCTTCAGTCTTGTTTGGGGGTGATTCTCATCACCCAAGTTTTCTGCCGCCCCGCGCCATTCTTGATCTTATCTGTAAGGTGAGTATCCTTCGATCGGGCTGAAGACATTAAACTTAGCGCTATCGGGAGGCAACCCGCGTTTCTTGTATGAGTATCATCCTGTTGGGGGGTGGTGTTTCACATCACCCAATGCTTTATCATGCTTATAGACTTGTACACATTTTTTTCTCACTTCTTATTCAGGTTTATTCTTAGCTATATCTGTCCACTTCATTAGCGGTTGATTCTGGTAATCTCTTTTCTACCTTATTCTCTCAATTTTAAAAATCATTTGACTTAACATCGAGGACGATGTTCCTTTTTGTTTGGGGGTGGGGAATTTTATCAAATCATACCTCTTTTGAAAATTTTGATTTTTAAACCTGATTTTTTAAAAAATTTGTGCAGTTTCTTTCATCTCACTCATTGATGTGAATTTTCTATCATCCATCTTTTTAAGTCTAGAAATCAAGCTAGAAAATATTTTTTTCTAAATAGCTTATGTAATACGTAACAAGGCATGTTGCACCATGAATTCTTAGACTCAACAAAATTTGTGCACTTATCATGTCATTATGATTTTAGAGTTGAGGAGTATTACAATTCCAAAGAAAACTTTAAGGATAACTAGTAGAGACTTTAACTTGTGAGATTCGTGCCTTTCACCTTTCAGAGAGTTTTACTCACTCTCCGAGTCACAAGTTGATTCAACTTCGTTTGGGTCCGCACTTTAATTGTTGTATGATCTCATTATCTTTCATAAAATTTTGGTTGATCGCTGAGAACGACATCACTTTCGAGTTGTAAGAAACACGTATCTTGAAGTTTGTCCCGATCACTATACTTTCACCCATACACTAACCAAATTTCATTTTCTTCATCCATACACCTTCCATTTTCCATATCATCACCATATACCATACCGCCCATTTCCATATCCACTTCCATTTTCACCCACAGAGAAGAGTGTTGAAAGTAAAAGCAGAAGGCCCGTCAAAGAGAGTGTATGCATTTTTAGCGAATATCTCTCCCAAAGTCGATTCAGATGGAGAAAAATTAAATACAAATCTATGTTGGGGTTATTTGTATTTTTAGCAGATTTATCTCATACATTGATGCGTATTTGGAAAAGAAAAGAAAAAATAGAAAAAAAGAACAAGAAAAAAAAAAGAGAAAAAAAAGAAGATCCGTCAAAGAGTGTGTTTTTCATTTTTAGCGAATATCTCTCCCAAAGTCGATTCAGATGGAGAAAAATTAAATACAAATCTATGTTGGGTTTAATTGTATTTTTAGCATATTTATCTCATACATTGATGCGTATTTGGAAAAGAACAAAAAGAGAAAGTTGCAGTCAAGAAATAAAGACATTTGTTCGTCAAAGTGTAATACACTCTTCTCAAATATCCACCATCCATCCATCATATCATCATCCCATCCTATCCTACCTCACCTAATCCCACATATCCAATTTCATTTCCACCTCACCCATAAACATCATTATTTCCCCTAGGTGTTCGGGCAAATGATAGTCAACGTGGTGAATAACTCGACGTTCTCACTATAGTGATTAGCATTTCTTTCATGAGATCATTTTTCTTTCTAATTGTTCGTTCTTTCTTATTTGTGTGTGAGACGTTTGAACTTGATTATATTTACTCACCTCCACAAGAGCGATAAACTAACCCAAATCTCGAGAGTTCGTTTGAGAGAGATATATCCGTGAGATTTTGAGGTTGAAGCGTTGATTGTGATAAGGCAATCTAGGAATTACTCTTGTGATGCTCAACCCCTTTTGACTGATTCACACTACACACGTTGAGTTCTAGGAAGGATGTGCCTTGTGTATTCACTTAGATAAATTTTTTACACATTCTAGCTTGTATTTATGAAATTATGTCTCTCATGATGGATTGTGCAATTATTCTATGTCTAATAAGAGATTGACTACCCTTCATTAAATTTCTTCAAATAAGAATTTTGTGGGTATACTCCTTGCAAACCCTCACGAGATACAACTCATCCTGTAGGGAAACCTATAGGTTTAAAGGCTTGTTGCACATGTTAAGTGGAATCGCAAGTGCTCGCGAAAGTGGTACACTTTTGGTTACTTATCTATCTCTTTCTCTCTATCTTATTGCTCGAGGACTAGCAACGCTCTGTTTGCGGGTGGTGTGATAAGCACCAAAAACTGTACAATTTATACCCCGAATAGACGTACTTTAGTTGCTAATTCTCGATAATTTGGGTCTTACGCGCTTAAATATTTATTTTGTAGGTCAAATTGTGCATTGCAGAGTTCAAACGCTTAAATCAAGGCAATTGTGTGCAATATGGAGATAAATACCCAATCCCCTCTCCCGTAATAAAACCCGAGCCTAAACGTAGCCCAAAGAATCACCCCAAGCCTGTGTCTGTTTAGTTTGTGTCTTTTTATATATTTTTTTAGATTTTTAGTTTGAGTCATTTTTATTTTTAAGATTTATTTAGTATTTATTAGTGTAATTTTATTTTATTTCGATTTTTATTAGTTTTTATTTTTATTAGGATTAGTTTTTGGGAGTCTATTTTTAGTTTATTATATTTTATATTTTTTAGGACTTTAATTTTCATTTAGATTTTAAGTTTTTATTCCTTTTGTTTTATTTTAGTTTTTATATAAGCTTAGGATTTTATTTTTTTAGTTTTGATATTTTTATTCTTTTTAGTTTGTTTTATTTTTAGTTAGATTTTATTTTTTTTACTTTAGTTTTTAACTAGTTAGTATTATATTTTTTTAGGTGTCCAAATTAAACACACACACACATAACCCATACAACCACTCACACCCCACTTACCTACACACTACCCTACACATAACCAAAACCTTCACCCTTACCTTAACACCATGCACCTCACCCAACCCATCTTCAACCTTCCAACACACACCCTTTCTCTTTCCTCCATTATCACCCAATCTCCTACCTTAAACCACCATACCCACCAATTAACACCAACATATCAAACTCACCACCATCAAACCATCCCAAACTCGTCACCCTAACCCCGGCCTCTCTCTCCTCGCGATACCACCTACCTCGTCGGATCCCCACGATTCCCCTGATAAACCCGTCGGCAGCGTCCCCCTTACCCGGCCTACCCACCAACCTCCTCCCAGACCTTGAAACCCAAATACCTGATCCCCCTCCGACGATCCCATTACCACCAACCCCATCTCCGCGCGACATCGATCTCCCACAACCAAACCCGGTTCAACCCGGGGCCGCCCTCAAACACATCTCCGACCAGCCATCGGTGACCCACATAACCCCATGACCTATCTCATCCTAAGACCCATACCCATTTCATTCCAACCCCAAAGCCTTTCAATCCAAACCAAATCGTGAGCTACCAAATCCCAAGCCAAACGAATAACTAAATGCCCACATGTTTTATTCCGACTTAAAACCTTTACCCAAATTACCCCCCAACTACCAACTTTTAACCATTGCCCAAAATACCTCCTTTACCAAATGAGATATTATTCCAATCCCCTCACCCACATGACATCAACACACTCACACCTCATGCCCCTCTCACCATTTTCATGTACACTCATGTCCATTCCCAAAAATACCCCTAGCCGCCATGTGCACCATATAAATTGAAGACTTGGTCCATTTTCAAGAGGATCTCCAAATTAGTTTTTAAGCTTTTTGTGATAAAGTTCTCTCCACCCCTCTATGATGAGTATTTGCATTTTTAGCAAATACCTCAATATAGAGGTGTGTAGTGAAAATTATCTCTAGGATAAATTTCACCCCACTCCTCTTTGCATTTTTAGCAATGATTCATAATAGATTGATGTAGTGAAATTTATCCCTTATGGGAGGTAAATTCTAATCCATTCCTTTATGTCGAGATTTTGCATTTTTAGCAATTATCTCAATATAAAGTAATGATCTAGAATTTATTTCTTTGGGTGAATTCTAATGTACAATTTTATAATGTTAGGATTTGCATTTTTAGCAAATCTCTTTTATTATTTAATTGTCCATTATGAATTCATCCACTATCCTTTCTATATTTATTTTGTAATTTTTAGTTTAGATTCAATAAATACGTGTGGGATTATGATTGGGAGAATTTTGATGTGTAATTGAGAGATTGTTGATGTAATTGAAGATTCTATTCCAATTCAAGGCTTAAATGGGTTTGATCTATTCCACTCTTTTACTTTTATTTTAATCCTCACATGCTTTCAATTGTTTATCTTATATTTTTGGATGATGATTATTGAGGGCTAATCTCCCATTTATGGGATGTAATTTTGACGCCCTCATGAGTCCAATTTTGTTAGTTTACTTATTAGGTCAATTTTGTTTATCTCTTTTTTTTAGCTTTTACTTCTTAATTAGTAATTATAAAAATTAGTATAGTTAGTTAGTTAAAAAAAATTCCCTTGAAAACTTCATAAAAAAATATAAAAAGCAAAATCATAACAAAATATATAATAAAATGCAAATGAATCTATATATGTACTCTCCAATTTTGTGTGTTCACCCTTAGATGTGGATTGATACCTCACTTACCGCTATATTCTAGTTTTATTCTACTTTTATAGGTTTGTGAAGATTTTTGATGGATAGAGGAATTGTGCAACGACGAAAACACATAAGAAAAGCAATTTTTTCTATTTATCAAATGGCGTCGTTGCTGGAGCTTGAAGCACTTGCGAGAATTATCATTTGTGATTCATTTGTATTGCACTGTTTATTTTTTTGTACCATTTTTTTCATTTTATTTTAGAAGGCTTGTATTAGGTTCATTTTATTTTTTTCATAAAATGTCATAGTCAACTTGAAAATAGTCTTTGTTTATGTTCAAAGTGTTATTAGTAGTGCCTTTTGAACTAAAAGCATGACATACATATAAAAATGAATTTCTTCAAGTTTTATTGATGTTTCATTATTTAATCCGTGATGTTTATTTTCATTAAAACACATATGTCCAATTTTAAATAAAATCAATACAATTAGTCCCATATTTATCCGCAAAATCATCAATCACATGATGTGACATATTAATAAATTATTATATTTCATAATTACTTCATTGTCGAGTACAACATTACTTCTTGATAACTCATTAAGGGGATGATTTCATAGATACTTTAGTACTCATGAGTATATTTAATATAATAATTAAATATAAAAAAGAGAAGACATAATTGAGATTCGTAGTTGCCATAAACGTGACGTAATAAAATTTTAGAATTTTAATCAATTGGTTACGTTTATTAAGCATGCTGTAAAATAGGGCATATAATAAGAAAAAAAATAACACCATTAGTATCAAGTTGAAACTGATATCGAACTAATAAAGAAGTTGAAAAGTAATTATTATATCAAAGAGCAATGCTATGATTTGAAGGATTTTTTTTGGACTCAAATCAATACTATTTATCAAATAGATATTGTATCGGCATCCTCTTCTTGTTATTGGCATAAACAACTGGAGAAACTTAACTCTGCTCGAGAGTTACACCCATTTTGCACTCATGGATGAGGATGGTTTTGGTGCATTGGGTTGTCTATACCTTGATGAGACTGAAAATGTCCCCTCCTTAGCAGTGTTTGAATTCTCCCCCCTAGAAGAGTGATACCGACCTTTTCTGGCATCCTTAACAGTAAACAGTATATAGATTGTAAAAACTTGTCAGTCTAACATTAATCTAATAAAAAAAATGTCGTAAATGTGATGAATTAGGTCTTTTTTTTGGTAGCGTACCATGAGGTGTTCGGGCCAGCTTATGCGCACCTCGACTAATCCCCACTCGTGGCTTCCACTGGCCAAACATTATTTTGACAGTACCAGGAATCGAACTAGGGACAAAACTCAATCCACTCCCTAGACTGTCCCAGTGGCCGCCTTATACCACTAGGCCAAGAGGCTTGTTCAATTAATTAGGTCTATGAAATATGTCAGGGAACCATTACTATCTAGACAACTGAAAATTAGTACAAAGACTAGCAAGAAACAAAATAGTTATCACATATACGAGAGTGATGCAGAAGTAACCCCTTATTTCACATTATGAACACCCAAGAAACCTAAAATTATGTCAAGTCCACTCAAATGAGACCCTATTTCATTAATCCAACCATAATTATCATCTACATATGTATACCACTGATATGCCCAAGTATAACCTCGGCCCAGAGATACCTACCTCGGCCAAGATGATGGTCGAGACATTAATCGACCCTATGAAGGCTAGGGGCCCGCGATATCATCCCTCGGCCAGACCTACCTCGGCCCAGGACGACACTACCATATCCACTTCCATGGACCCTACGTCTGGGAATAGCAACCTCGGCTAATAGTAGGCCGAGGTGACAAGGAGCCCTAATCTTCAACATGGAACTAATCCTACCTCTGCCTTGGCCGAGGTGACGAGAAGCATTAATAATCAGAATGTATATGCCCAACCTCGGCTAGGGCCGACCTAGCATAATGTCTCGGCGAAGATCAGGCCGAGACTCCTTATGACATTACTCGGATTGAACGGACCAAGCCTTTACAGCTCGGCCTCTCCCAGGCCGAGGTCATTCACCAACATGACTGCCGAGCCTCTGTTGACATTTGGATAAGGACACCTGGGCACAAATCAGTTGTAACAAGATTATTCTCCACATGGGGGAGAATATTTCATCATCATTGCTTACATGTGACAGTGACAGATGGCATTCCCACATTGGTGAGGATACCACACACATGCTCATTGCATGCATGGGGGGTACAGTGCGCCCCCTAGGCACTATATATAGGGATCATCCCCTACCTTGCAAAAGGATCCTGCTATTAAAACCCTAGCTAAAACTCTGTCTAAAGATACAGTAGAGAGAGAGAGAGAGAGCTTGAGTGAATTGTACCCATGGCCATTAGTGCCTTTGTTCAGTGATATTACTCACACACTCACAGTGGACGTAGGCCAGATTAGCTGAACCACTCATATTCCGGTGTTGATTCCTCATATCCTCACCTCCTTCTCTTATCTCTATATATAGCTGTGCCACCATTGTTACTAATATATTGAGCTTGCAAACACCTCACCTGGTGGTGCTAATTCTTAGCATCATCATTTTGGCGCCGTCTGTGGGAATCGAGAGGCTATCTCTTCCTCTTTTTCTGCTTTACCTCACCGGAGACTCTGGTGGTGAACCAGGAACCACCCCTTGTATGGAGCTGTTTCACCATTGAAAGAGGTCCTTTAAGGTATTAAGCTCACTTACTGTTCAAGCTCTTTATTATTAACACATGGCACCAGAATTACCACCACCTCTTCCGCCGCCCGGAGGTGGAGGGGGTAGCTCCAGTCAGGCTCCTCCCCAGTCCGAAATGGCGGAGGTGGCAGCAACTTTGAAATCTTTAGCTGCAACACAACAAGCCATGAAGGATCAATTTGACCAGCTCAGCCAAACCATGATGATGAGACCACCTGGAGTCTCCCCGGACATGATAACTCCGGCGGCAGTTCAGCCCCATCCCGATGCCAGGGGACCACCCCAGGCCCATGAAGGACCAACCTGCACCCCAGCGGAGGAGGGACGTTGCTGACCCTAGGCACTTGCGCCTGGGGAGGCAGGGAAACCCTTGCCCAGAGGACATGTATGATGACCTAGAAGCTGAAGAGGCCCCGGAAGACTGCTGGGAGCCGTATGAGGTGTCAGATAACACCGTATGACCCCTTAGGCAGAGCCAAGGATGTATCGGCCGAAGAAGAGACGAGGCCCAACAAAGAGGGTCGGCCTTTGATAGGCAGAGTCAAGGATGTGTCGGCCGAGGAAGAGATGAGGCCCAGCAGAGAGGGTCGGCCTTTAACAGGTTGAGCAGAGGTTCGGCCTTCGAGAGGCTAGGCCCAGTCAATGAACTGAGGCAGAGGCTATCGAGGTCAAGGAGCGCGACAGGCTCTCAAAGAGGGAATAGGCAGGCTCGACCAGATCAAGGCCGACCCTTGGAAAGAAGAGTCCGGGAGCAGGAAGAGGTCAATAGTCAGCGTGTTGTGGCTGGGGAACCCTCTGTCCATCGTAGGGAGGTGGCAGGGGATAACCTCGGCCTAGCTGAAGAGAGAAGACCCTGGAATGACTCAATCCAACGTCTCGAGGAGAAGATAGGGGACCTCATAAAGAGCAGGGACCCACTACAGAGGGGCTACTCGGAGGGCTCCCCGTTTGTAGCTAGGATAGTGGGATTCCCAACCCCAGCTAAGTTCAAGCCTCCTACAGTGACACCTAAGTATGATGGCAGCACTAACCCAGTGCACCATATCGAGATGTATCAGTCGGCGGCAGATATTTACTCAATACCCGATGAGATGAAGTGCAGGGCCTTTTCAGGAACCTTGACAGGGGCAGCGCACAGCTGGTTCACCTCTCTTCCAAAGAACTCGATCGAGAACTTCAAAGGCCTAGAAGAACAGTTCATCCACAACTTCTGATTTGGGGTAAGACCTCAGAAGAAGACTACCCACCTCCTATATGTCAAACAGGCTAAGGGAGAAAGCCTAAGAGACTATATAGCAAGATTTAACAAGGAGAAGTTGGAGGTAGAGGATTACGAGGAGAGCATAGCCATGATCGCCCTGATAGGAGACCTCCAGAAGGGGAAGCTATTGTGGAAGCTGGCGGAAGACCCTCCCAAGTCTATGGCAGAGCTGTTGTCCACCGCAGGGAAAGTGATGAATGAGGAAGAGGCAATGGCCGCCAAATATGAGGAGGAGAACAGTGGTAGCACTGGGAGGTCCCAGGGTAAGAAAGAGGGGAAGAAGAGGTCAGCAGATGACAAGTTCGCTCATTACACTCCTCTGACTGTGAGCTGTGAGCACATCCTTAATGAGATCAAGGCTGATCGGGCTCTGGGGTGGCCAGAGAAATTGAAGGCCCCACCACATAAGAGGAATAAAAACCTCTGGTGTGAGTTCCATCAGGATCACGGCCATGTCACAGATAGATGCTTCGCTCTGAAGGATGAGATTGAGAAGATGCTGAAATCCGGGAAGCTGAGAAAGTATGTGGATGGCAAGGCCCCAAAGGGTGGCAGAGAAGACCCTAAGAAGATAAGAAATGACAGGTGCCGTGGCGATGTCCTGGCTAGAAGGCATGATGATTCAGAGGGTGATGATGGAGATGACCCGGATCTCCCACCTAAGGATGACAACACCCCAGTGAAGAGGGTAGGGATGATCTCCTTTGGTGTTAGCACCATATGTGGAGGATTCGCATGAGGTGGCTCTGAGGTAGCCGATAGGAAAGCTCATGTAGCGGAGGCCAAGTCAGTGGTCAAACCTGAGGTTGTGAATCTAACGTCTTCTGACGCAGTGCAGAAGAGGAAGAAGGTGGACATGGACACCCTCGTAGTGGGGTTCTCCAGACTCGACTTCAAGGGCATCTTAGCCCCCCATGATGACCCTTTAGTCATAACAACAAGGGTGCATGGGTGCGATGTAGGGAGAATCCTCATAGATGGGGGAAGTTCAGCAGATGTGATGTTCTGGCCTTGTTTCAAGAGCTTGGGTCTTAGCAGGGCAAGGCTGGTGCCCTACCATCACCCATTGATAGGCTTCAGTGGTGAGAAGGTATACCCATTGGGCATGTATGAAATGGATGTGCGGATGGGAGATGAGTGGCCTAAGAGGCTGACCAAGAAGATAAACTTTTTTGTTATGGACGAAAATGTCTTCTCGGCCTACAACCTCATCATCGGAAGAGTGGCCCTCAGAGATTTTGAAGCCGTGCCGTCAACGGTCCACCAGATGCTAAAATTCCCGACTCCTTATGGGGTAGGGGAAGTGCAAGGGGACCAGACCACGGTGCGGGAGTGTTATTTCAACTCGGCCGAAGAGCGAGAGGCCCATAAGAGAGCAACCGCCACTTACAGCATTGACACTCTTGATCCCAGAGACGAAACAAAATTGAAAAAGGGCGAGCCCGCGGAAGAGGTAGAATCCATCGTCCTCAATGAGGACGAGCCAGAAAAAACCGTCCAGGTCGGCAAAGCCCTGGAGCAAGGGATCAAGGAAGAGCTGATAGACTTCCTTAAGAGGAGGCAGTGCGTCTTCGTGTGGAGTCATGCAGACATGCCTGGTATCGACCCTGAGATCATGACCCACAAGCTCAACGTGGACAGAGATGCTAGGCCTATTAAACAGAGGCGAAGGATCTACTCCAGAGAGAAGTATGAGGTCATCCGGGAAGAGGTGAAGAAGTTGGAAGAGGCCGAGTTCATAAGAGAGGTTACTTATCCAGAGTGGCTCTCGAATGCAGTCATCGTGCCTAAGGCGAATGGAAAGTGGCGGATGTGTGTTGATTTCACAGACCTGAATAGGTCTTGCCCGAAAGACAGCTATCCCTTACCCAGGATAGACCAGATGGTGGATGCAACGGCAGGGCACGAGCTTATGAGTTTCATGGAGGCTTATTCAGGATATAACCAAATCTTCATGGATACCGAAGACTCTGAGAAGACAACCTTCATTACTGACAAGGGGACGTACTGTTATAAGGTGATGCCCTTTGGTCTGAAAAATGCGGGGGCAACGTATCAACGTCTTGTTAATAAGATGTTCGAGGAGCAGATAGGTAAGACCATGGAGGTGTATGTGGACGATATGATAACGAAGAGCCTGAGAGCGTGTACTCACGTAGCGGACCTTGAGAAGACCTTTGATGTCATGGACTCCTACAGAATGAAGCTCAACCCAGCGAAATGTGTCTTCGGGGTAGGAGCCGGGAAGTTCCTGGGGTTCATCGTTAATCAGAGGGGGATTGAAGCAAACCCGGAGAAAATCAAGGCATTACTCGACATGAAGACTCCTAGGAGTATCAAGGATGTTCAGAGACTCACTGGAAGGGTGGCGGCCCTGAACATGTTTATTTCCAGAGCCACGGACAAGTATCTTCCGTTCTTTAAAGTTATGAGAAAGGCCTTCCAGTGGGACGAAGAGTGTGAAAAAGCCTTTGATAAACTGAAGTCCTACATGGGGTCTCCCTTGCTGCTGTCCCGACCCATCGCAGGGGAGAGGTTGTTTGTGTACCTGGCAGTCTCTGAGTCAGCCATTAGCGCGGCCATCATACGGGAAGAGGATGGGGTTCAGAGACCTGTGTACTTCAATAGTAAGGCCCTTCAGGGGTCTGAACAAAACTATCCCCGCATGGAGAAGTTGGCTTATGCCCTGATACACGCCTCTAGGAAGATGAAGCCTTACTTCCAAGCTCACTCCATGGTAGTCCTCACCGACTCACCACTACGGCAGGTTCTGCACAAGCCTGAGAAGTCCGGAAGATTGATGACCTGGGCCATCGAGCTAGGAGAGTATGATCTTACCTACCAGCCCAGGACAGCCATCAAGGGGCAGACCCTGGCAGACTTTATCGCAGAATTCACTTGGGAAGAGACCGAGACAGAGAAGGGCTTGGATGGTGGCGAAGAGATGAACCGAAATGTCTTCCGAGAGTCGGAAGAGACTGCCCCGTATGTCTTCCGAGGCCGAGAAGAGGTTGTCCCAGGCCAAGCTCGGAGCAGAGTAGAAGAAAATGAAGAGGATCGTTACCTCTTCGAAAAGGGGGTTATGAGAGAAGGGGTCTTGTCATCAGATACAGACGTATGGAGCCTCTTCGTTGATGGCTCTTCTTGTGATAATGGAAGCGGCGCGGGGCTAGTACTCTCGGATCCAGATGGCGCCAACATTGAGTACGCCTTGAGATTCAACTTCAAGGCCTCCAACAACGAGTCTGAGTATGAGGCCATGATAGCAGGTCTCTTATTAGCAACAACTCTTCGAGTAAAGTGGCTCCTACTCCACAGCGACTCGAGGTTGGTTGTCAATCAAGTGCTGGGGTCATACGAGGCCAAAGACGAAAGGATGGCCAAATACCTAAAGAAGGTAAGAGGATTGCTAGAGTATTTTGAAGAAGCAAAGCTGAAGAGAGTGCCTCGGCTGGGCAACAACCATGCTGATGCATTGGCAAGACTGGCCTCGGCAATGAAGACAAATTTGGGAAGGACCATTCCAATCGAGGTCTTAGGAAAAGCAAGCATCGAGGAGGACGAGGTGTGTAGCCCTTGTCACAATGTGAACCTGGGAGACTCATGGATTGACCCGCTCATCAGATACCTAAAAGAAAGGGAGCTACCTGAGTCCAGGATGGAAAGAAAAAAGTTGATATACAGGGCTGCAAAGTTCTCATTGGTAGGAGACGTCTTGTACAAAAAGGGGTTTCTACTGCCTCTCCTCAGATGTGTGCACCCTGCGGAAGTACCCCAGGTCTTAAGGGAGGTTCATGAGGGTTCTTACTCTAGCCACATTAGGGGAAGACCCTTATCCAAGAGGATCATCACTCAGGGATACTGGTGGCCTACCCTGTCTAAGGACGCAACAGATTATGTGAAGAGGTGCGACAAATGTCAAAGGTTCGCCACCATCCCTCACCAACCTCATCAGCCTATGACGTCGATCTCTTCTCCATGGCCATTTGCGGTATGGGGAATTGACTTAGTAGGACCTTTGCCAAGAGCAGTCAACAACTATAGATTCTTGATAGTTGCCATTGACTACTTTTCAAAATGGGTAGAGGCAGAGCCGATGATAACCATTACAGAACAGAAGACCTTCCAGTTCATCTGGAAGAACATCATATGTAGATATGGCCTTCCGAACACGCTCATCTCGGACAACGGGACCCAGTTCAAGAATGCCTCCTTGGAGAAGTATTGCCAAAGTGTGGGGATCAGACAGTTCTTCTCATCTCCTGGTCGACCTCAAGCAAATGGCCAGACCGAGGTCACGAACAGAACCATCTTGGATGGAATCAAGAAGAGGTTAGAAGACGCGAAGGGGAGATTGATAGAAGAGGTCTACGCCGTGCTATGGGCTTACAAAACTACGTCAAGGACACCCACAGGAGAAACCCCATTCATGCTGGCACATGGCTCAGAGGCAGTCATACCAACGGAGGTAGGACTACCAACTCATCGGATTCAGACCTACGACCCCGACAGCAATGGGGAGAAGAGAAGGCTAAACCTGGATCTCATCGAAGAAAGAAGGGAAGACGCAGAGGTCAGAAAAGCAGCCTACCAGCAAAGGGCAGCAAAATTCTACAACCAGAGGGTGAAGTCAAGACCCATTACAGTAGGAGACCTAGTTCTAAAGAAAACACTACAGAAGGCAAACAAGCTACACCCAAACTGGCATGGCCCCTACAAGGTGACGGAAGAGGTTGTGCCTGGCACTTACAGGCTAGAAAACCTAGAAGGAGAACCTTTCACTAACCCGTGGAATGCTGACCATCTCAAGAGATATTACATATGATGTATAGAGTTTTATAAAAATGTACTATCTTACTAAGAGGAGGTTATTAATAAAGATCAGTTTCCATATCAAGTTCTTGTTTCGTTCTTTAAGTCCATAAGTTTATCATGAGGCTAACCTCTTAGGTGATGACCTCAGACCCTCATAACATCACTCGGTGGTGACGAGGTCTGAGCTCAGACACCTGGGTTAGATGACCTCAGACCCTTAACATCATTAATTTGGTGACACTTATCATGAGGCTAACCTCTTAGGTGATGACCTCAGACCCTCATAACATCACTCGGTGGTGACGAGGTCTGAGCTCAGACACCTGGGTTAGATGACCTCAGACCCTTAACATCATTAATTTGGTGACACTTATCATGAGGCTAACCTCTTAGGTGATGACCTCAGACCCTCATAACATCACTCGGTGGTGACGAGATCTGAGCTCAGACACCTGGGTTAGATGACCTCAGACCCTTAACATAATTAATTTGGTGACACTTATTATGAGGCTAACCTCTTAGGTGATGACCTCAGACCCTCATAACATCACTCGGTGGTGACGAGGTCTGAGCTCAGACACCTGGGTTAGATGACCTCAGACCCTTAACATCATTAATTTGGTGATATTTATTATGAGGCTAACCTCCGAGGTGATGACCTCAGACCCTCATAACATCACTCGGTGGTGACGAGGTCTGAGCTCAGACACCTGGGTTAGATGACCTCAGACCCTTAACATCATTAATTTGGTGACACTTATCATGAGGCTAACCTCTTAGGTGATGACCTCAGACCCTCATAACATCACTCGGTGGTGACGAGATCTGAGCTCAGACACCTGGGTTAGATGACCTCAGACCCTTAACATCATTAATTTGGTGATATTTATTGTGAGGCTAACCTCTTAGGTGATGACCTCATACCCTCATAACATCACTCGGTGGTGACGAGGTCTGAGCTCAGACACCTGGGTTAGATAACCTCAGACCCTTAACATCATTAATTTGGTGATATGGTTATGACAACATCATATTAAGTAATGACTTCAGAGATCATATAGCATTCAAATACATTCAGAGGTCAAGATAAAGGAAGAAATTGGCATTCAATAAAAGAAGAGATTACATAACATTCAGATGTCTGATAAATTACAAGTTCAGAATTACAAGTCAAAAAAATACAAAATACAAGGCCAAGTTAAACATCTGAGGGAGGAACATTCGAAGTCTCGGCTGGGTTGACCTGGTCAGCATTGGTCACCTCAGCCACATCATCAGCAGGGTCAGTTCCTCCGAGATCAGTCCCTTCCAGAGTAGCAGTCTGACCAGAGGCAGCAGCCTCGTCTTCTATCTCTTGCAGGGCCTGGGCAAACTGAGGGTCGGCGAAGTCGAGGCCCATAAAGTCGGAGGCCTTTATAGCTCCAACCTCCTTCTCCCTGACCTCGGCCCATTTGGTGGTGGCTTTGATACCTCTTTCGAGGTATTCAAAACCAAAACCTACGAACTCCTCAGAGACTTTGTAATCAGCAATTATTTTCTCTGAGGCATCTGCAAGGGCGGCCTTCACAGCAGCATTGACCTTCCTCTGCAGGGCATCGTCCTTATCCTTCAGGGCCTTGGCCTGGCTTTGGACGAGTGCAGAGATATCTTTTTCTAGTCCCTGGGCCTTATTTTCAGAGTTCTGGGCCTTGGTCTCGGCATTCTGCAACTCTGACCTCAGATGGTCAACCTCGGCCTTCAGGGTGCTCTCAACCTTCTCAGCCTCCTGCCCCTTCTGAATGAGAGGCAGTTTCCTCATGGCCCAGTTAGATAGCCGGTACATGGCAGTGACACCCTGCGCAGATAATGAAGAGGTTAGATGGGGGTAATATCAGACGTTGCACTTGAAAAATTATGGACAAAAGGAATAAGTCATACCTGGGCGGCCCTGTGGAGGTCGAACTCAACAAGCATGGAAGTGTCCATTGCCCTGTAAAAATGCTTGTCAGCCTCGGTCATCATGTTGGCAAGGGCGTCCATGGCCTGTCGGCTGTGGCTGACCACGCTATCGGTAAGTTTCAGCTGGCCCAGATGAGCCGACAAGGTGTCGGCTGTGATAGGGATCGCAGCGTCTGAAGTCTTCTTTTGCCTGGAGGTCGGCCTCTGATCCTCAGAGGCCGGGACCTCAGGGGCCCTTTTCTTGGATTTGGATGTTGAGGGAGCAGGTGGAGGAGCATTCAAACCAGTCTTCTTGGCAAGTTTAGCCAAACTCGGAGCTGCCATCTCCCACAACTCGTCTGGGACACCTGGTGGTCTCTCTGCAAAAAGGGAAAAGACAAGTCAGAAATCAAACATGAATAATCATATATGAATGAGATCAGAGGTTAGACTTGAAAAGAGAAAAATCCTTACCAAAGTCTACAAGGGGAATTCCACCTAGGCTCGTCCCCGAGAGATACTGGGGGGTCAGCAGATGTTCGAACTTTACGAACAGACCATGTGCCCCTTGGTCTTGCAGGGCCTTCACCTTTTTGCCGTTCTGAAGACTTAGGCCAGGATCGGCCCTGGCAGACATAGTGACCTTACCCCATCTGAGGGGTACCCTCGTCTCAAAAGTGGAAGAGGGAACAAATGAGCCAAATTCCCATGGCCCTGAGGCGAAAAAATATCGGGGTTTCCAATTGTGATTCGAGGTTTGAGTGACCAGGATCATCTTCTTCTCAGGCCTCCGAGCCACGAAGTGATAGTAACTCGGATGATTTTTGGCCGAGGTAGGGACGTAACAACTAGCAAAGACCTGAACCGGGAGGTCAGAGTGGTGGACTGCCCTCCACAAGACGATGGACCCTATAATAACTCTCCAAGCATTGGGAGAGAGCTGTAAGGGGGCCAAGTTGATGAAGGAAAGAACGGACCTAATGACAGGGTGAATGGGTAGACGAAACCCTAACTTAAACATGTGCTCATACAAGCAGATTTCTCCATCTCGGCCGTGGTAGGCCCTCTCTTCCCTCAGAGGTCTCCTCAATTTGATTGAGGGACTAATGGAGTATAAGTATCTGAAGTGCAATAGATCCACCTCAGTAATTGTGCTCTCTCTCGTACTCGTCCGCCTCAGAGGTGTCAACTTCACTTTCACCATCATCGTCATCATCATCATCAACCTCAACGTCGACTGGAGCAGACGTAAATGTGTGACTAGGGAACCTCTGAGCAAACTCGGCCCCGGTAACGGCCGACAGAGGGATAGCGTCTTGAATGGGAGGCACAGCCACACTTGGCTCAACAAGTTCAACCTCTGAAGAAGAGCTTGAGGTACTTGTGCCATTTTGGGACGAGGCGCGGCTAGAGACCTCGGCCTGGTCATGGCCCTGACCAGTACGAGGTGTGAAGTCCATAGCTTCTTGGAAAGAGTCCACAGACATAGGGTCTGAGGTGGAGGACTCAGACTCAGACATTGGCAAACGGTTGACAGAGACGTCTGTTTGATAAAAGTTCTTAGGAGGATCAGGATATACCACCTTCAGAGGTGGGGGAAAGAGAGGTCTAATAGGTAACTCCTGAGACCTACGATCTTCTTCCTGGGCTCTCTCTATTTGCCTAATTTTTTCTATGGTCTTCTCTTTGAGAGAGGGGAAGTCCTCAAGAAGTTAGTACAAGGGTCTGAGCATCAGAGGACGACCCAAAACTTGGAACGACCCTAAACTTGAGGAAAACTCCTAAACTCACAAACACGATTGGCTTATGAAATAAAAGGGTTTAAAGATCAAACTAAGGAATTTCAAATAAACACAGGTCGCCTGAATCGATGAAGCTCGCCGGAAAACTCAAACAGCCATCGGAAAACCCAAAGATCTCACCGGAAAATTTAAACCAAATGCTGAAAACAAAGGAAATGGAAGGGGGGAGGTACCTGAAGTTGAGTCGATGGATGAAACGAAGAGATTCCACAAGGAACCTACAGGAAATCCTCTGCAGAAAGAGTGATGGGTTGTAGAAGCTTTGGAGAGAACTTGCAGAAACTTTGCGCGCGAAAGAAAGGAATGAAGAAGAAAGAGAAAGTGGTGGGATTTAACCCTTAAATACTTGGGCACACTTCCCAAGGCCCATCATTGCCTTGGGAAGCCCAAGGGACAACTGACAGCGCACGCAAGCCAAGTGGGCATGCCTTAGCATGGGACAGGTGTTAGCCTTGGGATGGACAGGCCTCGTAGGTGAAGCAATCCCCTATCCACTCGCTCTCGCATATGACTAAGGGCTGGGGGGTGATTGATATGCCCAAGTATAACCTCGGCCCAGAGATACCTACCTCGGCCAAGATGATGTCCGAGACATTAATCGACCCTATGAAGGCCAGGGGCCCGCGATATCATCCCTCGGCCAGACCTACCTCGGCCCAGGCCGACACTACCATATCCACTTCTATGGACCCTACGTCTGGGAATAGCAACCTCGGCTAATAGTAGGCCGAGGTGACAAGGAGCCCTAATCTTCAACATGGAACTAATCCTACCTCGGCCTTGGCCGAGGTGACGAGAAGCATTAATAATCAGAATGTATATGCCCAACCTCGGCTAAGGCCGACCTAGCATAATGTCTCGGCTAAGATCAGGCCGAGACTCCTTATGACATTACTCGGATTGAACGGACCAAGCCTTTACAGCTCGGCCTCTCCCAGGCCGAGGTCATTCACCAACATGACTGTCGAGCATCTGTTGACATTTGGATAAGGACACCTGGGTACAAATCAGTTGTAACAAGATTATTCTCCACATGGGGGAGAATATTTCATCATCATTGCTTACATGTGACAGTGACAGATGGCATTCCCACATTGGTGAGGATACCACACACATGCTCATTGCATGCATGGGGGGTATAGTGCGCCCCCTAGGCACTATATATAGGGATCATCCCCTACCTTGCAAAAGGATCCTGCTATTAAAACCCTAGCTAAAACTCTGTCTAAAGATACATTAGAGAGAGAGAGAGAGCTTGAGTGAATTGTACCCATGGCCATTAGTGCCTTTGTTCAGTGATATTACTCACACACTCACAGTGGATGTAGGCCAGATTGGCTGAACCACTCATATTCCGGTGTTGATTCCTCATATCCTCACCTCCTTCTCTTATCTCTATATATAGCTGTGCCACCATTGTTACTAATATATTGAGCTTGCAAACACCTCACCTGGTGGTGCTAATTCTTAGCATCATCAACCACAGAGTAAAAATTCCTTGAGGCAAGCAGTGTATTCGCCACACAAAATAAGACAACTCAGAACCTAAAATCCTATATATAAAGGACCAAAGATGTAAAATCTGAATAGAAAATCAGAAATAAAGATACAGACATCATAAGAATAAAATTTACTGTTCTTATTAGTGTTGAACGACATATCACCAGCTTCCACGATGAGTTTATTCTTCACAACTAACCCTCTTTACTTTAAAAATCAAAGTATCCATTTCTTGCATATTTATTTCTTTTATCGCATTACATGTTGAGTTCCTAGCCTCCCTCCTTTCACATATTATCCTGAACATCCTCCCATACTTGAACTCGATGCAAGGAATTATACAGACCACGAACCAGTCCAGACAAAGAGGATAAGTACTCTTCCAAGCTTCCAATATCTTCTTCCTACAAATTTCATAAGTTAGATTAGACAAATTTACTTGTGTCTCATCTGGACTGATTCGTAAGGTTATTTGGATCCAGTCTGATTTTTTTGAAGAATTACAAACAGACGAATTAAATCTGGATCCGGTAATCATATCCAATCTGACAATTAGAATTATATAAAACATTTTCAACAAATTTATAGAAATTTGTAATTGATGTGGATTGGCACATCAAATCAGTGTTACCAATAAACCTTATATTTATTAACATCTCATCAAATTTTGAGCGAATACAAAAATTGATATCAAACTTCAATGTACAAATCTATACTTCAATTTGTAATTTCCATAGGATTGGCACATTAGATTTATTGTACTCACAAATTTATTAGTATTTATATATTATTACTTTACACCGTAACAAATAAGGTCCTTAATGGATCAAGTTCCCCTCATTCGATATCGGGTCAGTATACTAACCACTAATCATGTATTAAAATTCAGAGAAGATAAAGATCAAGACATTATGCCCAAACCATGTGAAACAATATTATTATCACGATTAGTTTCTTGATCTTATTTCCATGTAAATCTTTGTTTTCCTAATTGTGAATACTCAATATTACTAATCTTTGTTATTACTGAATGTGAATTTGTTAATGATTAGATCGAACCACACTCTTCAATGGACCCAACAATATATCACGCTCCACTGCATTCCTTTTCCCTGATGTCATTGCCACCGCAGCAACATGTGAAATATGTTTTCGTGTTCTTTTTATGGTCAGTTTTGTTAGTTTTAGGAGATAGTTTGGAATGTAGTTAAATGTTTATTTTAGGAAATTAGAATTTCTAGATATGGGCAATCAATAACTTAAAGGGAGTGTATTAGTTAGTAACTTATTTGAGGAGAATTTGGGAATATAAAAAACGAAGGAAAGTTTTTGTATTAGACTTGATGATAGATTACAATGCTTAGCTTCTATTGGGATGGGTGGCCAAATGACCTCCCCACCTATTTATAGGCATCTCACCTTCTTAATGTATGGTGGAGATTAAAGTACATCAATGGTCTAGATTAATTTTCCAGAACGTTTCCACCTCCTTATGGGAACATTCTAGAAGCCTACATACTTCCTTAACATTCTAGAATATTCTATACATTACAGGTAAGCTTTATCTTATATAATGTGGAATAACTTTTATTTAATAGTTGACATTATCTAGAATATTCTAGACTATTCTAGGTTTTAGACTATTCTAGGAATTAGTATCACATTTTAACACTCCTCCTTGATGCTAATTCCTGAAATCCCAAGCATGGTTCGTAGTTGTTCGAACATAGCCGTTGGTAGAGATTTTGTGAAAATATCTGCAACTTGTTCTTTAGTCTTGCAATAATTCAACTTGATCTCTTTGTTAGATGTTACCTCTTGCAGGAAATGGTACTTGGTTGAAATATGCTTTATTTGGCTATGATAAACTACATTTTTGCCATCGCAATTGCGGATTTGCTGTTGGGGTAGATTTATGTAGGTTCATTCTGCATTACTCCCATATCCTCAAGTATTCGCCTTAGCCAAATTTCTTGACATGATGAGCTTGAGGTTACTATCTACTCGGGTTCTGTTGAGGATTGAGCGACTATCTCTTTCTTATTTGATGCCCACGAGAAGAATTCAAAACCAAGTGTGAATGCATAGCCTGAAGTTCATCTCATGTCATCCACTGATCCAGTCCAATCACTATCCGTGTACATGATCAGTTTTGAGTAGGTAGTAGACTTGTACTTACCGTATTCTTTCGTGCCTTATAAGTACCAAAGTATTCTCTTAGCCGCTCCATAATGAATCTGAGTTGGACTCTACATGAACCTAGATAGCAAACTTATAGCGTACAATATGTCCGACCGAGTCACTGTGAGATATAATAAGCTCCCAATCAAACTCCTATAGATAGAGGCATCTGCTTTAGGTGAACCGTCGTCCTTCCTAAGTTTTTCATTGATCACGAGCGGTGTAGCAACAGATTTGCAGTCATACATCTGAAACTTATTTAGGAGGTTCTCGGTGTATTTCTTTTGTGATAAGAATATTCCACCATTTTCTTAGCTTATTTCAATGCCAAGAAAGTAGTGCATCAAGTCCAACTCGCTCATCTCGAAGTCTTCATCATGTCTTCTTTAAACTATCTGATCATAGTTTCATCATTGCCTGTATAGATTAAATCATCCACATAAAGGGAAATGATAAGAGTATGGTTTTGACCTTGGTTCTTGATGTAGAGAGTTGCTGGCTCTGGCTCCTCCTGAATCCTTGATTGGTGAAGTATCCTTTAATTCTGCTACACCAGGCTCTCAGAGCTTGCTTTAGATCATACAAGGCTTTCTTCAGTCGAAGGACTTTATCTTATTTTCCTTGCACATCAAAACCTTGTGGTTGTTCAACGTAGATTTCTTCCTCAGGATATCCATTAAAGAATGCTGATTTGACATCTAGTTGATGAATCTCCAAGTGAATTTGAGATGCAAGTGCTACAAGTGCTCTAATGGTGTCTAATCGCGCCACTGGTGCAAAAGTTTCATTGTAGTCAACTCCAAATTATTGTGCTTAGACTTTTACTACTAACCTTCCTTTGTGTTTCTAGATTGAGCCATCATATTGTAGTTTTGTTTTGTAGACCCATTTTACTCCGATGACGTCTTTATCCTTTGGTCGATCCACCAACTCCCAAGTCTTATTCTTCTCGATCATCTTCAACTCTTCTTCCATAGCTTTGACCCAGACTTCTTGTTTGGTGGCAGCTTCATAACTTTCTAGTTCTAGAATTGTAAACTTACAGCTTTCATAGATCTCAGCTAGCGGTCTGGTCCGTCTAGGAATTGATTCTAGAGATGAGTCCTCTTGCCTTGGTGATGCTGGAGGCATTATTTCTGGTCTCGGGGCAGTTGTAGTCTTCATAGCTTCACTCTGTTGTGGTGGTGTAGATGTGATGATGTTTCTTCTTTCAATCTTTTTTTCTTCCCAGTTCTAGGTAGCACTCTCATCGAACTCTACATCACGACTAATCATCAACTTCTTGGTTCTCAAGTTATAGACTTGATAGCCTTTTAATTGAGTAATATAGCCTAAGAAGATTCCTTTCCCCGACTTGTCGTCGAGATTTCTTCTCTTTTGGCATGGAACGTGAGCATATCATATGCACTCGAACACTTTGAGATGTTTTGCTAATGGCTTTAGACCGCTCCAAGCTTCTATTGGTGTCTTGTTTTGAACATCCTTGGTGGGAAGCCTGTTTAGGAGGTACACTGTAGTGTAGACTGCTTCTGCCCAAAAAGTCTTGGGAAGGACTTTCTCCTTGAGCATCGTTCTGGCCATTTCCATGACTGTCCTATTTTTTCTTTCAGAAACTCCATTCTTCTCTTGAGCATACCCAACAGCTTGTTGGTGTTCTACCCCTTCATCTTGGCAGAACTTATCAAATTCATTAGAGTTATACTCCTTTCCTCTATCACTTCTCAAAACTTTGATGAAGTGGCCACTTTGTTTCTCAACAAAGTTTTTAAATTTTTTGAAAACTCTAAAAACTTCTAATTTTTCACGGAGAAAATAGACTCACGTTATTCTTTTATAGTCATCAATGAATAATATGAAGTACCTGTTATTCTCATGAAAGGGTATCCTCATAGGATCACACACGTCGGTGTGTACCAACTCCAGTAATGACTTGGCTCTCCATAATTTGCCTGATGGGAAAGGTTGTCTTTATTGCACCCTGAGCATACAACCTTCGCAGACTGATCTAGATCTTTTATCAACGGCATGTCTCTCATCATGTTCTTCTCATGGAGTAACTTTAACACGTAGAAGTTGTACTGATCGAAAATTTGGTTCCATAAATATGAGTCATCTATTTGTGCTTTATAGATGTGTCTTTTATATATCTCCACTCGATAGGGAAATTTCTATGTTCTTTATTTTTACCACAGCTATTTCTTGATTTTTATTCATTTTGTCATAGATGGTACATGAGTCTTCAGAAAAGTATAAGGAGTAGCCATTTTCCATCATTTGCAAACACTAAGTAGACTTTGGTGTGAACTAGGCACAAGTAATACATCTTTAATCAGGCACGTACCTTTCTTTATCTGCACGATTATTGCACCTTTTCCTTTTGCCTCTATAACTGCACCATTTCCCAATCGAACTTGTGACTTAAATGACGTGCCAATATCTTGGAAAATGTCTTCTTTTGTAGTCATGTGATTGTTGTAACTGTTGTCGATGTACCAAGTATCCTCCTTCTCCTTTGTTTCTACTTGGCAGGCGTAGAAAAGAACTTTTTCTTCGTCTTTTTCTTTAGAGAAATTGGCTTGGTGTTTTTTCTTTTGACGATAATTTTTTTCTTCATGCCCGAACTTCTCACAGTTTCTGCATTTTTATTTGTCTCAAAACCAACAATCTTTTTCAAAACGGGTTGTCGTTTTACAAATACCACAAAGTGGAAATTTTCCTTTTTTCTCACCTTGATTTTTAAAATTTCCATTATTTCTTGATGTTTCCTCCCTTCTAGAATTTTCTTTGAATTTTCTCTAATCACTTTGTCTGGAATTCAGAGACCTTGAATTGAACTTAGGCTGGAAGGAAGTTTTTGTTGAATCTTCACTACGCCTACTCAGTCTTTACTCATATGCTTCTAGAGAGACCATTAGTTCGGTCACTGAAAGTGTTTTTAGATCCTTTGTACTTTCAATTGTGGTTACAATATCGACAATCCTTTTATCGGGTATATCTTCCCCGTAGGATCTCATTAGATTTACTAATTCCTTTTTTTAGAATAGTATGTTTTGGAGGTCTCAAATTCCTTCATTTTTAAATTCTCATATTCCCTTCTTAAGGCTTGTAGTTTAATTATTCATACCTTTTCGTTGCCCTTGAACTCTTCTTGTAAGATCTCCCATGTTTCTTTGGAATTTGTGGCTCCGGTTATTCTTGGAAATATTGAGTAGTTGACCGCTTGTTGAAGAAAACTGAAAGCTTTTGCATACTTCACTATATTCTCCTTTAGTTCCTTCTTTTGCACATTTGTGAGGGTAGAGGTGTCTTCAAGATTAACAAAACCTTCATTAACGACATCCCATATATCATGGGCTTGGAGAATTGTCTTCATTTTAAAACTCCAAAAGTCATAGTTATCCCCATCAAATGTAGGGATTGGAATCAATGAATTAGACATGTTAGACAAAAAATAAGAATGAGTTTATGGTGAGGGAATGTAGGTAGGAAATATTGGTTACACCCAGTTGGTGACAGATTCGTGCTTTTATACCACTGTTAGTTTTAGGAGGTAGTTTAAAATGTAGTTAAATGTTTAGTTTAGGAAATTGGAATTACTAGATATGGGCAACCAAGAATTTAGAGGGAGAGAATTAGTAAGTAACTTATTTGAGGAGAATTTGGGAATATAGAAAAAGAAGGAAAGTTTTTGTATTAGACTTGATGATAGATTACAATGCTTAGCATGGACTGGGATGGGTGGCCAAATGACCTCCCCACCTATTTATATGCATCTCACCTCCTTAATGGATGGTGGAGATTAAAGTACATCAATCGTCTAGATTAATTTTCCAGAAGGTTCCCACCTCCGTATGGGAACATTCTAGAAGCCTACATACTTCCTTAATATTCTAGAATATTCTATACATTACAGGTAAGCTCTACTCTATCTTATCTAATATGAGATAACTTATATTTAATAGTTGACATTATCTAGAATATTCTAGACTATTCTAGGAAATATCTAGAATATTCTAGACTATTCTAGGAATTAGCATCACATTTTAACAGTTTTTATTTGAGATTAGTTATTTGCATAAATTGCATTAGTTTTATTAATTTTCTAAAGTATTGGTGTTGATGATGTTGAATAATAAATATAGATTGTAAACCATTTAATAATAAAAATTTATATAAAAAACAAGAAACAAAGAGTGTCAACATCTAGGTATAACAAATGTTTCAAACCATTCAAAAAGTGGTGATTCTATTGCTATAATCATTGAAAACATGGAAAACGATAAACAATTAAAAGAACAAAGAACTGAAAAAATGAGTAAGATACACACCTAACCAGAAACTAACAGCATAAATCGGACTGTCAAGTTTCAATTAGTTTTTCTGGATTCGCCTTTGTCAACATGTCAGAGAGTGATTCAACTGATTAGATTCCGTCAATGAAGATTTTTTGCAGAGTGAAAGAAGGGTTGATATTAAAGCATGAAAAGGATGGAGTACTTTAAGGGGAATAAACAACCCCATTATAATCACTGTTGTTTGGGCATTGAAGGTGTCATCCCTTTAGAGAATTGAGGGGGACTCATCATTTTCCAATGTTATCACTCCTTTACAATCAGAGGGTGATATTGAACAACTAGAGATGTTAAGACCGATCTCGAATCATTGTCACTATGGTCATTAGCCAGAAAATAAATCACACTCATAACACTATATGCTCCTCGCTAAGTTCCAAACAACATAGTTCACTGCGATTATTATTATTTGATATGTTTCTCCATATACAGGGAAGAATAACAGAAAGAATAAAAGAACGTGATTGTATTTTTTTACATGAGAAACTTAACTGAAACCAACAATGTCCTTATGGTTAGAATTAGGGGGCTTAGGGAGCCCTACTAATTATCGAGCGCTGGGGTTCAACACATGAACCTGTAGCCAATGAATCCAACCTACATCCCCATGCCTAGAAGACTAGGCGATGTTCATAAGGATGAAAATACTGTTGAAGACACATCTTCCATTACTATTCATCAACATTTCATGAATCTTATAGCCTAAAGGGATGCTCCAATTCGGCGTTGACATATCAAAGTTGATAACCATGATCGATGTTAGGAAATACTTAAACCCATTTATTCATATCAAAGAAAAAGTTCTCAAAAAAAATATTCTGACACCCCAATATGAGAACATTGCGGAGGAGATGGTAAAGGAGGATTGAAGTTCATACTATAACTTTAAAAAAATAGGGGAGCTGAATGACAAAGGAGGCCTCCGTAACATGAGTATGTAAAGCATTTTTTTGTGACTGCAAATTTGCAACTATAACTACCATTTAAATCATGATTTGAAACCATTAATACTCTGTCTTTCTATTCCTTTACGGATATCATGAGTATTTGGTAACATATAGTACAAAGACATTCCATTTCATTGACAATAAGCTAACATGCAAACATGTAGTTACCAGGAGGTACTTTGATCTGAAAGAGTCATTTAATTCCATCTCTCTAGCCTACTCTTCATCCTTCTTCTACTGTTACACAAATCAAATCAATAAAATAATAATATATTAATTAAAAAATCAATTACTAATTGTATCAGGAACCAGTTAGTAGGTATAAAGAGTGGTAATACCTTGGTCACGTCAGGATTGGGTTGTACGCACTCTTGAAGAGTTTTAACGTATTTATGAACATTTTTTCTCTTGTTTTGCTTCTTCGCAACATTCAGCTTTGACTGCTCTTAAAGCATGATGATTTTTCATAGGTAGAGAGTGATAGAAAATTTCCACATAAACATTGAAGAAATTATTCGACTGATAAACACTTTGTAGGGTCGAACGATTATGGGGATTCGTCTCTCCTCGACCTAATTGTGCCCCCATTGGCACCGTTTCTGAAGCTCATAAGAAAATCTAAAGCTGGAGTTTTACAACCCAAATTTCTACTACAAGTCACCGCCGTCATTAATTAATCACTCTTAGTCCTCTATTAAAATTAATATGTAAGCACACGCACACATAACACGCACACATAACATCTATTTTTATGTGCAATGATATCGATTTCACATAACAAGGGAGAACATGATATGTAAAAATGTATTAACACAAATCTGTGTAAATCAATTCAACTTTAAGTAAGTTAGGTCTAGTCCTCATCTTGTTAAAGGTCAAATGGCTACATCAAGTAACTTGATCTAATAGCATGGAGTACAAAATTTGAAACAAAATAAAAGTTTGATCCATTTCTTGAAAAACAAAAATGAAATAAAAAACCATGCTTAACATTCAACATCTATATTATGTATAAGCAAAGTTTCTAACCATTTAAGAAGTGAGTAATTGCATAAATTAATATTCCACTCAATCTGGTGTAAATGACTCCAAATGGGAATAAGAAAATAGGGCTCTCGTCTCAACTCTCTCTAATTAATATATCATAAAATGGAAGAATGCCTCAAATGAGGCTACAAATGGGTATTTATAGGAGGAAGGTAGATTAGGCTCTAAGCTAAAGAAGTAATTACAATTATGTCCCTATTAGCCTTTTCTACTTCTTTCCTATAATACCAAACAAAAAACTAATAAAAGAAAATACATCAGATAAAGGAAATAAAAGAAAATAACAAAAAATCCTATAAAATCCTAAAATGACAAAAATATCCCCAAATCTTCATTCACATCATTCTCTCCGCCTTCGAAAAAATTCATCCTAGAACTTTAAATTGAGGTTAAATGCAAAAAATTCCCAAAATGTATAGAAGAGGCAAAAATTGTGGTGCCAAAATGTAATTTGCTGAAAATTTTAAGGAAGATTCTTCAATTCTTATGGCAATCTTTATCTTCTTCCTCATGCCGCTCATGTCCATCATTAAAAATATCTACCAGCCGGGTCAAAAATATAGTTTTGGATGCCAAACCCTAGTTCTTGCACATGTTGGAGGGTTCCACCTAGGCTCAATAAATATATTGTGCCTGCTATGAATTATTTGACCAGTTCCTATCCATTCTGGTGGTATACTTTCGATTATTAATAAAAGAAAAGGTGAATTCACCCAGGCCAGAGGAATGATTGGCTAGAATAGGAGGGGGTTGGGTAATAATGGGTTGAAATTAATTAGGGTTTGGAGTAGTAAGGGCTTTGGGTAAATCCGAATGAATCTTGACTTGATTGGTGTTGGAAATAATTGATTCTTGAATATTTATGAGAGTGTTTAGTGTCTTCGTCTTTGATGGGCCATGTGTAGGGTTGCTTGGGGGCAGAAGTGCATCACGACACAAGGGCGGTTTGAAAACGTATGTTCAACCTCTGTTAGAGAGTCCAAGTGGAACTAGTAACTGGATGAACTTGTTTGTTGTTCGGATCTAGGTCGGAATGTTGGTCAGAGGTCCATCTTTAAGGGTTGGTGGAGATCGGCCTCATCGAAGGTAATATGGCTACAGATCTGGCTTGGATTTGAGCCGAAATGGTCTCGTGAACTTTAGATCTCGCCTAGATATCGACGACGGCTGGGTGGCATCTTTGAGGGAGGAGGTCGAAAGTGACCGAGACAAGGTCAGTGGTTGTTGGGACACTGTTGGCCACCTGTATGGGGGTCCGACCATGGGGGAAGGGAAGGAGGTTTTTTCTGGGTGTTTCTTCCCCAAGGACAGGGTTGTCCGATGAGTCTGTTGTAAATGGGTAAGGATTTTGACCTTACTGGTCTGCAGAACGGGCGGCAAAGGGTGATTGGATGGTGGTTGTGGTGATTCTTGATGTGGTGGTGGGTGAAATACGGTTAGGGTTAATGGTGGGGGTGGCTCAAGTTATTTTTTTTTTGGGGTGGTGGTGGTGACGGGGATAGGTCAAAATTGGAGGAGGATAGGGTCATAGTACGAGGTGGTAGGGTGGATTTTTTGTGGAGGAATACGCGCTTCGATTTCATCCATACGGACCATCAATCGGTTGATAGCCTCCATGAGATGTTCGTTAGAAGTTTCCACAGGGGTTTGAACCTTTCTTAAACCGATCTTGATGTTGTTTACATGTTTTTTTACAACAACAACGGGTAGAACCAACTAGGATCTAATACCAATTGACGTAAATGACACCAAATGGGAACAAGAAAAGTGGACTCTTGTCTCAAATCTCTCTAACCAATATCTCATAAAATGGAAGAATGCTTCAAATGAGTATTTATAGGAGGAAGGTATCTTAGGCTCCAAGCTAAAGAAGTAATTACAGTTATGTCCCTATTAGCCTTTTGCTACTTCCTTCCAATAATACCAAACAAACAACTAATAAAAGAAAATACATCAAATAAAGGAAATAAAAAAATAATAATAAATACAATAAAATCCTCAAATGACAAAAAATCCCAAATTCTTCATTCACGTCACAATCATTCAAAAAGCGTAAAGTAAGAAAGAAAAAAAAGAGCCCCGAACTGAAAAAGAAATGATTGATAAAAAAAAATGAGTAATATACACATCTAACTACGATGGTCTTATCGAACACGGTCGATTTTAGTTAATTTTTTTTGAATAACCAAAGTCAAATCCGTGTCTCCCCTTTCTTGAATCCTTATCTTGAACTCTTCACAGAGGTCCGGTGTCGAACTTGAGCCAATGTTTACATTTTTTTCGTTTCTCATTTCTCTTTGTCCTCTTTGCCTTGTTTCTTTCTCCTTCTTCGCTCCCATAATTTATAGGTCTTTTGAGTAATCTATCTTTCTTTAATCACTATTCCCTGGCTGATAATAGAGGGTCCGTGGTTATAACATTATTTTCATTCATCTGCTCTCGGGGTTTTTGAACTCTCAGACTTTTGATTTGCCTTGGAATTTTCATATTTGAGGGTTTTAAACTAAAACTATGTTTCTCCTTTGAATCTCCCTCTGTCACACCCTGTTGATATTGCCCCTATAACTTGAATCCATTATACTAGAAGCCCACAAGCTTAAACATGTGAATTAAATATCGAATGGTAGTAATTGTAGAAAATAATAGCACGCGTTATAATCATTCAAACGTGGAAAAATAAAAAGAAACTATAGAAACAATAACTGCATAACAATTGATTAATAAAACAAACGAGTAATATACACACCTAATTAGTAATGAACCACATAAATTTGGTTATCAGGTGGGAAGTTGTTTTTTGTTATCTCCTTCATTAACATGTCAGAGGGTGATTCAATGTCTACGATTCCGCCAAAATAAAATGGCACCGAACGAAAACAATGAAATTAAGTATTGTAATTGAGAAATTTAATAACTCAAATCGTTGACCATATAATACATCTCTACCTACCTCATAAACGTTCCTTTTTATATTCCCACAACAGCAGTCAGTTTCGCTACCTCTCTAGGAGCAACTACCAGAATTAGTGTCCCCAAATTTTAGTACAAAAATTAGAGTTCAAAAGTGACGTAAATGACGTCAAATGGGAGCAAGAAAATATAACTATCTCTCTAAACTCTCTCTAATAAAATCTCTATAAATGGAATAATCACTCAATTGAGTCTATATAAGGGGTATTTATAGGAGGAAGGTAGCTTAGGATCCAAGCTAAAGAAGTAATTACAATTATGTCCCTATTAGCCTTTTGCTACTTCCTTCCTATAATCCCAAGCAAACAACTAATAAAATAAAATACATCAAATAAAGGAAATAAAAGAAAGTAACAAAAATATAATGAAACTGTAAAATTAGTAAAAATAACCCACTTTCTTCATTCACTTCATTCTCTTCGCCTTTGAAAAAGTTCATCCTCGAACTTTAAAGTTGAGGTCGAATGCAAAAATGTCCCAAAATTGCGAAAGAGATATAACTTGAGGGGACTAAAAATGAATTTGGGGAAAATTTGAGGAAGACTCATCAATTCTTGCAGCACTCTTCTTCCTCCTCCTCCTCATGCCACACATGTCAACATCAAAATTATTTACTACCGGGGTCAAAAACTAAGGGTTTGGTGTGAAACCCTAGTTCTTTCACATGTTGGTGGGTTGTGACAAAAAATAGGAGGTTGGGGATTGATCGGACAAGATCTGGAAGGTTTCGGGTCAGATCCGGAAGATAGGGTAACATATATGGGAGTGGGGGACTGTCTAGGGATCGTTTGACTATAGGGGTGGGGTCGCGACTGCTGTGGGATTTTTCCGGTGGTTTTTGACCTCCCCCAAGGAAGAACCCAAGTGGGTTGGGGTCGGTCAGAGTAGAGTAAGGCATGCCGACCACCTGAGGGGTGGTTTGGCCCATGGGGAGGGATTTTTGTGATTGTCGGGGGTGTTCTTTAGAGGTGGGATGGCTGGTCGACGTCGAAAGTGACTTTGGGAGGTTAGTCAGAGGTCGTCGTGCTTGTTAGGGAAGATCGGCGCTATAGGGGCTGTCATCGGCCACTCGTGTGGTGGTCTGATCATGGAATGAAGATTTTTGGGTTATTTGGGCAGCAGTTTGAGGCGGTGATGTTGGATAGATGGTGGTTGTGGTGGTTTGGAGATAAATCGGGCTAGGGCTAGGGTTTTTTTGGGGTAGAAGGGTGGAAATGGTTGCAGAAGCATGGTTAGATGGGTTTTAGGGGCTAGGTTTTTTATTTCTTGAATTAGGGTTAGGTTTAATGGGGGTGAGTGGTTCGAGGTGTCTTTGGGGGTGGTGGTGCAAGGTGGTTGCCGGTGGAGGTAGTCGCACATTCATCTCTTCCATTTAGGCCTTCATTTGATTGATGGCTTTCCAGATTTGATCGAGAGGGTTTGATGCGGAGGTTTTCATCTTTCTTGGACCCACGTAAGGTTGTGTATGAGTTTTTTTACAATAACAACAACATTGGGTGGAGCGACTAGGCTCTGATACCAATTGACGTAAATGAAGTCAAATGGGAGCAAGAAAAGATAATTTTCTCTCTAATCAAATCTCATAAAATGGGAGCAAGAAAAGATAATTGTCTCTCTAATCAAATCTCATAAAATGGAAGAATCACTCAAATAAGTCTATATAAGGGGTATTTATAGGAGGAAGGTATCTTAGGCTCCAAGCTAAAGAAGTAATTACAATTATGTCCCTATTAGCCTTTTGCTACTTCCTTCCTATATTACTAAGAAAACAACTAATAAAAAAATACATCAAATAAAGGAAATAAAAAAAAAAGTAACACAAATTTAATAAAACCCTAAGATTACTAAAAATAACCCCTATTCTTCATTCATGTCAAAAAGCAAGCTTTCTACAATCTTCCCTTTAGTGTCTTATTCTATTCTCGTAGTGCAGTAATCAGTTGTTTATTTTACTTTTCAAGTATAACATAGAATTATTCTGCCTTCTATAGTGGTCAGGCATTTAACTCTTCTTTTTCACCATACAACTGAAAGACATATGTTTTCCCTATTATATACTAACACAAAAGGATTCTACATCCTCCTTTCCAAATGCTCCTTGTTTATCTGGTTAATGTTTGTCTTTACAGAATACTTATTCCCATGATTGGAGCCTTCTTTGGTGCTCGAATTTCTTTGCCTAAAAAATCAAGTCTTAATTTAGAGATGAAAAAGCTCTCCATCCCTCTTCCCGGTTTCCATTGAGCACTATGATGTTTTGTTTGCTACATCCTGTAAACATATTACAAATTTGAAGAATGGAACCGCTTCTGTTAGACACCTGCTCAGCATAAAAAGTTAAAAGACACCGGACCTGATCTTATTGAAGAACTGAGAGCTATCAAACTTCTTAGATGCTTCATTCAATATTATATTCAACCAACATATTCAACAAGGCTAAATTAAATGAAGAAGCGTCATAGTACAAATGCTTTCAAAGATAAGGCTTTCGAATTGCATTTAACTTATGCAATTAGATCGTGTTCCCAATAGTTAGATCATTTTCTAAGTGGAATCAAGTTGAGTTGTATGCCTTCTGGCTCCTCCCATAATATTCTGAACCCTTTCTCTTTTCTTTTGAGGTGTGTATATTATAACGACTTTATGTTTCCAGAAAAAAAATATTTATAAATATATCAGGTAGAAAAAAATATCATTTCACAAAAAGAAGAAATAAATATACATCTAAGAGAGGTTGGCCCCATTCACGGGGAACCCTAATTTCTCCTTTAAAATCTTTTCCACCCTTGGATTATATCATCGTGACTTATTTGAATTTGAAGGAAAATTAATATGAAGCATTGGAAAAGCATCAGAAGAGCCATGGAAAGTTTATGTCTAGCTGTGAAGAGCTGAAGTCTAGCTATATTGAGCTACAAAAGAAGAATCAAAGACTTGCATTATAGGGGATTTCAAGTTTGCCTTGGCTTCCCATGGATGGATTTTATTTTTGGTTGAGAATTAATACCTCTTAGGAGAGTTTAGGAATCAATTATTGGAGTTGGGAATCAATACCAGTAGTGAGGTATCCTCATCATCTGACTCCATATTTTCGTAATCCCACCTTCCAGGCCTTTTGATTTTTTCTTATTCCTGGTACTGCTCCAAATAATCCATTGTGTGTTTTTTTCTTACCTCAAACCTCCTCCCTTTTTTCAACCTCCCAAGTCCTTCTTGCAAATTTCATAAGTACGATTTGGATAAATTTCAACACTACAACATATTTTGATTAGACAGATTTCCTTGCATCACATCTAGAGTGATTTGTAAGGCTATTTGGAACCTGTCTGATTTCTAGAAGAATTCCAAATAGACAAATTGAATTTGGATCTAGATTCCAATCCCATCTGACAATTAGAAATATATCAAACTTTTTCCATTAAGTTTAACGAAATTAGTAATTGCAGTTGGATTCGTACATCAGATCAGAGGTGGAGATAAACCTAATATTGATTACATCTCATCGAATTTCTAGTGGTTAATGATTCAGTTATCCAATCTAGTACAAAAATTAATATCAAACTTCAATAAACAAATCTATATTTAATTTTATAATTTTCGTGGGATTGGCACATTAGATCTACAATACTCATAAATTTATTAGTATTTATATAATCTTGCTTTACACCTTATAAAATAAGGCCCTTAACGGATCAAGTTGAACTGAATTGATCTTCATTGTTTACTAATCGATAATCATGCGTAAAAATTTAGAGCATACATTATGCCCAAACCGAGTGAAACAATGTTATTCTCAAGATTAGTTTCTTGAGCTTCTTTCGATAAAAATCTTTGTTTTCATAAATGTGAATTCTCATGTGAACACCTACTGAATGTGAATTTTCTCAACGATTAGACTGAACCCCACTCTTCAACGACCCCAGAAAGAGATCACAATCCATTTCATTCCTTTTCTCGAATGTCGTGACCGTCCGAAAACATCCGAAATATTTTTCTAAACTTTTTAGGGAATATATTTTTCATTTGATATTAATTGTTTGTATAATGTTCCACAGTTTTCTAAATAAACTAAAGCGGTGTTATTGATGATGTTGAATTATATAGATATATTGTAATCCATTTGATAAAAACACATATATATATATATTAAAAATAAGAAACAAAGAGCATGATCAAGAGTCAACATCTAATTATAAGAAAAGTTTCAAACCATTAAAAAAGTGGGCGATTCAAATGCTATAATCATCCAAAACGTGAAAAACTAGAAATAAATAATATATCATGATTTGAATAAAAGGCCTTTTTTGTTATTTTATTGTTTTTGTCTTTCTTTTTATTTTAGTATTCATTGTATTTTTTTTCTTTTTGTTTTGTACTTAGATGAAGGAAGGTTATTTGACACTTAACAGCATAATTGTAATTAGATTCTTAGCTTTGAGGGAAAGCAACCTCCTTCCTATAAATACTCATATGTAGCTTCATTTGAGGCTTTCTTCCATTTTGAGATATTGAGATTGGAGAGAGTTTAGAGATATTTATCTTTTCTTGATCTCATTTGACGTCATTTAAGTAAATTGGTATCAGAGCCTAGTCGGTTCTATCTGGTTGTTGTTGTTGTTGTTGTTGTTGTTGTAAAATAAAAACTTGTAAACAACATCATGTGTGTCCAAGAAAGATGAACATCTATGTGGTAACTCCTCTCGATCAAATCATGGAGACCTTCAACAAATTGATGGCCGGTGTAGATGAGATTAATACATGAAATCCCCTACCGACAACAACCATTGACCGCCCCCACACCGCCCCGGTAACATCTCTAAACCCTAAGCCTAATTCCCCCAAATCAACCCATTCTATACCTCTACCATAAAAAACCCTAATTTTGCAAACCCTAATTTCAATTAAGACAGCACCACCACCACCAAGGATGGCACCCCACCAACATAGCCCATAGACCGGACCACAAAAAAAGCCAAACTAACCCTACCGACCACAAATCAGTCCCAATCCACATCCAAACCCGTCGTCCCTGTCCCAAAGCCCTATCCCGACCCACGTCCACCCCAAAATCTCCCAATTCAGGCCTTGACCACCTTACAAACCACCAAAAAACAAAATCCCTGCCACTGGGTACCACTTGCAAAGTCGCACAGTCCAAATCCAAAGCCAAACGAGTCGGATCCAGCTGTCGACGGCCCTGACAGCATACTCCGACTTGGTCCACACCCACCGAGGGTCAGACACACTCACCGAGGGTCCCTATGAACTTTCGATTCAATAAGAGACATTTCCAGCACTCCCTTATCCAATTTGTTTTCAAATGGAACCTCCCATGATCGGAAATTTCGACAATCGTGGACATGATCCATGACATTCAAAACGCAAAGGGTTAAAATCAAACTCATCCACAAGAAATGGTAATAATTCCAGTGTTAAACGAATTCAAAACTCATCTTAACCCAAATCTTGAAGAGCAAACCCTAGAATTCCATCCCCCATACATCCTCAATACTCTCGCCCTCCTAAATTCGCAAACCCCTTCCATATACCCTCCTCTACCATTCAAAATATCAACACACCTCCATATACCCTCACCACACCTTACTCCACCCTGTATTCTTGTTTCCACCCAGTCCCGATCAGAAAACCCACACAATTACCCCACCCCCTCAACATGACCACTCCTTACCTAATATCTCCATTTACCCTCGCCGTCATCCATAAAAACACCTTGACCCTCCCCATCTTCCCTGCATGCCCCTCGTTCCATCCATCCCCACCCACCCCACATCGCCTTCCCCATGCTACTGTCACCACCTATTCTTCACACCTCACCAACACTCGGTCACTTGACACATGTACCTCACCCTCATTCTATATAGTATGATTGTTCCATAAATTCCTCACCTGTTGAATCCCATGAGCGGGTATGGGAGTGGATTACTCTACCCCCACATGATGACCCCCCTTCACCCCGACCCCACTCCACTCCAGAGTTTGAGCCACCCCTCCTACTGATTGGCGCACTGATGTCTCTCCTTTTGACTCTATGGGTTTGAAGTTTACTCCATATGTACCTCTCTCCGAGTGTCATTGTTTTTTGTGTTATCAAAAGGGACACGAAATGAACCACTTCCCCTACCTCCAGCTGTTGGTCCCAACTCCACCTCCTTTTCTACCACAAGAGTCCACTCCACCTCATATTCCCCCTCCACCCACCCTTTTACCACCACTACCACCAGCAACTCCTGACCCTCCTCATCCACCGCCTCGAAGATGCCCACAATGAGCATTACTTACTAAGCCTCCGCTAGGTGAGGATGACCTAGATGAAGATGTCATGGACCTATAGGGTTGGACACCATTACACACTGGGTACTTCAGTTACTCTCGAGGATCATTCAGGGTGACATTCGGGTAAATATCCCAATATTTGATGGCCACCTACAGTCTGATGTCATCATTAATTATCTTGCCACCATGGAGGGTATATTTTATTACAAGAGACTGAAAGGTCACCGGTGCGTTCTGCTAGCAACATCCAAATTTCAGGGCTACGTGAGTGTCTGGTGGAATGGCTTGGAACAACACCGTGTTCTTGAGGGCCAGCCTCCTATATAGACTTGGGCAGAGCTTTGTACATAGTTGATGATCTATTTTGTTCACGCTACCTATTAACATGATCTATTTTTGTGAGTCCAATCTCTTCGACAAGACACTGCAGTCTTAGACTACACTGAGCGCTTTCAGCATCTTTGTACTACTGACTAACTTGGTGAGAGCGAGAAACAAAGGATGAGTCGGTATATCCATGGCCTTCAGAGCTATATCCAACATGATCTCACTTTACGTGACATCACCTCCTTTGCCAAGGCAGTGGAGTACGTCACTAAAGTTGACCCCTTCTATCAGTCTCCTCCTCCTAGTGGCCGCTCCACGATAGCTCCTCCAGTACCAGCGACTTTTGATACTCCCGTGACTCCGTCTACTATAGCTGCTCCTACCTCCACCGGAGATTCCACCCCAGCATTCTCTCATTCCTATACTTGATGGTGACACTGAGGTCCTTCCCCTCTGAGTTTGAGGATGATCTCTTTCAGGGTGGGGGGGGGGGGGGGGGGGGAGTGATGTGAATAAAGGGCCTTTTTCATTATTTTGTTATCTTTTGTCTTTCTTTTATTTTTAGTATTCATTGTATTTATTATAAGTTTTTAGAGGAAGGACGGTTATTTGTCACTTAAGGAATAATAGTAATTAGATTCTCAGCTTAGAGGCCAAGCAACCTCCTTCCTATAAATACTCATATGTAGCCTTATTTGAGGCATTCTTCCATTTTGAGACATTGAGACTTGAGAGTTTAGAGTGATTTATCTTTGTTTTCTCCCATTTGACATCATTTACGTCATATACAAGAACTAAAAAACAAGTGATCATAAAAGCAATGGATAAGATAAACATCTAACCAGAAATCAACAAAATAAATTGGATTGTGAGATTTGAAAGAGTTTTTTGGCAGTCTCTTTAAGTAAACACTAGAGGGTGATTCCATCAACAAAGATTGTTTTGCAGGCAATCAGTGAAAGAATAATCATAGCATGGACGTGAGTGTTAGTAACAACAGTTGAGTAATAAGTAGACCCATTGTATTCAGTGTTATTTGGGTATAAGAACTACAATCTGGACTGAAAATGGATGATATCCAATAACTTGCGATGTTACGAGAATCGAAATATCTTTTGATTCATTTCTCTCCAAATCAAATGCTATCAGCGATCTCGAATCATTTGTGCTGCAGAAAATCAATCAGACCCTCACATGCATATGTAACTCATTAAGTTCCAAACGACATAGTTCATTGTTGTTCTTATTATTATTATTATTATTATTATTATTATTATTATTATTATTATTATTATTATTATTATTATTATTATTATTATTATTATTATTATTATTATTATTATTATTATTATTATTATTATTATTATTATTATTATTATTATTATTATTATTATTATTATTATTATTATTATTATTATTATTATTATTATTATTATTATTATTATAATGTTCCTCCATATCTAAAAACTGAGTCTTCCATCATTTCTGATAGAAAGAATAATAATGCCCTTATGGTTAGCATTAGGGGCTTAGGGATCTCTACTATTTCTTGAGTGATGGGGTTCAACACATGAACCCGCCTAAGTAAGGATGAAAAAACTTCCAGAAAATAGGCAACACATAAGAATAAGAAGTTGAAGAAAAGCACACATCTTCCATTACTTTTCATCCAAATTTAAAGAATCTTATAATCCAAAAGGGATGTTCCAATCCAATGTTTATTATACAAAAGATGTTAACCAATACGGATGTAAGAAAGACTTAAATCAGTTCATCCATATCAAAGAAGGAAGCCCTCAACAACAATTTTCTTGAATCATTTTCTTGAACTCTTCGTAGAGGTTCAATGTCAAATTTGAGCCAGTGTACACATTTTTTGGGTTGTCATTTCTCTTTGTATTCTTTACCTTATTTCTTCAGCCTTCTTCGCTCCCAAATTATAGGTCTTTTGAGTAAACTGTCTCTCCTTAATCTCTCTTCCCTAGCTGATAATATAGGACCCGTGGTCATTTAATGATTTTCATTCTCCTGTGGTTTTTGAACTCTTGGACTTCTAATTTTCTTTGGGATTTTCATATCTGAGGATTGTAAACTAGAAGAATTTTTCTTGTTTAGATCTCCCTCTGCCATGTTGAGCAAAAAATTGCTAGAAACGAAAAAGGTTATAATTACATTTATACTCTCAAACGAGTAATATACACATCTAACTATTAATGAACCACATAATTCCGATTATGCAGGCCCGTATTCAAGTAGAGTTTCACGTCTATTGAGTGAAGCGAGTGATGTAATCACAATAAATGACGTACTTCATCCACTTAACATATTTAACTCTTTTCCCACGATTTTTAAGTTCAAGAGTACAGTCATTATAATAAAATGAAAAGTATTTCATGATAATCATCTTCCCACATATTCATATAAAGTAATATGTACCATAAATGAAGACTTTTCCATATATTGATATACTAAGTACAGTACAAAGTATACAATAATCATTCCAAAAGCAAACTGATTTTCCATAAGCCAAAGTTTTATCTAAATTTAACTTTCCATTGTGTCTTCGATTAGTGTTAGGTATGTTGTGTACAATGACAGTTCTCCACTGGCCCACTATGTTGCCTACTGCCCATATCACTAGAATTTCTTAAAAAAAAGCTATGTTTCTTCAACCGTGAACATAAAGAAGCAAATATTGTCATAGCAGTATCCCTAATATTCATGGCTATTGTATTTAATAATAGATTCCTAGTAAGAAAGAAGAAATTAATCCATTAGGCCCACAAACTTAAATGTGGGAATTAAATATCGAATGGTAGCTATTGTAGAAAATAATATCGAACGCTATAATAATTTAAAACGTGGAATTAGAAAGAAATTATAGAACCAATAACTGCATAACAATTTATTAATAAAATAAACGAGTATTATACACATCTAACTAGTAATCAACCACATAAATTCGATTATCAGGTTGAAAACCATTTTTTTGTTGTTTCCGTTGTTAACATGTCAAAGAGTGATTCAATGGATATGATTTTGCCAAAATGAAATGATACAAAATAAAAATAGTGAAAGTCAGGATTTTAATTGGAAAAGTAAATAACTCAATTCAATGACCATATAACACATCTCTACATACCTCATAAATGTTGCAAATCATATATAAGTTGTGAAATAATCATGCACATGAAACATACGTTGAAATATTAAGATGTAAACAATGGTGGTTTTACCAAATGCCTATTGTAATACCCCATATTTTTGCGTGTTTGAATTTAAATAAATTATTATTATTTTAAATTACGCGAGAGAAGTAACTTAATTAAATTGAGTAACAACGTGTTTGGTAAATGTTAACTGAGAGTGAGATATGGATTAATATTATGAATTAAATTTACTAAGTGAATAGTAAATAACGTATGGAAATTATTACGCATAATAGTGAGTGATATTGGCGTAATTAGAATTATCTCAACCAAGAGTCACGTGTAGATTAATTTGAGGTCGAGATGGGATATTTATGCAGAGTGACTCCAATGATGATATCTAGGTCACAGTTCATTCCGAAAGGGTCGAAATAGTCGGAATGGTATACCCGGGGATGTCGATTGAGTCGCAGGTCGATTTTAAGCTAAACCGGGACCATACAAGGGTATTTTGGTAATTTTATATTAAGGGGTTAAGATGCCCATGAATTTGTAAACTCTAAATTAGCTTATAAGGGTTGGAGGCTAGGGTTTAGAGGTAAGAAAACACATAGAAGCCATTAGGTACCAATCTTGGAGCTTAAGGAAGGGTTCTTGAAAAATTCAAAGGAGACTTGCACCACAAACAACCTATGAGTGAGGATTGATAGAGAAGACAATCACATCCTTCACCAAGCCATGAAACAGACCCTAATAATCAAGAGGCAAGTGCTTATTACAATCAATATGAAGTTATAATACCCATGTGACTAGCGTTTCAATTATGGTGATTATTTTGATGATTCTTAGAAGAAAACATTGATTTAAATGCATGTTTGGGTAAGAATTGCATGTAGAAAGATTTTATATCTGTAGAGAATAATAAAGTAGATATTTTGTATGACTATCCACAAATTAAATCTGGGTTTTTGATGTATTATGGTGAAAGAATATAAAACCTAGGGATGATTAAATCCATTATTGAATGTTATTCGTAATGTTTTGATGCAAAAATTAAGTTAGAAATTGTCCTAATACTTATAAAAAGGGTTTGGGATAATTGGTTTAGAGTTTGGTGGAGGAACATGGAATTTATAGGTGTGTTAATGGTGAAAAATGCATCTACGAAATGAAGAAAACGAAGTCCAGAGGGGTGAACCGGTTCGGTTTCCAAAAAAATGTAGAAATCTCCCTTTTTGCATAGGACTCCTAAATTGTTGTCAGGAAACTTTTGTGAGATTGCTAGAATATAATGAGGGATCTATTATATTACAGTAGGCCATGATAGGTTTATGGGAGTTTAGTCGTATCGAGAAAATTAAGACGATGGTTAAATGGGATTAAACATCAACGTAATTAATTCACGAGAATGAGAATGTAATTACGTGAAAGTGTGAATGAGCTTATGGCATGAACCAGTAGGGCGAGAAAGACTTAGCTACTGAAATTATAAAGGGGTAACTAGGGCCTTTAGAGTAGAGAATAAAACTCAATTTAATGCGATAGCAAGATTAATCGTAATTTCAAAGTATGGGAAGTATTCGAGTGATATATACTACGTACGAATAATGATATTTATGTTGTGCGAATACCTACTGATTTTGTATATATAGGCTGTGTGTGTACCTATATGATTGATTATTAGTTAACATACCTACGCTGCTTGCTATCACCGAAGGTTTTCGCGCAGTGGGCGATCCTACCATGACGATTCCACTGAGGTCTGGATTTGTGCCCCAGAACATAGAACTTAGATCAGCTGACTATGTGACGTGTAGTGGTGAGACCGGCGTGTCATTTGGGAACATTAGGTATGTGCGTAGCCCAAAGGCTTAAAACTATGTTCACCGTAATGGTATATATTAGTGTGTAAAATATATACAAATGAGAATATACTACTTGTGCATGAAAGTAGACGTGGTATCCTAAAAGTAAATTAAGTAGAGAAACTTAATTAATTAAGAAAGTCAAAGCATGTAGGAATGTTAATTCCCTTATTTTTATGGTGGTCATTGGAGTGACACTATATATATATATATATATATATATATATATATATATATATATATATATATATATATATATATATATATATCAATGAGAAGAATAGATATATGTGAATATTTTACTTACGTGTGACAGTAGACAGTTAGAGGGTGTATATCTTAAAGAATGAATTAAGTAGTGAAACTTAATCAATGAATTGAGAAGATAAATTAAATGCTAATTTCAACTCTTAATGTACGAGAAATGTTAATTCGATTAGCGTACTGTATGGGTGGTACGGGGACTTATATATGTTGATACTACAGACTGATACTTATGTCTAGTCAGCTTGGGTAGTACATCTTGGTGGGCTAAGTCGAGAACGTTAGGCGTGAACAATAGTTGAGGGGTGAGGATACTCAAGAGAGTGTACGTAACATGTGTAATCAATAACCGATTTTGAATTGTGATAAACTCTTGCTAAATATTTTCAAAATGTTTTGAATACTAACTCGTGCTATACAAATATTTTCAAAACCTTTTAGGTGTCCAGCCACAAGGACGCCAAACGTGATATTTTATTCCAGAGACACGCAGCTGCAGTACAAGTGGATGCTTGCAGGAGTTTTGATTAGATGCTTTATTTCCTCATTTCCTTGTGTAGGATCTATTGGGAGGACTTCAGTATTACCGTTATAATTTGGGAATATTACCCCATTCGTATTTTATTTAGTTATTATCATGTTGGATTTATTTAGTTTGTATTTTAGCCAATGGTTTATTCGGTAACACTTTATTTATCTATATCTTGTGATGGATTAGACTCTTTATTGGTGTATAGTTTTAATTTGTTTTTTCAGATGCTTTTATCTATTTAATGAAAGATAAAATTTGGCACCAGCTTTTGAATACTAGGTGGTTAGTAAAGTTTTAATAAGTTTTCGACAATGATGCAAAGAATCAACCACATGTAAATCATGTTTTAATTTAATAAAGGCCTGATCATCTGGTATTTAATTAGGCGGGGTGTCATAAATGGTTGCAGAGAATCAAGTTCTAGAGCCCTTAGTATTTGGGCTGATTTTCACATTTCAGCTTAACTTCTTTGATGTATAGCCCTAAGATAGGATCGTTGCATTCCTCTACGTATGCAACTTACGTTCTTCTGCTATTAAGTATAGTTGATGTGATTGATATACGAGTTCGGTTGAACTCCATACACCAAGCCATATGGGCCGACCAACAAGGGCTGTTAGATGGACTGCAGGAGGAGAGGAGAGGAAGAAGACATAGAGTGTTCTGAGAACAGTGATTGTGATATAATTCACTATGATTATTATTCAGACAAGTGACGATAAGAAAATCATGTGAGGATAGTAACTCCCCAAACACCATCGTAGAAAATTATGACACAATTTCATACTCACCTAACGTTGTAGGCAAATGGAGAGTCAGGGGGACTCTTTCGACGAGTCACCTGTAAGATTTTGGGAAAGAAAAGAAGTTTGATGAACCGATGGATATAATTAATCCAAAGAAAAGAGTGCAGGATGGAGTGCAGCGACATCTAGGGCTAAATTTAGGGCCAAATTCTTGCTTATGGGAGCAGCATGGTGGTGATAGGAGTGAGTCACCCCATATAAGGAAGTGGTTATAGAATGAATTGAAATACTTGGGGGAAGGGATCATAAGGTCTTACATATTCTATTTCAACAGAGATGCGATTGTAGTTTTGAAACTCATCACAAGGGAGACTAAAAAAGACCGATCTTGAGAGAGATAATGACTTGCTTAGCGAACTTCGTAATCCACGAAGGGGATATGGAGAGCGATGAAAAAGGTCTGTGAGATGATAATGGACTCGTGGGTATAATAAAAAAATATGGATGTGAATTCCGGATAGGATGACTAGTACTAATGTCACTAAGATCATACGTTTATATGTTTACATCAACGCTTCCCAAAGAAGGGAGCCAAGTGAGTAAAATGGATTAAACGGTGATTGTGAAGCATCACATAAGGGTATAGCTAGTAGGGGGCCCATTCCAATGATTAAGAGTAATTGAATTCCTACCAAGTGACGATGGATTCAGTTAAAGTTATTAATGCCAAAAATAAGTTCTACAGGACCAATAGATCCAAAGGGATAATGGGGTAGCAATCGAGACCAAGGCTACCCGGTTTGAGATAAGGACACACATACATGGCCAGTGGGGACATAGACAAGGGGATGATGAAAAAGGGTGTCATATGTGTGGAGAGTATGTCCACATGTATTAAACTTCTCCACAACGAGAAAGTGAGGCCAGTCAGACAAGGAAGTAAATAAAAATGGTACAAGAGGGGCACTATAGCAGTAGGAGCGAGACCCCAGTAGGGGAATTGGGATAAGAGATTTAGGCCCATGAGTTAAGAACCTGAGAGTGGTGGGTTCAGGTAGGACCAACAAAGTCCTCAACATCAATAGCAGCATATCAGTCCCTCGGGGCTATTGGGGCTAAGGAAATGATGGGGAAGGCCAGTAGGGCCAAAGCCAAAGGCAAAAAGAGTTTCTCTCGAAGTCATTATACTTGTGGGTAGAGGGACCATAGAAAGAAGGATTGCCTAAAGCAAGACATGGGGAAACTACAGGATGAGATCCTAGATATACAACAAATCATGGGTTAATCCTGGCGTGAGAGTTAGGCTCAGGGACCAGTTGATCAGGCAATCTAGATTGAAAATGGAGGTATAGTTTTTGATTTATCCTTATGAGCATAGGATACATTTTGGGTGACATGGGTGAATTATAATATTTGATTTCTAAGACTAAAATTCGAGTGTGAGCCGCGTTTAGTGGGTGTTCTGGCGGTATCAGCCTTATATTGAATATTTTAATGTAGGGTAGTTGTACTCTTTAGAGGCGCCTATAAGAGAAAATGTGGGTGCACTAAGAGGATGTTTATATTACATGATAGTGTAACTGCTTTTGAAAATTATGAGAATGGAGTAGACTACTTTTCAAGTCTGGTTAGTGATGGGTGGAGCGATCGTAGATCGTGATAGTGAGATCTTATGTTCATTATTTCAGAGTATGATTGTTTAGGTATCACCTGAAAGAAGGTCGAACCTATATATATGTGTAGACATATTATATTGTATATGAGAATTCAGAGTATATGTTGGAATTATGTGTTTGATCCTACTGAGCTAATGTGATTTAGGGTATATTGGGTTATTGTCGAGTGGAGAGATATAAATCGTTATTGATTTAGCACTGAGCACCTAGTGATAGGAAGAATGTCGTGATGTATGTTGTCTTTTTGTAACATGAGAGTGGACGAGTATACTTTTATGTTAAAAGACGGGGATTTGGGGGTGTATGGAAGCAAGAGGAGAGGGCTATAACTTATGCGTTTTGAAAGCGTAAACCCAATGATAAGAGTTACCCCACTCACGACCTTAAGTTGGCAGTGGTCATTTTTTCTTTGAGGATATAGAGGCACTATCTATTGGGGCAGCAGTTTACTTTGTCCACAGATCATAAGTCACTTCAGTATCTCTTTATGCAGAAGGATCTGAACATGAGGCAGAGATGGTGGCTAGAGTTTATGAATGATTACCAGTTTGAGATACAATATCATCATGGTAAGGCTAACGTGGTTGCAGACGCATTGAGATGATAACCTACTGGAGATTTAGTGGAGGTGTGAAAACAGAAGTAGAGTGAGCATCAACATTACGATGAGATTTCCAGAGCATGCATGGAAGAGTTAGCTATCACTCTAGAGATTATGATGCGGGTAGTGAAAGCTAGGGTCGAGGATCAATTCTATTAGGACAAGGTATGACAGTTGTTAGTCGAGGGGGAGGAGTCTTACTCGATCAGCTCAGAGGGAGGTCTAATGTTTAATGGGAGACTTGTAGTGCCAGAGGATGAGGATTTGAGACATGTAATTTTGACACAGTATCATGGTTCGAGGTATGTGGTATGTTCCAACAGGGATAAGATGTACCAGGATATAAGGAGATAGTACTGGTGGTCGGGTATAAAGAGAGACATAATAGAGTTTCTTTCGAAGTGTGTTAGATGTCAGCTTGTAAAAGTTATCCATTAGCAACCTTCAAGGATGCTACAGCTACTCAAGATTCCTGTGTGGGAGTGGGAAAACATTTTGATGGACTTTATACTGGGTTACTGACATCGCAGAGGGGTCACGATTCCATTTAGGTGATAGTGGATTGGCTTCCCATTTTTTATCAGTTCACACCGATTACGAGATGAGTCAGTTTGGGCAGTTGTTCATCGCAGAGATAGTGAAGTTGCATGGGGTAATGATTAACATTATATCTAATATAGACAAGGTCTTTGTTTCTCACTTTTGGTAGAGTTTTCAGGAGGACACGAGAACAGACTTACGATTAAGTACCGCTTACCACCCACAGACAGACGGGCGGACTAAGAGGGTTGACCAAATGCTGGAAGACATGTTGAGAATGTGAATCCTAGATTTTGGGGAAGGTTGGGAGTGATACCTTCCATTTGTAGAGTTTACGTATAACAACTTTTACTAATTTACTGTCGGTATGTCACCATTTGAGGTTGGCAACCAGGTATTAGTACGGGTATCTCCCATGAAGGGAGTTATGAGATTCAGAAAGAATGGGAAGTTAGCACCAAGGTATGTGGGACCTTCCCTATTATTGAGAGAGTGAGACTGGTAGCATATAGATTGGGTTTATCTGAGCATCTCTAGTGGATACACGACATGTTCCACGTGGCATCGAAGGAGAAGTCCAGGAGGAGCGAGAGGGCTTTGTGTCACATCCCACTCGAGGAGATTGATTTCCAGCCAGACGTATTATATGAGGAGAGACCCATGGCTATTCTGGATCACAAGGAACAAAAGCTACGGCCTAAGGTGGCACCACTAGTCAGAGTTCACCGGGGACACCACAATGTTGATGAATCTATTTGGGAGCGGGAAGTTGACATGCGAGAGCAGTATCAAGAGTTGTTTTTCGCAGGTATGACCTAATTTTGAGGACGAAATTCCTTTGTAATGGGGGAAGTATGTAATACCCAGCATTTCTGTGTATTTGAATTTAATAATTCAGTAAATTAATTAGTATTATTTTAAATTATGCGAGAGAAGTAACTTAATTAAATATAGAAACAATGTGTTTGGTAAATATTAATCGAGAGTGAGATAAGGATTATTATTATGAATTAAATTTACAAAGTGAATAGTAAATAACGTATGGAAATTATTACACATAATAGTGAGTGATATTGGTGTAATTGGAATTATCTCAATCGAGAGTCGCGTGTAGATTAATTTGAGGTCGAGATGGGATATTTATATAGAGTGACTTGGATAATTATCTTGAGGTCACAGTTGATTCCGAAAGGATCGCAATAGTCGGAATAGTATACTCGGGGATGTCGCTTGAGTCACAGGTCGATTTTAAGCTAAATCGGGACCATACGAGGGTATTTTGGTCATTTTATATTAAGGGGTTAAGAGACCTACGAATTTGAAAACTCTAAATCAACTTATAAGGGTTGGAGGCTAGGGTTTAGAGGTTAGAAAATGCAGAGAAGCCATTAGAGACCAATCCTAGAGCTTAAGGAAGGGTTCTTGAGAAATTCAAAAGAGACTTGCACCACAAGCAACCTATGAGTGAGGATTGATATAGAAGGCAATCACATCCTTCACCAAGCCACGAAATCAGACTCGACTGATCAAGAGGCAAGTTTTTATTGCAATCAATATGAAGTTATAATACCCATGTGACTAGGGTTTTAATTATGTTGATTATTTTGATGATTCTTGGAAGAAAAGATTGATTTAAATGCATGTTTTGGTAGGAATTGCATGTAGAAAGATTAGACGGGGGCTTCTTCCCAACATCCTCTTTATTTTTGGCTCCATCAGTAGCTTATTTGGAGGAGCCAATAGCAGCTTTGTCACCCCAAATATTGGGAAACTTCCTCTTCCCCATGGCAGCAGTAAGAGGTAAATCTGAATTTAAAGAAGAGGTGGAAACAACAGGTTCACCACTGCCAGATGCAGTGGCAGAGGATGTGGAGATGGTGTTTTGGTCAAGGTTGATTAAAGGAGAGGGTGCAACAATAGTTTTGTGACCAATGAAGGAGGTGACGGTGTTCCTATATTGCAACAAATATGAGGCGGATCTGGTATGCTCCTCCCCGACTTTCTGGTGAATGCCCCAGATGAATTTCAACTCTCTAACGTTGATATCTCTCTCTTTTGGACACTTTCATTTTCGATCAACTACAATCAAAGTTAACAAGGTATACATCAATATTAGCATTTAGCAGAATATGTAAAGAAAGATAAATGAACAAATGAAACCTATCCCATTGCCACTTGGTAGGCATCTAGGACCATGGTACTCTGCATTCCCAGTAAAAGGAGCATATTGCCAATTTTTAACAATTCCTCCATGCTCAAAGTAATCTCTATTGGAGTCAGGAATATTAACTACTAATCCTTTGTTCACAACCCCAGTTTTAAAAAAGAAAGTGGTATCACTAGTTACCCATTTATAGAAAAACATAATTTATGGGATCCCTAGATGAGTCCCATGGAGTTGATTTAATATATATACCCCATTAACTACCCTTCAGGTATTGGGGGCTACCTTATCTGGAATGACATCAAAATATGGGCAAAATTCAAGACAAAATGGTTTTGGGGGAAAGGTAAACCCACATTCAGTGATAAAAATGGAGGGAAACCAGTGACCCTCAGCTAATGATAAAAGATCAGTGGACAAACTGGGATGTTTTAGTTCTACCCATGAAGGGATATTCCATTCATTTCTAAATTCTTCAAGAGAAGTAACAGGATACACCATGATTTATAAAGAAGAAAAGGAGAAAATAAAATATTCTTACAGAATTTAAGGATTCAGCAAGAACTAAAGAACACATAATGATCGCACGAGAGAGAGAGAGAGAGAGAGAGAGAGAGAGAGAGAGAGAGAGAGAGAGAGAGAGAGAGATTGAAGACACAATGACAGAAAAAACTCAAAAATTTTGAGGTAAGAGACAAATGTGGCTTTTCCCGCCTTTATATGTTGCCTTAAAAATGGGAAAGGTAATGATTAAAAGGAAACGTCGATTGAACCGTTGGCAGCTAAAGACAAAATTGACATATTTACCCAAAAACAATTCGTTAAAGTTGTGGATAATTACAAAAATACCATCCACATTATGTGCCGAGAGTTAAAGTCATTAAATTTACAAGTATGGGAAGTCGGTAACCGACCAAACCTCAAAATTAATTCCGGAGCAACTTTAAGAGCTAAATGTTCCATACTCTGGTAAAAACCTCAAGCATGAAACATTGGGGGCTTATGTTGATGCAAAAAATTATCCTGATACGTGGACCATTCATGTATGAACACGTGTTATCCATATGGTCATTAATCCAGGTCAACAAGGAAGACCGACCAACACTGACAGTAAATCGCCAATGGTTGTATATATTACTAACATTGTACATATGTAAATGCCTATGTTATAAATTCATTCCATCATTTAATATTCCGACTCTTATATACCCTCAGGGGTTATAAATACATTGTAAACCCTACATCCAAGGGGGACAAATGAAAAATGAGACAAGAGGCCATTGAATTAACCCAAGGCAATATATAATAGTGGACGTAGGCTTTCCTTTTTCAGCTGAACCACTTTTAAAATCCTTTGTCTCTTTTTCCTATATTTATCTGTGAACAATTAATTAGATCAATATAGTTTTTTGCATCAACAATAATCAATGAAAGCAGGCTTGTAGAGACCCAAGTCATCCTCTAAAATAGAAACTCCAACATATGTGCAAATACTAGAAATGAGGAGCCTATAGGGAAGAACAGTGCGGACAGTGGTGGTACTAATGATGGTAATAATGGACATCACTTGGAACATGATAGTGGGAAAATCGATGTTCCACCCCTGGGATGAAGCATTCATGAAATAAAAAACCAATTTATGTATGATTTATCCTTAGGTTGATCGAGGATGACAAAAACTTATTAAGAATGCCGAAGGCAGTGTAAAGCTGATGATGATACACAGTAGAGACAACCGGAGGGATCTCCCAGAATCACTAGCGGAGAATCTCCTCAGATAATGGACTATCATCACCCAGCTGGGGGAAAATAGCGTTAGTGACGCATGGAATGTAGAGACTCGGCTATCAGATCAGTGGTGACGAGAAGAGGAACGCCATGAACAATAGATTGAATCCCTATTGGAGCATGGATGGCATGGTAAAAGAACTCTATGAAAATGTCAGGATAGACCACATCATAAGACTCAAATAAGGAATCCCATACCCTACCTAACATCCAAATAGGAATGGATAATTGGTCGAACGTAAAGACCACAAAAACTCACTCCCTAACAACTACACGGATATAAAGTCCGAGCATACAATAGTTCTCGTAATCGATAGTGGTCGCCCATCTCACAACAGAGAAGGGAGGGTGGTGAGTCCGAACTCACTGGGTGTGAGAGGACATTGGCAACTCATTTAGACGACCAGATGGGGCACCACGATGTTTAGGAGGCATAGCTACCAAAAATAATATAGCGCAGTGTAAGGAAAGAACGGTGTAAAATATCCCTAAACCCAAATGACTACGAACCTATCTCCGTACACATTTCCAACTGAACCACCGCGTACACCAATCACAACAGCACTACGAACAATCAGATAAATAAACTTCAATAAATGTAACCCATCAAAAAGACATATGTGTAGGTATCCAAAAAAAATCCAAAGAAACATATATAGCAGAAAAAAATTTAACAACAGATTTCTTAGATATATTGGGAACAGGGCACAAAAAAAATCCTCAAAGAGTATAGCAGCCCTAACCCGAAATTTTTGAGATAAAACACCATAAAAGTATCAATAGTAACTAAGTAAACTATTTATGTGTTTAAATCAAAAAAATCAGACAACCTATAAGGATGTTTGATTCCAAACATATAGACCAAGAAATGATACACAACAGTAGTAAAAAATCATTATAAATTAAGTATATATTTCTTTCATCTAAAATGAGGAATCAAATATCATCAAAAACCCAAATAATCAAGACCAATACTAACAAAAATCAGAAAATACCTCGAAACAGTGAGTCACAAACTCTATGTGACAAAATGGGGACAAAAATGGTGACAATGTCTGAAATCTGAGCTTCAACTCAAAAAAAATACACGACTCAGAACCCCAAAAGAGGTTTCCAAACTCCAATCAACCTCAAGTATGGAGCAAGATGGCGAGAACACGAACAAAAAAATGAAAGCTTAATCAGACCACGAAGTCAGTGATAAAAAATGGAGTAAACATAGGCTTCGAGTATGAAAAATTAAGGTTTTTTGAAAAATCGCACAATCTGATCGTTCTAACAGAGAAAGAGAAAAGGAAATAAGAAATAAAGACGTCGACTGGGCGATATAACCAAGAAACCCTAATGTCGCCCGAACATTGAAGTTGCCTCTCGAACGAAGAGCAACGTCGTTGGAATGACATTATCGCTCGATAATAGTTCTCGCTCGAACGATTTATGGGTTTTGCTTGAGCGACAAGAAGAAACTTACTTAAAAAACTCAAAATATGATAAGGTTTTATCCTGTGAATTTTTTTCATAAAAAGGTTACTGGAAAGGCCAAACAGTACTAAAACAGAAAAAAAAATTAGAAACGATGTTAGTTACATGCTAACATAGTATCGATGTGCTGAAACATGGTTATGGAGTGTATGGGCGTGAACTACAACAAATGAGTCACAATATTAACCCGTCGAAACGTTGAAGAAGTTCTAATTGATAGAGAAATATCATCAAACTTCATTTTAGCCATACGTGACAATTAAAGTATGAACTAAATGAATTCAACGATCAAGCATACATATGAATGCAGAATTTTGACGATTTTACCCACAATAACATGATGATACGATTTTTTAATGTTGGGATTCGTGGTGCAAACCTATTTGAATTATCCATCCAAACTCCCAAGTAGGTGTGAAACGACGAGTGGGGGTTTTGGGAAACGTAACGAACTTATTCTTAGACTTTCTAGGGGTGTTTTTAAGATTGTAGAAAAATTGTCTAAGATTACCTCTCCTACCGCAATGAGTTCAAGTGTAGATATGGCGGGGAGTGTTTTCTATCGGACGATTATTCCAAACGTTCCTAGGTGGTTCTCTCTTAATGTTCCTAAGAAGCTCTCTCCTAACAATCCTAAGTGGCTCTCTTGCTTGCATGGATTTGGCTTTGGGAATAGATGTTACATTTATCGAAGTCAATACCACACCTATTATATTTTTTTTGGACGATTCCTATGATTTTGTGTAACTTTTCGGGCCTAGCTTCCGAATCAAATTTAACCCTAAGCGAATCTCTCAATCTCTCCTCAAGCTCACATATCCTCAACTCAAGTAAATGCCTAGAATTCTCAAACTCAATTAATTTCTTTTTCATAGCCTCCATCAACCCTCGAAGACTATCTCGCTCACCCTCGACATATTTTAGATTCTCTCAAATTTTCTTCTCATGCTCCCTGTTAACGTAAAAATTCTCCATCTATGAGGACCAATCAGAAAAGGACACATGTCATCCTACGTGGCAATATTCGACATCCGAGGAGAGTTGGTCGGCACCCGAGGAGTGTTAGTAGGCACTCGAGGAGAGTTGGTCAGTACTCGAGGAGATTTAGTCAGCACCCTAGGAGAGTTGGTCGGCACCCGAGGAGAGTTAGTCGGCACCCGAGGAGAGTTGGTCGGCATACCAACCAGGAAGATCAAAGGATAACTATGCATTTAATGTGCATTAATGAAGATGACAGCACATTCAATGAGCCTTAATGTACATTTATACTGTATTAATAGATGACAACACATAGCATACCAAGCAATTCAACAAGTAGATTCATTGAATGTAGACATAAATGTCTACATACAATGAATCTCTTTATCTCCCATCACTATAAATACATGTATTCCCTTAGCCAAAAGGGGGGAGAACCAAGAAACTCCATACACAAGATACACATCCTTTCTCTCTCTACACCCTATGGTGCTATTGTAAACCCCTGGGAATAAAATAACAGTGGACGTAGGCTTTATTCATAGTCGAACCACTTTAAAAATCTTTGTCTCTCATGTGCTTGATTGGATTGTTTTTATCTATTTATCTGTGATCATAAAAATAGGATTCGGTCCAGTTTTTTGCATCAACAGATTGGCGCTGTCTGTGGGAACGTGTTACAAACATTGTTCTCCATCAAAAGCTAAGTTTTTTATTTTCTCTACGTATAATAAATTATATGTTGTACATACATACATACATCTTTTGATTCAGTCATGCTTTTTATGTTTATAAACATAAATTAGTTGTCCAATTTTTCATTTATCAAATCTGCAAAATATTGCAAATCACGACTTTATATTCATAAATTAGTGGATCGATTTTTATTTCCAAATATGAATAAACGAAAAATTTCATAATCACAAGTCCGTTAAAAATTCTATGGAGATACGTTTATATACATCATATTTTTATGAGAACACGAGATATTTTAATTTCTCATATTATCTGACACGAAATAAACATCAGAGAATTTTTCTCATTGTAAACTTTTTCTGCATAAATCGATATCTGATTCTTATACATCTTGACTTGAAACCCTCATCAAAATTGATAAAGTAAAAGGGATCACTAATTTAAATCGAATCTGGAAATTGAACCGGTAAAACCAAATATATATATATATATATATATATATATATATATATATATATATATATATATATATATATATATATATATATCGATAAAGTTCTATGGAGGGCTGAATCGACACATGAGATTTCAAAACTAGGGCACAAACTCAAAGATGTATTACAGAGCATCAAAATACAGTAAAAAACTGAAATAGTGTACTGAAATCGTCAATGGATTGGCAGCGAGTGGAATTAAATCCACCTGAGTAATTAGTTTATGTGCCAATTTACAAACCATATGTATACGGACTGAGATTCTTTAGAAGAATCTCGTTCAGACAGACCGACTTTGCAAAGCAGGGAATCATTCATCTTATTAATTGGATCTGGATATGGTCCACTTACATAATCAAAGGCTACTTTCTCAACCAACATGAGCATTATACAAGAGTTTCTATACAGGTTTCTAGCATGAATTATTTGTCAAACAACTTATTACAGGCTACGGTTATGTTCGGAGATCGCCCATGGGTCGCTATTTGTTATCCGGTCGTAGATCCGGACCACTTATTATTTGTTGGCTTCAATATCAGATATTATAGGACGACTACTGTCAACAAAAATTATTCTTGGTCGGAGGCATACCCATCCTTGATCGATGACCATTAATTGCAAAATATTGGTCGGCACCGCTCGATATTGCTCGTCTCCCAAAATAAAACATAGATAAAGTTTTTAGAAATCAGACCTGTAGGTCGGCGAATCTTACTCCCAACTATTCTTGGCCAGTAATTTCACCGGACCCTTGGTCGACAGAGCACCTATTGAATAACGGTGAAATATAGTCTTGATCGACATCATTTTGTTGGTCAGCAACTCAAATTACTCCCAGACTCGGTGATAGGCTATGAGGATCCACCAGCAACATTGGACTAGATCGGGAGCACCTCGGTGGTTGTTGGAAAATAAGAACACTTGGTTGGAGAACACTTGGTCGGAGAATATTTCTGGTCTTATGTGTTAGTCGGTAATCTCACCGGATCATTTTTATTGGTCGCCAAAATCAATCAGCAATATTTGCATTAATCATCACCTCCAATTTCTTGGTCGGAAGTATCCATTAGTTGGTCGGCAACATAAAAAGCCTCTACATATGTTGGTCGGAAAGTTTTGGCCAGGAATGAGATTGGCAAACAGATAGTTTTTCTAATTTGACTTTGTCAGTATAGGCATTTGAAGTTTTTGTTTCTTACCCCAACTAATTTTGATTTTTTAACAGTTGTTGATAAAAAACAATACGACCTGCTGAAATAATTTTGTGAAAACCAACTTATTTTTAGTATTGGGATTGCAAATAATGTTGCAAATATTCGGAACCAAACCTTATGATATATAGTTGATAAAAATTTGCTCATATTGCCACACATTTGGCACAAAACATTTTATTTCATTTTTTGAAATTTTTATTGCCTTGTGTGTGAGCTAATACATATCATATATTGTTTGGCTGAACAATTATTCTCATGATGATGACTATTTGATTTAGCCTTTGCAGATGTTCGAGCAAGTTATTGATTTTTACAGGTACAAGATTCAGTGCCGACGAATGCTCGGAAACAATCTTAAACTTCTGAAAAATATTGTCATTGCTCGGCATTATGAAATTTTACCTCAATGAGCATCTATTTCTACTCGGCAGTTCTCATACACTTGGTCGGCATCAAGTTGTCAACAATCCTCCACCGAATTTCAGTTTACCAATTTCAGTCATCAACAAAGAACGGTTGAAAAACTTCTGGCATAGGTCGGCTGTAAAAGGTCGGGGCACCTCATAATTGCAAGTATGGCCGAATGATTGTTTGTAGGTCGACAACCAATACTATAACAATAAACATCACCAGCACCAATTGTGTTGGTCCACGATATATAGCTAGTCGGAAAAATCAAATGTTGGTCGGAGGCATTTCATTATGATCGGCGATGGATATTATGCAGTTTGAGGAGTTCCCGAGCTCCCATTCGTTGATCGGCTACATCTATTTCTACTCGGATGTACCTATTGTTGGTCGGCGTGTATATAGTTGGTCGAGAAAACCTATTGTTGGTCAGCAACATCTCAACCTGGGTCGGAGGCAGTAGAAAGCTAATACCAGAATTGAAAATTGACAATTCCTTTGGTTCTCTCTTTTTTATTTTGACAAAATCACTACTTCACTGCCAAAGGACAAGACTATCCCCTTATTTTTATCCTTATCCTTTATTAATTCAAAACATGAAATTCCTACTTGAAAAATTAAAATGCATACTTGGTTATTTTCTAATCCACAGAAACTTTATGTGAAAAATATTTCAAGACCAAAAAATTATATTTGAACATTTATTGAATTTCAAATAATTCCTAAAGTGATAAATAATTTCTAAAAAATCAATTTATATTTGGTGTTTTACTTAGAATTAAAATGCCTAGCATTTTTATCAAAATTTGCTCATGAAATACGAGTGGCACCAAAATATTATTTCATATTTTGAAATTTTTATTATTTTATACTGATACACGTCACATATTGTTTGGCTAAATAATTATTCTCATGATAATAATTATTTTCTCTAGTCTCGACAGGTGCTCGGGCAGCTTATTAAAATTTCATAGGGACGAGATTCAATCCCGAAGAAAGCTCAGCCACAATCTTAACCCTCTGGAAACTATTATTGCTCGACATGAGGCCATTTTGTCTCGACAGATCAAGCAGACATATATTATTTCATATTTTAAAATTGATATTTTTATTGCCCGAGCAAATACATATCATATATTCATTATATTGACTAGATTATTCTCATTATAACTAATCAATTCAGTCTACACATATGGTAGGGCAAGTTATTAATTTTTACAGGTACATGATTCAGTGCCAACGAATGCTCGAAAATATTCTTATGTTCTGAAAAATATTATCATTACTCGGCATTATGAAGTTTTATCTCAGCGAGGCATTATATATTTTATTATTGCTCGGAGATATCGGCTCAAGCACAAATTATTCTATATATCCCTTGGGATTCATATTATATATTCATCTCAACATGGAACTCGGCGAGATACTCATTATCATATTCAGCTCCGAGGAAGAACTATAAACATTTATTATATTTCACCTCCAACGGATGGTTGGTCGGGGTAATTCTTATTTATATTCAGGCCCGGCAAATTACTTGGCCATTTTCTTATATTCTGGAAAATATCATTCTTATTCGGCATTATGCAATGTTGCCTCGACAGATCAGCAAGACAGTTTATTATTATTCTAAATCATTATTTATGTCTATGCATATTTATTATATCTTATTCCCAACAATCTGTTGGTCAGCTCCGAGGAGGTCTCCAGCATTTATTACATCTTATTCCCAACAATCTGTTGGTCAGCTCCGAGGAGGTCTCCAGCATTTATTATATCTTATTCCCAACAATCTATTAGTCAGCTCCAAGGAGGTCTCCAGCATTTATTATATCTTATTCCCAACAATCTGTTGGTCATCTCCGAGAAAGTCTCTAGCATTTATTATCAATTACCACCAACTCCGGTTGGCCGGGAACCAAATCCAACTCCGGTTGGTCAATAAAATCCAACTCCGGTTGGTAGATAAAATCCAACTCCGATTGGTCAATAAAATCCAACTCCGGTTGGTAGATAAAATCCAACTCCGGTTGGTGAATAAAATCCAACTCCGGTTGGTAGATAAAATCCAACTCCGGTTGGTAGATAAAATCCAACTCCGGTTGGTCGATAAATCTCATTCAAAGTTCATATTCCACACTTGGGGGCTTCTATTATAGATATAGTTGTTCATTCGGTGGCACATTCTCATAACATCATGCAGTCGAGCATCAAATTCAACTCCACAAACTCATATGGTCGGGGCCCCGACCAATCGTTATTCAGGAGTTGTTTTTCTTGCTCAGGAATTAGTTTTGATATTGAAGTTCGGAGGTTATTGAATTTCAGGAGGTATTCAGAAGTTCAGGAGGTGCATTCAGAAGTTCAGGAGGCATATTCAGGAGTTATTACGCACATGCTATTGAAGTTCAAAAGTCAAATTTATCATCTATAACACTGAGATCTTTACTACTACTATCCTGACCAATAATAAAAAAGAAGTTGTATGAAAATGTTTCGAAGTCCACCACTAGCTTGGTACATTGAAGAATTGGGTTCAAAATCTAGAATGTTACTCGACAAGGTATTTAGAGGACCATAAATCAGAAGAATCAAGCACATAAAGTTAGCAGTCAGTTGCTCGACACAGGAGGCAGTTGGTCGGCTAGCAAACCAATCAACATACTTGAAGATTATGACAAGCTACAAGTTGCATACTTGGCATGGATGCATCCGAATTCCCAGGGGTGATACATAGCACACGTTCGCTTGACGAACGGAGTTCCTCAAAAGAGATACTAGCAACCATCGATCATCCTGCATCATATGTCAACCAGGAGATAGTGCACTTTATGTTGAACAAATCAAGAAGATAGATCAAGAATTTCACGAGCAACGAGCAACACTGCAAAATAAATACTCCATCCATTCAGTAAACCATCGAGCATGGAGCATTGGTGGCTTCTGTTAACGCAAAAATTCTCCATCTACGAGGACCAATCAGACAAGGACACATGTCATCCTATGCGGCAATATTCGACATCTGAGGAGAGTTGGTCGGCACCCGAGGAGTGTTATTCAGCACCCGAGGAGAGTTGGTCAGTACCCGAGGATAATTAGTCAGCACCCGAGGAGAGTTAGTCAGTAGGTGAAAGACGTGGGTAAATTGAAATAATCAGAGAAAGTTGGCGAAAATGGGGGAAAAGTATGCATGTTTTTTCTATGATATAAACTGTTTTTGATTGATTTTCAATATATAATTATTAGGGAAAAAAACACTACATATGAAACAGATGCTAAGTTCATAAGATATGTATCACGGTGGAATTTATGGAGAATAATAGACCCACATCCCACATGGACCAACTAGAGAGAAAATAGTTATTTGTCCTTAAAAGACATTACAGAGGGACTTTGGTAGCCTGACCTGTAATTTTGATTGCTGTAACACACTAACTAGTGTCCCCCACCACCAAAATTAAAAAAGATTAATAAAACTGAACTGTGACTGACTCAAAGGAGGTGTTTGGCAATGAAGGAAAATCAATTTTGCTAATGAGGACTGGCCTTTCATAATAGTCGAACAGGCAGTATTTCCATAAGGACAACTTTTCCTCAAAATGCAACTGAATACTGTAATCAAACCATAATGTATGGAAGGATTTCAAATTTTACCCTAAATTCTTTACCAAAATTAACTTAGATATTGTAGAAATCTCTAAGGGAACCAAACTTATCAGAATAAAAGAGCAGTATGTATGGTGTTTCGTGTCGTATTATCATAAGGAGTGTTAGTCAACCGCAACCCAATTTATTTACTATTTGTGTCAAATGATCTAATACTAACCCGGCTTATTTCCAGATGGTGTTGTGGTCAAACTGATACGCGTAACTTATTAACTCAAACATAAGACTAATATTCACTTCTCTTTTAATCAATCACATTACTTTTAAATACTAGCCACAAATAATTACAATATCATCTAATTCCACAAGAATTTTGTATAGTATTGATACAGATATAAAAAATAATTGATGCATTCTCCATGGAATATATGTTAAACAAGGCTATTCGATTCTTCTCATCTTGTTTGTTGTTTACTCTAGCTCAACCCATTTATTTTCTTTGTTGGTAGTTCGTGTCAAGATATGGCCAACCGTAATTTGCTATCTTCGTGACAGATTGGAGTCGTGTTATTTTGTCAAGTAAAAAATCGTCGATCAAATATTATAAAGCTTGCTTCCAAAAATAAAGTAAAAGTACATAGAATAAAGCCATATTGAAACAAAATCTTTGATAGGATAAAAAATCGAATAGTATAAATTGAGTGGGTTGACCCATAAAATCATTAGATTTTTACAAACAAATTTGAGAAGGTAAAGAAAGAGTACGATTTTTTTTTCTCTAACCCCAAATAGAAATAGAATCTATTCTTATCATCCGATGGTATTTTACATATTAGGCATCTTCTGTTTTCCTTCTATGCTAATTAGTTTATTTAAATACTCATCATCCCAAATTAATTGTCCCTATTCACAAATGAGAGTTTTTAATTATACACTCGAGCGGCATACCAACCAGGAAGATCAAAGGATAACTATGCATTTAATGTGCATTAATGAAGATGACAGCGCATTCAATGAGCCTTAATGTACATTTATACTTTATTAATAGATGAAAACACATAGCATACTAAGCAATTCAACAATTAGATTCATTGAATGTAGACATAAATGTCTACATACAATGAATCTCTTTATCTCCCATCACTATAAATACATGTATTCCCTTAGCCAAAAAGGGGGAGAACCAAGAAACTCCATACACAAGATACACATCCTTTCTCTCTCTACACCCTATGGTGCTATTGTAAACCCCTGGGAATAAAATAACAGTGGACGTAGGCTTTATTCATAGCCGAACCACTTTAAAAATCTTTGTCTCTCATGTGCTTGATTGGATTGTTTTTATCTATTTATCTATGATCATAAAAATGGGATTCGGTCCAGTTTTTTGCATCAACACTCCCAAAGTTCCTCAATTAAAGTATTGGATTTAATATTTTGAGTGGCACATTCTTTCAATTTAGCTTCTAGCTTCAAGTTTTCCTTTTTTACTTATAAGGTTTCTTCGTATAATTCAAGAAAGGAAATTTGGAAGTCTCTCTTATCCTCACTCTCATCCTCACTCACCTCATCCTCACTTTCTAGGGCATCACAACTTGTGGTTGTGGAAGAATCATGCAAAAGTATGTCGTCATCACTCACATGCGCTACACCAAAACTGGGATAATGGTCACGGACTTTATCCCTGACCAGGAAGGGTGGCTCGTGAATTTCGTCCATGTCCAGATCTGACGTGACCAATTCTGGTGGCCATGAACAAAATCCCTGACCCAGAGTCTAGTCACGGATCCCCCATAGTCACAAATGTGGCCACAACCCATAGCCCTGACCCAAATTGTATGGGTGGTCACGCCACAAATCCGTGTGCATATCACGATTAAAGATCAGGTGGTCAGGAAATTCCACCGTGACTAGTTCTATGTGCCATCCATCTTTGTTATGGATTAAGGTCGTGACCAAACTTAATGTATACATGATATTGTCACGGCTTAAGGCAGTGACCATCCTTGTTGTGCATAAAATATTATCACGGCTTTGGGCCGTGACTATACTTACTGTGCACAAAATATTGTTGCCGCTTTAGGTTGTGACCAGTTTTATAATAATAATAATAAAAAAATCCTCGAATCAGGAGCCTAATCGGTCAGTTGCTGCAAGTGATCCTTTGGTGACATCGAGGAGGTCCTGTGACCTCAAATTGGGGGTCCCGTGCTCTCAAATTGAGGGGTCCCGTGACTAGGCAGTCATGGCACCCTTGTAGGCATTCTGAAATATGGGTCTTGCTCTCAAAAAGGAGGATCCCGTGACCACGCGGTCGGATCGTGAGGGCTATGTTGGTCCCGTGCGAGGTGTTGGCGCCGCTCACGGGTCCGTTTGGGGAGCAGTAAGGGGTTTGGTCCCCCGACGGCACCTTTTCAAGCCTAAGTGTGGATACTCTCTGTTATGGGTCATGCTCTCAAACCAGGGGTCCCATGGCCATGTGGTCGGCTCGTGCGGGCTACATTGGTCCTGTGCAAGGTATTAACGCCGCTCACAGGACCGTTTGGGGGGCGCTAAGGGGTTTCTCCCCCCGAAAGCACCTTTTCAAGCCTAAGTGTGGATATTCTCTATTTTAGGTCGTGCTCTCAAACCAGGAGTCCTGTGGCCACGCGATTGGCTCGTATGGTCTATATTGGTCCCGTACAAGGTGTTGGCGTCGCTCATGGGGTCATTTGGGGGGCGCTAAGGGGTTTCGCCCCCCCCCCCCGACGGCACCTTTTCAAGCCTAAGTGTGGATATTCTCTATTTTGGGTCGTGCTCTCAAACCTGGGATCCTGTGGCCACGTGATCGACTCGTGTGGTCTACATTGGTCCCATACGAGGTGTTGGTGATGCTCACGGGGCCATTTGGGGCACGGTAAGGCGTTTCTCCCCCCGACGGAACCTTTTTAAGCCTAAGAGTGGATATTCTCTGTTTTGGGTTGTGCTCTCAAACCAGGGTCCCGTGGACTCGTGCACATGCCCTAAAATCAGTTGTCGTTGAATTTCCCCTTTGATTTTGAGAAATTTAATTTTTGTTCTTCCTACAGGTAAATTGTAGAGTTTAGATCGTAAGATATAAAATACATATAATCAAAGAAGATGAATTCAATAGATACTCATTCTCTCCATTCTTTGACTCCATCTTGTGATTCGAAGACATAACGAGGTGCTTGCTCGTATTATATATTTGTGAGTTTCAACTCTTTAGGTTTCCCAAATGGTACTTTATCCTCAAACTCATCAGGTTCCTCAATCACTCCTCCTCTACAAGGATTAAACCTCTTCACCTCTTATTCAGGAACATATTCCCTAGCATATAACGATGATTCCACAGTTACGTATTCTTCAGCAATTGACCCTCCAATATATCGTGTATTATTTATGTAATCTTTGAAAGTTTTCATCAAGCACTCAAAAGGATACATCCAACGATACCTAACGGGACCACATAATAAAGCTTCATCGCATAAATGCATAAGCAAGTGGATGCTGATATCGAAGAACGATGCAGGAAAATATTTCTCAAATACACAAAATGCCTCGGCTATAGTTGATTTTGCAGCTCTAATGTGCCTTCTGTTTACCATTTTTTCACAAACTAGGGTAAAACACAAACTGATTTGCATAATTTCTCGATGGAGATCTTTGTGTTCAGAGAAGAAATGCCGAAATAACAGAGGGATTAATTGGATGATTACATGACAGTCATGAGACTTGCACTGTTGTAAGTCATTTTCTTGGTAGTTAACGACCCTACCTAAATTACCAGAATAACCAATTGGAGTATTCAAGTTAAACAACGTGCCTAAGAGGATCTTCTTCTCACTAGTAGTCAAAGTTAAAGCAGCCAGAGGGGTAGAAATTCTTCCTGTTGTAGGATCATTTTTTAACCAGAGTTTCTTCTTTAGCTTGATATCCTGTAGATCTCGATGGGCCCGCTCTCCATCTTTGGACTGACATCCACTCAGACATGTTCCTATCAGATGTTCTGCAACATTCTTCTCTGTGTGCATCACATCAATTACATTCCTTACACGATGATCTTTCCAATATAACACATAAAAAAATATTAATCGTATGGACCATGGTTTTTCTTTAGTAGGGTCGTTAGGATATCCCCTTGCTTTATGCTTCATGTTTACAAACTTGGGGTATTTGCCTACGTACATATTCCCCGCAGTCACAGTCGCCGCCTTCTCCTCAATCTACTGACCAAAAAGCCGTGCATGTTGCATCTGACGCTCGTGACCAATAGGATAAAAGTTAGACTTGTCATTCCTGAAAGGGTGAGTGATCGGCAGAAATCTACAATGAACCGTGTAACTCATCTTACTACTATGTTGTAGCCAAATGGATCCTGTTTCCTCCCCACATATGGGACATCCATAATAACCATGAACATTACAACCAAATAAGGTCCCATAAGTAGGAAGGCCGTGGATTTCCCACATCACCATTGCTTTAAGTGTGAACTCTTCACCCTTGTCAGAGTCAAACATCATCACGCCTTTATCACATAACTATTTAAACTCTTCGATTAATGGGTCTTAGAATATATCAATATCATCACCCGGAGCCTTCGGCCCGGGTATCAATAAAGATAATAACGTGAACTCCTATCTCATGCACAATGTTGGAGGGAGACTTAAAGGCTCTATTAGAACTGGATAATAACTTTGACTAATGCTTAAATTACCTAAAGGGTTAAACCCATCAGTTGAGATTGCAAGACAAACGTTAAGTGGTTCTTTTGCAAATTCATGGTGTCGTGCATTTGAAATTTTCCAGACGAGTGAATCAACCAGATGACGCGTCATATTCCCACCCACCTTGCATCGAACATGCCATGTCATGGCATCCGCTATCCACGGTACACTAAAAAATCGTTTTAACCGTGTCCCAAGTCCAAAATACTTCAAAACCTTTTGTGGTACTTGCAAACTCTTTTGGTATTTTGTAGGTTTGTCATTTACAGTCTCACAAACGACATATCTAGGCTCACCGCATACTGTACATTCATCCTTCTCTCCGTGTTCGTTGCGATACAATATGAAATCATAATTGCATGCATAAAGAGATTTTTATTTCAATCCCAAACCCTTCAATATCTTCTTCATGGTAGGATAATTGTCTGGTAACGTGTTCTCATTTGGGAGAATTTATTTAACCCACTTAAGAATTTCGGTTATGCTGTTCCCAGACAAGCCAAATTGACTCTTTAAGTTATGTGTAAAAACATAATTGTGTGATAATTGATTAAATTCTCAAGTTTCCAAGTAAACCTTATTTAATTGGAGTCTATTTGTAAACCAAATAAATTCATCCCCTAAACATGCATCTATGTGTGTGCATGTGTCAAACCATAAATAGATAAAGCATGTGACACAAATATTAAGGAAAAATCCCTGAAGTGCAAAACCTTTTATTTCTAGAACTTTGAAGAATTCACAAGACCATTGACTTACATACAACCTGATAATCACCCACAAGTGTAACGCGTAGTGTCTTCGTCAAAACCTCCAAAGCAAAGGCTAGAAATAACGTTGGCTGAAATATCCCGCAAGAACTCTAGGTGGTTAGCAATGAAGAAGAAAATGGCTTCTCCACAAATGTGAACTTTACAAGGACTCCCTCCACAATAGCACATAGCTGTCATTTGTAGAGTTTTCCCCACAAAGATTAAACCACAACACAATGTTCTTAAACACCAAAAATAATTCACCAAAGCATATTGGCATTTTTGTGAATTGTAAACAAAAAGGGATTAACCCTAAAAGAAGAAGCCAAAAGTATTCTGCCTTCGAAGTTTTTCTATTCTGTAAAACGCTGGGACTTCTGAAAGAAAACGATGCCATTTAATGAGTACTTATAATAAAAACATGTTGCCTTGAAATACGAGCTCATTCGAACGAGATGAGGGTATCGCGCCAACGGGGACAGATGTCGTTTGAACGACATCGCGCGACACTACCATGCCGTTCGAATGACGTACAAATGTCGTTTGAACGACTGTTGCGTCAAACAATTAATATTTTAATGTCCACTCCAATACTTAGAAAAAAATACTCATTCTAAAATTTTGACAAAAAAGTCTGCTCCAACACTTAGAAAATATTTTGTAAAAATATCCCAAAAGATGTAAGTGGAAAGTTAAGGTATTTAAAACAAAACCTTACCAAAGTAAACTTCGCAAAGTCTTTTTGATGAAGAACTTGATATTCGTATCCGTCTTTGATGCTTGAATGTTCTTGAAATCTCTTTGACGGTGTAGAGGTATATGACATAATAAATTGATAACGGACTTATACAAATATGTCCTTACAAATCTCCATCTATGTCTATACCGGTACAAACACAAAAATTTATGAATTATCAAATACCAAAATGCCTATACAAATCTACCCCCCCATGAATAAATTTGCAAGACCTCAAAACTGTTCTTCAAACATCTTCGTCAAATCTCAAAGCTTTTCTCATCAGGGTGTGCAACATAATGATCTTCGGTCTTTCTACCTACACACATGAGATAAAGCAAAAACCTTCGTGACACATTGAGTTTGAAATGATATAAGAATAAAACATTAATAAATCAAACCTCCCCCACAACATGATAATTCTTTCTCCCCCTTTTTATGATGTCCCCAAATAGACAGATAAGAAGAAACAATCAAAACATAGAGTGTCACGATAAAATTCATAGCAAACATGAATCAAGTAACGCGCATGCAAAGGAGTATCCCAAAAACATCCACAAACTATTTTTGATTTTTCAAAATTTTCATACAAAAATAAGATACTAAAAATGACACCATGGATTTAAACTAAAACAAGCAAGGCATGAAAATGGAATGAATGGGTGTGAACACATTCGATAGGAAAATCAACTCAATCAATCATATGTGCACGATGCATACGTGTACTCCTAACGAATGAACATCAAAAGTATCCTTAGGTGTAAAAATTGTTGAATTTAGATGATATCGTCTTATGCATATCAACAAATCAAAGTCAAAGTGATTTCCACACCAATAACGTCCAAAACTATGTAGCGCCTTTTCAAGATTTTTAAGGACGTGCAAACCCGTTAGAAAATCTCCAACCAAACTCCCTCAAAAATATTTTCTTTTAGAGGTGTATAAACTAAATTCTCAAACTTTGTAGAATTGGTGCAAAAACCTAAATGGCCCATAATTGGCATGATTTTCTTTTTATTGCCTTTAAATTCTGTTCGGGCTCTTTTAAACCTCTTTGGACCCCGGATAATAAAATTCTTCAATTTTCTAGGTCCAAATAAACGGTGACTTAATCATAAAGGATAAAAGATAATCTTTCGTAGCCCTTCACCATTTTTCAAACAAGGCACACAAAGTCATAAACGACTCTTACATGCACAACTTTCTTATCAAGTTTTATCGTGCTTGGTTTGTTTTAAGGACATGATTGAAGTGGAAACACCCAACCAACATGTGATAAAACAAGCACAATAATCAAACAAATCCGTGCATGTGTGAAATGAAGGAAATCATGAGTCAAACATGTAGGAAGTAACACTTAATTACATCTTAATGACTCTAAACATTATAAAGCACATGTATGAATTGACCTATTGTCTCAAAACACTATCAAATAGTCACATGAAAAAATGGAATGATGTTGTGACTCGATCATCCTAAGTGTCCATCCATAAAAGGTGCAAACCAAATACAAATCTCTTTTTGGATTTTTCAAAAAATTTATCCAAAATAAAATCTTTTTGTATTTTTCAAAAATTTTCAAAAACAAAAATCTATACAAAAATTACATGTCACGATGCAAGCAAAAATATATCAAAAAACATAACTAGCGTATGACAAACATGCAAAAACAATCATCTATATGATATGGCAAGAGAAGAATCATGTGCAAGCAAACGAGAATCAACTTGTCTAAAATCGAGAGCCTCTAAAAGTGATTTACTAACCCAAATAGATTTGAAACGTCGTGTGGGGGATTGAGGAACCAAGGGAATACTAGACATAAACTTCCTAGGACATTTTCCAAGATCAAAACAAAAATGCCTAAGGTGACCTTTCCTACCACAATATGAACATGTGTAAATGAGTGGAACGACACCTATGGGTTGACCTTTTCTAACATCCTTAAAATTGGTTGACCCTCTAAAACAAATAATGGTTCTGACTTTAGCACTAGAAGCATGAGAACAATATGATCCATTACCATTACTATCAAACCTACTTGAGTCTGCCAAATTATTTTTTAAATTAAATTTTTTTGACTCAAGCAAAGAATTAGACTCTTCCAATTTAAGGGACGCCTTTTTCAAATTATCAACAATTCCTAAAAGGGTATCTCTCTCTCCCTCAATTAAAGAAAACTTTTCCATAAGAGTCTCTTCACGTGCCACAAACTCATTGACTAAAATATTTTTATCCTCTTTGGCACAAACACAAACTATAGAATTTTTAAGGTCCTCTAATTCTTTTTCTAAAAATAGGCCCTATCATCACTTTCCTTCTTGGACAATTTTAAAGCAACAAACTCATGGTCCAAGGAAACAAATTTTTCACGATAAAAATCTCTTTCATTTTGAACCGTTTGCAAAAGATCCAACGCGGATTTAAAACGAAGTTTCTTTTTCCAAAAAATCAATTCTTTTCGCAAACGTCAAATTCAAACTATTTAAATCATTAAAACTTTGGCTCGTGTCATCAAAGGGGGGCATCCGATTACATAAGTGCTCCATTGAAAAAATTGCGATTTTTCACGAAACTGATTTAAAAAAAAATCAATATCACACAAATTTTGCGAAAAATAAGAATATGCGATAAATTAGCGCAACCTGCTCTGATACTAATTTGACGACGTGAGAAGTCAAATTGTATCAAAAAACAAATCCTTGAAAAAATCAGGATCACGCAATAAATTAGCATAACCCTCTCTGATACCAATTTAACGACGTGAGAAGTCAAATTGTATAAAAATAAGTAAACCCTTTTGAAAAATCAGAATCACGCGATAAATTAGCGTTACCCGCTCTGATACCAATTTGTAAAAACGTAACTGTGTGATAATTGATTAAACTCGCAAGTTTTCAAGTAAACCTTATTTAATTGGAGTTTATTTATAAACCAAATAAATTCATCCCCTAAACAATTTATCTATGTGTGTGCGTGTGTCAAACCATAAATAAATAAAGCATGTGACACAAATATTAAGGAAAAATCCCCGAAGGGAAAAACCTTTTATTTCTAGAACTTTGAAGAATTCACAAGACCATTGACTTACATACAACCTGATAATCGCCCACAAGTGTAACGCACGATGTCTTCGTCAAACCACCAAAGGAACGGCTAGAAATAACGTCAGATAGAATCTCCCACCAGAACTCTAGGTGGTCAGCAATTAAGAAGAAAATGGTTTCTCCATGAATGTGAACTTTATAAGGACTCCCTCCACAATAGCACGTACTTGTCATTTGTAGAGTTTTCCCCACAAAGATTAAACCACAGCAAAGTGTGTTCTTCAACACTAAAAATATTTCACCAAAGCATATTGGGATTTGTGTGAATTGTAAACAAAAAGGAATTGACCCTAAAAGGAAGAAGCCAAAAGTATTATGCTTTTGCAGTTTTTCTGTTATGTAAAATGCTGGGACTTCTTGAATAAAACAATACCATTTAATGAGTATTTATAATAAAAACACATCGCCTCAAAATACGAGCTCGTTCGAACGAGATAAAGGTCTCGCGCGAACGAGGAGAGATGTCATTTGAACGACATCCCGCGACACTGCCATGTCGTTCGAACAACATACAGATGTCATTTAAATGACTGTTGCGTCAAAAAATTAATATTTTAATGTTCGCTCCAATACTTAGAAAAAAATACTCATTCTAAAATTTTGACGAAAAAGTACACTCCAACACTTAGAAAATATTTGTAAAAATATCCTAAAAGCTCTAAGTGGAAACTTAAGGTATTTAAAACAAAACCTTACCAAAGTAAACTTCACAGAGTCATTTTGATGAAGAACTTGATATTCGGATCCGTCTTTGATGCTTGAATGTTCTTGAAAGCTATTTGACGGAATAGTAGTATATGACATAATAAATTGATAACGGACTTATAAAAATATGTCCTTACATTATGCAAACCAATCATTGCATATAATACTGAATTATATTCATCGCAATTGTTATACAACGGTCTAGCCGCATCGGCTTTCAACCGTATATATTCTCGATCTCCTGGTAGTTTAGCATCAAATTGTTCATTGAACGCATTATCTATCTCCATAGGTTGGTGGTTTTGGTCGTGGTGGACTCCTTGAGCATCGTTAATTAGGTCGGTCAATGGACGATGTGTTGGCGAATCATTTACCACTTTCACTCATTGGTGTTGTGTTACGTGGTCGGTTACCGTTAATTCTGTGGGAACATAAGGTACATGTTTTTCACCATGGTATGTCCACTTGTTATAATCTTGAAAAATTCCCCACATTATTAAATTTAACTCAACATCTTCTAAAGATTTATATTTTCCATTTGTACAATGGGTGCACGGACACGAAATCTTCTCACTTTTAAGGTTCTTAAAAGCGTATCTAATAAATTCTTGAATGCCTTTAACATAACTATTATATATTCGGTCAGTCCCCCCATCCACTCTTTGTATTGTGGAAAATCCATTTAATAATTGTTGATGTAAAAAATTAGATTATATCTAATTATTTAATCACGGATAAAATTAAATGACACAAAGAAATTTTAAAGTGGTTCAGCCTTAAAAGAATGGCCTACGTCCACTGTTTTTGTTATTGATGATTGTTTAGGAATTCTCAAAGTATCAGTATCCTCAAGAAATTACGGTCCCTTTACAATGAGGATAATACAATGTATTTATAGCATTTAGGCTATACATGTGAAAGGGTAATACATAAATGCCCCTTAGGCGTATACATCTGCATGCTAATAATAAGCATTTAATGGGCAGTCAATCTGTTGGTTATCCTACTATTAATGCTTTGTTCGAGGTGCAGCTCGGACCGCCTAAGTAGCTCTCATAAGTTGCTCGGTGCAGTAAAGTTCCTCGTAGAGCTCTTGTTGGTCGGAGCGTCTGAGTTGATCGGGGAGGCAGAGTTCCTCGTTGCCAATATGATTGTAAAAATTCTTGTACGTGCCACGTATATTGACACGCGTCTTCTTATGATTAGTCCACGTCAGCAGGTTAAATTTTGTATCAACAGAAGCCCCCAATGTTTCACAGTTCGAGATTTGAGGAGTGTGGAACATTCTTTCTCGAAATATGGAAGTTTTAAATGATCATCCTGAAATTTAGGAGTACTTTCTTTTGTATTTATTTCTCCTTTCAAATTCATAGAATCAGACTTTTCGAATTTTTATGACCGCTTCAGTTCCCGCGCCATTTTTGTCTTTTTAGTCGCCGGTAGCGTAACCGTCTCTTTTTGTAATCATTATCTTTACCCTTTCCCAAGGCAAGGTATTTAAGCGCTGCAGAAAATCCCACCGTCTTCTACTTTTTCAAATTTGTATCTTTGAGTTTTCCATTGTCTCTCTCTCTCTTGTGCGTTCATCCCTTTCATCATTCGTTGTCAACAGACTCATCCTTTTCCTGTAAGATCTCCTTCTTTCTCTTTGATTTCCTGTATTCATCATGGTTTACCCTGTAGAGTCTCTTGATAAATTTCGTTCTGATTTCTCTATTCCTTATTGGGTTGTTCTGGAGGAACTTTCTGAACCTTCAGATTATTTCCGTTTGGCTGAGGGACATTGGTTCCCCAGTCTATTTGTGGCTGAATGCGATTTTTCTTTTCCCCCAAACCCTTTATATCTGGAATTCTGTCAATATTTTGACGTGGTTCCTGCAAGAATAGTCCCCAATATGTGGAGAATAGTTAACGGGGTTCATAGATTAAATCAAATTCATGGAACTCGTATAGGAATTCCAGAAATTATGTTTTGTTATAGATGGGCTGTTGGTGACAATACTTTTTATTTACAAACTAGGTTTTTAAATAGAGCTTTAGTGGTCAATCTCCCAGATGCCAATGTTATGAAAAATTGGCAACACCCTCCACTAACTGGAGATTATGTTTACCAGGGTCCTAGATGTCCTCCCTATGGCAATGGGATAGGTTGTTTTTATTTTATTTTTGAAACCATGCTTCCTTTGTGTTTGATAAAACGTGTCACTAATTTTTTCACGTACATTTATTTGCAGTTGAAAGCAAAAGAAGGTCTCTAAAGGAGACATAAGTTAACTTAAATCATTTAAAACTTATCTAGAGTTTGCATCAGACTGTTACCGACGAGCATATCAGATCAGCTTCATATCTGCTGCAGTATAAGAGTTACACCTCATCTTTCACTGCTCGTCCGGTGATAAGCAACGCAGAACCAATACCAGCTTCTACAAGTTCTTCCCCTGAGTCACATATTCCTTTGAGTGAAAGGATGAAGAAAAGAAGACCTCCTACCCTTTTCGAGAAATATGCCTCTGCTGCTGGAGAGGCCAAGAAAAGTAAACATGATGTCCCAGAAGGGACAAAGAAAATTGATGCACCCCCCGGCTGCTATTGTGAAGGTTGTCGAGAAGCCCCCACTGGCCCCGAGCAAGGTCGACGCTCCAAGTGAGGTGATTGTCATATCTTCGACTAAGACTACATCGTTAGTTGAGACCGTTGATGCTCCTCTGAGGAGGCTGAAGAAAATCTCCTCGGTCAATTTGGCTAAATCTATCTCTCAGCCCCCGACTAGTGGTGTTCCCACTTTTATTGCCCCGAGCTCTGCCATGAGCTCGGTGAAGACTTGGATCATTCACGAGATCCAAGGTATTGAAGAAAATCTTTCTCGGGACATGGTTACCAAATTAGAAGCTCGTCATATTGCTTATGTAAGTCCTATAGTTTTAAACTTTCATTCTTTCCTTTTTATATCTGTGCACTGACTTGCTATTATTTTCTTTTCACAGTTGGTAACCTTCTTCAATACAATTTTGAAGAAAGGTGAATCTATTAAAGCTTCAAGCTCCTCGTCAGGTGTAGAAGAAGCTTTGGTAGGCCTGACGCAGTCTCTGAAAGATTCTCGTCAGAAATATGATGATGATAAAGCTACTTGGGAGAAGAAGCTTAATTCCACCGAACAGGAGAAGGACCAGGTTATCGAGGTCTCCAAGGGGTTGGAGAGGAAAATAAAGGACTTGGAGGAGAAGAATAAAGAGCTTTAAGGGAAGCTCAAAAATGCTAGGGAGCTTGAAAGTAAGCTCAAGGCTGCTGAGGAAGAGTTAGTCCAACTTCGGGAAGTAAGTCACTAGAAGGAAGAAGTAGAGAATAAACTGAAGGCTGCCGAGGATATTCTTTCCGAGAAACTTTCCTCGGAGAAGGCAAAAAGGAAGTTGGCTATAAAGAAATCTTTCAGCACTGGTTGGGATAAGGGGTGGAATAAAGGTCTGGCTGCTATGATGTCACATGTGGAATATGGTAGCCTCAAATACTTTAGGGATGGCTGGGTCGCTGCTCTGCAAGAGATGATGGTTGATGAAAATTATGACCTGTTTCAGCGACACATCCCAGGCCCCCCTCCAACTCCTGAGGAAGAAGAAGAGGACGAAGCTACCTCTAAGGAGTCTTCCATGGTGATGGGAGATCAAATTCCTCATTCCCCAGCTGTCCAGTCCACCAGCGAGCAACTTCAACCATCGTTATTTCAAACGAGCAACCTCCATCACTCCCCGATCAACCATCTGTACCATTCGAGCGACCTACCTCCTCGTCCCAGCCTCCCGAGAAAGTTTTGGGAGACAAGGAGAAGGTGTAGAGTTGTTTGGATTTTTCTCTCTGTTTATTTTTCTTGATCAAATGTAACCCTGAACTTTGTACTTCTCCTTTATGATGAAATAATATTCAAAGTTTTGATTATACATACTATTGATTCTCTTCTTCATGCTCTGTATTAACTCTTATTGATTCCTGCTTTCTCTTTCCTTTACTAGTTTATGGCCAGGATGGAATTATTATCTGCTCACGATACAAAACTGTTAAGGCAATACAATAAGTATTTCAAAGCTGGTCATACAGACATGAGTGCAACACAAATCATTGACATCCTCGGTCAAGGTGCTTTAGAGCAAGCGATTGAAGCCTATCAGTATTTGAAGTGCCTGCTCGACCGTGCAGTGGCTAACAACGTAGCATACTATGATATGATTGAAGATCTCCAGGGCACTCTTGAAGAGCTTCAGCAATAATATAAGGAATCTACAACCCTTTTGCACGAGGGGTATGAGAAGAAGTATCAGCAACTGAATGCTGATAAGGGATAAGATAAAATGTTTGCTTCATATGAAGTGAGAGAGAGAACTTTGAAAATCGAGGTCGAGGAGCACAGGCAAATAGCTGAGATGTTGGAGCAGGAAAACAATAACTTGCAAAGAGAAGTCTCCCAGTTGAAATCTGCTGCCTCTACCTCAAACTCTTTAGTCCCTGTGAATGATGAGGGATTTTCTTTCTTGGAGGTCAAAAATGCCAATCTTCGAGATGAATTGGAGACCTTGAAGAAAGCTGGTCCTTCTACCTCTGCTCGGGGAAGAGAAAGAGCTTCTCGGGGATGAGCAAGAGCTTCTCGGATTACTATCGAGGAACAGAGAACCCAATCAGCTCTGGATAATCAAGCCTTCCAATTGATGGCAAAGAACCAGGCATTGGCTGAAATGTCTAAGAAGATACAAACTTTAGGCGAGCAGCTCTCAACAAAAAATTCTGCCTTGGAGAATAAAGAACTCTTCGCAAAAAATCTTCACGAGCAGCTAGAAAGGCTAACTTATCAATTCCACAAGCAGCCAAAAGACTTATGGATGGCTAGCTACAATGAGGCTCTTTACCATTTGGATGATTGAATTTAGATTGCGAATAATGAAGGTTAAAAATAGGGATGGTTGAATGCCTTGGGCATACTGCAACTGGAACAAGGTCACTACTTATGGGATTATCATAATCCTGGGTTGATCGACTTGCCAGTACCACCCTTCAAACTCGACATGAGCTGGATCCCTGCTCGGGCAATCCCTCAGTGTTTGATTTCCAAATACCTTGGTGATTACAATCTCCATTCCAAGGCTGAGATATCTCACCCCGAGCACCTACTCGATCGACCATCTGTGATGAATATCAGGATACTGAGAGATCTTAATTTCATAAATTCCCCTTATGCTTTGGATGATCCACCTGCTGGCAAGGAACCTGTTTCAAAAGCAGAGGGGAAGAAACCACTAGAATAGGAATCTTGATGTAATAATAAATTTATATTTCATTCTTGATGTATTTTTCTCTACATTTAATGAAATAATTTTCTTTGCAAATCTTGATTGTCGTTGTCTTATAATTGTAAAACACTTTAATTTGTGCATGTATATCTGTTAAAAAGATAACAACATTGTGTTATTTGTCGATTAACTAGAGTTTGTTAAAACTTATTGTCGACTATCTTGAATTTGTGGTAATCATTTGACGACTAACCAAAATTGATGATATTTTGTTTCTCGACCAACTTATTGGTAATTTACGAGTGTCAAAAAATTCTGCTTGATCACTTTCACATACTCATACTTTGTACTTTGTTTAAATAAAATGCTTCTGACCAACTGTAGTTAAACTGAGTTGGTGGATTTTTTCTTCCCGACCAACCTTAGTTGGCATTTTTAGGAATAGATTTACTTCCCAACCAACCTTAGTTGGCATTTTTGGGAATAGATTTACTTCCCGACCAACCTTAGTAGGCATTTTTGGGAATAGATTTATTTCCCGACCAACCTTAGTTGGCATTTTTGGGAATAGATTTACTTCCCAACCAACCTTAGCTGGCATTTTTGGGAATAGATTTACTTCCTAACCAACCTTAGTTGGCATTTTTTGGAATAGATTTACTTCCCAACCAACCTTAGTTGGCATTTTTGGGAATAGATTTACTTCCTAACCAATCTTAGTTAGCATTTTTAGGAATAGATTTCTGAGTAGTTTGAGTAGTACTTTTGCTGAGTGTGTAGCACTAGTATTCCGCGAAAAATTTTCAATAAAAGGAGAGAACTTGGACAGAATGTTGTCACTTTATTCATACTGAAGAAACTGCATTACATGAGAGTTTACATTACTGATAATATTTGCACAGGTGTTCTGCATTCCATGCATTCTTAAACTCCCCCCCCTCTAAAGTTTCTATTCTGTATGTCCCTGGTCGAACAACTTCCTTAACTTGGTAGGGTCCATGCCAGTTTGCTTCCAGTTTGTTGTGCTTTTGAATCACCATCTTTAGCACATAATCTCCTTCTTTCAGGTCGCACTTCTTCACTCTCTTGTTGTAGAACAAAGTTGTTCGTTGCTGGTAAGCAGCTTTTCTAATGGCTGCTTCTTCCCTAACCTCCTCGAGCATGTCCAAATCTAACCTTCTCATTAAATCGCTGATAGGGGAATTGAAATTTAGTACTCTGTGTGTCGGGAGACCCAACTCGGCGGGTATAACAGCTTCACTTCCAAATGCTATCATGTATGGAGATTCCCCTGTTGCTGCTCGGGGAGTAGTTCGATAAGCCCACAGTACAGAGTGCAGCTCGTTGATCCAGTTTGCTTTCGCGTCATTCAGTCTTTTTTAAGCCATTTAGCAGTGTTCTGTTTGTCACTTCAGTTTGTCCATTGCTTTGGGGATGACCTGGAGCTGAGTGAATCTTCAAGATATTTGACTGATGACAGTAGGTCGCGAACTCTTCGTTGTCGAACTGAGTTCCATGGTCTATGATGAAGGCATGAGGAAGACCATATCGACAAATGATGTTCTTATAAATAAATTGGTATACCTTATCGTATGTCATTTCAATGAGAGGCTCAGCCTCGACCCATTTAGTAAAGTAGTCGACAGCGACCACGAGATACTTAAATCTTCCCCTAGTCGTTGGCAGTGGCCCGACCAAGTCTATTACCCATATGGCAAATGGTCAAGGGGAAGTAATGGGTGCCAATAATGCTTGGGGAGTTCTTTGGATAGAGGAGAAGCGTTGACACTTGTCACATTTCTTGGCATAGGCTATACAATCAACCCTCATATCCTTGAGTCATCATTCTTTGCAAAAGTGTCTGAACTACTACATGGGCTCCACAGGACCCTTCATGGACCTCTTCAATCAAATCTTTTACCTCGGTGGGATGCACACATCTTTGTAAACCTGCTATAATTCCTCATCTATACAGAATACCATTAGTCAGTACATAACGAGCAGCTTTAAACTTCAATTTCTTGGCTGCAAGTTTGTCAGTTGGTAATTCCCCTTTCTTAATATATGCCCTGATGGGATCCATCCATGATGATCCTAAATCGAGGGTAATAAAGTTTATCGTCAGATCTTCATCTATACTCCGACCATCTAAAACTTCAATTGGGATTGTTCTTCGTAGCTTGGTACGAGTAGCTGATACTAGTCGAGTTAATGTGTCTGCTCTCGCTTTCTCCATTCTTGGTATTCTGACCAACTGAATAGCAGCAAATTCCGATACCAATTCCCTTGCCTTTGCATGATACCTGATCATTAATTCTCCTTTGGATGCATATACTCCCATCATTTGATTTATAATCAATTACGAGTCACTGAAGACAATAACCTGCTCTGCCCCCATGGTTTTTGCCAAACTAAGGCCTGTAATCATGGCCTCATATTCAGCCTCATTATTCGAAGCTTTGAATTGGAAACGTAGGGCGTATTCCACGTCGACCTCGTCCGGACTGTTCAAAATAATCCCTTCCCCATATCCTGTTGCGCAAGATGAGCCATCGACATATAAACACCATATAGGTAACTCGCCTTTAAATTTCTGATCTGACAGAGTTCCTCGGTGGAAAATTTGTTGCTTCCTTTCACCCTGTCCTGATATTTCTTGTTGTTCGTCGATCATCTTTTCTTTCCCTTTTACCAACCTAAGTTGGTCTGGGCTTAAGTTTGATGATCCTGTAACATCTACTTGCCCTTTTACCAACCTAAGTTGGTCTGGGCTTGGGATTGATGATCCTGTAACATCCACAGGTTAATCAGTGAGCAATTTTTGCTCCTCGGGGGTATCAGGATAGGTGAACTCTGCTATAAAATCTGCTACTGCTTGCCCTTTAAGTGATGATCTGGGTTCATAAACTATATCATATTCACCAAGTTCTATTACCCACTACATCAATCTCCTTGATTTTTCTGGTTTATGAAGGGCTTGCCTCAACGGAATATCAGTATATACTACTATAGTATGAGCCTGGAAGTATGGCTTCATTCTTCGACTTGCCTCAATCAATGTTAGTGCCAATTTTTCCAGCTTTGGATATCTGATCTCTGCTCCTCGGAAGGCCTTACTCGTGTAATAGATTGGTTTTTGCACTCGATTCTCCATTCTTATCAATGCCGAACTAACTGCATTCTCCGACACTTCAAGATACAAGTATAATTTTTCTCCCATCACTGGTCTGGATAATAATAGAGGTGCTCCCAGATATTTCTTCAAGTCTTGAAAAGCCTTCTCACATTCATCATTCCACTTAAAAGTCTTTCAGAGCGTTTTGAAGAATGGGAGACATCTATAAGTTGCTCACGATACAAATTTATTGCGTGCTGCTACTCGTCTTGTAAGACTTTGCACTTCTTTCTTCGTCGTTGGAGATCACATCCCTAACAGAGCTTTGATCTTTTCAGGGTTTTCTTCAATACCTCGTTGATTGACAATGTATCCGAGAAACATACCTTCTCGTACTCCAAATATGCATTTGGTCGGGTTCAACTTCATTTGATATTTATCCAATTGATCAAAGGTATGGCCTAAGTCAGCTACATGATCGACAACTTTCTTGCTCTTTGTCAGCATATCGTCAACATAGACTTCCATATTGCAACTGATTTGTTCTGCAAACACTTTGTTCATCAGCCGTTGATATGTTTCACTTGCATTTTTCAAACTAAAAGGCATAACATTATAACAATAAGTTCCCCTAAGGGTAATGAAAGAAGTACTCTCCCTATCTTCAGGTTTCATTTTAATCTGGTTGTAACCAGAATAAGCATCCATGAAGCTCAGCAGCTCGTGTCCCGAGGTAGCATCCACTAGTTGATCAATTCGGGGCAATGGAAAGTGATCCTTTGGGCATGCTTTGTTGAGGTCAGTGAAATCTACACACATCCTCCATTTGTTATTCTTCTTCTTCACCATCACCACATTTGCTAAGCAGTCTGGATATTTAACATCTTCAATAAAGCAAGCTTTCTGGAGCTTCTCAACTTCCTCTTGTATAGCTTGATTCTTCTTGGGACTGAATACTCTTCTTCTCTGCTTCACGGGCTTGATCTCCTTATTCACGTTGAGCTCGTGACATAAGAAATTTGGGTCTATCCCGGGCATATCCTCATGACTCCATGCAAAAGTTTGCTTTCTGCTTCTTAGGAAAGTTACCAATTCCTATTTTAGTGAGGTCTCCAACGACGAACCTATTTGAGTTGTTCGTTCAGGGTGCTCATCGTCCAGGATGATGTTTTCAGTAGCTTCCACCACTTGACCCTTCACGAGTTGCGACTTATCTCTAGGATCCAATGTTTCAATTTCTGCACCTTCATCCACTTGATAGGTAGTAGTCTTCTTCCTTGATTCCTCTAGTTCCTCTTGCTCGGTAGATGAATAGTAACATCCCCAAGCTACTTTTTGATCACCCTTCACAACTACTACTCCAAAATTTATTGGAAATTTTAGGCATTGATGTATCGTAGATGGTACTGCTTTGAACTTATTCAATCCTACTCTTCCCATGATGATATTGTAGGCTGATTGAACATTCTTATCCATCATGAAGAAACGTATCCTTTCTGTCCGACAAGCAGGCCATGTACTAATGAATATATCCAACTTGATCGTCCAAGTGGAAAAACTTTCTCGCCAGCAAAACCGAGGAGGGGTCTGTGATAAGGCTCCAGTTGTGATAGCTTTATATGTAAACTGTCAAAGCACCAGTAGAACATGATGTCTGCCGAGCTACCATTATCTACCAGCACTCTTGAAATCATTACTTCTTTAATCCTAATTTTTATCACCAATGGGTCATCATGAGGATATAGAACACCTGCGAGGTCGTTCTTTGAGAAACCAATGACCAATTTCTCTTTGTTTACCTTTCTCGAGCGATCCTCCTCAGCTAAATTTATTCATTGAATGTATGAGCAAGCTTGAGCCTCACAGAGGTAAGCTTTTCTCTCTGCAGTAAGGTCTCCTCCTCCTGTATCTCCACCTGTAATAACATTACAATCAAATGACCCAAAATGTATTGAAACACTTCACGCTCTAGCTGGCTTGGTCTTTTGGGAAGATCGGGTCGTCTTCTGGATCATCTTCGTGGTCTCTTTTCTTGTTCTCCTCTGCTCGACGAGGAGATTTAGACCTCTATCTTGTTCGGTCATTATTTCTTCTTTTATTTCTACGATCAACATACTTCGTCAGTTTTCCTCGTCTAATAAGTGTTTCGATCTCATTCTGAAGAGCTATGCAATTTTTGGTCATATGGTCGTGATCTTTGTGAAACTCGCAATATTTTGCCTTATTCCTCCTGTCAGGGTCTGTCTTTATTTTCTCTGGCCAGCTTAACTCCTCGTGTTCTTCATTTTTTCTATAACGTGGTTGATGTCTTTCTTCAAAGGAGTATAATTATCAAATTTCATCAATACCTCCCATGATGACCTTGTTCTTGATTGTTTGTCACCTCCATTATTCTTATGCTCTTTCTTCTTAGCTTTATCACCCTCCACCTTGGTTTCTTTGGCATCCATATTCTTCTTCGCAGCAATAGCCTCCTCGGTATTCATAATCTTGTTCGCTTTTCCCATTAGTTCTGATATGGTTCTAGGTGGATCCTTGGCCAAAGTGTAGTACAACTTGTTGGGCAGCAGCCCACTCATCAAGGCGGTAATCGTTGTCTTTTCCTCATAATCAATGACTTTGAGTTTCTCGTTATTAAAATGAGTTATATAATCTCTGGTACTCTCACCAGCTTTTTGTCTAACACTTAACAAATGCGCTACTCGTTTAACTGGCTTTGCCCCAAAACAGAAATTCCAAATGAATAACTCGGCCAGTTGAAAAAAAGTTGAGATCTTACCCCAAGGAAGATTATTGTACCATATTTGAGCAGATCCGGTAAGCGTTCCCTAGAATGCTCTGCATCTCATCTCGTCTGGAACGGTATAGATGTCGACTGCAGCTTGGTATTATTCTATATGAAGGACATGGTCGGTCTTTCCATCATATTTGGGGGTCACAACAGGTGCTTTAAATTTTGACGGTGTGGGAAAATCCACAATGGCCTGGACAAAGGGTGTCCCTTGAACAAAAGTTCGTTGTAAAGGGTTCTTGGCTTTAGCCATTTCCCCTAATCTATCCTCCAGCCTCTGGATAGAGCCTTTTACTCATAGTTTCCTTCTTCGAGCATGTTCGTTCGAGCAACTGATCGCATTGATTTGGCTTCTTGGGATCTATCTTAACGAGCAGCTGGTCGTGACTGAGCAGATCCTTCCCTTAAGTCTGTTGATCATCGAAAGCTCTTCGATGCAGCCTTAGGAGGACTTTTGTTCCTCCTAGTGCCCAATCGATCGAAAGGAGAAACCCTACTCAATCTCTCCAATGCACTGATCCTTTATGGAAAGAGAGTGACCTTTTGTTCAGTATCTGTGGCTCGTACCGACGAAGTTCTTCCTGGTCGATAAGAAAAATCATCGGATTCCTCAGTACGATATGAATCGGTATGCCTAGTACGTGAAGAAAGTAAACGAGTATTTATTTGAACACTTCGCTGTCCTGAATGGGTCGGTGCACCGCCATAAAGGGTTTGTATGAGTTGTCGCATAGTTTCTTGCATGGCTGTCTGGCCCTGGGCCAGATTTGTCATTATTCCAGCCAGATCTGGAACATTTGGTGGAGCAGATGGATTTGGGGGGTTTCCAGCGTTTCGATTGCTGGGTTCTGGATTATCAACCATTTGTGATGGATTGTTTTTGATGAAAAACGATATTACCAGTCGCTTCCCACAGACGACGTCAATCTGTTGATGTAAAAAATTAGATTATATCTAATTATTTAATCACAGATAAAATTAAATGAGACAACGAAATTTTAAAGTGGTCCAGCCTTAAAAGAATGGCCTACGTCCACTTTTTTGTTATTGATGATTGTTTAGGAATTCTCGAAGTATCAGTATCCTCAAGAAATTCCGGTCCCTTTACAATGAGGATGATACAATGTATTTATAGCCTTTAGGCTGTACATGTGAAAGGGTAATACATAAATGCCCCTTAGGTGTATACATCTGCATGATAATAATAAGCATTTAATGCGCAGTCAATCTGTTGGTTATCCTGCTATTAATGCTTTGTTCGAGGTGCAGCTCGGACCGCCTAAGTAGCTCGGTACTCATAAGTTGCTCGGTACTCATAAGATGCTCGATTCAGTAAAGTTCCTCGTAAAGCTTTTGTTGGTCGGAGTGTCTGAGTTGATTGGGGAGGCAGAGTTCCTCGTTGCCAATATGATTGTAAAAATGCTTGTACGTGCCACGTATATTGACATGCGTCTTCTTATGATTAGTCCACGTCAGCAGGTTAAATTTGGTATCAACAATAATCTTCAAATTGCAGTCTTGTGTTAACATGATAAAATAAATATCATGTTGCATAAATATCATGTTCCATAGTAAAGCACTAATATAGTATCAAAGCAAAGCACTAATATAGTCAACAACGTACCAATCAATCAGGCTATGCAATAACTTAAATTCAAGAACACTCCAATCAACAATACTACAAAATCACTTAAACTCAAATTAAATAAATTTGTCTACTGATATGATTACAACATAAGAAAAATGTTACTACATCTTCATCAAGCGGTAAATGAGCCAAGTGGTAACAGAGTCTACATAATTTTTCAAAACATTCCATTCTCCACTGTTGACGTGTGCTGTAACAGTTTCACAACCCCCATATACTGTATCAACCACGATCTGACACTCACCCTCCTGCAAAGGTCGATTATGTACTAAAGCTCCTATGACAGTGGACATAAGCGTGCAGATCCCAATAACAAATTTATCGCTCAGGTCCTGTATATATTATTTCTCGCCATAGTCACCGTGGGTTGTTGACTATGATCCAAGACTTGTGCCATGCTGAGGCGCTGAGAAACGGAATGTTGAAGAAGGAACCATAATGTATGGGGGGAATTGAGAACGAGGGAAATTTTAAGGAATCCCTGTCATCTGTGGAGGGAAACTGGGATGCATTGGGGGCAGCAGGAGCATATGACCGATTAAAAGGGGCGCAATATGTGCAAGTTTATCATTCACACCTCCCAATTCAATTCGAAGCCCCACTATATCCCCTTCAGTCCTAGATTGACGATAATCGTTAGACATGAAACACTTATTAACAAAAGAAAGCTCGTCCACAAGAGGTGTGTTTGAATCTTGTTTTCGACATATGCGACCCTAAACCTCTCGTCCTCCCTCTGTGGTTCTTCCCAAAGTTTATGCGATGGCATCATTATCAATTTCCTCGATCGGGCTTGAATCTGATTGACTACTGATAGACTATATTGATTATAGAGTTTGGCCAAGTGAGGAGGGAATTTATTATCTTTATCCCATCTAGCATGCACTTATAAGTTGGCCCTATTCAGTGTATTTCCTTCATCCGGGCTACCTTTCGTAATGGTCATCCACCAATTCTTAAAATCTTCATAAGATTTTGATCCAAGGCGATGGACATCAGTTTTTTTTGCCCTATTCAGCTTATTTTTCTCCCTTTGCAACATTTTGGAGTCCTTCGCCTCATTCTCCAGAAAGTTATTCCATTGAGAGACTGGCATCTCAACGGTCGAAGGGACTTTATCTTTGAGCACCAAAATGTCGGAGCTTGATTCTCCCTTAGGAAAATGCTTATGCCTAAGGTTTCTCCGATATGTTCAGGGTTGTTTAGCAACCCGAGAAAGCACCATATTTTTTGAGTTGGAGGAAAATATAAATCGTTTGCTGAGTTACTCGTAGATGTCATCTTTAATAGCTTTATCTACGAGGTTCCAATTGTTAACTCCTCCCACTCCCACATTCATTTTTTCCTAGAACAAACACTAGGATTTAAACTGTTGAACGTGATTCTTATCCCCCGTGGGGTTATTTCCCAAAAGAGATAACCCAATGGGCTTCTTCTCAACTGATCCGGAAGTTTCAAGAGCGTTAGGCGTGTCTATTGGATTAGTGGGAGGAGTACCTTTCCTACTGTAACTCAAAGTAGGGGAGTGAACAGTTTGTGGAGTAGGGGAGTGAACAGGTGGTGGAGTTGAGTATTGCTCACCAATTGGTGATGAGAATTCTCCTTGTGGTTGTTGGTTAGAGCGTTGGTTCCATTACCGCCCGACATTATCTACAAAAATAATAAAAGTTCAATGTGTATCTATAATAATAGATGCATAATTTCAAAGTTCAATATGAAAATATAAATAAAAAATAAATTTTTTGACCATATATTAGAATCTACCTGTTCATGGTAAGGCTTTAACAAAAAGTTCAATGTGTGTGATGTCCATCCATTCTGGATTTGTGTTTAAAAACCTATGGATTTTTTCACGTGGCCAATTAGGAGGAAGCGTATCTATAATGGATGCATAGATGTCATCGACATGAACTCTAAATCTCATCCTCTTCAGCCTATTGGCAAGATCGAGTTTGATGTGGATATGTCATGAGACATCACAGTCTTTGTCAATGCTCTTTGTATGTAATTCTATCCATAATGGGTGAATTTTTTTCTGGCCTTCTCTAACTGCGTAAGCAAGGTCAGTGCTCTATCGGGATTATGTACGCGATATATATATATATTATACAGTTTCATTCTAACATTGTGGCAGGGAAAACATAATACGATCAAACAAGTACTCTTGCTAGAAATGAACTCCACAGTTTACAAGGTAGTTAAATTGTTCGATCTTCCTATTCCCATACCAATAAATCGGAGTGCCCACTTTACGAGTACCATTAATGAAAGAGGTACGACTGCGGACAAATTGCAACCTTTCATACTCTTGTTGCCATCGATTATCACCGTGACTCATTTTTACTAAGAACAATGAACGAGGGTGTGAATATGATTCCTATTGTAAGGACACAAATTTCCAATTGAGTCCATATGTTGTTTTGGCTCAATTCCGGACAAAAACATTTATTCATAGGATAGTATGTAATTGTAATACTCTCAAGCCTATGAAGTGTTTGTTGAAGACGTAGCGGCAAAGAATATAAAGCTTCATCAAATATGCCGATTTGTGTGCCTCGTTTCTACGTCATCAACTATAGTTCCATGCTCCCAAGGTATGAATGCAATTATGTTTATATAGGAGCTTGGAACAAAGTTTGTTGGGTGTTAGGTTTAATTAAAACTATGTTTAGTTTCAGAAAAATTTAATTAGAACTTTAAAAATAAAGTATATAAAGTTTCTGGGCCGAAAATCGAATTTTGTAAAAATTCTGGAAGTCGTTCGAAATGTCGTTCGAACGAGTTTTTCGTTCGAACGAGTTTGCCAACAAGTCTAAACTGGTCCGTCGTTCAAAATGTCGTTCGAACGAGATTGTTCGTTCTAACGAGATTTCAAACGAGATTCTAACGAGTCCAAACTGGAGCGTCGTTAGAAGTCTCATTCGAACGAGAGTTCGTTCGAACGAAATGTCGTTCGAACGAACTGCTAAGCAGGAACAGTTTTTAGGCAGTTTTTGGTAGTTTTTAACCCACTTTCCCACTTGTTTCTTAACTGATTTTTTCAGACTTTATGAAGGACGGGAATCACATTTTCCAACTTAACATTTCCATAACTTTTCCAATCTATTTCCATCTCTTAGAGAGAGTTTGAGAGAAAATTTGTTTTAGGAAAATGTTCATGTTTTGAGTGAGATTTTTAGAGAAATATTTTCATCACTCTAATGTTTACACCCAATTGAGTTTACATATTAAATTGCTTGGAGTTTAGCACCGGTTTTCTCTACACCGAATTGAAGAGAAGTTTTGGGTTTTGCTTCTACCTCCCACGAAGAAAGAAGAAGTGTTCTTTTGTTGTGATTCTACCCACACGGAGAAAGGCTCCATGCTCGGGTGATGGTGACCATATAAAGTCCTATCGGTGGATTCCGAGACCGCGGTGGTGTTCCAAGGTTATCCGCTAGGAAGAGGTTTCTACGAGAAGAAGCGTCGAGGCTTGAGAGGGATCGAGTCAGTCGTTGTAAGTCTATCTGTCTTGTACATGTAATTCCGTATCTAGTGGATTTGTGGCTAGGGCCGTCCGAGGTTGTTTCCCGTCTTGGGTTTTTCCTCGTACATCGCGGCGTAGTGTGATTGGTTTATTTTATCTTGCATAATAACGTAGAACGCATGCTTAGACTAATTCAAGATAAATTTCGGTTTAAATCATCACACTCTATTTAATTTGGGACTATATTAAATATTGGGTAAAGTTTACTTAATTCAAGTGATTTGCTAAAATTTGGTTTCGCCTAATTTGCTAATATTGATAAATATGGCTTAGGCAAATTCTAGGACTTGGATTAATGAATCGGTTTAAGTGAATATATTAATTGATTTATCTTACTTCACTTGATTTGATTTTAATTTGTTTAAGAAATTAAAATTTGTTTGTTTTAATTGTGAACCATCATTCAACGCTTCCGCATCTCTTGACTTTATACAAAAGGAAATTACAAGCTTTTTCACCTATAAATAATGGCTCTAATGAATCATTAACTAGTTATTATGTACGCGGGCATGGATATGATTCCTATAAATAATGGATATAATGAATCATCAACCGTTAATTTATTATGTTTTCAATACCTAGTTGTTTAATTTAACCCAACAATCCCTAAAATTAACCCTTATGTTTGGTATTTTTTCAATGGTCCGGTATTTTTTTAATGGAGAGGTATTTTTTTATATTTCAGCCCCAAACTTAAACCAACAATATCCATTTAATTAAAAAATTTCCTAGTTTGAAAATTAAACCAATAATATCCATTAAATTAAAATTTACCCTAGTTTGAAACTTAAACCAACATTAATCATATATATGTATTTTTTCTAGAATACAGGCATAATACACACAATGATAATTTATACACACCTACGTACACAATACACACACGTATACACACATAGAGAGAATACACACACACAAACAGAGAAATACAGAAATACACACACACAATGAAATAAATAACAAGGGTTTGGAAATACACACATACAATGAAATAATTAATAAGGGTTTGAGATTATATACACACGTATACACACACACACATAAATACACACACGTATACACACAGAAATACACACACACACAGAAATACACGCACACAGTGAAATAAATAACAGTGAAATAACTAGGGCTTGGATTACCTTTGAGACTGAGAGAATGAGAGAGGTTAAGATCTAGGGAAATGAAATCACCCGAGAGATGGAGGGAAATCGCTAGAGAGAGGGAGGGAAATAAGTGTTTAGAATTTTTCGAAGGAAATGAAAATATGTTCTGTGTTTTTTTCAGTATAAAGACCATGGCCACGACTTAGGTCCGTGACCCCGTGACGTGACCCCTTTATTTTTAACACGTCAGCGTGAAAACAAGACCATGGTCATGGTCGAAAGCTATGACTCAATCCTCAGAATGGTCACGGTCATAAGCCGTGACTATAGTGGTGTGTATTTGGGTCCCTGGTCATGGCCATGAACCCATCCAGGACCACACTTGGCGAGAAACTTGGTGCCATAATGGTCACGATTGTTAATCGTGACCCATTCGAGTCATGGTTAAAGGTTGTGACCACCTACAAGTCGATCCATGACCACACTGGGTATTGGAATTGGTCACGCTCATTTTTCATGTAGTCACGGCTTTGGGCTGTGACCAGCTGGTCACAGCTCTTTGTCGTGACCCCTTTTTCGTAACCATTTCCGATTTTTGGTGTAATGATGATTAGCCACAAGGGTGGGAAGGTCTCCCTTACTAGCATACAAATTTTCTTCTCCCAGGTCACTCTCACTAAGGGTAGAAGCATGATTTAACGATTTATTAAAATTCTCCCTAAGTTTAGTGTGGCACTCATCTAACTTATGGCCAAACCCCTCGCAGCAAAGACACTTCTCACAATTATCCTTTTTAACAAAAAATTTAAGAGAAGACTTCATACATGATTTCCAATTAGAAGTTTCAAACACACGAGTTCTAAAATCATCAAAATTATCGAAAGGCATACCTAAAGTCACGGGATCACAAACACAGTAAAATCGTGCAATAAGCTCTGATACCAATTTGAGAATGCACTTAAGTGTGTGCTTTAGGTAAAAATAACTTTTTTCAACTTTTAGTAAAATCCAATTTTATCTTCTTCAACCCTAAACATACATCTAAATGATTTTATTCATTAAACAATTAAATCATGTGGTAAAAGGAATAATTTCAGGAAAATCCCCTTCCGGGTAAAACCTTTTTATTTCATCATGAATAGTAAATCACAACTTACAGCATAGAAAAATCTGCAATGAATCTACCAAAGCAAATCCACATACACACGCAGTTTAAATGAGTAAAGGACTCCCGCAAGAACCCTCAAGAACCACAGCTCTTGTCTTCATCAAGGCATACCCGCAAGCATCCCCAACGACCTCAGTCAGTGTAATCAATGAATGAACTTTCTTCCGATAAACGCGTATAGAACTGAGTAATTTGATCTTGAATAAAGTCCGGATGATAAACAACTCTATGGGAAATTTTCAAAACTGTTTTGTCTTCTGAAAATCTTTTAAGTAATGGTGTATTTATTTCTGAGCAAATATGAGTCCAACGAAAACAAAACATGAAAATCGAGGCGATAGGTCGTTTGAGCGACATGCCATGTCGTTCTAGCGACATGCGCATGTCATTATAACGATACACTTTGTCGTTCGAGAGACAATTTAAAACACTTTTCTTTTCATATAAATTTCTTGAATTTTCAATAATTATTTTAACTCAAAAATAATTAAAAATACGTTTTCGCAAATATTTAATTCCTAATATTTAATCATTAAACTCATCCATCATTCAATCATAATTCTAAATCACATCAACTCTTTTACGTATTCATAATAATGTAACTTGACTTAATTTCTTTTTTAAAGCTTTAAGTTGCAAATTCTTCAATCTTGAACTGTCGTAGGCTTCAATTATTTTCAAATTAAAAACTAGCCTAGACTCAAATTATTTTTTCCAGAATTAAGCTAATTACAAACAAATTAAATCAATTAGAAATTTGTTCCTACAATGCTTTCTAATTATCTTACCCTAACCAATCAATTGTTTTCCTTATTTTCTTTGTAATAAATCTTAATCTTCCCATTTGCCGATTCAATTTCTGACACTTAATGATATTGTGAGAGATTTGTTTTTGGTACAACAATCTTAGGTTCCCTTTCCCTTTAAAATCTCATTAAACGTTTCACTCATTGTGTTTTAAGCTCTACCTAATTAAGTTTACAATATCTATTTCCATCTCAGGTACGACTTTTATAACTATTTTTATATGCAATACCCCAAAACATAGAATACCAAATCTATTAAAAATAAAGTTATGGAGAGTGGATGTCATGAGGTCTTACAGTTTGAGGTCTTAATGAGGTCCATTTTTTTAAAATAATAAAAAAATATCTCTGGGCTACTTTTTTAAGGTTTTTAAATATTTCAGTAGGGTCATATAAAAAATATCAGCTCAAAATGAATTTTTAACTAGTTTAAAAAAATCGGTCAAACTTTGTCAGTTTTTTACAGCTTAAAAACAAATTAAAAACTGACACAGTTTGACCAATTTTTTTAAAATAACAAAAAAAATCATTTTGAACTGATCATTTTTTTATGGTCCTACTGAAATGTTTAAAAATCATAAAAAAAAATTAGTCAAAAATGGTTTTTTTACTATTTAAAAAAAAATGAATTTCGTTCAGAGATTTCAAACTAGGACCACACTTGATCCTTTCCCTAAAGTTACTAGAAATTTTGTAATTTTAATTTCTATTTGATATATTACAAATCATAACATATTTTCGTTATATAAGGTTCGCATCAACTGACGTGCAGTTTACAACCATATTCGTGTATTTGTGTATACTCAGGTGTAATGACAAAGTTTGAAGATACGGTAGAGCAACATTCAAATGAGTGTTCATTTTAAAGGTAGAAGGTATAATCGACAATTATATCCTTACTAAGCCTAAAATGAACTAAAAAACTTACCATACCAATTAGAAACAGAGGATCAGAAATATCGATAAGTGAGAGGGCATCATAACTATCATCACAACAAAGCTATTCGTGATAAAAGAAAAACCAGGTAGTAGCAGTTGAGGTATAAACCTAAAAATACAAGCTATGTTCATCTTAAGCACGGTGTGAATTATGATTACTTAAATTATTTTTTCTTCTTTGAAAAAATGAATGCATATGGATGAGATCTCCTGTGATATTTGTTTTTAAAAAAAAGTTACCCCCATTCTATTATTTTCTCTAGCTTTCACTTAAATGAGTTGAATCGTCTTTCTATAAGAAAAGAAAATATAAGTTGGGGTTTTTAGTCTCAATGTATTTATGTTCACCAACCTTTGGCACAATCGAGTACAAATAATTTCAATAAAATCAACAAAGATTTACACAACACATGTACCCCAAACCACATCCATCTCCCCCATGCCAACATTTCAACTATATAACACAAAATTTGGCATTCTAAACCAAGTGTACCCCAACCATTACTATTGGCTGTATGTTATATTTCATGTTAACAATACATGTTCTATATAAGTATACATGCGCATCTGGTTGAATTATGATAAGTCAAAGCATAAAAATAATCTTTTAAATTTTGGGGGTGAGGGATATAATATGTCATCACAAACCAAAAAGTAAGTAAATCGCACCAAAAGGAGATAAAAGTAGCTTTAAATAAAGATAATGCTCCTTTTTTTGAAAACAAATGCAATCCGAAAAATCGACATCAAACCATATACTCCCTTCAACCTTGAATTAATTTTCTAGTTCAAAAATATTTGTTCACTATTATTATACAGGACTTGTTGGAATGAACAAAAAATGAAAGTGGGCAATTAATTATGGTAGGAGTATATAAGTAAATAATTTTCTATGCTGACTCATTATTTCGATACATTTGATATGACACACTGATGTGTCGTATTTGTATTAACTCATGTCTGAATTCAATAGTAGTAGAATTCAGATGCAAGTTAATGCGGGTACGACAAGTTACCTCGTCGCACTACTCTGTGTCACAATCATGAGCCGGTCTAGAATTATTGATAAGTAAAATGGACCTCTTTTCAGGTGTGTTTTAATACTAGTACTCATAAATGATTTATAACTCTTTTATCCAAACCAGTCAATTGTTTTCCTTATTTTCTTTGTAATAAGTCTTTAATCTTCCCATTTTCCAATCAAAGTTCTTACACCTAATGATATTACGAGAGTTATGTTTTTGGTACCACAATCTTAGATTCCCCTCTCCCTTTAAAATCTCATCAAACTTTTCGCTCATTGTGTTTTAATCTCTACATAATTAGGTTTACAATATTTATTTCCATCTCAGGTACGACTTTTATAACTATTTTTATATATGATAACCAAAAACTTACAATACCAAATCTATTAAACATAAAGTTATTGAGGGAGGATCTCACGAGGTCTTATAGTTTGAGTTCCCTGAATGAAATCCATTTTTTTAAAATAGTAAATAAATATTTTTGGAGTAATTTTTTTTTATGTTTTTTAAATATTTCAGTAAGGCCTATAAAAAATATCATCTCAAAAAGAATTTTTTTACTATTTAAAAAAAATTGGTGAAACTTTGTCAGTTTTTAACAACTTAAAAACTGACACAATTTGACCGATTTTTTTTTTAAAAAAAATAATCATTTTGAGCTGATTATTTTTTTATGATCCTACTGAAATGTTTAAAAACCATAAAACAAAAATTAATCCAAAAATATATTTTTTGCTATTTTAAAAAATTAGACCTTATTCAGAGACCTCAAACTGGGACCACACTCGATCCTTGCCCTAAAGTTATTAGCAATTTTTTAATTTTAATTTCTATTTGATATATTACAAATCGTAATATATTTTTGTCATTTCATGTTCGCATTAACTGTCGTGCAATTTACAACCATATTTGTTTATTTGTCTATACTTAGTGTTTGGTGAACTAATGAATGATAAAGTTTGAAGATACAGTAGAGCAACGTTTAAATGAGTGTTCATTTTAAGAGTGGTGTTATGAGCACAAAACAAGTTCCCCAAATCTCCTCCAAAAGCAATAAATTAGAGTGCCCTGACGGGACCCATTCCTCATGGCAATACTTAATAGGTAGGTGAGTACATGAGGTGGAATCCACATCAGACTTGGGAGAGGTTTTGGTACTCATATCATTATTCTCATTTTAAAGGTAGAAGATATAATCGATAATTAGATACTTACCAAGCCTAAAATGAACTTACAAACATACCATACCAATTAGAAACAGAGCATCAGAAATATCTACAAGTGAGAGGGCATCATAACTATTTGATTTTCCTGTATAGTGTTATGTCTACTATATTGATAATAGATAAGTATAGAGTTATGAATAAAATTATAATTACATAAATAAAAATGAATTGCAGAAAATGTAATAACTTACTTGAATTTGCAGGAAAATAATATAACTAGAAAACAATTTGAACCCTGTGTAACATAATGTCCTTAAGACAATTTATTCCCTCCAATGTGCTCTGAGGTTGGTGAATATTGTCTCCCAAAATAGAACGGATTTTTTAAATTAATTATGTAGCACGACAATAATTAATTTCAACGAACACAATTATGTGTTTTCAATGCAGGGGGCAGAAATATGTTTCTGAAATTGACAGCATTTTGGGTTGGAAGAAAGTAGGAGAGGGAAGAAATATGTTTCTGGAATTAACAACATTTGTATTTATAGTAAAGTAAGTGACTATTCAAAAGTAACTGTCAAAATAGTTAAACGAATTTAACTGTTGACTGTTGGCAATAACTGCCAGCCGAACGAACGGACGGACCGAATCACGCACGTGGGCTTTTGGGCCAAGCCCAACACATGCATAGTGTAGGCCATCTCCCCTTCAAAGAGTTGGGATATCCCAAGGCATCTAAGCCTTAGTCCATACTTGGGGTGTTATTAACTCACCAAATTTCAACTACTCTTCCAATGTGGGACAAGAGTGAAAACATACCCAATTCATTAACTTTCATTACTTTGTGAGTCACTTTGGGGACATTTTTATCATTCATAACTTAATAAAATTGGACATGTGAATATACTACGTTAATCTCCTTGCGAAGGAGAACGCGTTTGTATATGGTCCCACTATTATCACAGTGTGGGTCCCACCTAAATTTGAACTCAAAGTTGCTCAAAACATTCTGTCCAAAATCTAAACAACTTTTAATTTCAATCTTAAGTCCAATTTTCCAACATATACTCCCTTTATACGGGTCACTCCTTTTACTATTGGTATTTAATGAAATCATTTATTTATCAACAAAGAAAAAAAAAGAGGGCATCATAACTATCATCACAACAAAACTATTCGTGGTAAAAGAAAAACCAGCCAGTAGCAGTTGAGGTATAAACATAAAAATACAAGCTATGTTCATCTTGAGCAGGGTGTGAATTATGATTACTTAAACTACTTTTTCTTCCTTGAAAAAATGAATGCATATGGATGAGATCTCCTGTGATATTTTTTTTTAAGTTACCCTCATTGTATTATTTTCTCTAGAATTTACTTAAAGGAGTTAAATTGTCTTTTTATAAGAAAATAAAATATAACTTGGGGGTTTCAGTCTCAAGGTATTTATGTTCACCAACCTTTGGCGCAATCAAGTATAAAAGATTTCAATGAACTCAACAAAGATTTACACAACACATGTACCCCAAACCACATCCATCTCCCCCATGCCAGCATTTCAACTATATAACACAAAATTTCTCATTCTAAACCTCTATGTTGAGGTTCAAAATATTTTCCTCCTCCAATTACTAATAGCCTAATATATTCCATCCCAAGGAGCTATAATTTCATTCCGAGCAGGAATTGGTGGGCGTGGTGTTTGACCAGGCTTGGCCTGATCATCCCTTGGGAGGCTGAAGCACTTCAGTGGCTCACGGTTCCTCCTGTTAATACGAGATACAACCCTAACAACTTTTGAGTGAATAGCATATGAAACACATTACTGCATCTTCACGTACAACTTGGGTAGGGTCTATGCTATTAAATAAAATAGGAAGTGTTAATTCATTACATCATAGTCATTAATCAAAATGATAGAAGAAGAACTCAAACAATAGGTCTTACACTCAAAACCGCAAGCATCTTGAACATCCCTAACAACAGCCTATTCAACTATGTTCCTCACAAGAAACCACTTGATTGCCTTGTCTAAAAAGAATTAAACAATCATCAAATTCGATTTCAATCCTTGAGCAATCTTTTTAATATTAAATATGTTTATTTGGTGTTTGTTCTCTACAGCATATTTACGTTTAAACAAAAGCATAATTTTAGAGACTTGTATAAATAAATAGATAAATGACCTTGGGACAACATTTTCCACAGTTGGAGCAACGAATGAAGTTGACCTGGCCACGTCCATGTTTGTTATAAACTAATAGATACTTGCTACAAACTCGGACTAAACGAACAACTGCCTCTTATCTTGTAGCTAACAACTATTAAACTGGTCTTTTTGCTGACTAATCGAGAGTTGCATCAATTCTTATCATTTTGGTCTTATAAAATTTTCTTTGGTTGAATAATAATCATTTTCTTACATGAAAATGTTAATCCTAACTATTAAAAATTAGTGCAATTATGTCCTATATTAACAAAAATGTTGAATTAAAACCTGTGTGTCAAAATTTTTGTTTTCTCTAACTAGCATATAGATAGAAAAGAAATAGGAGTTATTGGAGAAAAAAATTAGTAAGAATCATTTGGCTACATACTTATTAAACACGACTAATTTCTTATAAACACTTCGTGTTTACTTTAGTAACATTTTGGACTAATAAATTTATAAATGGAATGTTGTGCGGAAGTGTGTCAACAAATGATGCTAACTGTAATCCCAAATAATAATATGACACACTCACAATAAAAGTATAATGAGTAGAAAAACATACACACAAGGGAAGACAAAATATTTAAGTGGTTCACCAATTTGGCTACGTCCACTGACACTCGGATCAATTCACTATTGCAAATGAGTTACAAAAGAGACCCTCACAAATACACTCCAAATGAAAAATGCAATGTGTATTTTTCTACAAAAATGTGTATACTCAAAACTCCAAATGAACTATTTCTCACTCTCTAACTCTTCTTAGTTTCTATGTTTTGGTGTGTTTTACAATTGCAGAATTACTTCCCTTTTATAGAGTCTTGAAGGAGACAAAGATCCTTAATTTAAGGGGTAAATTGTATGTAGTGGGACACCAAATAAAACCCACTAGCCAAAATAAAAAAAACCACTTGCCAAAAGCCACCGCAAGAAGATTTGGAGGATTTGTTTGGAGGATTTTTGCTTCTTTTTCAACAATCTCCACCTTGGCAAAATTTTACAAGTCACCTTGTCAACTTTTGCCAATCAAACAATTCTACAAAGCTCCACCTAAACACGTAACCACATGTTATCCAAAATGATCCAAGTAGCCTCCAAATGCACTGGTAAGAGCCATACACTCGAAGGTGTTCAAATACGAAGAATATTAATCAAGCTTAAACAGTGTTCAAACTTGATCCTAGTAACAATCTTTGTCAGCATATCCGCGGGATTATCCGCAGTTCCAATCTTCCTGAGGAAAATAACCCCCTCATCCAAAATTTCTCGAACAAAGTGGAAACGAACGTCGATGTGCTTTGTCCATGAATGATGAATCTGGTTCTTGGCTAAGTGGATGGCACTCTGACAATCAAAGAAGACATCCACGTGATCCTGAACAATTCCCAAGTCTGAAATCAAACCATGAAGCCAAATGGCCTCCTTAATGGCCTTTTTCGCTACCATATACTCTACCTCTGTAGTTGACAAATCCACCGTAGACTGTAGCGTATATCTCCAATAGACTGGGCCTCTAGTTAGTGTAAACACATAACCAGTAGTGGACTGTCATTTATCCAAATCACCGGCGTAATCTGAATCCACATATCCAAACACATGCTGACGAGCACGTGAATCCTTCTCAAATTTCAAACCAAAATCAACAGTACCATGGATGTACCATAAGATCCATTTCACAGCCTGCCAATGCATTTTTCCTAGATCATTCATGTATCTGCTCACCATACTAACAACTTGTGAAATATCGGGCCTCGTACACACCATTGCATACATTAAACTTTTCACTGCATTAACATAGGGAACATGAGCCATTTCTGAACATTCCTCATTTATCTGTGGGGATTCCATGGAACTTAACTTGTAGTGTAGGGCGAATGGAGTGCTTACAGGTTTGGTTTTAGAATCTATACCAAAACGCTGTAATACCTTCTTCCAATAATATTTTTGTGACAAACAAATAATGCCCCTAGAATAATTTCTGCTAATCTCCATGCCAAGTATTTTACTCGCCTCGCCTAGATCCTTCATCTCAAATTCATGACTTAACTGAATTTTTAGTTTTTCAATATCGACCTTGCTCTTAGAAGTAATAAGCATATCATCAACATATAAGAGCAAATAAATAAAGGATCCATCGTGAAGTTTACGAAAATACACATAATGATCATAGTAGCTCCTTGTGTACTATTGCCCAAACATAAACCGATCAAATCGCTTGTACCACTGCCTTGGACTTTGCTTCAACCTATATAACGACATTCTTAGTTTGCAGGCCCAATTTTCTTTATCAGCAACCTTGTACCCTTCTATCTGAGTCATATAAATTTCCTCCTCTAAGTCTCCATGTAAGAATGTAGTTTTCACATCAAGTTGTGCCAACTTGAGATCAAACTGCGCAACCAATTCTACCAAAATATGAATGGAAGAATGATTCACAACCGAGGAAAATAACTCGTTATAATCAATCCCTTCCTTATGTGCGTAGCCTTTCGCCACCAACCTAGCCTTGAATCTTACATTGGCTTTCTCCAAGGAGCCTTCCTTCTTGGCATATACCCATTTGTCCTGCGAAATTTCAATTTTTCTTTTCTCTAAAAAAGAGTTGTGCATGGTTCAAACACTTGAAATAACAGGTTGTATTTATTTCTTTGTCATACTAGAAATTTCCTTTTTGAATAGTTTTAGAGAGAGAAAAAGGCCAAGAACCCTAGGAACTCAAGCTTATAATTTTATGGTTTGCGATTCAAAATTTCTACAATAGAGTTTATTTGTTCTCCCTTATTATTTGAAGTTTATAATTCGTGCATGTTTTGTTTATTTCCAGAAGTTCTTAGATTCTCTTGCTTATTTAGGTATAGTTTCATAATGGTTTTGATTATGTGCAGAGTAGAAAACATAGCTTTAATTAATTGCACCATGTTAGGCTAGACTTTTAAGTGTTGGGATGCATGAACCTAACCCGATGTGGTTTGCATGACTATAAAATTAGTTCCCTGAATTAAATAAATGATTGGATCGTATTGTGTAGTAGTCACAACCGTCGTAGGTCTTTTTACCTAGTTTACCCTAGGTAATCGGGGTGTTTAAGAGTGCGACATGCGTGTTAGCTATTTTGACACCGCTTTATTCTTACTCTTGATTATGTATGATGTGGGCTAGTAATCTCATATATGTAATGCTTGAGATTAATAAAGACTGGATTTAATTAACTATCTAATTCACAAAATTTTTTATATCTGGTAAACATACTAGGGTTCGAGGGAGTGTATTTCAACATATCTTTCTCATTTATATTTAGTTAATCACAACTAGTTTACTCCGGCACGCATAGTTTAATTCAGTAGTTTAACTTAAATTGCACTTAGTTAATAGATCAAATTCAAATCCTACCATCTTTTTGTTTCTTTTGACAGTCAGCTTAGGATTAGTCATCTTACCTATCGTCGTTACGAGAGATCGTCCTATTTCCCTGAGGATTCGACCCCGTCTTACCGGGTTTATTACTTACACGACGGGTTTACACTTGAACCGTAATTAGCACGAACTAGAGACACATTTTTAGTCGCATCACATATATTGACTCTCTGTTGGGGACTACATGTGATATTTTACCCTTGGATAGTGGCTCCGCATGAGATGGGGGTTACGGGCTTCTGTGCGCAGATGCGTCGATTAATGGCGCATGAGTTCAGGCATGCTTGGTATCTGGGGGATAGGGTAGTGTGGAGTATTGTGGTGGAATAAGTAATGGTCCCACCATCGGTGCCCCCTATGAATATGAGACGAGTGAGGGAGATGTCCGACGAGGGTACGTCATGCTCAGCGACCCCCTATCTCCAATCCAAAATGATAAGACGGAAGAGTAATCGGAATGATCAGCGCCTCTTCTACGGTTTCATCTATCACGTGCTGCACGTTCACCCGCACATCTCCATGCGTCCCCCAATGTACGCACTCTATCAGAACTAGGACTCCGATCGACCTTAACGACTGAGAGTGAACCCATAGGACTTTAATCCGAGGGGAAGGACACCTGTCTCATCTGCTAATCTCGTCCTGAACCTATCGATATGGGTCTAACCGATTTCGATGATATTCAATCTCCCAGGAATAATGCAGATCCCCCATACTAGGCAACTGACGAGAGCCGAGGCCGAGTCATTTGACTAAGGTCGAGTGGTAACTTTTTATTTCTGTTCAACTGGTAAAGGTCGGCTAAGGTCGAGGCTCATGGTCCTAGACGAGGTGATACTTGTCATATCACTATACATTGATCAATAATAAGTGTGTGTGAAAATGGATATATACAAGTTTAGGAAGTGAAGGTGTGTGTTAGTGATCCTAAGCATGGATATTCTAAGTGGTGTGTGAAGCATGTGAGCAAAAGTGAAACTATACATAAGCATGTGAAGTGTACATGGAGAGTATATGCAACTATAAGTGGAGTGTATAAGAGAATTAGAGGGTAAAATATAGGTATAAGCATGAGATAGATATGTACAAAATAGTAAAGAGAGGAGTAAAGGGGACATACATATAGGTGCATACGCACACATGTAGAAAAGAGTAACACCCATGCAAACTAGAGTCTAGTCCATTTAACTACTGATCCCCAGCGGAGTCGCCACTATGGTCATCCCGTGCGGAAGGGGGAGTCCTTCCATTTTGGAGGTGGAAGAGATCCAATTTTTCTTTTTCGCGTAGGCAACTCTCCTCAGGTCACTCGGTCGTCGTCATTGTGGGATGATGTGTAAAGATAAAGTCGTCAGCCTATTTTGCACAAAACATGCATATAAAATGTTGTCGCCTCAAGAGAACGGCATCAAGGATAATACTGATGCTTTCAAAACTGAATAGTTCAAAGATTCGGGGACTAAGTTACAAAATGGGAAGGTTTAGTGACCCATCCCGCCATTTCGGCCTCTCATGGGCATGTGTTAATCTTCTCCTTTTAGACTTTGTGAAGTAAGTGGAGAATGGAATCATTCAGTTAACATCATGAGGAAAACGGAATGAATTCATCCTTAGGAGTTTTTCCAAAATTAATAATTCGAAATAATATATAGGTGTTTGCAAAAACATAACTCATTACGGAAGGTCGAATGTGAATGTTTGACAAAACATCATCATGCAATTTATAATCACTTAATAAATATAGGAATATAAAAAGGGAAGGACTTGAGTCTAGGGATATACCCAAGACTCCTACGTAGCCCGGGGTCCATCAAAGTCCACATAAATAACATGGGGTGAGGTTTAACCCATAAATCCAATCATGGACTATCTTATATGTGTGTGCGTAAAAAAGGTGTTTTAGTGTAAGAAAGCGTGGTGAAAATTCTCAGTTTGGAATTTATAAATAAACCCTCTTTTTCTATTTTTTTGGGTTTTTATATGAAAATAGAGTGTGCGCAATACTATTAATAAAGGGATTGATATTAAAGGGTGTGAGATGATAAGATAAAGAATTAATAATGTAAATTGATAATAAATGCTAAAATGAGAGAATTTAGAAGTAAAAGTTAGGAATTATACATCCTCTTTCAGACTTGAGATAGATCCAAATGCTAGATTGGCTGATCTCACAAGATGGTGGTATAAGAAGAGTGAAGGTATTTCCTATATTGGATAAGAAGGTAATGGATAGATTATGGGAAATGGTTTTTTTGGGAAGGAATGACAATTCTGATTTAGAGAGAATGTTCTTCTAAATCACTTAGAGGAATGTTTTTGGGGCCCCCTTCAAGAGAGTTCATGGCCTCTATTTATTAGGACTGGGTGTGCCGATCGGCATACCCATTGCTCCTGTAGGTCGGCTAGTAAGGACCCCCTACCGATTGGCAAGGTCCTGAGGCTGCCAAAGGGTAACCTAGGACTAGGGCTGTGTTTTTTTTCCGAACTTTTCGATTTTTCCGATTTCCGATCCGATTTTTTCCGAATTTGGAATGAAATTTTAGTTTGCCGATTTCCGATTTTCCGATTTCCGATTTTTTCGAAAAAAATCGGATCGGAAATCGGAAATATTTCTGAATTTCTGATTTTTCGATTTTTCCAATCCGATTTTTCCGAAACTATGCCGATCCAATTTTTCCGAATTATTTTCGATTTTTTCAGAATTATTTTCCGATTTCCGATTTTTTCGATTTCTTTTCCGATTTTTTGAAAGTTTCCCATATCCCACATCGGTTGGGAGAGGGAGAGGGCTCCAAAATATGCTCTATAAAAGGAGAGTATCCTCCTAACTTCTACACAAATGAAAAATGAGCCAAATCCTCATGTGTTTACATGTTGGGTTAAGCTATTTTCATTGTTTCTTTAAAATGAGAATTTCGAGTAATCGAAAATCCATAATTTATTTTTTTGAAATTTTGGAATTTTGGAATTTTCTGGATTTTTAATATATTTTGTGAATTTCCGATTTTTTCCGATTTTTGCCGATTTTCCGATTTTTCCGGATTCGGAATTTTTTTTAATTTTCCGAAAAAATCGGATCGGAAATCGGAATAGTTATTTTATTTCCGAAAAAATCGGAATTTTTTCCGAATATGCATTTTCCGATCCGATCCGGCCGAAACACAACCCTACCTAGGACAGATTTTCTAGAAAAGCGTCCGTAAAATGCGAACCATAAGTTAAAATCGTGCATGGAGCATACCGTTGGAAAGGGTTTTTAGAGCCATACCAAAATCCATAAGCCACTCCTCGGGTTCCAAAGTTGACCGAAGTCAAACGAGGCCCGGAAGCGCCCGTAGGCAATTGGACCGAAAGCAAAATGGATCATTCATTCGAACCGTAAGTGAAAATCGTGCATGAAGCAAACTGTTGGAAAGGATATTTAGTGCCCTATGAGAATCCATTCGACTTTGTCTGGTTGGGAGAGTAGACCAAGGTCAACCGGGGTCAGGATGCATCCACCCTTTGGAGAAATACAGGTCATTCATGTGTACTATAAGGACGATTTGCGCACTGTGTATATCATTAGAAAGTGGACTCAGAGCCCTTAAATATTCCATTAAGCTTTCACTCGAGATGGGGAGTCGATTGGGGTCAAATGGAGCCTAAGAGCGCTCGACGGCCACCAGATCGATTTTTAGGAGAAAACGTATCGTTCGTTCGAACCGTAAGTCAGAATCGCACACGAAGTGGACTGTTGAAAAGTGGATTAAGTTCCCTTCAAAGATTCATGAGATTCGGCTTTGACGGGAAGACGGACCGGAGTCAAACGGGGCCCAGGAGCGCCCGATACTCGTAGTATGACCTAGGGTTTGCGGTGAACGAATGTGTGCTAAGGACCTAAGGAGGTGCTTAGGGGGTCCTAGGATGGGGTGTCTACAACGAGTTTGTTCGTTTATAATTTACCATGTCTTCCGTTCCTTATGAGCATGAACCCCATAACATTATATATTATGAAATAAAAAATAGGAGCATAAACGAAATAGTCCCTCAAACATTTTTTTAATACACATTTAGTCCAAATTAATTTATTTTGTTTCAAAAAGTCACTCACCACATGAATACATTAAAAAACGGAGCTCCACTGAGAGTCGTCGGAGCTTCGACAGTGAGGGGGTGGGTGCTGAGGGGAGTGGGGCGGGAATGCCGCTAGCGGAGACCTTTAAAAATAAGATAATATTAGTTAAATGGGCATTTGATGAATTTTTTGGAAAAAATAAAAGGCTACAACTAAATGTGTATTAAAAAATATTTGAGGGACTTTTTGGTATTTGATCCTAAAAAATAAGGGTTGACACTTAATTTGTACAAGTATCAATTAATATCATATTAGTATGACTTGTTATGACTCGTTATTTGTATATGTGTATTATTATATTTAATTGGGTGTAAAAATTATGGAAAATTCTATTTATACAGAGGATTCGTATAGAATCGTCTGTACAGACTGACGTGTCGTGTCGGTATTGGTCCGTATCTTGAGTGGACCCAAGACACGGACCAATATGAACACGACACATCAGTCTGGACAGATGATTCTGTATGAATCCTCTATACGTGTAGAACTATTCGAAACTTATTCAACATATTATCGTGTTTTATTTTTATTTAAATGGGTCTTGTTTGAGTTACAAAATACAAACATGTTCATGCATAAATGATGCTTGTCATCTCATGTCAAGTCCAAACATGATCCCCATTATGAATTGCCAACCCTACTCTTTGTTAACAATCCTAATTACGTAAAATGTGATTTAATTCAACTTAGGTAAGAAAGATATATGTATTTCTACCATCTTCATTTAAAACCCAAAGCCAAAGGATTATAATTGGAGTTCTTATTGCATTCGGCATATTGTATAGGATATTTCAAAATACAAATGATATTTTTTTATATCAATGTAACGAATTTTGTGGTGGGAATATGTTTTGATCTTTTACCATTAACTGCACTGAACTTAGTTTTTGAAAGCTTATTAAATTTGATTTGACTAGTTTGAGACTGGGATATGTGATTGTAATGTTTAAGTTTTATTGTGATTGCAATAACTTGATCCTTATTTTCATATATAACATTATCAAAAAAAACATTTTCGTTAGTCCTTATAATCTAACTGATTCCCAACGTTGTTTTTATCCGTAATTTCATATATTCAGGCTTTAAAAGTTTCTAAACAAAACAAATCCCACCTCTACCGGGGAGTTCAGAGAACAGTCATCTTCTGCCAATAAAATGACATAACAATGATATAATAAAATATGTCGATCCAATCAAGCTTCTTGTGAACCATTCTCCTGTGATATTCAATATTGAGATCATCATCACGCACTATGATGTGGTAATTAAACGAGATTTGCCTCCCGATAATAAGCAGTTGAAGACACCCATTTCAAAATCCGAGATGAGTTTGATCAATGAAAAGCTTTCGTATTATAATTATGATTCATTTTGTTCTGAAAATAGTGCCTTTGACGGGGTGAAGAACATTTTCAGTGTTCAGTTGCTTAATGAAGATATCAGGGTTGTGTTTTTTTTTTGTGACGTAGGGTAATCCCCGAGCCAGTTTGTGTGCACCTCGAGACTAATCCCTCCACCCTGAATAAGACTTTCTATAACAGACGTTTAATTCATGCGGTCCGTGACCCCAAGACGCAGCTGCCAAGTTTCGAACCCAGGTGCCTGAGTTTACAGCTACACCCTGGTTCTACCAACTTGTACACCCTGGTTCTACCAACTTGGACAACCATTGGGGTTAATATCAGGGTTGTGTTATCTGATGCAGAGGTCGAAAGGAGTTGTCCTTAAAAACTTTCTGTAAAGGAGGTAGCTGAGCTAAAGGTTTTGGAGCTGAAGGAATACTTAAGTGGAAACCTCTCACGTATCCCACGTAGGGATGACAACGGGGAGGATTTGGGGCGGGTTTGGCCAAATCCGACCCCGACTCCGTTTACTGTCTCTCAACCCCGACCCCGCCCCAACCCCGTTTAGACCACCCCCAACCCCGCCCCCGCCCGGTTTAAAAAACCCCGCGGGGGCCCCGAACCCGCCCCAAACCCATCCCATTTTTTTTGTTTTTTTATATAATTTTTTATATCCTATTGAAAAGAACTATTATGTCTTAACTAGGGGTGGCAAATCGTGCTATTGGGTCGTGTTTTTGTCTGACACGACACGACACGACAAGATTTTTTAAAACACGAACACGACACGACACGAAGTCGTGTTTTTTATAGCTACCACGAACACGACCCAAAAAAACACGACACGACACGTGTAACACGATTAATTTTTTTCAATCCAATCAGACACGAAAACACGAATAAAAAAACTCTGTTTTTTTTTACAAATATTATTGCTACCGTCTCACCCAACTAATCTTATTCGAGCATAACAATCAACAAACAATCTGAGAAGTTCTGGGAAAAAAATTACAGACAAATGAGAATCCAATTTTCATGGATTAAATATTATTCAAACTACAAATATTATTCAAACTACAAATTTATCTATCATCAACAAACAATCTAAGAAAAACCAAACTAACCAAACTCAGATCAACCAGTGCCTTGATTTTTTTTTCAAACTAACAACTCAGATCCATATGAAAAAACTAAACTAAAATCTTATACAAACTATAAACTCTTTTTTTGCTGTTAAAATTAACAACCGAACCCTTTTGCTGTTAAGATGATCGATTCCATTTTTCTTCAATCGGACCGGAGCTTTTGTGTATTTTCTGGTTGGACGGGAAATGGAGGGGAGTTGAAGATGGAGTGGAGATGGTGTGGGTGGAAGGATGGGAGATGGAGAGAGATTGAGAGGAGATGAAGAATGAAGAACAAGAGAAACGACTGAAATGAATTGAAATGAGAAGGATTAGGTCTTTTATCTCTTTAAAGTGTGATGTATGTTTAGATGGTGACAAGTGGCAAAAATAGAATGGTTTGGATCAAGAGTAAGTGGGTTTCCTTCCTTATATATTAACGTGGCCAGCGTGTCTTTAATTTCGTGTTAAATGGGTCGTGTTTTCGTGTCAATTTCGTGTCAAAAATTTGACACGAACACGACACGACACGACTTCGTGTTGAAAAACACGAACACGAACACGACACGAACACGATAAGCCGTGTCAATTTCGGGTCAATTTCGTGTCGTGTCGTGTCGTGTTATCGTGACGTGTCTAAAATTGCCACCCCTAGTCTTAACGTGTCATAAAATTATAACTTTGGAACAACAAAGCAATCTGCATCATTTTGTTTACCTTAATATCAAGAGAAAAAACTTCAAATTAACTATCAACATCCAAATGAAAGTGCCCAATCATCCAAATGATCCAATTGCAAAATCCACCAAGAAACCAAGTCTCCCACCTCCTGCATATAAAATGTGTAAATAAAAATTTGTGTAAATAAATTAAATTTGTGCAAATCTGTGTAATCGTTGTGAAATCAGAGTGAATAAAAATCTGTGTAAATAAAAAAAATCTGTGTAAATAAATAAAATTTGTGTAAATCTGTGTAAATAAAAAAAATCTGTGTAATTAAAAAAAAAGCAATGCAAGTGATCTGAGAAATAAGAGTTTATTTAAACTGTGTAAACAAATCTACTTATTTAAATAAATAAGAGTTTTTAAAAAGTTGGTTAAAATCAGTATACAAACTCTAGATTTGTGCAATACGCCACTTTTGAAAGAATCTCAAGTGGGCTTAATCATCACTATACAAACTATACAAACTATAGCTGCTTAAAAATAGTATAGATTTTTGTTGATAATTTATACAAATCTGCTCATAAACAATATAAATCTCAAGTGGGTATGTTTATAAATATAATTGCTAAGAATCAATAAACAAATGGGTTTATTTAAAATACTGATTTTATACACAATCAGTAAACAAAATCTATAAATACTAAGGGTAAAATAGATGCTGGAGGCCGGAGTAGATGCGTTCTTACCGGATGCCGGAGTTCGGAGTAGCAGAGTAGATGCCGGAGGAGTAGCAGATGCCGGAGAGAACGAACAGCGTGAGAGATAGAATAGCGTGAGAGAGAGAGGGCGGCTGAACTCAATGTCTAAATGAAATGAAACCCTAACTAAGATTTTATTGCTATATATATATATATATATATATATATATATATATATAAGGGTAAAATTGCAATAGTGCGCCTAAACGGGGCGGGTTCGGGTTTTTGTATACTAAACCCGACCCCGACCCGAACCCGACGGGGTTTTTTAATTTCAAACCCGACCCCGAATCTGCCCCGTTTATTTACCCGAATTTGCCTCCATTAGGATCGGGGTCGGGTCGGGTCCCCGCCAAAACCCGCCCCGTTGCCATCCCTAATCCCACGTGATGTACTGCAAGGGTTGGATTTGGTGATGAAGGAGAACCCATCTAGGAAAAGGATCACTTTTGGTTGAAGTACTTACTCTAAAACTTCTTGCCTTGGCTTGGGGCATGGCATTGGAAGCTTGGAGCATATATGGGCTTCTAACAAAGTCTAAAGCCCATTTCCCAAGGTCTTGCCTTATGTTTGGACAACTCAATTTTGGCATTTCACAAGCCTTTGTCGCTATAGACTTCCTTAAAGTGCATGTTTTTGAACTTCGTTTAGAAAATGATGTCAACAAGTTTTGCATAGAAGTCTCAAAAGAATTGAATGGATTGAAGGTTAATGTAACTCATCGTTCTATGAAACAGAAGTACACTATAAAAGGATTAACCAAAGAAATCACACGAGAGCTGACATTCACCCTTCAAGATCCAAAGGCATCAAAGGAAACTAAGTTGGTTGAATATTTCAAGAGGACGTATGGGAAGGAGATAAGGCACTAGGATATTCCCTGCCTAGATGCGGGGAAATGAAACAGGAAAACCTATGTACAAATGGAGTTCTGTGTATTTGTTGAAGGACAGAGGTATCCAAAGGAGAAATTAGATACATATGCAGCAACGTCATTAATGAAGAGATCAGTGCTGGATCCAGCAGCTCGAAAGAAGACTAGCTGTGAGATGCAGCAGACTGAGGATGGGCCTTGTGGGTATCTATTTAACATGTATTAATTTGACCTAAAATTTTCTTGCAAGTGATCTTTGGTTTCATAGTTGGATAATAATTCTAGTTGAACAGGAAAGTCTATTGTCGTTATCAATCTTTACTGTTGTAGTTAATATATTGTTTTTTTTGTTACCTTATTTTTGTTTTTTAACTTGTTGACAGTGGAGACAAAATTCGAAGTTTTGGTATTGAAGTGGACCAGAACATGACAAGTGTTTCAGGTTATGTGATTAAGCCACCCGAGTCGTTGATTGGTGGACCATCAAGTATAAAAGTTGACAAAAAATGTCAGTGGAACCTAGTTGACAAACTTATGCTGAGAGGCATACCAGTGGAGAGATGGGCCCTAATAGATTTCAGTTTCTTTCCGCCTAATTGTAGACATGTTTGTATAATATATGAAAAGCCAGTGCAGGAAACTTGGTGTCTGCATGCAGGAACCTCTGGTGCGCCGTTCAACTGAAGCGAATAAACATTAGATGTTAACGATCTCCGTAAACTTCTTATAGGTGTCGTGAAACAAGCTGCCGGAAAAAGTAATTTACGATTGCAAATAATTCTCTGTGGGCTGCTTTCAAAGCTTGACCGTTACAAGACTCTGAAATGGCTCTCTCAGACCGAGGTTGGGTAGTCACTCAGAGCTTCTTGACCAAAATGGCTGAAATTGGAATTTACCAGTATTTTGCCAACCTCGTATTGAAGATCAATGCTAAGCTTGGAGGAAGAAATTTTGAAATCATTTGGGTCCTTCCCCATTTTAAGAGTAAAGATCATGTCATGTTTATCGGTGTTTATGTCAATCATCCTGGTGCACTCCATACGATATGTCCATCAATAGCAACGGTTGTTGCTACAGTCAACTGGCCTGACGCAACTTGATACGCTGCACGGGTCTGCCCAGAAGATTCTGAATTTTGGAAACGTGTTTGGAGTTTGTTAAAACATATGATCAGATGAACAAAGTAAACCCGGCGAAGATTGTGGTTTTTCGTGATGGTGTAAGTGAGGTTCAGTTTGATATCTAATATTATTATTAAAAAAGGGTGTTTTTATATAAACACACATTTTTTATATATAGCCCCCCCAAAATCATTTAGAAGAGTCAACTTTTAAAAGTGATAAAAAGACTTCCATACCCCTTTTAATAACCCCGAGAGGAGCTGTATGCAGTTTTTGACATAATTGTTTGTTTTCACAGTTGAATCACAGCACTGTAAGAGATTGAGGTCCCATAAGGCTCAATATAATACCATTTAATAACCCAGTGAATGGATACAAACTAGAACAAATACAATTAACCCCTGTTATTTTATATAAATCTGAACAAATAGAAATGGCATTTTTTTTTGCCTTCTTCATTGTTTTCGTTAATGTCGTCGTTGTAGTAATTATTAAATCTACTTCAAAATAAAGGGAGCAACCATTGTCTGGAATTTATTTGGTATGCGTATTTTATTGAAATGGATGATACAATATCTGATAGCAGGTGGTCTATTTCAAAAGAGTAATGCAACAAGGTATTCCGAATTTTTGAAGAAGAAATAGGATTGTAAAGTTGGGTTTTTAAATGTAAAATTTCTCATTTCTATTCAATAAACCCCTTTCACATCAGTGCGATAAATGGGATTAAACCCATTAGTGTGGGTGTTGTAAAAATGGGGGTTATAAAACGGAAAAGTGGGTTTATACAAGAATACCCTTAAAACAATGTGTCTTTGAAAGTCGTTGTGCCATGCGTCATCCAAATTAATGTATTAGATATTCTTTTGGTGTTGCCTACCATTGAAGAGCATTACCCTTTACTGATTCAACCTTTTCATTCTCTTATTAAATGGCATGAAGTCCATTACATTTTCTTTATATGCCTCCTCTTTTTCTCATCTCTTTTAATTCATCATTTGGGTCATTCACCTCAATTTCTATCCTCTCGCGGAACCAAAAAAAACTTTACCTACCCTTAGGGTGCCGCAAGCGCAAGATTGTGAAAATAAATTTAAGAGTTCATCAATAAATAATTTTAGAGTGGGTTCACTCATGATTATATAAATCTTTTATCCCAAACAGTGCCGGCCCAAAGGGTAGGCCAATGAGGCAACAGCCTTGGGATCCAAAATTTGTCATAAATTTTTAGGTCCAAATTTTTTATTAGTGTGCTGTATAAATTTTTAGGCCCAAAATTTCTTAAACTAAAAACCCACTAACACCTCTCAATTCCTTATACCCAAAGTAAACCCTACCCTTTTTAATTCCAATAAAGCAGCCGCCATTTCTCTCTTCTCTCATTCTCTCAAGTGCTTTTACAGAATCTTCAAGATAGGAATAGGAAAGTCAAGATCAAGAGGTTTCAATCCAAATATATTCAAAATCAAGTGGTTTGTTTTTTTTCCATATAATTTTTTCTCCCGTGTAATTTTTTTCGTCCCTGTAATTGTTTTTTATCGGGCATTATTTAATAAATCAGGTTGTATTCTTTTTTAATGTTGTTAATTTTTTATGTGTTTTCTTTTAATAAATCAGGTTGCGATTTTTTTTAATTTTTTTTAGTTAACTTAAAAAATGTTACTAATCTAAAAATCTGTTATTAATCTGTCATTAACTAAAAAAATATTATTATTTATTTTTTGTTCTAAATGTTGTTAATCTGTTATTAATCTGTCATTAACTAAAAACTTTATCGGCCTGAAAATAATTTTTAAATATTTATCTAGGCAAAATAAAGTTCCCTCGGAAATTTGGTTGAATTTGGAGTTAAAATGGAAAAGTTATGAATTCCGGCGACAAAAATATAAATAAGGGTAAATTCATAATTTTCTAAACTTTCTGGGGCTGAAATTGAATTAATATAAGTTATTTTATATATTTGCAGGTACCCCTGAAGTTTGGTGAAGATTTGAGGTGATTTAGTGAAGATATGAAGATTGTGGGAATAATTTAAAGAAGTACAAAGTTAAGGGGCCAAAGTGGAAGAATGCAATTTTTGAAAATTGGAATGGGTTATATATTATTGAAGCAGTCATTGTTGTAAGAAAGCTGCTTGGTTCAGTGGTCTCGCGCGTGCGTGGAAAGGAGAAGGTCAGGGGTTCGATTCTTCCCCCTGACCTTAAATTTTTGGTAAAAATTCTCAAGCCCAAACTGCCACCCAAACGCAGCCTTAAAGAGATAAAGTTTGACAGCTTCTTAGTCCGAAAATCAAGGGATTTTGGAGCTGACCATTACGTGATTTTCAAGATATTTCGTGGGACTCTTTTTTTGCTTGATTTTTAGGAATTTATAATTCATATAAATCAATTAAAAGGGTGTTTTACACCCATTCAAATACCCTCACCCTAAGCCTATAAATAAGACCCTTGGGTTCATTATTTAGGGAGAGTGGTAGAGAGAGTTTTAGAGAGGGCCAATAATTATTTTGTGAGTGGAATTTTTGTCAAGATTATTTGTGACACATCAATTGTAAGTTTGTTTATTTAATGAAATTGAGTATTCATTCTTGCAATTTTATTATGTCTACAATTATGCTAGCTTAATTTCCTCACTAGTAATAGGTGAAATTTATGATGTATGATTAATATTGTGTGTGATTTAATTTCTTCTTTATTTCCCGATATGTGCTAAAAGTTTTAAAAATTTGGTATTCATTTAAAACGACACGAGAGTGCGTTTTAAACCTTCGGCATTATTTGAAAAAAAAATCATTTTTATATTTTAAGTATGCGTACTTTTTGATGGGTTATACTTTTATTAAATTGATTGATAGCCCATGCTTAAAGACTATATTTTAAAATTTAAAAGTGAACTTTTTAAGGGAATAGGGATTTTAGGCGTCTAAATTTAGAGACGTTAAATTTTATTTTGGACTTCTCACGTATTATTTTTCCGAATTAAATACGACGAGAGTCGGTTTAATTTGAGTTATAAAATCGGGAATGACGAATTTAAATTATTGCACAGTGTTAGTTTAACGTGATAAATGGATCCAATGTCCTAGTTTTCACACTACCTTGATTATATCTCTCGTACTCCTATTTCTTGTTTGTGTTGCTTAGTTTAATAATACATCTCATCTCCAACCCAATTTAGTCTAGTTGGACAGTCACAATTATTTTTAAAGAAAAAAATGATAAATCTATATGGGTTCGATCCGTACTTACACTCGCTATTCTATAATAGCCCGTGCACTTGCGGTATTTTATAAAATTGACAACAAACCCTAATATTTTTCTTTAACTTAGTTTCTTCCATTCTTTTTCCATATTTTCTATCACTAACACCATGGAAATTCTTGGTTCAACCTCTACATGTGAAATGGATTTCCAGAATATAATCTTTACCTCTACAACATGTAATTTTTGTCTCCAATTAATGTTTTCTTTCAAGAACACTAATTCTAATCAACCCTAGACTAACATAAAAGAATGCATTAACTTGATTAAAGCAAGATAGATACTTGCCTGAAATTCAAAGTTCTGATTTGTGGAAGAATTTGGTGTGGTTGAAATCTTTATTGCGCGATCTACCATTTGGCGGTGATGGCAGTGCAACCGGAGGAGTTCTTGGACTAGAACTCCTTGAAAAGTTTCTCCTCTTCCTCTCCAATGTCCGTCATTAGTTTTGGTTATGCTAACCCTAGAAGACAACACTTACCATCTGATATAACCCTAGCAAATTCGTGGGTTTAATTACCCATAATTACGAAATGTCCAAAACGCCCTCACGGGGTACTAATTAAGCCTAAAAACGTCCCGAGATCCAAACTAAACCTCTGGGTACATTATTTTGACTATCTCGACCCTTCCGGACACTTTGGCGCACTTGAAATGACCATACGGGCAATTTATAATTTATTTACTTTATATAATAATAATTTAGTCCTGACACGACACAGGCGCGTCCCGACTTAATTTTACATAATTGTCATTTTATTCACACGTGACAATTTTTATAAAATCAATCTCATATATTACTATACTCATCCAGTAACATTCAACAAATTTCCAATAATTACTAACTCTCGTCACGCTAGTAAATATTTAAAATAACTTTTCGGATTAAAATTAAATTAATTTATCTCAGTTATATTTAATAAATCTCTAAATTTAAAAGCCATAAAAATACGGGGTATTACAAATGGATGGGCCTTTTTCAAATGCGTGGATAGCTTATAGAATATTATTGACTATACCAGTCACCGTTGCAACTGCAGAAAGAAGCTTTTCAAAGTTGAAATTAATCAAATCTTACCTTTAATCAACAATGTCACAAGAGAGGTTGAATGGACTAGCATTATTATCCATTGAAAAGGATATGGTGAAAAAACTTGATTATCCAAGCTTGATTAGTGATTTTACAACAAAAAAGGCGAGAAGATCATATTTTAATTAATATTTTCAGTTTATTATCCTTGTTTTGTTTACTTTTTTTAGGGAGGAGGAGGAAGAGTACTTGAGTGATAATTGTAGGTCTTTTGGTCAAGGTGGGTTGTTTAAAAATGATACAGTATGTTTATTATTGGTATTCTAGCAGCTTATATATTTTGTTCATTTCCTATTATCTTGTAAAAATACAAAAATATATATTTTGCAAAAAAACTTATTATATAAAAGGCCCCATTTCACAAGTTTGCCTTGAGCCCCAAAACCTACGGGGCCGGCCCTGATCCCAAATTTGTTGCTTTGTATTTTTTTGACAACTATATAAAATAATTGTGGATTTTGATATAACTCTCTCCATGAGAAATACCATATCTCCTTCTAAAGATTGAAGTCAACTATCTGATTTCATCATGAAATCATAAGATATTTATGATATCTAGATATGTATGTTTGTGTTTATTTTTACTCACTTGAAGACTCACAACTTTTCTCTTTTCTCTACAATCCATGTGAATCATTAGCATTAAATAAGAGAACCTATGTAATTTCAAAACCTCTCAATAATTCATTATATGTTTTTGCTTACTTCATTCTAGATTTTTTTTATTAAATGCTTGATAAATTGCTTAAATGAAATTCTATATTGTATTGGCATGTAAAATTTTCCATCTCTAACTCAATCTAAATTTTTTTTTGTCGGAATTTTTTTGTACGTACTTTTTTTTTACGTTGCCCGGGTCATTGTTTTAGAGATTTTATTAATTTGATTCATGTTAATTTTTTTGCCATATCCATAAGGCTCTGAAAATGAACAATTACTTTGAGATGTGATGTACTGCATTCAAGTTGATCATATATGGTGTTTAAACTTTTTTATTAAATTTGTATGTCAGCATAACCAACCCATTTATTTCTTTTTTATATTTTTTTATTCTAATTTATAAAATAATTTGTTCGGTTTGATTTTTTATCATATAGTTATTCAACACAAACCTCAATTTATTACTATTTTCTTAGTTTTTCATGAGCCTTGAAATAATATGTATTGTGTTTCGTAATTTAATATTCTAATTTATATAATATGTTTGTTTAATTTTATTTTAAATTTTGTTTTGATTGTTAACTAACATCCACTTAAAATACCGACTGAAAAATCATTTGTAATTTTTCATAAGGATTGCACTAATGTATTGACAGAAGTGCCTAAATTAATTGTGTATTTTCCAATTTCTATTAAAGATGTTTTGTCACACACAACAATTATAACAAATGTAATTATAAATGTAACTAAGTATGCATCGACATACACAAGGATATATACATTGTGTTACACACAATAATTATAATTCACACGCACATCGCGCGAGGTTGAAACCTAGTGGTTCTTAATGATGAGTTGAAGGATTTGAAGAACGCAATTTATGATGAAAACTACCGGCCAACAATAACTCTTGTTGTGGCCCAGAAGCGGCACCAAACTCGGTTGTTTCTTGAGAATGCAAGGGATATGGCCCGTCAAAGAATGTGCCTTCAGGGACTGTTGTGGACACCATAGTTGTTCATTCGTACGAGTTTGATTTTTATCTCAACAGCCATTACGGGAGCCTTAGGACGAGCAGGTCCACTCATTATTACGTTCTCTATGATGACAAATCTACTTTTAATATTTTATTATTAAAAGTCCCAAAGTTGTTGTAAGGACATTTTTGTCCATTATCAATTTGTATGTCGTACGCCGTTACACCGTTGAAGAAACTCAAGATCGCATCTACATCAACGGATCCGAATATCAAAGCGTCTTCAACATCATAGCCTCTGCAAGAATGAACTTGGTAAAATTTTGTTTTTACGTTCCTTAAAGTTCATATTTAGTATTGGGAAATTTTTATAAAATGTTTTTTATAAAAATAAGAAGTAAGTTTTTTAAAGCAAATTGAGGCTTTTAAAAGGATTTTATTTTTCTGGGAAAACCGGACCGGTCCGCCCCCTACCGGACCGATCCGCAATCGGACCGGTCTGCCCCTCAACCGGACCGATCCGCTTGCTGCAGATCCAGTATACCCCGGACTGATTGCGAACCGAAGAAGCCAAAATTTAAAAGAACCGATCCGAGGTCGGACCGATCCGCCCCCAAGCCGAACCGGTCCGCCTGGGATAAATTCGGCCAGATCTGTTCGAGATTTTTTAGGCTCAAAGTTTTCCTATTTAAAGCCAACTTCGGGGAGTTATTTTTTAAGACATTTAAAGACGATTTTTAGAGTCCTAAATACTCTAAGTTTTCACCTTTTTTATGTGCAAAACATCTTTTTGATTCACACAAAAATCCCAATTACTTTTGTGAATCTTTTGGAACCCTATAACACAAGCTCTGCTACTGTTCATCTTTGTGGGGAGATCTTTGCAACCGAGGGCTGCGTGTCATTGCTGAGGGAGTTTCTACAAAGTTTCATGGCTGCGTGTCATTGAAGAGTGCTGCGGTTCTTCCTTTGTTGATTGGACTGAGGTTCATGTGGGTTCGCTGCGTGTGGATTCATTGTTGCCCTCTTGGAAAGGGATATTTCCAGCCGTCGACTACAGAATCCGATACCTGAGGGTAATTCTTAGTCACTGTATTTTCATTGTAATCCGATTGTAAGCCGTTTTCTTACAAATTATAGTGAAAATAAAAGGTTTTGCCCCTTTGGGGGATTTTTCCTGAAATTGTTTGTTTTTATCCTGCATGCTATATTTTATTTGATAAATCATCTAGATGCATGTCTTAGGGTTTTAACTAAAATTTGGGTTTAATTAAAATTGGTTTTTTATTTGAGAAGTCGCAATATTTCCGCTGTAGCTGCACTCTCAGTTGTGTTAAATTCCAGATTCCATTTTATTTATTAATGAAGTCATTTATTATTTTCTCAAAAATATAGGGTATTTAAGAGGAGTCGTTGGGAAGGAGAGAAAGTGATGGTGAGGCCCATGACTATGTTTCAAAATTCTTATATAGTTTGTTGGTGCTTTTAGCAAACTTACCCTTGAGTAAGACCTTAAATATAAGTAACGAACATCTTAGGTACACATTAGTTCATCTTACATGTACCTAAGCATACATTTAATCAAACCTAAAAAAGTTGAATACGTGATTCTGATATTCACTTATGTATGTTTGTATCACGTTCACGTATAATCATCACAGTCATGTAAAACATTACGGTCCAAGCGTATGTGTTATACTGCCTTGAATTAAATGCCTATACAAGCTAGTGGCATTTTGGTTTTGCTAAAATATAACATATAAATATACACTAACATATACTTGTACTAGTGGATGCCCGTGCCCGAGGGCACGGCGATAAATTTGCCCCCGTGATAAAAATAAAATTGAGAAAATAAAATAAAAAATATATATAAATTAAAAAAAGAAAAAAATATTTAAAAAATTAATAAAAAGTAGTAAATAAAATTGAGAAAAAATAAAAAATATATAAATATATAAATTAAAAAAAGAAAAAAAGGAAAAAATATTTAAAAAATTTGAGAAAAAATAAAAAAAAGTTGAGAAAAAAAATATATAAATTAAAAAAAGGAAAAAATATTTAAAAAATTAATAAAAAAAATAGTTTAAAAAATGGAATTTTTTTTTAATAAAATAAAAATAAAAAAGTATTTAAAAAAATACATGTATTTATAATAGTATAATAGTATTTATACTAGTATTTATAACACAAAAAAAAAAGAAAAAAGAAAAAAAATAACTTTTAGCATGACATTCATGTATGGGCATGAAAGATAAAAATGTCATGCATGCCAAAATGAAGATATTTTTGATAAAATCATACTCCTTTATTATATGAATATGTTTATGTCAATATGATGTATAACTGTTTACGTTAATATGCACCATTTATGAATATGCTGCATATAGAGAGAGAGGGGGAAAGAGAGGGGAAGAGAGAGATAGATAGAGAGAGAGAGAGAGAGAGAGAGAGAAATATTTACATTAATATAATATACAAACATTTTTTTTTGTAAATTGTAATTTAATTAATCAAGAGCAAATCCCAGAAAATACAGCAACAGGTCTAAACACAGGCATAAGGCCCAAAACATCAAAGGCACGCAGGCGTTCCCACCACCTAATCAAAAACACCAGCCAATAAAAAAACAAAACAAAGACAATACCAAAGCCCAACAAAGACAACAACACAACCCATCTCCTAAACATCAAAACCACTAAACGCGACCCAAAACTACAAAACCATCCACAAGGCAAAACCTGCTGACTCAAACACACGCGTCGGTCAGCTCTGTATCTACAACCCATGCGTCAGCCCACCTCCAAAAACTTCAATAACAATCATCCAACTGAGCACTATACAGCCCAAAGGGGCGTATAAACAAAACAATATAAAAGCTAGTGTGCTTTTCCTTCTTTAACCGTCATCTTTCTTTAACGTTCCTCCCCCTCTCTTTAAAATCTCGAGAATATCTCATCAAAAAAATTAGCTATTAGTGGTCTTTGCAGATTCTTGAGCACGAAACAACGTGACCAATAACCCCACCCCCGACAATAATAAAGATCAAATGAGTCCTTTAATTGTTAAAAGTGGGATCATTTGGTGTTTGTCATTGTAGATGATACTATTATTGATATTTATTGTTTCTTGCCGAAGATCGTACTGTTAGCTCTTGATGTCTCCTCCCGTTTATCTTAACACCGGAGAACTGACCTCCGTATCTTATCATCACTTTGACATCCGCAGATCCAAAACACTCGCTATCTAAATTTTAGGAACGAAAGAGAACGAGGGCTTAATTCCATTTTTCGCTTAGTGGATCTACAATCATGGACTACTCGGAGTTTAAGCAACCCCAGATTCGAAGCAACAGAGCAAGTCGTGGACATACCCAAATTTAGTCAAATTTAGTTACTACAAGAGATTCTCGATTTGAGTAATGATATACTACCCGGGTGTTAACCCCGGGTTAGTACATGGAGATAATTTTTTGTTTTTTTGTTTTTTTTTTTGATTTTTTATGTGATTTATTAGCATTATTTGTCTTTTTTATTATTTAAAAAAAACTGTTTTATTAAAAAATAATATTTTTTATAAACAAAAAAAAATGTATTGTTTAAAAACACTATTTTAATATTAAAAAAAAAATTCTGAAAAAAACTGTTTCCAAAAAGAAAAGTTGTTTAACATAAATATTTTTTTTTACATTTTGAAACAGTTTTAAGAAATACAAAAATTATTTTAAATGTTGTAAAATTAAAAAAAAGTTCAAAAATAACGAGTGCCGCTGGCGCGGATCGTTAAAAATAAGAGAATATTGGGTAAATGGGTGTTTGAGGGACTAAATAAGTTGAAAATAATAAAAAACATAATTTTTTATTAAATTAGTTTTTTAATGCAAAAATACAAAAATTATTTTATATGTTGTAAAATAATAAAAAAAAAGGTTAAAAATAACGAGTGCCGCTGGCGCGGACCTCTAAAAATAAGAGAATATTGGATAAATGGGTGTTTGAGGGACTAAATAAGTTGAAAATAATTAAAAACATAATTTTTTATTAGATTAGTTTTTTAATGCAAAAATACAAAAAATATTTTAAATGTTGTAAAATTAAAAAAAAAAGCTAAAAATAATGAGTGCCGCTGGCGCGGAGCTTTAAAAATAAGAGAATATTTGGTAAATGGGTGTTTGAGGGACTAAATAGGTTGAAAATAATTAAAAACATAATTTTTTATTAGATTAGTTTTTTAATGCAAAAATACAACAATTACTTTAAATGCTGTAAAATTAAAAAAAAAAGTTTAAAAATAACGAGTCCCGCTAGTGCGGCGCTTTAAAAATAAGAGAATATTGGGTAAATGGGTGTTTGAGGGACTAAATAGGTTGTAAATAATTAAAAACATAATTTTTTATTAGATTAGTTTTTTAATGCAAAAATACAACAATTATTTTAAATGTTGTAAAATTAAAAAAAAAAGGTTAAAAATAACGAGTACCGTTGGCGGGGACCTTTAAAAATAAGAGAATATTGGGTAAATGGGTGTTTGAGGGACTAAATAGTTTGTAAATAATTAAAAACATAATTTTTTATTAGATTAGATTTTTAATGCAAAAATACAACAATTATTTTAAATGTTGTAAAATTAAAAAAAAAAAGTTTAAAAATAACGAGTGCCGCTGGCGCGGACCTTTAAAAATAAGAGAATATTGGGTAAATGGGTGTTTGAGGGACTAAATGAGTTAAAAAAAATTATTAGATTAGTTTTTTAATGCAGAAATATAAAAATTATATCAAATGTTGTAAAATAATAAAAAAAAAAGTTTAAAAATGCTGCTAGCGCAGATCTTTAAAAATAAAAGAATATTGAGTAAATGGGTGTCTGAGAGATAAAATGAGTTTTAAAAAAAATAATTGAAAAAAACAAATAAACTATTCTAATAAAAAATTATTTTTTATAATTGTTTTTAACTCATTTTATATGAAAAATCAAAAAAAAAAAAAAAAAAAAAGAAGAAAATGGCATCCCTGTGCTAGCCCGGGGTTAACACCCGGGTAGCCAAACATTATTCTCTCGATTTATATCTTTATATATTAGGAAAACTATACATGTACCGGATTATTACCGGATCATCATTTTTCTTTCTTTTTTTCCATTTTTTTTTAGTTTCTATTATTTTATTTTTAACAATTGAAATAAAAACAGTTTTTTATACATTACAAAAACAGTTTTCCTATTGATGTAAAAAAAAGTTTTTTTTTGTATTAACTAAACAGTTTTTTTATTAAAATCAAATTAAAAAATATTTCTTTCATAAATAAAAAAATTTATGTTTATTGACATGATATCACGATTGATTAGTATTGTTGGTGCGAATTTGCATCCGCATACCCACATTATTTGTCCGGATGTGAATCCGGACTAGCGACACTAATCAAACCGTGTGTTGAATATGGCGCAGTATATTTTTTTATATTATTTTTAACTCATTTAGTCTCTCAAACACCCATTACCCAATATTCTCTTATTTCTAAAGGTTAGCGCCAGCGGCACCCCTTATTTTTAAACTTATTTTTTTTTAATTTAACAACATTTAAAACAATTTTTGTATTTCTTAAAATTGTTTAAAAATGTAAGGACATTTTTCTCATGTCCAACATGTTACATTTGTGTATGTCGTACGCCGCTACATTTGGCACGTCACCTCACGATCTCACATGACGACCTCTATCCGAATTTTGGGAATCAAGCATTCAACATCTCCATTAATGTGTCCCACATCGGCCTCAACGACTTCACGTTCCAAGATTTTAGGGACTTAATGCAAGTGGTACGCAAGGGAAGTCAAAACAGTGAAATAAGGCTTGATAGGGAAGTTGAAGGGCATTTTCGTAATTTCACATCCATAGTTCGGAGGTCTGGTCAACTGGAAAGTTGAAGAGCTCGCCGCAACGAAGATATACTGGAAGAAACGGCACCTCAATCCGAGCTACGATGAAGAAGTTATGACCTTTTGAAGTTGGAGAAAATTCCTTGAAGAATGCTGTTTTTTAACCCCATACCAGAATGGTACAACCAAACCGGTTCGGTGTACCCCAGAATGGGTTCGGTGTACCTGTACGCTGATAAGATTTTTAGAGTTTTAAAAAAGCGGAACTCTTCATATTTTTTCCTATAAATACCAACTTCGGGAGAGTTGTTTTTGCAAGACTTTAGAAGACGTTTTTGAGAGTCCAAATACATCTAGTCTTCATATTTTTGAGTCCCAAGACTCATGTTTTGATTCACACAATTGTCAAACCTTTGTGAATCTTTTTGGTAACCCAAGAACACAACCTTGTGTTTTTTCAAACCTTTGTGGAGAGATCTTTGCAACCGAGGGCTGCGTGTCTTTGCTGAGGGAGTCTCTACAAAGTTTCATGGCTGCGTGTCATTGAGGAGTGCTGCGGTTCTTCCTTTGTTGATTGGACTGAGGTTCATGTGGGTTCGCTGCGTGTGGATTCATTGCTGCCCTCCTGGAAAGGGATATTTCCAGCCGCCGACTACAGAATCCGATACCTGAGGGTAATTCTTAGTCACTGTATTTTCATTGTAATCCGATTGTAAGCCGTTTTCTTACAAATTATAGTGAAAATAAAAGGTTTTGCCCCTGAGGGGGTTTTTTCCTGAAATTGTTTGTTTTTATCCTGCATACTATATTTTATTTGATAAATCATCTAGATGCATGTCTTAGGGTTTAACTAAAATTTGGGATTAATTAAAATTGGTTTTTATTTGAGAAGTTGCAATATTTCCGTTGTAGCTACTCTCTCAAACTGGTATCAGAGCGGGTTACGCTAATTTATCGCTTGATCCTGATTTTTCAAGGATTTATGTTTTTGTGATACAATTTGACTTCTCACCTCGTCAAATTGGTATCAGAGCCTGTTGCACTAAGTTATTGTGATTTGATTCTGAGTTTGCACAAAAATGGCTTTTGATGGTTTTGATGATCTTCGATGTCAAATTTTTGAAAAAATTAATTGGAAAATTCACACGAACTCTTGTTTTAAATCTTCTGTTGAAAACGAATCTGAGAAGTGTTCTTGTTGTGAGGGTGTTGGTCACACGTTACATGAGTGTACCACAAATTTAAAGAAGAAATTGAATAAATCGATTTCTCATGTTTCTACCCTTAGTGATTGTGATTCGAAAAAAGAAGTTTTTTATGCTTCTAGGCGAGAGTTTCCCATCCGTGTGATTAGTGATGATAGTGAAAGTGATGGGAGTGTGGACGAAAGTGAGGAGGAAAATGTAGATGAGCATGACTTGCAAACTTCTTTCAATGAAATTTATGCTGAAACTTTGAAAACAAAGAAAGAAAATTTGAAATTGAAAGCTCAGTTGAAAGAGTGTGCCATAAAAAATAATGATTTTTTAGTTGAAGAACTTAGGGCTCATGTGAAAATTTTGAAAGAGAAGCTTGAGTACGTCGAGGGTGAGAGAGATAGTCTTAGAGGGTTGATGGAGACTATGAAAAAGCAGCTTTTAGAGTGTGAGGATTCTAGACGAGTACTTGAATCTAGGATATGTGAACTTGAGATGAAATTGAAAGATTCAAGTAAGGTGAAATTTGATTTGGAGTCTAGGTCTGAAAAACTTGATAAGATTTTAGGCACAGTCGAGATCAAAACGGACAGGGGTGGGATTGGTCTTGAAAAATATGTTGCACCCATTCCCACACGTGTGAGAGAGCCCCCTAGGATTGTTAAGAAAGAGACACCTAAGGTTGTTAGGAAAGAGCCCCCTAGGAAAATCGTGAGAGTGCCTCCTAGGATCATTAGGAGATACCCACCTAGGCAAATTCGGAGAGAGCAACCGAGAAATTTGAGGAGAGGGCCACCTTTAGGTAACACACACCGCCCGATTTACACTTGCACACATTGCGGTAGGCAAGGTCATATTAGGCGATTCTGTTACAAGCTGTTAAATGAACCTAGGAAGGTTAATAGAAGAATAAATTCGATTCCCAAAACCCCCACACTCCGTTACACATCTATTTGGGTTAGAAAATCGGATTTAAAGGCTTATGGTTTATTTGTCCACGATTCCCGTTTGCTTGCACGTGATTCACCCCATGTGAAATCTTTTGGTTGATTGTGGTTGCATGTTTGTCATACACTAGTTGTGGTTTCATGATATATTTTTACTAGTGTGATGACTTGTACTTTTTGTATAAATTCTTATTTTTGAATTTTTTTTGAAAAAATACAAAAAGATTTTATTTTGATAAAATTTTGAGAAAATCCAAAAAGATTTTTGTATTGCACCGTTTATGGATGAACACTTAGGATGACCGAGTCACAACATCATTCCATTATTTTCATGTGACTATTTGATAGTGTTTTGAGACAATAGGTCAATTCATCCATGTGCTTTATAATGTTTGGAGTCATTAAGATGCATTTAAGTGTTACTTCCTACATGTTTGACTCATAATTTCCTTTATTGCACACATGCACGGATTTGATTGATTATTGTGCTTGTCTTATCACATGTTGGTTGGGTGTTTTCACTTCAATCCTGTCTTTAAAATGAACCAAGCGCGATAATTTTTATAAGGAAAGTGTGCATATAAAAACCGTGTTGTGTGTTTGTGTGCTTTGTTTGAATAACGGGGAGGGGCTGCGAAAGGTAATTATCTATCCTTTGCGCAAAAGCCACCGTTAAAAAGGACCTAAAAAATTGAGGAATTTTATTATCCGAGGTCCAAAGAGGTTAAAAGAGCCCGAAAAAATTGAAAGGCAATAAAAAGATATTCATGCCAAAAAGGGGCCATTTAGGTTTTTGCACCAATTCTCCAATGTTTGAGAATTTAGATTACCTCTAAAAGAATATATATATGAGGGAGTTTGGTTGGAGAATTAAAACGGGTTTGCACGTCCTTGAAATTTTTGAAAATGCGCTATATAGTTTTGGACGTTATTGGTGTGGAAATCATTTGACTTTGATTTGTTGATTTGCATAAAACGATGTCATCTAAATTCAACAAACGTTTACACTTAAGGATACCTTTGATGTTCATTCGTTAGGAGTACACGTATGCATCGTGCACATATGATTGATTGAGTTGATTTACCTATCGAATGTGTTCACACCCATTCATTCCATTTCCATGACTTGGTTGTTTGAGTCTAAATCCATGGTGTGATTTTTGTTTCATATTTGTTCATATTGGTATCTTATTTTTGTACGAAAAATTTGAAAAATCAAAAATAGTTTGTATTTTTTTTGTATACTGTGACACCCCGATTTTTCTTATTTGATTCATTCTTCTCATTTGTCTATTTGGGGACATCATAAAAAGGGGGAGAAAGAATTATCATATTATGGGGGAGTTTGAATTTTGGGGGAGTTTTTGAGATGTTGCTTATGTTTTTATCATATATTGATATCCATATTATCTCATTTCAAACTCGATATGTCACGTGGTATTTGCTTTGTCTCATGTGTGTAGGTATGAAGATTGAAGATCTATATGTTGCACACCCTGATGAGAAAAGATTTGAGATTCCTGAAGATTTGAATAACAAACGATGAAGACTATTCATTTGTACCTTTTCCAGTTTTGGGTTCATGGGAGGGTAGATTTGTATAGGCAATTTCATATTTGATAATTCGGATTTTTTATGTATGTACCGGCATAGACATAGGGGGACATTTGTAAGGACATTTTTCTCATGTCTAACATGTTACATTTGTGTATGTCGTACGCCGCTACATTTGGCACGTCACCTCACGATCTCACATGACGGCCTCTATCCGAATTTTGGGAATCAAGCATTCAACATCTCCATTAATGTGTCCCACATCTGCCTCAACGACTTCACGTTCCAAGATTTTAGGGACTTAATGCAAGTGGTACGCAAGGGAAGTCAAAACAGTGAAATAAGGCTTGATAGGGAAGTTCAAGGGCATTTTCGTAATTTCACATCCATAGTTCGGAGGTCTGGTCAACTGGAAAGTTGAATAGCTCGCCGCAACGAAGATACTGGAAGAAACGACACCTCAATCCGAGCTACGATGAAGAAGTTATGACCTTTTGAAGTTGGAGAAAATTCCTTGAAGAATGCTCTTTTTTAACCCCATACCAGAATGGTACAACCAAACCGGTTCGGTGTACCCCAGAATGGGTTCGGTGTACCTGTACGCTGATAAGATTTTTAGAGTTTTAAAAAAGCGGAACTCTTCATATTTTTTCCTATAAATACCAACTTCGGGAGAGTTGTTTTGCAAGACTTTAGAAGACGTTTTTGAGAGTCCAAATACATCTAGTCTTCATATTTTTGAGTCCCAAGACTCATGTTTTGATTCACACAATTGTCAAACCTTTGTGAATCTTTTTGGTAACCCAAGAACACAACCTTGTGTTTTTTCAAACCTTTGTGGAGAGATCTTTGCAACCGAGGGCTGCGTGTCTTTGCTGAGGGAGTCTCTACAAAGTTTCATGGCTGCGTGTCATGGAGGAGTGCTGCGGTTCTTCCTTTGTTGATTGGACTGAGGTTCATGTGGGTTCGCTGCGTGTGGATTCATTGCTGCCTTCCTGGAAAGGGATATTTCCAGCCGCCGACTACAGAATCCGATACCTGAGGGTAATTCTTAGTCACTGTATTTTCATTGTAATCCGATTGTAAGCCGTTTTCTTACAAATTATAGTGAAAATAAAAGGTTTTGCCCCTGAGGGGGATTTTTCCTGAAATTGTTTGTTTTTATCCTGCATGCTATATTTTATTTGATAAATCATCTAAATGCATGTCTTAGGGTTTAACTAAAATTTGGGATTAATTAAAATTGGTTTTTATTTGAGAAGTTGCAATATTTCCGTTGTAGCTACTCTCTCAAACTGGTATCAGAGCGGGTTACGCTAATTTATCGCGTGATCCTGATTTTTCAAGGATTTATGTTTTTGTGATACAATTTGACTTCTCACCTCGTCAAATTGGTATCAGAGCCTGTTGCACTAAGTTATTGTGATTTGATTCTGAGTTTGCACAAAAATGGCTTTTGATGGTTTTGATGATCTTCGATGTCAAATTTTTGAAAAAATTAATTGGAAAATTCACACGAACTCTTGTTTTAAATCTTCTGTTGAAAACGAATCTGAGAAGTGTTCTTGTTGTGAGGGTGTTTGTCACACGTTACATGAGTGTACCACAAATTTAAAGAAGAAATTGAATAAATCGATTTCTCATGTTTCTACCCTTAGTGATTGTGATTCGAAAAAAGAAGTTTTTTATGCTTCTAGGCGAGAGTTTCCCATCCGTGTGATTAGTGATGATAGTGAAAGTGATGGGAGTGTGGATGAAAGTGAGGAGGAAAATGTAGATGAGCATGACTTGCAAACTTCTTTCAATGAACTTTATGCTGAAACTTTGAAAACAAAGAAAGAAAATTTGAAATTGAAAGCTCAGTTGAAAGAGTGTGCCATAAAAAATAATGATTTTTTAGTTGAAGAACTTAGGGCTCATGTGAAAATTTTGAAAGAGAAGCTTGAGTACGTCGAGGGTGAGAGAGATAGTCTTAGAGGGTTGATGGAGACTATGAAAAAGCAGCTTTTAGAGTGTGAGGATTCTAGACGAGTACTTGAATCTAGGATAGGTGAACTTGAGATAAAATTGAAAGATTCAAGTAAGGTGAAATTTGATTTGGAGTCTAGGTCTGAAAAACTTGATAAGATTTTAGGCACAGTCGAGATCAAAACGGACAGGGGTGGGATTGGTCTTGAAAAATATGTTGCACCCATTCCCACACGTGTGAGAGAGCCCCCTAGGATTGTTAAGAAAGAGACACCTAAGGTTGTTAGGAAAGAGCCCCCTAGGAACATCGTGAGAGTGCCTCCTAGGATCATTAGGAGATACCCACCTAGGCAAATTCGGAGAGAGCAACCGAGAAATTTGAGGAGAGGGCCACCTTTAGGTAACACACACCGCCCGATTTACACTTGCACACATTGCGGTAGGCAAGGTCATATTAGGCGATTCTGTTACAAGCTGTTAAATGAACCTAGGAAGGTTAATAGAAGAATAAATTCGATTCCCAAAACCCCCACACTCCGTTACACATCTATTTGGGTTAGAAAATCGGATTTAAAGGCTTATGGTTTATTTGTCCACGATTCCCGTTTGCTTGCACGTGATTCACCCCATGTGAAATCTTTTGGTTGATTGTGGTTGCATGTTTGTCATACACTAGTTGTGGTTTCATGATATATTTTTACTAGTGTGATGACTTGTACTTTTTGTATAAATTCTTATTTTTGAATTTTTTTTGAAAAAATACAAAAAGATTTTATTTTGATAAAATTTTGAGAAAATCCAAAAAAAATTTTGTATTGCACCGTTTATGGATGAACACTTAGGATGACCGAGTCACAACATCATTCCATTATTTTCATGTGACTATTTGATAGTGTTTTGAGACAATAGGTCAATTCATCCATGTGCTTTATAATGTTTGGAGTCATTAAGATGCATTTAAGTGTTACTTCCTACATGTTTGACTCATAATTTCCTTTATTGCACACATGCACGGATTTGATTGATTATTGTGCTTGTCTTATCACATGTTGGTTGGGTGTTTTCACTTCAATCCTGTCTTTAAAACGAACCAAGCGCGATAATTTTTATAAGGAAAGTGTGCATATAAAAACCGTGTTGTGTGTTTGTGTGCTTTGTTTGAATAACGGGGAGGGGCTGCGAAAGGTAATTATCTATCCTTTGCGCAAAAGCCACCGTTAAAAAGGACCTAAAAAATTGAGGAATTTTATTATCCGAGGTCCAAAGAGGTTAAAAGAGCCCGAAAAAATTGAAAGGCAATAAAAAGATATTCATGCCAAAAAGGGGCCATTTAGGTTTTTGCACCAATTCTCCAATGTTTGAGAATTTAGATTACCTCTAAAAGAATATATATATGAGGGAGTTTGGTTGGAGAATTAAAACGGGTTTGCACGTCCTTGAAATTTTTGAAAATGCGCTATATAGTTTTGGACGTTATTGGTGTGGAAATCATTTGACTTTGATTTGTTGATTTGCATAAAACGATGTCATCTAAATTCAACAAACGTTTACACTTAAGGATACCTTTGATGTTCATTCGTTAGGAGTACACGTATGCATCGTGCACATATGATTGATTGAGTTGATTTACCTATCGAATGTGTTCACACCCATTCATTCCATTTCCATGACTTGGTTGTTTGAGTCTAAATCTATGGTGTGATTTTTGTTTCATATTTGTTCATATTGGTATCTTATTTTTGTACGAAAAATTTGAAAAATCAAAAATAGTTTGTATTTTTTTTGTATACCGTGACACCCCGATTTTTCTTATTTGATTCATTCTTCTCATTTGTCTATTTGGGGACATCATAAAAAGGGGGAGAAAGAATTATCATATTATGGGGGAGTTTGAATTTTGGGGGAGTTTTTGAGATGTTGCTTATGTTTTTATCATATATTGATATCCATGTTATCTCATTTCAAACTCGATATGTCACGTGGTATTTGCTTTGTCTCATGTGTGTAGGTATGAAGATTGAAGATCTATATGTTGCACACCCTGATGAGAAAAGATTTGAGATTCCTGAAGATTTGAATAACAAACGATGAAGACTATTCATTTGTACCTTTTCCAGTTTTGGGTTCATGAGAGGGTAGATTTGAATAGGCAATTTCATATTTGATAATTTGGATTTTTTATGTATGTACCGGCATAGACATAGGGGGAGATTTGTAAGGACATTTTTCTCATGTCTAACATGTTACATTTGTGTATGTCGTACGCCGCTACATTTGGCACGTCACCTCACGATCTCACATGACGGCCTCTATCCGAATTTTGGGAATCAAGCATTCAACATCTCCATTAATGTGTCCCACATCTGCCTCAACGACTTCACGTTCCAAGATTTTAGGGACTTAATGCAAGTGGTACGCAAGGGAAGTCAAAACAGTGAAATAAGGCTTGATAGGGAAGTTCAAGGGCATTTTCGTAATTTCACATCCATAGTTCGGAGGTCTGGTCAACTGGAAAGTTGAATAGCTCGCCGCAACGAAGATACTGGAAGAAACGACACCTCAATCCGAGCTACGATGAAGAAGTTATGACCTTTTGAAGTTGGAGAAAATTCCTTGAAGAATGCTCTTTTTTAACCCCATACCAGAATGGTACAACCAAACCGGTTCGGTGTACCCCAGAATGGGTTCGGTGTACCTGTACGCTGATAAGATTTTTAGAGTTTTAAAAAAGCGGAACTCTTCATATTTTTTCCTATAAATACCAACTTCGGGAGAGTTGTTTTGCAAGACTTTAGAAGACGTTTTTGAGAGTCCAAATACATCTAGTCTTCATATTTTTGAGTCCCAAGACTCATGTTTTGATTCACACAATTGTCAAACCTTTGTGAATCTTTTTGGTAACCCAAGAACACAACCTTGTGTTTTTTCAAACCTTTGTGGAGAGATCTTTGCAACCGAGGGCTGCGTGTCTTTGCTGAGGGAGTCTCTACAAAGTTTCATGGCTGCGTGTCATGGAGGAGTGCTGCGGTTCTTCCTTTGTTGATTGGACTGAGGTTCATGTGGGTTCGCTGCGTGTGGATTCATTGCTGCCCTCCTGGAAAGGGATATTTCCAGCCGCCGACTACAGAATCCGATACCTGAGGGTAATTCTTAGTCACTGTATTTTCATTGTAATCCGATTGTAAGCCGTTTTCTTACAAATTATAGTGAAAATAAAAGGTTTTGCCCCTGAGGGGGATTTTTCCTGAAATTGTTTGTTTTTATCCTGCATGCTATATTTTATTTGATAAATCATCTAAATGCATGTCTTAGGGTTTAACTAAAATTTGGGATTAATTAAAATTGGTTTTTATTTGAGAAGTTGCAATATTTCCGTTGTAGCTACTCTCTCAAACTGGTATCAGAGCGGGTTACGCTAATTTATCGCGTGATCCTGATTTTTCAAGGATTTATGTTTTTGTGATACAATTTGACTTCTCACCTCGTCAAATTGGTATCAGAGCCTGTTGCACTAAGTTATTGTGATTTGATTCTGAGTTTGCACAAAAATGGCTTTTGATGATCTTCGATGTCAAATTTTTGAAAAAATTAATTGGAAAATTCACACGAACTCTTGTTTTAAATCTTCTGTTGAAAACGAATCTGAGAAGTGTTCTTGTTGTGAGGGTGTTTGTCACACGTTACATGAGTGTACCACAAATTTAAAGAAGAAATTGAATAAATCGATTTCTCATGTTTCTACCCTTAGTGATTGTGATTCGAAAAAAGAAGTTTTTTATGCTTCTAGGCGAGAGTTTCCCATCCGTGTGATTAGTGATGATAGTGAAAGTGATGGGAGTGTGGATGAAAGTGAGGAGGAAAATGTAGATGAGCATGACTTGCAAACTTCTTTCAATGAACTTTATGCTGAAACTTTGAAAACAAAGAAAGAAAATTTGAAATTGAAAGCTCAGTTGAAAGAGTGTGCCATAAAAAATAATGATTTTTTAGTTGAAGAACTTAGGGCTCATGTGAAAATTTTGAAAGAGAAGCTTGAGTACGTCGAGGGTGAGAGAGATAGTCTTAGAGGGTTGATGGAGACTATGAAAAAGCAGCTTTTAGAGTGTGAGGATTCTAGACGAGCACTTGAATCTAGGATAGGTGAACTTGAGATGAAATTGAAAGATTCAAGTAAGGTGAAATTTGATTTGGAGTCTAGGTCTGAAAAACTTGATAAGATTTTAGGCACAGTCGAGATCAAAACGGACAGGGGTGGGATTGGTCTTGAAAAATATGTTGCACCCATTCCCACACGTGTGAGAGAGCCCCCTAGGATTGTTAAGAAAGAGACACCTAAGGTTGTTAGGAAAGAGCCCCCTAGGAACATCGTGAGAGTGCCTCCTAGGATCATTAGGAGATACCCACCTAGGCAAATTCGGAGAGAGCAACCGAGAAATTTGAGGAGAGGGCCACCTTTAGGTAACACACACCGCCCGATTTACACTTGCACACATTGCGGTAGGCAAGGTCATATTAGGCGATTCTGTTACAAGCTGTTAAATGAACCTAGGAAGGTTAATAGAAGAATAAATTCGATTCCCAAAACCCCCACACTCCGTTACACATCTATTTGGGTTAGAAAATCGGATTTAAAGGCTTATGGTTTATTTGTCCACGATTCCCGTTTGCTTGCACGTGATTCACCCCATGTGAAATCTTTTGGTTGATTGTGGTTGCATGTTTGTCATACACTAGTTGTGGTTTCATGATATATTTTTACTACTGTGATGACTTGTACTTTTTGTATAAATTCTTGTTTTTGAATTTTTTTTTGAAAAAATACAAAAAGATTTTATTTTGATAAAATTTTGAGAAAATCCAAAAAGATTTTTGTATTGCACCATTTATGGATGAACACTTAGGATGACCGAGTCACAACATCATTCCATTATTTTCATGTGACTATTTGATAGTGTTTTGAGACAATAGGTCAATTCATCCATGTGCTTTATAATGTTTGGAGTCATTAAGATGCATTTAAGTGTTACTTCCTACATGTTTGACTCAAAATTTCCTTTATTGCACACATGCACGGATTTGATTGATTATTGTGCTTGTCTTATCACATGTTGGTTGGGTGTTTTCACTTCAATCCTGTCTTTAAAACGAACCAAGCGCGATAATTTTTATAAGGAAAGTGTGCATATAAAAACCGTGTTGTGTGTTTGTGTGCTTTGTTTGAATAGCGGGGAGGGGTTGCGAAAGGTAATTATCTATCCTTTGCGCAAAAGCCACCGTTAAAAAGGACCTAAAAAATTGAGGAATTTTATTGTCCGAGGTCCAAAGAGGTTAAAAGAGCCCGAAAAAATTGAAAGGCAATAAAAAGATATTCATGCCAAAAAGGGGCCATTTAGGTTTTTGCACCAATTCTCCAATGTTTGAAAATTTAGATTACCTCTAAAAGAATATATAAATGAGGGAGTTTGGTTGGAGAATTAAAACGGGTTTGCACGTCCTTGAAATTTTTGAAAATGCGCTATATAGTTTTGGACGTTATTGGTGTGGAAATCATTTGACTTTGATTTGTTGATTTGCATAAAACGATGTCATCTAAATTCAACAAACGTTTACACTTAAGGATACCTTTGATGTTCATTCGTTAGGAGTACACGTATGCATCGTGCACATATGATTGATTGAGTTGATTTACCTATCGAATGTGTTCACACCCATTCATTCCATTTCCATGACTTGGTTGTTTGAGTCTAAATCCATGGTGTGATTTTTGTTTCATATTTGTTCATATTGGTATCTTATTTTTGTACGAAAAATTTGAAAAATCAAAAATAGTTTGTATTTTTTTTGTATACCGTGACACCCCGATTTTTCTTATTTGATTCATTCTTCTCATTTGTCTATTTGGGGACATCATAAAAAGGGGGAGAAAGAATTATCAAATTATGGGGGAGTTTGAATTTTGGGGGAGTTTTTGAGATGTTGCTTATGTTTTTATCATATATTGATATCCATGTTATCTCATTTCAAACTCGATATGTCACGTGGTATTTGCTTTGTCTCATGTGTGTAGATATGAAGATTGAAGATCTATATGTTGCACACCCTGATGAGAAAAGATTTGAGATTCCTGAAGATTTGAATAACAAACGATGAAGACTATTCATTTGTACCTTTTCCAGTTTTGGGTTCATGGGAGGGTAGATTTGTATAGGCAATTTCATATTTGATAATTCGGATTTTTTATGTATGTACCGGCATAGACATAGGGGGAGATTTGTAAGGACATTTTTCTCATGTCTAACATGTTACATTTGTGTATGTCGTACGCCGCTACATTTGGCACGTCACCTCACGATCTCACATGACGGCCTCTATCCGAATTTTGGGAATCAAGCATTCAACATCTCCGTTAATGTGTCCCACATTTGCCTCAACGACTTCACGTTCCAAGATTTTAGGGACTTAATGCAAGTGGTACGCAAGGGAAGTCAAAACAGTGAAATAAGGCTTGATAGGGAAGTTCAAGGGCATTTTCGTAATTTCACATCCATAGTTCGGAGGTCTGGTCAACTGGAAAGTTGAAGAGCTCGCCGCAACGAAGATACTGGAAGAAACGGTACCTCAATCCGAGCTACGATGAGGAAGTTATGACCTTTTGAAGTTGGAGAAAATTCCTTGGAGAATGCTGTTTTTTAACCCCATACCAGAATGGTACAACCAAACCGGTTCGGTGTACCCCAGAATGGGTTCGGTGTACCTGTACGCTGATAAGATTTTTAGAGTTTTAAAAAAGCGGAACTCTTCAAATTTTTTCCTATAAATACCAACTTCGGGAGAGTTGTTTTGCAAGACTTTAGAAGACGTTTTTGAGAGTCCAAATACATCTAGTCTTCATATTTTTGAGTCCCAAGACTCATGTTTTGATTCACACAATTGCCAAACCTTTGTGAATCTTTTTGGTAATCCAAGAACACAACCTTGTGTTTTTTCAAACCTTTGTGGAGAGATCTTTGCAACCGAGGGCTGCGTGTCTTTGCTGAGGGAGTCTCTACAAAGTTTCATGGCTGCGTGTCATTGAGGAGTGCTACAGTTCTTCCTTTGTTGATTGGACTGAGGTTCATGTGGGTTCGCTGCGTGTGGATTCATTGCTGCCCTCCTGGAAAGGGATATTTCCAGCCGCCGACTACAGAATCCGATACCTGAGGGTAATTCTTAGTCACTGTATTTTCATTGTAATCCGATTGTAAGCCGTTTTCTTACAAATTATAGTGAAAATAAAAGGTTTTGCCCCTGAGGGGGTTTTTTCCTGAAATTGTTTCTTTTTATCCTGCATGCTATATTTTATTTGATAAATCATCTAGATGCATGTCTTAGGGTTTAACTAAAATTTGGGATTAATTAAAATTGGTTTTTATTTGAGAAGTTGCAATATTTCCGCTGTAGCTACTCTCTCAAAAAATGTAACCCAATATTCTCTTATTTTTAAAGGTGCGCGCGAGCGGCACCCCTTATTTCTAAACTGATTTTTTTTTTTATTTTACAACATTTAAAACAAATTTTGTATTTCTTAAAACTGTTGAAAATGTAATTCAATATTCTCTTATTTTTAAAAGTTCGCGCCAACAGCACGCCTTATTTTTAAACTGATTTTTTTTTTACTTTTACAACATTTAAAACAAATTTTGTATTTCTTAAAACTGTTGAAAATGTAATTCAATATTCTCTTATTCTTAAAGGTCCGCGCTAGCGGCACCCCTTATTTCAAAATTGATTTTTTTTTTAAGTTTACAACATTTAAAACAAATTTCGAATTTTTTAAAACTGTTGAAAATGTAATTCAATATTCTCTTATTTTTAAAGGTCCGCGCCAGCGGCACCCCTTATTTCTAAACTGATTTTTTTTTAATTTTACAACATTTAAAATATTTTTTGTAATCATTTTATAATTTTTTTTATTCAGTGCACATATTTAATCGGATTTGTGTGTCGTTGATTTTTTTTTTTTTATAAAATCATTTTATAAACAGTTTAAGAAAATAGTTAAAAACTGTTTTTTTTATTAATAAAAAACAGTTTTTTTATATATAAAAAACTGCTTTTAAAAATGAAAGAATAAGAAACTTCAAAAAAAAAAAGGAAAAAAGATTATCCGGTAAAATGTCGGTAATACACGCCGGTAAGCATATCACCACTCTATATATTATATAGCGACGCTCCCGTGCACGAGGGATTTCGTGCGGGATGATTTTTAGAGAAAAAAATAAATGTATATTTTTTAATTTTACATTTTTGTGAGTAATAAATATTTCAAGATATTTTATAATAAAAAATTAGCTTAAAATAATATTTTTTGGTATTTTAAAAAAATGGGTCAGTATTTGACAGTATTTTAAGCAACTTAAATACTGTAAAAAATTGATCTATTTTTTTAAAATTTGAGTTGATTTTTTTTATAGGGATGTACTGAAATGTTTATCAAGCCCACAAAAAATATAATATATATATATATATATATATTTTAAAAATCATCCCGCACGGGAGTCCCGCATTTGGGCTCCCGCACGGGAGCCTGACTCATCTATTATATACCTCTAATACGGTAGTATTAGAGGTGAATGAGGAGAATTTAATGTTGACTATTATCATGACTTGACTCTACAATTTCCAAAAACTGTATCACTTCTTTTCTCTCTCTTTAATTGTCAGGGGTTTTCGATTTCCCCACATTTCCCTTTTCTTTGTTTAATTGCATCGACATTTTTTTTCTCTACTAACAAACCATTCGTTCTCTCTCTCTCCATACGTAAAAAAAATATTTCTCATATTGCATTTCTCATATTTACTCCTGTTCATTTCTTTCCCTCTTTCATATTCAATTATATGCCTAATTATTTATTCATATTCTGATTATTCTTCTATAACACAACAAAACCAGATTGCTTGCCCCGGTCCAAAGTAGACCATTCAATGAGATCAACTCTAGGTGTTGAAGAATGAGCCAAGGAAATTTTGACGGTGGGAAATGCTTTTTTTGGACTGATATCTGGTGTGTAGTTTGAGTTCAGATTACATCCTTTTTTTAATAATGCTGCAGCTTTCATTTTGTTTGTAGTTTGTTTATATTGTTCTCTTACTTTGTTATTCTTTTTTTTTTAATTACTGAACTGCTGGTCCATTACATTTGTATTTTTATTTTGTTAAATGGAGAGTTTTGAGAATTACCACTATTTAAATATCATAATTAACAGACATGGTAGCCTACCAAAGGAATAGTTACCACACATGTTTAGTAGCCTACCAAAGGAATAGTAATGGTTGGTGGCACACCAAAGGAATAGTTACCACACATGTTTAATAGTCTACCAAAGGACTAGTAATGGTTGGTTGCACAATATTAATCTCAACCATCCAATCTTGTTTGGATCCAAAGGTCATGGTAACTCCCAAGTAACTATAAATAGCCTTGATTTCTCTCATTGTAATCATCTCAAAACTCTCAAGCTTGAGAGCAATTAGAGAGCAAAAGAAGGGAGAGTAGTTAGGGATAAAGACAGTGTATTGTTAGCATTTGTTAGAGCATGTAAAAGGCAGTTTTAGCCTTTACAAAAATAGTGAGTACAAGAGAGTGTGTAAAAGTGTTCCTATAATTTTTCTATAGTGAAAGTGGGTGTGAGCCGGGACGTAGCCAAATTGGTCAACCACCTAAATCTCGTGTTGTGTGTGCTTTATTATTTTTGCATTATTTTCTTGACTCGTCGATTCCCAAGGTCCTGAAAATATTATTGGCGGAATTTAGCAGCGTCTAATTTCCCATCAATTGGTATCAGAGCTTTTGGTTGGTGAATCAAAGGCACAACAGGCGTTCACAAAAATTAATCCAATTTTATTTTTATCCATCCTATTTGTTCAAATGGGAGCAATGGTGCCAGAAAAGGAGTCCAAAATTTCCCAGTTTGACGGCACAAATTTTGGATTCTGGAAAATGCAAATAGAAGACAACTTGTACCCAAAGGATCTTTATTTACCTTTGGTTAACAAACCAACGGAAATGAAAGATTCGGAATGGGAGCTGCTGGACCGAAAAGCTCTCAGAACCATAAGGCTATCGCTGTCAAAGTCAGTAGCCTACAACATAAAAAATGAGAAGACAACTGCGTCTCTCTTGACGGATGATAATACGCAAATATTGCGTATTTCATCCCTCGAACTGACGCATTTTAGCCCCCTCGGGTGCCTTAATCTCTATATTTAATCCCGTTAACCAGACAACCTCGGTTTATCTTGTTAACATGCTATATGAGGTATAATTGGGCTTTTGTAGGTATTTAGGTAATAAGTATGGAGTTCGAACGCATTCCGTTCAAGTTCCGTACGCAATCGCACGTTCAAGGGCAATTCGATCAATTCATAGTTTAGGTATCTGACCCAAAATCTTCACAAAAGTTGTAGCGCTCCTCGCAAGCTTCGCGTGGCCACGGACGGTGCGCGATTCCGATCCGTAACGAAGAAGTTACGGTGTTTCTAGCGAAAGAAAAAAATAAAAAAACCAAAGCAGAGGGAATAAGTGCAGACCTATATCCATCGATCGATCGATCAAAAGGATCGATCGATTGATCCTTCAGTTTTTGCCCTCGAGCTGAGACAGTGGGCATGATTTTCAACCATCGATAGATCGATCGTTCCCCTGTTTTCTGCAGATATTTTGCCTTTTATTTTCCTTTTCCTTTTCTTTTCTAATTTAATTCCTTTTACTATATAAAGGAATTTTGTTGTAAATATCAGATATAATTCGTTTTAGGTTAGCTTTAGCTTAGGGTTTGGGGTTTGAGAGCTTAATCTTCATTTCTCTCTTGGTTTGACACCCATTTGGGTTTGTAATTGGTACTTTCATCTTCCTTCTCCATTAATATAGTGTGTATTTTATTAATTATTGCTTTGCAGTTAATTTACATGCTTTCATAATTAGGTTTACATGCTTTCTTTACTTGCTTTCTGGGTAGTTTTATTGCGTTTATTTACCGCATTTCTTTATCGTGTTTTTATCACACTTTCTAGATAATTTAGTCTAGGTTGTGTTTGAATTGAACTCACTTGGCCTGATGTGTTGTTTTGCTTTGGTGATGGAGTTTATGGGTCTATTTCAGGTGCGTTATCATAATTATTACGCCTAGGAGATTTGACGGGGCATATCATGTATGTTTCGTGCTTACGACATTGCGTGCATAATTTCCGGGGTATTTGTTGACGCCAAAATCGTATTAGGCTTTTATGCAGATTTAGGGGCGTGACAACCCTTGATTCAATTAACTGTCGAAACGAGACGCATTCTAAATAACTCGTCGACCCATGTAATCATTTTATACTAATTAACTCGGGTGAGGGATATTCGACGCAACCTATAGTTTTTACTCGCTTTGTTAATCTAGTTTCAATACACTCACCCAGATTAATCATGTCCCTTTTTCGCATCTTTTTCTTTTTGTTCATTATTATCTTTTACACTTTTATTTAGGAATATTAAACCCTATAAATTCTAGCAACTTGTCTCTGTGGATCTTTCGATACCCGACTTACCGCTATACTCATCCGTTGAGTGTAGTCGTAATTTAGGTTTTTGTATAGTTCATGTGAGCCGAATTAAAAACGACCGGCGTATAGGTGACTCTCGCGCCGCGGCACGAGTTTGTTTTAGAATTTATTTGATTTAGTATTTCATAGTAGTTTCTTTTTATTTGCATTTTTTTGCTAATATTTTTGTAGGACTTCTACATTTGAGCGCCAAGAAACGCTTGAATTTTTCGCGCGTGCATCTACTTTGAGGAATTCGCCACTTCGAGCCATTTTTTGGGTAAGCGTATCTTATTCCAATTCTTTAGGTAATCATTATGATAATTCTCTAAATTCTCGCAAACCTTTGAATTTTGGTCAATACTTAGAATCCCAAAAAATTAGAACATCTAAAATGGCTTTGGGCGAGTATTACAAAAGTCAAGCTTTGGAGTGCGTGTATTTTGAGGAGGATGATAATGATTTTTGTCCTTTACCTCCATATAATAGGAATTTTGAAAAAAATTGCAATAGTTTTCAAAATGCCTATAATAATGAGTTTAAGTTTAAGTCTGATGATAATTTTCAAAGTTCCCATTTTCAAGTATCTGCACCTCGACCTATGATATTCAGTGAGGGCTTGCATATGCTTGAGAATGAGAAAATTGAAAACCGTTATCGGGAATAAAATCGTATGTGAGAATATGAATTAAATTTATTATTTGAATCCGAGGACGATTTTGCTTTCCAGACTTTTGAAGTCGAAGAATGTTTTGAACCAAATGAGGAGTTTGTGCCTACTTTGGAACAAACCATTGTTGACTTTTCCCATTGCGTAATAGATATTGAAAGTGAGGATGAAAATGACATAACATCCATTTGCAATGAAATTATTTCTTCTTTAGCCCCCAAAGAAGAACATTTCATTGAAAATGATCTTATTTCTTTCGAAACTCAATCTTCATGCGATGATGATTCATCTCATGAGTTTGAATTTCTTTCCTCCCCATTTTCATTCTCTGTTATCACACTGTCACAAGTACCCGATGAATCGGTTTCAAACTTTAATGTGTTAAACCTTTTCGCTGATGAGGAGTACTTGCTCGAGTCGCCTTCCATGAACGCATCTTTGCCTTCATGTGCGCCACCTCACATTCCAATTTCCAAATCTTTGGGAGGATATTCTGCTTTTCTCGGTCCCCACATGTTTTTGTCACCCGTTCAATCCAAATCCCCCATCGTCCCTCCAAAACTTTTAATTGACGATGGTTCATTTCTTCCGCCTTACACATGCCTTCCGTTGTTCAAGCGGAATCCATATTTTTCGGAAGGCATGCTTGTATGTGAGGGTACACCGGTTATCCTCCAAATTCAAATCATTTTTGCAGTGGACCCTCAGCTATTTAAACTTCTACCGTATAGTTAGTGTGAAGCCTAAATAGTAGGTTGTATATAGTTAGCTTTTTATTCTTTGTTTCTTTTTGTTTTTTCTTTCCTTCTTAATTTAGTCTAGTGTAATTTGTTAATTCTTTGTTATTTGTTTTTGCTATGCTCGGTACTAACTTGTTTTGTAGATTCTTTGGACTTGTTCTTATGGGGATCGCTCCAATTTTGGGTAATATCGCTCTTTTCCTCTCTTTAACTTGGTTCTTAATTCACATTGAGGACAATGCCAGGTTTTAAGTTAGGGGGTGTGGGATATTCTATCCATTTCTTTATTTAGTCCATGTTTTTGCTCACATGTTAGTTACTTAGTATGCTTTTCTTAGAAAAATTCAAAAATTTCAAAAATATTTTCTTTCTTTTTTCTCCTTTTTTTTGGGCATTTTGCCTTTGTCCGATGATAAATTTCAATAATTGCCCTATCCAATTAAGAACTCAACGATGCATGTTCTCGATTTTAGAAGTCATTAGACTTTAGTCTTAATTATTGATATTATGAATAACTTCATGAATTAAATTTTAATCCCTTGAGCACATGCGTTTTTATTGTTCTATTGATTTAGTTTAAGATTTTTATAACTCGGTAATCTTTTGTTGCATTGTATATGCTTACAATGAGTAAGCTTTGTACCTTTCGTCATTTGTGAGTATATACACTATTATTTTCTCATTGAAAACGTTGAATTAGTTTGTAATCTCTCTATTCTTTCATTGATCGTTCATTATTTGAGTTCATTCTTGAAATGTGTTACTTGAGCAAGATTTTGATTTATTATTTTGACTCGAAAATTGAGTAAACTTTTTGAAATGATCATAGCCCATCTTTGTTATATCACCCATATTGACCTTGACCTCACCTCAAACGTTTCCCCTCATTAACCCCTTTGAGCCTAAATATTAGCCTTTCGTTTCATAACCCAAAATCCCATAACCAACTCCAAATTGGACTTTTAAACCATACATACACCTTCCATACCTTTGTTTGGAATGTTGCTTGGGATTGAATGTTGTTGTTGTGATGTCGGTTGCAATTTAGGCATGTGAGAGTATGAAAAGTAAAGAAAAGAAAGTGTAGTGAAAAAGAAAAAGAGAAAGAAAAAAGCAAAAGAAAACAAAAGAAAAAAATGAGAAAAAGAAGAAAAGAAAAGAAAGAGAAGTTTGTAAATGTTGTGTATATAGTTCAATAAGCTTTGATTACTCTCCCCGATTATATATCTAATGCTCGTTTGGAACTTGTTTTCCAATTTTGATATTGCCAACATTTTCTCATTATCCCGAGTTTTCATTCCGAACACTTTGAATCCATACATACATATCCTTCGTTTCGTACCCTAGCCTAGCCTACATTACAACCCTACTAAATTCCTATGTGATCTTAAGTAGACGTAATTCAAAAGTCAAAATAATTTTGATAATCTGTAAAAATACATTTCGCCTCCTTTAGTGAGCGGTATCTTTCATTGAGATTACAATTTTTCATTTTATATATAGCGTTCTTCATTTGTGACATGTGTGCGGCCTAGTTTCCATTTACATTTACTCTTTATACCTGCATGTTTCGTGTGTTAGCTCCCTGTTTTGAGTGAATTCACTTGATGAGTGTAATGCCTACGAGGATTGAATTTATGCTTGCTTTAATGTTTATCTGGTTTATTTAAGTTTTTGTCAAATCATACTTTGCATGTTCTCGCCCCCCTCCCATATTTTAAGGTTTCAATTCTATAAGGTGCATCCTATAATGTTAATGATTCGGATTTTTGTTTGAATTCATTCACTTTGCTAATAATGCGTATGAAATCTTATTCGCTATTGTTAGGCTTGTCGCATGTTGGTTTTGGATTATTTTGAGGAAATCATTTGATGTTTGTGGGTATCATCCCGGAAAATCCTCACGAGATGACACTCGTCCACTAGGGTAACCTAGGGGTTTAATGGCTTAATGCATATACTAAATGCAATCGAATCGCTCGCGAAAGTGGCCTTATACTTTTATACCATACTTTTGTATTTGTATCCTACTTTTAGTTTGATTGTAGTTCTTGTTGTATCCTCTTTCATTGCTAGGAACTAGCAATGTGTAAGTTAGGGGGTGTGATAATAGACAAATATTACGTATTTCATCCCTCGAACCGACATATTTTAGTCCCCTCGGGTGCCTTATCTCTATATTTAAGCCCGTTAACCAGACAACCTCGGTTTATATTGTTAACATGCTATATGAGGTATAATTGGGCTTTTATAGGTATTTAGGTACTAAGTATGGAGTTCGGACGCATTTTTCTCAAGTTTCGTACGCAATCGCACGTTCAAGGGTAATTTGGTCAATTCATAGTTTAGGCATCTGACCCAAAATCTTGATGGAAGTTGTAGCTCTCCTCGCAAGCTTCGCGTGTCCACGAACGGTGCGCGATTCTGATCCCTAACGAAGAAGTTACGGCGTTTCTAGAGGAAGAGAAAAATAAAGAAACCAAAGGAGAGGGAATAAGTGCAGACCTGTAGCCATCGATCGATCGATCAAAAGGATCGATCGATTGATCCTTCAGTTTTTGCCCTCGAGCTGAGACAGTGGGCATGATTTTCAACCATCGATAGATCGATCGTTCCCCTGTTTTCTGCAGATATTTTGCCTTTTATTTTCCTTTTCCTTTTCTTTTCTAATTTAATTCCTTTTACTATATAAAGGAATTTTGTTGTAAATATCAGATATAATTCGTTTTAGGTTAGCTTTAGCTTAGGGTTTGGGGTTTGAGGGATTAATCTTCATTTCTCTCTTGGTTTGACACCCATTTGGGTTTGTAATTGGTACTTTCATCTTCCCTCTCCATTAATATAGTGTGTATTTTATTAATTATTGCTTTGCAGTTAATTTACATGCTTTCATAATTAGGTTTACATGCTTTCTTTCCTTTCTTTCTAGGTAGTTTTATTGCATTTATTTATCGCGTTTCTTTATCACATTTTTATCATGCTTTCTAGCTAATTAAGTCTAGGTTGTGTTTGAATTGAACTCACTCGGGTTGATGTGTTGTTTTGCTTTGGTGATAGAGTTTATGGGTCTATTTCGGGTGCGTTGTCCTAATTATTACGCCTAGAAGATTTGACGGGGAATATCATGTATGTTCCGTGCTTACGAACTTGCATGCCTAATTTCTGGGGTATTTGTTGACGCCAAAATCATATTAGGCTTTTATACGGATTTCGGGGCGTGACAACCCTTGATTCAATTAACTGTCCAAACGAGACGCATTCTAAATAACTCGTCGACCCATGTAACCATTTTATACTAATTAACTCGGGTGAGGGATATTCGAAGCAACCTATAGTTTTTACTCGCTTTGTTAATTTAGTTTCAATACACTCACCTAGATTAATCATGTCCCTTTTTCGCATCTTTTCCTTTTTGTTCATTTTTATCTTTTACACTTTTATTTTGGAATATTAAACCCTATAAATTCTAGTAACTCATCTTTATGGATCTTTCGATACCCGACTTACCGCTATACTTACCCGTTAAGTTTAGTCGTAATTTAGATTTTTGTATAGTTCAGGTGAGGTGAATTCAAAATGACCGGCGCGTAGGTGACTCTCGCGCCGCGGTAAAACCCTGCCTAATCAGCGGCCCTCTCCAGTATGTATGAACAGCCTTCTGCAGCAAAAAAAATTCCTTTGATAAATATGTTATTTACTATGACGACGTCAGAAGGAGCGTAATTTATAAAACATCTTAGTGAGTTAAAAGAAGTGACGGATCAGTTAGAGGCGGTGGACATGTCTTTCATTGATGAGATACGAGCCTGTCTAATTCTTGGGCAGTTGCCTGATAGTTGGAAATGCACGGTTACTGCAATCACCGGATCTGCAGGAAAGAAAAAATTAAAGTTCGATGATGTAGTCAACATTTTTATGACTGAAGAAATTAGAAATCGGTCAAATGGTGCTTCACCTCAGCGTCAGCGTTGAACATAGAAAGTAGAGGCAGAGATTCAAACAGGAGCGGAGGGCGCAATGGATTCAGATCCAGAAATGGTAGGTCGCAATCTCAAAATCCTAAAAATTCCAACAACCAAAATCAGAACTAGAAGGTGATTGAATGTTGGAACTGTGGCAAGACCGAGCACTACAAAAATCAGTGTAGATCCCCTAAGAAATAAAAAGAGAATATGGAAGCAAACATCATAGCAGAAGTGACAGACGATGCACTGATATGCTCTTTGGAGAGCGAGTCGGAGTCATGGGTGCTAGACTCCGGAGCTTCCTTTCATGCGACCTCTAATAAAGAACTCTTAGTGAGTTATTCTCTAGGCAACCTTAGCAAGGTGTACCTTGGTGATGATCAGCCTTGTGACTGGTTGGCAAGGGAGATGTACAGATCAAGTTGAATGAGTCGATATGGAAACTAAAGGATGGAGACACATCCCTGATTTATGAAAGAGTCTGATCTCGGTGGGCTAGTTAGCAACTGAAGGTTATGTAACAACCTTCAATGGAAATTCATGGAATGTTTCTAGAGGAGCAATGGCAGTCGCTCGTGGCAAGAAGAGTGGCACACTCTATATGACAGTGAACAGTTGTGGATCAATTGTAGTTACAGAAAGCAAAGATTATCCAAACCTATGGCACCAGAGACTTGGTCACATGAGTGATAAGGGGCTTAAGATCATGCACTCTAAGGGGAAACTACCAGATCTACAGTTAGTTGACACTGACTTATATGAAAGTTGCATCTTTAGGAAGCAGAAAAGAGTTATCTTTATAAAGAGTGGCAGACTACCAAAGCAAGAAAATCTGGAGCTGATTCACACAAATGTTTGGCGGTCAGATGCTGTCTCATCCATCGGCATAAAGTCTTACTTTGTGACTTTCATTGATGACCACTCCAGAAAGGTGTGGGTTTACTTGTTGAGACACAAACCCGAGGTGTACGAGGTGTTCAAGAAATAGAAGGCCATGGTGGAGAATGAGACAAGAATGAAGATAAAGAAGTTGAGATCCGACAATGGTGGCGAGTATGATGACATCGAATTTAAAAAAAATTGTTATGAAAATGGCATCAGACTAAAGAGGACTGTGCAAGGGACACCGTAACAGAATAGAATAACATAATGGATAAACCGAACATTGACAGAGAGAGCCAGAAGCATGCGTATACATGCAGGATTGCTCAAGCAGTTTTGGGCAAAGGCAGTCAACACTGCATCCTACTTAATCAATAGAGGAACATCAGTACTACTAGAGCACAGAATACCAGAGGAGTAAAACTCTCCCATTTGAAATTCTTCAGTTGTATTGCTTATGTGCATATTAGTGATCATGCAAGGGATAAACTTGACCCTAAATCACTAAAATGCACCTTTATCGGATATGGCAGAGATGAGTTTGGGTACAAGTTCTGGAATGACAAAACTTAGAAGATAATCAGAAGTCGGGACGTAATATTTAATGATAAGGTGATGTACAAGGACAGAGATGCACTACAGTCTAGTGGTGAAACACATGGCGACCCTATGTACGTTGATCTAGAAAATATTCCAGATAGTAGTGTGGAAAAGTAGACAAATGAGAGACCTCATCCAGAGGAATCCATATCGCAGAATAGCCAACAATAGACTGATGAACCACAGTCTCCATCTCCATCTCTTGTACTAAGAAGATTTTCCCGACCTCATATACCAAATAGAAAGTACATAAACTATTTATTGCTCACTGATGCCGGAGAACCTGAATGCTATGATGAATCATATCAGGTGGAGAATGCTAGCAAGTGGGACCTTGCAATGAATAATGAGATGAAGTCCCTTATCTCTAACAAGACATGGGAGCGGGATGAATTACTCGTGGGAAATAAGGCTCTACACAATAAATGGGTGTATCGAGTCAAGGAGGAACATGACGGTTCTAAGAGATACAAGGCGAGGCTCGTAGTCAAAGGTTTCCAACAAAAGGAAGGAATCGAATACACCGATATATTTTCACCGATTGTGAAACTGACTACCATTCGGTTAGTTTTGAGCATCATTACAGCAGAAGACTTACATCTTGAGTAGTTAAATGTGAAAACTTCTTTCCTCTATGGTGACCTTAAGGAGGAGATATATATGCAGCAATTGAAGGGTTTCTCGGAGCATGGAAAAGAGAAACTCGTGTGTAAATTGAATAAGAGCTTGTATCGTTTGAAATAAGCTCCAAGGCAGTGGTACAAGAAGTTTGATGGATTTATGCAAACAAATGGCTATTACAAGTGCAACGCTGATCATTGTTGCTACTTCAAGAGATTTGAGTCCAGCTACATTATTTTGCTACTTTATGTTGATGACATGTTAGTGGCTAGTTCAAACATGGGCGAAATCAAGAAGTTAAAGAAGCAGTTGTCGAGCGAGTTCGACATGAAGGATTTAGGTGCAGCGAAGCAAATTAGTTGGATGAGAATCAACATAGACAAGTCTAAAGGTACTTTAGAGTTATATCAGACAGAGTACATTGGGCGTGTTCTGAAAAGGTTCAACATGAGTGATGCTAAGGCAGTTAGCACACCATTGGATAGTCATTTTTGGCTATCCAAGGAACATTCACCCAAGATAGAGGAAGATAGGAGATTTATGACTAAGGTTCCATATGCCTCAGCCATTGGAAGTCTCATGTATGCTATGGTTTGCACAAAACTAGATATTTCTCATGCAGTGGGAGTTGTGAGCAGGTTCATGACCAATCCGGGAAAGAAACATTGGGAAGTAGTTACATGGATACTAAGGTATCTATGAGGCACCACTGACAGATGCCTGTGTTTCAGAAGAGGTGAGTTGAGACTACAAGGTTTTGTAGGCTGAGATTTTGCTGGTGAGGTAGACAATAGGAGGAGTACTACCAGTTATGTATTCACAGTCGGAACTACTGCAGTAAGTTGGATTTCACAGATATAGAAAATTGTAGCGTTATCCACCATAAAGGCAGAGTACGTAGCAGTAACCGAGGCCATCAAATACATGATTTGGTTACAGGGATTGTTAGTAGAATTGGGTTTCAAACCGGAAAAGAATGTTCTGCACAGTAAAAGTCAGAGTGCAATACATCGAGCAAAGAATTCAGCATTTCAGTCGAGGACCAAGAACATTGGACTTCGTTATCACTTCGTCAGATATCTATTAGAAGATGGGGAGTTGACACTTGAGAAGTTCCAAGGGAGCAAGAATCCAGCTGGCATGTTAATCGAGGGAGTTACTACAGAAAAACTGAAGTTGTGCTTAGCTTTAGTGAGTCTTCAAAGATAGAAGACAGGAAAACCTCACACCCAGCTCTCTGATAGAAGCGATGGTTGAGTTGCAGTTCAAAAGTCTCCAAGTGGGAGATTATTAATGCAAATGGAGAATTTTGAGAATTATTACCATTTAAATACAATAATTAACACACATGGTAGCCTACCAAAGGAATAGTTACCACACATATTTAGTGTCCTACCAAAGGAATAGTAATGGTTGGTGTCACACCAAAGGAATAGTTACTACACATGTTTAGTAGCCTATTAAAGGAATAGTAATGGTTGGTGGCACACCATTAATCTCAATCATCCAATCTTGTTTTGATCCAACGGTCATGGTAACTCCCAAACAACTATAAATAGGCCTTTCCCAAAACTCTCAAGCTTGAGAGCAATTAGAGAGCAAAAGAAAAGAGAGTAGTTAGAGAGAAAGACAATGCATTATTAGCATTTGTCAAAGTGTGTAGAAGGCAGTGTTAGCCTCCATAAAAATAGTGAGTGCAAGAGTGCATACAAGAGAGTGTGTAAAAGTGTTCTTATAATTTTTCTATAGTGAAAGTGGGTGTGAACCGTGGACGTAGCCAAATTGGTGAACCACGTAACTCTCTTGTGTTGTGTGTGCATTATTATTTTTGCATTATTTTCTTGACCCATCGATTCCCAAGGTCCTGAAAATATTATTGGCGGAATTTAGCAGCGTCTAATTTCCCAACAATTGCATCCTTTTTTTAATAATGCTGCAGCTTTCATTTTGTTTGTAGTTTGTTTATATTGTTCTCTTTACTTTGTTGTTCTCTTTTTTTTTTAATTACTGAACTACTGGTCCATTACATTTGTATTTTTATTTTGTTTATTATTAATAAATCTTTCGCTGTTTGATTGTTTGTTATCCCAACACAAATTATATTAAGTCACGCCCATGGGTGTGATCTGGGTTAGGATCTCACCTAATTACATGTCAAATATACTCACAACAAAAGAGTCATCTGTTATGTCTACAACTTTTCCATTCCATTCCAAATAAAACATGCGTGTTTCAATATAGTTTCAAATTATAGGTTTTAATTTGATGCACTTGCCTCACGGTTAGTTTCATTTGTTTTTTATTTTGTATTTTGGCAGATTTTACTTCGAGTCTAATTTTTCTAGGGATTTTTTTTGGGTTATTTTGAGTTTTCCTCCCGTTTTTTAAAAAATTTGCAATACACACCCATTATGTTAACTTTCCATTCAAACCGTTAGTACTATTTATATTTTGTGTTTTCCCCCACTTTTTGATCAGTTTTGCGAAAGATCCTCATTTAAAAAAAATCATTTCACCCCAAATTATTAGCAGACCAATTATATATATATATATATATATATATATATATATATATAAAGAAACTTCAGCGAAATATGTTTAAAATTCAAAACTTTGTCAAAAAAATCAAAAAAAGTCCAAAAAATAAAAAATTTGGAATAAAATAAAAAGGAAAAATTTCTAACGTACATTTATTAAAAAGTCGAAATAGTATTAAAAAATAAAAAATTCTAATCGATATCTATTAAAAAGTCATAATATTATAATTTAAAATAAGTAAAATATGGCAAAATACATGTCCGTTATAAAAGATGTTTTTCTATAAAATAGCCATCTTGATATTAAAAAATATTTTTTTATTATAATTTCACATTAATAAATTGTACCAATTTTTATTTATAAAAACAGTTAAAAAGTTAAATATAAATAAAGATTAGTTTTATAACAAACATACATTTTTATATAAAAAATAAAAAATAGTATAAAACAATGTATATGACTTCAAAAAATTGTACTTCAATTAAAAAAAACTTTTTAACCGTTTTCTACAAATAAAAGTTCGGAAAAAGTATTACAATATTTTTTAAACGATTAAAAAATCGTTAAAACCATTACATTTTTTTGGTTTTTAAAAACAGTTTCGTATAAAAGAAAACATTTTTTTAATCAAAAAATTGTTTTTTTCTTTATAGATAAATCTATTTTTATACTGGTTGACTGTTTTATAAAAATGAAAAACTGTTTGTTAAACTAATAAATAAAGTATATTTTTTTTAAATAGCACAAATTTGTTTTTTAATAAAAAAGTCTAATAATGTAAAGTTGTTTGCAATAGAAACATTTTTTTTATATGAAAATAGTTTTCCAAGGAAAAGATCTTTTTATAAAAAAAAATAGTTTTTTATATAGACAAAATAGTATTTTTTTTAATAAAAAGGTATAAAAATAGTTTTTATTTAAAAAAAACAGCTTTTAAAATAGTAAAAACAATTTTTTTAAATAGTTGTATTTTAAAATAAAAGTTATACTATTTTGACTTTTTAGTAAACGTTCGTTGGAAATTTTCCTTTTTCTTTTATTCCAAAATTTTATTTTTAGGACTTTTTTCGATTTTTTTGGAAAAGTTTTGAATTTTTTCAACATATTCCGCTGAATATATATATATATATATATATATATAAAATGGTATGCTAATAATTTGGGTTGAAATGATTTTTTTTAAATGGGGGTCTTTCGCAAAACTGGTCAAAAAGTGGGAGGAAAACACAAAATATAAGTAGTACTAACGATTTGGATGGAAACTTAAAAGAATGGGGGTGTATTACAAATTTTTAAAAAAGTGGGGGTGTATAACAAAATTGGTCACACAAGCGGGAGAAAAACTCAAAATAACACTATTTTTCACATGTAATATGATTTTTGGTGTTACAGTGGATAAGTAAATAAACATTATGTTATGTGCGTTTTCGAGTTTTTGGTTTGTCTTTTTTTTTCGGGAACATAAAGAAGAAAATAAAAGGATATGTGTTTGTGCAACAACAACTTATATAATTTTATTTCCGGTGAAAGTGAATCAGATTTATGTTATGTGCTCTACATCTTTCTTATGTGAAAAGTTCATTTTTTATTTTTGCTATGAGTAAATCTGTGTTTTGATTGCCACTTTTATTTTATTTTTCCTTATGTTACAAACACGTGACTCTAATATTTATTATTTACTTTTTTATTTTACTTTCTAAAATATAACTCAATGATTCACAATTGGAGGTGGTTTTCAATCATTTTACAAACTACCATATTGTAAAACTAGCATGCTGCCATATTTAAAAAAAAAATTATATGGACACCCAAAAGCGATAAATTTGGTACATTTGGTGCGACAACCTGACATGTCGCACCCGTATTAACACATATTTTGAGTTCCATTGTTGTTCAGCCGGGACACGAATGAAGTGCAAAGTATTATTGTACATTTTTTAAATAATTAAAGAACAAACGTAATTTTAATTTTTTTAGAGCAGTGGCTGCATATGGTTATTGAAATCATATTAAAGGGCAACATTTTTTCAAGTTATGACAGCGGCGCTGCTCTAAAAAAGTTTATAGGCTTATCACCACAAATGCATAACGACCAAAAATCAAGCTCTCAGACTGCGATAAATACGATTGTCGAGGATGGAAGCAGCATAAGGACATTAAAGCGACTTAAATCAACGAGGTAAGCTTATGGAAATATTCTTAAATACATTTATCACCATGAGTTGGTGTTATTATATATATGTATGTGTGTCTGTAGATTTTGACATATATATACATAGTCAGCATGTGTATACAACGTGTGTGTGTGTATATATATATATATATATATATATGCGTGTGTGGTAATCTATATTTATATTATACCTCTAATCGTGTATATAGTAATTTATGTGTGTGTTTTACCGGTTGAAATTTTTAAATTCAAATAAAAATAAAAAGTAAACCTCCATAAACATTATATCACATTAATGTTGGATCAGGTTTGATGTCACGCTTTAATTTGTATACTAATCATTCACGGTAATATATTAAGCACAACATATTTACAAATACTATAAATTATTATCTATTTATATTATGAAATTATTTTAAATAAATTTTAAGTAGATTTTTTTATAATACGTTTGTGCATCGCGCGAGTTTCATACTTATTATACCTCTAAAAGAATATAATATGATATTTTAATAGCATTTAATACATTAATCAGCCCTTCCTTTCAAGCTGATCACGTGCCAATCTAGATAGGAATAGGAATAGTGATGTCTCTCTTCCTCCATTTATTTTCATGCTCTCTCTTTCATCATTCTCTCCATCTTTCAAAGCCTTTCATCCTCTCCTCTTTTTGTCCCTCTCTCTTCCCTACTCTATGGTGATTGGGACTGTTTTAGGACACATTTTATTATCCACTCTCTTCTTGCAATATCTTGACAGTTTGTGTTGTCGTTTCTTTTTTTTAGGTTCTCCGTGATGCTTTTTTTAAATATCAGACTAAACCAAAGCTGACTTCACATGGTGATTTTTATCATGAAGGAAAAGAGTTTGAGGTATGAACATTGTGTAATATATGGACTGAAATGTGCAGTCTCATCCTTATGTGTCTTTTAATATAATTATTTATTTACTTAGTTATTATAAATTTCAGCTGTAGCCACCTTAACTCACAAAATATACATGCACTACAAAGCATTTTTTTTGTCCTACTCTCTTCGTTTAAAGCTTTTATTCGCATTTGAAAGATTGTGTAGACTTGATCAGTTCTTGTTGATTCTTGAATTTAAAATTTCATGGCAAAATGAAAGAAAATGTGGGAAACCCTTTGCACCTTACATCCCTCAATCACATCTCACATTTTTGCAGTTCACTTGAGGAATCCACTCATTTCTACAAGAATGTTCTTAGGTTTGTCCCAGTTATGTGCCTTGGGTCTTTTGATTTCAATGGTGCATGGTCAATATTTGAATTCATAAAAAGAAAATTTAGTACTTGGAATTATGGGTTGAAATCAAGAAAGGGGAAAAATTGAACTCTTTTTATTTTTGTTTCTTTTTTGTGAAAAATATTATTGTTTATGTAGTTGATTTCTTTTCTTACTTAGACGATATTAATGTTTTTCATAATCTTCAAGCTTTTTGGCTATTGAATTGGCATATATCTGTTACAATCAGCAAACCCAGACAATATGCCAAAGAAAAGTTAGATCAATCCCAAGGACAATCACATTTTGTTTAAGGTATTACCTATGTATTTATAATTTGAAAATGGTGTTTACGGGGGAATGGGGTGTTAATACACTCATATGAGCGTATAGGCAATATATCAAATCAATGGATTACACAAATAAATATTAGCTAACACCTATTATTCTACCGATCTCACGCATTGTATAAATGGTATTGCCAAGCTATGTGACTGGCACCCGCATATCTTAAAAGTCATCTTTTTAATTGAAGAAACAAGTATTTCAATTGAATAAAAGTTGTTAGTATGCTTTTTGGTTATGCTTGATGTAATAATTTTTTTTTTTACTTTTTTTCCATTGCAGTTTTCAAATGGTCCCACGATAAAACTATGTGTGTGTGTGTGTGTTATTCTCTTCATCTATCAATCACTTCTATATGTATTTATAAGAAGTTCATGAAAATGTGTAAGGACATTTTTATCATGTCCGAAATGTTTCATTTATGTATGTCGTACGCCGTTACATTTGGTACGTCTCTACACGATATCACACGACGGCCTCAATCTGAATTTCAGGAATCAATCATTCATCATCTCCATCATGTGTCCCACATCTGCCTCAACGACTTCATGTTCCATGATTTTAGGGACTTTATGTAAGTGGTACGTAAGAGAAGTCAAAACAGTGAAAGAAGGCACTATAGGGAAGTTTAAGGGCATTTTGGTAATTTTACAGCCACCGTCCTGAGGTTCGATCAACTGGAAAGTTGAAGAGCTCAACGCAACAGATACATTGGAAGAAATGGCACCTCAATCCGAGCTATGGTGAAGAAGTTATGGCCTTTCAAAAATGGATAAAATTTCGAGAAAAAAACTTGGAAAAATGCTAAGTGTTTCAGCCCCATGTTCCCGCGATATTTCGTGAACCGAAGGCTAAACAGGTTCGGGGGACGAATCGGTTCGCGGTACACCCGAACCGGTTCGAGGTACCTGTACGCTGGCAAAGTTTCAAAAAATTAAAACTCTTTTTGGTTTCCTTATAAAAACCAACTTCGGGGGAGTTATTTTACAAGACTTGCAGAGACGATTTTGAGAGTCCAAATACGTCTAGTCTTCACCTTTTTGAGTTCCAAAACTCATGTTTTGATTCACACAACTTTTCCAAACCTTTGTGAATCCGTTTGTAACCCAAGAACACAACCTTGTGTTTGTTCAACCCTTGTGGAGAAGTCGTCCTTCTTCTTCATTGCTGCCCTCCTGAAAAGGGAAAGTTTCAGTCGCCGACTACAGAACCGATATCCGTGAGTATTTCTGTGTCACTGTATTTTCATTGTAATCCGTTTAACCGTATGTAATAAAATTATAGTGAAAATAAAAGGTTTTGCCCATTTAGGGGATTTTTCCTCACTTGTGTGTTTGAATGTTCTTGCTTGATTTTATCATCATCAATCACACCTAGATGCATGTTTAGGACTTAATTGATAAAAACTGAATTTAATGAAATAACTTCCTTATTTGAACATACGTGCGCTCTTTCAAATTGATATCAGAGCCAGTTACAAATTATATCGTGTAGTTTTCCGCAAAATTTTTCTAAGATATCAATTTTTTGCAAAATTGATTTTTGAAAACGAGTGTGTTCATAATGGAGAAGTTATATAATAAAATGCCAGTTTTTGACGGGACAAACTATACATACTAGAAAGCCCCCATGAGATCTACATTAAAAGCCATTGATGAACGTGTCTAGATTTTGGTTAAAAGAGGGTGGACACCTCCCTCCGTCACTGTTGAAATCGTGACCAATTTAAAACCTGTCACTACTTGGACTGAAGAAGAATTTAAATGGTCATCTTTTAATTCTAAGGGTGTAAGTGCTATTTTTGGATTTGTCACGCCTGATGAGTTCAAATGAATAATGACGTGCACCACGTCAAAAGAGGAATGTGATGTTTTGCAACTTACCCATGAAGGAACTAATGTTGTGAAAGAGTCTAAACTGCAAAATTTAACAACTCAATTTGAAACAATAACCATGCTTGAGTCTGAATGTTTTGATGAATTTTATGCTAGGTTGTTTGATATTGTTAACACTAGCTTTAATCTTGGTGAACACATTCCTAATGCTCGGGTTGTTAAAAAAATTCTTAGATCATTTCCTAAGCGTTTTATTCCTAAAGTCAATGTGTTAAATTCTATGGGTAATTTAAATACGCTTAAATTGGAGGAACTTGTAGGAGACTTGCAAACATATGAAATTGATATGTTTCCTAAATCTGTCAATTCTAAAGATAAGGGAATTGCACTTAATGACCAGGAGAGAAAGAGTAAGGGGTCGGCAAGAAAGAGAGAGTCATCTAGAAAAGGAGAGATAGATACGTCAGATTCTGAGTGTGACTTTGACTTAGATGATTTGGCCCTGTTTGCTAAAATTTTTAAGAAAATTCTCAAATTCAAGAAAAATGGTAATTTCAAAGATAAAAAGAATTTTTAGAAAAATAAGTTCGAAAAGAAAAATAAAAAAGGTTTTAAATATCCTCCTAAGAAAGAGAGTGAAAGATGCTTTGGGTGCGACGGTAGGGGTCATAGAGCTTTTGAGTGTGCTACTAGGCTGAACAGAGAAAAGGGCAAAGTTGTCCTTAATGCTACCCTTAGTGACGACAGTGGGGTCGAGTCGGTGGACTCGAGAGATGAGTCACCGCATAAGTGTAACTTCACCGCATTCATGACTAGTCATGTGAGTACTTCTAGTGCTCCTCACGAAGATGAGGATGATACTTCACAGGGACACCTCGACAGTGAGAGCGATGTGAGTGAGGGGGGAGGATGATGCAAGTGAGAGCGAGTGTGATCTTCAATGCGCCTACGCTGAGTTATATTCTGAGTCTTTTAAAACTAAAAAGCGTAACAAAGCGTTAGTTCTTAGGATCACCGCTTTAGAGGGAGATTTAAGAAAAGCTAGAGAGAGAGAGTCCTCCACCTACACTACTTTGAGTGAGAGAGAGTCTGCCTGTGAAGAGAAAGAGAGTTTGTTTAGAGAGAAAGAGAGACTGTTTGGAGAGAGAGATAGTGGTTTTGAGAAAGAGAAAGGGGATTTGACTAAACAAGTGGCTAGTCTTACGAGTGATCTCCATTCCTCCCTGGAGACTTGGAAGAAACTAGAAGCTCTTGTTGCCCAGCTTACTCATGATCTTGAGAGAGCATGGGAAGTCAAGGTTCAAATCGAGGATAGATCAAGAAAGATGGGAAAGATGCTCCTCGGCCCCACTTTAGGTTTTGGTGATAGGCAGGGAATAGGTTATGATGGTGCCTCCACATCCCAAATTGCACCTGGACCAGTTCCTGAGTTCACTACGACTCCCTATGGCCATCTTCAAAAATCACAAAAGAGAGTTCGACCAAGAAAAGCAAACCCAGGTCCGCCTAAGTCTGCGTTCTTCTGTACGTACTGCAAAAGAAAAGGCCACCTAAGGGAGTTTTATTATAGTTTGGGTCGGACACGACGTACTACTACTCCACCACATCATACTGATGATTTTGCCAGTCTGAGAGAGTGTGTTGAGTGTTTAGCCGCCACATCAGAGAGTTTGATGGAGGAATTTCGACGAATGTCTTTGCCGTCTGTGAATGTTTCTCGCGTCCCGGCTAAAATCAACAACAACAAGGGTAATCAAAGGTTACCACATCTTGGGTCCCTAAGAAATATAAAAAGGCTCTTGTTGTTCATGTCGCTCTCAAAGCACATAATATCTCACAATGGTATTTTGATAGTGGGTGCTCCAGACATATGACAGGTGATGCATCATTTTTACCTACCTTGAGGATTATAAGGATGTTAGAGTCTCCTTTGGAGATGGGAGCAAGTCTAGCATTGTAGGACGGAGTACAATAGAGTTATCAGGATTTCCTAAGCTAGAGAATGTTTTGTACGTCAAAGGTTTGAAAGCAAACCTTCTCAGCATTAGCCAGTTGTGCGACGCTGACTTTGTCGTAAAGTTTTATCGGGACGCGTGTAATGTCTATAATCAAGCCAGTAAACTTTTAGTGCAAGGGGTGAGTATAGAGGATAATTGCTATAGTACTAAGCCCATGTCCTCACTTGTCTGCAACAACGCCACGATCACTCCTATGGATTTATGGCATTAACGTCTATGTCATGTGAAGTTAGAGATTTGACTCGTTTAGCTAAAAAGGACCTAGTACGTGGCTTCCCATCTCTTGGAAAGACAACTTCCACGGTTTATGGACCCTGTCAGTTGGGAAAGCAAATCCGTAGTCCTCATAGGAAGTTGCATTCCATTACCACCTATCGTGTAATTGAGTTGATTCACATGGATCTTATGGGTCCTACTCGTACTGAGAGTCTGGGTGGTAAGAGGTATATCCTTGTGATGGTAGACGATTTCTCCAGATATTCAATTGTAGGTTTTCTGAGAGATAAATTCGATGTTGTAGAGTTTTTAATGACCAAGTGCCATGTCCTATAAAACCAACACGGAGTCACTATTAACAGGATACGTAGTGACAATGACATAGAATTTAAGGAAGCAAAGGTAGATCTTTACTGTGATAGCCTTGGGATCAAATATGAGTTTTTTGCTGTGAAGACTCCTCAGCAAAATGGGATTATTGAGAGAAAGAATAGGACGATCCAGGAAATGGCTAGATCTATGCTTCTTGGTCATAGAGTTTCTAGGAGATTTTAGGCAGAGGCAGTGTTTACTGCATGCCACACGGTGAATAGGATTTACCTGCGTTTACATACACTTAAGACGCCTTATGAACTGTGGACTGGCAAGAAACCCAACCTTGCATATTTCCGTGTCTTTGGGAGTAAATGCTACATCCTATAGGATATAAAGCAATTAGGAAAGTTTCACTCCCAGAGCGACGAGGGAATATTGCTAGGATACTCATCAAATAGTAGAGCGTACCGGGTTTTTAACCTGAAGAGCTCTCAGGTTATGGAGTCAATAAACGTCATCGTGCAAAATGATGACCCTTCGATATTTATTAATTCTAGCCTTCAGTGTGAGGATGAGGACTTTTCTGGTAGTGATTTACTTGTCCCTCACACATACTCTGTGGACCCTACTCCTGTGTTAGGGACACACTTGCTTGGGTTCGCAAGAGTCATGACCCTGCCTCCATTGTAGGCGATCCCACTCTTGGGGTCAAGACTCGTGCTCTGCTAGAGAACGTCGTTACCCACTTTTGCTACTCGTCAAAATTTGAGCCCAATAATCACAAAGAAGCACTCAAGGATGAACACTAGATATCTGCCATGCAGGATGAGTTGCTTCAATTTAAAAAGAACAATGTCTGGGAACTTGTCCCCCGACCTAGTGAGACTAATGTGATAGGTACCAGGTGGATTTTCAAGAATAAAATGGATGAAAATGGTACCATAATCAGAAACAAGGCTAGGTTGGTCGCTCAAGGCTACACACAAATAGAGGGTGTAGACTTTGGGGAGACATTTGCACATGTTATGAGGCTTGAGTCCGTCCGTTTGCTACTCACCATCGCATGCCATCTGCACTTCATGTTATATCAGATGGATGTCAAGAGTGCCTTTACGAATGGCATTCTACAGGAGGAGGTTTACGTGGAACAACCAAAAGGGTTTGAAGACCCTAAGCATCTGGAGCACGTCTACTATCTGAGGAAAGCCTTGTATGGTTTGAAGAAAGCACCCTGTGCTTGGTACGAGAGGCTTACTTCCTATCTCTTAGCCCATGGCTTCATGAGAGGGGACGTTTATACGACGTTGTTCGTCAGGAGAGATAACGGTGCTATTTTGGTTGCCTAGGTCTATGTGGATGACATAATCTTTGGATTCACATGCTCCCAACATGCTCATCACTTTGAGGAGGAAATGAAAAGTGAGTTTGAGATGAGCATGGTTGGTGAGCCTTCTTTCTTCCTTGGTCTCCAGGTTCGTCAGCTAGAGGATGAGATGTTCATCTCCCAATCCAATTATGCTAGAGACCTAGTGAAGAAATTTTGTTTAGAATCCGCTAAGCATGCATGTACACCTATGAGTACCACTACCAAGCTTAGTAAAGACACTTCATGTAAGGACGTAGAGAAAACCTTGTATCAGAGTATGATTGGTAGTCTTCTCTACTTGACTGCTAGTCATCCCGACATAGCCTTTAGTTTTGGAGTCTGTGCACGATATCAGGCATCCCCGAAAGAGTCACACTTACTCGCTCTAAAACATATTTTCAAATATGTGAGTGGAACTCTCTCATACGTTATTTGGTATTCCTTTGATATCGATGACCATTTGTTCGCCTATTCAGATACCGATTGGGCCGATGATGTAGATGGTTATAGGAGCACTTCTAGTAGGTGTTTCTATTTTGGTTCTTCTCTTGTCTCCTGGCTGAGCAAGAAGAAAAACTCCATCTCTTTATCCACTACGGAGGCTGAGTACATCGCCGCAGGGAGTTGTTGCATGCAACTCTTGTGGATGAAGGAAATGCTGGAGGATTATGGGATATCACAGGACACCATGACCATCTCCTGTGATAACACGAGCGCGATACACATATCCCACAATCCAGTCCAGCATTCGCACACAAAGCACATCAGAATATGCGAGCACTTTATACGTCAGTTAATTGAGGAAAAAGTCGCATCCTTGAGTTTCATACCCACCGACCGTCAGTTAGCCGATATTTTCACGAAACCTTTAGATGCCCCTATATTTGAGAGTCTTAGGAAGTCTTTGGGGATTTTCACAGTTGGCTGAGGGGTTGGTCGGTGTCTAGGATAAGATAATTTTTCATGCTCATATCATATGCTTCTTATTGCGAGATTGTATCATCTGTTTTGTTATTTTTTATTTTTTTGAAATCCAAAAAGATTTTCTTTTTATAAAAAATTTAGAAAAGCTCAAAAAGATTTTTGTATTTTATTTTCCCCTTTTATGGATGAGCATTTAAGATAGTCGAGTCACAATTTCATTCCATTTATCCATGTGACTGTTTGATAGAGATTTGAGACGCTATATCATTTCATCCATGTGCTATACATTATTTTGGAGTCTTTGAGATGTGATTAGTCATATCTTTCTACATGTTCGACTCCCATCTCCTTTATTTCACACATGCACGTCTATATTTGATTATTGTGTTTGTCTATCACATATTGGCTTGAGTGTTTTCATCTCAATTCTGTCTATATAATGTACACTATGCGATAAAACTTGACAAGATTGGAATGCATGTAAAAACCGTGTTGGCAAGACTATGTGTTTATTTAAAAATGGGGAAGGGCCAAGAAAGGTTCATTTAACCTTTGCGAATACTAAGCCACCGTTAAAAAGGACCTAAAAATGGAGGAATTTTATTATCCGGGGTCCAAAGAGGTTAAAAGAGCCCGAGAAAATTTAAAGGCAATAAAAAGAAATTAATGCCAAATATAGGCCATTAGGTTTCACCATTAATTCTCCAAAGTTTGAGAATTTAGATTACCTCTATTCAAAATATAAATCTGAGGGAGTTTGGTTGGAGAATTTAAACGGGTTTGCAGTTCCTTGAAAGTCCTGAAAAAACATGAAATCGTTTTGGACGATATTGGTGTGGAAATAACTTTGAGCTTTGATTTGTTGATTTGATTTAGTCAATGTCTCATATTTCCATCTTTTTACACCTAAGGAAGATTTTGAGTTCATTCGTTAGGAGTATCCGATATTCATCGTGCACATATGTCATGTTTGTATGCATTGATTTTCCTATCGAATTTGATCACGCCCCTACATTTACGCTATCATTTACTTGGTTGTTTTTATGTTTATTCATGGTGTGATTCTTTGTTTGTATATTTTGTGTGAAATTTTTTAAAAAATTCAAAAATAGAAGTTTCTTTCCTTGTGACATTCTCCATGTTCATTTATTTTTGCTTCTCATCTCTGTCTATTTGGGGACATTATAAAAAGGGGAGAAGAATTAATCATATTATGGGGGAGTTTTTGAGATTTGACATATGCTTTCATCATTTATTGGTATCTATGTTTATCCCATTTCAAACTCGATATGTCACTTGGTATTTGCATTTTCTGATGTGTGTAGGTACTACATTGATGATCACTGAATTGCACACCCTGATGAGAAAAGCTTTGAAAGTTTTGAAGATTTGAAGAACAGACGATGAAGTCTTATTCATTTGTATCTTTCCAGTTTTGGGTTCATGGAAGGGTAGATTTGTATAGGCAATTTGATATTTGATAATTCATATTTTTTATGTATGTACCGGCATAGACATAGGGGAAGATTTATAAGGACATTTTTATCATGTCCGAAATGTTTCATTTATGTATGCCGTACACCGCTACATTTGGCACGTCTCTACACGATCTCACACGACAAACTCAATCCAAATTCTGGGAATCAAGCATTCATCATCTTCATCATGTGTCCCACATCTGCCTCAACGACTTCACGTTCCATGATTTTAGGGACTTTATGCAAGTGGTACGCAAGAGAAGTCAAAACAGTGAAAGAAGGCACTATAGGGAAGTTAAAGGGCATTTTGGTAATTTTATAGCCACCATCGTGAGGTCCGGTCAACTGGAAAGTTTAAGAGCTCGCCTCAACAAAGACACTGGAAGAAATGACACCTCAATCTGATCTAAGGTGAAGAAGTTATGACCTTTCGAAAATAGAAAAAATTCTGAGAAAAAGACTTGGAAAAATGCTAAGTGTTTCAACCCCATGTTCCAGCGAAATTTTGCGAACCGAAGGCCAAATCGGTTCAGGGGAGAACAGGTTTGCAATACACCCGAACCGGTTCGAGGTACCTATATGCTGGTAGAGTTTCAAAAAATTAAAACTCTTTTTAGTTTCCTTATAAAAACCAACTTCGGGGGAGTTATTTTACAAGACTTGCAAAGACGATTTTGAGAGTCCAAATATGTCTAGTCTTCACCTTTTTGAGTTCCAAGACTCATGTTTTGATTCACAAAACTTTGCCAAACCTTTATGAATCCGTTTTCAGCCCAAGAACACAACCTTGTGTTTGTTCAACCCTTGTGGAGAAGTCATTCTCCTTCTTCATTATTGCCCTCCTGGAAAGGGAAAGTTCTAGCCGCCGACTACAGAACCGACGCCCGTGGGTATATCTATGTCACTATATTTTCATTGTAATCCGTGTAAACGTATCTTACAAAATTATAGTGAAAATAAAAGGTTTTGCCCATTTGGGGTATTTTTCCTCACTTGTGTGTGTTTGAATGTTCTTGCTTGATTTTATCATCATCAATCACACCTAGATGCATGTTTAGGACTTAATTGATAAAAATTGAATTTAATTAAATAACTACCTTATTTGAACATACGCGCACTCTTTCAAAATGTAAATACATCTTTCATATATATATATATACTTCGTTATATATTTGATTATTTTAAGTGTTTTAGTTGTATTTTTAATAAATTTGATAATACGCCCGCGCATCGCGCGGGTTACATGCTATCTATACTTCTAAAACAATAGAAAGAGAGTTTAATGAGGATCATTTATTGTTATTAAAATTTATTTCAATCAATTTCTTAAGAACCTCTCCCCTCTCCCAATCTTTTCGATTTCTAAAAAAATGTCTATCAAGATTGCCTCTTTACGTTTCTTCTCCCATAATAATTTCTCTTATATTTGGGTAATACATGAATTTAATTGGTTCATGTATTATAAAATAGAAATTTAAATAGAAGTTCATGTAATTAGTCAATACATGAATTTAGTTGGTTCATGTATTAGGATGTTCATGTTGGTTTGTGACAAGACTCCACCATTTGGTGGAGCAATTGGTTAGTGACAAGACTCTCACCATTTTGGTGGTCGAGTATTTTGCTCCACAAATTGTGCTCTAAGTGGAAAATCGTCAAAGCCATTTTATGTGGCCATTATTCCTCTTCCTTACCAATAAATAAACCATGTATTGAGAGAAAAACACACCAGAAAATAGGAGAGAAACAAAGCATAAAGAGAGTCTTGTTTGAGAGAAAATCAAGAGAGCAAGAGTGTTTGTAATTCTCCTTTTCTGTTAATACAATTCCGCTGCCCCCGTGGACGTAGACAAATTGCCGAACCACGTAAATATCTTGTTCTTGTGTGTGATTGAGTGTGTGTTTGATTTTTGGATTATTACTGGGCACAACAATTGGTATCAGAGCCAGACACTCCTGTTATTAGCGCTTTGTTCGTTTTTTTAGCCAGAAATCAAAATCTCCAAATCTCAAATTTGAACACACCAGGAGGAGCGTATCGTCAATAAGAGTCCAACGAAACAAATCGAAGGCAAAACGGAGATCTGAAGCTCCCAAATTTTCCAACTAAAGAGAAAAACAAATCCAGCCAAGCTGTGGACCAAGCCACCAAGTCGTTGACCAAGCCATTGAGCCGTTTGACCAAGTCGTTGAGCCGTTTGGCCAAGCCGTTGACCAAGCCACTAAGACGTTTGACTAAGCCGTCAAACTGTTTGACCGAACTGCTGATGTCATCAAACGAAAGAGGAATATTATGTTAACTTTAACAAAATATTCCCCTTGAGTCAACTCGGTCCAAAAATCTTTTTTGGGCCAACTCAGTCCATTATGGACCCATTTTCGACGGAGTCAGACCCTTTCCTAGCTATTTCGACCATTCCGGATGCAACCGTGCCCTCCGTTTCTGCTGATTCGGCTCTTAAGTTGTTGTATTGACTTAAAAGGGACATATGGCGGTGTTTGAAGGCACTTCCAGGAGTCGAATTTTTTTTTGGGTGGAGTTTAAAGAACAATGGAAGGTAAAAATTCTTTCGATTCAATTGAAGTACAAACTCCAACAACCACAAGTAGGTCTTGGAAAAGAAGTTTTATGTCAAATGAAAAGTTTGATGTTGAAAAATTTGACGGTACAAATAATTTCGGCATGTGCCAGTGTGAAGTTCTGGATCTATTATTTCGATAAGGGTCACATATTGCCTTGGATTCCAAGCCCAAGCATATTTCGAAGGAAGATTGGAATTTTGTAAATCGTCAACCTTGCTGTACAATTCGATTGTGCTTAGCCAAAGACCAGAAGTATTTTGTCATGAAGGAGACTGTGGCAACAAGTCTATGGAAGAAGCTAGACGACAAGTACATGACGAAAAGCATAGAAAACTGGCTCTATCTGAAAAAGAAACTTTTTCGCTTCCAATTTAAGCACGGTACATCTATAAATACCCATTTAGACACTTTCAATAAAATTTTAGTCGATTTGCAAAATTTAGAGGTTGAAATTGCTAATGAGGATAAGGCACTGTTATTGCTAAATTCATTGCATGATTCGTATGATCACTTGACTACTACCTTACTATATGGAAAAGATGAGGTAAAATTTAATGATGTTTCCAATGCTTTGATGAACAATGAGGTACGAAAGAAGGATCTACAGGTCCATAGAGACCCCTCATCATCAGAAGTGTTGACAGTAAGTGGGAGGACACCCAATAGAGGACGAGGAGAAAAACTCCACTCAAAGTCAAGGGGAAAATCATCTGATAGACAAAAATTTGCTAAGGAAGAATGTGCCTACTTTCATTAAAAGGGGCACTGGAAGAAAAACTATCCGAACAGAGATAAGAAAAAAGAGCCAAATGTGCACGTTGCACAAAATGAAGAAGATGACCTGGAGTTAGCCTTGATCGCTTCATCATCAACCTACCATTCTGAGGAATAGATTCTTGATTCAGGGTGTTCCTATCACATGTGTCCCAATAGGGACTAGTTTTCAAGATTCCAAGAGCTTGATGGGGGTTGTGTTTTAATGGGTAATGGCAACGCCTGTAAAATAAAAGGGATAGGCTCGATCCGATTGAAGCTACATGATGGATCAATCAGAGTACTGAAAGATGTACGATACATTCCAAACTTGAAGAAGAATATCATTTCACTAGGAACCTTTGATGATAAAGGCTATTCTATTATCATCAAAGGTGGAGTCCTAAAGGTGGTTCGAGGAGAACTTATAACCATGAAAGGTACCCGAAAAGAAAATTTATATTTCCTCGACGGGAGCAAAGTTACTGGGAGAGCGACAGTCTCCAAAAGCTCAGACGATTCAGATGAATCCAGACTATGGCACATGCACTTAGGACATGCTGTAGAGAAAGCTCTATAAGGTTTAATAAATCAAGGCCTGTTAAAAGGACCTAAGACAGGTAAGATTGATTTCTGTGAACACTGTGTCTTGGGTAAGCAGACTCGAGTCAAGTTTGGTACTACTGTTCACCGCACCGAAGGAATTCTTGACTATATTAACTCAGATGGATGGGGACCTACCAAAAATGCAACTTTGGGAGGTAAACATTGGTTCGTGACTTTCATTGATGATTACTCCAGACGAGTCTGGGTTTACACGATGCGTCAGAAAGATGAAGTTCTGGAGATTTTCCTTAATTGGAAAAAGATAATAGAAACTCAGACAGGTCAAAAGATCAAGAAACTCCGAACATATAATGGTGGAGAGTAAACTTTAGACCCATTCATTAAAATCTGCTAATATGAGGGAATTGTCAGACATTTTATCGTACGAAGAACGCCACAACAAAATGGAGTTATAGAACGTATGAACCGTACTTTGGTGGAGAAAGTTAGGTGTATGTTGTCCCATGCTAGTTTGGGAAAGGCATTCTGGGGTGAAGAAGTGAATTATGCTTCTCACCTCATCAACAGACTTCCTATAACTGCAATTGGTGGAAAGACTCCTATGGAGGTATTGTTTGGTAAATCTGCTACAGATTATAATTGGTTACATGTTTTTGGTTGTCCTTCTTATTATCATGTGACTGAATCAAAGTTAGATCCTAGAGCCAAGAAAGCTGTATTCTTAGGCTTAGTGCTGGCATAAAAGCGTATAGACTCTGGTGCTCCGAATTAAAGAAAATTGTTCTGAGAAGAGATGTTACTTTGTAATGTTGAAACCGATAGTTTCGGAGGAAGAGAACGTGAATCCAAGTTCTTTACAACATGTGGAGATTGATATTCCAGTAAGGACTGTTCAGATAATTAATTTTCCTGATGTGGAATCTAATGATAAGGATGAAATCTCAGTTGAGGTGGAGGTTCCAACACCAGCACCTGCACCGGTGATCAATCAATAACCTTACTCTATAGCCACTGGCAAACCTAAAAGGGATACTCTAAAACCTTCTCAATTAACAGACATGGTGGCTTATGCACTTCCAGAGAAGCCATATAGAATACAGACAGTGTCAAGTGGAAGAAGGCGATGGACGAAGAAATGACATCACTTCACAAGAATCAGACTTGGAAGTTGGTTTAACTTCCAAAGGGTAAGAAAGCTATCGGCTGCAAGTGGATCTATGCTAAAAAGGAAGGTATTCCTGGAAAAGACAACATTAGATACAAAGTCAGACTGGTGGCGGAAGGCTACACTCAGAAGGAAGGAATCGACTACAATGAGGTTTTCTCACCTGTTGTTAATCATTCATCCATTCGAATATTATTGGCTTTAGTAGCACAGTTTGATCTCGAGTTAGCTCAACTCGACGTGAAAACTGCATTCCTCCATGGTGACTTATAGGAGGAAATTTATATGTCTCAGCCAGATGGTTTTAAAACTCATGGACGTGAGAACAGGGCTTGCAAGTTGAGGAAATCGTTGTATGGTTTGAAGCAGTCACCACGACAGTGGTACAAGCGATTTAACCGTTTTATGATGGATCATAAGTACACACGAAGTCAGTTTGATCATTGTGTCTACTTTTGTAAGCTCCAAGATGGGGATTTTGTCTATTTGTTCTTATATGTGGATGATATACTGATTTCATCTAAGAGAAAGGTGGAGATCGACAGGCCGAAGATTCAGTTAAGTTCAAAGTTCGAGATGAAGAATCTTGGAGAGGCCAAGAAAATTCTTGGGATGGAGATCAAGCGAGACAGATTAAAAGGCATAGTCAGTTTGAAACAGACTCATTATTTGAAGAAAGTACTTCAGAGGTTTGGCAACGATAATAAGTCCAAACCTGTAAGTACTCCATTGGATCCACATTTTAAGTTGAGTGCGTTGATGTCATCAGATACAGATGATGAGAAGAAGCAAATGGATCGTGTTCCATATGCAAATACAGTTGGTGCTTTAATGTATGCCATGGTGTGTACTAGACCAGACATTTCACACGAAGTGAGAATGGTGAGTCGTTACATGTACAATCTAAGGACAGGACACCGGTAGGCAGTGAAGTGGATACTACGGTACATTCAAGGTACTGTGGATGTCGGTTTGAAGTTTGAGAGAGACATGATAATTAGTAAGCATCTAGTCGGATATCTAGATTCTGATTATACTGGAGATCTTGACAAGTGTCGATCTACTACTGGTTATGTGTTCACTATAGCAGGAGGACCAGTGAGTTGGAGATCAACTTTATAGTCGATAGTGTCGTTGTCTACAGTAGAGGCAGAGTATATGGCTGTAACAGAAGCTTTTAAGGAATCCATTTGGTTTCATGGTTTGATTGATAACTTGGGTATTGTTCAGGAAAACGTGGTGGTTTTCTGTGATAGTCAGAGTGCCATTTGTTTAGCAAAGAATCAGGTTCATCATTCTCGCACCAAGCATATTGATGTCCACTTTCACTTCATTCGAGAAATTATAGATGAAGGGGATATTATACTCTAGAAAATCGAGACTGCAGATAATCCTGCAGATATGCTGACAATGGTGGTAATAGGGATCAAGTTCCAACACTATTTGGACTTGATCAACATCTCTCGAGCTCGTGGCACCTAAGGGCACTTATGGGGAAACCTTGATTGGTGGACTCTTGCCAAGGTGGAGATTGTTGGTTTGTGATAAGACTCCACTATTTGGTGGAGTAATTGGTCAGTGACAAGACTCTCACCATTTTGGTGGAGTATTTTGCTCTACAAATTGTGCTCTAAGTGGATAATCATCAAAGCCATTTTATGTGGCCATTATTCCTCTTCCTCACCTATAAATAAACCATGTGTATTGAGAGGAAAACACACCATCAAATAGGAGAGAAACAAGCATAAGGAGAGTCTTGTTTAAGAAATAATCAAGAGGACAAGAGTGTTTGTAATTCTCCTTTTATGTTAATACAATTTTGCCGCCCCCGTGGGCGTAGGCCAATTGCCGAACCACGTAAATCTCTTGTTATTGTGTGTGATTGAGTGTGTGTTTGATTTCTGGATTGTTACTGGGCACAACAGTTCATGTATAGACATATCAATGGAGTATGTTTTAGTTAAAAAGTTAAATTATATTTAAGATAATATAATATGTAGGTTTTATTTATGCAAGTTATTATGAATATATTTTTTCCAATAAAAATTTATTGTTTGACTTAAATAATGGGTTTTGCTTCGTTCATGTATTGTATAAGATATTAATTTGGAATTATTTGTATAAATTGATATTAAATATAATAGGAACACGAAAACACAACATAAAACCAATTATGATTCAAACATGAATATTATTGATCGAACTGAACTAAATTAAAATAACATGATTTATCATATTATGTTCGGGTCAAGCTTATATCGATTTAGTCATGTCCGTGTGAGTTTTAAAATTACCACCCCGATATAACTACGTTCTTGACCACATATATGTACTGAAATATGATAGGAAAAAAAATTATATGCGTCCGCGCATTACGCGGGTTACATGCTAGTGATTTTCTATACTTGAAGTGTGTATTATTTTTTAGTTTTCAATGCTATAGGTGATAGTCTAAATTGAACACATTTATATTATGGTTGCATTAATAATTGTAAGCTTAGTTTATTATTTTGTTTTTTTTAATAATTGTAAGCTTGGTTTAATAACTGTAAGCTTGAAACAAATTGGGTTTGTTTCTGAGATGGAAATAATCTTACTTTTATTGGATATGACATTTTTTGGTCAATTTTTAATTGGGGATCAAAGTGGCGATAAAAAATAATTATCAGAAACCTCTCTGTGTTGTGTTGTAATCATTTTAGGCATAGATGGTGTAGTTTTTGGGTAATGTGCAATGTGTGTGCACATACATATTTGGACGAGTTGTTTATTCATAAATTTTACTAATGATATATAAAGTTAGTATTTATAAAGCCCAATCTACTAATACAACACTACATATTTTAGTGCAAATAAGAAACTATGTTTTCTTTTCTTTATATATTTGGTGAGTCCACATTATTTTAACACAATTAGTAGTTTGGATAATATATTCTAGCCTTCAAGTAAAGGGTTATTGGCTTTATTATGGTTTTTTTTCAATTTAAAGGCTTTAACATCTTTTTTGCATAATAATTCTTCAATTTTATGCTTTATAAAACACTTTTACATATACACAACTTTTATTCTAATTTTTTATTTGTTTACCTCTAAAACTTGATTTTTTTTAAACTTAAGGTGTTTCACTATCTTTCTTGCATGTGGACTCATTGGACCGAAACTTAGATAACAATGTTTGTTTTTCTTCTCATTTTGATGAATTTTGAATTAATATGCAAATTATAGTTAAGAAATTAGATATATGAAATTTGTGTGATAGGCTACGATTTTTAATTTAATTTTGTTTGTTAGATAAACTATATTATAGAATGTCATGTGTGATAAATATTCTTTATTATTAAAATGACATATATCCCAAGTTTATAGATATCTTCACTCTATAAACAAACTGTTCGATGCATCTCATGATTGACATTTGATTTATGATGGGAATAAAATTGATTTTTTTTATTCATGGCACAAGCATATGCCTTGCTTAATTTGAGTTCATCGATTTGATTGTGTGGTGAAAATTGAGTTTTTAGTATAAGGAGCCATATTTATTTGGACCTCGAAGTGATTTTTTCTTTTATTGATAAACACCCTTTGATTTGTGGAGCTTTTAGTCATATTATATGTCAAACTTGGGTTCACAATTTGACATGACTTCCGTAATGCAAATGATTTTATTTTTATTATACCATATATTCATTTATCTAACCTAATCTATAGGGTTGAAGTGAGAAAGCTAAATAATGTTGATATTTGAACCGTTTGTCAAACAAAATAATTTTTGTTCAGTGTTCTATACATTCCCTATGTATTATTGATTAATAAAAAAAACTTATATATTAACCAATATTTCTTTGGGCATGTCGTAGGCAAGTTCTACAGTGAGGGTAATTGTAATGAGTCCAGCTGTGGATAGACGAACTATCATGTATTCTTACAACAATGACAATTTTAAAGTGTTCATTTTTTAAATTAATGTATTGGTTTGAAATGAATTAGTAATTATTTCTTTTTGATGAAATTTAATAAATGAAATCAACCATGATTTGTTAATTTCTTGGTTTTATCTTAATGTTAGTAGAAATTTATTTACTTTGTGACTAATTTGGATAAATAAAAATAGGCTTTTAAGATTAAAAATTTATTCTTAGAAGTTAGACGGTTAGTTTGTGAAATTTCTTAAATTTCACTCTCTAGACTAAAATTGTCAAAAACTAAATTGTAAATTTCTCCAAAAGTTATTGAAGTTGTAAAATGATGACGACGTTGCGTGTATACACTACACCAAAAACAGGAAATTGGCACGGTTTAAAACAGCGCCAGACGCAATCTGGCACGGTTCAAAACCGTGCCAGAATCAGGCGTGCTAGATTTTCTGGCGCGGTTTAAAATCGTGCCAGATTTCCCAAACTGGCACGCTTTTAAACTGTGCCAGTTTTTTATCTGGCACGCTTTTGGCACGCTTTTAAACCGTGTTAGATGTTAAATCTGGCACGCTTTTGGCACACGTTGAAACCGTGCCAAATTGTCTATTTTCTAGCACGCTTTTGGCACGGTTTTAAAGCATTCCAGAATGTTTAATAAGCGTTCTCATTTTTATACATTGGAACGGTTTTGGCACGGTTTAAAACCGTGCCAGATTTTTCGGTTGATAAAAAAAAAAAATAATAGGAAACAAATCTGGAAAATCTGCAAATTCCAAATTCGGTAGGAAAAATATTTATTATTTGCAAAAAAAAATCAAGAAAATTCACAAATTATGAATATCGCAAGTTGTTGATAAACTAATGTGCATACAAACTTCAAAAAATTACAAGAGTTAATACCAATATAAAGCCGCACATGACCATAAAAGTCGACAATAACGTCAAAAAATTACAAGAGTTAATAGTTCCCATATCAAAAAAAAATAGGGCAGAGTTTCCCCTATTTTTTTAGCATTCCAAAACCTGCTAAACATAAAATCTGCCCATATAAAGCCCGCACGGCCATAAATATCAACAATAAAACTACTACAGCGAGCACGGCCATAAAAATAAATCATAAAACTACTGAAGCCTGCTCGGCCATAACACAAAAAATAGAATCCTGAATATTAACGACACTAAATAAACAATCCCCCTGTTGTAAAGTATTGACTTCTTCGTGCGTTCCAAGTGGATAAAAGCTAGCGATTGAATGTCATCCTACAAAAAAAATAAGACACAAAAAAGATACAATATTAGTAACCAAGTCATTTTAAAAAAAAATCGTATTCAAGCAGAAAAATTGCATATACAAGCAGAAAAATTGCTTATACGACTACAAGTTATATTGGTCCTACAAGTTACATTGATCCCGTGCGAGGTGTTCTTGCCTCCTACGGGGTCGTTTGGTGGCTGGTTTGGATTTTCACCCTTTAACGGCCTGTTTTCAAGTCTAAGTGTGATTTTTGCAAATTATCATCATACTCTCAAACCGAGAGACCCGGGACTACGCGGTCAGTTACTACAAGTTACATTGGTCTCGTGCGAGGTGTTCGTGCCTCCTACGGGGTCGTTTGAGGGCTGGTTTGGGTTTTCACCCTTTAACGGCCTGTTTTCAAGTCTAAGTGTGATTTTTGCAAATTATCGTCATACTCTCAAACCGGGAGACCCGGGACTACGCGGTCAGTTCCTATAAGTTACATTGGTCTCGTGCGAGGTGTTCGTGCCTCCTACAGGGTCGTTTGGGGGCTGGTTTGGGTTTTCACCCTTTAACGGCCTGTTTTCAAGTCTAAGTGTGATTTTTGCAAATTATCGTCATATTCTCAAACCGGGAGACCCGAGACTACGCGGTCAGTTCCTACAAGTTACATTGGTCCTGTGCGAGGTGTTCGTGCCTCCTACGGGGTCGTTTGGGGGCTGGTTTGGGTTTTCACCCTTTAACGGCCTGTTTTCAAGTCTAAGTGTGATTTTTGCAAATTACCGTCAAACTCTCAAACCGAGATTACGCGGTCAATTCCTACAAGTTACATTGGTCCCGTGCGAAGTGTTCGTGCCTCCTACGGGGTCATTTGGGGGCTGGTTTGGGTTTTCACCCTTTAACGGCTTGTTTTCAAGTATAAGTGTGATTTTTACAAATTATCTTCATACTCTCAAACCGAGAGACCCGGGACTATGCGGTCAGTTCCTACAAGTTACATTGGTCCCGTGCGAGGTGTTCGTGCCTCCTACGGGGTCGTTTGGGTGCTGGTTTGGGTTTTCACCCTTTAACGGCCTGTTTTCAAGTCTAAGTGTGATTTTTGCAAATTATCGTCATACTCTCAAATCGGGAGACCCGAGACTACGCGGTCAGTTCCTACAAGTTACATTGGTCCCGTGCGAGGTGTTCGTGCCTCCTACGGGGTCGTTTGGGGGCTGGTTTGGGTTTTCACCCTTTAACGGCCTGTTTTCAAGTGTAAGTGTGATTTTTGCAAATTATCGTCATACTCTCAAACCGGGAGACCCGGGACTACCCGGTCAGTTCCTACAAGTTACATTGGTCCCGTGCGAGGTGTTCGTGCCTCCTACGGGGTCGTTTGGGGGCTGGTTTGGGTTTTCACCCTTTAACGGCCTGTTTTCAAGTGTAAGTGTGATTTTTGCAAATTATCGTCATACTCTCAAACCGGGAGACCCGGGACTCGGCGGTCAGTTCCTACAAGTTACATTGGTCCCGTGCGAGGTGTTCGTGCCTCCTACGGGGTCGTTTGGGGGCTGGTTTGGGTTTTCACCCTTTAACGGCCTGTTTTCAAGTCTAAGTGTGATTTTTGCAAATTATCGTCATACTCTCAAACCAGAAGACTCGGGACTACGCGGTCAGTTCCTACATGTTACATTGGTCCCGTGCGAGGTGTTCGTGCCTCCTACGGGGTCGTTTGGGGGCTGGTTTTTAAGTTTAATCCAAATGTTTTCAAATTAACAATAGGGAACTAAAATATATTTTAAGCATCAAATAAAGAGGAATCCAAAATATGTATTAATAATGAGAGAGCATGAAAACTCAAATAAATATTACCTTTATCATTCGTTGGTGTCATCAATGGGAGGGAGAAAGTCATCGTGCCAATACAAAAATCCGTTGTTACCCACATCTCCCATCGTCTCACAAGATCCTTGTTTTCCACCCCAAACTGGATATTCAGGCACTTTTATAAGGTCGAGTACGATCTTCACTTCTCTCTTTCCTAACTCATGGAAGTGAACTGAAGATACAACTCCTGGCGGCAATTTCCTACCATAACCGATGACTTGACCAGTGTGAGATAGTATTTTGCATTCCACCATCGAGCTAAAACTTGAAACTTGGGATGTGGGGGGAGTAAAAGGACTGGAAGGAGTTACAGTGTTTGAAGATGGTAATGCATGAGAATTATGTCCAACACATACGAACTTTCCACTCTCAAAATTCTTTACAAAATCTGAGAGTGTAGACTTCCCACCCTCCATTTCTTCTCTGAGGTTTTCCATTTGATCCTTCCAACTTTCGTTGTCCACATTTACCTCTTGAAGCATTTCTCAAGCAAATGCAGACGCCAATATAGCTGTTATAGAAATCGTGGACCCAACGCAACGAACACGTCCTCGCGTGTCTTTCCCAATTACATCAAAAATTGGCCCAGCATCCAAGGTCTCCTCTTGACCACTCTCTTGGTATACATCTAGAAGCATTTTAACCTTATCTTGTACATAAAGACATTAAAGTTATCATTTAAATTACATATTGGGTAAAAGAAGGAAAAAGAAAAACATTAAAGATAAATTACCGCAAATGCTTCATCATGAGGCGCATAATCTCCGCCTTTTACTTTATGAGTTGACAACCACAATTCAGCACGGGTTAGTTCACGTCCATGCTCCTTTTTCCAATTCTCTGCAGCTAGGGCATAACCATAACGACCCGTGTTATGAGTAGTCGTTTTCGCACAATGTTGTTTTATCTCTTTACTTTTTCTTCGCAAATCCCTTTGGGCCTGTGCAGCTTCATTGTCACAAAATGCCTCCCAATCCTCAGGTTTAACATTTTTAGGAACATTCTCCCTCCACTTTGCAACATTGTCACCCTTCAAATTTACCCTTATCTTGGCCTTGAACTTCTTCCAAGACTCGTTAGCTTTTTTCATAAACATGCTTTTTTGATTATCTTTCACATCGGGAAAATCTTTCTACAATATATGAAAGAAACAAAATTTATCATTATGTAATTAAATTTAGTAACAATTACAATTATAGCCAAAGAGAAAAAATATTATACCTTGAACATTGTCCAAATTTGATTCTTATATCGCACGTCTACATGTCTCCGTGTTATATAAGAAACCGGTTTATGGGTCCTGGTGAGGTCTCCCCATCTAGTAGAGGGTGTAGCTGAATTATCCCCCACCGGAAGGCCATGCTCGTTAAATTTTAATCTCTTTGTGGAAAGTGCATCACCCGTTGTCGAAGACCTCGAAACAACCTTCGAGCGGGAGTTTGATCCTGCTGTCGCACCACTTGGTGACGGATTTGAAGTATCACCCACCTGAGACATTATTTCTCTGACAAGAGATTGTTTGGCACATAAATAATCAGAATAAACAACAACAAATGAGAATATACTTATTCTGTTTAAAACAGAACATATATATAAAACAGAACATATATATATATATATATATATATATATATATATATATATATATATATATATATATATATATATATATATATATATATATATATATATCCGTTTATATATATGCATATATAAACATATCTGTTTATATATATATACATATAGATATATATATATATACAGTATATATATGCAGTTTATATATATATTGTATATATATATGTATATATATGCAGTTTATATATATACAGTATATATATATAAACTGCATATATATATATATATATATATATACAGCAGTGTGTATATATATAGACACTGCTATATATATATATGGCAGTATATATATACATATATACATATATAAACTGCATATATATATATATATATATATATATATACACTGATTTATATATATCTGTATATATTTATGTATATATATACATTGATTTTGCTGTATATATATATGTATATATATGCAGTGTATATATATATATAAACTGCATATATATATATACAAACTGCAGTTTATATGATTATTTGCGTGCAGAAAAGCAGTTTATATACAAAAATGAATGCAGAAAAGCAGTTACTATGATTATTTGCGTGCCCAAGAGCTTACATTGGAGAAAACAGTCTCATCTTTACTAAATGAATGAACAGGTACTGCAGTTGCAATACCCATACAACTGCGATAAGATTTGAAGACAGTACTAACACTGCCCCAATAACTAAATACCCAAGTTCAGGAGTTATTCAACACATAGCAAGCATGAAAGATTCAATAGTTTCAATAGATTAACAATGACTAAATACCCAAGTTCAATAGATTCAATAGATTGACAATAACTAAATACCAAAGTTTAAATAGTAAAAAAGTCATATCAGGTTCGTACATAAAGCCATTACATTACATGAATTAGGTGTCTAAAAGTTCCAACAACTTCTCATTTTCCTCGAGAATAGAGTCATACATCGTACGATCAATCTCAATCGCATCTATTTCTTTTGTCAATCTCTTGGGAGAGTGCAAAACAATCGACCACCCCTTGAACTTGGTGTCTTTACAATAAAACACTTGAATTGCTTGAGATGCAAGGACGAACGGATCGTCGTGTATTGAATTTTTACTCGTGAGCTTACTAAGGTTCACCATCACCAATTTTGAGGTCGGGTCAACTTTGCAAGCATTCTTATCATCTACGTCCACCCAATCAAAATAAAAGACTGTATGTGTGAACTCAATATAATTCAAGTCGAGTATTTGTCTAATAACTCCATAAAAAGTTGTGAGGACCCCCTTCTCATTAAATGCCTTCATAGACACACCACTACTCTGAAAGTTGCGATTCTCTTCATATGCAGAAGTACAAAAGGTATAGCCATTGCATTGGAACTTGTCATAGCTAGTAACCCTATGGAGTGGGCCATCGGCATAGGGCAGAATTTCGATATCATTAGATCTTAAGGCCTACAATGAAATGAATATTTTTTTAATATTTTTATAGAAATAAGGTTATGATAAAAAAAACAAGTACCTAGATAAAAAAGACTTGCCTCGTTCCTTAGCCAAGGGATGAAATCATCAATTCTATGCATCGATGTAGTCCCAGTTAACCCAAATTTGCTACAAGTAACGAATTTCGACATTAAGAAATTTTCAATTACAATAAAATAATATGAATTAGTAATGGGTTACATGTTTACCTTCTCCACTCATCAACGCCATGGTATTGAAATAGGACCCATCTTCGTACTTGTTCATACTGCACAGTATTTAGGGTCAACTCCTTACCTTTGCCCAATGCTTGTTGACACATTGAGTCATCAAACTCATCATCGAGAAAATCCTCAAGGTTCCTCTTATGAGTTCCTTCACCTCTAATCGACACATATTCCATGGCATACAAAGAAGCTTCATGTAATAAATATGCATTAGCAATGCTCCCTTCGATGTACCTCTTGTTTCATGACCACCTTTTGTATCTTCCCATTTCTCTTTCAAACAACCACATTACACGATATCTAGGTGGCCCAGCTGTCAATGCTTCATCGGCTAAATGGTGCATGAGGTGGATCATGACCATAAAAAAGGCAGGTGGAAAGTAAATTTCTAGGACACAAAGAGCCTCTACTAATGCTTGTTTTGCCTTCAAAAGATGTTCCCTGAAAATCACTTTTGCACAAATAACATTAAAGAATATGCTTATCCGTTGTATAGCTTTAAACAAAGGCTTATGATCTGGAAATGAATGCATAAGCAACGCAGGAAGCAATCGTTGCATAATGACGTGATAATCATGAGACTTGAGATTGGTTAATCCGGGAAGGTCAAGGTTAACATTATTGCTGAAATTTGATGAAAATCCAATCGGTACCTTCAATGTTTTCAAGGTGAGATAAAAGGCTTCTTTCTCTTCCTTTCCTAATGCAAAAGGTGCTGATGGCATTCGCCTTTTATTATTACCTTCAACATCTTGCATCCATAATTTTCTCTTAAGATTCAACGGGACCTTCAACTCTTCCCGGGCTCTAACTGTATCTTTATTTGGCGATCCTTTCACTGAGATAATGGTACCTAAAAGAGTCTCTGTTACGTTCTTTTCAACATGCATAATGTCTAAATTATGTCGAATATCATGATCCTTCCAGTACTCCAAATCAAATAAAATGGATCTCCTCGAAAAACCCTGTGAGATCCTCGTCGTCACCTTCACTTGGATGATCATCATTATCTACATCATCTTCCAATACTATTGGCTCTTTTTCTTTTCCCTTCCCTTTCCCTTTCCCCTTCCCCTTCCCCTTCCCCTTCCCTTTAGCCTTCCCCTTCCCCACTCCTTCTCCCTCCCCCTCTTTTTGGGCACCTTCTCGAGCGATAACAGACACAATTTGCTCAACCTCTACACTTGTTAACTTTCGTGGAGCCATAGCAGACTCTATTTTACCATTAAATGTTTGCTTTGATGTGTCGTACCTATAAGGATGGTTTTCGGGAAGGAACATGCGAGATCGTTGATAGCAACATTTCGTTGACTTGTAAAGATATTCAGAAGGTGTGTTTGTATAGCAAACAGGACACCCATAATAAGCTTGAGTTGAACAACCTGCTAACATCCCATAAGCAGGAAAATCATGAATACCCCACATCAACATGGATTTTAACTGAAAATGTTCATTTTTATTTGCATCCCAAGCCTCGACTCCAGACCATAAGATCTTCAACTCGTCGACTAAGGGTTGGAGGAAGACATCAATATTACTTGATGGTGACTTTGGCCCGGGAATCAATACAGTCAACATTGATAAATCACTCTTCATACACATTGATGGGGGAGGGTTGAGAGGTTGAATAATCACTGGACAGCAACTATAGTTACGGCTAAACATGTTATTAGGGTTAAAACTGTCAGTTGCTATTGCAAGTCGAAGATTTCGCGGATCCTTCGCAAATTGTCTCCACATAATGTTTGCATTTACCCACTCTGCTGAATCTCGGGGATGACGCATAAATTCCATACAAGAGCTTGCTCGAGCATGCCAAGTCATTTTCTCGACTATCCATTTAATGGTATACAACCTCTTTAGCCTAGGGATTAACGAAAAATATCGCATTACCTTCTTAGGAACCTTATGAAACTTCTTTTGGCCCTTAGGATATACAATTTCCTCTCCATCATCTCCTCTTGAAGTATACTTGTATCGCAAAGCACCACATTTTAGACATTTATTACAGTTTTCATGATCTTTCCAAAATAACATGCAATTGTTAATGCACACGTCATACTTAACATAGTCCATACCAAGATCTCTAATTGTGTTCTTCATTTCGGTATAACTAGTTGTCAAGTTGTTCCCTTCAGGGAGTAACTCATTCAACAATCTAAGAATTCCACCTGTGGCCCCATCTGACAAATTAAATTGCGTTTTTATATCATTTAACTTCACAAGAGCATACATGGTCGTATGGCGTGACGAACCAGTAGGAGGGTGCAGTGGCTCCATTGCGAGTTGATGTAAACGCTCATACTTCTTGCCTTTGCCTGTATGTGTGTGAGAATCCTTCGGAACATCAAAAGTTTGGGGCCCTTCATCACCACCTACACAATTAGGTGTACTAGGACACGCTTCAGTCGTGAACATCTCACAAGAATCATTCACAAGGTCATTCAAAGTCGGAATATTAGACACATCAATGTGTTCTCCAACATTAGTCTGAACAGCGGGTTGTGCTGATCGCTGGACTGGATTAAGAATTGACGTCTCCCCATGAAAATTCCATAAGGTGTAATTTATATCCATACCATAGTCCATCAAATGGACAAAGATTTCATCTAAAGTAACATGTCCTTTCCCATTGCGACAATGCCTACACGGACATGAATGTATATCCTTGGGAATAGTGTTACGCACATACTGCAGAAACTCTAACACCCCATCTCTATACGAATCGATCTCAAAGTTTTTCTCCTTTATCCACTCTTTATTGATCATCGATGACATCCTAATATACATGTGGATGCAGAATGTGTTAATAAGATCACATCACATAAAATAGCATTTCAAAATTTCAACAAGAAGAACTATGGAGAATTACTAAATTACAGCAATCACATATAATACATTCTAATTATCCAAATTGTCCCATATGTATTCGAGGAACTGTGGGCTCTCTCTCCAACAGGAGTAATAGTTTCGAGGAACTGTGGATCCTTTCTGCATCTTGACACAGTGAGTAAATCAGAGAAATCTAAAGCAATATAAGGGTTGACTAAGATCTAACATCCATTCTTACGTTTTAGTTATTAGACAGAAACAAAACCTCCAAACCTTAGGTTTTTAGACAAGAACACATAACGATCAACAACTCGTGTTCTTGGACAAAACCAACCTAAATTGCTTTAAAAACTTCATATTTTAGTCTAAAAACACAACCAAACATTCTACCCTGCTTCTATAAACCCACGCCAATGATAATCAAGCCACATGACCTCATCAAACAATAATTTTTTGACCCAAGAAATTAAAAAACTGAAGATGTTCTTCACCGTCCAAATACCATATCAAAAGAAACCCAAAACCCATAATCAAGATCAATTTTCATGGTTATAAATCAACGATTTATCATTTCATGGTCACACTATGGTTACGATTTGCATTTACATGTTGATTAATTCAAGTTAACAGGCGAGTGTATTACCAATATAACACATAATCAGCACCAATAAAAACTAAACTAACATCTAAAATTATGACACGATTGGAAAAATAATAACCACCAATTTTTAGTTCAATGGGGTATTGTAATCCCAATATACCACATCCCAACCGGTATATCTATATAATAAAGTAGAAAAATTATGTATGTCATAAGATGAAAAGATGACGTCATCTATATGAGTTTTTTTGCACTACCCCTTTTGCCCTTGAAATTTTTTGATTCCCCCCTCTTTTGACACACTCTAATTTTCCCCCTTCTCTTCAAAATTCAAAAATAGGGTTAGAATAGTATTTTAGCATTTTGATGTCATTTTCGTTACTCTCACTGTTAGTCTAAAACATTATCATATTACTTTTCAATCAAAACCCCTGCTACCCTTTCCCCACAACACAACTCCTCCCAAGCTTCCTGAACCTATTTTGAGGGAAGCTTTGTATTTGAAGCAATGACACATCCAACCAAACTTCATAGCTCCCAAACCTCCCACCACCAAACATCCGACCACTATTCTCCATCTCAATATATGTCTCTCTAACTTGCCCCCTCTCAACGTTGATGCCTCAGTTCTACCACACAAAAAGGGGTTTCTCTGCGTTTGCTAATGTGAGACCAGCTAGCCAACACCACCATTAGGGTTTACTTGAAATTTTTTGTATCGTTTTACTCTCTTTCTCTCTCCGTCTCTCTCATATTTAGGTTTGTTGATGTTTATTTTAAGTTTCTGTTTTGAACTTTGTTTTGTATTTTGGAGCTGCCAAGCTTTCACTAACTGGGTATCTTTTTTTCGATGCTTTTGAATTTGAAGGTGAAATAACAGGTAACATTATATTTGTTTTGGTGTTTTTTGTGTTACCACTTATTTTTTGTGGGATATCCATGTCGATGGAATCAACGGTGGAGTATCCTCATTGAATATCCATGCCGAAAATCTGTCGCCAAGTCGATGGTATTTTTAGGGCTTTGAGGAGGAAGATTAGTATTCAATCAATGCTCTGTGGAAAACAGAGATGATGCAAAAGATTCCACCTTTACTCTCAACAACTACTCTGATTTTGATTTGAGATCCTTCACTGGAGAACCCTAGCACCTGCTTTTCAATCTTCAAACTCTGGTGCGTTTCGTTTTCCGACCATCGGAGTTCACCGCCGGCAGTGAGAGACGCCGGTGCGTTTTGTTTTGTTTTGTTTTCAACACGCCCCCGACCCCATAGACTTGTCACTGCAAAACAAAACAAAGTATAATTAAAAGCAGGTGCCGGTTTTGGTCAAAGGGATTGTGACACCGGCGTCTCTCACTGCCGGCGGTGAACTCCGATGGTCGGAAAACGAAACGCACCAGAGTTTGAAGATTGAAAAGCAGGTGCTAGGGTTCTCCAGTGAAGGATCTCAAATCAAAATCAGAGTAGTTGTTGAGAGTAAAGGTGGAATCTTTTGCATCATCTCTGTTTTCCACAGAGCATTGATTGAATACTAATCTTCCTCCTCAAAGCCCTAAAAATACCATCGACTTGGCGACAGATTTTCGGCATGGATATTCAATGAGGATACTCCACCGTTGATTCCATCGACATGGATATCCCACAAAAAATAAGTGGTAACACAAAAAACACCAAAACAAATATAATGTTACCTGTTATTTCACCTTCAAATTCAAAAGCATCGAAAAAAAGATACCCAGTTAGTGAAAGCTTGGCAGCTCCAAAATACAAAACAAAGTTCAAAACAGAAACTTAAAATAAACATCAACAAACCTAAATATGAGAGAGACGGAGAGAGAAAGAGAGTAAAACGATACAAAAAATTTCAAGTAAACCCTAATGGTGGTGTTGGCTAGCTGGTCTCACATTAGCAAACGCAGAGAAACCCCTTTTTGTGTGGTAGAACTGAGGCATCAACGTTGAGAGGGGGCAAGTTAGAGAGACATATATTGAGATGGAGAATAGTGGTCGGATGTTTGGTGGTGGGAGGTTTGGGAGCTATGAAGTTTGGTTGGATGTGTCATTGCTTCAAATACAAAGCTTCCCTCAAAATAGGTTCAGGAAGCTTGGGAGGAGTTGTGTTGTGGGGAAAGGGTAGCAGGGGTTTTGATTGAAAAGTAATATGATAATGTTTTAGACTAACAGTGAGAGTAACGAAAATGACATCAAAATGCTAAAATACTATTCTAACCCTATTTTTGAATTTTGAAGAGAAGGGGGAAAATTAGAGTGTGTCAAAAGAGGGGGGAATCAAAAAATTTCAAGGGCAAAAGGGGTAGTGCAAAAAAACTCATATAGATGACGTCATCTTTTCATCTTATGACATACATAATGTTTCTACTTTATTATATATATATATATATATAGAGAGAGAGAGAGAGAGAGAGAGAGAGAGATAGAGATGTAATACCTAACGAAGATGAAGCCAGAAGCGTGGGAGCAGGAGCAGGAGCAGCGACTCGGAGCAACGATGGAAGCCGGTACCGTGGGGAGGGAGAAACGATGATCAGGAGATGATGAGGAGATGATGGGAGCCGATTACGTGGGGAGATAAGGAGGAGATGATGGGAGCCGGCTGCGTGGGGAGGGAGAGAGAGAGAGAGTGAGTTAGGGTTAGATTGTCTTGAAATTTTGGTCCCCTCTTCAAATTTTGGGTGTTATTTTTTTAACAAAGCGTACCCATATTTGGCACTGTTTAAAACCGTGCCAAAATTTGGCACTTTTTCAAACCGTGCCAGATTATGATAAAACCATGCCAGATTTTGGCACGGTTTTAAACAGTGCCAGAATCTCCTTCCCAAAGCGTGCCAGAATGGTATTTTTTGTGTAGTGATATTGGAACACAATATGAGTGCCATTGGCATGCGCATAAAGTCGCAGCCTACATTTATTCCTTTACATATTTTCTTATTAAATTGTGATTTTCTTAAGTGAAGTCTTATCTTCCTATCAACTTTTCCAGTTGAATACCAATTCTGGCCAATATTTTGAACAATGATTCTACGATTTATAAGTTATACAATTCATTTAAGTATATATAGTAATAAAAAATATATTATCGATGTTGAGCATTATGTGATCTAATATGTTTCCAGTACTATAGTCCATCCCTGTAATAATTATCAATAGGAACATATTAGCACATCCATTCTTGTTTCAAATAGGAATTTATGTAATCTATCATGGATTCCTTGATTTTCATTTTTTGTAAGATGAATATTTTATGATGAATTTGGGTTTGTTGTTGTCCCTATAACATCCCAAAATATATTAGCAGCGCTTGAGGTATATGTATTAACCAAACATATAGGAAATGCCACCACCATGTGTGTAGTGGGGGTGTAGAATTTAAAGTTCTCCAAAGTGTGTCATAAGTTCCAATAGGCATAGTGATGACGCAAGTAGAAGTTTCGGGGGCTGAATTAATGAATTTTTTGTCCATTTAGATAGTTAAAGTCTAGTTTAGATGTTATTTTTTTTATTTTTCTCATTATGCCATTAGTTATTTCTTTGGTATTTTTTTTGGTCTAATTGGACCACATGCTTGTTCTATGTTTTAGGTTGGGTCACAAATGGGTTTAGGAAATGGATGTTTATTATGATATAATGTTTATGAAGTTGCATAATGTATGATACTATATCGTCTTTCTATATTTTTTTCATAAAAAAATGATTAATCAAATTCATTTTACATCATTTCATTAGTATGTGGCGTTGTCATTCTTGATTTAGTTTTCTTATACACTTCTCACCATAGTGGATTTAGGTTTTTATTGACAGTTGGGTTTGTTTAATTCAGAGATGATAGTTTAATATTGGTCCAGACATATCTTCTTGATTTCACTATTTTTAATGCATAATTATGTGGTAATTTGGTGAAAACTATTATTTTCTCTTCCGCAGAATGGAAACCGCCAGACTTCATGTCATGGGTTTTAATTATGCAGCATCAACCCAAGTTTTTGATTCATTTTTAAAACTACAATATATTGTGTGGTCTTCAAAAGTCATGGTATTGGGCTTGGTTACATAATGCACATGGGAGCACTAGGTAAGCTTATTAATATGTCTCCATAAACCATCTCATATATTAGTAAAATTTAAATGATTTAGGAATTTTTATCTTCTCACAGTTATTGATAGGTATTCTGATTAGTGTTTAATGCTATAAAATACATATAAATTTTTCTTTTTAGTTTTCCCTAAATTTAGAGTTGTGCTTTTTTTTGTCTCTCCAAAATTAATAGTTATATTTATAAAATAGCATACAAAATTAGGTAAGATTGCAAAGTTATCCACACGAATTATACCCTTAAGGGAACACTTATCCCTGTGTATGCCTTGCATTTAAAAAAGTTCCCCATTTTCGGAATACAAAGTTTGTAAGTAATTTTTTTTCATAAAATGTATTGAATTTTAAATGTAAGCTATTAATTTGGGATATGGGGAGAATGGGTTAAAACTGATTGTCGATGAATTTTGATAAAACAGTGTTACATATTAAAATAATTATGTTTATTTTTCTAATGATTTGCCAAATTGAATGATGTTACAAGAATAACAAATTCAGGGCATCTTTGTTGCACTGTAGCTTGTCCTCTGAAACCATTGTAATCATAAGAATCCGTAAATGTGTTATTGTTATGTAGATTTTTTCTTAAATGAACAAGGGTGTAAAGATAGATTGAATATATGGGGGAGTATAAATGATGATCATCGTGTTATAAGCATAAATGTATTCAAACCAAAGATTATTTATTTTTCATGTGTGAATTTTCAAATAAAGTTTAACAACATTCCTTACTATGGTATAATCATAGGAAGAAAGACTATTGATGAAGAGGTTTCTTGGCTTTCTAGCAGAGAGGACAATCTAAGCAATGACATTTTAAAAGCTTGATTTGGCTACTTCAGTGTATTGTGTGTGGGGGTTAAAGAAATAATAACATTTTTAGACTAAAGCATGGGCATTATAATTTAGTGATTAGAAAAGTAGATAAGCTTGTTTAGGATGCTATAAGTAGGTAACTTGAAGTTAACCATAACAGAGATAAGTGGGGATTAGTATTTCATACTATTCAAGGTTGTTGGTTCTTTCAATTTGAAGTTGATTGTTGCTCTGTTGGGATCCTTAGTTTTATGTTGTACTAGATTTTATCCTCCCTCGATGCACGGGCAATTTGTAATTCTTATTACAATATAAACTTCTTTGAAATTTACACATGTATATTAATTATATAGACTACATGCATAAACATTAATTAATTTAAATGAAACATGTATTGCATTCATTATATTATTTCATATCCAACTCTAATTATAACTTTGCATGTGAAAATTAAAATGATGGGAGGGACATTTCTATCTCGCTCCCCTGTGATTAAGGAAAATTTATTTATTTTCATGGGATTCATTGGAGTTAAAATAATGCAGGACCCATCTGACTAAATGCAACAAAAATTATAAATCCAACTTTTAAACTCTAATTAGTCATAAGTGGTAAAAAAAATTCCATTAATATTTTTCAATTCCAATAAATTATAAGATTACATAATACATTTATTGAAAATTACATGAAGATCAAAACAGTAAACATTATAAAATTTAGAAAATTATAATAGTTGATATTTAGAAATTTACATAATTGGTTATAACATACTATTTTCATTCAAAAGGTGACCTAAAAAATCAGTTTCTTTAAATTTCAAAAAGAAGTGTTGCAACGTGAGACAAGCTCCTGAATATCAAGAATAATTGACAAAAATTCTCAAAAAATCATTTAGATAATTATAACAATAAAAAAACTAACATACTAAAGAATGTAAACAACAAAACAAACTTAGAAGATTAATTATTAAGTCAATGTGAATTTTGAGATAGAAAGACTTGAATGAAGTAAGGGGCATTGAGAATGATTGTAAATTAACCTAAAAAATGATAGTAGAACTCACCGATTCTGACTCCCTCTTTATTATGTAGGTACTATCCAAAATAAAAATCTGTGAGACATAAACAATTCAAGTGAATACAAAAACCTTTTTAACAACTTATTCTAGCCTTAGAAGCAAGTAACAATTCCAATAGTAATGTAGATTGCAGTTTTATATGTGTGTGTGTGTGTGTGTGTCTCAGAGAGTGAGAGGGAATGGCTCCAGTGCGGACCATTTGGTGGCACTAGATGCGAACACTTAAAATTTTTGACACGTTGGCTACAATAAAGACATTGGGGAACAAAAACTATTCAACTAAGGGTCCGTTTGATATAAAACTGGAAAAATACAAATGATTCCAGGGCATTTGATTCTAGGGCAAACAGTTCCAATGCAAATGAATATTTTTCGGCATGTGTCTGTTTCATACAAGTTGGAAAATCATAAATTTTTGACATTTTCTATCAAATACAAAAGTTGGAAAATAGATATAAATGTGGAAATTATTTTTACAGAATATATATATGTATATATATATATATATATATATATATATATATAATTTACGAAATATATATTATATATACATAGAATGCATATGATATTATTTACGGAATACATATATTCAGTATATATTATTTACAGAATATATTTACTGAATATATATTATTATATGTGGCCATCCCTCCTCCGGGTTACACGGGTTTCTCCATCTCCTTCTCCACTTCAGGGATTGGTGGTCGCGCGCGTGGTGGGGGAGAGAGAGAGAGAGGTCTCCCGCCCTCTTCTAATGATGCTTCGACCGCCGTCGATGTAGGGTGATGTAAAGAGATAGAGTTGCCAGTATATTTTTCACAAAATAGGCAAAATAAAATGTTATCGTCTCGAGAGAACGGCATCAAAGACAAACTGATGTTTGCGAAACCAATTAGATTAGAGGTTTGGGGGCTAGGTTACGGAATGAGAAGGTTTTAGGCACCCATCCAGCCCTTTTGGTCTCTCATGGGCTTATATTATTATTTTCCTTAATTTCTCTGTGAAGTATGTGTGTGTGTGTATATATAAGTGGAGATCGAAATCGCTCAACTCGATTTCATGGAAAAGATGGGGTGAGTCATCCATAGGGATATTCCCAATATAATAATTAAAAAATATTACGTGTACGCTTATCGAGATATTGATCATTATGGTGAAATGATAATACGTGTTAGATAAGACGCGAATATGAATCAAAAGTATGATATGTATGAATAATGTATGAATAAAATAAGAAAAAGAGGGAAATGGGAAAATAGGAATATAGGAAAATAGGACTCGAGTCTCCGATTTTTAGCCCGAGATGCCTACGTAGCCTATAAAGGCATAAAGTTCACGTAGTTTGAATGTTGAACGAGGGTGGGTTCATCCCATAAATTCAAACGGGGGTTTTATTATACGTTTGTAACAAAAAATGGTGTTTTTAGTTTTGAGAGAATATGGTGAAAAATCTCGTTGAAATTTATAGGTGTAACCCTATTTTTCTTTTTTTTTTTACAGAAAATATATTATGTGCAATATTACTAATAAAAAAGGTGGGATTATTTGATGAAATATTTAAATTACGATTAGATACCTAATGCAAAAATAAGGAAATTAAGAGAGAGTGAAAGATTTGGACCTTCTTTGGAGACTTGAAGGTTGATCTTGATTGTTGAAGGACTGCCCTTGCAAGTAGATGGGGGTGGTATAAAGAGAGGAAAGGTGTTTTTCTAGATTGGGTGTGAAAGGGTTGGAAATAGAATGTGGACGAGAGGTTTCAATAGGGAAACCACACTGACTTTGAGAGAATATTGTTGAGATCACTCAAAGGGATATTTATGAGAGGTTCTTTTGAAGTGAGTTCATTCTCTCCTTATATTGGGTTAGATGACTACCGATCGAAATTGTCCTTGCCCTGCCTGTCGGCAGGTAAACCTAGACATACTATCGATAGGCAAGTAAATGGACCTGCCAATTGGCAGTCTTGTGTAGATTTTCTGAAAAACGCTCGTAAAATACAATTCGTAAGTCCAAATAGTGCATGGAGAATACTGTTGAAAAGTTTATTCAGAGACCTTTGTGAATCCTTTGGGCTGCTCCCAGGTCCGGGAGTTGACTTTGGGTCAAAGGGGGCTGGGAAGCGCTTGTTGGTCCTTTGGATATGAGATCGTCGGAGGACAATGTATCATTCATCCAAATCACACGGGGTGGACTGTTTGAATGTTTATGCAAGGAACTTCGATGTTCCAAATATCTTCACTCGGTTGGGAGAGTTGACTTTCGTCAAATGGGTCCCGAAAGTGCCCGATAACCTTTCAGAGTAAAACGGGTCATTCATTTGTACCGTAAGGTTGATTTGTGCATGGGGTAGACCGTTTGAAAGGGTATTTAGTGCCATTTGAAGATTCATTCAGTCTCGTTTGATCCCAAGAGTGCCTAGTGGCCTCTTGAGGTCCTTTCTAACATAGACATAATAGAGCCAGTGGGTATAGGCAGGGATGGCAACTCGGGCTATTCGTGTCATTTTCGGGCCTAAGTTTGGATGATTACTATAAACGGTTTATTGTGTCAAAAATTGCCATCAATAAGCATAGGTTCGCCTCTTAAGACATTGAAATTTCTAAATACTCTATCATAGGATTCCTTAAAGAAAGGTTCGATGCGGTGAATTCTTAATAATCAAGTTACGTTTCTTATAAAATAAACATGGTGTCACTATTAATCGGATGCGTAGTGACAATATTTAAAGAAGCCGAGGTGGATAGATATTGTGATGGAGTGGGCATCAAGCATGAGTTTTCAACCATTTGTACTCCTAAAAAATGGGATTATTGATAGGAAGAACCGAACAATACATGAGATGGCTAGATCCATGTTTCTTAGGAGAAACATGCGTAGACATTTATGAGAACCGCATGCCATATGGTGAATAGGTTATATCTTCGTTCACACATGCTTCACACGCCTTATCAGTTGTGGACAGAGTAGAATCTCAAATAATCGTATTTCCATCTCTTTGGAAGTACTTGCTACATCTTGAGAGATAGATAGCACTTAGGAAAGTTTGACTCTAAGAGAGACGATGGATTATTTTTAGGTTATTCATCAATGACAAGGGCTTATAGGGTTTTTAACCTTGCAATGTTTAAGGTTATAGAGTCAATAAACATCACGATTAGAGATGACGATCCGTCGATATTATTGCTCCTAGCTCCCAATGTGAGGATGATGCACCCCCTGGTGAGGATCCCATCCTTACTCATACTATCCCGGAAGACCCCATTCCTAAATTAGGATCCACCCTCTTGGGTTTGAAAGAGTTATGACCCTTTCGCTATACTTGGTGATCCCACACTAGGTGTCAAGACTCATGCTTGACTTGATAATGTGATTAGCTATCTGTGCTAAACCTCCTTAGTCTAGCCCAAGAATGTGAAAGAAACACTCAAGGATGAGCATTAGATTTCCGCTATATAAGATGAGTTGCTTCAGTTTCACAAGTATGATATCTAGGAGTTAGTTCCCCAACATAGTGAGACAAATGTCATAGGTTTCAAGTGGATTTACAAGAATAAGGTGAATGAGAATGGTACCATATTTTATAATAAGGCTAGGTTGGTCGCTTAAAGCTACACACAGATTGATGGTGTATACTTTGACGAGACATTCGCTCTAATTGCTAGGCTTGAGTCCATCCTCTTACTACTCGCTATAGCATTTAATTTGCGCTTCAAGTTGTATCACATGGATATCAAGAATTCCTTTCTGAATAGCATTCTACAGGAGGAGGTTTATGTGGAGCAACCAAAATGATTCAAAGACCCTAAACATTCGAAACATGTCTATTATAAGAAGGCCTTGTATGGTTTAAAGTAAACAACCCGTGCTTTGTAAGAGAACGTCAGTTCATATCTCTTATCTCGTGGCTTCAAGAGAGGGGATTGGATAAGACGTTATTTGTGAGGAGAGAGAGTGGTGCTATTTTGGTTGCCCAAGTCTACGTGAATGACATAGTGTTTGGATTAACATTCTCCCGCCATGCTCACACCTTCAAGGATGAGGTGAATACCGAATTTTAAATGAGCATAGTTGGTAAGAATACATTATTTTTGGGTCTCCAAGTCCGTCAGCTTGAAGAAGGGATATTCATATCTCAATACAAATATGTGAGGGATCTAGTGAAGCAGTTTAGTCTAGACTCTCATAAGAACTCATGCACCCCTATGAGTACTTTGAAAAATCTTAGCAAAGACACTTTAGACAAGGACGTGCAAAAATCCCTTCATCGGAGTATGATAAGTAGTCTCCTCTACTAGATCTCTAATCATCCTAATATTACCTTTAATGTTAGAGTCTGTGCATAATACCCGACATCCACGAAAGAGTCTCATTTGCTAGCACTTAAACGTATCATCAAATACGTCAGTGTCACTCTTTCCTATGGTATTTAGTATTCCTTTGATACAGATGACCCTTTTTTTCCTATTAGGATGCCAAATGGGTTGGGGATGTTGATGGTTGTAGGATAACCATGGGTGGGTGTTTTTACTTTGGAATTGCTCTTACCTCTTGGTTGAGTAAGAAGAAAAACTCTATGTATTTGTCCACGATGGAGGCTAATTATATCATTGTCGAGATTTATTGCACACAAATCTTATGGATGAAGCAAATGTTGGAAGATTATGGGATTTCACAGGGAAAAATGACTATTTCTTGTGATAATACGATTGCAATTAATATTTTATGTAATTAGGTAAAACGTTAGCGCATAAATCATATTAGTATACATGAGAATTTTATCATGATCTCGTTGAGGGGAGGGTAGTGTCCTTCAGCTTTATGAGCACTGAATGTCAATTAGCCGATATTTTCACGAAACCTCTAGATATATTTAGATTTGAGGATCTTAAAAAATCTTTGGGTATTTGCAATGTTAATTGGGTTCGGGTAATTTATCTAGTATATGATGTTCATATCTTATATTCCTATTGATCGATTGTATTATCATTATATTAATCCGTTTTTCTTTTAAAAATTTTTGAAACATCCAAAAAGAGTTTTGTTTTTACCGAAATTTTTTTAAAATTACAAAAAGATTTTAAATTTTAAGAAAAAATTATAAAAGTGAAAATGATTTTATTCTGGTAAATTTTTTGAAAAAGACAAAAGGATTTTTTTTTATTTTCATTTTTCATCATATATGGATGAACGTTTAAGATATTCGGATCACCCCTTCATTCGATCCATTCACGTGACTTTTTTTTTGGTGTTTTGAGACATAACTTTGTTTCAATTACGTGCTTAATAATGTGTGGATATCATTATGTTGATATTTGATGACTACTTTCTACATGTTAGAATCCATGTCACCTTTATTGCACACGTGCACGAGCTTTATGAAAATTGTGCTTACTTGTCATTTGTCAAATATGATATTCTCATCTAAATTCTACTTAATAACACGCTAAATGTGAAAAAGTGATAAATTGTGAATGTAAGAACCATTTCTCGAATTTTAACTATATTCTAGAAAATATTATTATATGTTAAGCAATGGGACCAGATTACGGAAGATCCAAATATTCTTTGCGTTAAAAGCCACCATTTGCATAAAAGAGCCTAAAAAGATTAGAGGCACATAATCACAAAAGTGCCAGGACAATTTTGTATAGATTCATTGATGGTCCAGTACATATGAGCACTATGATTTCTTTAAAATAATTGAGAGTGGATTCTTATATATGTGTGTTTTTAAGGAATTAAAGTAGAAGCTTAATGGGGTTGCATAATGAACTTTCTTGAAAAACATTAAACAGTTTGGCTTTATTGGTGTGAGAATCATTTAAGTTCATGGCATATTGATTAAGTTGAGTCAATTTAATTTGAGTTCATTATTTTTATGCCTAAGGTAGACTTCGAGGTCTGTCGTTAGAAGTGTTTCATGACTTTGTGTACCTATGTTATGAATGTTTATGTTGATCTACCCATGAAAAATGTTCACACGATTTCATTTCACGCTTACGATTAAAATATTATACTGTAATTCCATGGTGTTGTGTTTGTTCATTTTATACTTTGTATTTGAGAATTCTCAAAAATGTGCCAAAAATAGTTTGTGGAGAAAAGTTGCCTTTTGATATTTTCATTACATGGGAATTACTTAATATCCTTGTGATGATATCTTACTTCTTCATGTGACGATTATTTTTCATGATTAGTTTTCTAATCCTTTAAGAAAAATTTGAGGGGGAGTTTTATTTTTTAGTTAAATTTTATTTTTCTATTCAAACTCGTATGCGTCATGGTATTTTATGTGTCTCAAGTTTGTACATTATTCTGCCTAAATAATGATCACTTGGACCCACACAAGATGAAGATAAAGTTAGCCAAAATGGAAGATCAATTTCATTTGAAGACACTATATAAATACTTTTCTGTTTCTTGATTTAGGACGGTAGTTATTGTAATAGTCTTTAGGAAATAATTTGGCTTCAATTTGTGTCTTGAACCGGTGGAGCAAAAAGGGAGAAATTAGCATCAAAGAGTTTCATAATTGATCAGTTTTATTTTTAATTTTAGCTCATCCCACTAAACATACACCGCACATACATGACTTCTTTGGATTCGAAGAGAAAGTTGAAGACTTTTTCAAATATTGAAGAGTCGTATTCCTCAACAACCTTAGAAGAAGTTATGGATTCATTTGGTAAATATTTACTTTATCTTTTTAGGGGTTTTAGAATTTTTAAAGAGATTTTTTTTTCAAAATATTTTTAAAAGAATTATATTTTGAAAACTCGTCGCCTCGTTAGAACGAGTTAGATACCTCGTTCAAACGAGATTGTCAGGATCGTTCGAACGAGACTCTCTTTATATTGAACGAAGCACTTTTATCCATTATCTGGAATCTCCTTCGAGGTCTCGTTAGATTCCTGTTCGAACAATAATAGGTATATCATTCAAACAAAGTTCTTGTTGTTCGAACGACCGAGCAAGAAGTTATTTTTGAGATAAAATCTGATCCAAATCCTTGATAATTATCTCTTTGTAATAAACTTCCTTGTAAAAAAAGATGGGATTGGAGACTTTAAGAACTCTTTTTACCATCTTTAGACACCGTTTTGATCTCTCTTTGTGATTAAACACTTATATAATCATTCTAAGCCCATTGAAATAATTAAATATCACTTTACCCGATCAAGAAGAATAATTCTAACACAACAACCTTTGTAGAGAGAAATCTTTACTTATAAATTGTGGAAGTGTGGTTTCACTACTGAAGACGAAAAGGCTGATCACTAGATACTGAGGGAAGACTGCTTCCTGTGAACGCCTCTCAATTAGGTCATTTTCTATAGAAGAATTGAAGACTTTACGCATCATACTTAGTCTGTCTAGGTTGTTTTTAAGTCGATTGTCTATCAATTGTTCTATAGTGTTGAATATAGGTTTTTCCCTTTTAAAGGATTTTTCCTAGCTCGTTTTGTTGTTTACATATTGTGTTTTTTGCTTTAAAATTTGGACTACATCTCTGTATGCACACCTAATTTAGTCAAAGGTAAATATTGGATTTGTGTGTGGAAAATTAATATACAAATCAATCCATTGAATCCCAGCATTCTGAAAAGTGTTTTTGTGTGGATCCATAGTGACGTGCCAGGGATTGACCCCAATGTCACCTACCACCATCTTGACTTTTATGACATAAGAAGCTAGAGAGTGCAAACTTCATCAGGATAGTACAGTATCATAGTGGCTATCCAACGTAGTCATAGTGCCCAAGTAGAAAGGAAATTAAAAAATGTGTGTGGACTTCATTAAACTTAAGAAAGCCTATCCAAGAGTTCCTTTGCCAAGGATCGAATATATAATGAATACTATAGTTGGCCATGAGCTGATGTGTATCATTGATGATTATTCAGGGTATAATAAAATCTATATGTACGAGAGAGATGTCAAGAAGACATCCTTGATATTAGATAAAGGAACATAATGTTATAAGGTGATGTCATTCGGCTTAAAAATGTAGGGGTTACCTAACAGAGATTAGTGAATAAAATGTTCAATTACCAGATCGTCAAGACAATGGAAGTGTATGTTGATTATATGTTGACGAAAATTTTAAAGTCCAGGAGTCAAGTGGCTGACCTGGAAAGAACCTTTGATAAAATGGATTAATAAAGAATGAAATTAAATATAGCTAAATTCGTATATGAAGTCGGAGTAGGAATGTTTCTGGCTTCCATTGTCAATCAGAGAGGCATAGAAGAATATCTTGCCAACATAAAGGCATTTATCGATATGAAGATGTCGAGAACTATACAAGATATTTCAAGGACTATAGGCCGAGTTACTGCACATAACAGGTTTGTGTCACGAGCAACTGGAAAATACTTATCTTTTTTCAAAATATCATGGAAGGTGTTTGTTTGGGATGACAAGTGTGAAAAGTCATTTCAAGAACTAAAGGTCTATCTCATCCCATAAATGCTCATTTCTCATCCTTTCCATTGAGAAAAGTTGTACTTGTACCTAGCCATTTCAGAGTCGTATATTAATGAAGTTATTGTCATAGATGGCAGTTGAGTTAAAAAACCAATCTACTTCAACAAGTCCATGGAGGAGGTCGAGTTAGGGTACCCATAAATGGAGAAACTTTATATGCTTTGGTCCACATTTCTAGAAAAATAAAGCCATACTTTCAGGATCACAACGGTAGTGCTCATAGTCACTAGTCTTTGCCAAATTATATATAAAACAGAAAAATCAGGTCGATTAATGGCTTAGATGGTTGAGCTAGGTAAGTATCATCTATCAGTCGAGAAATGTGATTCAAGGCTGATATTGGAAAAATTCGTAGCTGATTTTATGTGGGAGTCAGCGGACAATACTAAAAAAGAAGTAATGGTTGAAATCCCAGAGGTCAGAGGTGTACAGACGAGGGAACCTCGGCCGAAATAAAAGTTAGCACTCTAAAACTAAATTTATTGATAAATAAGGGAACCTTAGTTGAAGGACCTTTTTCATTGGGTTTACCAGCCTAGAATTTATTTATAGATTGATCATCCTATGAAACAAGAAGTGGGTCAGGATTGATATTATTGTCTCGAGATGGAACCAACATTTAATATGCCATGATGCTCAATTTTAAAGTTACCAATAATGAATCGGACTATAAATATTTATAAGAAGTACTTTCACTTGCAAAAGCATTGGGCGTTGGCCAAATACTTGCCCATAGCAATCCACACTTGGTGGTCAAATTCTTAGGGATCTATGGGGCGAAGGATGATAAAATGGCTAAGTAATTTTCGGGGTAAAGACGACACTGAGAATCATTCAAGAGTCCAAGACAAAGAGGATATCTAAAAACAAAAATGGGAGAGCAGAGCACTTGCAAGGCTCTCATCAACCACCAAAATAGGGATCCGTTGATCTATTCGAATGAAAATCCTCTTAAAGTCTAGCATAAAAAATGAAGAGGATGACACTGCAGAATATCATAATTTCAATATGGGACAGTCTTGTATGTACCCAGTCATAGAATATCTTAGAGATGGGAAGCTAGCACAAAACAAATTCGAGCGCAAAAATGTACGAGGCAGAGCCACTAAGTTTACTATTATTGGAGACGTGTTTTATAAAAGGGGCTACCTTCTTACCATCTTGAGAAGCGTGCACCTGTACGAAGTCAATTATGTTCATAGAGACACACACGCAATTACTTATGTAAGTCACTTTGGGGGACGATCCTTGGAAAATATGATCACAACTCAGGGTTATTATGGGTTAAACCTTGATAAGGACGTGGATGAGTATGTTCTCAAATCTCACAAGTGCTAATGCTTTGTTAATATATCACATAAACCCCATTAATATTTTTCTCTAATATGGGACCCTTAGCCTTTTACAATGTGGTGCATTGACTTGGTCGCCCCCTACCAAGAGAGAAAGGAAACTTCATTTTTTTTATCGTCGCGTTAAAATATTTTTTTAAAATGGGTACGAGGTGATACTAACCATTCCGAAAGACAAATATTTTAGATTAATATGGAGAAACATTATCTATCAATATTTAAATACAACATCTTAATATCTTAACAGTAGAATACACTTCATGAATAAGTCCCTAGTAGCATACTTTGGAAAATTCAACACTAAGCAATTCTTTTATGTGTCAGGACTACCACAAGAAAAAGCAAAATTGAAGCAACCAACATAATGATATTAGATGGAATAAATAAGAAGATAGAATATGTAAAAGGGAAATGGGTTGAGGAATTGCACATCGTGCTGTGGTCTTAGAGGACGACGCAGAGGACTCCGACCGGTAAGACTTCATTCATGTTGGCATATAGGTTAGAAGTTGTTATCCCTACTGAGATAGAATTTCAAAACCGTAGGGTTCAAACATATGACTGTGAAGTAAATTTAGAAGACAAAAGAATAGACTGGGATCTCATTGAGGAAATAAGGGAGGATGCAACCATAAGATAATTGTCTTATCAGTAAAGAGATGCCAAGTTTTATAATAAGAGAGTTAAAACTCAACCTATTAAAGTGGGGGATCTTCTACTGAAAAAGGTAATCGATAAAACAAACAAGCTTCATCCTAATTGGCACAGGCCTTATAAAGTTAGAAAATAAGTCACCCCAAGTACATATTGGCTAGAAAACGTTAAAGATGAACCATTTTCTAACCCATGGAATGCGAATCATTTGAAGAAATACTATTAGTGAATATCTCCTATGTATTAGTTTGAAAAACGTTATTTTTTATGCATCGAAGTTATATAGGAAGAATGTTTAAAAATGGAATATAATAAAATGTTGTCTCCTACTTGAAAATTGTATCTTATTAATGACGTGTGCAAGAATAAAATCTCTCTCTCTCTCTCTCTCACTCTCTCTCTCTCTCTCGGTGGTACAAGAGTTCTTTGGAGTCTCGTCTTCATGTCATCTCTCATCTAGGAGGTGAAAAAAATTAAACATCATGTTATGGTGAAAAGCCAACAACTACTCTCTCTCTCTCTCTCTCTCTCTCTCTCTCTCTCGCGCGCGCGCACGCGTGTGCGACACTACGAGAATGCTTTGGAGTCTCATATCCAAGGTATCTCTCATTAAAATCCATGGTAGGTGAAAAATATTAAAGATCATTTTAATATGGAGAAACTTTAAAAATCATTTTATGGTGAACATTTATGTGATTTAACTCTCTCTCTCTCTCTCTCTGTCTTTCTCTTGCTCACGCGTGATGTGAGGATATTTTGGAGTCTCATCTCCAAGATATGTCTCCTAAAAAACCATCAAAGGTGGGAAACATTAAGCATTATTCTAACATGATGAAACTTAAACATCATTTAATGACAAATAGTTACATGAAAAAAACTCTCTCTTAGCGGTATGAGAGTGTTTTGGAGTCTTATCCTCAAAATAGGTCTTATTTAAAACCTCGGGAGTTAGTCAAATTAGACATCATTATTAATCTTATGGTGAAAATAAGGCTCGGGCTCAAAGAAAAAGACATCTCGTTGAAAAATCCCAAAATAAACATCCTTAATTTTATGGTGAAGACCTAAACAACATATGACATGGTGCAAGTAAAAGAATACACTACACTTTGCAATACTAATATAAAGACAGTTACAAGAATAACGAGGCAAGTTACATTATAAATGCAACGTATGAGAGATATAATAGGACCATTATTTAAAAATAAAAATAAGGACAACTATTACAAAATGAGGGCATCAGAGAATACAAACAGTCGCTTAAGGAAGAGAAAAAAATTTAGATATCGATTATTAGCCCTTACTAACAGTCGTCTCAATGTCAATCGGATCCTCCTAATTTGTAGTGGTGGCATTTTGGTTACAAGTCTCTTTTGCCTATTTCCCCTTGACCACTTGGGTCATCTCATCCCAGCTGACTCCTAACCGGTAGCACCAATAATGTCCAACTCGTCTTGGACATCCTAGAGAGCAATAATGTTCTCAAGGTTAGGAATTTGAAGGAATTAAGGAGCTCATTTAGCTTAGGTACTTAGCAATGATATCGCCAAATTGATTGACTACCTGCTGAAAGAATCCATGGAACCCCTTTAAGATACTGAATGGTTTAGTCTGCAAACTTCTCGAACTCCTTGAAGTTAGTCATAACCCTAAAATCTCCCTCCTTGATGCGGTCATACTCAGATTCCTTTGCCTTTTATGGTCAGCCTTTAGGTCAATGATCTGTTTCTTATAGCTCTTCCCCAGACTGGCAACCCATTCCCTTTTATCGGTTACAGAGTTTCTAAGTCTTTTCTTCATAGGAAACTTTTTGATATTTGAGATGCTTCTTCAAGTGAGATAGCTGGGATGTTGCTTCAATATCAAGCTTGACCTTTAGCTACACCTCCACCATCCACTGATGAAGGTTTTTAAGGGGAAAGACAGAATGCAATCCAAAAAGGAAAAATTTAGTAAAATAAAAACATGATACCATATATAACAGAAATAAAAAACCATAAAAATAATGTGTACTTATGTTGCCCCGTGAAATGAAAAGCCAGACCCTTGAAGGGTCATAGGGCTCAATTTATCGATCGTTGTAGTTTGGGGTGGCTGAGGCAATGATCTCCCTGGATTTGACCTATCTCCCCCAAAGTGAGTTAGGATTTATAGTAAGCGTAGAAAAATGTGCAGCCGCTAAGATGTCATCAAAGATGGGAAGGATGGAGTCATAGGGTAATATTGGGTGACCCTTTTTCCTTTCCATTTTCTATTAGGTAGGAGCAGTCGAGGTCCCACCAACCTCTTTACTCTTCCCGCCCCCTCAGTAGTGTTGTAACCAAAAGTGGTGGTCTTTTGTCGAGTTTGTGTTGATTGAGAAACTTTTCCTTGGAAATTAGCCTAGATATTACCATTCATAGGGCTGCCATTTCCCAAACGATATTAGGAAGGTTAAATGGACGATCGATAAAATTTCAAACAACATTAGTGTCTACTTATAATAGAATAAGAGTAATTAATAGACGAGAGTAAAGTTAAAAAAATAAAAATGTTTCAAAATGCTTAAGAAGTTTTTCTAGGGGTTCCGCCACCATGCCAATGTATTTGAGGAGTTCAAGGCTCATCAATTACTCAAGGACAATCAAGCCTCCCCCCCCCCCCCCTAGTTGATTAATGTTTTTCCTCATTTCAGTGCTAAGATCGGGATCAACCTTAATAGAGACTGTAATATGGTCCCATTGATGAGGCAACTTTAGTTCATTTCGGTTAGATGATTCACCTTCACTGAAATCTTAGTCCCCAAAGATGAAAAAATAATGTGACTTCCAATCGTTCTTAGAAGTCTGATTAAAGTGTATGAATTTGTGGTTTAGACGATGCACTTCAAAGTGGTAGTAATAGGGATTAAACATAGTGGAAACTATTTTGTAACATGCTCGGAAGACATCAGTCGGAAGGTCCTCATCTAAAACAAGCTTCCACAAGACAGCTCACCCTAAAAGGGGCCTCCAAGCATTCGGAGCCAATTGGGTTGGATAAATGCCAATGATAGAGAGAATAACCCTAATGGCCGAGTTAAAGGATGATAAAAGCCTACCTTAAACTTCTGATCGTACATAAAGATTTTAGCCTTATTTTTAAGGTCAAAAGCACACTCATCTTTGGCAGGCAAGTTCATGTTGATAGAGGATGTTATCCCATATATTTGTCACCAAACTATTAGACTAGTCTCTATGACATTAATACGGTATGACGAGGCCACACTTATATTGAACATATATGTATCCTATTCCTCCTCCTCAACGATAAGGGTTTTGCTGTGGGGGTCTCGAATTATAAACTAGGCCTCAGTTATACCTGTCACAGGCTGAGGTATCTATAGGGGTGGAAGAACATGATCCCAATTCTTGTCCCGAGTTTCTTTGTCTGAGACATCATTGGTTTGGGTCTTAGGTCCCCTTGTTGATGAGTGTAAGTGTTGGGATGACCCCTGTGATAGATTTAACACAATTTTCCATTTTTTATTCACATGGGCGAACCACAGTGACCTTCTTGGCCTCCTCAAAAGAGTCGATATCAGAATCTGATAGGTCATCGTGAAGACCCAAATGCACTGAGGGGTGGTAACCCTTAGAGGAAAATGATATTGAGTCACTATTAATGGAAATCACATTTAGGGTTGAAGTTGTGTCTTGACTTTGCAAGGATAGGTTAGAAAAAGAACATGTTTTTCTATGGCTAAGGGTGTCAGAGTCAGAGGTACCAGGGACCTTAGTAGGCATAGATAAGACTCGACCTCTTCCCTCTCTTGTCTAAAGTGATTGTGAAAGCAAAAAAGCTCCTAAAAAGTTATAAAATGATGATTCATGAATACACTCTAACAATTAATGCTTATAAGGGTTAAAGATTAAATCTAGTTCTTTTAAAGTAATAACAACAAGAACACTAAGAATAATATGCCAAGTTTTAAGTGAATTCAAGTCAAAGTGGATACGGAATACCTAAAATCTACCATAAAGCTCTGCAGAAACTTCAAATGATTAATCAAACTGGCTCATAGACTGCTAAGAGGTGCAAGCCACCATACTAATACCACCACAATGGGGTGGAACCACTACAATCACTCACCGGAGTAACCAAAAATCTCATCGAAAATTGAGAAACTTTTAGAATCCTAAATTAAATGATAAAAGGAATGGAAATAAAGGATGAGGATTACCTAGAAGGAAGGAAGGTGGCCTGAAAAGACACAAACCACCCAGGAGAAAGGAGAGTGGAAGAAACTAAAAGTAGAGATCTAGAAAGAGAAAGAAGAAAATGGAAACTCATCATATGTTTTTATGAGAAATGAATAGGTTCAGGGTATTTTGTAACCTAAACAAGTCAGCAAGAAATTTGAAAGGGGTCTATGATGATTAGCGCATAACTCTTAAAGCCTAGGTGTGACGATTGGCTGCTCATGTGGCTAAAGTCTATCAAATAAGTTATGCAACCACTGACACATCCTACCAATGGACAATAACTGGACAACTTCTCATAATTGGGGTGTGACCCAAGGTGGCAATTTTAGAAACAACATGAAAAAATAATACGGAACGACACGAAATTCACCCGAAATTGACACGATATGTCGTGTTCGTGTCATGTTTTTTGACACGAAGTTGTGTTGTGTCGTGTTCATGTCTAAATTATGAGTCGTATCGTGTTGTGCCCTGTTATTTTTTATTCGGGTCGTGTTCATGTCAACTAAAAAAAACAAATTCGTGTCATGTCGTGTTCAAAAAACCTTATCGTGTCGTGTTGGACCGAAACACAACCCGTTGACCTGAATTTCCACTCCTAGCGTGACCCAATAGGTGAGCCCAATATGACCGTTAGACCTAACCAAACTTTTGGAATCTCGAATACGACCTATGGACCATGTATTAGGATGAGACACACAAAACATACTTACATCTCAGCCTCATACTAATATTAAAGGTTAAAGTCTAAGAGTAATTTATATACATAGATGTGGTCTCGTACAAACAATGCCCTGGAGAGAGTAATAATCACGAGCATTCCTCTAAGAATACCACTATTTACCCAAATTCCCATTACCAGTTTCGTCTAAAGTAGTCTCGTCTCATAAGAGACTTGTACCGACGACCAACTAACCCTAGTATCGCTTCGTGAACATGGAACAATCTTGTCGTGGCTAACATTAGTGTCAGCCTCATATTACACTAGTATACAAGCCAAATAACCTTAACTAGAGAGTGGTATGTTTGTCTCAAATGACTATCCAGTCTTGTCTCGACCTGTTGCACAACATATGGCCCCAACGGTCTTGGCTTGGTTGAGACCTTCTACATTTGACACAACATACATACAACGAAATCATGATAGAAGCATTTCAGGTGCATCATATAGAATCGTAATCGAAGATCAACAACACACGAAAGGGAATATTATTTGTAATGACATATACTCTACATATCTACAATTGTCACTCTCTCATTCGCCAAGCCCTCAGCTAGGTATGTGGCGCGTGACTGGGGGTGATAGTATTGCGCACCCCTAAGCTTATATAAGGAAACTTGTTTATTCTTCATCCAGTTCCATCTGTCATAAACCATACTGAAACTCTCCCAAATTGTTGAGAGAATTATAGAGATGAATATATATATATATATATATATATATATATATATATATATATATATATAGAGAGAGAGAGAGAGAGAGAGAGAGAGAGAGAGATAAATAGATAGATAGATAGATAGATAGATATAGAGAGAGGGGTGGGGGGACAAAGCTTTTATGTCTTCTATGGTCATTTGAGCCCATACTATAACGAAAACACTATCTCTTTGCACAGTAGATCTAGGCCAACGGATGAACCACTTAAGTCTCTGTGTTTATCTCCTTTTGACTCTCATCTCTTTTACTAATTTAATCATTATTTGCTATTTCACCATTGTTGTGTAAGCTTAAAACTCATGTTGAGTCCATGGAATCATCTCTGCTATCATAAGTTCATATATAAATAAATAAAAACATACATATATGTACACATACACATACACACACACACACACATACACACACACACACACACACAAAGAGAGAGAGAGAGAGTTGGTGGTGGTGTTTTTCAGAGGAATAATGGAGAGGGAGATAGTTAGTGTCGTAAAGAGGAGAAATTGAGTTATGAGGAAATGAAATGAAAATAAAAATCTAACGGGTTACTTTATACATGAAATAGGGTCACGGTTTAGGACCATGGTCTGTGGCCGTTTTTTATTAATTTTAATGGTCACAATCTCATCTACATTTTCACAGTCCAGAACCAAGATCCCCCAAAACACTGGTAACTGGTCATGGTCCTTAACCATAATCCCATTTCTAGTGACCATTTTAAATTCAAAATATGTAATAGTAGTGAACCATGAACATATTTACCTCTCATGGGTCACAATCATATGTTAATGGTAACGATTTTTTTATTTACCCATTACGTGACCAAGTTGGAATAATTTTTTCGCCCACTAGAGTCACACTTTTAGATCGTGGCCACGTGATGGTGTAGATTACCCCTAAGCGGGGTCACTGACGTGGTCATAGTTTAAAAGGCATGTTCACGATCCAAAATCATGACCACCTTGTTGAGACCATTTCTAGTTTTAATATAGTGAATATGCACCGCTATATGGATAGCCAAAGGAATTCAGATAGTCAACCGATATTCGAAAGAAGTGATAGTATCTTTTTTTGGTACACAGTGAAAAGAAACGATTACATAGGAACTACATCAAGTAGAAACAAAAGCCATCGAGGCAAAAACAGGAACGCACAACAATCAAAACAACAATAGAGAGAGAGCAAGAGCATGGCCCAGCTACATAGTAGGCTTCACAAGGATCCATTGCATGCCATTTGGAACCTCCTCAATTTCCATAAAATCATCTTCCTAAACTTTAGTCTCACGCGCCAACCAGTCCGCCCCCCGAATCATACCGGGATCGGCATAGATGAAGTCCACACCCACAGTCCTCATAAGATCATAACAGTCGACCCTAATATTTTCAAAATCAATTTTGCGATACTGAACACCCTTGAAGATATCAATCAGCTTGTGGGAACTAATTTCCATAATAATGTCCTTCCACCCGCACATCCTAGCCATATTGAGGCTATGGTGGAGGCCTTTCATCAAGGCATGGAGGATCAAAGGAGTGCCCCTTAGGTGTCCGTAGAACCCACCCTTCCACTGACCCTGATCATCAAGGACATACCCCCCAAAGGTGGCAATACGATACATAGGATCAGAATAAACCTGGTGGGCAACCTTGGTCTTGCCCCGATCAACATGCTCAAGAAGGTACAAGAGAGACTCCGGGACATCATCATACTCAGCATAGTCGTGTGCCTGTGGTCTCCCAAGCTGGGCGATCCCATCAGCCCATATGTTGTTGGAGCGTCTGATATGGGTGACCTCTATATCCATCTCTGTCATGATAGCCAGGCATTCTTCGATAATATTCATCAGCGGGTGATTTTGATGACCCTGTCTGTCGAGGATATGAACAGCGTCCAAGCAATCACTGCGTAATAAATACCCAGTCCATCCCTTAATTTTGGACAGGTTCAAACCATGCAGAATTCCCACGAACTCGTCCTTTATGGGGATGTTATCACCGATGATCTTGCCGCTGAACCCCAGGATCCACCTCTGGTCGTTGCTGCTGACCATGCCACCAAACCCACCAAGATTGCAAATGGGTCATAACTGCCATCTGTGAAAATCTCGTAGCCTAAAACGGTACAATCACTAGGAGAAATGTTAGGCTTATTACCCAGGCTGTGGTGAGGCCTAGCATTGGTTTTAGTGATAAAATTTAGTTCCCGGGCAAGGGTACTAGAATTATTACCAACCATCACCGGGGTGATATTAATTTGATAAAAAATGCGTTTATTACGCGCAGTCCAAATATGCCAAAGTGTAGAAATAAAGAGAATATAACCATTCTAGACAAAGTTATTACATATGTTATCTTTATCCAATAAAAAAAATAGGTGCTTTTATGAATATTCCACTCCTGGGGGAGTAAGTGATCTCCCACACAGTAGTGGCAAGGAGACAATTTCTAAGCACATGCTCAACATCTTCATCATACGCACAAAAATCACATTTTTTGGAATTAAAAAGTTGTCTCTTGAATCTCTGGTCGTTAGTAAGTAAATTTTTGTGAAAAATAAGCCAAATAAAAGTTTTAAGTTTAGGGGGGGATTTTAAGTTTCTAGATGGTTTTCCAGTTAATCAAAGAGGAGGTATTAAGGTCGATCTTGACAAGGGATTCATAGGAAGATTTTATAGAGAACTTACCATTGGTGGTGGCTCCCAGTCTAGGGCTATCCGATTTACCGAAAATATGGGGGAGGGGAGTACCCAAAATTAAATTGACCATGTCATAGTTGAATGAGTCTTTGATAAGCTGCTCGTTCCAGGACCCATCTTTGATCAAGTCACAAACAAGAGACACACGGTAGTTGTCGTGAGTCTTGGGTATGGGAGAGTTGCCCACCCAGTAATTATTGAAAATGTTTGTCGACCTCCCATCACCAATCACCCATTTCGTATTCTTAACAATATCATGTTTGCATTTTAAGATTCCCCTCCAGACATGGGAGGCCTGCACCTTTCTGGTCCAGTTACCGGGGTTGTTGTACGTTTTGTACTCCAAAGTAAGAACACGAACCCATAAGGCATTTTTGTCATTAATAATTTTCGAACCAAGCTTGGACACGATGGCCCGGTTGTTCTCCTCACTACTTCTAAGACCCAGGCCTCCAAGGTCTTTAGGGCGACAAATAATATCCCAATTTATAAGGTGGACTTTCTTTCTATACTCTGAGTCTCCCCAAAGGAAGTTCCTGTTAAGGCTATTAATTTTTTCATTTATCTTCTTAAGGAAAATCGAGGTTTGTATGTTACAGACGGGGATTGTGGAAGTTACAGCCTGGATGAAAGTAGTTCTACCAGTCAGGTAGAGGAGATTGGATTTCCATCCCAAAAGTCTCTTCTGGACTTTGTCAATGATATGAGTAAAATGGTTAGCCGTGACCTTCCCATGGACGATATTGTTACCAAGATACATACCAAGGTCTTTAGTGGCATTTATCCCGAAGCTTCTGCTAATATTGCAAGCATCATGTTTGGGGATATTGTGGGAGAAATATATTTTGGATTTGGATAGACTGAGAGTCTGACTAGAGATATCACAAAAATTATGAAGGGTCTTTATGACAGCGTTGCAACTAGCGGGGGAGGCTTTTGAGAAGAGAATAAGGTCATCCGCAAAGAAGAGATGGGAGATGGTAGGGCCATTAGAAGAAGCCTTAAGGACTTTCCATTTCCCCTGTTCCACCTAGAAATTGATGGCGGCCCCCAGGTACTCCATGCACATAACAAACAAGTAAGGAGACAGGGTATCACCCTGTCGAAGCCCACAGGAGGGTTTGAACTTCGGGAGAGGTGTCCCATTCCATAAGATAGACGTGGAAGCACTGGTGATGCAGTTACTGATGAGGCAGCTAAGGCTAGAACTGATATTGAACTAACCTAGAACCCGATCTAAGAATTCCCAACTGATCTTGTCAAATGCTTTTTTAAGGTCGATTTTGAAGATGGCGCCCCCTTTTTTTCCTTTCTTCTTATTAAGCGAGTGGATAATTTCCTCAATAATTATAATATTGTCCGAAGTCTGGCGACCAGGAAGGAAGCTGGATTGATTAAGGCTGATAATCTTATAGAGGATCGAGCGGAGTTTATTAACAATGATCTTAGCCAGGACTTTATAAGGCACATTACAGAGGGTGATTGGTCTGAACTGGGTGATATTTTTGGGGTTGTCAATTTTGGGGATCAGGATAATATGGCTAGAGTTCGCGCTCTCAGGGAAAGATTGAGAGTTAAAGCACTCATCCAGGAATTTAAATAGACTGAGTCTGGTAGTCTCCCAAAAAGTATGATAAAACATAGGTTGGATGCCATCCGATCCTAGGGCTTTAAGCCCTTTCATGCTAAACACAGCCCACCTGACCTCCTCAAGAGAAAGGGGGAGGTCCAAAATATTATTGTCGAGGTCCTCAAAACGCGGGTGATTGAAGTTGAGGAACATATCATTAAGGCTAGGGTTGTTGGTAGTAGAAAAAAGAGATATAAATAATTGTTAATATGAAGGGAGATGTCCGCACAGTTGTTCATCCAAACCCCATCAATTTTAATACGATCGATCTTATTATGGCGTCTTCTGATGATAATAGATGTGTGAAATTTTTTTGTGTTTTTATCACCCTCATTAAGCCACTTAATACGGGATTTCTGCTTCCAAAAGAGCTCTTCATGACACAGGATGTCATTATACTCATTTTTAAGTTGTTTTTCAAAAATATTAAGGTTATGGAAATAGTGATTTTCTTGAGCAATTTGAATCCCATTAAGTCTTCGAAGAATGCATTATTTATTCATGTTAATGTTACCATAAATAGAGTGATTCCAATGTTTTAATGGGAATACACCTGTCAATTTTCTGGTGAAAGCTAAGGTTTTTATTCCAGTTGTTTAATATAATATTATGAAAATCAATACGCTCAAACCAAAAGGCGATTATTATAAAAGGGCGGGGTCTAAAGCCAAAAGAATTTTTACCTTCAAAGCGGATGAGCATAGGACAGTGGTCGGACGCAGTACGGGGGATGTTCTCTACAACTGCATCAGGGAATTGTAAATGCCAAGCAGGGTTGGCCAATGACTAGTTAAGTCTCACAAGAGTATTCGCAAAACCGTCTCTGCTGTTGGTCCAGGTGAGGTGTGGACCCGTGCTACCAAGGTTCGTGAGGTTGCAACTATTAATATTCTCCACAAATTTATGGCATATGGAGTCATACTTATGTGTGGAATAGATTCTCTTCTCGAAAGAATCAAAATGATCATTAAAGTCACCCGTGGCGAGCCAAGGGGTGTCAAGGTCCAGGCCATGTTTTTGAGGTTTTTCCAAAGGGTTTGGCAGAGGGTGTAAGTCGGGCTAGCATAGATAGCGGATATAAGCTAATCATCGTAGACCTTGAGGGTGGGAATAAGGTGGATGGCTTGGTCGGCGACATTTATGGTGCGAAGTTGTATGGTGCTTTGGTTCCACAGAACCCATATACTTTCGGAGCGGCCTCTAGTTTCGAAGATTTCCCAGTTGGTGAACCCCAACCCCTCAAAGAAGTTAGAGAAGCTATGGAAGGCAATTTGGGTTTCGATAAGGATGACAACGTTAGGTTTGAGGTTGTTACAAAGTTCAGTGAAAGTGGGTTTGAAAAAGGGTTTTCCCACCCCCTGCAGTTCCAAGTTAACACAGACATAGAAAAAAGGTTGTTTGGGATGGGAAGATCCTCGGAGACAGACCAAGGTAGGATATTTTTAATCCTAATGAGGGATTCCTTGGTTGAGGAAAATTCCAACAGTCTCACCATCATTGACATGTCATCCCCCCGAGTACTGGAGATCTGAGCAGGATGCGTACTTGTGCTACATTCCATCTTATCTGCGTGATGATTTCCATTTCCGATTTTAGGTCTATCGTGAACTCCTTCTCCCCCCCTAGCAGATTTAGATATTGAATTGGAGGTTGCCAAGCCTGGCTAGTGGTAATGGTGGAGCATCTAAGTTGGTAATATTGGAGATAAGAGTTTCACTGAGTGGAGTACTGCAAAGTTGCGATGTATTATGGGGGGGGGGGGGGGGGGGAGGCAGACATGAATTAATAGAATTAATAGAAGCATTAATTAACGAGCAGTTAATGCGAGTAAGAGGGGTTGAAGAGTCACTTACCTTGGCGTGTGTAGTTGTGTTTTTACCTGATATAATCTTCTCTTGAGGTTACACGGTAGGAGTGATTGAGGGGGGAGATGAAGACTGCAATAAATGTAGCTCTTGCCTATTACCCAGTTTCTTGCCATTCAGATGTGACCCTCTTATAGATGACTCGACATTTACAGTCCCAGATTTCGTGTTGCTCAGACTGTGGGCTGCAATCGCAGACATCCTTTCTTTGTCACTAGTGGTTGTTATGGTATCATTGGTTATAGCATGGGGACTCCCTTTTATAAAGTCACCTAGAACTGCCAGATTTCGCTTCTTCTCAGCAGCGGGATTGCTATTCTGTTTAGTAGATTGTTTTGTCCTATGTTGATGAGATGGCATTTGAGGATGACCGTACCTGTTATCTTCTGCATGCTGAGAGAGGCCAGCAAACCTATTATGAGAAGTAACTCTATTCTGGTTATTACTTAGATTTGACCGCCTGTTATTGACGTTACGTTTAACGAGCATCCACGGACCGAAGTAGTTATCCACTGGTTCTCCACCAGTACCTGTTGTCCCCATGTCGGCATTCTCAGTTGCACCCAAAGTATTACTGTTGGATGCCTGGTTAGTGTTGCTACTGTTTGGTGACGCTGCGTTGGTCGTTATGGGTTGACTGTGGTTTTCCGGCGAAGTGTCGAAGTTCCTCGAGGTATGGGTTGAAGGGAAGTGGTCACTTTTGTGGCCAATTCTTCCACATATGAAGTAAATATAGGGTAGAAATTCGTATTCAACTTGGTATTTCCTCCCATCCAGTTTATAACATTGAATGAGAGGTTTGGAAATATCAACTTCAATACAAATCCGATCATATTTGCCCCTAAAGGAAGATATAGAGTTAAAATCAGTTTTAATAGGTTTACCAAGTTTGCTACCTACGTGGAAGAGAATTTTTTCATCAAACCACTCTATGGGTAATCTTGGCAGTCTTGGACATATTGCCGTGGTAACTCCACAAGTATCTGTAGGGTTAAAGTTAGGTGTCTAGTTCCTTGCAATGAGGTAGTGGCCGTTGATTATCCACGGACCACCTGTGAGAACGTTGTAGTAGTCATATTTCATATTGAACTTGAAGAGATAATGACCTTCCTCTAGGTCTATAATCTCATAATCCCTTGTAGATTCCAAATTGTGGGAACTCTGTTAACAGGCATTTTAAAACCTACATTCCTTCCTAAAAGGCTAACAATGACGCTTTCTTTCCACTTGCTTATGCGTTTTTCAATGTGTTTCTGTGGGATAACAATCACTGGGCATAGGGGGCAAAATTTTCAACAGGGTTGAGATTGAGATCAAGATCACTCAGCAGATTCAGGTCCATCTCATCCCCAGACCAAGCTTTAGTTGACTCATCGAAATAAATATATGTGTTCTTGCTTTTTTTTTACTTTCCACAACATCCTTGTATGATGGATAAGCATTTGTATTCGTGTTAGCTGCCAGGGCTGGCTCACCCAAGCTTATGAATGTGGTGGTGTTCGTCTCCTCCTCCATAGGCGGAGAGGGATCAATATTACAGTCCATGGCCACATTAGTGTTCTTCTCCACGGTCATAACTTCATAGAGGTTTTCCTTCTACTTCTTCTTGCTATGGACACGAGTGTCCTCTTCATCCTCCTTAGAGTGTTCCGCTTCAGAAGGAGGCTGAACTGTAGCATTGGATCCCTTATAACCGTTGGATTTCATGTTTCTAGAATAGGTTTGAGGTAGGGTGGAAAGAAGTGATAGTATCAATTGTAAAAAAATATCCCACCAAACTATGTGAGGAAACTGAAAGCTCATTACCTGCCACATTTCAACACGCTATGGATGTAGGTCCCCAACTTGAAGATGGCCTGCCGAACCATCCATGAAAAGAAAAAGGCGGATCTTGAAAATAAGTAACCATTTCCCAAAAAAGAAGACTGTTAAATCTAACGCAATTATAGTTAATGACATAGAAACTCTTGCGCCAATGACTCAGGTTCTATAAAAATTCGAAAACGAATTTAATTATTTGTACTCCTATGAGTACAATTTACAATACTCCCAGAAATAATGGGTTACTAAATCCCAAGGCCCGGGACTTGCACGTAGCCCTCTTCTTAAAAACTTTAACACTAAATAATATGATAAATAACATCAAATTATAAAGCACACAATTTAAGATCTTATAGTTCAAAGAAAAATACATCGCCTTCTAGACCTAAGCTAAACTTTAAGAACCCTTTACCTGATCTCGTAACTGGGGTAATGCCCTAACTACTAAGTGCAACATCGGGGATCTTTTTTTCCTCATCGCACCAATCAACTCGAAACCAAAAGATTAAGCTACCTTAAAGATCTTGTAAACCACTATTTAGCCTAGGGGTGACAATTTTTGACACGACACGATAACCCGACACGAACTCGATACAAAGTTAACGGGTTACAGTTGGCAATTTCTTGACACGAACCCGAATATGACACGATCCGCCAACATGAATAACAAATGGGTTGGGTTAGTGTCAAACACGTATAACTCGAAAATGACACGAATAGACCCGTTTAATTCATATTTTATAGAGAATATATTAGATGATTTATATATCTTGATAGACATTCTATGAAATTTATGGAGAATTAGATGATAAATTATTAATATCTCACAAGAGGTTGAAATTAATAAAATTTTAAGTTAACGTAAGGCTATGAGTGGTATGATTGGTTAAGAGAGAAGAAAATGTTGATTTTATGTTTTACTTAATGGGTTATGCGGGTCAACCCGAACACGACAAGATAATAAACAGGTCGGGTTAGTGTTTGATCATCTGACACGATTAGTTAAATGGGTCGGGTTAGGATTGACTAATAGTTAACACGAACCCGACATGACACGACCCGAACACGACACGATGCACACGAATTGCCACCCCTAATTTAGCCCATGTGGTCCCTTATAAAAAAAAACTCAGGATGAGACGGTCCACAAATTGGAAAGCCTGAATATGACGAGTTATGACTTTTAAATCAAAAGTTGTACCATAAATGCATACCCCGAGGGCATTCAACTCGTATCTTTGTATCCCACCAATAGATTATGTACTTTTAAGACTTAAAATGATGTTAGCTATGGTCATAGGACATTCAACCTTATATATGTAGATATAGTCCATATATTTTATTAAATTGGCTTCATTTGTTCAAAATATTGCATATCATGTTGGCATTTTCTATTTGTTCACCTAAATTTCTACTATTGCAATCGATCTCACTCAAGGTGTCACCTCACATATTTAATTCACTTGCCTATTGATTGATGGTTATTGTGAAATTTAATTTACAACACCCGTAAATTTTTTAACATATATCATTTAATCACAATCAACAACAACAACTTCTAATGGATTTTGAACAATGATTACATATTGGAGGCGAGTGGATAAGAGAACTCATATTCCATCAATTTACAAACACGGTAGCATTATATAATGAGTTGTCATAAAATTCAACATGGGAGCTCTTTGCATATTCAAAATTCAAATATATAAAGTAAAAACGATTTGACATCATTTTAGACTACGCAGAATTGATCAACGAACACGTTAATACCCATTAAAAAGAATATTTAAGGAAATCAAATTGTTGGCAAATAATTAAATTTATATCTAAATTACGTTAAATTGTCTCCTTCCACCAATATATCTTTCTCGGTATCTCTCTCCCTCAAATTCCAGTGAGAAAAACCGCCACCACTGGAGATTTTAAATATTGCTTATTATAATTATTAGTGACACTACAACACATAGCCATTAAAGTTAATACACTCGAAATACCATTGGCCCAGTTATGTACGTTTAAATTTTTATGGTGGAATGTGAATGCTAGGAAAGTGTTTGGCCTAATTAGGAATCTAAATTTCATTCTATGTTTGGCTAAGCAATGTAATCTTATAATAATTAAAATCTACTGTTTAGTTTAAGAAGAGAAACTGAATATACATTAATTACACAAAATACCCCTTAACAATATTATTTGTATCATGACAACAGATTTATCAATTTTTTATTTGTACAGAAGTACAACCATGGTGCTCCAATAATAAGTTTATTACTCCAAAAAATTTAATGATTTATTTTGATTCAACAAAAGACGTTGCGTTTATGGTAAGGGAAAAAAAGAGGTTTAGATGAAGTGCATCTCGGTTCACTAATGTGATCCAGGAGGTGGCATTGCAGTATTAAATGACGTGGCATACTATCAGTTCAAAGTGACTGATATTAAACTGACCTTGTTGCAGGTTAACCAGTTCAAAGTTTGTTAGATAGTTATATGTTTGTTGTAGGTCGGTCGGTTAGATGAGCCGTTGTTAATAGTTCAAAGTCGGTTAGAGTGTATAAATAGTCTCTAAAAGGGATGCCCATAATAGTTGAAACCCTCCCAAAATTCCTCTCTAATTTCTCCCAAAATTCCATTATAATTGGAAAACTACCAACTTCCTCTCTAATGTTGCTCTGATCCAATTCCCTGCGTAACATTTATTTTTTTTGGCCTTGTATCAGAAAACGGGGTTTTGGTTTCGCTGGAAAGATTTTACGCGTGTATAACATCTTTATGGTGGATTGGTAAGTAACTTTAACTACTCAAATTTAAGGTTTTCTTTTTACAAAGATCATCTGATGGCCACTTGTTTTCTATCCTACTCGCAATAATTAATTACTATTTTTTTGTTTTATAGGTTGGAACTCATAATCAAGGGTATATTGTTTCTTATGGTGCAAAATGCATTATACTCGCATGTATAACATCTCTATAAAGATTTGTCTATGATATTTGGATAATTTTTAATAAATTTTAACATTTTTAGAGCTTTGATTGCATTATACTCGTTGTTTTTCTATCTGTTTGTATAATTCAATAGCCGAGTGTTATTTTAAGTTAAGGACTCCTACCTTAACAAGAACAACCCCCAATATTATATATGATCTTAAACATTGAAGCATTAAGAACACTGGGCTACCGACTTCTGCTTGCCACATTCCGCATGTCCTAAACTACGCATGTCCCATCCATGGCATCCGCAATCAAATGAATTCCAAATTCACCCCAGGATTATTCCAAATAAAACAAAAAGAAATAAAAATTACACAACCTAATCATATATATGTACATTAAAATTAAATACTGTCACACACACTGAACAATTGTAGGACAGGCTAGAAAGGTCTGGGCTCGGTTAGGAGACATGAGAATTGAGTTTAAGCTCTTTTACACGCATTTGTCATATTGGACTTGAAATAAGACTTTTAAATCCGCAAGAAAATCACGAAAAGTATAATAGAGATTCTTAGAATTCTCATTTCAAGAGTGGAGTAACGGATTTAAGGTTATTGACAATTCATGTTTTTTTATCGAGTTTTGGACCGACGCGATATGACAAAGTTTTTTTTAGATATGATCACGACACTACATGAGTATGTGTTTTTTTAACTAGAATATAACACAACAATGATTTTTTGAACACGAACACAACAATTTTTTTGTTTTTTACCTAACACCATTTCATAAATTTCATAATTACCTAAATTTTATGATCAATTGAACCGTAGGCACGATAACCCAATATAAACAAGGCATGATAGTACGATTCATAATTTTGATACGAACACGGTACGACACTACTTGGTGTAAAAAATATCCAACGCGAACACAATATTGAGTCAATTTTGAGTCAATGAATGTCGTGTTTTCATGTTATTTTTAAAATTGTTGCCCTAATTGCAGGCATTGATTACTAGGAATAGAAGCTAGAACACATTGTCATCGCATTATTTTGCAGATAAAAATTGGACAATTAATTTATGTATATAAACCTAAAATCATGATTGAATCAAAATATGTATGTATAATTGATTATACGTAGAGAAAATAAAAACTTAGCTTTTGATGGAGAACAATGTTTGTAACACTTTTCCACAGACGGCGCCAATCTGTTAAAGACAGAAAATGGCCACTGCCATTTTAGTGGCGTCAACAGCAGATAAATGATGAGGATGAGATTGAAGATGAAGATAAACATTCACATCAAACATATAAGAGACAAAGGTTTTTAAAGTGGTTCGGCTATGAATAAAGCCTACGTCCACTGTTATTTTATTCCCAGGGGTTTACAATAGCACAATATGGTGTAGAGAGAGAGAGGATGTGTAACTTGTGTATGGTGTTTCTTAGATTTCTCCCACCGTCCCCCTCCCTTTTGGCTAAGGGAATACATGTATTTATAGTGATGGGAGATAAAGAGATTCATTGTATGTAGACATTTATGTCTACATTCAATGAATCTAATTGTTGGCCTTCTATGATGGTTGATCTTCCTTGAATTACTTGGTATGCTATATTTTGTCATCTATTAATACAGTAGAAATATACATAAGGCTCATTAAATGCGTTGTCATCTGCATTTAATGCACATTAAATGCATAGTTATCCTTTGATCTTCCTGGTTGGTATGCCGACCAACTCTCCTCGGGTGCCGACTATCTCTCCTCGGGTGCCGACCAACTCTCCTCGGGTACCGACCAACTCTCCTCGGGTGTCGAATATTACCATGTAGGATGGCATGTGTTCTTTTTTGATTGGTCCTCGTAGATGGAGAATTTTTGCGTCAACAGAAGCCCCCAATGCTCCATACTCGATGGTTTACTGAAAGGATGGAGTATTTATTCTGCAGTGTTGCTCGGTGCTCGTGAAATTCTTGATCTACGTTCTTGATTTGTTCAACATAAAGTGCACTATCTCCTGGATGACATATGATGCAGGTTGATCGATGGTTGCTAATATCTCTTTTGAGGAACTCCGTTCGTCAAGTGAACATGTGCTATGTATCACCCCTAGGAATTTTGATGCAGCCATGCCATAGTATGTAGCTTGTATCTTGTCATAATCTTCAAGTATGTTGATTGGTTTGCTAGCCGACCAACTGCCTCCTGTGCCGAGCAACTGAGTGCTAACTTCACGTGCTTGATTCTTCTGATTTATGGTCCTCTAAATACCTTGTCGAGTAACATTCTAGCTTTTGAACCCAATTCTTCAATGTACCAAGATAGTGGTGGACTTCGAAACATTTTCATACAACTTCTTTTTCATTATTGGTTGGGATAGTAGTAGTAAAGATCTCAGTGCTATAGATGCTGAATCTGACTCCTGAATGTGCATAATAACTCCTGACTATGCCTCTTGAACTTCAATATGCCTCCTGAACTTCAATATGCCTCCTTAACTTCAATGTACCTCCGAACTTCAATATCAAAACTAATTCCTGAGCAAGAAAAACAACTCCTGAATAATGATTGGTCGGGGCCCCGACCGTGTGAGTTTGTGGAGTTGGATTTGATGCTCGACTGCATGATGTTATGAGAATGTGCCACCGAATGAACACCTATATCTATAATAGAAGCCCCCAAGTGTGGCATATGAACTTTGAATGAGATTTATCGACCAACCGGAGTTGGATTTTATCTACCAACCGGAGTTAGATTTTATCTACCAACCGCAGTTGGATTTTATTGACCAACTGGAGTTGGATTTGGTTCCCGACCAATCGGAGTTGGTGGTAATTGATAATAAATGCTAGAGACTTTCTCGGAGCTGACCAACAGATTGTTGGGAATAAGATATAATAAATACTGGAAACCTCCTCGGAGCTGACCAACAGATTGTTGGGAATAAGATATAATAAATGCTGGAGACCTCCTCGAAGCTGACCAACAGATTGCTGGGAATAAGATAATATAAATATGCATAGACATAAAGAATGATTTAGAATAATAATAAACTGTCTTGCTGATCTACCGAGGCAACATTGCATAATGCCGAATAAGAATTATATTTTCCAGAATATAAGAAAATGGCAGAGTACTTTGCCGGGCCTGAATATAGATAAGAATTACCCTGACCAACCATCTCTTGGGGGTGAAATATAATAAATGTTATAGTTCTTCCTCGGAGCTAAATATGATAATGAGTATCTCGCCGAGTTCCATGTTGAGATGATTATATAATATGAATCCCAAGGGATATATAGAATAATTTGTGCTTGAGCCGATATCTCCGAGCAATAATAAAATATATAATGCCTCACTGAGATAAAACTTCATAATGCCGAGTAATGATAATATTTTTCAGAACATAAGAATATTTTCGAGCATTCGTTGGCACTGAATCTTGTACCTGTAAAAATTAATAACTTGCCCTACCATATGTGTAGGCTGAATTGATTAGTTATCATGAGAATAATTTACTCATCCCATCAATATATGTTATGTATATGCTTGAGAAATAAACTATTAATTTCAAAAAATAAAATAATATATGTTGGCTGATATGTCGAGGCAAAATTGCCTGATGTGGAGCAATAATAGTTTCCAAAGGTTTAAGATTGTGGCCGAGCTTTCATCGGGATTGAATCTCGTCCCTATGAAATTTTAATAAGCTTCCCGAGCACCTGTCGAGACTAGAGAAAATAATTATTATCATGAGAATAATTATTCAGCCAAACAATATGTGATGTGTATCAGCATAAAATAATAAAAATTTCAAAATATGAAATAATATTTTGGTGCCACACGTGTATTTCGTGAGTAAATTTTGATAAAAATGCTAGGCATTTTAATTTTAAGTAAAAGATCAAATATAAACTGGTTCAGAAAATTTATTCTAAGGTAAAGCTTTGGGTTATATTTTATTTAGCTTTACAAAATTTATTTTATTAGAGAAGTGTGAATTAAGAAATAGTAGGGAGCTATGGTGATGATTTTGACTTTGTCAAAATTAATAATCTGGGCAACTAAATATCAATTTCGAAATATGAAATAATATGCCTTGTCCCAAATGTGTGTCATATGAGCAGATTTTTATCGAATAGATGCCATAAGTAAGGCATAATTATTTAATCTAATTTTTTTGCAAAATTAACTAAATTCCAAGAAATACTTAATATAAGTTGGTTTCCAAAATATTTATAAGTTGGTTTTCTAAAATTATTTTAGCATAGACATGTGAAATATAGGGTGTTTTTTTTTTTAAAAAAGCTTTTGACACCGAATGATGATTTTAATTAAGTCATAAAGGTTTGACACCCAGAAGCATCAAAGAAATTGAGTCCACTTTTTCTTCCTGGTTGTCGACCAACACATCTGAAACAAGGATCCTCCAAGATTTTATTTCTATTTCAGCCGATCAATGTTAATGGTCTAAGTGATACTCCTCTGCATTCGGTACTATAGTCCAGTGATTGCTGACCACCGTCGATGAGTTTTTCTTCTTTTCATAGGAGCTCCGACCAACAATAGACGGTCTGGGTCTATGACCGACCAATAATGATTGTGCCGACCAACAAATAGTAAGTCGGGGGGCCTTTAGTTTGTGAGGTATCTCCAAATTGTACAATTGTTGAATCGTCGACCAAGAAAAAATGGTCTTATGATGCTACCGACCAAGAAAATGGGTGTGCTGATAATTGACTTTGCCGACCAGCTCCATATAAAGCCGACCAACAAATAGTAGGTCGGGAAGCTTTTCAACCTATGAAACCTGTATTCGATCAACAATGAGTTTCGCTGACCTACAAGGCTGATTCCCAGAAATTTTATCGATGTTTTCTTTTTGACCGCCGACCATCCGAAGATATTGGACATCGATCAGCATAATCCTCATCAGCTCGAAGAACTGATCAATAATTAATGGTCTCCAACCTGTCTTCGACCAACAGAGGTACTGTCGACCAACATTATATGGTGCCGACCAAGAATAAGGTTGCTGACCAGTGTTATAGATGACGTCGACCAACTAACGATGTACTACATCGATCAATTCGTCGATCTATAATATGTTCTATCGACCATCTATAACTAACCTGCCACTGACCAGCATTAGTGATACCTTCCGCCGACCAACTTGTACTAATATCAGGTAAATAAAACTCCAGTAGTTTGAACATATTGGTTCCAAGAATTAAATCCCTTTTTCTTGAAGAAATTTTCAGAGGACTTATGATAAAGACGGCTGGTCGCCGATCATGGTTATATCCGGTACTGGGTTCAGAGTGGATCACCAGCTCTGTCTCTGTGATCCGTCATATAAATAAGGCCTGGTGTTGCTACTGTAATCGGATAGAGAGAGAGAATTTGGAATCTCATATGATTTTAAGAAGTCAAAAGGTTTCAACAGTATATTTATACAGTTTTTAATATAGAAAATTTGGGGATAGACGACCCCATTTTGTTTTCAACCGTGGTTATTCTATGAATGATATCCCCAAGAGAGAGACGATTATATTTCCTCCTTTTTACAGAGATAAAGTGACGGTAAACCATTGTATCAAATTATTATAGATTTCATCTTTAACGAAAATTATTAAAAATTGGCATCGTACATATTGATAAATGGACAAAACAAAATTATGTATACATTTTATCACATCAATAAAATGATGTGTTAACATCTTAGGCATCAAATCTCTTGGCAAACATATAAAATATAGGAATCAACATATTTGATATAATCTATTAAAAAATCATATTTGTCCTACTTTCAAGGATTCATACAAAACTTATAATCATGATCTGCAATATTTGCAGATAAAAATTGGACAATTAATTTATGTATATAAACCTAAAATCATGATTGAATCAAAATATCTATGTATAATTGATTATACGTAGAGAAAATAAAAACTTAGCTTTTGATGGAGAACAATGCTTGTAACACTTTCCCACAGACGACGCCAATCTGTTGAAGACAGAAAATGGCCACTGCCATTTTAGTGGCGTCAACAGCAGATAAATGATGAGGATGAGATTGAAGATGAAGATAAACATTCACATCAAACATATAAGAGACAAAGATTTTTAAAGTGGTTCAGCTACGAATAAAGCATACGTCCACTGTTATTTTATTCCCAGGGGTTTACAATAGCACAATATGGTGTAGAGAGAGAGGATGTGTATCTTGTGTATGGTGTTTTTTAGTTTTCTCCCACCGTTCCCCTCCCTTTTGGCTAAGGGAATACATCTATTTATAGTGATGGGAGATAAAAAGATTCATTGTATGTAGACATTTATGTCTACATTCAATGAATATAATTGTTGCCCTTCTATGATGGTTGATCTTACTTGAATTACTTGGTATGCTATGTGTTTTCATCTATTAATACAGTAGAAATATACATTAAGGCTCATTAAATGCATTGTCATCTGCATTTAATGCATATTAAATGAATAGTTATCTTTTGATCTTCCTGGTTGGTATGCCGACCAACTCTCCTCGGGTGCCGACTATCTCTCCTCGGGTGCCGACCAACTCTCCTCGGGTGTCGACTAACTCTCCTCGGGTACCGACCAACTCTCCTCGGGTGCCGAATATTGCCATGTAGGATGACATGTGTCCTTTTCTGATTGGTCATCGTAGATGGAGAATTTTTGCGTCAACAATCATGTTCAAACTTTGAGTTTTAAAAATACATCTACCATATATTGACATTCTTGGAAAAAAAATATAATTGACGATAATTTTTATTTTTATTTTAAGAAAGATGTGTGTTCATATATTATTTTTTTAAAATTAATATTATAAAATTGATATATTGTCTTAGACAACTAAGAACATAACTAATAACATTGTGTAGAAAATTAATAATGACACAAAGGTATATTTAGACTAAATATTTATAAGAATGAAATCAATCAAATCATATGTAATTAATTAATCAGGAAATTCAATCAAAAGGAACATAATCAATTTTTTGAAACAAATGACTAACAAAATATGTATTATCTGAAATTCAAAAAAGGTAAACATAATAAAAGATAAGCAAAACCTCAATCTTCTACCGAGCTAACAATCCAAAAAATTCATTCACCAATTTGTGAGAAAGGTCATGGAGTGTTATGATGAGGTAGTGAAATTATTTTGTAGTGAAATTATTATTGTCAAAATCCTATGTCCGTATTAGTTATTGTTAAAATAAATATTACGTAAACAATTTTAGATTTTACCGAGGGCTATTTAACAAAAATCAATGGTTTTATTTTTATTTAATTTCTAATCAAATGTTTTCAAAATTAATTTTAATCTTGACAATGACATTTGATCAATGATAGTGACATTAGCAATGTGTCGATTCATGTCACTATATGTGTTAATGCATTGTTCCAGACTATTTTTTTTAATAAATCTCTTATGGAAGCTTTTAAGAAAAGAGAGAGGAGAGGAAGAGTTAACTTGAAAGGAGAGAAGATGAAAAGCTAATGGAAAATAATTATAGAAAGATGAAAAGATAAAAGAGAGGACACAAAGTGGTTGGAGGTTTAAGTTGTTAAAATATTCAATGAAATAAATTTTGTTAACACGTGGCATAAAATGCTCAAGAGACTCCATTTTTATATTATTATATTAGATTAGATATATTAGATTAGATGGGTTTTGTCTTTAATGATCTTTTATATTTTTAAAATGTCTTACAAAGCATTATTTAGTGTATGATGTGTCCGGCTTTAAAATAAGTAATATTTATTGTTTTATATGCTCCCTCTCGAACTTCTTAGAAACTTATGATCTTACTTTGTATCGTAGCCTCTTTTAACCATAATACATGGTCTCTAATTCCTATTGACACTCTTCATTTCCCTCTCCTATTTTTAATTTAAATACTATTCAACCCTCTTTCTCCACAAAATGCCACCCTTCCCTCTCTATTATATACATCCAACTATATCTCTTTAATTAATAATCAAGGTTTTCAAACCTCTCTTATTCCTAACGACCACATCACATCTGGAGAACCAAAAGAAGAAAAAAAACACGTTGATGTTCCTTTCCCCTCCGATAGTTGCTCAATCAATATCTAGGATGGGGAATTTTCTGCCTCTGCGATATGGAACGGACACGACTACACAATGCAGGAGGTGAATTTTGACCTCATAGCGAAAATACGATCGGTCAGTATTTTGTTTATGTGTGTTTTTTTGATGGTTGCCTGTGTTTTTTAGGTAGTATTGGATCAAGGGTGATAATGGTGTTTAGGATTGTTATATGTTTTAAGCATAAATATAGGTAATGGTGAAATTTTAGTAAAGTTTTTAGTATTTGTTGTTGACGGGTTTCATGGGTGTGATATGTAATTGGTTGGTATTTGTTTTGGGGAGTAAAAAAACATGTTCTGCAGTAAGTATACGTTGTTATATACATATTTATACTAAAGTTTATGATATTATTTTTAGTTTTCGGGTCTTTAGTTCTGAGTGACCTTTTGGTACTCAAAGCTTCTAATTGTGTTCATGAAATAATTGTGTGAAACATAAGAATTTAGCATAAAGGTGATACTTGGAGTGTATGGGAATCCCAATCTCATGTTTTGTAATTAGAATTTGAAATTTTTTAGTAAAATCGTGAATTAGAAATTTTCCAAGTCAATGATATGGAATTGGTTCATCTCCATAAATAGAAGATTGTTAAAATGGATATGATGTAATGGAGTGTCATTTTTTTAATCTGTTTCATGACAAAAATCATTTAAACATGAATATGACATGATATGCATTTTTTTAACCAAACACGAATACAACCCATTTAAAGCACAAATATGAAACAATTAAACTTACGAGGTGGGAGTAAACAGAGACATGATTTGGGGTGAGAAAAGGAACAATCCTATACTATTCTTCCAATAAATTTCTATGTTTGTCCTAGTTATTTAATTTACACTAAAATTTTATTTGTTATTGTTCAGGTTTTGCACATGAACAAATAGAAAACAATGTAAACAATTTAACATGCGAAGTGACTGTCACAATAGTCTAGCCTGCGCATCGCGCGGTTTACACCTAATATATATTATAAAACACTCTACATGAGATTTTATATCTACTAACTCAACCACTTGGCACACCTCATTTATGAGAATTGTACTTACTTTACTCTATCACCTTAAATGATACCTGACTATTCATACGTCCATGTATATTAAATTTACATAGATGATCCCTTCACCTCCTTTTAAGTAAAAAGAAATGCTGAAAACCCAAACGTTCCAAAGTGTTGTTTCTTTCAGATTTAAAATTTTGAGCCTTTTTACATTTCAAGATATGATGTATTTTTACCATCCGCTTATGTATGTATGTATGTATGTATGTATGTATGTATATATGTATGTATGTATGTATGTATGTATGTATGTATGTATGTATGTATGTATGTATGTATGTATGTATGTATGTATGTATGTATGTATATGTGTGTGTGTGTACACACACAGACAGACACTATACACACACACACACACACACACACACACAATCACATAAGAAAGTATACCCATGGGATAACATGGATTGAAAAAGTTTATATATATATTGATGATTGGATGAGGAAATTTCTTTGGACATCTAGGATTGTAGATTGTATTGGAAAAGAAAGAGAAGCCATTGGATGATTGAAGTGTTGGAATCTTGAGGGAGATAGGTATGGGGTGGTGTGCGGTGGAGAGAGATCTAGGGTTGGGAGTCAAACTATTGGATCTGTAGATGATTTTAGAGTCTTGGAGTTGAACGAGGGCTCCGGGTTTTACGTAACGAAGAAGAGATTATTTTTGTTGGTAGATTAAAATCGAAATTGGCAGTTCATAAGTATATATTAAGTTTATGACTTTTAGGTTTTCGACAAGGAATAAATATATACAAAACGGGGGTTCTGTGGAGTCATCTTGCTCATTTCCTCTTTGCAAAACAAATTCACTGTGAATAAGTTCGCCTCGGAGCTTAGCTTAAATATAAAGATTGATGTTTGGTTTTGTTGGTTTATCAATTGGGTGTTACATATTTTATCTTCTTTTCATATTTTATTTTATCTTCTTTTGATCAATGTAATTGTTTTTATAATGGTTGAAAGAATAGTTTATGGAATTATATGTGTGTTTGGAGGTGATTTCATAGAATAAATGAAAAAAAAAGTATGAGTAGATATAATGGGTATGGTGGGTGGTTTGTAAGGAGAATGGATTTCACTTAATGTAAAGGGTTTGAAATGGTAGTAGATTAGTTTTGTAGGAACATGGGTCTTAGATATATAGATATAAAATTATTTCATTAAGCTTTTGCATTTAAAAATATGATTGCTTGTGTAGTATGTTGTAATCACATTAGAGCATCATTCACAACTTTTATTTTGGAATGAAAATGGCACATCATATTTATATCATTTTTGTAGATTGTTACATCCAATCTGTTTACTAAAATATTACAAAGAAGAACACCCCAAGTTTTTTCAACCAGCTAGCTTTGTTGAATACTTGAATTTGTATGGCTTTTTTGTACTTCCAAATCTAGAAAGGCAATCAAAATAAGCCTAATATAATGTGATTATTTCCCTCCTCTAGTTTTTTGTATTTTCCTATAATAGTTTCAAAACATAAATTTGATTGTGTTTTAAATACTTTTGCAATCATATTTTTTCAATTTCTCTTTCAGATACCGTATGAGTAAAAAGTATATTTAAGATTGGTAAAAGTTTAAATTTCTATTCCTAAATAAATTTGAACAAATTTTATTTTAAGATAATATTGCATATGTTTTGCTCCATATGTACATATATCCATACATATTTTTTCAACACATTTTCATACTTACTGCATTATAAAAATATAATACCTTGATTGTCATGAGATCAACTTGAGTATATTATTGTAATGGTTTTTCAAAGCGGCATTTTTGGGGGGAATTACAATATTTTATATTGATGCAAATATGTTATTTCTCACTATCCATTACTAAACAATGCATGAAATTAAATGAAAAAAATTAAATAATTTAGCATGTAAAATAACTATGACAATAAGTTCGCACGCGCATCCCACGGATTTACACCTAGTTTGATATAATAATGGTTTAACCTTGGAAATTGTTATTTATCTAAATGCTTCATTTGTGAGATTATTGTTATTTTTTTAATAAAAGTCATTTTTTCTGATTCCTTAATTAATTTGAGTTCAGATTCAAATTGACGCTAATACTTTATGTTTTTACACGTTGTAATATGTAACTAATCTTGAAAATATCAAAACAGTTTTAGGAAATCTAGCAATTAAGAAAGATCATCAATCATTGAAATATAAACATGCAATGTTGATATGTTAAAATTATAATAACATTTTGAAATTAAAATGCAACTCACAAAGCTTAGTATTTAGCTAGGGCATATTTATTTTGTCCACATATCTAATTTGGTTGTGTTATTCCTCAAGTAGACTGTTCTAGTGCCATATAGATTATTATGATTTATTAATATACATATTGTTTGATAAACAAGTGATATATTAAAAACCAAACCGCTAACGAAGTGATACCCGTATAGGGAAATATATAACACATATAAAGTGAAACCTCCCTTGAAAAGTCTCGACCAAAAGCAATACAACCTCGGCTACCTATATCAATGAAAATCATCCACAAACTCTAAGAAATTAGGGGGAGGTGCGACATGTCGTTTCTTATGCCAACTTTGTAGGGTACTAAAAAATATGTAGGGAATCATATCTGGTGTCGTCTCAATCCCATTAAAGCATCTGGAGTTTCTCTCTTGTCAGATGGTCCAAGAGATATAATGAGGGACCAAATGCCAAATCTTATAGTCCCCATTCCACCCCTCAAGTAGGTGCCATATCCCTAATGACGCTCACTCTGTTATTGACATAATCCACGAAATCAAATCGAGTGAAAAGAACACATCCTACTAATCTCTCTTATTACCCTGCAATGCAAAAGTAAATGATTGGTCATCTTCTCCGCCTCCTTGCATAGCCAACACCGACTAGACAAAAAAAGTCTTATATTCTGCAATCCTCAATCATCTATATAGCCTGTCCAACTACAGTACAAACAAAAAATATCACTTTGGGAGGGTGTTGCATTCTATATTTGCTTCCTTGGGAAGAGAGATCTCTAGTTACCCTTTCCGCTCAGAGTATAATGATACCCACTAATAGTGAAAATCCCTTTCCCTCCCACTAATAATATTACTTCATCCGCATCCCATGTTGGTCGAGGGGCCGATCCCACCAAGTCATAAAATGCATCGGACTCTTGGAGATCCCAATACCATAACTGCCTATAAAATATAGGATTAGAGAAACTCCAAGGGTTTATTGAAAAAGCGTATAGATTGAACTACAAAAAAAATTACACGTACATGAATGTAACACCCCGTAATTCTGCTTAATTTTAAATTACGTAAGTAGAGTCATTTAATGAGATTAAATACGCTTTAATTAAATTACGTGAGTAGAGTAATTTAATGTGATTAAATATGTTTGATTTAAATTACGTGAGTAGAGTAATTTAAATAGATATTATGTTAATAAAGATGAAAATAAATTTTCAATGTTAATATGTACGGTCTAGTGACTATACGGACGTACCGGATGTAGCTTGACAAAATTTAAGGATGAGAGTAGAAAAATATTTACGAGACTCAAATGATAATTTAGAGTCCACGGTTGATTTCGAAAGGGCCGAATTAGTCAAAATAGTGTACCCGAGGGTACTAGTTGAGTGCCGGGTCATTTTCGAGCTAAACCGGGACCATTCGGGGGCATTTTGGTCTCTTTACAATTAGGGGAAAGAAGACCTACGAATTTTTGTAATCCTAAATCTGATTATAAGAGGGGTGGCTAGGGTTAGACAATTAGAGTTACACCATAGCCATTAGAGAGAGAGAGAGGCAAATTCCTTAGGCAAGAAGGAAGGAGGGATCATCTTAGGAAGATTTCACCATAAGATTATTGGGAAGAAGGATTGAGGCACCAACATCATCAATCATCATCAACAACCACGAATTCAGATCCTACAGACCTTAAGTCAAGTGGTTATTTGCAAAATAATTGAGTTATAATACCCATGTTTAAGCTTGAGGAAGGACATGATTTTTATGATATTCTTGGGAACAAACAGTTGATAAAAATCCATGATTGATTAGGATTTGCATGTAGGACATTTTTGAATTACCAAGTATGTTTATATCATAGAAAACTTGATGAGAAATTCGTATGAAAATCTGGAATTTTGATGAAAAATATAAAGAATGCAGTTTTAGGGTTCTTGAATATTATAGAGATTTTCAGTGAATTTAGCTAAGATTTATAATGATTTTGATGTTTTAAATCGTTAGTAATCATCCCAGGACATGTAGGAATGATTAGAAATTGTTGGTTGTGAATTTGATGGCCTATCATGAAAGTTAGAGATGTAAAAATGGTGAAACCCGTAGGAAGAAGATGAACTGGGTCTGTTACTGCTTGATCGATCGATCTACCCTGGAGTATCGATCGATCGAAGCAGTCGATCGATCGATCATCTTCCTTCGATCGATCGACCCTGTCTGAACTATAGAGAATTCGTGTATAAATTTCTTTAATTGCCGTTACTTAATGGGAACCTTAGAAATGATATTTTTCCTATAAGGAGACTTGAAAATTACCAGTATGTGTACCATAGGGTTCCTCCACTTATGATTGAGTAGTAATGTTGGAGAAATGGAATGACTAAAGAACGATTGACTTCGCCGTGAGTTGAGATGGTTAATTTAATTTCGGTTAGAGTGAGACTTAATTCCGGAAAGAAAATACCAGTAGGTTAAAATTTACTTAATTACTGAATTAAGGGAGGGGTAACTAGGGCCCTTAGAGTTACGCGAATACTCGAATAAATACAATAGTGAGTTATATTGTAATTAATAAGTACGGAGAATATAAGATAAATATATTACGTACGGGTATGATTTATTCGGTCGGGTGCGTACCTACTGAATTTATATAAATGATATTGTGTGAAGAGAACACTACCTAAATTAATTATGTTAGGGTCGATGTGACATTCCGAACTAACATAAAGTTATATTAAATTTGGGGTCGATGTTAAATGCCGAACCAAACTTTGGACTGGTGTCGCGATGAAAGAGTCCCGAATCAGAATATGTGTATATATTTATATTTGTATATAGTTGGGGTCGATGAACCATTCCGAACCAACTTTCACTTGGAGTCGATGAATTATTCCGAGCCAAGGGTCCTTTGTGTGTAATAAGGATATATTAGTGGTAACTAATATTATATACATTATTGTGAGATAAAATGTTATATGTGCTTAATCTACAAATTGAGAATAGTAGACAATGTTATGATAGGTAAATGTCCTGGTAATAATTTATAGCATATTGTAATTATTACAAGAATAAGGTAGCGAACGGTAAATGAGTTAACTACAGTTATGGGTAGTATAACTAGTTAGACTAAGTCTCCTCGATAGTTACATACTATGAAAGAGAGGTGAGGAGGTTCAAGGGAGTGTGCGAAACCTTAATATGTGTAATCAATAACTTAATTGTGATAACCTCTTGCAAAATATTTTCAAATGTTTTGAGTACTAACTCTTGCTATGTAAAATTTTAAAAACCTTTTAGGTGCCCAGCCACAAGGACACCCAGCTTGATTTCATGTCAGAGATTTGGGAGCTACAGCCAGTGTGGAGGTTGCAGGGATTGTTTAGACGCTTCTTTCTTTTCAGATCTAGTGCAGGATCTCAGTTTTATTATTCTTTGTTGGAACATGTCGTTCCACCTTTTCTATTACAGTTTATTCTAGTTATGGATTTGTAGTTGTCTTTTTGGGCCGTGGTTTACGGCAAGACTTTAACTGCTTTCAGATTTCTTTTACATGTTGCGTATTCATATCTAGTTTTGGGAATGTATGGTTTGGATTATCGGTTATTTAAGAAAGTTAAAATTTGGCACCCGTTTTAATTTCACTTAGGTGGTATGTAATTTTTTAAAGCGTTCGACAGTGATGCTAAGAATGAACCATTAAAGAAACCTGTTTATATTAAAATAAGGCTTGATCACCCAAGGTTTAATTAGGCGGGGTGTCACAGATGGTATCAGAGCATCAGGTTCTAGTGTCCATAGGATCTGTACGACTTACTACGATTCAGCGTTACGTTTGTTTGTATTAGAGCCCTACTATAAGGATTGTTGACTAAATTTCCACTGTTGCGATATCGTACTTCTGCTCTTAAATTTTGTATAAACTGTGTACTTATACAATTTGAATCTTATTTCAGATGCCGCCAAGGAGAATGAGAGCAGAGAGGGCTGAAGCTAGAGAGGAGGTGAGGGAGGCTCATCAGGAGCCACAGGTACCGATACCACCACCCCCACCAGAGCTAATCTCCACTACTCAGGTCGCAGTGATAGTGGCTCAGGCAGTTGAGACAATGATGAGGGCAATGGCAGCCCACTTCCCTCAGCCCCAAGTGCCACCCCCTGTGGCACCGGTAGTGCAAGTTCCGGCAGGACCATCTACTTGGCAACGAGTCAGGGAGACGTTTCAGAAGGGGCACCCACCCGAGTTTCAGGGCAGTACTAATGTAGTGGAAGCGTGCAACTGGAAGAAGAATATCCAGCGCCACTTGCGCATGCTAGAATGCACCGGAGTGCAGGAACAGATGCTAGCCACTTTCCGTCTGTCAGGAGCGGCCCTACAGTGGTGGGAGTCGGTTACCACCATCGAGGAGAGAGATACCTTGACTATTTCTGAGTTTTGGGTGCGATTTGACCGCAAGTATTTCCCTCCAGCAGTAGAGTCGGAGATGAGAAAGAAGTTCAGCGAAGTGGTCCAGGGTGATCGCTCGGTTGCAGACTACGAGGAGGAGTTTACCCGCTTGGCCAATTTTGTGCCAAACGAGTTGAGCAATGAGGAGAGGAAGAAGTCCAAATTTATGGAGGGCCTAACCTGGAGAATCAGACAGCACTTAATTGGTAATCCGGCATTGGTAACCTACACAGATGTCGTCAATGCCGCTCTACTACACTGTCAGGATCACCGTTTTCATACTAAGGGAAGTAAGAGGGGTGAACCTAGCCAACCGGGCAAGGTAGATGGAGGTAGTGGCAGCAGCACAACACAGCAGCAGGCAGCAGGTCAGTTGTGACATGATTCCAGACAGGGGAACCCTGCCAAGAAGTTTAAGCACGGGAAGTATCGCTTCGACCGACAGGGCCAGCAAGTTCCTCAGCAACCAGTCCCTCAGGGTCGACAGGGCCAGGGTCATCAAAATGGGGGACAACAAGGCCAAGGGTGATAGGGCCAACGTCAAGGCCAACAGGGTCAAGGGCAAAGACAGTTCCAGGGACAGTGCTTCACTTGTGGTCAGCAGGGTCACAAGAGCAGAAATTGTCCACAGCAAGACCGGGCACAACAGCAGGGTGCCCAACAGGGGCAACATGCACCATTAGCCCCAGCAGCAGTACATGCCCCACAGCCAGGACAGATGCAGTACGGGCGTGTGTTCAACATTCGTGACATTCCATTTCAGCCGGCACCGCCAGCACCGCCGGCAGTTGCGGGTATGTTTCCTATTCATGGGCTTGAGGGGAATATTTTGTTTGACACAGGGGCAACGCATTCATTTATTTCCACTAGATTTGCACGGGCAACCGGCCTATTAGCGACAGCAGACACTCATCTTATGTGTGTGGAGTCACCGATGGGTAGTGGGTCCCTCATACACTCGATTTGTAAGGGTGTGGACATTATGGTCGGGAGATTGAGTCTAGCGGCGGACCTTCTAGTGCTGGATATGGAGGGATATGACGTCATCCTAGGCATGGATTGGTTGGCACATAATAGGGCAATGGTAGATTGTTATGAGAGGACCATCGTGTTCTCTATCCCGGGGCAGGAGATGTTCCTTGTGGCTATGCCACTTCCCGAGGGAGGATCGCGAACTCACTTATATTATATTGAGGAGGAGACCTCACATGGGGTGGTCGTTTCTCTGGACTCAATCCCAGTTGTGAGGGATTTTGAAGATGCCTTTCAGGAGATACCAGGGTTACCACCTAGCAGAGAGATAGAGTTCGTAATTGATCTAACACCGGGGACGAGACCGATTGACAAAGCACCATATCACATGGCTCCTTCAGAAATGCGGGAACTGAGAGAGCAAATCCAGCAACTGTTAGGACAGGGTTTTATTCGACGGAGTACATCGCCATGGGGTGATCCAGTACTGTTTGTGAAGAAAAGGGATGGTTCACTTCGTCTGTGTGTAGATTACAGAGAGCTGAACAAAGTAACGATACGTAATAAGTATCCATTACCGAGGATTGATGACTTGTTTGATCAATTGAGAGGGGCTGCATACTTCTCAAAGATCGATTTGAGATCGGGTTACCACCAATTGCGCATTCGTAAAGAGGATGTACCTAAGACCGCTTTCCTGTCGCGGTACGGGTCATATGAGTTCAGAGTGATGCCTTTTGGGCTAACTAATGCACCGGCGGTATTCATGGATCTCATGAACAGGGTATTCAGGGAGTTTTTGGATCAGTTTGTGATTGTGTTCATAGACGACATTCTGATTTACTCCCGTACGGAGGAGGATCACGCAGAGCACTTGCGATTGGTCATATAGACATTGCGGAACCATCAGTTATACGCCAAATTTGAGAAGTGCGGATTTTGGCTCCGGGAGGTTCAGTTCCCAGGCTACGTCGTATCTAGCAGGGGCATTGCAGTTGACCCAAGTAAGGTATCGGCGGTGAGGGAGTGGGGACAACCCACGACACCGACAGAAATCCGCAGTTTCTTAGGTTTGGCTGGTTATTATCGTCGCTTCATCAAGGGATTCTCAAAAATTGCCGGACCGTTGACGAATCTAACTCGGAAGGGAATCCCCTTCGTATGGAGTGATAGTTGCCAGTTAGCTTTTGATGAATTGAAAGACAAGTTGACATCAGCCCCCGTTCTTACCTTGCCTAAGAGCGGAGTGGAATACCGAGTCTATACTGATGCGTCCTTACAAGGACTTGGGGGTGTGTTACAGCAGGAGGAGAAGGCTATAGCTTATGCGTCACGAAAGCTTAAGCCACATGAGAAGAACTACCCCACCCATGACCTCGAGTTGGCAGCGGTTGTTTTTGCTTTGAGGATTTGGAGACACTATCTTCTGGGCGAGCAGTTTACGCTGTTCATGGATCATAAGTCATTGCAATATCTATTCACTCCGAAGGACCTGAACATGAGGCAGAGAAGGTGGCTTGAATTCGTGAAGGACTACCAATTTGATATACAGTATCATCCTGGTAAGGCTAACATGGTGGCAGATGCGTTAAGCAGAAGACCTATCGGAGAGTTAGCTGAAGTTTGGAAGGAAAAGTGGAGTGAGCTCCGACACGAGGATGATATGGCAAGAGCATGTATGGCAGTTCTAGCTATCACTTTCGAGAGCATTATGCGGATATTGAGGGCACAAGCAGAAGACCCATTATGTCAGGATAAAGTACGGCAGTTACTGGCCAAGGGGGCAGAGTTCTACTCCATCAGTTCAGAGGGTGGACTACGTTTCAACGGTAGACTGGTAGTACCCGAAGATGATGATTTGAGGCAGACCATTATGACAGAGTCACACGGGTCAAAATTCTCAGTACATCCAGGTGGGGACAAAATGTATCAGGATATGCGATGAGTATATTGGTGGTCAGGTATGAAACGAGATATTGCAGAATTTGTCTCGAAGTGTGTTACATGCCAACTCATAAAAGTTGACCATCAGAGGCCTTCAGGAATGCTACAACCACTACATATTCCCGTGTGGAAGTGGGAGAGTATTTCTATGGATTTTATCACCGGGTTACCAACCTCGCAGAAGGGCCACGATTCCATTTGGGTGATAGTGGATCGTTTGACTAAAGTCGCACATTTCTTACCGGTTCGTACGGATTATGATACTATGCGGTACGCGCAGCTTTTTGTTTCAGAGATTGTTAACCTGCACGGAGTTCCTATTAATATCGTATCGGACCGAGATAAGATATTCGTGTCGCACTTTTGGCAGAGTTTTCAGGAGGCCATGGGCACCGAGTTACGGTTGAGTACGGCATATCACCCACAGACGGACGGCCAGACGGAGAGAGTAAACCAGATGCTAGAGGACATGCTGAGAATGTGTATTCTAGATTTTGGGGGAAATTGGGAACCATATCTTCCTTTGGTGGAGTTTGCGTATAACAACTCTTACCAATTCACTATTGGCATGGCTCCATTCGAGGTGCTTTACGGGAGACCTTGTCGTTCACCCGCTTGTTGGTTAGAAGTGGGGGATAACAGACTTTTAGGGCCTGAAATGATACAGGAGACTTCCTCCAAAATAGAGTTGATTCGAGGACGTATTCGAATAGCCCAGGATAGGCAGAAGAGTTATGCTGACGCCGGAAGGAGACATGTGGAATTAGATGTGGGAGACCAGGTATTGATTCGAGTATCTCCTATGAAAGGGGTTACGAGGTTTGCAAAAAGGGGAAGTTAGCGCCAAGATATGTAGGGCCGTTTCCTATCATTGAGAGAGTGGGACCGGTAGCTTACCGATTGGGACTCCCTGAACATCTTCAGCGAATACACGATGTGTTCCATGTAGCGTCGCTAAAGAAATACAAGAGGAGCGAGAGAGCCTTCTGGCACATTCCACTGGAGGAGATCGATTTGCAGCCAGATATCTCGTATGAAGAAAGACCCGTGACTATCCTGGATTATAGTGAGCGCAAACTAAGATCCAAGGTGGTACCCTTAGTGCGAGTACAGTGGGGACATCACAATATGGATGAGTCCACTTGGGAACGGGAAGAGGATATGCGAGAACAATATCCAGAATTATTCATAGCAGGTATTTTTCCTAATTTTGAGGACGAAATTCCTTTTGTAAGGGGGGAAGTATGTAACACCCCGTAATTCTGCTTAATTTTAAATTACGTAAGTAGAGTCATTTAATGAGATTAAATACGCTTTAATTAAATTACGTGAGTAGAGTAATTTAATGTGATTAAATATGTTTGATTTAAATTACGTGAGTAGAGTAATTTAAATAGATATTATGTTAATGAAGATGAAAATAAATTTTCAATGTTAATATGTACGGTCTAGTGACTATACGGACGTACCGGATGTAGCTTGACAAAATTTAAGGATGAGAGTAGAAAAATATTTACGAGACTCAAATGATAATTTAGAGTCCACGGTTGATTCCGAAAGGGTCGAATTAGTCAAAATAGTGTACCCGGGGGTACTAGTTGAGTGCCGGGTCATTTTCGGGCTAAACCGGGACCATTCGGGGGCATTTTGGTCTCTTTACAATTAGGGGAAAGAAGACCTACGAATTTTTGTAACCCTAAATCTGATTATAAGAGGGGTGGCTAGGGTTAAACAATTAGAGTTACACCATAGCCATTAGAGAGAGAGAGAGAGAGAGGCAAATTCCTTAGGCAAGAAGGAAGGAGGGATCATCTTAGGAAGATTTCACCATAAGATTGTTGGGAAGAAGGATTGAGGCACCAACATCATCAATCATCATCAACAACCACGAATTCAGACCCTACAGACCTTAAGGCAAGTGGTTATTTGCAAAATAATTGAGTTATAATACCCATGTTTAAGCTTGAGGAAGGACATGATTTTAATGATATTCTTGGGAACAAACAGTTGATAAAAATCCATAATTGATTAGGATTTGCATGTAGGACGTTTTTGAATTACCAAGTATGTTTATGTCATAGAAAACTTGATGAGAAATTCGTATGAAAATCTGGAATTTTGATGAAAAATATAAAGAATGCAGTTTTAGGGTTCTTGAATATTATAGAGATTTTCAGTGAATTTAGCTAAGATTTATAATGATTTTGATGTTTTAAATCGTTAGTAATCATCCCAGGACATGTAGGAATGATTAGAAATTATTGGTTGTGAATTTGATGGCCTATCATGAAAGTTAGAGATGTAAAAATGGTGAAACCCGTAGGAAGAAGATGAACTGGGTCTGTCACTGCTTGATCGATCGATCTACCCTGGAGTATCGATCGATCGAAGCAGTCGATCGATCGATCATCTTCCTTCGATCGATCGACCCTGTCTGAACTATAGAGAATTCGTGTATAAATTTCTTTAATTGCCGTTACTTAATGGGAACCTTAGAAATGATATTTTTCCTATAAGGAGACTTGAAAATTACCAGTATGTGTACCATAGGGTTCCTCCACTTATGATTGAGTAGTAATGTTGGAGAAATGGAATGACTAAAGAACGATTGACTTCGCCGTGAGTTGAGATGGTTAATTTAATTTCGGTTAGAGTGAGACTTAATTCCGGAAAGAAAATACCAGTAGGTTAAAATTTACTTAACTACTGAATTAAGGGAGGGGTAACTAGGGCCCTTAGAGTTACGCGAATACTCGAATAAATACAATAGTGAGTTATATTGTAATTAATAAGTACGGAGAATATAAGATAAATATATTACGTACGGGTATGATTTATTCGGTCGGGTGCGTACCTACTGAATTTATATAAATGATATTGTGTGAAGAGAACACTACCTAAATTAATTATGTTAGGGTCGATGTGACATTCCGAACTAACATAAAGTTATATTAAATTTGGGGTCGATGTTAAATGCCGAACCAAACTTTGGACTGGTGTCGCGATGAAAGAGTCCCGAACCAGAATATGTGTATATATTTATATTTGTATATAGTTGGGGTCGATGAACCATTCCGAACCAACTTTCACTTGGAGTCGATGAATTATTCCGAGCCAAGGGTCCTTTGTGTGTAATAAGGATATATTAGTGGTAACTAATATTATATACATTATTGTGAGATAAAATGTTATATGTGCTTAATCTACAAATTGAGAATAGTAGACAATGTTATGATAGGTAAATGTCCTGGTAATAATTTATAGCATATTGTAATTATTACAAGAATAAGGTAGCGAACGGTAAATGAGTTAACTACAGTTATGGGTAGTATAACTAGTTAGACTAAGTCTCCTCGATAGTTACATACTATGAAAGAGAGGTGAGGAGGTTCAAGGGAGTGTGCGAAACCTTAATATGTGTAATCAATAACTTGATTGTGATAACCTCTTGCAAAATATTTTCAAATGTTTTGAGTACTAACTCTTGCTATGTAAAATTTTAAAAACCTTTTAGGTGCCCAGCCACAAGGACACCCAGCTTGATTTCATGTCAGAGATTTGGGAGCTGCAGCCAGTGTGGAGGTTGCAGGGATTGTTTAGACGCTTCTTTCTTTTCAGATCTAGTGAAGGATCTCAGTTTTATTATTCTTTGTTGGAACATGTCGTTCCACCTTTTCTATTACAGTTTATTCTAGTTATGGATTTGTAGTTGTCTTTTTGGGCCGTGGTTTACGGCAAGACTTTAACTGCTTTCAGATTTCTTTTACATGTTGCGTATTCATATCTAGTTTTGGGAATGTATGGTTTGGATTATCGGTTATTTAAGAAAGTTAAAATTTGGCACCCGTTTTAATTTCACTTAGGTGGTTAGTAATTTTTTAAAGCGTTCGACAGTGATGCTAAGAATGAACCATTAAAGAAACCTGTTTATATTAAAATAAGGCTTGATCACCCAAGGTTTAATTAGGCGGGGTGTCACAATGAAACCATACAAGGCGGACTTAGGATTTACCTTTCGAGATCTATTTGATTTGATCTCATCTTTGCACGAAGAGAATATGTGATGGCTCGATTAACCTCATAGTCTTCTACTGTAATCCTGATATGGACACTCACGAGTATAGAGTGGGATCCTATTTCGTGACCACCTTCTTGTCTCCTCTTTTTTCCCTGCTGCCTCTCTTTCTTACAAGTGCGAACTTGGGTCTTTTGAGTATCTAAGAGTGATGGCTAGGTTAAGAAATAATGCGACTTAGGTGAATATATATAGGCTATAGTAAGTAACCTAAGGAGAGATAAGGATGTAACTCCTAATGGTCCTGAGAAAACTTAATCCTTTCCGGATCCTAATCTCAGTCCCTTAATTTTAATTAATACCACTAAATAATTATAATTGCAACTCCACTCCTTAACTCAAAATTATATTTCGAGATCATCATTATTAATTACATAATTCAACCCACGTTAAGGTTACAGATTCCCGTTAATAAAATAAATTACTAATAATTTATTTGATTAACTTCTTTAAGTTCTTAAGCGATCCAACTTAACTTATTTGTAGTGTCTGATTAACATAATCCACCTACAGGGTTTGACACATATAGAACTTATAAGCATCTCAAGGGGGTATCACCAGTCTCTATACTGAGACGTAGATTCCATCCATAAAATACTTTCACCGTACATTAATCACCATTACCCAATTTATCAAGATTATTGATCCAATAATGAATCTCACCCGATAAGTAAAAGTAATAAATAACTAGTGCATGTATCCATCAATCATATCCCGATTAAGAGCCTTTAAGTAAAGCTAATAATCATGAGGTGTACATTGTCTTATAAAATCGATATAAAAAAAATGACCTCAAATTGGTCTCGTTCAATACACACAAGGTGTAGTAGCACAATAAGTTGAAACTATATAGTTTCCCGTAATCAAGATAGACCTACTAAAATATTATGATATAGCCTTACTGATGGTGTGTCCAGTTACATCTAAGATTGTGAACGATAAAAATTATATTCTACAAGAATTGGTGATCCGATCCTCTGCATATAAGTCGTACTCTACATACCAGAACACCTACTAAGCAGAATAAAAGACATTAGCAATATATGAAATATGGGAAAACATTATGTCCATATATGATTCTCATTAAAATAGGATTGACTGATTTTATTATAAAGATAAATCCATAACTAAAATTATTACATAAAGCATAGTTTTAGTCTACTTCTCTAACAACCTCCCACTTATACTCAAAGCCATGCTATAATGTATCTAATCCAATCCCCTCTACGTGACTACCAAAAGTCTTAGTTGGTAAGATCTTTGTGAATGGGTCCATCAAGTTGTTCTTTGATACAATCTTCATAACTGTAACATCATCCCACTGCACAAATTCTCGAATGAGATGATACTTACGCTCAATGTGTTTACCTCTCTTATGACTCCTGGGCTCCTTTGAGTTAGCAATCGCACCACTATTATCATAATAAAGTGTAATAGCCGACTGAACTAAAGGTACCATTCCTTCTTCCTTGGCTGCCTCGAAGACCGCCACATATCAGCTTCCATAGTGAAATCAGAATGCAATATTGATTGATACTCCTCTAATTAATGGATCCACCTCCTAGGGTAAACATATATCGAGAGGTAGACATTTTGGAATCTCTATCAGACTAAAAATTTGAATTGGTGTACCTAATAGGTACTAGACTCTCTACCTAGTAAAATAGCATATAGTCTCGTGTTCTTCTTGCCCAGGGTTAGACTGATATCTACTAACCATGCCAATAGTAAAGCAGATATCAGGTCTAGTGCATAGAATAGCATATATAAGGTCCCAACCGCCAAAGCATAAGGGATGCCTTTCATCTTCTCTATCTCATCAGCTATCTTAGGACACTGATCCTTGGAAAGAGATATTCCACGTCTGAAAGGGAGGAACCTTTTCTTGGAATCTATCATGCTAAATCTGACAAGAATGTAAGCTATATAAGTTACTTGTGATAAACCCATCACCGTATTATTGTGATCACGCATAAGCTTGATCCCAAGGATGTGAGTAACTTCTCCTAAGTCTTTCATATCGAATTGGTTGGACAACCACTCTTTAATAAAGACAACACTCCAATATCATTTCCAATCAGAATTTCATCCACATATAATACTAAAAACATTACTATGTTTTCGTTACAGTTCTTGTACACACAAGACTTATTTAGACATTGATCAAAACCAAAAGATTTGATTGGCTGTTCAAAATAAATGTTCCAAGTTCTAGATGCTTGCTTATGTCCATAAATGGACTTCTTAAGCTTACATAATTTATGCTCTTGGCCTTGGAAAATAAAACCTTCTAGCTGCACTATATAGATACACTCGTCAAGATTCCCATTAAAAAATGAAGTCTTGACGTCCATTTACCAAATTTCATAATCGAAATGAGCCGCAATGGATAAGAGAATTCAGATGGAATTCATCATATCTACTGGCGATAAGCTTTCCTTATAATTGATGCCCTTTTTCTGAGTAAATCCTTCCATAAAAAGCCGTGCCTTAATGGTCTAAACCTTCTCGTCCACCCCTATTTGCATCTTATTGACCCATTTGTATCCTATGGGTTTTATCCCTTCGGGTGGATCTATAACACTCCAGACCTGATTAGAATACATTGATTCCATCTCAAAATTCATAGCTTTAAGATAAAATTCCGCATCTTTATCTTGGATAGCTTCGTTGTAGTTACATGGATCGGCTTCGAGTTCATCAGGGACCTTCTCATAAGATTTTCCCAAGAACATAAACTGTCCAGGTTAATGTATAACCCTCCCACTACAACGAGGTGTCCCTATCCTGGTGTACTAGTATCAACATGTTGTATTATTTCATCCTAAATTGGTGGTGTTGAAGAATATTGTTGGTTCCCTCGCAACTCTTCAAGAACAACTTTTCTTTTGGGTTTATGATGCATCAAATAATTATCTTCCAAGAATTGGGCATTAGTGCTAACAATGACCTTATGATCCTAAGGATCATAGAATAAATAACTCTTAGTTTTCTTAGGATATCCCACAAAGAAAAAAACTTTTAATCTTGATTCCAACTTACTAGGATCTCTCTTTATCACATGTGCTGGACTACCCTAGATCCGAATATGTTTCATACTAGGCTTGCGTCCAATCCATAATTCCATGGGTGTAGTAGATATCTCCTTTGAAGGTACCAAGTTCAGTAAATAAGTGGTCATTTCTAAAGCATGTCCCTAAAAGGAATCTTGGAGATCTGTATAACTCAACATAGACCTAATCATATCTAAAAGTGTCTTCTTCCTCCTTTCTGCTACACCATTTTGTTGAGGCATACTAGGTGCAGACAATTGGCATGTGCTCCCTTGATCTTCTAGATATTACCTAAACTCCCCTAAGAGGTACTCTCCACCATGATCGGATTTTAGTGTCTTGATACTTTTACCTTGATGCTTCTCCACTTCTTCCCTATAGACTTTGAATTTCTCAAAGGCTTCGAACTTATAGTGCATTAGGTAAACCTACTCATGCCTTGAGTAATCATCTATTAAATTCATACAATACTCATAATCCCCTCTTGCTCGGGTTGTCATTAGTCCATATAGATCATAATGAACCAATTCCAATAGTTCCTTTTCTCTATAGCCCTTATCCGTGAAAGGCCTCTTGGTCATTTTACCTTCTAAACAGGATTCAAAAACTAAAAGTGCCTCTAATTCTAGTGAGCTCAATTTCCCACTTGCTACTAGTCAATAAATCCTTTTTAGATTAATATGACCTAGGCGTAAGTTCCAAAGATACGTTTGGTTCACTAAGGAAGGTTTCTTTCTCTGTAAATTTAGTCCAATTGAATTATGCAAAATAATAAGTTCTTTCATGGGAGATATAGGATTTACAATATAAAGATTATTAACTAATGTACCAGAGCAAGTACAAATTTTATTTTTCTTAATAACCATGAGTTTATTAAAAGAAACTGAATATCCATAAAAGGCTAAACAAGAAACTGAAATCAAATTCATCCTAATGAAAGGTGCATAAAGACAATATTTTAAAAGTAAACTCCTATCATTATTAAAGCTTAAATGAACATCTCCCAGAACAACTACCTCTACTCTCGTAGCATCTCCCATAGTCGGATAAATCTCTCCATCACTTAATCGCTTGGTTTCCTGGAACCCCTGCAATGAATTGCTTACTTGATTAGTGGCTCATGTATCTATGCACCAGGTACCATTAGTACGAACCACAAAACCTGATTCAATGACAAATGAATGGAATTTACCTATGTTGTTTTGTTTATTGAGGAAAACCGGATGATTGTTCTTCCACTGTTCTAACTACTTACAGTGGAAACACTTGCCCTTGGGCTTTTTCACACCTCCCTGAGGCCCACAAGCTTTCGAGAGACAATAACTTGTTTTTGAGTCTTCTTTTTCTTTTTATTCTTGCCCATAGGATTAGAAGTAGAACATTTCTCAGCAAAAAAATCACTTACTTACATCTTGATGAGACCCTCATCTGCTTATAGTTCTTTAAGTAGTTCTCTCAAAGAGTAAGAAAATTTGTTCATGTTATAATTTTGGCAAAACTGCTTAAAGGACATAGGCAGCGACTGGAGAACAATATCAACATAGTTTTCCCCATTAATTTTCTCTCGAAGGATTTTAAGCTCACTGAGAAGAGACATCATCCTTAAAATATGTTCCCTCACTGGGGTCCCTTCAGTCATGTTTGTGTTCATGGGTTTTTTCATGGCAACTTTCCTTGCAACACGATTCTGATCCCAAACATATCTTTGAGGTTCAGCATCATGCCATAGGAAGTGTCTAGCGACTGATAGTAATGTTAAAAAACATTTGACATAGATGCCAAAATGTAACGTCGCACCATCTCATTAGCCTTGATCCATTTCTGGTAATCCTGGGTTTTCTTTCCGGTTGCCCCCTCACCAGGTTTTTCAGGATAGATCTCATAGATCACAAGCTTGTAGACTTCAACCGTCAACATAATATCCAAATTCCTTTTTCAGTCAATGTAATTATGTCGAGTTAATTTGTTTTTCTTGAGAATTACAACAAGTTGATTGAAAGAGCTTCCCATCTTAATACTGAGAATCAAATAATAAAATGAATTATGATATGGCATAAAACGTTTTGAATTCTAAATTAAAATTAATGTTCCCTCTACCAATTTTAAAATAATTCATCGGCATCCCGATTACCATTTGAATAGTATTCCTCTTTAGAGATCCTACTGTCCAAAAAAAATTCAGCAGGCTTATTCCTTTTAATTTTATTAACTAGACAAAATATATATGTGTAATACCCCGTAATTTTAATGACTTTTAAAAATGTGTTATATTTTAAATTAATGGATTAATTAGATTTTATTATAAATTAATTCATTTGGGTTTTATCCGAGTTGTGGATATTAAAATGAATGATTTTGTATATTACATAAAGATATTTAGGTAATATATGAATATGATATTATTGATATTGTTGTGAGTTATTAATTCAGTAATATGAATTTTCAGTCGGACGCGGTATGGGACGTGTCGGGACAAATTTGTTAAATTAAAAAGGAAATTTATTTTTATATCAACCTTATAGTCGTTTTGAGTGCGTCGTTGCATTCGTAAGGGTTGAAATAGTCAGAAAAGTCTATTTGGATGTTGGTTTTTGGTCTCGGGTCATTTAGAAATGAAAAGACAAACAAAAAGGGCATTTTAGTCATTTTTACAGGGGGGATGAATAGTGATTTCGGATTTTGTCTTATTGTAAGTATTTGGAGATTAGTTGTACGTAGGTTCATTTTCTCTTCTACATAAAAATTGAGAGCTCACCTTTTTAGAGAGAGTGAAAGGGTGCTTGGGAGAAGAGAAGCTTGCTTGGAAAGGAGGAGAACCAAGGGCCAAAGGTCACCACCACCAACCACCACCGGAAGTTGACCAGAGAAGGGGAGAACCATTAGTGATATAAAACCCCAAAGGATCAGATCTTCATTAGAGGTAAGTATTTGATAATTGCAATCTAGTTAGTATATTGTCCATGTTAGGATAGTTATGAAAAAAATGAGATTTTTCATGTTTGGAAGATAAAGATAGAGTTGTTGATGGATTTCTGGAAAATGGAAATATAGAGGAATCAAACTCATGCTGTAGGAAGATAGTAATCCACGAAATAATCGTTAAGTTGTTGAAGAAATTCTGAGAATCATTGGTTTGTTCTTGAAGATATCATGTTTATAATTTTCTGGAAAAATGGGATGAATATATGCTTTTAATTCAAACTCTTGATGATTATAGGATGTTTAGAGCATTAGAAATCATTTACATATGTTGCTATATCATGTACTAAGGATTATAAGGAATTTGGGTTGTTAATATGAAGGTTTGAATGATCAAAAGTTATGAAACCCATAGTATAAGAATTGCAGAAATCTGGGCTGATATATGGGCGATTGATCGATCGACCCCTTACCTTCGATTGACCGACCTCCCTAGAATTTATGAAGTTGTTTATTTTTAATCCTTGATATTATCCCAAATCTTTTGTAAGTATTTGGTGATTATTAATTGGATATAATAGGACTTAGGGAAGATCAGTGAGCCTTAGATAAGAACCGAATTAATGTGATTGGGATTTATTTGATGAGAATTATGATAATTAAATTGGAAGAAATTTCGGTTGCTAGATTCATGTGTTGGATTCTAATTTGTATGAATGAGGATTATGGATAGATACAGTAGGGGAAATTTAATAAATCACCTGGGCAGCCTTAGGTTTACAAGAAGGTTTAATCCTAAGTGATAGAAGAGGTGTTTATAAGAGATTAGAAACTATCGGTTATAACCCTAATTAAAGGGGAGTTTAATTCGTAGTAATTCGGGAGATAAGATGATATGGACTAGTAGGATATTAGTGATTTCTTACTGAATAAATATATGGTGGAAAACCTATTTAAACCTTGAGTAATGAGTGAGACTCTGGAATAATTAAATTAAAGTAGTAAAGTCATAATATTTTACGTAGGATTTAATAAATATAATGCTACGTTTGGGAATTATCTTATGGTAGTGTGATTACCTTATGGATATTATATCTATAGGTAGATGGGAAAGCGTGAGCTTTTCTGAATCAAAGCTCTGATACCAATTTGAAAAGGCCCGGAGTTTGATTATCTCAATTAAAAATATTTAATTTCCTTTTGTATGTAAAAAAAACAAACACAATATGCGGAAGTGTAAGATGTGATGGTTCAACTTTAAAACAACAAATTTTAATTTCTTTCAACAAATTAAAATTACACCAAGTGAAGTAAAATTAATCAATTAATATATTCACTTAAACCAATTAATTCATTCAAGCCCTAGAATTTGCCTAAGTCATATTTTTCATTTCAACAAGGTTAGGCGAAACCAAATTTTAGCAAATGACTTGAATTAAATAAACTTTACCCAATATTTAATTTAGCACCAAATTAAATGAGTGTGATGATTTAAACCAAATTTTATCTTGAATTATTCTAAACATGCGTTCTACTTTATTTAAGAAAGATAAAATAAACCAATCACACTACGCCGCGATGTACGAGGAAAAACCCAAGATGGGAAAAAACCTCGGATGGCCCTAGACACAAATCCACTAGATACGGAATTACAAGTACAAGACAGATAGACTTACAACGACCGACTCGATCCCTCTCAAGCCTCGACGCTTCTTCTTGTAGACACCTCTTCCTAGAGGATAACCTTGGAACACCACCGCGGTCTCAGAATCCACCGATAGGGCTTTCTATGGTCACCGTCACCCGAGCAGGGAGCCTTTCTCCAAGTGGATAAAATCGCAACAAAAACGTCTTCTTCTTTGATGGATGTAGAAGCAAACCAAAAATTCTCTTTGAAACGGAAGAGATAAACCGGTGCCAAACTCCAAGCAATTGATATGTATATATGTGAACTTGGATAAACAATATGGGTGTAAAACTAGAGTGATAAAATATTTTCTCTTGAAAAATAGCACTCAAAACTTGATCTTTTTCCCTCTTTGAATTTCCTCTCAAAACACTCTCTAGGAGTTAAGGTTTTGAAAAAGATTGATTGGAAAAATGGTTTCCTGCACATACATATTCAGCAAAAAGATAGTGGGGTAAACTAGTGGGAAAATGGGTAAAAACTGCCAAAAACTGTTCCCGCCTGGCATCTCGTTCGAACGAGATTTCTAACGACGCTCCAGTATGGACTCGTTGGAAATCTCGTTAGAACGAACAATCTCGCTCGAACGACATTTTGAACGACGGACCAGTATAGCTTGGTGGGAACTCGTTGGCAAACTCGTTCGAATGACATCTGGTTCGAACGAAAAAACTCGTTCGAACGACATATCTAACGAACCACCAGAAAGTTTGAAAAATTCATTTTTAGCCCAGAAAACTTTATAAACATTTATTTAAAGTTTTAATTAATTCTTTCTTAAAACAAAACGCAGTTTTTATAAAACATAACACCCAATAAACTTGTTCCAAGCTCCTATATATATAATTGCATTCATACCTTGGGAGCATGGAACTATGGTTGATGACGTAGAAACGAGGCACGCAAACTGGCATATTTGATGAAGCTTTATACTCTTTTCCGCTACGTCTTCAACTAACACTTCATAGGCTTGAGAGTATTACCATTACATACTATCCTATGAATAAATGTTTTTGTCCGAAATTGAGCCAACACTATACATGGACTCAATTGGAAATTTGTGTTCTTACAAGATGATAATGCCTATTTGATTAATTGATGATTTATGTGTAAGACATACCTAGCTTACTTGCTATCGCATGAGGGCAGTCATATCTTGATGAATCCATGGAATTTTGATTTGTCGCTCAAGAACATAGGTCTATGAAAGACTTATCGGGGATTTGATAAGTCCGCTGACTATGGGTACGTAGGTATGTGCGTGACCCATGGATATGCGAACTATTTTTGCCTCCAATTTATGTGTTGATGTTTGTGGTTCGAGGAATCCTTACCGAACATTTAGTCCCCTATTCGGCGACCTGCGATATCGGGACATGATACCAGAGTAATGCATGCACTGCAGCTGTGTCTAAGGCTGCCGTATTATATATGTATATATAAAATGAATTAAATGTATGTATATATAGTAGTTTGATTAATCTACTGTGTGATAATTGTAGATGACGGTGAACAGAGAAAAAGAATTGAATTAAGTTAATGAATATTTATTCTTCTGTATTTGAAAGCTTAATTCATATTAATGAGAAATGTATATGAATGATTATACTACGTATGGTATGGGACATACGGGGTCATGATATGGGATAGAATCATACTATGAAAACTAGTTAGGAGGAACTATGAACTAGGAGGTTAATAGGAAACATTAAGCGTGCACTCTAGATGAGAGGTGAGAATATCAAGTGAGAGTTTGGATAGTAACATGTACATAATAAATGCTTAATTTCACTTGTTAAATACTTGCTGTTTTCAAAATTATTTTACATCGGACTCTGACCCGTTTCCTTGCATATTCTCTTTTCTATTGTACCTTCTATATAAGGTGTCCAACAGCAGGGAAAACCCAAACTAGCCCCCAAACGGCCCCGTAAGAGGCACGACCACCTCGTACGGGGTTAATGTAACTTGTATGAATTGACCGCATAGTCACGAGCCTCCCGATTTGAAAATATGATGATAATTTCAAAATATATCGTTTAAGCTTAAAAATAAGCCCTTAAAGTGTGAAAACCCAAACCAACCCCCAAACGGCCCCGTAAGAGGCACGAACACTGCGCACGGGACCAATGTAACTTTTAGGAACTGACCGCGTAGTCACGGGTCTCCCGATTTGATGATATAACGATAAATTCAAAATAAGTAGATTACGCATAAAAATAAGCCGTTGGAGGGTGAAAACCCAAATCAGCCCTAAACGGCCCCGTAAGAAGCACGAACACCTCGCACGGAACCAATGTAATTTGTACGAACTGTCCACGTAGTCGCTGGTATCCTGGTTTAAGAATATGACGATAATTTAAAAATATATCGATTAAGCTTAAAATAAGTCCTTAAAGGGTGAAAACCCAAACCAACCCCCAAACGGCCCTGTAAGAGGCATGAACACGTCGTATGGGACCAATGTAATTTGTACAAACTGACAACATAGTCACGGGTTCCCGGTTTGAGAATATGACGATAATTTCAAAAAATGTAGATTAGGCTTAAAACAAGCCGTTAAAGGGTAACAAGCTCCTAAACGGCCCCGTCAGAGGCATGAACACCTCGCACGGGACCAATGTAACTTGTACGAACTGACCGAGTAGTCGCAGGTCTCTCGATTTGAGAATATGATGATAATTTCAAAATATCTTGATTAGGTTTGAAAACAAGCCGTTAGAGGGTGAAAACCCAAACCAACCCCCAAACGGCCCCGTAAGAGGCACGAACACCTCGTACGGGACCAATGTAACTTGCACGAACTGACCGTGTAGTCACGGGCCACTCAGTTTGAGAATATGACGATAATTTCAAAATATATCGACTAGACTTAAAAATAAGCCCTTAAAGGGTGAAAATCCAAACCAGCCCCCAAACGGCCCCGTAAGAGGCACGAACACATCGTACGGGACCAATGTAACTTGCAGGAACTGACCGCGTAGTCACGGGTCCCCGGTTTGAGAATATGACCATAATTTCAAAATACGTAGATTAGGATTACAAACAGGCCGTTGGAGGGTGAAAACCCAAACAAGCTCACAAACGACCCCGTAAGAGGCATGAACACCTCGCACAGACCAATGTAACTTGTACGAACTGACCGCGTAGTCGCGGGTCTCTCGATTTGAGAATATGATGATAATTTAAAAATATCTAGATTAGGCTTGAAAATAAGCCGTTGGACGGTGAAAACCCAAACAAGCCCCCAAATGGCCTTATAAGAGACACGAACACCACGCACGGGACCAATGTAACTTGCACGAACTGACTGCGTAGTCACAGGCCACTGGGTTTGAGAATATGACGATAATTTAAAAATATATCGATTAGGCTTAAAAATAAGCCCTTAAAGGGGATAAACCTAAACCAGCCCCCAAACGGCCCCGTAAGAGGCACGAACACCTCGCACGGGACCAATGTGACTTGGACGAACTAATCGCATAGTCGCGGGTCTCCCGGTTTAAGAATATGACGATAATTTCACAATATCTATATTTGGCTTGAAAACAAGCCATTAGAGAGTGAAAACACAAACCAGCCCCCAAATGGCCCCGTGAGAGGCACAGACACCTCGCACTGGACCATTGTAACTTGTAGGAACTGACCGCATGGTCGCGGGTCTCCCGATTTAAGAATATGATGATAATTTCAAAATACATAGATTAGGCTTAAAAATAAGCCGTTAAAGGGTTATAACCCAAACCAGCCCATAAACGACCTCGTAAGCGGCACGAACACCTCGCACGGGACTAATGTAACTTTTACAAACTGATCGCGTAGTCGCGGGTCTCTCGATTTGTGAATATGACAATAATTTTAAAATATCGAGATTAGGCTTAAAAATAATCCGTTGGAGGGTGAAAACCAAAGCCAGCGCCCAAACGTCCCCGTAAGAGGCACGAACACCTCGAACGGGACCAATGTAACTTATACGAACTGACCGCATAGTCACGGGCCTCTCGGTTTAAGAATATGACAATAATTTCAAAATATATCGATTAAGCTTAAAAACAAGCCCTTCAAGGGTGAAAACACAAACCAACCCCCAAACGGCCCCGTAAGAGGCACGAAAACCTCGCACGGGACCAATATAACTTTTAGGAACTGACTGCGTAGTCGTGGGTCTCCCGGTTTAAAATATGACGATAATTTCAAAACACGTAGATTAGGCTTAAAAACAAGCCGTTGAAGGGTGAAAACCCAAACCATCCCCCAACGGCCCCGTAAGAGGCACGAACACCTCGCACAGGACCAATGTAACTTGTACGAACTGACCGTGTTGTCACGGGTCTCCCAGTTTGAGAATATGATGATAATTTAAAAATATCTAGATTAGGCTTGAAAATAAGCCGTTGGAGGGTGAAAACCCAAACCAGCCTCCAAACGGCCCCATAAGAGGCATGAACACCTCGCACAGGACCAATGTAACTTGTATGAATTAGCCACGTAGTCATGGGCCTCCCGATTTGAGAATATGGCGATAATTTCAAAATATATCGATTAACCTTAAAAACAAGCCCTTAAAGGGTGAAAACCATAATCAGCCAGCAAACGGCCCCGTAAGAGGCACAACACCTCGTACATGACCATTGAAACTTGAACGAACTGACCGCATAGTCACGGGTCTCGCGGTTTGAGAATATGATGATAATTTCAAAATGTATTGATTAAAGCATAAAAAGAAGCTCTTAAAGGGTGAAAACCCAAACCAACCCCCAAACGGCCACATAAGAGGAACGAACACCTCGCACGGGACTAATGTAACTTGTACGAACTGAACGCGTAGTCACGGGCCTCTCGGTTTAAAAATATGACGATAATTTAAAAATATATCGATTAAGCTTAAAACAAGCCCTTAAAGGGTGAAAACCCAAACCAGCCCCCAAACGGCCCCGTAAGAGGCACGAACACCTCGCACGGGACCAATGTAACGTGCGGGAACTGACCGGTAGTCGTGGGTCTCTCGATTTAAGAACATTATGATAATTTCAAAATATGTAGATTAGGCTTGGAAACAAGTATTTTGTGGGTGAAAACCCAAACCAGTCTCCAAACGGCCCCGTAAGAGGAACGAACACCTCGCAGTAGACCATTATAACTTGTACGAACTGACCGCGTAGTCGCGTGTCTCCCGATTTGAGAATATGATGATAATTTCAAAATATCTAGATTAGGCTTGAAATTAAGTCGTTGGAGGGTGAAAACCCAAACCAGCCCCTAAACGGCCCCGTAAGTATCACGAACGCCTCGCACGGGACCAATGTAACTTGTACGAACTGGCTGCATAGTCACGGGCCTTCTGGTTTGAGAATAAGATGATAATTTCAAAATATACCGATTAAGCTTAAAAATAAGCCCTTAAAGGGTGAAAACCCAAACCATTCCCCAAACGGCCCCGTAAAAGGCACGAACACGTCGCACGAGACTAATGTAACTTGTACGAAATTATCGCGTAGTCGCAGGTCTCCTAGTTAGAGAATATCAAAATAATTTCAAAATATCTTGATTAGGCTTGAAAATAAGTCGTTAGAGGGTGAAAACCTAAACTAGCACCCAAATGGCCCTGTAAGAGGCACGAACACCTCCCACAGGACTAATGTAACTTGTATGAATTGACCGCATAGTCACGAGCCTCCTGATTTGAGAATATGACGATAATTTCAAAATATATTGATTAATCTTTAAAACAAGCCCTTAAAGGGTGAAAACCGTAACCAACCCGCAAACGACCCCGTAAGAGGCACGACACCTCGTACGGGACCAATGCAACATAAACGAACTGATCGCATAGTCACGGGCTTCCCAATTTGAGAATATGACTATAATTTCAAAATATATCGATTAAGCTTAAAAAGAAGCCCTTAAAGGGTGAAAATCCAAACCAGCCCCCAAACGGCCACCTAAGAGGCACGAACACCTCGCAAGAGACTAATGTAACTTATACGAGCTGATCACGTAGTAACGGACCTCTCGGTTTGAAAATATGAAGATAATTTAAAAATATATCGATTAAGCTTAAAACAAGCCCTTAAAGGGTGAAAATCCAAACCAGCACCCAAACGGCCCCGTAAGAGGCACGAACACCTCGCACGGGACCAATGTAACTTACAGGAACGGATCGCGTAGTCGCGGGTCTCCCGATCTGAGAATATGACGATATTTTCAAAATACGTAGATTAGGCATAAAAATAGTCGTTGGTGGGTGAAAACCCAAATCAGCCCCAAACAGCCCCGTAAGAAGCATTAACACCTCGCACGGGAGCAATATAACTTGTACGAACTGTTCGCATAGTCGCGGGTCTCCTGGTTCGAGAATATGACGAAAATTTAAAAATATATCGATTAAGCTTAAAACCAGCCCTTAAAGGGTGAAAATCCAAACCATCCCCCAAGCGGCCCCGTAAAAGGCACGAACACCTCGCACTGGACCAATGTAATTTGTACGAATTGATAATGTAGTCACGGGTTCTCGATTTAAGAATATGATGATAATTTTAAAAACGTAGATTAGGCTTAAAAACAAGTCGTTAAAAGGTAACATGCTCACAAACGGCCCCGTTAGACCAATGTAACTTGTACGAACAGATCGCGTAGTCGCGGGTCTCCCGGTTTCAGAATATGACGATAATTTAAAAATATCTAGATTAGGCTTGAAAACAAGCCGTTCGAGGGTAAAAACCCAAACTAACCCCCAATCGGCCCCATAAGAGGCACGAACACCTTGCACGGGATTAATGTAACTTGCATGAACTTACCGCGTAGTCATGGGCCACTCGGTTTGAGAATATGATGACAATTTCAAAATATATAGATTAGGCTTAAAAACAAGCCCTTAACGGGTGAAAACCCAAACCAGCCCCCAAACGGCCTTGTAAGAGGCACGAACACCTCGTACGGGACCAATGTAACTTGTAGGAACTGACCGCGTAGTCGAGGGTCTCCCAGCTTGAGAATATGACCATAATTTCAAAATACGCTGGTTAGGCTTAAAAATAAGCCGTTGGAGGGTGAAAACCCAAACCAGCCCCAAACGATCCCGTAAGAGGCACGAACACCTCGCACGGGACCAATAACTTGGATGAACTGACCACGTAGTCGCGGGTCTCCCGGTTTAAGAATATGACGATAATTTCACAATATCTAGATTAGGCTTGAAAATAAGCCATTAGAGGGTGAAATCCCAAACTAGCCCCCAAACGGCCCCGTTAGAGGCACGAACACCTCGCACGGGACTAATGTAACTTGTATGAACTGACCGCGTAGTCACAGGTCTCCTGGTTTGAGAATATGACAATAATTTTAAAATAACGAGATTAAGCTTAAAAATAAGCCTTTGGAGGGTGAAAACCCAAGCCAGCCCCCAAACGGCCCCGTAAGAGGCACGAACACCTCGCACGGGACCAATGTAACTTATACGAACTGGCTGCATAGTTACAGGTCTCTCGATTTGAGTATATGACGATAATTTTAAAATATATCGATTAAGCTTAAAAACAAGCCTTTAAAGGGTGAAAACCCAAACCAACCCCCAAACGGCCCCGTAAGAGGCACGGACACCTCGCACGGGACCAATGTAACCTTTAGCAACAGACTGCCGGTTTAGAATATGATGATAATTTCAAAATACGTAGATTAAGTTTAAAAACAAGCCGTTGAAGGGTGAAAACCCAAACCATCCCCAAACGTCCCCGTAAGAGGCACGCACACCTCGCACGGGACCAATGTAACTTGTACGAACTAACCGTGTAGTCACAGGTCTCCTGGTTTGAGAATATGACGATAATTTAAAAATATATAGATTAAGCTTAAAAACAAGCCTTTAGAGGGTGAAAACCCAAACCAGCCTCTAAACGGCCCCGTAAGAGGTATGAACACCTCGCACGGGACCAATGTAACTTGTACGAATTGACCACGTAGTCACGGGTCTCCCAATTTGAGAATATGATGATAATTTCAAAATATGTCATTAAGCTTAAAAACAAGCCCTTAAAGGGTGAAAACCATAACCAGCCGCCAAACGGCCCCGTAAGAGGCATGACACCTCATACGGGACCAATGCAACTTGTACGAACTGACCGCATAGTCACGGGCCTCCCGATTTGAGAATATGATGATAATTTAAAAATATATCGATTAAGCTTAAAAAGAAGCCTTTAAAGGGTGAAAACCCAAACTAGCCCCCAAACGGCCACGTAAGAGGTACGAACACCTCGCACGGGACCAATGTAACTTGTGCAAACTGATCGCGTGGTCACGGGCCTCTCGGTTTGAAAATATGATGATAATTTAAAAATATATCGATTAAGCTTAAAACAAGCCCTTAAAGGTGAAAACCCAAACGGCCCCGTAAGAGGCACGACCACCTCCCACAGGACCAATGTAACTTGCATGAACTAACTGCGTAGTCGTGGGTCTTTTGATTTGAGAATATGACGATAATTTCAAAATATGTAGATTAGGCTTAAAAACAAGCATTTTGAGGGTGAAAACCCAAACCAATCCCCAAACGGCCCCGTAAGAGGCACGAACACCTCGTAAGAGACCATTGTAACTTGTACGAACTGACCGCATAGTCGCGGGTCTCCCGATTTGAGAATATGATGATAGTTTAAAAATATCTAGATTGGGCTTGAAAACAAGCCGTTTGAGGGTGAAAACCCAAACTAACCCCTAAACGGCCCCGTAAGAGGCACGAACACCTCGCACGGGAACAATGTAACTTGTATGAACTGACCGTGTAGTCACGGGCCTCTCGGTTTGAGAATATGACGATAACTTCAAAATATATCGATTAAGCTTAAAAATAAGCCCTTAAAGGGTGAAAACCCAAACCAGCCCCCAAACGGTCCCGTAAGAGGCACGAACATCTCGCATGGGACCAATTTAAATCGTAGGAACTGATCAGGTAGTCATAACTTGCGTAAGATTTTCAATTTTAGAATATAATAATAATTGTCACTCCTATATGTAGTTTTTTGGTTGAGTAAGCTTTTTTTATTAATTACTTGGTTACTACTATCATATCTTTTTTGTATCATATTTTTTTTGCAGGATAACATTTTATCGTGAGCATTTATTCACGGGGAACACAGGGAGAACTCAATGGTTTACAGCAAGGGGTTTATTCATGATTCTATTTTGTGTGTTATGGTTGTGCAGGCTTTTGTTGTTTTATTGTAAACTTTTATAGCCGTGCGGGCATTTGTAGGTTTATTTTTTATATTTTGTGGGCGTGACGGCGTTATGTTATCTAGGTTTTATATTAGCAGGTTTTATAATGTCCAGAAAATAGAGAAAATTCTTCCCAATTTTTTTTGGTCTATGAACTACTAAAGACTTGTAATATTTTGAAGTTTGTATGTACATTAGTTTATCAACAACGTGCAACATTTGCAATTTGTGAATTTTCTAGTTTTCAAATTTTTTTTTTCTTTTATCCAAAAATTTGGCACAGTTCAAAACCGTGCCAAAAGTGTATCAAATTTTGGCACGATTTTTAACTGTGCCAAAAGTTTATCAAAATGTGCTTAATCTGGCATAGTTCAAAACTGTGCCAAAAGTGTGCTAGAAATATCAAATTCTAGCACGGTTTAAAAGTGTGCCAGAAGTGTTCCTGTTTGGTCAAATCTGGCACACTTTAAACTGTGCCAAAAAAATGGCCATTTTGGAACACCTGATTCTGGCACAGTTCAAAACCGTGCCAGATTTGATCTAGTACAGTTTTAAACCGTGCTAGATTCCTGGTTTTGGAGTAGTGAATCCCAAACCTCCGTTAATACATCTCCAAGCTTTTTATCTCCTCTCCTCTCATCATACAACCTCAACCAACCATATAATCACATATAAAAAGGGTTCTAATCATCCTAGAACCCATATCCAACAATTAATTTCAATTAATTTCTAAGTTTCTCGAATTGGATATTATCCGGGGTTTATTCGTTAATCGTTCGAAAAACCCATTTTGATTCACGAAAACCCAACCCAAAAATCTTTATAGTTTTCCACACCAACTATAACATGAGAAATAAACACACTTTTTAATAAAGTAAGTAAACACTTGCCTCGTTGATAAAATCCGATGACCTCGAGTCGAATCCCGCGGAGTTTGGCCGGAATCCACTTTTTTTCTTCCTCTCTCTTCCTTCCCCTCTTCTCCTCTTTCTTTTCTCTCTTTTCTTTCTTTCTCCCACTCTCTCGTGCCTTTTATAGGAGAGAAATAAGGGTTTATCCCTTATAAAGCCAAAATGACTCGTTTACTAAATTGTGAGTCCATATTAGGCCAAAAAGCCCCAGAACCTAAACACTACCCCCGGATACTCTATTCTGACTATGTCGGTCATTTCGAAACCAACGGCGCACTCGAAATCTCCATTCGAGTCACTTAACTACAATTTCACTAATTAAACCCAACACATCTCAATGCGAGTTTTCAAATTAAAATATTATCCTTTGTCTCTTTATCCCACTGCGATATGTAATTAAAATATTCCGACTAATTTACTTAGTTCCAAAAGTAAATGTAACACACATCGGTAAACATCTAACACTCGTAATTTCCAAAAATTATTATTCACACAAATTCCTCAAATTTCCAAATTACACCCGTTTATGTAATTTAAATATCCATAAAAGTTCGGTGTATTACATTCTCCCTCCCCTTACAACGGAATTTTGCCCCCAAAATTCGGATATGACTGGTACTACCAACCTAGGATCGCTAATCACACTACATCCTAGTGCACAAAAGTCAAATGGTACGAACCCAATGGTACCCTACCATATTCCACCTATCTCAAGGCTTATATTCTAATGCACTAGCTTAACGATAAGCTTATCTAAATCTCCATATGCTACAACGCTACCTCGTCGTAAGGTTGACTCTAACATCACATCACACCTAGTGCTTCTATCACTGCATATAAGGAAAACGAGCCTATAACAGCCTCTCTAACTTATTGATCCCATCGAAAATGTGTTACTCTAAGTGTCCACTCATCTACATCGGGACATCTAATTTCCCTCAAAAAGGAAACTACACTAGCGCTTGACTATTCCCGTCAGTCTTCTCACTTATCTTATGTGTACTAACTATATCACTAGTGCCCAAGACCTCTACCGACTTTCGATATTCGCTCGGTTTCCTATGTGGGACGTCTCATAAAGTGAAATCCAAGAAAGGAGCCCTCCCGTTACACTACTTCCTCGCCTTGTCGATCATCGAGATATAACAGCCTAAGGCACACCATCGGGACGTTCTAAAATCCTATCTCGTAATCATACCAACACTCTTCTATCTCTATGTCCTTCCATCCTTAAAAAATGGAAAGTCTAACTAATCGGGGGCCTACTCTCTGCAAAAGTGTTGCGAACATCATACCCAAAACATAATACCTCAGAATTGTCCTTCCATTCAGGGCCTGGCTATAAGACTTAAATCAATTTCTTTAACCTTACCTCACCCGCTTACTTACCGTCTGAGAAACATTTGAGTTCTTTTCCATATCACTTTTATCTCCCTAGACATGCAATCATCTCAAGACTCTCAGCTAATTTCACCAAAACCAACATCCTAGCATAAAATAACATCTCTCCACTCATGTCGCCGTTAAGGTTCATGCGTGGAGTGTCTCGCAAGAGAAATCTAAACAAGGAACTCCTCCTACACGCTACTGCTTAACTTTGTCGGTCGTGGAGGTCCATTAGTTTCAAACTTGCCACTGGGAAAATTCCATCCCATCTACCAACAAAATGTGGTCTGAACTCCTACTTCTTCCTAGGATCGATACCACAAGGCGCTTGCACTAACACTAAGTCCTTTGCGCAAACAACAATGAGCTTAAACTCACAGCTTATCAATAAATCATGCATACCTTAAATCACATCTATGAGGTTGCGATGCACTCAAATCATGATAATGAAACATCTACTCACCGAAGTTCCATCTAAACGTATAATAAAGGTGAGTTCAATCTGTATCCAGATGAGATATCGCAATAACAACATGTTCCACCCTAGAACCGCGGATACGATAGTTTTGCAATCATTAGCCTGCTATCGCTCCGATAATAAAATAACATTATTTTTATAATAGTACCATACTCGTATAACACATACAAAACAAGCAGTATAAACAAGATACAAATCCAAATATCAACACCCGTTTCCATAAAGAATGAAGAAAAAAAACCCCGCTATCGCGAAAAAATATATAGACATACATTATATAATGTTATCAATACTACCAGTAAACTAGAATCACACACACAAAATACTGTGGCTCAATCTTACCACTCAAAATATACCTCCTTCATCCGAGGTGAAACTCCTAACAACATTCTTGCCAATTCTCTCTCTATCCTGACAATCATCCTTATAGTTCCCTTTTCTCCTCCGACTAACAAGTAATATACTACCGGGCTCTACTGCCCTGTTTCAATGAATTTCCCAGGTGGATGTCCACCATTGGGGTTCCACGAACACAAATTCTCCATAACTCTTAGCAACACTTATAAGTGAGCCTATCATTCCACTGAAGGACTCTTTCTTAATTGTACTTACCTTACTTCGGAACAAGGTTCACTTCTCCATATAACTCTTTATTCACTGTAGGCCTCTGATCGATCCTTATGTGAATAATTAAGAACTACATTCTTTTTATTCTTGTTAAATCATGAGAACTCACGATTAAAACCATCCGTAAGATCCCTCCATGAGCAAAACATCCTGCTCCCTTAAATATGGTGACTACTGTTAGCACCATTTCAATATTTCTCCCACGAGTGAAAAAATTCCCTCAAATTTTCACATATGGGTATTTCTATACCCTGCTCTAAGCCAAAGCTTCTGAGCCTCTACTTCCAATGAGAAATGATACACTTACTGCGCATTACTTAACTTCAATATATGGTCCTTATCAAAGACCCCTTTCAAACTTTTTCCCAATTTACTTTATTGGGTAATTCAAGTTTTGCACCACTTTCTACTATAGCAGCACTTGGATAAAGATATATACTTTAGTAGTCGTTGTAGTAATCCTTGACGATGCCACAAAGGAGGTGACCTCAACTGCAGTCCTCATCCCCGACTTCAACTTATAGCTCCAACTAAGCCCCACCTCCTGTTACCCTCATAATGGCCTTTCCTGGTCACCCTTCATCGATCAGCACACGAATCTCGAACGAGAGCACCAAGGATTTACTATAATATTATATAATGGCAGGAGAACGAAATCTCATGAGAGGAATCTAAAATCCTAATCGTAAGGATCTAAATGAAATAAAAAGCAATGCTAAAAGCATAGTACGTCCACACAGATTCCTAAGGACACTAGAACCTGATGCTCCGATACCATCTGTGACACCCCACCTAATAAAATACATGGTGATCAATCCTATACCAAATTAAAACAGGAATTTCATACGTTTCATTCTCAGCATCACTGTCAAAAACCAATTTAATTACTAATAACCTATTAGGCCGGCATCAAAATTTTATATTAACTAATATTTTTAACCAAACCATTCAAATAAAACATTCACATAGCTTATATACAAAAACTGAAATTAAATAAAATAACTGAACATTCGGTTTACATAATACAACCAAATCGAATAGCAGAAAATCAAAATGCGGTAAAAGAAAAAATGAATACAATTGGTCTATCGGCCCGAATGTTTCTATAGTACCTCCTATCTAAATTATAAGGATAGAAGCGTCTACAGTAAACTTGCATGCATCCACAGCTGCTACATCAAACTTCTGACTCGAAGAAATCATCATCCAGGAGTCTCTGTGTCTAGACACCTATATATATATATATATATATATAGTTCTATAGCAAGAGAGGAGAAAAATAGAGAAACGGGTCAGAGTTAGAGTTTTGAAAATATTTAGCAAGGGGATAAATGTCATATTTTAAAAATATGAAATCTCTCATATTTAAATTGGTATCTCACTCTCCTAAGATACCCCTCACCCCTCTTCTAATAGTGCACACCTATCGCATACCTTTTTCACAACTTATTTAAGCTACCCTACCTGACTAATTTATTCACCCATCTACTAAAAGTCCTCATAAGCCCAAGTAATAAGGATTAAACCTATCCCCATTCCCAACACGGGGCTACGTTTCGTGCGTGGGGTGTCTCGCGAAGCGAAATCCAAACAAGGAACCCCCCGATACACTACTACTTGGCAATCTTGGTCATCGAGATTCATTAGGCCCTCAGCACATAACGCATATATAAAAACTCATATATATATATATATATATACAGTTCTCACTGGAACCTATGATTCATATCCATATAAATCCGTATATAAATCTACCGAAAGGGGAATAACACCTAATCCATTCTCTTCATTTTATACATGTTTAATTTTTATGATATCTCATTTTCATGTACAGCAATATACTATACGTAACTAGTATAATTATACCTATCATAATCATAAGTATAATAACCATCCCTTTGAGCTATAACTCGAGGATGCAGTCTCATAGTGCCTATCCAAATCGAGGTTTACTCACTCTACCACGGTACCAAGCCAGACTTACTCATGGTCATGGTAAAAAATACACAACGGTGGAGGCGGTTATGTTCCCTCTACAAGTGGAGTACACGCATCGCACTCGAACGCGGGACGATATGACCTGGGGATATACTCTTCCTGATCCTCAACCCAGGGGATTCACCCACATCGCGCAACCTCCCTGGATCGCACTAGAGAAAATATATAATCTGGTTGTCCAACCCTATGCCTAGGGAAGCCCATGAAACTAGCCTCTAAGATACAAATATACCAATCACACACACACACACACACACACACATACACATATATGTGTATGTATTTTCGTATCATATTATATATATACTGTAAAAACATCGTATATATAATCTATATCACTTCTCAGAACATATGGCTATAATTGCCAAACTCTCATAGCGTTAGCCAATAATCCCGAATGTTCCCATTCGTAATAGTATCTAAGTATTCGCACACTTATAATACTAAATTTATAATTATTTGTTACTTAATATATAATTCGCACCTTAATCACTTTTAAGGATTTATATATACTCTCCGAATATACCAATTCATAATAATAAAATAAGTATACTCTCAACTTATTTAAGTCCCATAGGTATCGCATTACCTAATAATAGTCATCAACTGACACTGGATACGTACTCAAACATCTCTAGCCCTATCCTTAATTTCATCCCACTCACCTCCTAGTATTTACTCACCCTCAATTCCATCGTCTGAGAGTCCTAATGTCATATCTAAAATCCCCAAAAATAACCTCCAAATTTATAACTAACTTCCCCTAAACTTAAAGGAGAAAATTTCCAATATTTTTAAGGAGAATCGATTCGCCCCATCTGCGAATCGATTCGGTCAAAATACGAATCCATTTGGCCTGAGACGATTTGATAGGTCTTCCTATATGAATCGATTCGGTCAAAATCCGAATCGATTCGGCCTGTCCGAAGTTGACAGTTTGGCCAATTTTGCTTAAATCTCCAAAACCCAAAAATCATCCCAATATCCATTTAAATTATAACCCAGATTTATTTCTATGAAACCAAAGTTTTTATATATCCTCAAGTCCTTTAGAGATCCTAACACTCTATTTGGGAACCCCTAATATTTATTTCCAAATAATTCTAGCCTTAATTTATGTCTAACCATTTCGATCTCGGACACCCTTAAGTAGAAAAATCATTACTAATTAAAAAAAATCAAAAAAATATGTGGTCCGCGCCCATGCGACCGTAAAGAAAAGATCTACAAAATTTTATTTTTTGACTAAAATCCGAATTGATTCTCTTCCTAGCCAAATCGATTTGGAAAGGACGGAGTTACTATTCACTTTCTTCTCTAAAATCCCAAACCTCCATTAATACACCTCCTACCTTTGTATCTCATATCCTCTCATCATCCAACCTCAGCCAACCAGATAATCACATATTAAAAGGGTTCTAATCATCCTAGAACCCATATCAAACAATTAATTTTAATTAATTTCTAAGTTTCTCGAATTGGATATTATCCAGAGTTTCTTCGTTAATCGTCCGAAAAACCCGTTTTGATTCATGAAAACCCAACCCAAAAATCTTTATAGTTTTACACACCATCTATAATATGATAAATGAACACACAAAATTAATAAAGCAAGTAAACACTTGCCTCGTGGATAAAATTCGACGTTCTCGAGTCGAATCCCGCGGAGTTTGGCCGGAATCCCCTTTTCTTCTTCCTCTCTCTTCCTTCTTTTCTTATCCTCTTTATTTTATCTCTTTTCTTTCTTTTTCCCACTCTCTCGTGACTTTTATAGGAGAGAAATAAGGGTTTATCCCTTATAAACCCAAAAATGACTCGTTTACTCAATTGCGAGTCCCTATTAGGCCAAAAATCCCCGGAACCTAAACACTATCCCCGAATACTCTATTCTGACTATCTCGGCCATTCCGAAACCAACGACGCACTCCAAATCTCCATTCGAGTCACTTAACTACAATTTCACTAATTAATCCCAACATATCTCAATACGGATTTTCCAATTAAAATATTATCCTTTTGTCACTTTATCCCACTGTGACATGTAATTAAAATAATCTGACTTATTTACTTAGTCCCAAAAGTAAATGTAACACACATCGGTAAACATCTAACACTAGTAATTTTAAAAAATTATTATTCACAGAAATTCCTCAAATTTCCAAATTACACCCATTTATGTAATTTAAATATCTATAAAAGTGCGGGGTATTACACCATATTCCTATTATTAGTGTGGTAAACTTATTCATTAGCTTGGGCTTTACCGAGCAGACTGTGTCGGAACCTCTTGGAAAGTCCAGGGGTATTTGGGTTTCATGGAACCCTCAAACTATCCAACTTCAATCGCTGGCCATTTCACGCCAGACATTCAAGTCACGGTCAAGAAATCCCACTATGATGAGTTGTTATTATCGACTATCTATGCGATCCCTCTATCGTGTGTGAGAAGGAAGCTTTGGGAGAATCTTCCAGACATTGAGGATAACTTGGAGGTCCCGTGGCTTGTTTTGGGAGACTTTAATGACCATATGGACGGCTCGAAAAAAAATCTTATTCTAATCATGTGATAACCACTAAATGCACTAGATTTTTTTATAACATAAATAACTATAATCTTTCGAGCTTGGGGTGCAACGGTCCTAGACTTACATAGACCAACAATCAAGAGGGCTTCACGAACACTATGATCCGGCTAGATAGGTTCCATGCAAATAATGAATGGAGGTTGATGCATCCGAACGCCACTGTCGATAATGTGCCTAGGACTAGGTCTGATCATTGCTCGATGGCCCCCCGATTTGAAGTTACAAACTCTAATGTGAAACTCTATAAACCTGTTAGATAACTCTATTTTTGGTTTGATACGAAAGACTTTAAAGACTTGGTTAGTAATACTTGGAATAATCACTGTAATCTAGAGGATAATATTTACACGTGCACTAATTCTATTAAAGATTGGAATAAAAATGTCTTTGGTAATATATTTCAAAAGAAAAAAAAAGGATATTGAGACTTCTTAAGGGAATCCAAAAAGCCTAGGAAAATATTTTCTCTCACAGTCTTGACACCCTTGAAAAAAATCTCTGCTCCGATTTTAATGTTATTTTAATTCAAGAGGATCGAGAATCCAATGGCTTAGTGAGGGGGATAGGAATAATAATTTTTTTCACACCTCCACCCTAATTATAATGAAGAGGAATATAGTTGATCATCTCCTTGTTAATGGGGAGTGGACGGAGGATGCTACCACCCTTACGGGCCACATAAATGAGTACTTTAAAATTTTATTCCATGCTAACTTCTCGTATGATATCAATAGTCAAATGAATGATTACCCTCACTTTAAATTTAAGAGTAGGGATAATTTCACTCTCACCTGACCCCTTGTGCTCGACGAAGTTAGATGTGCCACTTTTAGCAAGAAATCTAGTAAAGCCCCGGGCCCAAATGGGATCCAACCCATGTTCTACCAACAGTTTTGGAGTATCATAAAAGATAAACTTTTTAGTTTTGTTAGTTAGTGTTGGAACCATCCTGACTGCCCTATAAATATGAATAATATCTATGCGACTTTAATACCTAAACTTGATAATCTTGAGAATACAAGTCAATTTTGTCCCATCACGCTTTTTAATATGGCGTATAAAATCCTAGTCAATGTGATTGTTAATAGGCTCTGCCCCATCCTTTGTCGGACCATTGACCCATGCCAGGATAGCTTCCTCCTAGGGAGACAGACTTCTGATAATATCATTGTTACCCAAGAAATTATTCATTCCTTTATGAAAAAGAAAGGAAAGGCTGGTGGTGTCATCTTGAAAATTGACCTAGAGAAAGCCTATAATAAAATTAGCTAGGACTTCCTAGATTAAGTTTTAAAGTGTTTTAATGTGGAGAGTGGTTTTAGAAAGATGATTACAAGTTGTGTGAGAAATACCTCCACTGCTATCCTTTGGAATGGCTCCCCGTTACCCAGTTTTACCCCCACTAGGGGGCTTAGTGTAAAGCTGTTACGTTTAATTTGGGATTAAACTACCTAAGTAACTCTAAACTATTTTTTAGAGAAAATATTTTCTTTAAATCAAAACAGATTAACCACAAGATGTGTTTAATAAAAAATTTACGAGATATGTTCAAGATTATGTAACTAGTTTTGAAAAACAAAACTAAAACAGTTAAATCAGCTAAATCAGCACACCCACAAGGATGAGATGAGGAGATGTAGAAAGATTAAGTACACAGAGTATTTAACGTGGTAAAACCTCACCCAACTGAGGAAACATTCACGGTGACTTCTAAGTCACAAACCAAAAATCCACTAAAACAAAATATTAAAGTTAAAAACTATTTAACACACATGCAAACAAAACAGACCTATAAAAGTTTAGAATATGTACCCACTGGTTTGATTTTAACTTCTCTGTAGTTCTGATGTTGATGTGGCATGTCGACTCTTGACGTTTCAAGATCTTATAGCCAACACTTCTTGTGATGTACTGTGACAAGTGTTTGTGACAGTGTTCTAACATATGCATGCACACACGCACACTTATTTATACAAACAAGTCCTATTAAATTACAAAACAGATCTAAATGAAAAGGTTTTTAGTTTCTCTCTTCTTTAAAAGCTACAGACTTTCTTGATCTTTAAAATTAACCCAGAATCCAAGGTTACCTTGCTCGAAAGACTGCCAAGGTCTTAAACAATTTCAGAGGGTTTTGAAAATATTTTTGAAATTGTAAACCTCTGATTGTGATTCCAACTAGATCAAAAGTATTTTTTTCATAAGAACTATAAATAAAAAATAAATTTATTGATTCTTGAGTTGTTAAAAACATTTGCAGAAAAAAATTAATCAACAAATACGATTTCTCAAGATGAGAAACTAAATAATGCTGATCTAAGTGTAATATGACATGAAATAGTAAGATCTACTATTTCTATGAAAAAAATAGAGATCAAATCGAAATATCTAAGTTGGTTACAAGATCTCAACCTCAGAGGATTCAAACCACGAACAACCTTCAAACCACTACCAAAATAACTCTCAAACACTCAGGTTTGGTGCTTGGCGTAAACTGATTTGGGAAATGGAATTTAGGGTTTGAAACGAGATTAGGGTTTGAACGATGTAGGGTTTTCTCTCTCTGGTTTCTCTCCCTTCTCTCTCTCTTCTCTCTCTTAGTTACACGAACTGGAAAAAAAAATTTAACGCATAGGCTTAACCTCTTTTTATGCTAAGTAAGGAAGGTTCGAGAATAATAGCTCAAATCAATGGCCAAGATTTGGTCTTTACCATTTGACTTTCATCCAACGGTTTATCATCAACGGTGGATTAAAAGTTTTCTGATTGATCTAAAGGGGGGTTCACAAGGATTGGGATAGATCGCATGCAGAACGTCGATTAACTAGATCCAAGGTCTGAGATTGCGAACAGGTTCTAAGTCTATCAACAAACACAAATCAGGCCATTATAACGTTGATAGGTGTAAGGCTCAGATGAACTAAAAAATGCGTGTTTCAAACATAATTACACAGACACCCTGAAGTCCTAAGTGCTTTCAGATTCTACTCAACCAAACATTCAGGTAAGAAATGATAAAACCAATAATCACAAAATGACCCCAAATATTTTAAAACCCACCTTTTAATTTCTTAAAAATTATTTAAAAAATTCCAAAATTAATAAAAACTTATTTAAAAGGGAATTAACACACACAACTCACACACAAGCAAATAATGCAATATATAATATTTATTCAATCCTAGTGTGTGTTATGGTTAAGGATTTACCTTCAAATGAATCAATTGAGCATTATGAGAAGAATCTGAGGTTCTTTGGTATCTAGAGGAGGGGACTCAATTTTGTCACAATTTCCAAATTAGATGAGCACTTACACAATGTAGACTCAAGTAAGTCAAAAGTAAAAGATTCTTCAATCTCCCCCTTTGGAAATATGAGACAAAATCTCCTTTGAGTCATCTAGGACTCGTAGGGATACGAAAAAAAATAAGAAAAACATATTTCTATACAAAATCTATCTACCCATTTCCTATAAGAAAATTACATAACTCAACTAATTACGAACCAATACCCTAATAACATCTGTTGAAGACAACAGTACAGATTCCTACAAATAAGACTAAGATCAAGATATTTAATCATATGTATAAGAAAAAAGTGAACTCATAAGACTCAAACTTCTCCCCCATTTTGTCTCAAATGGACAAAGGGAAAAAATATTTAAGTCACACGAGTTTATTCAGCACAAACCATTCCTATCTATTTTTGCAAAGAATGAAATTTATTGTAATCCAAAAGCTTGGTAAACATATCTGCGAGCTGCAAATCAGTAGGAAGATAATTAATTTCTAATTCCTTAGTTTCAACTAATTCGCATATAAAATGATGTCTAATTTTTATATGTTTTGTTCGCGAGTGTTGAAGAGGATTTTTAGAGATATTGATCGCGCTTTGATTATCACAATAGGGATGCAGTTGGTCTTCTTGAATACCATAATCATTTAGAATTTTCTTATGCCAAAGTAATTGGGCACAGCAGCTGCCAGCAGCTATGTATTCAGATTCAGCTGTAGATAAAGAAGTACAGTTTTGTTTCTTACTACTCCATCCTTCCAAATTGTTACCGATATAGTAACACACTCCTGATGTGCTCTTACTATCATCATTACATTCTGCCCAATCGGCATCAGTGCATCCTATTATAGTACTAGGAGTATTATTGGTGTACTAGAGTCCTAAATTTAGAGTGTCTTTTATGTATTTAATGATTCTTTTTACACAAACTAAGTGGATCTCTTTAGGATTATTTTGATAACGGGAACACACGCAAACTGCGTATATAATATCAGGACGCGAGGCAGTAAGGTATAGTAAGGTTCCTATCATACTACGATATAGAGTAGGATCTATGGATTTTCCATTCTCATCTTTGGATAATTTAACCGTAGTACTCATGGGAGTTCTAGCTTCTTTGGCACTTTCAAGCCCGAATTTTTTGTCAATATCTAAAGCATATTTCGATTGCGAAATAAATAAACCTTCTGAATTCTGTTTGAATGGAAGACCCAGGAAAAATTACAACTGCCCCATAAGAGACATTTGAAATTCTTTATGCATAATTTCAGAAAATGATTTAACTTCTGAAGGGGAAGTTGATCCAAAAATGATATCGTCGACATATATTTGAGCTATAATAATATCTTTGTCAAATTTTTTGACAAATAAGGTTTGATGATTTTCGCCTCTCTTAACACCTTTATCTAAGAGAAAGTTGGAAAGACGCTCACACCAGGCTTTTGGCGTTTGTTTTAGACCATACAACGCCTTTTTAAGACGATAAACATGATTAGGATACTAAGGGTCAATAAACCCTTTGGGCTGTTCAACATAGGTCTCTTCAGTCAAGATTCCATTAAGAAAGACGGACTTTACATCCATTTGGTATAGCGTAAAGTGCAAGTAACATGCTATGGCAAAGAGAAAATGAACAGATTCTAAGCAAATGTTCTTAATGGAATCTTGACTGAAGAGACCTATGTTGACTTCTCTTATAAACTATGTGACTTCTCTTATAAACTCAGCCTCTTCTAATTTTTTAACCTCTTCCCGGATGACGTCATATTTCTCCCTGGAGTAGACTCTTCGTCTCTGCTTAATAGGCTTGGCATCTTTGTTTATGTTAAGCTTGTGACTCATCATCTCAGGGTCGATGCCAGGCATGTCTGCGTGGCTCCATGCGAAGACACTCTGCCTCCTCCTGAGGAAGTTTATCAGCTCTTCCTTGACTTCCGAATTAAGGGATTTGCCGACCTGGATAGTTTTTTCGATTCGTCCTCGTTGAGGACGATGGATTCTACCTCTTCCGTGGCCTCTCCCTTCTTCAACTTTATCTCATCTCTCGGATCAAGAGTATCAATGCTGTAAGTAGTGGTGGACCTCTTATGGTCCTCTCTCTCTTCGGCCTAGTTGAAGTAACATTCTCGTACTGTGGTTTGGTCACCTCGCACTTCCCCCACCCCATAGGGGGTCAGGAATTTTAGCATCTGGTGGAACGTCGATGGCACAGCCTCAAACTCCTTAAGGGCCACTCTTCCTATGATGAGGTTATAGGCCGAGAAGACACTCTCCTCCATTACGAAGAAAAAAATCTTCCTGGTTAACCTCTTAGGCCACTCATCACCCATCCGTACATCCATCTCATACATGCCCAAGGGTTGAACCTTTTCCCCGCTGAAGCCTATCAGGGGGTGGTGATAGGGTACTAGTCTTGCTCTACTAAGACCCAAGCTCTTGAAGCATGGCCAAAACATCACATCTGCCGAGCTTCCCCCATCTACGAGGATCCTCTGCACCTCGCATCCATGCACCCTTGTCGTTATGACCAAAGGGTCATCTTTGGGGGCTAAGATATCTCTGAAGTCGAGTCTGGAGAACCCAACTACGAGGGTGTTCATGTCCACTTTCTTCCTCTTCTGTATTGTGTCGGAAGACGTTAGATTCACAACCCCAAGCTTGGCCACTGATTTGGCCTCTGCCACATGAGCCTTCCTATCAGCTACCTCAGATCCACCACCTGCAAATCCTCCACATATTGTGCCAACACCGAATGAGATCATACCAACCCTCTTCACCGGGGTGTTGTCATCCTTTGGTGGAAGATCCGGATCGTCTTCATCATCTCCCTCTGAGTCATCGTCCCTTCGCGCTGGGATGTCACGGCATCTGTCATTTCTCCTTTTCTTGGGGTCGTCTCTTCCACCCTTAGGAGCCTTACCATCCACGTACTTCCTCAGCTTTCTAGATTTTAGCATCTTTTCGATCTCATCTTTCAGAGCGAAGCATCTATCTGTGACATGACCATGATCTTGGTGAAACTCACACCATAGGTTTTTGTTCCTCTTGTGTGGTCGAGCTTTTAGCTTTTCTGGCCACCTCAGAGTTCTGTCATTCTTAATCTCATTGAGGATGTGCTCACAGCTCACAGTCAGAGGAGTATAGTGGGCGAACTTGTCATCACCCGATCACTTCTTCCCATCTCTCTTCTTCTGGGACTTTCCACTGCCACTGCGATTCTCATCCTCATACTTGGCGGCCATTGCCTCTTCCGCATTCATTACTTTCCCCGCGGTTTCTAGGAGTTTTGCCATAGACCTTGGAGGGTCCTTCGCCAGCTTCCACAGCAGCTTCCCTTTCTATTGACCCCCTATGAGGGCAGTCATGGCTATATTCTCTTCATAGTCCTCGACCTCCAACTTCTCTTTGTTGAACCTGGATATGTAGTCCCTTAAGCTCTCATCCTTGCCCTGCTTGACATACAGCAGGTGAGTGGTCTTCTTTTGAGGTCTCACCCCAAAGCAGAAGTTATGGATGAACCGTTTAGCCAGGCCTTTGAAGTTCTCAATAGAGTTTTTTGGAAGGGAGGTAAACCAGCTGTGTGCTTCCCCTTTCAGGGTCCCAGAGAAGGCCCTGCACTTCATCTCATCGGGTATGGAGTAGATGTCTGCTGCCGACTGATACATCTCTATGTGGTGTACTGGGTTGGTGCTGTCGTCATACTTAGGAGACACCACAGGAGGCTTGAACTTAGCTGGGGTTGGGAAGCTCACAATCATATCCACAAACGGTGAGCCCTCTGAGTAACCCCTTTGCAAAGGATCTCTACTTTTAATGAGGTCTCCTATCTTCTCCTCGAGGCGCAGGATGGAGTCATTCCATGGTCTTCCGCCCTCGACCTGGCCGAGGTTGTCCCCAGCCACTTCGATGGGATGGACCGAGGGTTCCCCCACTGCAACACAGCGTCGGCTATTGACCTCTTCCTATTCTCTACCTCTTCTATCACAGGGTCGGCCTTGGTCAGGCCGACCTGTTCTGTCCCCTCTTTGTGAGCCGACATCACTCTTGGACCTGGATAACATGTGTCTTAGGTCATTCACTGGACCCAACCGCTCGAAGGCTGACCCTCTGCTCAACCGATCGAAAGCTGACCCTCTCTTTTGAGCCACTTCATCTCTTCAGCCGACACATCCTTGACGCTGACAAAGAGGTCGTACTGTATTATTCGACACCTCATACGGCTCCCAACAGTCTTTCGAGGCCTCTTCCGCCTCTAGATCGTCATACCTGTCCTCCGGGCAAGGGTTCCCTTACCTCCCCAGGCGTAAGCGCTTGGGGTCAGCAATGTCCCTTCTCCGCTGGGGTGCACGCTGATCCTTCATGGGTGCCTGGGGTGGTCCCCTGGCATTTGGATGAGGCTGAACAGCCGCCGGAGTGACCATATCCGGTGAAACTCCGGGTGGTTGAGCTGTTCGAATTGCTCATTCATTGCTTGTTGCGTCGCGGCCAAAGATTTTAAGGCTACAGCCACTTCCGCCATTTCGGACTGAGGCGGTGCCTGGCTGGAACTAGGCCCGCCTCCACCGGGTGGTGGAAGAGGCGGTGGTAACTCTGGTGCCATGTGTTAACAATAAATAACCAGAGTAGAAAGTGAGATTAATACCTTAAAGGACCTCTTTCAATGGTGAAACAGCTCCACGATGGGGGGAGGCCTGGTTCACCACCAGAGTCTCCGGTGAGGCTAAGCAGACAAAAAAAAGAGGAAGAGTTAGCTTCTCGTTTCCCACAGACGGCGCCAAAATGATGATGCTAGAAACAACACCACCCTTCAAGGTGTTTGTGATCTCAATTCAATGCTAACAATGGCAGGATAAAGGTATATAGAAGGTATACACATATATAGTAGAAGGAGGTGAGGAGAAGAGGAATCAACACCGGGATATAAGTGGTTCAGCCAATCTGGCCTACGTCCACTGTGCAAGTGTATGATGTGTATCACTGTATGAGGGCTCTAATGGCCATAGATACAATCTCTCAAGCTTTCTCTCTCTACTGTGTATTTGAACAGAGTTTCAGCTAGGGTTGCTAATTCTCCATCCCCTCAAGGTAGAGGATGACCTATATATATATAGTGCCTGGAGAGTGTAATACACCCCCCATGCATGAGGTTTGCATGTGCGTGTTAGCCTCACCAACAGGAGAGGGCCACATGTCACTGTCACAGGTAAGGAATGATGATGAAATATTCTCCCCACGTGTGGAGAATAATCTTGTTACAACTGATTTGTGCCCACGTGTCCTTATCCAAATGTCAACAGATGCTCGGCTGCCATATTGGTGCATGACCTCGGCCTACGAGAGGCCGAGTTTGTAAAGGCTTGGTATTCGTTCAATCCGAGATGTGCCATAGGGGGTCTCGGCCTGATCTCTGCCAAGACAGTGTGTTGGGGTCGGCCTGGGCCGAGGTTGAGCTGATACCATGATGGGGTTTACTAGGGCTTCTTTCTAGCTCGGCCTACATCCGACCGAGGTTGCCATATCCAGGTATACGAGAATGTTGTTGACACCTGTGATGCGCATAGTGTCCTTTGGAGATGTAGGTGGTAGTGTCGGCCTGGGCTGACCCTTCTATGGCCGAGGGCTGATATCGCGGGCCCAAGGCTTATCCAGATTCGGCCATTATCTCGGCCATTACCTCGGCCGAGGTTGGTGTCTCTAGGCCGAGGTCACACTTGGGGCATGTTTTGTTTCCTCGGCCGAGGTAATAGCCGAGGAAACAAAACATGCATAATGAGCATAGTTTAGAAACCCAGTTAGGTACTCCTGGTTTCTCAATTGGTAAAGAATCATCTATTTCTGGAGAGCCATTTTCTAAAACATTTTCAGACTCTTCCACAATAGTTGGTTCTCCAGTCTTACTCTCAAAACTAGTGTCACTTACAATAATATTTATGGATTCCATCAAAGTCTTTGTGCGAAGATTATAGACACGGTATGCTCTACTGTGAGGAGAATATCCTAGGAAGATAGCTTTATCTCCACGAGTCTCAAATTTGGATAAGTGTTCTCTGTCTTTACAGACATAACATGTACTACCAAAAGTTCTAAGGTATTTAATGTTGGGTTTCTTCCCATACCATAGTTCGTAAGGAGTTTGTTTAGAATTCTTCCTAAGATATACCCTATTAATAATGTGACATGCAGTACAAATTGATTCTACTGAAAAATATTTAGGTAAACACTTGGCATGAATCATAACACGTGCCATCTCTTAAAGGGTACGATTCTTTCGCTCAGCAATTCCATTTTGTTGAGAAGTCTTAGGAGCACTAAATTTATGTTTGTAACCATTATAGTCACAATACTCTATAACACCTGTATCTATGAATTCTCCTCCTCTATCACTACGAATTTTATTTACTTGAGCGTCCTTCTCATTTTTAATATGAAGTAAGATTTTCAAGAAAGTTTTGAACGTGTCTAACTTTTGTTTTAAGAAGGCTACGCAAGTAAACCTGGTGAAGTCATCTACCATAACTAGAATGTAGCTGTGTTCACATAGACTAACAGTACGAGAAGGACCCATTAGGTCCATATGGATGAGATCCAAGGGTTTAAAGGTAAGAATATCTTTAACTTTCTTATGAGGTGCCTTAACAATTTTTCCTTCCTAACATGATCCACATACAATGTTAGAGATAGGTTTGATCTTTGGAATTCCTCTAACTTTTTCTTGTGAAGACAATCTACTAAGGCTATCATAATTTATGTGACCCATCCTATTATGCCATATTTCATTATCATCTATTCTGGCAATGTTACAGACTTCAGTACTGTTCTGGACAGTGTAACAATTGTCGAGAGTCCTGAGTCCTGCAATTATGCACTCATCTTTTTTATTTAAAATCTTACAATTATTATTTAAAAAGGTGACAGTATGATTTGAGTCACAAAATTGCGAGATACTTAGTAGATTAGCGTTAAGACCTTCTACTAAAAGAACATTTTCAAGCACAGACATTCTTTCTTCTTAGAGTGTTCCTTTACCAATGATTTGAGATGATACACTATCACCGAAAATAACTTTTCCTACAGCAAAGCTAGTTTTGTTTAAAAGTTTTGTATCATCCCAGTCATATGTTTCGAAGACCCAGAGTCTAAATACCAACCAGAAGGAGTGTGTTCAGCTTTTAAAGCAGTAATCACAATGTTACATTTCATCTGGGGCAATAACTCATATTTTGTAACCCAAATAGCTCTTGTTTTGTTTTGCAGATATTTGCTCTTATTTGATAAAATTTGCGAGCATTCGATTTTTGTTGAAAAATATTTTGAGCATGCATTTGAGTTTTATGGAGGATATGAGCATTTGGTTTAGAAAAGTGCCTAGGAATCCCTCTTGTAAATGATCTTTTAGGTTTGGTCTTTCTCTTTCTATAGTTAGAGATTTTGTCTGGTTGTCTAGGCATAACATAATTGTTACGACTTCTCCTAGAGTAGTTAAAGTTTTGGTATAAAGGAGTATTACAAATAGGATTAACTAAACGTCTAGAGTAGCAACCTTCGAAAGAATGTCCATATCTGTCACAATAAGAGCAATACATATTGCTTGAAGGGGGTATCTCCTTAGAAAAACATAAGTTTCATGGGATTTTGATGTTGAACCTTATTCCTAAGGAGTACAGTTTGAAATGCAGAATCACGCTTCCTAACAAGAGGGCAAACGTCACACTTAGAGTGACTTGATTCCCCAATATCGAACTTTTGTTGTTTTTTATCAAACTCATCACTTAGGGATTGAAAAATTGGATAGGTTTCTATAGGTTTTTTGCCACCTGACACAAACTTGATTGGTTCAAAGTTTTTAATTTGTGTCTTTGCATTTGGGCAAAATCCTATTCCAGTTCGATCATCAAAATTGGTTTTTAAATCAACAACAAAATCATCAAAACAATTGGAATTATTTTCAAACTTAGCAATTTTTTTTAAAACAGTTGTTGTCTTTTCTTTAGCTTGTTCCAATTCTAATAATGTCCCTTTATATTTTTACTCCAGAGTTTCATTTGTTTTAATAAAAAATTTCATTTTTTGTTCAAAACTTTTGACTTCATTTTCATGAGTTAGACATTGGGTAGTATACTCTTCAGCGTTAAGTTTAACCATTAGACTTAGGTCTTATAGTTTCTTAGTGAGATCTTTCACTATCTTCTCTAGTCTAGAGCTTTTCTTGAGAGTTTTCGCATCAGGGAGGTCTTCAGTGTCTGAATCACTAAGTGTAGTGTGTGAAGTGACCCCTAAGGATTCAATTCTTGAACTCACACACACATTAACATCGTCATTATCGCTTTCCCTTTGACTCACACACCACATTGTAAAACTAGTAATGTTCTCAAAAATTAAAGCATCTAAACCAGTAGCAGCATGATTCATAACAGTAGAAGTAGAGCTACTAGAATCATTCTCATACTTAGGCATGGGCATATTATCATTATATACTATCTTGGCAAAGAAGGACATACAAGGATCAAAAACATCAGATAACACATGTTCCTCATTATCAGAATCACTTGAATCATCCCATGTCTTGCAAATGTTGGCCCTAGTATGTTTATTGGCCGTATTCAAGTTAACTCTACAATCTTGTGCTATATGACCCAATTTTCCACATCTAAAACATTCAATATTCTTAAAGCCTTTGTTCGGTCTCGTATGAATGTCCTTGTGATGTTTGTCTTGACCTTTCTCATGAGGCTTATGATTAGACTGAGTTGGATAATTTGGCTTGCCTTGTCTGGTTGCCATTTTATTTCTAAATTTCACAATCTTCTTAAACTGTTTTGACATCAAGGCAATCTGATTACCCAAACTATCTATATCACATTCCTCATCAGAGTCATTATTGGGAATGTTATGCTCAGGTTTTATCAGTTTAGAAGAAAAACTCAGGTTAGAACTAGTCTGTTTCCTATGGTACTGGGTTAATTATTTCTTGAATTCTAGTTCCATTTCCACAGTTCTCAGTTTACTACTGAGTAATTCAGGATTGAGATTTTGATCACTCATTTTCTCAATAGCATATCTTTTGTTATCAAATTTCTATAGTAATTACCTTATACTAAGCAAGGAAGGTTTGAGAATAACAGCTCAAATTAGTGGCTGAGATTTGGTCTTGGCCATTTGACTTTCATCCAACGGTTTATCATCAACGGTGAATTAAACATTTTCTGATTGGTCTAAAGGGGGTTCATGGATAAATCGCTTGTAGAATGTCGATTAACTAGATCCAAGGGCTGAGATTGCGAATAGGTTCTGAGTCTATCAACAAACACAAATCATTCCGTTGTAACGTTGACATGTGTAAGCCTCAGATGAACTAAAAAATGCGTGTTTCAAACTTAATTACAAAGATACCCTGAAGTCTCAAGCGCTTTCGGATTCTACCCAACCAAACATTCAGGTAAGAAATGATAAAACCAATAATCACAAAATGACCCCAAATGTTTTAAAACCCACCTTTTAATTTCTTAAAAACTATTTAAAATTTCCCAAAATTAATAAAAACTTATTTAAAAGGGAATTAACACACACAACTCACACACAAGCAAATAATGAAATATATAATAAGTATGCAATCCTAGTGTGTGTGATGGTTAAGGATTTACCTTCAAATGAATCAATTGAGGCATCATGAGAAGAATCTAAGGTCCTTTGTTATCTAGGAGATGGGACTCAATTTTGTCACAATTTGCAAACTAGATGAGCACTTATACAATGTAGACTCAAGTAAGTCAAGAGTATAAGTTGCTTCACTTAGACAAGGTGACCCTCTGTCCCCCTACTTGTTTATGATGTGTATGGAGTACCTATCTACTTGTATATCTGATAAAGTGGGGAAAGGTAACTGCAGAGGCATTAAATCCTCCCTAAATGGCCTGTGCATATCACACCTTTTCTTTACGGATGATTTCTGTGACACGTCGCCCAATTAAATATTGGGTGATCAGTCATTTACAAAATTTATAACAGAATGTTCGGTTGGTTCATTTTAGCATCACTGTCGAAAATTAAAATCCAATTAATTACCTAACATTTAATTAAGCTAGTGTCAAAACATTTTCCAATTTAACTTTAAACCAATTAATTTAACAAATTCTGAACATGTAAATATAAACCATACATAAGAATTAAATGTTGACTGAATCAAATACTGAATAGATAATACTGGATAAAACCTTCTAGTTCATAGTTACAAACCAAACCATAATAATTACTCAAACCAACTGAGAAAAACTATAAGGGAAACTGAGAAAAACTCTGCTAATGAGAATGGGCGACGCATGCCCTAACTGAGATATCTGAACTAGGAACTGAATGAAATGAAAGAAGCGTCTAATCTCAAATAACCTGCAACTTTCACAACAACTGCAGCTAGGCAAACCATCCAAGTATCTAGAACCGATGTCCCTGTGGCTGGGCGCCTGTACTAATACATATATATATATATATATATATATATATATATAGCAAAAGAGAAAAGAGATGCAAGAAACGGGTCAGAGCCCGATGTGTAAAAATATTTATTAGAAAGTATTTAAAACTGCATTAAAGAAAGTATTATATGCATGTTAGTTTGAACTCTCACTTGAGATTCTCACCTCTCGACTAGTGTGCACGCCTGACGTACATCCACTCCAACCTAGTTATATCGTTAACTAACTAGTCTGTCTACCCCCTTTTCTCACATTAATATGGGAGTTGACTCATGTCGTTCTAATATATCCTGCAGGTATCTCACATTTTTATTAACCAGATGAATGTATAACAGTTATGGTGGGAAATTATCATTATTAAACCCCGTTCAAATTGTCCCAATAATTTACGTACATACTTTACCAAAGAGTTCTTTATAAAAGTACGTATTTTATTCTTAGCACAAATATACAAATAGGGCATCCCTAGGCTAAGCTATGATGCACACATACTCTGCTATCAAATCCCGGTACATCACGTACATGAGGACAACGTGTTCCGAATCTCTCAGGAACTGTTACAATAAGTCAAATCACACATATTAGAGGCGAACATAGTTCACATACCCATGGGTCACGCACATACCTACGCTCCCACGATCAGCTGACTTATTAACTCACAAATAAGCCATTCACAGTCCTATGTCCTTAAGGTACCGATCTAAATCCCCCCCCCCCCCCCCCCCCCCCCCCCCCGTAGACAACACAGAGATTAGATGGCCCTGATTCAAAAGTCGACCTCCTGTGATAGCTAGTATGGTAGGTATGTCATACACATAATATATCAAATATAGGTATGCACACAACCCATCAAATCAACGGTATACACATAACCAAATGTCATATTCCATACGTAGTATTATTATCACTAAATACTATCAACATATTTTTAATTTACGATAATCCCTCTCTCATAATATATTTCTAAGGATAATATGTCACCCGAAAATCCTTCATACATAATCATAATAAGTCCCACAATGAACCATAATTTTATTGTTAAGTTCCATATCGTTAGAACTAATATCCTAAGTATTTATCACATAATACTTTCGACACATTTACAATTATGATTTCCTCTCTCTCTCGTAATCTCCAAGGTAATCTCACCGTCCCTAATATTTAAATCAATACACCTAAATAACTCCCAATAATTCTGCACTATTCTGGAGTCATCGGACACTGGTTTTCCTCACTTAAATTAACCGTTTACTAAAATAGGAGCAAAACAAGAATTTTCCTAAAAATTAGAAATCTCGCTCGAACCAGAATGGATCTCGTTCGAACGACTTCCATGTGTCGTTCGAACGACTTCGCGTGACAACCAATCTCGCTCAAACGACTTCGAGCGAGATCTCGCGACCTCGACTGTTTCGTCTTCAACCTTAGACATCTTCGTTTTTCACCATTTTTCAACCCTAAAACCTCTAAAATATCATCCCAAACTCCAATCAATTATTCCCAAATCGAATCCTAACATTTGTAAATGAATTCTAATAATCTAGAATCATTAAATCATCACCAATCATTCATAAAATTCGAAATCCCCAATTTTATTATCAAGAACCCTAGTTCTTAAATTAATATGCATGACTTCTCAATTAAACCCAGATTTGTTCCTGGAGATCATCCAAATTTCGTAGGCATCATCCTATCTACACATGGCATTCAATTTCTTATCAAATCAGCCCTAGTTTATGATATAGTTCTCCAATTTCAGCCAAATTAACTTCCATAACAAAGGTCTATTAAACCTAGACTAACATGAACATAATTATCGCTAAAGAAATCAAGCAATAAACACTTGCCTCGATTTTGAAGATCTGATCCGTTAGTGTTGCTGGTATGGATGTGTTCCTCGCGTTCCGATCTACACGATGGTGGTGGTGGTTGTGCAAGGTGGTGAAAATGGATTCTCCTCCTTTGGAATTTGCTCTCCTTCACCCACTGTGGTTCTCTCCTGGTTTTAGTCTAACCTAAGCTTAATTGTTGATATAATATTCCTCTAATTTTCGTCCATTTAATTCCTCCAAAAATTCAAATTACAAAACTACCCCTACCGGGTGCTGGCTTGGCCTAAAAATGTCCCGGAGTCCAATTAAAATACCCGTGTAGAGTTTTCTGACTATCTCGACCCTTCCGGACTCAATGGAGCACTCGAAATGATCATATGAGTTACTTAAAAATAATTTACCTTTATATTCCACTTAATTAATCCTGACACGACTCACACGTGCGTCCTGACTTAATATATCAAACTGTCGTATTTCTCTATCACAACAAGTTATATAAAATCGTCATACTATATTACTTATTCTCACAGTAATATCAATAATTACTAACTTCTCGTCATGGTAGTAAATATTCAAATTAAATTCGGATAAATAATTAATTCTCACATTTTAATTTAATTAAACCGACAATAATAATAAATCACATAATTATGTAAGTCTTCGAAAATACGGGCTATTACAATCTCATCATGTTTTCTAACATGACGGGTAATTCTTGTGAGGATGTGTTGGAAACTCTTGAGGAGTTTTGTCATATCTCGGGCCAGAGAGTTACCTATTATAAGTTAAAAAAAATTGTCTCGCCGAATATCCCTACACTTAAAGTTATTGATCTTAGTAATCTTTTTGTTATGAGCCTCACTGATAATATGGGTACCTATATTGGGGTCAATCTTGTGCACAGCAGGTTCAATAATTCCTACCTAAAAAATTTCATAGAGAAAGTCCAAAAAAAAATTACTGGATGGAAATATAAGTTGCTTTCTTTTGCGGGGAGAACTACCTTGTCCAATCTGTTATGTCTATGATCCCTACGTATAATATGCAAACCGCTCTCTTCCCCAAGAAGACTTGTGAAACTCTTGATCGACTCAATAGAAACTTCTTGTGGGGTAGCAACGAGAGTAATAAAAAGATACACCTGGTTAGTTGGGACAAAGTCTGTATGTCCAAAGACAGGGGTGGATTGGGTATTAGGAAGGCCCATGATAATAATAAAGCTACAATTGCTAAATTAGGGTGGAATATCATGAATAATAGTGGTTCCTTATGGTCCAATGTCATCACTAAGAAATATAAGGTTGATCCTAACCCTAGAATGTGGTGCAAGAAATCCAATACCTCCCACATTTGGCGTAGAATTTTTAAATGTAAGGAGTTCCTTAGTAAGAATACCAAATGGAATGAGGGTAAGGGTAAAAAAATTAACATCATGAAAGAGTGGTGGTGTTGGGATGAACCCCTTATAGATAGGGGAGTCTGAAGTTCCACGTGTTATGAAAAGGTTAGAACTTTCTTAACTGATAATGGAACTTGGGACCTTCATAAGATTCGTCAGAGGTTCAATAAGAATATTGTGGATGATATTATGAATACGTCGCTCCCCACTAGGGGGCTCAGGGAGGATAAACCCTTGGTATCATAGAACTAAAGGAAAGTTCTATATCCTCTCTTGCTACAATAATATTTCATTGGGAGAGGATTCAAACCCCCTTGGTATGGTTGGAAGTACTTATGGAAACTTGGTATTCTGCCAAAATTGAAACACTTTATTTGGACCATTATGCATGGTAAGATGATCATCATTTCTCATAGAGAGATACGTGGTCTTACCGTGGATAATATGTGTCCTAGATGATCTAGCAAGGAAGATCTCTTTCACCTTTTCAAAGATTGCTCAATTTCTACCCAAGTATGGCAAAATCTCAACACTCCTCTCACTAGTAGCCAAGGTATGTACACTGACCTTAATTCTTAGGTAATTGAAAATGTGTGGAATAATGTGGACAATAATTGGTATGTGACTTTCATCTCTTTCCTTTGGTGTATTTGGAAAGCTTGTAATAAACTTATTTTTGATAATGTTAGAACTACTCCTACTACAGTTAATAAGCTTATTTTTCACCTTAAATGTGTTATCCTCGAAGCACAAAATAAGATTATTAACTAGGAAGGAGTTAGTGATAGAACGACCAATAATGATAGTGCTTGTATTTCACGAAATTACATCATCCATATGGACGGGAGCTTTGACTTTAACAGTGGGTTAGGAACTTTTGGAGGTATCGTGCGGGATGAGGGGGGGGGGGGGGAGATGGATTCTTGGATTCTTTGGTCGTGTCCAAGGAACGACAAGCCTTCTTAGAGAAAAACTGCAAGATATCTTTCATGGGCTGAACATTGCCCTCAGAGAAAAATGGAAGGGCATATGACTCAAGTTCGATTGTCTCGAAGATGTCCAACTTTTGGACTCAGAGGATAAGGGAAAACATCCCCTGGCTAATATCATTGAAGATTGTTGTGAGATGGTCATGGGTATCAAAGCTATGGTAATCCACGTCTCGAGAGAGAATAACATCCAAGAAGACTGTATAGAGAGGATTGCAAAAGATTCACAAGATCTCTATTTTGAGTATGAGCACACCCCAGAGCGGCTCCTCATGATGCTTGAACGCGTCGAGATTGATAACCATGTGTTATAGTTATTGGTTGTTGTTTGTTTTCTTTTCCATTTTGTAACCAAAAAAAAAAAAACTGGTAATAGATATTTAAGGTCAAGATGACTAACCAAGCCCTAATTCAACTGACCACAAACTGAAGCTCAATTAACACAATGTGATGAAAAGAAGTTTAGGTTGAACTTGAATTTGAATATAAACACTTATAACTTAAAGTAATATAATATAACCTCGTAGATCAAGCTAAATTGCATTATTGTAAAGTGTCAACTGCAAATATACAATTACATGACATAGCGTAACTGAAAAAGTGAAGCAAAGATATTGAAATTATGTATATCTTAAAAAGTTCAATCATCAATTGAAAGTGCCTTACTCGAAGTATTTTAATGAGTCTTTTTTGGAACTTTTTTATGAGCAACGAGTTGTTGGTCCAATAGTTGTGTCTGTGATTCTCAGAAGCCAAAAAACCCAATTGAATAAACAGTTATTGAGATATTTAAATGCTGCAATGCAATAAAATAAAATGATAAATAGTGAAATTAGGTATTGATTTGATAAAACAAAGGGTATGTGTGAAAATATTTTTAGGACTAGGTGCAAGCCCGCGCGATGCGCGGGCGAGGCGATGGTGATAATGTCGACTTGACGCTCTTAAACGATTTCATTTGCGTGATCAATTTAAAGGGAATAAAAATATGCATACTCTTATCAAATATTATTTCTGAACTTTTAAGAAAATTATCTATTGCATGACAATAAAGGGTGTAAGAGGGTAGTTTAGATAAGATGGAGGCGTAACCCCTTTTTGAGTATAGTAATGATAAGTTAAATAGCGACACTATTGATTAACCATAGGACATACAAACACTACTTAATGAAGATAAACTCAGTTTGAACTCACAGATATCTCGTGTATAACTCAGAAGGTAGTAATGAACTTAGAAGTAACTTAGCTAGAGGGAGAAAGAAGTAAGTACCCTAGATACACCTTGGCAGGCAGCCAAAACACACCATCCACCCTCAAGGATATCTGTCAAGTATTAAAAACTTTACAATAAATGACAATAATGGTTGAGTAAATTCTCTAGTTTGAAATAACTCTCTAGTAATCACTTCTGAATTCTCAAAAAAGATCATCCTCTCCTCAGAGGTGGTTGGGGTCCTTAAATAGCCTCCCACACCATCCCTGAGGCAACTCCGCCATTAATGCCTATGAAAAGACATCCCTCATACTTTATGTCACAAACATTAAATACCTGATGCACTAGTTTTCTCCACATCATAAACATTAAATGCCAAGACATGCGTTTTGCCTAACCACTGTGTATCAGGGGGCTATTGTCACGGAGGTGGCTCACCAACTATCTGACAACCCCAAATACCACGGTGGGTTACTCAAGTGCAGGTATGATATTACCTAGTTGGTTAGTGACATCAGATAAAGTGGATGTGACATTAAGTAGAGGGTTGTTTGGCTCACAGCTCAATACTCGATGGAACTCAAGGCTGCTCCCCCCAAGGTTCCACTATCAGGGTCCTTCGGTGTTTTCCCAGGTGTATCTAAGATGGTCAGGACAATCCCTAACGATGCCTCACTTATCAATCCTCCAAACCAAGTCCCTCCAAAGTTCCCACCGAGCATGAAAGATCTCCCAGGCCCTGCCAAGCCTGGTCTCTCACGAGTATCGTTCGACCTCACACATAATCATTATTCTCGTTATATCGTTACAATAGTTATAGCTCATAGTCAGTACAAACAAAAGATATAATATGGATAAGTAACACAATAAGCTAAAACATGAGTTTGCACACTAAGCTGCCTCGCTGAGATGCCCTGCTGAGTTGCCATGCTGCCTTAACCCCATATACTGTTGTAAATCTCAGGATTACATTCAAGGCCCCTCTACAAAGGGTAGTTTCAATAAAACCTCAAAAAATAATTACACAAAAGTTGGAAGGATTTACACCATCAAGATAAATCAACCAGATGAACTGTATAAGGATACATTAAAATTCCTTTGGCATATTAGGTATTTGCAAAAATTACATGCCAATAATATTATTGAAATAAAAATTTGTGGAATTAACTATAATGGAACATAATCAAAAGAGAGAAATAAAATGAAAAAACTAAAAATACTAATCATAATGTTCTTCCAAACTTAAAAATATCAAACTATGATATCATATTTCCCCGACTCTCTCTACAATCTGTCAAAAATAATGAAACATACCGAAATGATTATGTTGATTGTAAAAACAAAGACTGCTTGAATATCATACTATTAACAGTTTGGGTTAACATATTCAATTTACTAAGTTGCACCAAATTTATCACCAGTAACTTCCTTTACAATTAAAAAACCAAACGAACAAAACTAAACATCCCGGTAGAGATTTGGATATCACACCTATTGACTAGGTACTATCATATTTAATTCAATATATCAAACTCCCCTTTGATCCACAAACATTCATGTCTTCTCCTTCGTCCTCATCGCCTGCAACGAATATCATCCTCACCATCTACAAAAAGAAAACAACCTCCCACTCCTAACTACATTTCTTTCGATTACTCTAAAAGCGAGGCCTAAAATCTCAATGAAGAACTCCAAACCCTCAAAATAAATGCGCTTCGATCTCTAACACCTCACCGGCTCATTCTTGTCCCGCTATGAGCTCCTTTAAAACTACTTCAAAGCGGCATGAAGAGGAATGATGATTCCGCTCAATTGCTCTACATTTGGAGATTGAGACACCGCCACGAAGAAAATTCTATCATTAAAGTAACCTGAAAAAGAAAGTAGTCAATCAAGTTAAGGACATTAGCTTCAATTTCATTAGTGATCATTGTATTTATACTATTGTACACATTATGTTCCTTGTTTTTAAATATTTTTAGTACACACACAATTTATTAACAGTTTCAATTGATTGTCCCTGAGAGTACCATGGTATTTTACCTATCATCTAAAAAAGAAACTATTAAAAAATAGAAAGTGTAATGAAAGGAAAAACATGAGAAAATAGGGAATTGGGTTTCTCTAATGACTGATTCACTCATTGCAAAGAAGGGTTATCCGAAAATTATCCTTTATTGTTATCATTAATGAATATAACCCGGTTTGATTCTACTAATATGATCAAGGATTTTAGGAAAACACATATGCACATAAATTTTCTTTTTCTTCTATTTTCTGGGCAACATAAAAGACTCTCTCCTATACACACACTAAAAAAAGGGTAAAAAAACTTACTTGGACCTTCTTCACCTATGGAAATATCTTTAGCTAAAGTAGTCTTTCCACTACCACCAATCCTAAATATCCCAACAACACTCGAATCCTCCATCCCAATAACCATCTCCTTGAACTTCCTCTTAGCCAACTCCATTCGAGCACCCAAATTTACGAAAGAAGCCTCATACCTATCCTCCTCCACCCTCTTGATGGCCTCCTCCATAATCTACCCATCATAACTGAAACCACTACCAATCTCCATGCTCCTGAGGCGCTGCTCGAGCCTATCAAAGATTCCACTGGTATCAAACCTCATGTGGTGCACATCATCCAACATATGAGCTTGCAAGGACCCCTTCACAAATCTTGACACATTTTTTGGAGATTCTCCATATTTTAGCCAACATTAAGTTCTTGTAAAGGTTGTAACATTTTGTGGCGAGGACTTTAGTTGCGATTTCAAGGCCACCGCGGAGGCTTTCAGAGAGGTTATGGAAATGGCGTTGGAAAGTGGGTTATAACTCGAAGCCAATCATATTTAGGGTTTAAGTAGGGATAAATTGTAGATTTCTATGTTAAAAGAGGAATGGACATGGACATAGAGTAAACAACGCATTTTAGAGTGAATATATTGGGAAATGAAGTTAGAGAATATAAGCCATGTGGATATCTTAGAAATAAAGGAGAATTAAAGCTCTCTAAAACACAGTAAAGCGTTTTAGAGTATATAAAAGATTATGTAGAACATAAAAAATTAGATATTGGTTGTTTGATGATTCATTTAACCCGTGTTTGAAATCTTGAAAACCTTGCTGAATGGTTGTTTGATGATTCATTTATTAAATTTAGTGTAAGAATGTCAATTAATATAAGAAAAGATAAAAGGGAAAAAACCAATATTAAATGTCAATACATTTTTCTAGACAGGTTAAATGTAATAAATTCCTATACAAGATTAGGTTTTAATTACAAAACAGGTCCCAGAACAACTATATAAGAAATTAAATAGAATATAAATTTTTTCATGTATGTGCTTGTTATTGCAAGAAATTTGCATATGGTTTATCATAGCTAAATACAATAATAACTAACAAATACGCATGTAAGAGATTGATTACTGAGATGAAAACACATAATAGATCTAAAGAGTAAAGAGAAAGAGAGGAATAACCGAATTTAGATGGTATATTCAAATTTGGTGCCTAAGTCTATTGAAGATGTTCTGACTATTGATTACCAGACAATAGCCATTGAAGAGTAAAGTTTACAAGATCTCAAGTTTTCTCTCGATTTTGGGAGGATAACAGTAAAATAAGTATCAAACCTCACAAGAGTTTGGTGTGTGATTTTTTTAGGATGTTAGAGGGGAGTGAAGAGATGAATACACATTTCTCAGCTGTATAGGCTAAGTGAGTCCCCATTTCTCCGTCATGGTGAGAGAATAATCAAAAGTTAGTTATTGTCATATAAGAATGAATATTTTCATATATTCTCATTGTTCACGTGTATTAAACTGTGACTAGGGTACATGATCACTCTAATAGTGTTAACTAACGGGGTTAATTAGTCTATTAACCTTGATTGAGTCGAGCCCAATATTGAGTCAATGATATAGACTATGCTCGACTCCGTTAGTATAAATAGATAGCTAGTTCATTTGTGAATCTAGGTGTCACCTTTTGGTTGGTCCATAAGTCATCCCATATTTATGGTATACCAATATCCCCTAAGACATGGCTCAATAATTAAGCTAATAATAAGTTACTTGGAGAGTAATATCTTATATGTATATGTTTAGAAATTAGAGTGAGTCATGTTTTAATTACATAATTTTATCGTCTGAAAATATCATGGACTCGTCACTAACGGATCACGTTTCATTGTGCAATTTGAAAAAAATTATGTTCGCTAAGCCTTCCATGTGTTGATCATGAGGTGGGCAAAATGTAGTCATTACTATGCATGCATGTTGTGTAAGGCACATGGAATTTTTAAACATTAATCCTTTCCCAAGGAACTTACATCATCCCTTTTTCAAAAAGGGTAATAATTACAATAAATTAGGTATAAAGGAAACATTTTAATTATTTGAATCCTTTCATAGTTCAAACTATCTAACGCAAGCTCTAGAGAGAGAAACATCTTCCCAACTTTATAAGTTTCTCCATTTCATCTATGTTTGGTCTGAATCCATAGTTTTCGACAAGAACTTTCCTTTTCCACTCATTCGTTTTCTTCCTTTGAGACCTTTTCACTTGCTTTTTAATCTCTTATACATTAGATACTTGTTGTCTTCTTTCTTTGAGTTTTTCTTATTTTTCTAGGGCTTTTCCCTAAAAATCTGTTATTTATTTGTTGTGATTGTTAAGATTTCTACTTGGGTGATTAGATTGTGGTTTTATTGGTGAATTTAGGTATTTAGACATTTATTCAGTCTGTTGGCCCTAGGGATTCATAATTCCTATAGTATTCTAATTTTTTTGCTAACTTTTTTTAACACTTTAAGTCTCCCTACATTTTATTACCTCTCTAGTTTTCAACCATATATGAGTATCTATAAGTGGGTTGAGATGGTATTAATGTGGATTCGTGAGTACAATAGAAATTTGGCCTTTTAGCCCCTTAAATCGGTTCCACTCGTAGTGATTCACCCTCCTGGGAGTACCCTTGTCGAACCCATGATGATACAAAATATGGTATCACCAAGTCAATATTGAAAATATAAGCTCAATAACAGGACAACAATGGCAGTAAAAGTAATATAAAAAGAGAAGGAGGTGAGGCAATGAGAATATAAGACAACAATATAAGTTGTTCAACCAATCTTGGCCTACATCCACTGTGTTTGTGAGAGTTATCACTATCAAATAGGGCTCAAATGGCCTCGAGTATAACGCTCAAGCTCTCTCTCACTTCTGGATACAACTGCGTAGAGTTTTTGTTAGGGTTGTAATTGATAAATCCCCTATAATGAAGAAGATGAAAGGTATATATAGTGTTTTATGGGGTGTAGTGTACCCCCTCAAGCATGTTGACATCTGGCCCTGTCACATATAGATCATGATGACCAAATATTCCCTCACCTGAGGGGATTATCTGGTAGTAATGGTTTTGCCAACGTGTAGTCTGTGTCCCATGTGCACTAATCGATGCGTCTCCCAAACCACGCGCTATGCTGATGTCACCCTCAGCCAATGTGCCTGGGTCGAGGCCGAGGGTAGTGATCAAGGAGCTATTTATCATTAGCGTTGTAAAGTAGGGTGAAGCTTAGTCATAGTTTTGCATATACTTGAGGATGAGGCCGAGGATTTAGTCGGTCGAGGGTTCACACTTATTAATTATTGAGTAACTAGTCTCGACTGATCACCAAGAGCCGAGGCTGATGATGATCTCAGGTACGACCCTCGCTTAATTGTCTAGTCATCATAGGCCGAGTTTATTATCGGTTGGGAAGAGGATATATTATGGCATATCAATCACCCCTAGCCCTTAGCCATTGATCTTATGAGGTGGCTGAGGGGTATTATTACTTCCTTGGAAGACAAGTTGATGGGCCTTCAAGTTGACACTTGTTAATCATCGTGTTGCACCTTCCAAGAACGATGGTTGTCAGGAATATTTAGGGTAGCGTGCTCTAATGATGGTATGCATAGATAACTATGCGTCACTTTGGTTATTATGCCAAATCATTAGGGGATTTAAATTTCTCCAACTTTTCATTTTCTCTTTCTTGCCCAAATACTTCGCATGTTCCCTCTTTCTCTCTAGCTTCTTCCCTCTCTTCTCCTTCATCTCCGTTTTAGGCGACACATTGTGCTCACTCCAAGGTTTTTGATTCTCTTCCATTTTCCAAGTAACTTTCCCTTTCCATTCTCTGTCATTTTCCACCATTGTTGTATAGTATTTTCCTTTTCTCCATTATTGGCAACTTAGTATTTTTCGACGACCTTTATTCCGTTTAACAACCACTTATGGTGGCCTTAGGACTATCTTTAGGGAGTGTATTGGTGGTTAATTGGTTGTAGATATCCTTAGTATCCTACCACAGAGGCCAAAAATCTCATAGTTGTGAACTCTAGCGAGTTTTCGACCATCTCCTCTAGTGGGCTTCATCAACGTTCTTCATTATTTGGTTTATAAACAATTCATTCTTTCTAGTTTGATCTTGCGGTCAAACTGTCCAACAACTCCCACTTCTTTGTGTTTTCCCTAACTTTATTCTCAAAAAATCTTTCAGTCTAAGGTCGTCCTTTGAATGCTTCAAAGGATTTATAAGTCGACCGAGGAGCTTCCCACACTGAGGGAAAGGTGTTTTCAAGAAATTCGTAGGATAAAAGAAGAGCCTAGGGTCCCTCTATCTTGGTCCAATCCTTCTATGACGACAAGGTCAGACTCTGGCCTCAGCCTTGCTGAAAGGGATGTGGCTGATTACTTGAGGGATCAAGGAGTAGAGGGTGCTCTTCTAAAATTTAGAGATTTAATGACCCCTGAGCTTCTTAAAAAATCTGGCCTAGGGATTTACCCCCTTGAAAAACTATGTGAGTTATTTTTCTCTTTTTAAGTCTTCCCTCATCTCGTGAATTAATTCTATTAACATGTCATCTACTTTCTTGTAGATCTTCCTCCAAATGTTTCAGACGATATATGGGAAATGACAACACCGAGTTTGTTAGTGGGTCTGGGGAAGAAAAATAATAAACAACCACCCCCCAAGAAGACCATTGTTGGGGGCCAACTATCGAGGCCACATGTAAGAGGAAGGGGGCTGAGGTCTCTGTTGACACTCACCCCGACCGCTATACAAGGCCGAGGGTGGATGCCACAGAGACGGCATCAGGCTCTGATATTGGCTCTTCGTCATTACTTGGGGCTTTTTGGTCATCCAACCTGGCCTAGCTTAAGGCCGACCCTCCCTCTCTGATCACTAACATCAGGGATGCAAAGGCTGACATATTTGCAGCTCCTTCGGCGACCAAGTACAAATTTTTGGCCAAAATTCCCCCTACCAAAATTTATGATTTTGGGCTCCAACACAAGGCAAAGGTACCATCCTCGTACCTCTGGTTCTCATCATATACTTGTCAATATTTTATTTTTATCTGACTTTGTCTTTTTTTCTTGCAATCTTTTGTGCCTTGACTTCAGCCACCAAATGGATGGATGAAAAGCAATAAAAGTTTAGGGAGGCCAAGAGAGCAATTCAAGCCGAGGCTGGCCTTAGGCCCCAGGTAGCTGACCTCAAGGCCAAACATAAGCGGGCCATAGACGAGTTCAAACTTCAGCACAACGACCAAATGAAGTCCAAGGACTGCATCATCAAAGAAAGGGATGAAGCTTTAAAGAACCAAGCCACAAAATTTGAAGTCGACCTTGCTCCAGCAGTCAAGAATGTCGTGGTTAATGATGTTAAGGCTTACAAGACCTCGGATGAGTTCCACGGCTTCGACTTGGAGTACTTGGAGAGAGGGATTAAGATGGCCTACCGATGGGTCGTCTCAAAGTTTGGTGATGCAGTATCTTCCATTCGACCGCCCTTGGAAGCTGCCGACCTCAAAGACCTTCTTTTGGCCGAGGCTCTATCACATGTTAAGTCTTTCGGAACAGTTGAAGGTGAGGGAAAGTTTATCGATCCTATCATGGCCGAGGGAGGACATGCTGAAGTCCTGCCTACTGCAATTGCTGGTGCTGGGACCGAGGCTGTAATTTGCACTGAGCTGACTCAGTAGGGTGGTTGTCTGTGTCCAATACCCTTTTCCTTGTACTTATTTTGTTTCTTATGTATATGAAAATTATTCTTTATACTGTAAACCTTATGGAATGAAATCTTCTATTATCCTTCCACTCGTAATATTGCCAATGGGATTTTGAATTATATTGTTTTATCCCCAAGTGTTTGAGTACGACATACTAACCACAACTATGTGATTTTCAAAATTTCACCCACCAAATTATGGTGTTTTAGGCTTAAGTCATATCTCTCCCTTTTGGGAGTGTATGGAGGGTCGTCCCATCCATGTACTGTCATCTCAGCCGATGGAGTAAGTCCACAAAATTAATGATGTTTAATAATCAACCGCAACTAAATGATTTTAAAATTTGCACCCACCAAATTATGGTGTTTTAGGCATAAGTCATCTCTCGTCTTTTTGGAAGTGTATGGAGGGTCATCCCATCCATGCACTGTCATCTCAGCCGAGGGAGTAAGTCCACCAAATTATTGATGTTTAATAATCAACCACAACTAAGTTATTTTAAAATTTGCACCCACCAAATTATGGTGTTTCAGGCATAAGTCCTCCCTCATATTTTTAATGGTGTATGGAGGGTCATCCCATCCATGCACTGTCGTCTTAGCCGAGGAAGTAAGTTTTCCAAATTAATGATGTTTAATAATCAACCACAACTAAGTGATTTTAAAATTTGCACCCACCAAATTATGGTGTTTTAGGCATAAGTCCTCTCTCGTCTTTTTGAGAATGTATGGAGGGTTGTCCCATCCATGCATTGTCGTCTCAACCGAGGGAGTAAGTCCACTAAATTAATGATGTTTGATAATCAACCTTAACTAAGTGATTTTAAAATTTGCACCCACCAAATTATGGTGTTTTAGGCGTAAGTCCTCCCTCGTCTTTTTTAGAATGTATGGAGGGTCGTCCCATCGATGCACTGTCGTCTTAGCCGAGGGAGTAAGTCCACCAAATTAATGATGTTTAATAATAATAGGCTCCTTTCGATGTTGTTAGCAGTCCATAGACGAGTTAACCCCGTTTAAACTGTCATATCACCGAGGGCCACTTAAGCTTATTTCACCACGAATGATGTTCTCTAGCTTAAGATGAGTTATTTCATGCAAACAAATATCTGAGTAAATCGATAACATATGAGGGAACACTTGAACATCTTGAATTTCATTTGATTTCTTTCACTTGAAGCCTCATACACATGTATTACAATAGAAAGCAAATAGGACAGTAAAACTATAATCTCATTGGTAATATTTATTAAGATGATTGGCATTCCACAGGTTGGAGAATGGCTCTCCCTCCAAGTTTTCCAATCTATAAGTTCCCGACACCACTTATTTGACTACTTTGTATGAGCCATGCCAATTTGGATGGAGTTTATTGGGTTTTTGCTATGTCTTCTTCAGTACCAAGTCTCTTACTTTCAGTGGATGCGCTTTTACTCGCTTGTTGTAGAATCTTGTTGTTCTTTCTTGGTATGCAGCTTGCCTAACCTCAACGCCTTCTCTTCTTTCTTCAATGAGATCTAAATCAAGCCTCCATTGATCACTATTATTTTCAAGGTTGTAGGTCTGAACCTTATGAGTGGCCAGACCTAATTCTGTTAACACGACTGCCTCTGAGCCATAAGCAGGCATGAATAAGGTCTCCCCAATAAGGGTCCTCTCTGTTGTTCTGTATGCCCATAGGACAGCATACACTTCCTCGATCCATTTCCCCTTTGCATCCTCTAACTTCTTTTTAATTCCATCAAGAATCATTCGGTTTGTCACTTTCGCCTACCCATTAGCATGGGGTCGGCCAGGAGTGGAGAAGAATTGCTTGATGCCAACCCTTTCGCAGTATTTTTCTAAGGAGACGTTCTTGAATTGTGTTCCATTATAAAAAATTAGGGTGTTAGGTAGGGCATACCTCCAGATGATGTTTTTCCAGATGAATTAGAAGGTTTTCTATTTCGTAATTGAAATAATCGGTTCGGCCTCCACTTATTTTGAAAAGTAATCTATCGCCACGATCAGATAGCGATAATTGTTCATTACTCTAGGCAAAGGTCGAAATCAATTCCCCATACCATAAATGACCATGGAGAAGTGATGGAGGTCAGAGGCTGATGAGGAATGGTAGCAAACCTTTGGCATTTGTCACACTTCTTGACATACGTTGCAGCATCCTTGGCCAAGGTTGGCCACCAATACCCTGGGTAAAAATCCTCGTGGACAAAGAAATTCCCCTAATGTGACTAGATCAGGAGCTTTCATGCATGTACTTAAGGATATACGCTACCTCGGATGGATGTACACACCTAAGGAGAGGAAGCAGAAACCCTTTCTTGTGCAAAGTGTTTCCTATGATGGAGAACTCAGCAGCTTTACATCTCAACTTCTTTTTCTCAGTCTTTGATTCTGGTAACTCCCCATCCTTTTTGTACCGGATGAGAGGATCCATCCAAGAAGCTCCTCTGCTCAAATTCAGACAAGACTCTGAAGCAGTTTCTTCCTCCTCAATGGTTTGGCGATGCAAGATTTCTATTGGAACCGTCCTTTTTATCTCTATTCTTATAGTTGAGGCCAGTCTTGCAAGTGCGTCGGCCCAGCTATTGTCCATTCGAGGTATCCTCTTCAGCTTCACCTCTTTGAAATTATTCAATATTGATCTCACTCTATCTAAATATTTGTCCATCCTATCATCTTTTGCCTCATACGCCCCCAATATCTGATTCACCACCAACCTTGAATCACTGTGAACTAGGAGCTGGCTGACATTTAGAGCCCGAGCTAATGAGAGGCCTGCTATGAGAGCTTCGTATTCAGACTCATTATTGGAGGCCTTGAAACTGAACCTCAAGGCATATTTAATATACATCTCATCTAGAGATGACACTATCAGTCCTGCACCACATCCATTCTCGCAAGAGGACCCATCAACGAAGAGGCTTCACACCATATCATTCTCAGAGAAATTACCCTCTGCCAAGGCTCCATACTTGAAGAGGTATCGCTCCTCCTCATTTTCAGGTACTTGCCCCCCAGTTGTACTTGTCTTGGCCTCGTTGATGGTGTTAGAAACAACACCACCCTTTAAGGTGTTCGTAAGCTCAATTCAGTGTTAACAATGGCGGTATGAGAGTATGTGTACATACAGTAGAAGGAGGTGAGGAGAAGAGGATTAATACCGGAATATAAGTGGTTCAGCCAATCTGGCCTACATACATTGTGAAGGTGTGTGGTTAATATCACTGTATGAGGGCTCTAATGGCCATAGATACAATCTCGCAAGCTTCCTCTCTCTACTGTGTATTTAGATAGAGTTTTAGCTAGGGTTGTTATTTGCGGATCATTTACAAGGTAGAGGATGACCTCTATATATAGTGCCTGGGGGGTGTAATGTACCCCCCAAGCATGCAATGAACATGTGCATGAGGATCGAACTAGTATGAGAATGACACCTGGCTGATCTCATGTAGATAATGATGACCTCAATATTCCCCCATGTGATGGGAATGATTCGGTTATAACTGATTTTGTACATGTGCTCCCAATAATACATATGCTGATAAGGGCTCGGCCATCTGTGAATGGTCCCAACCTCGGCCTAGAAGAGGACGAGGTGATGACCTTGGCTCAGTTGGAAAGCTGAGGTAAGGCATATTGAGCTGTGACGTCGACCTGGGCCGAGGTAATGGTGGTGTAGTAGGAACGTCGACTGATCCCCAGCCGAGATTCGTTATGATGATGGGATGGCAACCTCAGCCTGAACCAATCCGAGGTTGCAAGTCTTGGATAACCAGATGGATAACCGCTCTTGTGGATTATAGAGACCTCACTTGCCGAGGTAGCTAGTAACATCGGCCATGGCCGACCTTGCTTAGGATGAGATCGCTGGTTATTGATCTAAGGCCCCTCTAACATCGACCACCTCCATGGACGAGGTTGATGTCTCTGAGCCGAGGGGGTGCATTTAGGGCATATAAATCACCCCCTAGACCTTAGTTACCTATGTGATCAGGTGCCTAAGGGGTATATTTGCCCGAGGTTGGAATTAGTTAGGTGTTAGTACCTTTTTGACAAGTGCCAGCTGCTGAAGTGGCTAGCGTGCCTGGCAAGGGTAATGATTGCAATCTTTTAGGCTCCCATGGCAATGATGGGACTTGGGATACGTGCATTAAGTTTTGAGGGTTATACCCCCTTCCTTTCTCTTTCTTCCCCACCTTTTCATTTCTCGCCTAAATTTTCCTTGCTTTGTCTCTCTTTCTCTCTCTACAAGAGCATGTTCAAGGTGCATTTGGTGGCTTTTTCTTGCAACCCTCTATCTTTCTTCTTCACAAATTCTCTCAGGTATCGTCTATCACCCATTTATCTCCTTTTGTTGCATTTTTCTACCTTGTTCTTCCATTCGTTGCATTTTTCGGCGAGTTTATGCATTTTTCTGTGAGCCTAAGAGTTTTCCGGTGTACTGTTCTTTAATCATTCTTGTTTAAAACCCAGTTTTGATACTTAGTCAAATTTCCAATCCTGTTTATTTAGAAGAGTCACAAGTGTAGGGTCTGACACATATGCTCAGGCCCCTTTATCAACTCTTAGAGGAATTCCCCTCTCTTAGGGAGATGACCTTAGAAAAAATTAGGCAAATAGAAAGATCCCAAGAGGAAGCTCGTAGGGCAGAGGCATTCCCCCTCAGACCTATCTTTCCACCCCCTAAAGGTCATATATCCTGAGCCATCCAAGTCAGTTCAGTCAGCAGAAGTCCCTACTCCCATGTCTGAGTCTGAGTCTGAGTCATCCACCTCAGACCGTATGTATGTGGACTCCTTTCAAGAGGCTATGGACTTTTCCATTCAACAAGATCAGGTCCCTGATCAATTCGAGATTTCCAGTCAGGCCTCATCTCATAAGAGTTCAAGCACATCTCACTCTTACTACGATGTTGAAATTGTAGGACCTATCGTGGCTGTTCCCCCCATTATTGAAGCTATTCCCCTGTTGGTCATCACAGGAGCTGAATTCGCTCAGAGGTTCCCAAGTGGTGCCCCATCGTCTGCTCAGGCCGACGTTGAATAGGATGATGATGATGGTAATAAAAGTGATGTTGACACCTCTGAGGAGGCCGAGATAGAGAGCACTGTCAGCGAGGTCGACCTTCTAGCCTTTAGATATCTATATTCTATACGTCCTTCCACAAAACTCATGAGACCTCTAAGGGAAGAGAGGGATTTCAGCGGCCGAGATGGTGAGATCTTCTTGTACGAGCAGATATTCAAGTTAGGGTTTTATCTGCCCATTCATCCCATCATCAGGGCTATATTGTCCTACATCAACTCGGCTCCTTCCCAGTTGTCACCCAATGCCTGGAGGGTGATAATTGGAGTTATTTTCTTATGCAGGGCAGTCCATCACTCAGACCTTCCCATCCAAGTCTTCACAGGGTGCTATGTCCCCTCATCTTCCAGCAATCGTCCGAGCTATTACCATTTTTTAGCTCGAAAGTCAGATAAAAAGATGTTACATGTCACCCAAACCTCGAACCATAATTGGAAACCACGCTACTTCTTTGCGTCAGGACCATGGGAATTTGGTCCATGTGCCCCCTCCTCTTCCCTGAAGCTGAGAATACCCCTGAGATGGGGAAAGGTTACAATGGCTGCTAAGGCCAACCCTGGGCTAAGCCAAAATAATCTTCAGAAGGTAAAATACCTTTAGGATCAGGGGGAGCATGGTCTACTTGTCAAGTTCGAACACCTGATGACCCCCTACTATCTCTCTGAGACTGGTCTTGGGGGGAGTCCTCTGACAGAGCTTCGTAAGTCACTTTATTATTTCAAAGTTATACCTCTGAATTTGTGTATCTCTAATTTTCTAACTCAGACCTTTCTATTTTGCAGAGCGCCCAAAAGAAATATCTGATGAACTCTGGGAGATGGTAACCCCTAGTCTCACAAAGCTTGTCAAGAAAGCTGGTCTGAATGCGCCTCCTCCCCTTCCATCTACCTCAAGGGCTGAGGCCACCAAGAAGAGAAAACCTGTCGACCCTGCCCCTGAGGATCAGAGTCAGAAGAAAAACAAAAAGGGGGATCGTGCCATCCCCATTTCTTTTGAGGATGCATGGATTGCTCGCCTTGAGCAATTGAATATTGGTGGCAGTCTCATCGGCCACAGTCTGAAGGCCTTGGATGCCATTGACGATGCCATGATCGACTCTGACAAGCGCTTCTGTCGCTCTCTCGATAGGCCTCTGTTGGCTGAGTTCTCTTTCCATCGTTCCATCCAAGTAAGACCTTAAACTTTTACTGAATTATATTCAAGTGTAACATCGGTATTGAACTCTATCGGATCTTAGATTGACATCGTTGCATGTGTTCTCGAGGGTCTCCTCACCATGCATCATTTTATTAACTGGACCTTGGTAAAACTTTCTCTGATTGAGAAGGGCCAAGAGGCCAAGAAGACTGAGGCCACTTTAAATGCTAAAGTGGATCATCTGAAGGCCTCTTTGAAGAAGTCTGAGTCCATTGTGAAGGGGTTACAGAAAGACATGGACAAGTTGAGGGAAGATCATAGCGCTTCCCTGAAGACTCAGGCTGACTCTTTTCAACATAAGGTCGATGTGGCTATGAAATCTGCCTTGGATGATGCCTCTAAGAAGATATTGGAAGAGTACAAGGTCTCTGATGAGTTTGTCAGCTTCGGCTTCGAATACCTGGAAAGGGGTGTAAAGGCCACTAGTAAATAGGCTGCTATGAAGGAGAAGGAATCAGGGAGACTCGCAGCTTCTGACTTCATTAGTTTGGGTTATACCGACCCTCAGTTTGCTCAGGCCCTGCAGGAGGTTGAGGAGGAGGGAGGTGCTACACCTACAGAGACTTCCCCCCAAGATGACACCATGATTGAAGATGTTGGTGCTCAAGACGACGGGGTGGAAGTAGCCACCCTCGGCCAGGATGATGGAGGCATGGAAACTAACCCTAAGGCTGCAAAAACTTGACTATTTTGTGAAGCTTTGATCAATTTTAATTTTTAGTTTCTATAAAGAACTATAACCTCTGATGACAAACTCTGTTACTTTGTATTTTGTAACTCCCAACTTTAATCTATATCAACCTCTGAGGAGGGCTTCATTTCTTCAGTTGCAGAATGTTTATTGAATGATTTTCTATATCTGAAGTTTGAATTTAATCGTCTAAGGTTTGGGGTCATCCAAGTATGATGTCTTACCTCAGACCTTTTCACCAAATTTTGATATCATAAGGTCTGAGGTCATCAACTAAGACGTTATCCTTGTAAATAATTTTTTCACCAAATTAATGATGTTTAAGGTCTAAGGTCATCCAAGGATGATGTCTTACCTCACATCTTGTCACCAAATTATGATGTTATAAGGTCTGAGGTCGTCAACTAAGATGTTATCCCCATAAATAATTTCACCAAATTAATGATGTCTAAGGTCTGAGGTCATCCAAGGATGATGTCTTATCTCAGACCTTATCACCAAATTATGATGTTATAAGGTCTGAGGTTGTCAACTAAGATCTTATCCCCATAAATAATTTCACCAACTTAATGATGTCTAAGGTCTGAGGTCATCCAAGGATGATGTCTTACCTCAGACCTTGTTACCAAGTTATGATGTTATAAGGTCTGAGGTCATCAACTAAGACGTTATCCCCATAAATAATTTCACTAAATTAATGATGTTTAAGGTCTGAGGTCATCCAAGGATGATGTCTTACCTCAGACCTTGTCACCAAATTATGATGTTATAAGGTCCGAGGTCATCAACTAAGATGTTATCCTCATAAATAATTTCACCAAATTAATGATGTCTAAGGTTTGAGGTCATCCAAGGATGATGTCTTACCTCAGACCTTGTCACTAAATTATGATGTTATAAGGTCTGAGGTCATCAACTAAGATGTTATCCTCGTAAATAATTTCACCAAATTAATGATGTCTAAGGTCTGAGGTAATCCAAGGATGTTGTCTTACCTCAGGCCTTGTCACCAAATTATGATGTTATAAGGTCTGAGGTCAACAACTAAGATGTTATCCTCATAAATAATTTCACCAAATTAATGATGTCTAAGGTCTGAGGTCATCCAAGGATGATGTCTTACCTCAGACCTTGTCACCAAATTATGATGTTATAAGGTTTGAGGTCATCAACTAAGATGTTATCCTCATAAATAATTTCACCAAATTAATGATGTCTAAGGTCTGAGGTTATCCAAGGATGATGTCTTACCTCAGACCTTGTCACCAAATTCTACCACTAGAACACAATTAACCAAGAATTGGCATGAAAACTGGTCTTCTCATTAATAGTCTCTTCATAAGATGATATATTCACACAAAAACTCTTGCAACATCACATGTAATACTTTTTTAGATGATCAACATTCCAAGGATTGGAGAAAGGTTCCCCTTTGAGGTTTTCTATCCCGTAGGTCCCGAGTACAACCTCCTCAATCACTTTGTAAGGACCATGCCAATTTGGGTGAAGCTTGTTTGCCTTCTACAATTTATTTTTCACTACTAAGTCTCCCACTGCTATGGGTCTTGATTTTAACCTTTAATTATAGAACTTTGATGTTCTCTGCTGGTAAGCTGCCTGCCTAACTTCTGCGTCTTCCCTTCTCTCTTCAATCAAGTCTAGGTCGAGTCTTCTCTCCTCCTCATTCTTTTCAGGGTCAAAGGTCTGAACCCTATGAGTAGGGAGTCCTACCTCTATTGCTATGACGTCCTCTGAGCCATGTGACAACATAAACGGGGTCTCCCCCGTTGGTGTCCTAGTCATCGTTCTATAGGCCCATAGCACAGCATAAACCTCTTCAGTCCATCTTCCCTTAGCCTCTTCCAACCTCTTTTTAATCTCGCCGAGGATTATTCTGTTAATGACTTCGGTCTGACCGTTTTCCTGAGGTCGGCCAGGAGAATAGAAAAATTGCTTTATCCTAACTTTTTCGCAGTATTTTTCCAAGGAAGAATGCTTGAGCTGGGTTCCGTTGTCCGAGATGAGGGTGTTTGGGAGGCCATGTCTGCATATTATGTTTTTCCAAATAAATTGGAAGGTCTTCTTCTCTATAATCGTGATCATTGGTTCAGCCTCTACCCATTTAGAAAAGTAATAAATGGCGACTATCAGAAATCGGTAGTTATTTACAGCCCTTAGCAGGGGTCCTACTAAGTCAATTCCCCATACTGTGAATGGCCAAGGGGAACTGATTGACGTCATAGGATGATGAGGTTGATGTGGAATAGTGGAGAATCTCTGACATTTATCCCACCTCTTTATGTAGGGTGCAGCATCTTTGGCCAAGGTCGGCCACCAGTATCCTTGCGTGATAATCCTCTTCACCAAAGGTCTCCCTCTTACGTGACTAGAGCAAGAATCCTCGTGTACCTCCTGTAGGACGTGGGGAACTTCTGTGGGATGAACGCATCTGAGGAGAGGTGATAGGAATCCCTTCTTATATAGAAAATATCCTACCATTGAGAACTTTGCAGCTCTGTACCTCAGTTTCCTCCTTTCTAACTTTAATTTTGGTAGCTCCCCCTCTCTGATATATATGATCAGGGGATCCATCCATGAGTCCCCTAGGTTTAAATTTCATCGAGGGTTACTGACCTCTTCTTCTTCAATGGTCGCTTTAGGCAAGATCTCAACTGGGACTGTCGTTCTGATATCTGTCCTTATCGCCGAAGCTAACCTTGCTAATGCATTTGCATGGTTGTTGTTTTACCGAGGTATTCTCTTTATTTTTACCTCTTCGAAATCTTCTAATGTCACTCTTACCCTCTTCAGGTATTTGGCCATTCTTTCATCCTTGGCCTCATAAACCCCCAATACTTGGTTAACAACTAACCTTGAGTCACTGTGAAAAAGGAGTCATCTTATCCCAAGGGTCCTTGCCGAGGAGAGTCCTGCTATCATGGCCTCATATTCTGACTCATTATTTGATGCCTTGAAGCTAAACCTTAGGGCATATTCGATGTTAGTACCATTCGGGGCTGAGAGTATCAGCCCCGCATCGCTTCCACTTTCGTAAGAAAACCCATCGATGAAGAGTTTCCAGATGTCTCTATCTGATGAGAAACCCCCTTCTAACATGATTCCCTGCCTGAAGAGGTACCGATCTTCCTCATTCTCGACTACTCCACCTCTAGATCTCTCAGATACTACCTCTTCCTGATCTTGGAAGATGTTACTGTTCGATCCCTCAATAGTCTCTAGATTATTCTCAACCTCTGCCTCTTCCCATGTGAACTCTGCGATAAAATCTTCCCGTGCCTTCCCTTTGATGGTCGTCCTAAGTTGATAAGTAAGGTCATACTCCCCCAAATCAATGGCCCATGTCATCAATATACCTGACTTCTCAGGCTTATAGAGGACCTATCTTAGTGGGGAGTCGGTGAGGATGACCATGGAGTGGTATTGAAAGTAAGGCTTCATCTTCCTAGAAGCATGTATCAGGGTGTAGGCTAACTTTTCCATCCGAGGATAATTTTATTCAGACCCTTGAAGGGCCTTACTATTGAAATACACAGGCCTTTGGACCCCAACGTCCTCCCGTACTATGGCTGCACTTATAGCCGATTCAGAAATTCCTAGATAAAAATACAAATTCTCACCCATTATAGGCCGAGATAAGAGCTAGGGAGATCCGAGGTAGGACTTTATCTGGTCAAAAGCTTCCTCACACTCTTTATCCCACTCGAAGGCCTTTCTAAGTACTTTAAAAAATGGAAGACACTTTTCCGTCGTTTATGAAACAAATCTCTTAAGCGCAACCACTCTTCCTATCAGTCTCTGAACGTCTTTAATACTCCTTGGTGTCTTCATGTCTAGCAAAGCTTTGATTTTCTCAGGGTTCGCCTCTATTCCCCTCTGATTGATAATGAATCCGAGAAATTTACCAGCTTCCACCCCGAAGACACACTTCACTGGGTTGAGTTTCATTTTATATAAGTCCATGGTATCGAATGTCCTTTCCAGGTCTGCCATATGGGTGCAGGCCTTTAAGCTCTTCGTTAGCATATCGTCTACGTACACCTCCATAGTCTTGCCTATTTGGGCCTCAAACATCTTATTCACAAGACGTTGGTAGGTTTCCCCCGCATTTTTCAATCCTAAGGGCATAACCTTGTAGCAATATGTCCCTTTGTCCTTGATGAAGGCAGTCTTCTCCGAGTCTTCAACATCCATGAAGATCTGGTTGTAACCTGAGTACGCGTCCAAGAAGCTCATGAGCTCATGTCCTGTTGTTGCAACTACCATCTGGTCAATTCGATGTAAGGGATAACTGTCATTTGGGCAAGACTTGTTCAGGTCAGTAAAATCTACGCACATTCTCCATTTTCCGTTGGCTTTGGGCACAATGATCGCATTTGATAGCCACTCTGGATATATGACTTCCCTTATGAACTCAGCCTCTTCCAACTTTCTGATTTCTTCTCGGATGATGTCGTACCTTTCCCTAGAGTATACTCTCCGTCTCTATTTGATGGGCTTAGCATCCTCAGTTACGTTGAGTTTATGGCACATTACCTCAGGGTCTATGCCAGGCATATCCACGTGGCTCTATGCCAGGCATATCCTCCCATTCGTACGTCCATATCATAAAAACCCAATGGATGGACCTTTTCACCACTGAACCCCATTAACGGATGGTGATAGGGTACCAGCCTAGCTCTGCTAAGGGCCAGGCTTTTAAAGTAGGGCCAGAACATCACATTTATAGAATTTTCTCCATCTACAAGAATCCTCTGCACCTCACATCCATGAACTCTTGTTGTGATCACCAAAGGGTCATCGTGTGGAGCTAATATGCCTTTGAAGTCGAGTCGAGAGAACCCAACTACGAGAGTGTCCATGTCCACCTTCTTTCTCGTCTGCGTTGTCTCGGAAGACATTAGATTTACTACTTCAAGTTTGGCCACTGACTTGGCCTCTTCCACATGAGCCTTTCGGTCAGCCACCTCAGAACCACCCCCTACAGTCCTCCGCATATGGTGTTAACACCAAAGGAGATCATACCAACCCTTCTTACTGGGGTGTTGTCGTCTTTTGGTGGGAGGTCCGGACGTCTTCATCATCGTCATCCGAGCCATCATCTCTTCTTGCTGTGGTATCATCATGACACCTGTCATGTCTCTTCTTTTTGGGGTCTTCTCTTCCCCTTTTGGGAGCTTTGCCATCAACATATTTCCTCAACTTTACTAATTTTAACATTTTTTCGATCTCATCCTTTAAGGCGAAGCACTGGTCTGTTATATGGCCATGATCTTGGTGGAATTTCACACCATAAATTCTGATTCCTCTTATGTGGAGGAGCCTTCAGCTTCTCTGGCCATCTTAGGGACCGGTTATTTTTTATCTCATTGAGGATGTGTTCGTAGTTCATAGTAAGAGAAGTATAACATGCAAACTTGTCATCAACTGACCTCTTCTTTCCATCCTTGTTTCTTTGGAACTTCCCGCTGCTACCGCCATTCTCATCCTTGTGTTTTATGGATATGGCCTCTTCAGTGTTCATGACCTTCCCCGCAGTTGCTAATAGCTCCGTCATGGATTTGGGAGGGTCTTCCGCAAGTTTCCACAACAACTTCCCTTTCTGAAGACCTCCTATGAGGGCGGTCATGGAAATATTCTCTTCGTAATCTTCAACCTAAAGTTTTTCCTTGTTGAACCTGGCGATGTAATCTTTTAGGCTCTCGTGCTTGCCTTTCTTGACATACAATAGATGGGTGGTATTCTTCTGAGGTCTTACCCCAAAACAGAAATTGTGAATGAATCGTTCGGCCAAGCCCTTAAAGTTCTTAATTGAATTCTTCGGAAGATAAGTAAACCAGATATGTGTTGCTCCCGTCAAGGTCCCGAAGAAGGCCCGGCACTTCATCTCATTTGGTATTGAGTAAATGTCCACCACCGACTGGTACATATCAATATGATACACAGGATTAGTGCTGCCATCATACTTGGGAGTTACTGTAGGTGGCTTGAACTTGGCTGGGGTAGGGAAGCTTACTCTCTTATCTACGAACGGAGAGCCCTCTGAGAAATCTCTTTATAGAGGATCTCGACTTTTGATGAGATCTCCTATCTTATCCTCAAGACGTTGGATGGAGTCATTCCACAGTTTTACAATGTTGGCTTGGCCGAGGTTGTCCTCAGCCACCTCCAAAGGGTATACTGAGGGTTCCCAAGCCGCAGCATAACGTCTGCTGCTTACCTCTTCTTGGTCTCTTCCTCATCCTGGATGAGGCCGACGTTGCCTCTCTTCCCTTTGTGAGCCGGCTGCACTTCTCGACCTTAACAACCTTTGTCTTAGGTCATTTACGGGGCCGACCCTTTCAAAGACTGACCCTCTACTCAGTCGATCAAAAGCTGATCCTCGTTATTGGACTTCTCCACCTCTTCTACCCCCACAACCTTGGCTCCGTTGGATAGGATGAACTGTATTGTTCAAAACCTCATACGGCTCCCAATAATCTTCCGGGACATCTTCTGCCTCTAGATCATCATACATGTCCTCAGGGCAAGGGTTTCCTTGCCTCCCCAGGCGCAAGCGCCTAGGTTCAGCAACGTCCCTCCTCCGCTGGGGAGTAGGGTGATCCTTTCGTGGTGCCTGGGGTTGTCCCCTGGCTTCTAGGTGAGCCTGGATAGCCGCCGGAGTAATCATCTCCGGTGAGACTCCAAGTGGCCTCATCATATTTTGACTGAGCTATGCAAATTGATCCTTCATTGCTTGTTGCATCGCAGCCAAAGACCTCAAAGTTGCGGCCACCTCCGCCATTTCGGACTGAGGCAGTGCCTGAATGGAGCTAGGTCCACCAGCCCCAGGCGGCGGAAGATGTGGTAGTAATTCTGGTGCCATGTGTTAACACTAAATAACAATGGTGTAGTAGATGATCTTAATACCTTATAGGACCTCTTTCAATGGTGAAATAGCTTCACGCAAGGGGTGAGGCCTGGTTCACCACCAGATTCTCCTGTGTGGTTAAGCAAGAGATGAGGAAGAGATAGCTTCTCGATTCCCATAGACGGCGCCATAATTATGGTACTAGAAACAGAACCACCCTTCAAGGTGTTCGTAATCTCAATTCATTGTTAACAATGGCGTTATGAGAGTATGTGTACATATAGTAGAAGGAGGTGAGGAGAAGAGGATTAATACCGGAATATAAGTGGTTCACCCAATCTGGCCTACGTCCACTGTGAAGGTGTGTGGTTAATATCACTGTATGAGGGCTCTAATGGCCATAGATTCAATTTCTCAAGCTTTCTCTCTCTACTGTGTATTTAGACAGAGTTTCAGCTAGGGTTGTTATTTGCGGATCCTTTACAAGGTAGAGGATGACCTCTATATATAGTGCCTGGGGGTCTAATGTACCCCCCAAGCATGCATTGAACATGAACATGAGGATCGAACCAGTATGAGAATGACACCTGGCTAATCTCATGTATATAATAATGACCTCAATATTCCCCCACATAACGGGAATGATTCGGTTATAACTGATTGTGTACACGTGTTCCCAATAATACATATGAGGATAAGGGCTCGACCATCTGTGAATGGTCCCAACCTCGGCCTGAAAGAGGACAAGGTGATGACCTTGGCTCAGTGGGAAAGCTGAGGTGAGGCATGTTGAGCTGTGACATCGGCCTGGGCCGAGGTAATGGTGGCGTAGCAGAAACGTCCCCAGTCGAGATTCATTATGATGATGGGATGGCAACATCGGCCTGAACCAAGCCGAGGTTGCAAGCCTTGGATGACCAAATGGATAATTGCCCTTGTCGATTATGGAGACCTCACCTACCGAGGTAGCTAGTAACGTCGGCCATAGCCGACCTTGCTTAGGACGAGATCGCTGGTTGTTGATCTAAGGCCCCTCTAACATCGGCCATCTCCATGGCCGAGGTTGATGTCTCTGAGCCGAGGGGGTGCATTTAGGTCATATCACTTGTCTTGGGGAGAAATTACACTTTTTCCCTGCTCATAGGGTGTAGTTTTAGAATTTTCACTGACAGCCTCGTCCCATGTGAACTCAACCACGAAGTTTGCCAACACTTGCCCTTTGATGGCCACCCTAGGCTGATAGATGATATCAAATTCTCCCATCCCTATTGCCCAAGACATTAATCTCCCTGACTTCTCAGGCTTTTGGATGACTTATCGAAGTGGGAATCAGTGAGGACGACCATTGTGTGGGCCTGGAAGTACGGCTTCATCTTTCTCAAAGCGTCAATCAGAGCATAGGATAATTTTTCCATCCTGGGGTACCTCTGCTCATCCCCCTGGAGTTCATTACTGTTGAAATACACTGGCTTCTGTACTCCATCCTCCTCCCTTATGATAGCAGCGCTAATAGCCAACTCTGAGACTTCTAGGTACACATAAAGTTTTTCCCCTTGAACTGTCCATGATAATAACAAAGGAGAGACGAGGTAGGACTTTATATCTTTGAAAGACTTATTACATTACTCATTCCACTCGAAAGCCTTTATAAGAACTTTAAAAAACTGAAGACACTTGTCGATGGCTCTGTACATAAACCTGTTAAGTGCCGCTACTCTCCCGGTCAGCCTCTAAACATCTTTTATTATAGATGGTGTCTTCATCTCTATCAGGGCCTTGATCTAATCTGGGTTGGCCTCTATCCCCCTATAATTTATGATTAATCCCAAGAACTTTCTAGCACCTACAGTGAATACGCACTTTGCAGGGTTAAGCTTCATCTTGTACCTATCCATCGTATCAAAAGTTTGCTTGAGGTAGGCCACATGGGTGTCATCCTTGAGACTCTTAGTAAGCATATCATCAACATATTATTCCATCATCTCCCTAATTTGATACTCAAACATCTTGTTAACAAGTCTTTGATAGGTAGCCCCAACATTCTCCAAATCGAAGGGCATGACCTTATAACAGTATGTCCCCTTGTCGATTATGAAGGCAGTCTTCTCTTCATCAATCGGGTGCATAAATATTTTGTTTTACCCTGAGTAGGAATCCATGAAGCTCATGGTCTGCTATAACATCAACCATCTGGTCAATTCTAGGCAAAGGAAAGCTATCCTTAGGTCAGGCCTTATTCAGATCAGTAAAGTTCACACATATTTTCCACATTCCATTAGCTTTTGGGATGATAACTGCATTGGCCAGCCAATCAGGATATATTACCTCTCTTATGAAGTTGACTTTTTCTAGCTTCTTTACCTCTTCCCGGATGACCTCGTATTTCTTCCAGGAATAGATTCTCCTCTTCTATCGTATCGGCCTAGCATCATCGGCCACATTCATTTTATGGCAAAAAAGTTCAGGATCGATGCCCGATATATCCTCATGACTCCACGTAAATATACTTTGCCTCTCTCTAAAGAGTTTGATCAGCTATTCTTTGATACCCCCTCTCAGGGTTTTGCCAACCTGGATGATTTTCTGGCTCATGCTCATTGAGGACAATGGATTTTACCTCTTTTGCGGACTCCCCTTTCTTCAGTTTGGTATCATCCCTGGGATCCAGGATATCAATACTGTAGGTCATGGTTACCTTTTTGTCAGCCTCTTCGGCCATACGTCTCCCATTCTGACATCCATTTCATACATTCCCAATGGATGCACCTTCTCATCGCTAAACCCTATCAGAGGATGATGATAAGGGATGAGACTTTTTTTGTTGAGTCCAAAACCTTTAAAATATATCGAGAACATAATGTCAGCCGAACTTCACCTGTCGACCAATATCCTCTGCAGATCATACCTATGGACTCTAGTTGTGATTACCAAAGGGTTATCTTGAGGAGATAGGATTCCCTTGAAGTCGAGCCTTAAAAAACCTACGATCAAAGTATCCATATATACCTTCTTTATCTTCTCTAGCTTTGCATCTGTTGCGGTTGAGTTGACTGCTTTAAACTTGGAAAGACGTTTGACCTCCGCAAGGTGCGCCTTTATATTGGCCACCTCTGCGCCTCCTTCCGTGAGGCCTCCGCAAATCATCTTTACATCGAACGAGATGTTGAAGAGATGGCCTTTGGGGTCATCTTCTTTTAGAGGTAGGTCTGGGTCATCGTCTGAGGGCATCATCTTTTTTCTTGGGCCATCTTCCCTGCACTTATCATCCCTCCTCTTTTTGGGGTTTTTTGGCCGCCATTTGCAGTGCTTTTTTCCACATACTTCCTTAAATTTCCACCTTTCAACATTTTTTCTATATCATCTTTCAAATCAAAGAATTTATCGATCAGGTGCCCATGATCCTGGTGAAATTCACACCACAAGTTTTTATTCCTCTTATGAGGATCTTCTCAGGACACCTCAGGGACCGATCATTCTTAATTTCATTTAAAATATGCTAACAGCTCACCGTAAGGGGAGTGTAGTCAGCAAGGAGTGTAGTTAGAAAACTTGTCATCTGCTGACCTCTTATTTCCATTTTTATTCTTCTTTTGCAACTTGCTCCCACTACTACCCCATTTCTCTTCCTCGTATTTTGCTGCCATCGCTTCCTCAGCATTCATGACCTTTCCATCCATCTCTAGTAGCTCGTCCATAGATTTTTAAGGGTCTTCGGTAAGCTTCCAGAGTAACTTGCCCTTATAGAGACCTCCGATGAGTGTTGTCATAGTGATACTCTCTTCATAATCTTCTACCTCTAGCTTCTCCTTATTAAACCTTATAATGTAGCCTCAGAGACTCTCATTCTTCCCCTTCTTGACATATAGTAGGTGAGTAGTCTTCTTCTGAGGTCTTACCTTAAATAAGAAATTATGGATGAACCTATTATCAAGTTATTTGAAACTTTCAATGGAGTTCTTCGAGAGAGAAGTGTACCAAACGTGGTTAGCGCCTGTCAGTGTGCTTGAAAAAGTGCAATATCTCATCTCATCTGAGATAAAATGGATATCCACTACGGACCGAAACATCTCGATATGATGGATAGGATTGGTGCTCCTATCATACATCAGATTGACTATAGGCTGCTTGAACTTTGTGGGGCTCGGAAGGTTGACTATCTTAGCCACAAAGGGGGAGCCTTCTGAATACCCCCTCTGTAAAGGATCTCGGCTCTTGAGGATATCCCCTATATTATTCTCCAACCTTTGAATTGAGTCATTTCAAGGCCTCTTGGTCGCTTTCATAACAAAGTCGGCCTGGCTGATGTTATCACTTGCTACCTCAACTGGCCAAATCGAGGGCTCCCTTATTATTATCCTGCATCGGCTGTTTACTTCTTGTTAGTTCATATCTCGACCATAGGGGGTCGTCCATCTTCCCACACTCTCCTTGAGCCAATATTGCTTCTTGACCTGGACATCCTCTCTCTCAGATCACCAACTGGGTCGAGCCTTTCAAAGTTCGACCCTCTACTCAGCCAGTCAAAAGATAAACCCCTTGGTTGGGTATCAGGACTCTGTCTCCCACTGTTCCCTCGACTTTCTCTGATGGGGCATATAGTGTTTCTAGATATTTCATAAGGTTCCCAAAAATTGGCCTAAGTGTCTTCAGCAGCACAATCATCATAATGGTCCTCTAGGCAGGGCCGACCTTGCCTCCCCAGGCGCAGACGCCTAGGGTCGGCAATGTCCCTCCGCCGTTGAAGAGGAGGTATATCTTTGTGAGGTGCCTGGGGTGGTCCCTTAGCCTCCTGATGATGTTCCACAGTCGTCGGAGTAATCATCTCCGACAAGGATCATGCTGGCATGACTATCACATTCTAGCTAGAGGAAGCCAGTTGTTCTTGCATTGTTTATTGGCTTACCGCCAAGGATCTCAATGTTGTCACCACCTCAGCCATTTCTGACTAAGGAGGAGCATGACTGGAGGTAGGATCACCATCTAGTGGTGGAGGTGGTGGAAATTCAGATGCCATGCTTAAACTTGATGGATGAGATTGTGTTTGAAGAGTAAAAAGCCTTGCAGCTCAACAGGAACTCTTTCAATGGTGAAACAGCTCCACAGAAAGGGAGGAATAGTTCACCACCAGAGACTCCGACGAGGGAAAGCCAAACAATGGAAAAGATGATGCTACTCGTTCCCACATACAGCACCAGATTGATGATACCAAATCTGGTATCACCAAGTCAATATTGAAAATATAATCTTAATAACAAGACAACAATGGCAGTAGCAGTAATATAACAAGAAAAGGAGGTGAGGCAATAAGAATATAAGACAATAATATAAGTGTTTCAGCCAATATTGGCCTACATCCACTGTGTGTGTGTGTGAGTTATCACTGTCAAATAGGGCTCAAATAGCCTGGAGAACAACGCTCAAGCTCTCTCTCACTTCTGGATACAACTGTGTAGAGTTTTTGCTAGGGTTGTAATCGATCAATCCCCTATAATGAATAAGATGGAAGGTATATATAGTGTTTAGGGGGTGTAGTGTACCCCCCAAGAATGTTGTATGCATGAATTTATTTCTCTTAGCCAATCCAGTGTGGACATCTAGCTCTGACACATGTAGATCATGATGACCAAATATTCCCTCACGTGAGGGAATTATCTAGTAGTAACAGTTTTGCCCACGTGTAGTCTGTGTCCCGCGCACACTGATCCACGCGTCTCCTAAACCAAGCGCTATACTAATTTCACCCTCGGCTAATGTGCCTGGGCCGAGGCTGAGGGTTGTGATCAAGGAGCTATTTATCATTGGCGCTCTAAAGTGGGGCGAAGGTCAGTCGTAGTCTTTCATATACTTGAGGACGAGGTTGAGGCTTTAGACAGTCGAGGGTCCACACTTATCAATTGTTGGGTAATTGGTCTCGTCTTATCACCAAGAGCTGAAACCGGTGATGATCTCAGGTGTGACCCTCGAATGAGGTTGGGCCTAGCTTAATTGTCAGGTCGTTATAAGAAGAGTTTACTGCCAGCTGGGACGAGGATATATTCTGGCATATCAGCCCATACTCAATGGTTATGATGTTTCTTACTTAGTTGGAACCTTATCCCTTATTCAATACACCAGGTCAGAGTTTATGGACTCCGTAAGTTCAGATGGGGTGAAATGAGTGATCTTGGTGGGAGGAATTATGCCGACCAGAAATCTGAGGAATTTGTGTATGTGATCTGCTCCTCCACTAAAAAGGCCATGTATTCCAGACTTTTTTTTAACCCTACCAGCTCTCTGGTGGTAGTGTCTTTTGAACCACTTAAGTAGTCGGGAAATGACAAGGATGAGGGCACCCCATCTCATTCTGATAGTAGTTCATACAATCCTTCTGTAATTTATGCCAAGAACTAGGTTTAAGATATTTTTGAGTTTGATCTGATAGATTTATATAGTATCCCTCTTACTATTATATATAGGGTGCCCAATAGGACTAAGAGGGTTTATGATTGGTTGTTTGCCTATAAGATATTCTTCTCGATTTGGGCATTGGTCTTGGGTTTCATATTCCCATTCCTCAACTACCGCTTGAAAAACTCAAAAAGAATTATATATTTATATGGTCTAATTATGATACGATTTTGGTAAGAAAGATAAAAAATGATATTGTTTCAAATTGTCCTAATGTTTACTTTCCTCAACTACCGTATAAACTAATTCTCAAAACTGATTCTTTAGAATATTTCCCCGGATGTGTCCTAAAATAAATACCAGCACGGTATTGGAAAGAATAAAATTCCAATACTCTATGTATCAGTGGTAGAAAAAACTCAATACCTAAAAATATTCAAAACAAATTAATATGCGGATACAATATTTGTAAATTCAAACCAAATGAAATAAATTATATTATTTTCTAAAAAGAATGGATAACAATCAAGCTCGCTATTAAAAAAATTCATATCTTCCTATCTCCAGAAGATTTTATTGTTATAACTGATAATCAAGAAGTTAAAAGTTTTTCTTATAAATAAGAGAAATATTTAAACGGAATAATACTTAAATGGTATAATCAAATGGCTATTTATACCTTTGAAGTTGAACACTTAAAATCTACTATTGATGTCCAAAATTGGTAGAGATTTTTTCTTAGCTAGAAATTATCAATTTTGTAATCATAGATAATTAGCTTAGTAATGTAGATGAAAATAATGAAAGACAACAAAGCTTTTTAAAGTGATTCAGCTTAGGGAAAGCCTACGTCCACTGTTATAGTATTGCTATTAAGGGTAGTTACATAGAACTCTAAGTAGTCTTGCTTGTACACAATAGACTTGTCCTTGAGCTAAGGGAAATAAGATATTTATAATCCCCCAGAAAACCAAGGGGCGGAATGCCTTTATATATATTCAGGCATTTACACCCGTACATAATGAATGAGACTAGTGATCTTCTAAATCACGTGTTGAATGTCTCTCGATAATTACCATGTGAATGACATTTTTTTCCTCATAGTTCATCTTCATGAGCTGGTGGGCCGGCACACCAACAAAGTAGTTTTTTATGCGACCAAATGTAAATAAAATGCTGAGATGTATGCTTATGAGGACAGTTGTCCCAATATCATAGGTCCACGTGACATGAATAATTTGACCCATAACAATATCCCTAATTCTCCATGTTTGATGTTTTGTTGAAAGCATGGAGTATTAGTTCTAAAACGTAATGTGGTGATGGTCGGCAGCCAACCTCCTGGACATGTAAATTTTGTACCAGTTTATCAAGCAGTGGCATTATTATAAATAATTTGAAAAATAGTGAACTGCCAAAGGGTACGCTAGTCTTTTCGCCCCTTTAGAAACCGTGAGGTCCTCAAGATTTCAATTGTTTGTTCAGTTAATCATTACTTTTCAACCTTGGAGGTAAGCTATAAAAGGATGAAACTTTCCCCCATTTTTTCTCACCTCCAACCTTCATACTTAAGCAATCTCTGTTTCTTCGAGATTTTCCTTTGTCAAATTTTTTTGATATTTCTTTCTTTTATATCCCCTTATTTTATTTCATTAAAACAATAGTCTACATTGTGGATGAGGATTCCTTAGCAGAGTTTACGGAAAGACAAAAAAAATTCCCAATTGGATATCCTTGGAATTGGTAAAAGGTCATGTGGATTTATTATCACTAGATGAGGGCCATTGAATCCTTAATCTATTTATTGCGGAGCGTGGAATAACTTTCCCTCAAATCACTTGTTCCTTGAATTCTGTTAATATTTCGATGTGGTCCCTACCGGAGTATCCCCCAACACTTGAACGGTAGTAAATGGGGTCCATTGTTTAAACGAAATTCATGGGATCCACATTGGGATTTTTGAGATGATGTATTATTACAAATAAGTCACAACAGGGGATAACACCTATTATCTTAAGACTAGGTAGGCCAATAGGGCATTAGTAGTTAATCTTCCTGATTCAAATAATGATTATTGGGATTATGGAGTAGTGGTGAAGAATTGGCAGTATGCTGGCCCCCCTTTCTGAGGAGGGAAAATACACTGATCCCAAATGCCCCCAGGAAGGGCGTGGCATGGGTTAGTTTAACACCTGTGTCCCAAAGAGGGTGAGACCAAGTTGGATGAATTGAAGTTTTTGTGGTCAATTCACCAAAAGAATAAGGGCAAAGCACCATAAAGCAGCTTTTGTCTTGTTGGAGTACAAAATCTCCGTTACATCATTTGTGGCCCGGTCAATTAAATTTTCTCCCCAAGCTATAATCAACTTGGATGAGGAACCTCTTTCCACATCTTCTGCTACTGAATCTTTTGGAGCAGAAGAAGAATTGACACTAGGACGGACATCATCCTCCTTTGAATCTTTTGATGTCAATTCCATCTAGACTTCCCCTACCGCCGAGATGGGAAAAATAAAAGTTATAAATATGTTGGTTGGTATATCTCCTCCTCTATCCTAAAAGACCATTGTTGATGATAAGAGACCTCTTGTTCTCAATGTTAAGGAGGCTAAAACCACTAAGCCTCAATTCAAGAGGTTGAAGAGAGGACCAGTTGTCCAACAAGAATTGGTTTAGAAGAGATCTGTCGATTAAACTTTTTGTTGAGTCTGCCTCTATGGCAGTAAACCCTGTATTTTATAGAGGATTAATTGGTGTTGGAGTTTTGCCGACAAATGAGTCGACAGCAGTCCCTATATCAAGAGGTCGTTTGTTGGAGAGAGTTAATAAAAATTTGGCTTTGGTAAGTTCTTAACCGTTTGTCTGCTTTCCATAGTTTTCCTTTAAGCATACATGGTTGTAACTTTGTTGTTGTTGTCTTGTTTTGTAGTTTTTGGTCGATTATTACCATTCTTAATTAGAGATGACCAATTGACGTCATTACCAGCTGATATGGAAGAGGCCTTTAAAGGCTTAAAGAAATCCTTGAAAGATTCTGAGGAGTATATTGAGAGAGAGCAGACACGATGGCAAGAGAAACTGAAGAAGGTTGATGATAGAGTGACCACCGCAGAGGAAAAAATAAAGGTTACCGAAGATAAAATAAAGGTTGCCCGGGACAAGGAAGCTAGTTCGGCTGGGGAGGCAGCTGCTGAAAAGAAGAAATTTTTGGAGTTGAAGGCCCAATATAAAAAAGACGAGGAAGATGCCTTCAATAGGGGTTACGACAAGGCTTTTGACGCAGCTGTTGTCCAGATTGAGTATGAAAAGATTGTATCTTTTAAATATGGATGGACATCTACCTTGAAGGAGGTTGACACCTCAGCTGACTCTGACTTATTCCAAAGGCATTATCCTGGTTCCCCTCCTAACTTGGACGAGGAAATTGATGATGAAGAGGGGATAAGTTAATCCTCCCTAGAACCTACGATTGGGAATGAACCCATCCTCCCTGAGATAGCATCAAAGGACACCGAGAAGGTGTAAAAAAATTTAAGTTTACTGATCCATTCTTGTATCTCTTTCCATTAATGTTTGCTTTATTTCTTTTTCCTTTTTGTCTTTGTAATGGAATAATCCCTTGTAACACATGTTTTGGTGATAAATGAAAAGTTCCTTTGGTCAACTTGCTAGTGTATATTATTTCTTATGCTTGTTCATTCTGCTTGGCTAAACTTATTGTTCTGATACTGTTGCTTTTCAGTTTACTGCAGGAAAAATACAATTATCTCTATTGAGATTGACTTGTTAAGACGTAGCAATTGCTTATTTGAGGTTGGCCATGAAAATCTAGCTGAGACTGAATTAAAGGGTTTGCTCGACAAAGATGCATCCAACCAAGTAAAAGAGGCATGTGTACATCTGCATTGTCTCTTTAATATGGTTGTGGTAAATAATGCAACATACTATGAGATGATTGAACACCTTCAGGATGATCATAATCTTACTCTGGCTTTACTGCATTCTGACTATGAAGCCAAATATGAGGCATTGAGTGAAGGACGGGGTTTTGATAAGAAAGTGTAAGATATCATATCTACATTCAGAAAAAAAGAATTTCTTTTAATAAGGAAGTAAAAAGTCCTATGGACGTTGCTACTCTTCTCAAACAAAAGAATAACAATTTAAGGAATGAGTTAAAGATCTTAAAAAAGTCAGCCGGCGAATGTGCCTTTTTTTAAATCTTGAGAATGCCAGATTATTGGAGGAATTGGAGAAGAAGAAGAAGAAGAAGAAGAAGAAGAAGAAGAAGAAGAAGAAGAAGAAGAAGAAGAAGACAAAATCTGATCAGTCTTATAGTCAGGTGGTTATTGCTCGATCAACTTAAAATAAAGAAAGAACTAAGAAAACCTTGGCCAACCAAGCATCGTTGTTAAAAGATAAAGATAAAACCATTAAAAAGCTCCGAGACTAAGTGGATCGACTAACTTTTAACTTCCATAAACAACACAAAGCTGTATGGATGGATGGTTATGATGACGCCTTAACTTATATGGACGATTACCTGGAGCAAGCTCGTTGGGAAGGGTACAAATAGAGCTAGTTGAATGTGGTGGGATTACTGAAGGTGGATAGCAAGAATAAGTTATATCATTAGCATGATCCGGTCATGTTGGATTCCATCTGACGCCATTCTCTAAAGCTTAGTGAGAAAATACTTAGGGGGTTATGGTCTACATAGTGAAGATGATTACATTCTCCCCTTTACTTGTTAGATCAGCCGAGCAGCAGTGGTCGTGGTAGGTTGAGAGATTTTAGAACCACAAATTTTCCCACTACTCTTGATGTTCCTCTTACTGGGATGGACAAGGCCGGGGGAAAGCATACCATAGAATAAATTTATTTTTCTCTCTTATTTTTTATTGTATATCTACCTTTTATGAAAGTTTGATGGAATAAAAATATTTTTTTGCATCCATATCTATGTATTTTAGTCTTTGATTCATGATTAAGCTTTTTAATAATGAATTGGATATACAACAAACTAACCTACTTAATTGATTAGTGTTGATCAAGTTATGAACTTGAGTTATTGGGACTTAGGTTTTACTAATGCACTTAGGTAAAAAGTTTTTAGGGCTATGTGTTTGCATTAGTTACCAATGGTGACCAAGTGTATTAGGAATGTAGGTTTCTCCTGAATTTAACTTGGTCAGGTAAAACTCCTTATTTTTTACTTTAAGTCATATATGAAATTTCAGGGACTTCTTGTTCGTGACTTGTCAAAGACGAAGTCATACATGACGTCTAAAAGATTTTTCTTTTTTGACGTCAAAATTTTTTAATGGGTTTAGTAGGACTTCTTATTTGTGACCCGTCAAAGATGAAGTCATACATGAGGCCTAAAATTTTTGAAAAGTTTTCTAGTTTGCTGAGGGATGTGCATTGTCGTACTCCGAAAAAAACACAAAAATAAAGTATAAATGGTAGGAAATCATAACTTTATTAATCTGGAAGATACAGTTACATCAAATACATAATAGAATCACTGATAGTATTGTTTAAGGTGGTCGGCGTTCCAAAGATCATAAAATCCCTCCCCTTTAAGTGTTTATAGGCAATAAGTTCCTGATCAGACGACTGCCGAGATAGGATAATGATCGTGCCAGTTTGCTTCCAACTTGTTTACCTTCTGGATGAACCTCTTAAGTACATAGTCTCCTTCTTTTAAGTTGGTCAGCTTGACCCTCCTATTGTAGAATTTATCAGTCCTTGGTTGATAAGTAGCCATTCGAAGTGCAACATCCTCCTTAACTTCCTCAATCATGTCAAAATCCAACCTCCCCATGAGATCACTTTTGGGGGAATCAAAGGTCAACACCTGTAAGGACATAATTCTATAAATGTGTGGGGTAGAATCTAGGAATTTTTTGTTTTCTCCTAGATCACAGTTCATATGTCTGATGCTGTTACATTCGGCACGTCAACACGATCATCCTCGATGGCCTGTATCTGAATTCAATGCAACCACTTTCTTCACGTGCATCATGCTACATGCAACGTGCTACTCAGCTCATTCCCACTACTCCACTACGCCTTATCAGTAAAATGTTTTATTGGAGTTTTAAATATTTTCATAAATATTTGGGAAATAATTTTCAAAATTATTTTTGAAGTCATGGTTAATTTTTTATCAAAAGCAGAATTTTTCTAAGTGTAGAAGTGAATGGCCTCGATCGACGAGATCGCTCGAGCGACTTTGCAAGTTGTTCGCGCGAGAAATCATGTCGCGCGATATCATTCGAACGACTTATGTCTTTCGTTTGAGCGACATGCTATCTCGTTCGAACGAGCCACCGCCTCGATTTTTGTATAAATATCTGATCTCCTTCTACACGTTTTTCAAGTCTTTCTGCAATCTCAATATTCTGCGAAATCTGCCCAGAATAAGACTTCACCTTTTAAGGTTTTCTAAACCTTTTTGATTCACAAAACCATTCCCATATATGTGTGTGAACCTTTAAACCTTCAAAATGATCGTTTACTCATCTGGAGTACTTTGTGAGGAAGCCGCTCTCTTCGTCACTAATGTCCTACTGGAAAGGGATTGTTCCAGCCGCCGATAACAGAACCGACACCCGAGGGTATTTCTATGTCACTGTATTTTCATTGTAATCCGTTGTAAGCCGTTCTCTTACAAAAATTATTGTGAAAATAAAAGGTTTTGCCCCGTTGGGGATTTTTCCTCATATATGTGTTCTTGCATGTCTCACCATCGTATTTAATCACATATAGATGCATGTTTAGGACTTAAGTGGTAAAAACTGTGTTTAATTAAATAACTTCCTTATTTGAACGCAAGCACACTCCTCCTCAAATTGGTATCAGAGCCGGTTACACAATTTTACTGTGTAATTTTTCCGCAAAATTTTTTCTAAGATATCAATTTTCTGAAAAATTGATTTTTGAAAACGAGTGTGTTCATTATGGAGAAGTTATATAATAAAATGCCAGTTTTTTACGGGACAAACTATGCATATTGGAAAGCCCGCATGAGGTCTGCTTTAAAAGCCATTGATGAACGTGTCTGGATTTTGGTTGAAAGAGGGTGGACACCTCCCTCCGTCACCATTGATAATGTGATCAATTTAAAACTTGTCACTTTTTGGACTGAAGACGAATTTAAATGGTCATCATTCAATTCTAAGGGTCTAAGTTCTATTTATGGGTCTGTCACACCTGATGAGTTCAAACGCATAATGACGTGTACCACGTCAAAAGAGGCATGGGATGTTTTACAACTCACCTATGAAGGAACTAATGCTATGAAAGAGTCTAAATTGCAAAATTTGACAACTCATTTTGAAACCATCACCATGCATGAAACTGAATGTTTTGATGATTTTTATGCTAGACTTTCTGACATTGTTAATACTAGCTTTAATCTTGGTGAACATATTCCTAATGCTAGAGTTGTCAAAAAGATTCTTAATTCTTTGCCTAAGAATTTTATCCCCAAAGTTACTGGACTAAATTCTATGGTTAATTTAAATACGCTAAAATTGGAAGAACTTGTAGGAGATTTTCAAACATATGAAATTGATATGTTCCCTAAAACTGCTAAGTCTAAAGATAAGGGAATTGCACTTAATGCCCAAGAGAGAAAGAATGAGGGGTCAGCTAGAAAGAGGGTAGAGTCATCTAGAAAGAGAGAGACTGACACGTCAGATTTTGATTGTGATTTTGACTTAGATGATTTGGCTCTTTTTGCAAAAAATTTCAAGAGGATTCTCAAATTTAAGAAAAATGGCAATTTTAAAGATAAAAAGAAATTTGAGAAAAATAAGTTTGAAAAGAAAAATGAAAAAGTTTTTAAAGATCCTCCTAAGAAAGAAAGTGAGAGAAGCTTTGAGTGCGACGGTAGGGGTCATAGAGCCTTTGAGTGTGCCACACGTCTGAACAGATAGAAAGGGAAAGTTGTTCTTAACTCTACCCTTAGCGACGACAGTGAGGTCGAGTCAGTGGATTCTAGAGTCGAGTCACCGCATGAGTGTAACTTCACCGCATTCATGGCTAGTCATGTGAGAAATTCTAGTTCTCCTCACGACGATGAGGATGATGCTTCACGGGGACACCTCGACAGTGAGAGCGATGTGAGTGAGGGGGAGGATGACACAAGTGAGAGCGAGAGTGATATTCAACGCGCCTACGCTGAGTTATATTCTGAGTCATTTAAAACTAAAAAGCGTAACAAAGCGTTAGTCCTTAAGATCACCGGCTTAGAGGAAGAATTAAGAAAAGAGAGAGAGAGAGAGTCCTCCACCTTCACCGCCCTGAGAGAGAGAGAATTTGCCTGTGTTGAGAAAGAAAGTTTGTTTAGAGAGAGAGAGAGAGCACTTTTGAGAAAGAGAGAGGGGACTTGACTAAACAAGTGGCTAGTCTTACGAGTCAGCTCCATTCCTCCATGGAGACTCTGAAGAAACTTGAAGCCCTTGTTGCCCAGCTGACTCATGATCTTGAGAAAGCACGGGAAGTCAAGGTACAAATCGAGGACAGATCTAGGAAAATGGGAAAGATGCTCCTCGGCCCCGCTTTAGGTTTTGGTGATCGACAGGGAATTGGTTATGATGGTGCCTGCATGTCCCAAATTACACCTGGACTAGTCCCTGAGTTTACTACGACTCCTTATGGCCATCGTCAAAAACCTCGAAGGAGAGTTCGACCAAGAAAAGCAAACCAAGGTCCGCCTTTGACTGTGTTCTTTTGTACTTATTGCAAAAGAAAAGGCCACCTCGTGGAGTTTTGCTATAGTATGGGTCGGACACGACGTACTACTGCTCCACATCGGCATACTGATGATTTTACTAGTCTGAGAGAGCGAGTTGAGTTTTTAGCTGCCACGTCTCAGAGTTTGATGGAGGAATTCCGACGGATGTCTTTGCCGTCAGGGAATGTTTCTCACATTCCAGCTAAAACCAACAACAACAAAGGCAAACAAAAGGCCACCACTTCTTGGGTACCTAAGAAAGATAAAAAGGCCTTCGTTGTTGACGTCGCTCTCAAGGCACATAATACCTCACAGTGGTATTTTGACAGTGGATGCTCCAGACATATGACAGGTGATGCCTCATTTTTTACATCTCTTGATGATTATCAGGATGGCAGAGTCACCTTTGGAGATGGGAGCAAGTCTAGCATTGTAGGACGAGGTACTGTAGTGTTACCAGGATTTCCTAAGCTAGAGAATGTGTTGTACGTCAAAGGTGTAAAAGTAAACCTTCTCATCATTAGCCAGCTGTGCGATACTGACTTTGCAGTAAAGTTTGACCAGGATGCATGTAATGTTTACAATCAAGCCGGTAAACTCTTAATGCAAGGGGTGAGAACCGAGGATAATTGTTATGGGACTGTGCCTACTTCCTCACTTGTCTGCAATAGCACCACGATCACTCCTATGGATCTGTGGCACCAACGTCTAGGTCACGTAAATATTAGAGATCTCACTCGCTTAGCTAAAAAGGACCTAGTACGTGGCTTACCATCTCTTGGAAGGCCAACTTTGACGGTTTGTGGACTCTATCAGTTGGGAAAACAAATTCATAGTCCCCATAGGAAGTTGCATTACATTACCACCTCTCGTGTTCTTGAGCTTATACACATGGATTTTATGGGTCCCACTCGTACCGAGAGTCTGGGTGGTAAGAGGTATATCCTCGTGATGGTGGATGATTTCTCCAGGTACTCCATTGTAGGTTTTCTGAGAGATAAATCCAATGTTGTAGACTTTTTAACGACCAAGTGCCGTGTCCTGCAAAATCAACACGGAGTCACTATTAACAGGATACGTAGTGACAACGGCACTAAATTTACGGAAGCAAATGTAGATTTGTATTGTGATAGCCTTGGGATCAAACATGAGTTTTCTACTGTGAAGACTCCTCAGCAAACTGGGATTATTGAGAGAAAGAATAAAACGATCCAGGAAATGGCTAGATCTATGCTTCTAGGTCGTAATGTTTCTACGAGATTTTGGGCAGAGGCAGTGTCTACTACATGCCACACGGTGAATAGGGTTTACCTGCGTCCACACACACTTAAAACGCCTTATGAATTGTGGATAGGCAAGAAACCCAACCTGCCATATTTTCATGTTTTTGGGAGTAAATGCTACATCCTACGGGATAGAGAGTAATTAGGAAAGTTTGACTCCCGGAGCGATGAAGAAATATTGCTAGGATATTCATCGAATAACAGAGCGTACCGGGTCTTTAACCTGAAGATCTATAAGGTTATGGAATCAATAAACGTCACCGTTTAAGATGACGAACCTCCGACGGTTATTGATCCTAACCTTCAGTGTGAGGATGAGGACTCGTTTGACAGTGATCCACTTATCCCCCACCCACACTTTGTGGTCCCCACTCCTGTGTTAGGGGACACACCCGCTTGGGTTCGCAAGAGTCATAACCCGTCTGCCATTGTTGGAGATCCCACTCTAGGGGTCAAGACTCGTGCTCAGCTAGAGAACGTTGTTAGCCATTTTTGCTACACGTCCAAAGTCGAGCCCAAGAACCATAAAGAAGCACTCAAGGATGAACACTGGATATCTGCTATGCAGGATGAGTTGCTTCAGTTTAAAAAGAATAATGTCTGGGAACTTGTCCCCCGACCTAGTGAGACTAATTTGATTGGTACCCGATGGATTTTTAAGAATAAAATGGATGAAAATGGTACCATAATCCGAAACAAGGCTAGGTTGGTCGGTCAAGGCTACACACAGATAGAAGGTGTAGACTTTGGGGAGACATTTGCTCCTGTTGCGAGGCTTGAGTCCGTCCATCTACTACTCGCCATCTCATGTCATCTGCGCTTCAATTTATATCAGATGGATGTCAAGAGTTCCTTTCTGAATGGAATTCTACAGGAGGAGGTTTACATGGAACAACCAAGAGGGTTTGAAGACCCTCAGCACCTGGAGCACGTCTACTATCTGAGAAAAGCCTTGTACAGTTTGAAGCAAGCACCCCGTGCTTGGTACGAGAGGCTTACTTCCTATCTCTTAGCCCGTGGCTTCACTAGAGGGGGAGTTGATATGAAGTTGTTCATCAGCAGAGATGACGATGGAATTTTTGTTGCCCAGGTCTATATGGACGACATAGTCTTTGGATCCACGTGCTCTCAACATGCTCATCACTTTGAAAAGGAAATGAAAATTGAGTTTAAGATGAGCATGGTTGGTGAGCTTACTTTCTTCCTTGGTCTCCAGGTTCGTCAGCTAGAGGATGGGATGTTCATCTCCCAATCCAAGTATGCTAGAGACCTAGTGAAGAAATTTGGTTTAGACTCCGCTAAGCATACACGTACACCTATGAGTACCACTACCAAGCTTAGTAAGGACACTTCAGGCAAGGACGTAGAGCAAACCTTATATCGAAGTATGATAGGCAGTCTTCTCTACTTGACTGTCAGTCGTCCCGACATAGCCTTTAGTGTTGGAGTCTGTGCGCGATATCAGGCATCCCCGAAAGAGTCACATTTACTTGCTCTAAAACGTATTATTAAATACGTGAGTGGGACTCTCTCATACGGTATTTGGTATTCCTTTGATACAGATGACCGTTTATTCGCCTATTCAGAAGACGTTTGGGCTGGGGATGTAGATGGTTATAGGAGCACTTCTGGTGGGTGTTTCTATTTTGGTTCTGCTCTTGTCTCCTGGCTGAGAAAGAAGCAAAATTCCATCTCTTTATCCACTGTGGAGGCTGAGTATATAGCCTCCGGGAGTTGTTGCACGCAACTCTTGTGGATGAAGCAAATGCTGGAGGATTATGGGATTTCACAGGACATCATGACCATTTCTTGTGATAACACGAGCGCGATACACATATCTCGCAATCCAGTCCAACATTCACGCACAAAGCACATCAGGATACGTGAGCACTTTATACGTCAGTTAGTTGAGGAGAAAGTCGTATCCCTGAGTTTTGTTCCCACTGATCGTCATTTAGTCGATATTTTCATGAAACCTTAGATGCCCTTAGATTTGAGAGTTTTAGGAAGTCTTTGGGGGTTTGCATAGTTGACTGAGGGGTTGGTCTATGTCTAGAATAGGATGTTTTTTTTATGTTCATATCATATTCTTACTATTGCTAGTCTGTTTTATATGTACCATTGCTTTGTTGTAAAGCTATTTATTTATTCTTTTGAAAAATCCAAAAATATTTTTGTTTTTGTATATAAATTTCAGAAAAGCACAAAAATATTTTTGTATTTTTTATGCACTTTTTATGGATGAACATTTAAGATAGCCAAGTCACACCTTCATTCCATTTTTTTCATGTGACTGTTTGATAGAGATTTGAGACGCTACATCATTTCATCCATGTGCTTTACATTGTATGGAGTCTTTGAGATGTAATTAGTGATATTTTCCTACATGTTTGACTCCTATGTCCTTTATTTCACACATGCACGGCTTTATTTGATTATTGCACTTGTCTATCACATGTTGGCTTGAGTGTTTCCATCTCAATTCTGTCTATACAACTAACAATATGCGATAAAACTTGACAAGATTGGATTGCATATAAAAACCGTTTTTCTTGTGAGACTGAGTGTTTGTTTAAGAACGGGGAGGGGCTGCGAAAGGTAATTATCACGTCTTTGCATAAAAGCCAACGCTCAAAAGGACCAAAAAAATATAGGAATTTTATTATCCGGGGTCCAAATAGGTTAAAAGAGCCCGAAAAAATTTAAAGGCAATAAAAAGCAATTCATACCAAATATGGGCCACTTAGGTTTCACCTTCAATTCTCCAAAGTTTGAGAATTTAGAAAGCCTCTATTCAAAATTAATATCTGAGGGAGTTTGGTTGGAGAATTCAAACGGGTTTGGACTTCCTTGAAAGTCCTGAAAAAGCATGAAATAATTTTGGACGTTATTGGTGTGGAAATCACTTTGAGCTTTGATTTGTTGATTTGATTAAGTCAATGTCTTATATTTCCACCTTTTTACACCAAAGGAAGACTTTGAGTACATTCGTTAGGAGTATCCGATATTCATCGTGCACATATGTCTTGTTTGTATGCATTGATTTTCCTATCGAATCTGATCACACCCCTTCATTTTCGCTATTATTGACTTGGTTGTTTTTGTGATCTTCCATGGTGTGATTCTTTGTTGTATACTATGTGTAAAATTTTTGAAAAAAATAAAAATAGCAGTTTATTCCCGTGTGTCAATCTCCATGTGCATTCATTTATGCTTCTCATATTTGTCTATTTGGGGACATCATAAAAAGGGGGAGACGAATTATGGGGGAGAATTATGTTTTAGAGAATTATGTTTTGGTGTTTGGTTGATTTATGAATGATTTTCTTAAGCTTAATTTATCATCAATTTTTTCATATCATTATATTTCAAACTGTTGCTTGTCACGGGTATTTGCTTTATCTCATATGCGTAGGTACATCATTGTTCATTTTTTGGACTGCACACCCTGATGAGAAAAGCTTTGAAAGTTTCTGAAGAGCTGAAGATTTGGGAGACATGTCATTTAGTATTCTCAGTTTGAGGGTTTAATGTGGATATTATCTTATATGTCATTTGATTGCATAATTCGGATTTTTTATGTATGTACCGGCATAGACATAGGGGGAGATTTGTAACGACATAATTCTATAAATGTCCGGGGTAGAATCTAGGAATTTTCTATTTTCTCCTAGATCACAGTGCATATGTCTAATACCGCTACATTTGGCACGTCAACACGATCATCCTCGATGGCCTGTATCCGAATTCAATGCAACCACTTTCTTCACGTGCATCATGCTACATGCAATGTGCTGCTCAGCTCATTCCCACTACTCCACTATGCCTCATCAGTAAAATGTTTTATTGGAGTTTTAAATATTTGCATAAATATTTGGGAAATATTTTTGAAAATTATTTTTGAAGTTTGGGTTAATTTTTTATCAAAAGCAGAATTTTTCTAAGTGTAGAAGCGAATGGCCTCGATCAACGAGATCGCTATAGCGACTTTGCAAGTCGTTCGCGCGAGATATCATATCGTCCGATATCATTCGAACGACTTCTGTCCTTCGTTCGAGCGACATGTTATCTCGTTCGAGCGACATGTTATCTCGTTCGAACAAGCCCCCGCCTAGATTTTTGTATAAATATCTGAACTCCTTATACACGTTTTTCAAGTCTTTCTGCAATCTCATATTCTGCGAAATCTGCCCAGAATAAGACTTCACTTTTTAAGGTTTTCTAAACCTTTTCAATTCACAAAACCATTCCCATATATGTGTGTGAATCTTTAAACCTTCAAAAAGATCGTTTACTCATCTGGATTACTTTGTGAGGAAGTCGCTCTCTTCGTCACTGCTGCCCTACTGGAAAGGGATTGTTCCAGCCGCCGACAACAGAACCGACACTCGAGGGTAATTCGTTGTAATCTGTTCTCTTACAAAAATTATTGTGAAAATAAAAGGTTTTCCCCGTTGGAGATTTTTCCTCATATATGTGTTCTTTCATGTCTCACCATCGTATTTAATCACATATAGATGCATGTTTAGGACTTAAGTGATAAAATTTGTGTTTAATTAAATAACTTCCTTATTTGAATGCAAGCGCACTCCTCCTCAACACCCTATGAGTTGAAATACCTATCTCGACTGGTACCATTGGCTCAATTCCAAAAGCAAGCATATAAGGAGTCTCACCGGTGGCTATTCTCGACATAGTTTTATATGCCCAAAGAACACTGTGCAGCTCATTTATCCAGTTTCCCTTGCCATAACCAACTCTTTTTTAACCTATCAAGTATGGTTTTGTTAGTGACCTCTATTTGACCATTACACTGTGGTGTCCAGGGGCAGAATAAAGTTTTTGGATCTTCGACTAAACACAATACTTTTCAAATTCCTCATTATCGAACTGAGTGCCATAATCAGTGATGAAGGCATATGGAATTCCATACCTGCATAAGTTATGCTTCCAGATGAACTAAAAAACTCTTTCATAAGGCATTTCAACCAACGGCTCGGCCTCTGCCCATTTGGTGAAGTAATCCACTTCCACTATCAAGTATTTAAGCCTTCCTTTAGTCGTTGATAATGGGCCGACCAAAACAATTTCCCAAATAGCAAAAGGCCAAGGGGAAGTAATGAGATTTAAGGTAGCCCTCGGTCTTCTGTGAATTTTGGTAACCTTATGACATTTATCACATTTATCACATTTCTTTGTAAAGGAAATACAGTCTGGTCTTATAGTCGGCCAATAGTATCCCTGCATATCCATCATGTGCATTAATGATCGGTCGACTGAATGAGACCCACAGTAACCTTAATGTACCTATCTGATCAAGTCTGGTACCTCAGCCGGGTGAACACAACGAAGTAATGAAACAGTGTATCCCCTTTTGTATAGTATTCCTCACTCTAACACATAACTCGTTGTCTTGAACCTTAATTTCCTGGCTTCTTTTGGATCAGCAACTAATATACCTTTGTCAATGTAGTTTCTGATAGGGTCCATCCATGAGGGTCCTAAATCCATCACAATAAGACTGACTATAGCCTCTAAGTCTACATTTCTGTGTGCAAGAATTTCCATAGGGATGGTTCTTCTGAGTTCTGTCCTGGTTGTTGAGGCCAGTCGAGCAAGTGAATCTGCTTGAGTATTTTCTATCATTGGTAATCTCACCATTTTAAATGTAGCAAACTTAGAGATGAATTCCATAATTTTAAATAGATATTTGATCATGAGATCTTTCTTGACTCTATATATTTGAATCACTTGGTTAACAATGAGCTTAGAATCACTATGCACCATAACCTGCTCGGCTCCCAATAATAAGGTGAACTTTAAACTTGTGATTAATGCTTCATACTCTACTTTATTATTGGAGGCTTGGAATTGAAAACGAAGTGCATAATCTACATCAATGTCATCCGGAGTATTGATGATATGACCTTCTCCACTGCCTATAGCATATGAAGATCCATTTACCTACAACTTCCAAATGGAACGTTGCTATTGAAGCCTTCCTCAGAAAGTACGCCTTGTTGGAATATTTTCTTTCTCTGCTCATTGTACCTTTACACCATTCTTTAGGTAGCTGGTATTTCAGGTTAATCGGCGATCCTTTCAGTTTACTTTATTGCGAAGCTTTCTTCCAAGGAAGTGTGCTCGACAGGAAAAATTAGAGTAGTGATCTCTTTTAGATGTGACACCCCGACTAATTAACCCCGGGTGATCAGTCCTAAATTAAGTTAGAACAGGTTTCTCAGTTGGTTCATTCTTTGCATCACTGTCGCCTTTTTAATTACTAACCACCGAAGTGAGAAAATTAGTCTGGTGCCAAGTTTTATCTTTCATTAACTTAAATGAAACTCATGCGGAAACAAAACAACAAAATAATCTCAATTAACCGAAACAACCATTCACAATTAATTAACTGACCGAATAAACCATCGGCCCAAAACCCAACAAATATAAAATGAAGACAAGTAATCAATCTCAACATGTCTAACAAAAACTGAATGAACTGTGAGCGACATGCTCGAAATAACTCATAAGAAGTCTCTATACTAAGAATGAAAGAATGAAGAGTTTATCAAACTCCCGCAACATCCACATATACCGTAGCAACTGATACCTGAAATCAAGCCAAGCCTGGCGTCCCTGTGGCTGGACACCTAAAAGGTTTTTAAAAAGTTTTTATAGCAAGGGTTAGTAACCAAAAACATTTGAAAAACATTTAGCAATTGATTAACTTGTAGTAATAAGTAAATATGCATGCTCTCCATATTTTAGTTAGTGCCTCACTCCCTTGAGGACATTCTCACCCCTCCTCTAATGTGCACTACTAACACCTTAATTAAATTTACCTAGATCTTAATCTTATGACTAGATAAATTATATAACCCCTTGAAACCACCCTACTCTAACCGAGTATTCCTTAATTATGATTTTTAAGTTATTATCCACATCAACTTAATTAAATCATTTCCCTTTTTAATTTCATATAACTTCCACATCTGTTATACATATAATACAACTCATGCTTTGTATTAATTATCCTGTATATAATTATTTACCTAATTATATACTTAGTCATATTACAGCATTCACGAACATACTGAAATAACATTTAATAATAGTATCCACCCAAGTAAAGTCTCCACAGATATAAATTCTCTAAAGTGCTATCCCACTAGGTGTATTCACATAACCTAGTTACCCTAAGTCAAAATCGTTCACTAACTTGGTTAATACATACATGTTGGAGGCGGTCATATTCCTTCCTTGAAAGTGAGATGCCCCTCACCCATATAACGGACACTATGACCTGGGAATATACTCTCCCTACTCCTCAAGCTAGGGGATTCATCCACTATGCGCAACCTCCCCCTATAGCACTAGAGTATATAATAATAATATATATCCACTGATATTAATGCACACACCATATATATACTATCACACACCGTATATATATAAATATAAAATATCCCGGCTACACCGTGTACTAAGTCCGTGACACAAGCCTATTCCATTTTATTATGAGTTTATGGCCCAACTCTAATTATTAATTTATTTGCACATTAATTTCTTTTGGTATCGCCCCAACCAATATATTCGGACTTACTCTCGTGGCCCGAAATAACATCACCCGAGCCTAAATCCCTGACTCTAAATTATTTAGCCTTCACCTAAATAAAATTTACATCTCGGTATCGCTCAACCAATATTCCCGGACTTATCCACTCAATCCGTATTTAATCATTTTGAATTAAAATTCCCAAAATTTAACTCTAGTGTGTCACACCTAATTTCCTCCAAACCTCAATTAATTTTTAATTATGATGTGCCACACAAAGTCTCCCTCAAATCCTAATTAATTTTATCCACAATTAATTAGATTTAAACTCATGTATTAATTTCTTAATAATTAAAACATGAAAGATTATGTAATAAATTTTCCCTTTATATACATAACTGGGCGAAGCTGTCAAAATTTTCGGACCATCGATCGATCGATGGTCCACCTTCGATTGATCGATCGATCAGGTCCTCGTCTTCCCCAAGTTGGTTGTTTCAGCCATGGATGAATACCTACAAACCCTAACTTCTTCTATACTAAAAACCAAGCTTTCCCATCAACAATAGACATCAAAAACCTTATGAGGAACCTCTATAAAGTCCAAAAACATCAATTAATTCACTTCCTCTACTGTTTTCACAAGTTTGGGGTAAAATCCAATTTAATCGTTTAACCCATTTAAACATCAATTCCGTATCACCAATTCATTTCTAATTCATTCGGTTTTACACATCTTACCAGATACAAATACACAACTCAGATTATACATGAATTTCTACTAAATTTAGAAATCAGATTCATGGTTTACCAAACCCCATGTTTCTACCGTTTTAAATCCCAAAACGAATTTCTTTGATTACACACATCCCATGAATATGAATTGAAATACAATTTAAATTCTACACCAAGTTAACCACTTGCTTTAGGTTTCGTTGAGTCTGATTTTGGAGTTAAATGCCCAAGGTTGAAGATGACTCTTTTTAGCTCTCCTATGATCTTCAAGTTTGCCTTTAACTGCTATTAGGGTTTCCTAACCCACTAAGTATTTTTCTCAACTTACATCAGTCGTTCCCTTATTTCTTCTAATTGTTTAATTAGCCTTAATCCCGGTTTTTGCCTAATGGGCCAAGCCCAAGTGACCCAAATGCCCCCATGTGGGCCCGGCTATGCCTTAAAACGTCCCGTGACCCGTTTACTACCCCCGGGTACACTTTTATGACTATCTCGGCCCATCCAGACTCAACCGTACACTCAGAATTGGCATCCGAATTAATTTATAAAAATCCTTATTTCACACCCAAATTAGTCTATACCGTCTGCCAGCTAAAATAAGTACATATCCCGTCATTAATACCCGAAATGACGTAAATACATTATTACTATTCACTTAGTAAATATATTTCCCTAAATATTAACCATTCACTCCCTGATTAATATTTAAATATAAATTGTCATAATTAATTCAATTAAAATTACGACACACAAGTAATTTTGAATTCCCGAATTAATTAAATATTAAATGCATGAAAAATACGGGGTGTTACATACTCCCCCCCTTACAAAGGAATTTCGTCCCCGAAATTAGGTCGTACCTGTAGTGAAAAGCTCTGGATATTATTCCCGCATATCCTCCACCCGCTCCCAGGTAGACTCGTCAACGTTGTGATAACCCCACTATACTCTAACTAATGGGACAACCTTGGATCATAACTTCCACTCACTACAGTCCAGAATAGCCATCAGTCTCTCCTCATATGAGATGTCTGGCTGTAAATCAATTTCCTCGAGTGGAATGTGCCAGAAGGCCCTCTCGCTCCTGCGATATTTCTTCATCGATGCCACATGGAACACGTTGTGTATCCCCTGAAGGTTCTCTGGCAATCCCAGCCTATAAGATACTGTTCCCACCCTCTCGATAATAGGTAAAGGTCCCACATACCTCGGTGCTAAGTTACCCTTCTTACCAAACCTCATCACCCCTTTCATAGGGGACACCCGGACTAATACCTGGTCCCTAACCTCTAACTCCACATGTCTCCGTGAAGCATCATCGTAACTCTTTTGTCTATCCTGAGCTATTCGAATCCTCCCTCGGATCAACATTATCTTGGCAGTCGTCTCCTGAACAATCTACGGCCCCAATAGTTTGTTGTCCCCCACCTCTAACCAATAAGCGGGTGAACGACAAGGTCTCCGGTATAGTGTCTCGAATGGTGCCATGCCGATCGTGAATTGGTAAGAGTTGTTATACGCGAACTCTACCGAAGGAAGATATTTCTCCCAACCTCCCCCAAAGTCTAATATGCACATTCTGAGCATATCTTCCAGCATCTGATTGACTCTCTCAGTCTGCCCGTCAGTTTGTGGGTGATAGGTTGTACTCAAACGTAACTCTGTGCCCATGGCCTCCTGAAAGTTCTGCCAAAAGTGGGCCACAAAGATCTTATCTTTGTTAGATGCAATATTAATCGGTACCCCGTGCAGCTTAACAATCTCAGCTATGAATAGCTGCGCATATCGCATCGTCTCAAAGTCTGTGCGAACCGTATGGAAGTGGGTCACTTTGGCCAACCGATCCATAATGACCCATATGGAATCGTGACACCTCTGCGATGCATGTAACCCTGTAATGAAGTCCATAAAGATGCTCTCCCACTTCCACACGGGAATCTCCAGTGACTTTAGCATCCCTGATGGTCTCTGATGGTCAACTTTTACAAGCTGACACATGGTACATTTCGAAACAAACTCTTCTATGTCCCATTTCATTCCTGCCCAGCAATACTGCCTCCTTATGTCCTGGTACATCGTATCCCCATTGGGATGTACCGCTAATATCGACCCATGGGACTCTGTTATAACAGCGTGCCTCAACTCCTCATCCTCTGGCACAATTAACCTCCCATTAAGGCGTAAGCCTCCTTCCGAGCTGACCGAATAACCCTCTGCTCCCTCATCAAGCAACTGGCTCACCCTATCCCGGCAGATCTGATCCTTTGCATGAGCCCTCACAACCCGCATAATGATCTCAGGTGTGATGGATAATGCTGACATGCAATCCCTAGCTACATTATCCTCATTTCGAAGCTCTCTCCATTTCGCTTTCTAGACTTCTGATATTTCCCCAGTCGGTCTCTGGCTCGGTGCATTTGCCACCACATTAGCCTTACCAGGATGATACTGAATATGAAACTGGTAGTCCTTCACTAATTCTAGCCATCGCCTCTGCCTCATATTCATATCCTTCTGTGTGAAGAGATACTGAAGTGATTTGTGATCCATGAATAACGTGAACTGCTCTCCTAGAAGATAATGTCTCTATATCCTCAAAGCAAAAACGACTGTTGGTAGCTTCAGGTCGTGAGTGGAGTAATTCCTCTCGTGGGGCTTTGGCTTTCTGGACGCATAAGCTATAGCCCTTTCCTCCTACTGAAGCACACCCCCAAGTCCCCGTAAGGATGCGTCAGTATAAACCCGATACTCTAATCCTCCCTTCGATAATGCAAGTACGGGTGTCGATGTCAACTTGTCCTTTAGCTCGTCAAAAGTTAATTGATAATGATCGCTCCAAGTGAAAGGTACCCCTTTTCGGGTCAGATTCGTCAAAGGGCCCGCAATCTTTAAGAATCCTTTGATGAACCACCTGTAATAACCAGTCAATCCCAGAAACTGCGCACCTCGATTGGTGTCGTGGGCTGCACCCACTCCCTCACCGCCGATACCTTACTCGAATCCACCGCAATACCCCGGTCTGACATCACGTGGCCAAGAAACTGAACCTCCCGTAGCCAAAATCCACACTTCCCAAATTTATCATAGAGTTGGTGATCCCGCAGTGTCTGTAAAACTATACGCAGATGCTCTGCGTGCTCCTCCTCAGTGCACGAGTAGATCAGGAAGTCATCAATGAACACGATGATAAACTAATCGAGAAACTCCCTAAAAACTTTGTTCATAAGGTCCATGAACACTGCTGGTGCATTGGTGAGCCCGAATGGCATCACCCTGAACTCGTAAGATCCATACCGCAATAGGAAAGCGGTGTTAGGAACATCCTCCTCTCGGATACGCAGTTGATGATACCCTGACCTCAAGTCAACCATAGAGAAGTAAGACGCCCTTCTCAACTAGTCAAATAGATCATCAATCCTAGGTAACGGATACTTATTCTGTATCGTTGCCTTGTTCAGCTCTCTATAGTCCACGCATAACCGTATTGAGCCATCCCGCTTCTTCACAAACAACATCAGTGCATCCCACGGTGATGTACTCTGCCGAATGAAACCTTGACCCAGAAGCTGCTGAATCTGCTCTCTTAACTCACGCATATCGGAATGGGCCATACGGTATGGGTCCCGAGTAATCGGCCTCGTCCCCAGTGCTAAATCGATTACAAATTTAATTTCCCTGCTGGGTGGCAACCCTGGTATCTCCTGGAACACATTCTCAAAGTCCCTCACTACTGGGATTGAGTCCAACATAATCGCCACCTTCTGTGAGGTTTCCTCCTCGATGTACTACAGGTGCGTGCGTGACCCTCCCTCAGGTAATGACATTGATATCAAGAACATCTCCTATCCTGGAATGGAGAACACAATTTTCCTCTCGTAATAATCCACAATCGCCCGATAACCGGCTAACCAATCCATACCCAGGAGGACATCATACCCCTCCATATCTAACACTAAGAGGCCCGCTGCTAAACTAAGCCTCCCAATCAAAATGTCCACTCCTCGACAAATCGAGTGAATCGAAGCCACGCTGCCTACTGGCGACTCTACACACATTCGAAGACTACCCGCGGTCTCTAGTAATCCGGCCCGTTTAGCAAAATTATATTTAATGAATGAATGCGATGCTCCCGTGTTAAAAATAATACTACTTTCATAACCATGAATGAGAAACATACCCTCAACTGCTGGCGGTGCTTGCTGTGTTGGAGGATTGGGAACATCCCAGATGTTATACACACGTCCGTAGTGCATCTGCCCCTGCTGCGGTGGGGCGGGTGGAGCTGGTGCTGCTGACGGCATCTACCCCCGTTGCCCCTGTTGGGCCTCTTGCTGTTGACCTCTGCCCCTCTGTGGGCACTCCCTCTTGAAGTGTCCTGGCTGGCCACAGACAAAATAGCTTTTCTGACAATCCCCCTATTGTTGGCCCTGTTGGCCCTAACGCGGATGGCCCTGCTAGCCTCCCCCATTATTCCCTTATCCTTCACGGCCCTGAGGAACCTGTTGCTGCTGATACGGGCCCGGCTGCCCCTGCTTGAACCCCTGTCCTCCCGGTCGGAACCCACCAGGCCTACATTTCTTAGCCTGATTCCCCTGCTGACTGCTAGTTTGCTGATGAGTACCACTTGTGTCACCACTAGTAACTGCCTTGCCCTGTTGGCTCGGCTCCCCTGCTCTCTTGGTCCCCTTCGCATGGAAGTGATGATCTTGGCAATGTACAAGTGCGGCATTAACAACATCCGTATAAGTCACTAACGTCGAATTCCCAATTAAATGTTGCCTGATCCTCCAGGATAAGCCATCCATAAATCTCGATTTCTTTCGCTCCTCATCGTTCACCTCATTTGGCACAAAGTTGTCCAAACGGGTGAACTCTTCCTCATAGTCTTCCACTAATCGGTCACCCTGTACTAAATCACTGAAATTCTTTTTCATCTCAGCCTCTACTACTGGTGGAAAGTATTTGCGGTCGAACCGCACCCGAAACTCTGCTATCGTCATCAAATCCCGCTCCTCGACGGTGGTAACTGACTCCCATTACTGTAAGGCTTCCCCCGACAGACGAAAGGTAGCAAGCATCTGTTTCTGAACCTCGGTACACTCTAGCATGGGTAGATGGCGCTCAATGTTCTTCTTCCAGTCACAAGCCTCTACCACATCTGTGCTACCCCGAAACTCAGGTGGGTGACCCTTCTGAAAGGTCTCCCTAACTTGCTTCCAGGACGGTGGCCCCACTGGAGCCTAAATTGCTGGTGCCATTGGAGGCGGTGCCTGGGGCTGTGGAAAGTGAGCTGCCATAGCTCGCATCGCTGTCTCGACCGCCTGGGCCACTATCACTTCCACTTAAGTAGTGGAAATCAACTTGGGTGGGGTGGTGGTGTCGGTACCTGTGGCTCCTGAGGAGCCTCCCTAACCTCATCCCTAGCCTCAGGCAACTCCGCTCTCTGTCTCCTTGGTGGCATCAGAAATAGATTGAATTGTATAAGTACACAATTTATACAAAAAAAATATTCATATCAAAAATACGATATTTCACAAGCGGAAAAATGAATCAACAGTCCTAATAATAGGGCTCTATAACAACCGAATGCTATGCCGAAACGTTGTAAGCCGCACAGATCCTAAGGACACTAGAACCCGATGCTCTGATACCATCTGTGACACCTCGTCTAACTAACCCCGGGTGATCAGTCCTAAATTAAGTTAGAACAGGTTTCTCAGTTGGTTTATTCTTAGCATCACTGTCGCCTTTTTAATTACTAACCACCTAAATGAGAAAATTAGACTGGTGCCAAGTTTTATCTTTCATTAACCTAAATGAAACTCATGCGGAAACAAAACAACATAATAATCTCAATTAACTGAAACAACCATTCACAATTAATTAACTGACCGAATAAACCATCGGCCCAAAACCCAACAAATATAAAATGAAGACAAGTAATCAATCTCAACATGTCTAACAAAAACTGAATGAACTGTGAGCGACATGCTCGAAATAACTCATAAGAAGTCTCTATACTAAGAATGAAAGAATGAAGCGTTTATCAAACTCCCGCAACATCCACATATGCTGCAACAACGGATCCCTGAAATCGAGTAAATCCTGGCGTCCCTATGGAAGGACACCTAAAAGGTTTTTATAGCAAGGGTTAGTACCCAAAAACATTAGAAAAACATTTATCAATTGATTAACTTGCAGTAATAAGTAAATATCCATGCTCTCCATATTTTAGTTAGTGTCGCACTCCCTTGAGGATATTCTCACCCCTCCTCTAATGTGCACTACTAACGCTTTAATAAAATTTACCTAGATCTTTATCTTATGACTAGATAAATTATATAACCCCTTGCAACCACCCTACTCTAACCGAGTATGCCTTAATTATGATTTTTAAGCTATTATCCACATCAACTTAACTAAATCATTTCCCTTTTTAATATTATATAACTTCCACATCTGTTATACATATAATACAACTCATGCTTTGTATTAATTATCATGTATATAATTATTTACCTAATTATATACTTAGTCATATTACAACATTCACGAACATACTGAAATAACATTTAATAATAGTATCCACCCGAGTAAAGTATCCCCGGATATAAATTCTCTAAAGTGCTATCCCACTAGGTGTATTCACATAACCTAGTTACCCCAAGTCAAAATCGTTCACTAACTTGGTTAATATATACATGTTGGATGCGGTCATATTCCTTCCCTGAAAATGAGATGCCCCTCACCCATATAACGGACGCTATGACCTGGGAATATACTCGCCCTACTCCTCAAGCTAGGGGATTCATCCACTACGCGCAACCTCCCCCTATAGCACCAGAGTATATAATAATAATATCTATCCACTGATATTAATGCACACACCATATATATACTATCACACACCGTATATATATAAATATAAAATATCCCGGCTACACCGTGCACTAAGTCCGTGACACAAGGCTATTCCATTTTATTATGAGTTTATGGCCCAACTCTAATTATTAATTTATTTGCACATTAATTTCTTTTGGTATCGCCCCAACCAATATATTCGGACTTACTCTCGTGGCCCGAAATAACATCACCCGAGCCTAAATCCCCGACTCTAAATTATTTAGCCTTCACCTAAATAAAATTTACATCTCGGTATCACTCAATCAATATTCCCGGACTTGTCCACTCAATCCGTATTTAATCATTTTGAATTAAAATTCCCAAAATTTAACTCTAGTGTGTCACACCTAATTTCCTCCGAACCTCAATTAATTTTTAATCATGATGTGCCACACAAAGTCTCCCTCAAATCCTAATTAATTTTATTCACAATTAATTAGATTTAAACTCATGTATTAATTTCTCAATAATTAAAATATGAAAGATTATGTAATAAATTTTCCCTTTATATACATAACTGGGCGAAGCTGTCAAAATTTCTGGACCATCGATCGATCGATGGTCCACCTTCGATCGATCGATCGATCAGGTCCTCGTCTTCCCCAAGTTGGTTGTTTCAGCCATGGCCGAATACCTCCAAACCCTAACTTCTTCTATACTATAAACCAAGCTTTCCCATCAACAATAGACATCAAAAACCTTATGAGGAACCTCTATAAAGTCCAAAAACATCAATTAATTCACTTCGTCTACTGTTTTTCACAAGTTTGGGGTAAAATCCAATTTAATCTTTTAACCCATTTAAACATCAATTCCGTATCACCAATTCATTTATAATTCATCCGGGTTTACACATCTTACCAGATAAAAATACACAACTCAGATTATACGTGAATTTCTACTCAATTTAGAAATCAGATTCATGGTTTACAAACCCCATGTTTATACCCTTTTAAATCCCGAAACGAATTTCTTTGATTACACACATCACATGAATATGAATTGAAATACAACTTAAATGCTACACCAAGTTAACCGCTTGCCTTAGGTTTCATAGAGTCTGATTTTGGAGTTGAATGCCCAAGGTTGAAGATGACTCTTTTTGGCTCTCCAATGATCCCCAAGTTTGCCTTTAACTGCTATTAGGGTTTCCTAACCCACTAAGTCTTTTTCTCAACTCACATCAGTCGTTCCCTTATTTCTTATAATTGTTTAATTAGCCTTAATCCCATTTTTTGCGTAATGGGCCGAGCCCAAGTGATCCAAATGCCCCTGTGTGGGCCCGGCTATGCCTAAAAACATCCCGTAACCCATTTACTATCCTCGGGTACACTTTTCCGACTATCTTGGCCCATCCGGACTCAACCGTACACTCAGTAATGCCCGAAATGACGTAAATACATTATTTCTCTTCACTTAGTAAATAAATTTCCCTAAATATTAACCATTCACTCCCCGATTAATATTTAAATATAAATTGCCATAGTTAATTCAATTAAAATTGTGACACGCAAGTAATTTTGAATTCTCTAATTAATTAAATATTAAATGCATGGAAAATACGGGGTGTTACACTAGATATGTGAATTTAGCAATGGAACCTTCTATGGTCTATCCGTTTAGCATTGTCCTTGGCTCATAAAGGATTTTGTATTCTCCCAATTCTAAACATCAATCTTCCTAATTTCTCTAGTTTGTGAAGTGACTGACACAGAGGTAAATTTGTGTAAATGAAATAATGTGCGCTTGAAAGCAGGGCTCCATATCCTTAAAGCTTCAATAAGAGAAAGAGCTAGCTTTTCCAGGCGAGGAAACCTAATTTTGACTCCTCTGAATGCTTTTCTAGTGTAATATACTAGATTTGGAACCTCATTTTCCAACCTGACTAATGCCGAGCTAATGGAGGATTTTGATATAGCCAAATATAGAAAATTTTCTCCTAGAATGGGTCGGGAGAGCAATGGTGGAGATCCCAATTACTTCTTCAACTCCTAAAATGAATTTTTGCATTTTTTTTTCCATTCGAAGGTTTTCCTAAGTACTTTGAAGAATGGTAGGCATTTATAAATAGCTTGGGACATGAATCAGTTGAGGGCGGCCACTCTTCTCGTCAATTTCTATACATTTTTCTTGCATGTTAGAGATTGCATCTCAATTAATTTCTTGATTTTATCTGGGTAGGCTCCAATTCCTCTTTGATTCACAATGAATCCTAGGAACATTCCTTTCTATACGCCGAATAAGTACTTAGTCGGGTTGAGCTCCATTTTATCTTTTTCCAGTTATCAAACATCTGACTCAGGTCTTTGATATGGTCAGTAGCTACCCTACTCTTGGTAAGCACGTCGTCCACATATATTTCCACCTTCTTCCCAATTTGTTCTTCAAAAACTTTTTTCACCAGCCTTTGGAAGTTACTCCAGCATTTTTAAACCCAAAACGGATAACGTTGTAGCAGTGAGTACCTCAACTGGTGATAAAAGATGTGCTTTACCTCGACTGGTGATAAAAAATGTGTTTTTTTATCCTTCGATTTTTTTTTATTTAGTTGTAACCGGAGTAGGCATCCATGAAGCTTAGCAACTTGTGAACTTCTATTGCATCTACCAATTAATCAATCCTTAGTAAAGGAAAGTGATCTTTTGAGCATGTTTTATTGAGGTCAATGAAATCCACACACATTTTCCATTTGTCATTCTTCTTTTTTACCAGTACTACATTGGTCAACCAATTAGGGTACTAAATGTCCTCAATGAAATGATCTTTCTATAATTTGTCTACTTCTTCTTGGATAGCTACATTTTTCTCAGGACTAAATACCCTGCGCTTCTGATTGATTGGCTTAGCATCTTTATTGATATTAAGTTCATGGTATATTAAATTAGGTTCAATACCAGGCATATCCTCAATGCTCCAAGAAAACACATTTTTTCGCTCCCTATGGAATATAATTAATTCCTATTTGTGGGATGGTGTTAGGTTTGAGAGAATTTGGTTGGTTCTCTCTAGCTTTTCATCGTCTTGTACAATGTTTTATGTGGCTTCCACGACTTGCCCTTTGACTAAATCATCTACTTCATGGGGGTCCAAAATGTCGATTTGGTAAGTGGTGGTGCTATTCTGAACTTTTTACTAGTCGGTAGAGGTATAATAGCATTATATGGCTTCCATATGATTTTGCTTTACCATGCCTACCCCATAGTGAGAGGGGAACTTCATAAATTGATGAATTGTGGATACCACTGCTTCGAACTTCTTCAATCCAACTTTGTCGAGGATCATATTATAGGCTGAGGGAATATTCTTATCTAGGATAAAGAAACAAATATTCTTTATTCTACTTATTGGCCAAATGCCGATCAGTACTTCAAATTTGACAGTCCCTATAGGATACACCTTTTCTTAACAGAAGAGGATTAAAGGCCGATAATAGGGTTCTAATTTGTTATCTCGTAACCCTAAGCTATGAAATCAATTTTAGAACATGATATCTGCTGAACTACCATTATCCATAAGAATTCTTGAAATCCTAGCATGATCCACCCAGCAGGTGACGACTAGAGGGTTATCATGAGGGTAAAGTACTCCTAATAAGTCATTCTTGGAGAAGTCGTTGATCAGGTCGTCTTTATTCACCTTTTTGGGATGGCCATCTACTTCATTTGATAAGTTTACTTGCCTAATATAAGAGAAAGCTTTGGTCTCATTTTAATATGCCTTTCTCTCGGTGACTTCATCTCCGCCTCCAGCATCCCCTCTTGCAATGAAATGACAACCAAAAGATATCATATTTACCTCAAGTTCAGGCTCCATGGGTTTTTTCGGTAAGTCTGGGTCATCTTCAGATTTATCAACTTGTCCTCTTGTCTCGTCGTCTTTATTTTTGTAAGGGGATTCTGACCTTCTTCTCATGTCCTGACCTTCAGTCCGATCAAACAAACTTAGTCAATTTTCCTCGACGAATAAGAGATTCAATTTCATTCTTCAAGGCAATAAATCTATTAGTGGTATTTCCATGGTCTTTATGAAAGTCACAATACCTAGACTTGTCTCTTCGGTTGGGAGGTGATTTCAATTTCCCAGGCCACTTCAAGTCCTTACTGCCCCTAATTTCTTCTAAAATGTGATGTACACCTATAGTCAGAAGGTTATATTCCTTATACTTTTTAAGCTTCTCAACTTTCTTATCTTTCTGTTCTTTCTTATCAGAATTCTTCTGGCCTTCAGATTTTATCTCGGGGATTTTCTTAGCAGCCATAGCTTCTTTGGCATTTATGATCTTACCTTCTTTTGCCATTAATCCAGTTCCTTTTCTAATGCATAGTATATCTTTATAAGGAGCATCCCGCTCATTAAAGTTGTGATGGTTATTTTCCCTTCGTAATCAATAACTTCCAATTTCTCATTATTGAAATGAGTGATATATTCCCAGGTAGTTTCTCCTGGTCATGGTGGACACTAAGTAAATGGGCTACTCTCTTAATTGACTTTGCTCCAAAGTAGAAATTACTGATGAATAGCTCAGTGAGCTGATGAAAATTGGCATCTCGAGTAAATTATTATACAATATCTGAGCTGGACCAGTGATCATACTTGAAAAAGCTCTGCATCTCATCTCGCTGGAATAAAATAAATATCAGCAACAGCCTGGTACTATTAGACATGTAGGACAGGATCAGTTTTACCATCACACTTAGGCGTGACCACATGTGGTTTAAATTTGGAAGGTGTGGGATAATCTATAATAGTCTTGAGGAAAGGTGATCTTTTCACGAAAGATTCTTGGTTTTAGCCATTTCTCTCAAATGGTCTTCCAATATCTATATTGGTCCCTTCCAAAAGTGCTCCTCTGGTTTGGATTTGGCTGAAGCGGCTTTAGTGGCCTTGCTATGCATCTGTGCTGATTTCTCTTCGTAAAACGTCTTCTTGGCACACCCAGACCCCCTGATGCTAGCCCTGGGCCTAACTGACATTTCCCTATGCTCGTGGGATCGGACTGGTTCTCTATGATGACCTGTAGTTGCTTAGGGACGTATACGATCAAAATAAGACACCTTTCTCAAGCATTTTAACATGCTCAACCATTTAAAGGTGAAAAATTAACCATCATATTAATCAGTAGATCGAATTGATAATGTTGCCCATGGGCGATAAGATCTGTCACGAGAGGATATAGAGTATCTACTTCTCTTATTTTTTATAAGAGGAGGCGGTATTTTTCTCTGGAATGGCATGGTGGTAGACTTGTCCTGCAATGTTTGAGTTAACTGCTAGACGGACTCTTACATTGCTTCCTGCCCTTTGGCAAGGTTGAGTAAACTTACTTGAAGGTCCGCTACAATAGGAGGAGCACATGGATCTAGAGCATTGCCTGCAACTGCAAGGCTGCTTTTAGGAACATTCTCATTCTTTATAAAACTTCCTAGGGGAACAATTGAATAGTATGGGTAGGGAACGATGACCAGCAGCCGTTCCCACAGATGGCGCCAATCTGTTGATCTCCAAAATCGGTAGAGATTTTATCTTAGCTTGAAAATACCAATTTTGTAATCACAAATAATTATTTGAGTAATGTAAATGAAAATAATAAAAGACAACAAAGGTTTTTAAAGTGGTTCATCTTAGGGAAAGCCTACGTCCACTGTTATGGCATTGCTATTGAGGGTAGTTACATAGAATTCTCAGTAATCTTGCTTGTATGCAGTAGACTTGTCTTTTGAGCTAAGGGAAATAAGATATTTATAATGGTTCCAAAAACCAAGGGGCTAAATGCCTTTATATATATGCAGGCATTTACACCCGTACATAATGAATGAAATTATTGATCTTCTAAGGCACGTGTGGAATGTCTCTTGATAATTTTCATGTAAATGACCTTTCTTTTTCCTAATGGTTCATCTTCTTAAGCTGGACGATCTCTATGCCGACCAAGCAGTTCATGAGTCGACCAAGTGTAAATGAAATGCTGAGATGTATGCTTATGAGGACATGTGTCCTAATATCATAGGTTCACGTGGAATGAATAATTTAACCTAAAATAGCTACTAATAATTTTCTTGTAGAATATATTAGCATGAATTTTTTTGAATACCATTAAAAAAATGTGTTAACAATTAGATTTAAAATCTTTAGTAAAATTGGAAGACCGTAACAAAGGGAAACAAATGCAAGGATAATGGGTTACCATTGCTAAAAATGGAAAAATCTCAAACATGCCCGCGTCATCAATTAGACAACCGAAACTAAGTCATGCGTATGTAGATTTTTGTGGATGCCAACCAAACGTCTACTACAATTGGTTTCAATGTCACACCCAACTTGATAGATATCGGCGAGAATGCCATAAAAATGATAATATCCAAAAAGCAATTGCTTGTTGGGATTGTTGGATGTAACAACATGCACCCCCATAGTTAATTCATAAGTTTTCAAAACTTCAAACACAAGAAAAAAGTCAGGTAACAGATGTATAAGATTTTTATAGTCCTTGAAACCCCCAAGAAATTTATGTTCTTTAAATGAAACATGGAAGGCACATATTTTTGATAAAAAAATAAGTTTTATGGCGGATAGAATTACTGAACAAATAACATTTTTTTAAAAATTAAATTCATAGTTTTCATGTTTTAAAGCAATTAAATTATGAAAATTAAAATTTTGCTTCAGGAAAAAAATAAATTTTGTAGCTTTGGGAGACATGCTAGAAAACGATTTTTTGGAAATAATTTTTAATACTATTCGTGAATTTGTTTATTTGAAAAAAATAATTTTTACCTAGACCTTTTATTTCAATTGATTTTTTTCTCAAAAATTGTACATCGGTGTCAAAAGATAAAAAGTCTTTTAATCTAATTTGTTGACCGTTTCAATGCCAATGATGATATCCAAAAACTGAATTTCCTTGTAGAATACAATATGTGGTATGAAAAAGGATTTAAATGGGGATTAGAAGATAATTAATCTCCCCAAGTCTTTTACCAACAATTTTTTTTTACATATGAAAAATAAAACAATGATTTATCATGTAACTAAAAAATATAAATATACCAAGTATTTAAATTTTTAATTACCATTACCATTGCATGGAGGAATAGAGAAAAATTCTTCCAACCATATCAAATTGACATCTCAAAGCAACTGAGAATTATGAATTTGATGAAATTGGCCAAAATTATTATGATAAGTAGTCAATTGATTATCTATGTACAAACCAATAGTAGATAAGGAGTTTAATTAATATTTCCAATAAGGCTCGTTAGGTCGATTTTGAATGAAACTTCAAGTTCATGATAATAGATGGAAAAAGGATTTTCGTGTCAGATCTTCCTTCAAATTATCCAATTTCTCCTGAAAACATGCGTAAGTAGTTAAGATTCTACAAAATAATAATGATAAAAGTAAATTAAATGTTCTGTATGAACTTCTAAGTGATGCAGAAGAATATGAAACAACTCAATTGCATCATAATGTTCAAAATCTAGTTGGCAGTCTCTCAATGGATTCAATTGAAGAAGTCAGCCTCATCAACATGATGTAAGGTTGAACAAAAACAAAATTTTCTTATCACCATTGGATTACTGGAGTACCATATAACACACGACAGGTGGTTCAGAAAAAGACGAATAAAGATATGGTCAAAAGAAGAAAAAAATTACGCAAGTTAACAGCATTACTAAAAATTCTACTTTATTAAAGTGTCCATTTTTTATCATTTTCCTTCTTTGTCAAACGTAAACAAATAACGTTACTTTATGTCATTTTCCTTATCTTGAAATTAAAAAAAATGTAATTTATTTTGGCGTCTAGAGTCCATAGGATTCCAAGTCTCTATTATAAATAGGTTGTATTTGTGATAAAAAAAAAAGGATCATCTATCTCCTTAGCCACTTTAAGTTTATCCTCACCCACGTTTTCCTCCTTTTTTACTTTTCCTTTCCTCATTTTGTTTTTTTCCACGATCATTGTACATCTATCATCCTTATAAATTATATCAAGCAATAATAGTATTCCCTTATGAAAGAAATTAGAATGAGAAATTGGTTGGCTCAATCGTCCTTAGAGTTAGAATCGTAAGCTGGTAATTCTCTATATTTATGTGTTGTGATGAGATAACAAAGCACATCAAACCCTATCATGGATAGATATTTTTCCCCATGTATATTTTTCAAATACTTTTATAATAAAACCATTTGTAGATCTAAGATAGTCGACATATCTCCCAATGAGCAAGAATTGTAAAGGTGGTCCTTCCACAATGGGAAAATTTAAATAATTTGTTTCTAAATTTTATAAAAATAATATTAATCATGAAGAAATCTATTGTTCTTCCTTGAGATGGATCATTTTTAGTTTACTAAAGATTATTATAGATCCATTAACGTTGATAGGTGATATAATTTTTTTACCCTAGATTATAAGTAATTAATGAGATAATCTAAGATGATATTGAGTGAGATTTGTTGAGCATTATCAGAACATAGATACACTTTATTCCGTAGATTATGAAGTTTATAATTTTTTTAACATATATTGACGAAAACTCCATGAACATGGAAAATAAATATCATTTGGGCTGAGGTGGAGATTCAAAAGTTATAATCATTCGTATTCTCCACATAGATATTATTGGGTCTATATACAAGACAAGGTTGGGAATAATGATTACTTTATCCATCCTATTATATATCACAATAAGTTTTCTACCCTTTTGAATTTTAGGGTTGGATATTTTTCTTGGTTTCATGATTTTCCCTAAACCGACACCATTTTCAATATACATTACTAAAAAGTTTATTCTTAAATTTTTTTATTGTATACGGTTAGGAACTTAAAAATAAAAGTTAATCTCTCAAATGTCAATAATGTTATTGCAACATGGTGGATTAATTTGATTAGCTCGATCGCATGATGACTCTTTCTACCAAATTGTAGATTTATCAAAAATTATCATGTGATAAAAGGCTTAAGATTTTTAATATCTCTTGTAAATATGTTCCCTTATCTATTTTCTAAAATGATTTCTTCCTATTTATATACAAATTATCTTGTTGGTATATTAGCTAAACACTTTTTTTTTTCCATTTGGATGTTCAATATTAAATGTAAATTGTTTTAACCAAAGGCACCATCCCAAGAGTCTTCTATGTGTTTGCATTTTTGATAAGTTCTTATCACAAAACCTATTAAGACTTTTCAATCCGTTTTTATAAAAATCGTATTGGTTCTAATAATATTGAAAATTTTTAATTCCTTAATTTATAAAAATAGTTATTCTCCATTGTGACCTGAAGGTCACAGGTTCGAGTCGCGAAAAAAGTATCTTTGCATATGCAGGAGTAAGGCTGCGTACATCTAACCTTATCCCCCAGTATCCCGTAGTGGCGGGAGTCTCGTGCACTAGGTTTGACCTTTTTAATTATTCTCCATTATGGGATAGGTACATTTGAAATAACCTAATACACTAAAGTGTCAAGTTACGAAAACTCTTTTAAAACTTTGATGGTTTAAAAATTGAAACCACTCAAGCACACAAGTAAAAATAGAATGGTGATGCTTTAAGTAAATCTCGTTTAAGAATGGGATGAGAAAAAGGGGAAGATACACAATATTTATTCACGAGAAAACCAGCAAAGTGGAAAACCCCAGGTCCCCTAGTCCCAGGAGCACGCACACACCCAAGTCCACTAATACCAATTTTTAAATACAGAATATAGAGATACAAATGTAAATGAAATAGTTTGGCCAATACAAACAAGTACACCAAGGCACAAACTAAATAAACCCATAACAGCTGAATCTTACTCAATAACTAAGGTAGTGACAACTTGGAACACACACACAACTGCACACCCAGCACTAGAGTACCAGTGAAATTGCATACAACAACAATAGTTAATAAGAAGTGTTTGGATTAATTAGTACATAAAAGGATTATGAATTACTAAATCATTAGACACAAGCAATGTCGTCTTAAATAATAAACCATCAATAGTAAAGATTAATCCTAAATACAAATCATATATGTGTAAATATCAACAAAGAAAAAAATATATATATCCTCGAAATTATATTTTACACAACTGAAAAAAAAATGTCCTAAACCAATCTTAATATGAAATACACCTACAAATAGAAATTAGGTTCTTAGAGATCAGTCCTTAATTTAGACATGTACGGATAACTAAAATCCATAACAACAATTTAAACTACACAAATTGAGAAATTTGTCTAAACAAAATACAAATTTATTTTAGGGAATCAAAACATAGTTTAGCACAAAAAAAACGATTGGGACTAGAATAACATTAATAGGTCCCAAAGATTATCCTAAAATAAATTACACACCAAAAACATAAAACTCGTTTTTTTTAAACATTCAACAAGCATCAGCTCGTTTTAGACCTAAAAAAGTTCAGAATCAAGACATGCAATCTTAAACCAAAATTCGATTTAACATAAAAAAATGAAACAAAAAAACTTTATGATTCAAGTTATTGATGTGTTGTTTAAAGCATGCAAAATCCAAAACACACAAAAAATCGTATGTATTTATATAAAGACATAAATCAGTAGGAGAGATAGAAAATATACCAAAAATAGATCCAAGTCTCTAAAAATTGTGTATGAAACTTCCAACATGCTTTAAATATGATCAACACAACTTCAAACACAAAATATCCAAAACGTGAATCTCCACAACTCCAAATCGTCCAAAAATCAGAACTCAAAACCCTGAAATCTTAGATCGGAAGTTAAAATACCAGACTCTCAAAATGTAGAGGAAATTTAGTTTGGTGTTTCAGATGTACTTGCAAACAGAACCTTTCAAAGGTATAGTAATAGACTAGACTTTTAGAGAGACACCACAATAAAACAGATAATTAGTAGGAAAAAATCGTCACTAAAAGCATTTTGTGACGAAAAAAATTCATCAATCGTCTATTACGAAAGCCCCGTAGCTAAAGGTTTTAGTGAGGAAATACAAATTTCGTCACCAAATAGTACACCGTTTGGTGAAAAAATATTCTCTGTCACGTAATAGCAGGCTTTAGTGACAAAAATATTTGTAGAGAAAGATCTTATTTTTTATCACAAAAATGCAAAAGGATAACCATTTGATGACAAAATTAATACACTTCGGGGAAAAAATATTTTTGTCATGAAATGAATTTCATTGTCAAAAAATTATGAATTTAGAACTCATAATTTTTTCATTTCAATTTCATTTCTCATATAGATATTCAGTCAAATAAACATTAATTATAAAATCGATTAAATTTCATTGACATTATATAACTAATCAACTACCATCATATACATAATCAAAATTAAGGTTCAAAAGATTATATAATTGATACGAAAGCATTCGTACAAATACCTCAAAACCATTGATCAATTAAAAAATAGCCTACATCATTTGTTACAACACATCAACTAAGGAATTAGTTTCTAGCTTTATATTTCCTAAGGCTTCAGCTTCTAATCAATTACAAAGTGGCCTCCAAAAAATAATTCCCAATATGTTTGTTAAGTTCTCCTTCCATCTTCATCATCATCTCAAAAATAATTTCCAAAAAAGCGTCCTCATAACGTCCCAATCTGCAATTCAAAAAGCACCAAGGCACTAGTTTCTAACTTTATAAGTTAACAATTGATAAATAGAATAACATTAACTAAGAAATAACAAACATTGAGCTAAACACCAGAAACATTACCAAATTCAATTTTATTTTTAATAAATTAAAAAAAATGTTAGAATTTTCATTGTTTATAAACTAAAATCACGCTGTTAAATTAAAATATAAAAAAGTCAAGTAACCCAATGACAATCCACCAAAATTCCCCTTTCACAAATTTAATGATAAGGTAACAGTATCGCCAATATTTTAAAAAAAATCGGAAGAGTTTCCTGTATTTTTAGACCAAAACCACCCTGTTAAATTAAAATATGAAAAAGTCAAGAAACCTAATGACAATCCACCAAAATATCTGTTCCACGGATTCAACAAATAAGGTAATAGCTATATCAATATAGTTGTTAAATAAGTCAAAGGATGTGAATCCAATAAAGTAATTTCAATAAATTCAACATTAAAATTATTAAAACTTACCATATAGTAAATGTGAGAGGAGGAGAACCTGATGCTTTTAAAGCATCACACATCTTATCAAATCCTTATTGACGAGCCTCTAAACGTTCCAGACTCTCATCATGAGCCTGCAGTTGTTCTTTTAACTAACGATTCTCTCTCTGATCTTCTCTAAGGGCCTCCTCAAATTGTACGTCTCGTCGTGATGTTTTTTATTTGGTATCTTTCGGTCCATGCCTAAGACCTATGATATATCCCGATTTCGTACCTAGTACTCGATCAGCTGTCTCATCGGGATTCAAAGGTTCACTACCCTCAGGAGTAAGCTCATCTTGCAACTGTTTCATCTGAATCTACAAACCAAATTAGTATACATCATTTCAAAAAATTGAAGTGCCGGTATTCGTCTAATATATGTTATATTCTTGCATATAGTTCCTCAGCTTCGGGAGAAGACCATTTTTCATTATGGCAACGATTTTTCTTGTAGAACTCAATTCGATCTAGCTCCTCATTCGCCACATCATTCTACATAATCATGAAAGACAATCATTATCATCAATACATGTGAAAGATAAGATCGAATGGATAAAAAATGAATGGACTTCTGCTAGTATCTCACATTCAGGTGTAACTTAAAAGTAAGAAGACTACTAATATACAAAGCCTTATTGAATTCTTAGACAAACTATCTGCTTGTTATGCTTTTCCTCAACTCCAAAAGAACGAGGGTTATACAACAATCATGAAAAATCGAATGAAAAATTTGTTGATGTGTTTCAACATAACTTAACTAGTGGATGATGCCTTTGGAAGAATAATAATTGATATACCCATATATACCCTTGACCAGGCCGAGGGCATCCTTCACCTAGACGAGGCCAGGATGACCCCTCATCATGGCCCAGACGACCTTTCAAGGGGCCGACCCCTCATTACGGCTCAGACGACCCTCAAAGGGGTCGAACCCTCATCATGGCTCAGACGACCCTTCACGGGGCTAATCCCTCATCATGGCTTAGACTGCCCTTCAAGGGGCCGACCCCTCATCATGGCTCAGACGACCCTTCAAGGGGACGACCCCTCATCATGGCTTAGACTACCCTTTAAGGGGCTGAACCCTCATCATGGCTCAAACGACCCTTCAAGTGGCTGACCCCTAATCAGGGTCCGGATGACCCTACGAGGGTACGAAAGTACGAGTCCCAAACTAGTCCAGGCACGCTACCAGCAGGAATTTTACCCTCAGCCTCATGGCATAGACCGAGGGTGACATCATCACAGCGCGTGATTTGGGAGACACGTGGAACAGTGCGCGTAGGACTCACATGGCACGTGGAAGACCATTATAACAATATCACCCCCTCATGTGAGGGAATATTATGTCATCATTAATCACAGGTGGCATCTACAGTTATCAGCAGGGGATTGGATAGATCATCATTCACATGCACCATGCATGCTTGGGGGGTACACTACACCCCCCAAGACCTATATATACTTGTCACCTACAACCCAACAAAGGGATCAATAATTTTAACCCTAGTTGAAACTCTACTTGTACACACAGTAGAGAGAGAAAGTGAGCTTATGTGCATTGTATCCAAGGCCATTTGTGCCCATACTTAGTGGATCACACACTCACAGTGGATGTAGGCCTAATTGACTGAACCACTATACATCATTATCTTATTCCTCTTATACTCACTTCCTTCTATATACTTATACATACATATCTCTATGGCTGCCATGGTTATTACTGTTTGAGCTCATCACCACTTATCCGGTGGTGCTGATTCTAAGCATCATCAGTTTGGCACCGTCTGTGGGAACGAGAAGATATCTCTTCCTTTGTATAGCTTGACATCACCGGGCACTCTGGTGGTGAGCCAGTTCTCCCCCTTTGTGGAGCTGTTTCACCATTGAAAGAGACCCATTAAGGTTCTCAAGCTCTTCAATCTTTCAATCATTCAGCTCTCTACAGCTCAAACACATGGCACCAGAGATGCCACCACCACCACTTCCTTCGCTGGATAGTGGGGTAGGACCCAGTTCCAGTCAACCACCACCTTAGTCTGAGATGGCTGATGTGGAGGACGCCTTGAAGTCTCTGGTAGCAAGCCAGCGGATTATGCAGGAGCAATTTACAGCTCTTAGTCAAAGTATACTAAGACCACCAGGGGTCTCACCAGAGATGATTACTCCGGCAGCATCTCCAGCGCATCATGAGGCTAGGGGACCACCCCAGGCGCCACGCAAAGACTTTCCACCTCCACAGCGGCGGAGGGATGTTATTGACCCCCGATGTCTATACCTGGGGAGGCAAGGAAACCCTTGACCTAAGGACAGGTATGATGATCTCGAGGGGGAGGGGGCCCCCATAGAATGCTGGGAGCCGTATGAGGTCTCCAATAATATCGTGCAACCTCTCCAAGAAAGAAGAAGGAAGGGTGGAAGGAAAAATCCTGACGATCATCCGAGAGGCTCTGCTTTTGATCCCTTGAGCAGGAGGTCGGCCTTTGAAAGGCTGGGCCCAGTAAATGACCTGCGGGAAAAATTGTCCAAATCAAGGAGTGCTGCGAGGTCCAAAAGGGAGGCAGCAGAGGGCCGACCCCAAGGAAGGGACGACGATCTAGGGGAAGTAAACAGCCAACACAAGCATACTGCAGCAGAACCCTCCATCCACTTTAAAGAGGCGGCAGGGGATACCATCGGCCAAGCCGACCCTACGAGGCCCTGGAATGACTCGATCCAGCGACTGGAGGATAAGATTGGTGATATTCTGAAGAGCTGGGACCCTCTTCAGAGAGGATACTCCATAGGCTCACCCTTTGTGGCGAAGATAGTCAACTTCCCAATGCTATCCAAGTTTAAGCCGCATGTGATCACCCCAAGGTATGACGGGAGTACCAACCCTGACCATCATATTGAGATGTATCAATCGGCGGCAGACATATACTCTATCTTAAATGAGATGAGGTGTCGTGACTTTTTCGGCACTCTGACTAAGGTTGCACATGTCTGGTATATGTCTCTTCCAAAAAACTCCATTGAAAGCTTTAAGCTGTTGGCAGACCGATTTATCCACAACTTTTTCTTTGGGGTGAGGCCACAGAAGAAGACCACACACCTGCTCTATGTTAAGCAGGGGAAGAACAAGAGTCTAAGAGACTACATAGCCAAATTCAATAAAGAAACGTTAGAGGTTGAAGACTATGAGGAAAGCATTGCCATAACAGCCCTCATTGGAGGACTCCAGAAAGGGAAGCTGCTATGGAAGCCTACCAAAGACCCTCCAAGGACAATGGCTGAATTGTTGTCGACAGCAGGAAAGGTAATGAACGCCGAAGAGGTGATGGCCACAAAATATGAAGATAAAAAAGGAGGCACTTGTGGGGGTAAGTACCATAAGAAGAACAAAGAGGGGAAGAAGAGGTCTACAGACGACAAGTTTGCTGATTACACCCCTCTGACGGTCAGTTGTGAACACATTCTCAATGAGATAAAGAGTGATCGATCCCTGAAGTGGCCTGAGAAGTTGAGGGCAGCCCCCCACAAGAGGAACAAAAACCTGTGGTGTGAATTCCACCAAGACCATGGCCATGTGACAGACAAATGCTTTGCCCTGAAATATGAGATTGAAAAAATGTTAAAAGAAGGAAAGTTAAGGAAGTATGTTGATAAGAGTACCTTTAATAGGGGCCGAGGGGACGACCCCAGAAAGAAGAGAGGTGATGCATGTAGATAAGGTCCTCCAAAAAGAGGGGACGACCCTTCTAATGATGAGGACGACCCCGACCTCCCTCCGAGAGATGACCATGACCTTGTAAAGAGACTTAATATGATCTCTCTTGATGTTGGGATGATCTCCGGGGGACTAGAAGGAGGAGGGTGAGAGATCGCAGACAGGAAGGCCCATGTAGTTGAGGCCAAGGCAGTGACAAAAACTATACACTCAACATCTCTGGAGGAAAAGTTAGAAAAGAGGAAGAAGGTCGATATGGATACTCTTATAGTGGGATTCTCAAGAATGGACTTCAAAGGCCTCTTAGCCCCACATGATGACCTTCTCGTTAATGCTATCACAGTGCACGGATGTGAGGTGCCGAGGATCTTAGTAGATGGGGGTAGCTCTGCAGATGTGATGTTTTGGCCGTGCTTCAAAGCCTTAGGCCTCAGTCGTGCTAGACTCATCCCATATCATCACCCATTGATTGGGTTCAGTGGGGAAAAGGTTCACCCCCTTGGAGTGTATGAGGCCGATATCAGGATGGGGGACGAGTGGCCGAGATGGCTTACCAAGAAGGTCAGCTTCTTTGTGATGGATGAACATGTCTTCTCAGCCTACAACATTACATTGGGGTGGGTAGACCTCAAGGGGTTTGAGGTTGTCCCGTCTACGGTTCATCATATGATTAAATTTCTAACCCCTTACCGGGTAGGGGAAGTTCATGGAGACCAGACGACAGCACGGGAATATTATTTCAACTCTATCGAAGAAAGAGAGGCACACAAGAAGGCAACAACCACTTACAATATTGATACCTCAACCCCATGGACGAGACAAAGTTGAAGAAAGGAGAAGTTGCGGAAGAGGTAGAATCCATCATCCTCAATAAGGATGAGCCAAAAAAAACCGTCCAAGTCGACAAAACTCTGAAGCCAAACATCAAAAAATACCTCATCAAGCTGTTGAGGAGAAGACAGAATGACTTTGCATGGAGTCATACAGATATGCCGGGGATCGACCTTGAAATCATGCGCCATAAGCTCAATGTGGTAGAGGGTGCAAAGCCAGTAAAGCAGAAGAGGAGAATTTATTCTCGAAAAAATATGAGGTCATAAGGGACGAGGTCAAGAAGTTAGAAGATGCTGAGTTTATTAGAGAGGTCATTTATCCCGAATGGTTGTCCAATGCATTCATTGTCCCAAAAGCCAATGGGAAGTGGATAATGTGTGTGGACTTAACCAACCTCAATAAGCATTGTTCCAAAGACAGCTTCCCTCTCCCCCGCATTGATCAGATGGTAGATGCTACCGTAGGCCATGAACTAATGAGTTTCATAGATGCCTATTCAGGTTACAACCAGATCTTTATGAGCCCTGGAGACTCGGAGAAAACGGATTTTATTACTGATAAGGGGACATAATGTTATAGGTTCATGCCCTTTGGCCTGAAGAATGCAGGGGCAATGTATCAACACCTTGTAAATAATATGTTTGAAGACCAAATTGGGAAGTCTATGGAGGTCTATGTAGATGACATGTTGACTAAGAGTTTGAAGGCAGAGGATCATGTGGCTAACCTTGAGAGGACCTTCAATACGATGGACAAGTACCAGATGAATCTCAACCCGGCCAAGTGTGTCTTCGAGGTTGGAGCAGGGAAATTCTTAGGGTTCATCGTGAATCAAAGAGGCATTGAGGCCAATCCTGAGAAAATAAAGGCCCTCCTAGAAATGAAGACCCCCAAAACTATTAAAGACGTTTATAGGCTCACGGGGCGAGTGGCTGATTTGAATAGGTTATTGTCTAGAGCCACAGACAAGTGTTTACCATTCTTCAAAATTCTCAGAAAAGCCTTCGAATGGGGTGAGGAGTGTGATGAGACTTTTAAGGAGCTAAAGTCATACTTAGGGTCTCCCTTGCTGTTGTCACGACTATTGCAGGGCAAACGGCTACATGTGTACTTTGCCATCTCAGAATCATCTATCAGCGCAGCCATTGTGAGAGAAGAGGACGTAGTACAGAAGCCAGTGTATTTCAACAGTAAGGCACTCCAGGGGGTAGAGCAAAGATACCCAAGGATGGAGAAGTTAGATTATGCCTTAATCCATGCATCAAGAAAGATGAAACCATACTTCCAGTCCCATACAATGGTCATCCTCACTGACTCTCCTCTTAGGCAGGTCTTACACAAGCCAAAAAAATCAGGTAGGCTAATGACCTGGGCTATAAAGCTGGGGGAGTTTGACACTGTGTATCAACCTAGGATAACCATCAAGGGGTAAGCATTGGCAGATTTCATGGCTGAATTTAGTTGGGAAGATAATGAAGCTGAAGATGAGAGCCTCGGGAAGACAGATACCCTACAAGGCAGACTCGTCGACACACCCACAGATAAGGCTAAGACAAGCACTGCTAGAGGAAAAGTGGACGAAAATGAAGAGGTAAGATATCTCCTTAGACACGGGTCCCTTACCGAGGGAAATTTCTCAAAAAAATAGACTGTGTGGAGCCTCTTCCTTAATGGGTCCTCCTGCGACAGCGGAATTAGAGCTGGACTGATAGTATCAGCACCCGATGGCACGAACATTGAGTACGCCCTGAAATTCAACTTCAAAGCCTCCAACAATGAGTCTGAATATGAGGCCTTGATAGCAAGCCTCTCTTTGGCCAAGTCTCTTAGCGTCGGTCGGATTTTGGTCCATAGTGATTCAAGGCTTGTAGTGAATCAGATACTAGGAGCCTACGAGGCCAAGGATGAGAGGATGCCCAAGTACCTTGAGAAAGTGAGGTCACTATTAAAGACCTTCATAGAAGTGAAATTGAATAGGATACCTAGGCTCGATAATGGCCGAGCTGATGCACTTGCTAGGTTGGCCTCGACAACTAAGACAGATATCAGGAGGACAGTCTCAGTGGAAATTTTGATTCGACCAACTATTGAAGATGCTGAGGGAACACTTGGCACTTGCTTAAATATTTCTAAGGAAGCTTCATGGATGGACCCTCTGATCAGATAAATTAAAGAGGGGGAGATGCCAGAAGCAAGGCAAGAAAGGAAGAAGTTGAGATACAGAGCTGCGAAATTCACTGTCATCGGAGACACCTTGTACAAAAAGGGGGTTTTACTCCCCTTACTTAGGTGTGTGCACCCATATGAAGTCCCACACATTTTACAAGAAGTGTACGAGAGGTCATGTTCAAGCCACATTAGGGGAAGGTCTTTAGCGAAGAGAGTGGTCACCCAGGGGTACTGGTGGCCGACCTTGGGAAAAGATGCCACGGCATATGTAAAAAAATTTGAAAAATGTCAAAGATTTGCCACCATCCCTCACTAACCCCATCAGCCTCTCACCTCCATTACATCACCACGGCCATTTGCAGTGTGGGGGATCGACCTAGTAGGCTCCTTGCCTAGGGCCGTCAATAACTATCAGTTCCTCATCGTGGCAATTGACTATTTTTCAAAATGGGTGGAGGCAGAGCCGATGGTCACGATTATCGAGCATCAGACCTTCCAGTTCATTTGAAAAAATATTATATGTAGATATGGCCTCCCCAATACCCTTATCTCAGATAACGGGACTCAATTCAAGAATGCATCCCTAGAGAAGTACTGTGAAAGGGTGAGTATCAAACAATTCTTCTCTATGCCAGGTCGACCTCAGGCTAATGGGAAAACGAAAGTTACAAATAGGACAATCCTAGACGGGATCAACAAGAAACTCTAGGAGGCAAAAGGAAGATGGGTTGAGGAGCTATATGTTGTACTGTGGGCCTACATGACGACGACAAAGACCTCTACCGGAGAGACCCCGTTCATGATAGCTTATGGCTCAAAAGTCATCATCCCCACCGAGATTGGGTTTCCTACTCACAGGGTCCAAATGTATGACCCCAGAGGAATATGGAAGAGAGGAGACTTGACTTGGTCCTGATCGAGGAAAGGAGGGAAGACGCCGAGATAAGGCAAGCCGCCTACCAGCAGAGGACTGCAAAGTTTTACAACCAGAGGGTGAAGCAGAGTCCAATTGCAGTGGGGGACTTAGTACTCAAAAAGACTTGGTAGAAGCCCAACAGGCTCCACCCAAATTGGCATGGCCCATATAGAGTCATCGATGAAGTTGTCCCTGAAACCTATAGACTAGAAAACCTAGAAGGGGAACCCTTTTCCAACCCCTGGAATGAAGATCATTTGAAGAAATACTATCAATAATTTTGTAAAGTCCTATCGGACCACAGTTTTAATGAATGTGTTGCTCCAACAGAACACTTGGAATGTTAATGAGAATGTAACTTTGGTCCCTCATCATATGTTTGATTAATTCTAGTGTGATTGGGTTTATACTCGTTAAAACCACCCTCGGCTATGATGAGGGCAAATGGTGGGGACTACCCCTCATTCACCCTCAAGAAAGACGAGGGGTACTTAAATTTTAAAACATGATTGAGTTGGTGAAACCACCCTCGGCTATGATGAGGGAAAATGGTGGGGACGAGCTCTCATTCACCCTCAAAAAAGAAGAGGGGGACTTAAATTTAAAACATCATTGAGTTGGTGGAAACCACCCTCGGCTATGATGAGGGAAAATGGTGGGGACGACCCCTCATTCACCCTAAAAAAAGATGAGGGGGAGTTAAAATTTAAAACATCATTGAGTCGTTGGAAACCACCCTCGGGTATGATGAGGGAAAATGGTGGGGACGACCCCTCATTAACCCTCAATAAAGACGAGGGAGGAGTTAGTGAGATTGCTAATTTAGAACATCACAAGATAAATCGTACAAGCGACAAGTATAGAAGACAGAAAGAGGCATTATATTACAAAATATTATAAATATTTTTCCAACAAAAGTAAAGTACAAAAATGTGGTACATGAAGAAGGTATTGGCTATAAACAACCACCCTATTGAGCGGCATCAGAGGGCAAGGCCTCAACATCAATGGGAGTTTATTCTATGACCAAGAAGATCGAGCCTCGGACGTGCCGGTACCTTCGACATGCACTTGAGATTCCACATGGGCTAAGGCCTCGGCAATCAGGGGGTCATCCAGCTGAATAGCCTCAGTCTTGAGGATGACCCACCGACAGGCCGTCCTGATCCCCCTCTCTAAGTATTCATGACCGAATCCTTGAAACTCGTTCGAGAGTTTGAAGGCCTCTACTGCATCGGCCTGTGCCTTCTTTACTGCCTCGGCTAGCTCACTCTTGAACTAGGCCATCAGGGCTTCTTCTTTCTGTGACACCCCGCCTAATAAAATACCCGGTGATCACTCCTATATCAAATTAAAACAGGAGTCTCATATGGATCATTCTTAGCATCACTGTCAAAAATCCATTTAATTACTAATAACCTATTAGGCCGGTGTCAAAATTTTATTTAACTACTCTTTTTAAACAACTACAATATAAAAACATCCACACAGTTTGCGTAAATGAAACTGAAATGAAATTAAATAACCGAACACTCGGTCAAAATATACAACCATATCGAACGCCGCACTAAAAGGCAGAGAAATGAATAAATAAATACTGTTGGGTTATTAACTCGGGTGTTTATACAGTACCTCCTATCTAGAGTACAAGGATAGAAGCGTCTATCGAGAACCTCCACGCATCCACAGCTGCTGCAGGAGGCGTCTGACTCGAAAGAAGTGTCATCCAGGCGTCCCTGTGTCTGGACACCTATATATATATATACAGTGAGAGAGAGAGAGAGAGAGAGAGAGAGAGGGAGAGAGAGAGAGGAAAAGTAGATAAACGGGTCAGAGCCCGAGTTTTGAAAATATTTAGCAAGTGCATAAAAGCCTTATTTTTAGAAAAAGGTTTTATCTCATATTTAAGTTTGGTATCGTACTCTCATGAGATACCCCTCACCTCTCTTCTAACAGTGCACTCCTAATGTATCCCTCTAAACATCCTAGTCAGACCACACCGACTAACTAAATTGTCACCCATCTTCTAACAATCCTAGTTAGTCCAAGTACTAAGCGCTAAACTTCTCCCCACTCTCAACGATATGCCATGTTCCTGCGTGGGGTGTCTCGCAGAGCGAAATCCAAACAAGGAACCCACCTCGATACACTACAACGCGACAAGGTCAATCATCGATATCCATTAGACCCTTAGCACATAACATATATATATATATATATATATAATGAATACCAATATTAGAGCACTAAGGTTTAAACTTCTCCCCAGTCTCAACACTAAGCCCTGTTCATGCGTGGAGTGTCTCGCAGAGCGAAATCCAAACAAGGAACCCCCCCGATACACTACTACGCGGCAAGGTCAATCGTCGGGATCCATTAAACCCTCGGTACTCAATTTATATATACATACTCGTGTTTTATATTGATCATGTTGCACGTCCGGATATATCTCCCGGAATGAGAATTCATTTATAACATTTTTCATTTTCATTTTCTTTTATCTCAAAACTTTCTATTTCCCTTCTTTTATCGAGGAAATATACTTAAAAACCAACTCATTATGATGAATTGCTTTAACATATCATATAACTTTTTAAAAGCCAGTTTTATTATCATAAAAATGCTTTTCCGTTTTATAACATCCCATATTCCTTCTTCCATCCAGGAAATGTATTTAAAAGCCATTTTTATTATCATAAAAATGCTTTTTCCATAACATATGCTTCCATTTCCCTTCTTCCATCCGGGAAATGTATCCGAAGCCAAGACGTTTATCCCATTTCCCCTCTTCCATCCGATAAATGTATTTAAACCTAATTCATTATCATGAATTTCTGTAACATGTCTAAGACCGTCCCTCCGGGTTTCCCCACTGAACGCGCCCCTAAATGGCTATCATCTTCCAGATCCTATCAAAGTGGACTTCCTGGGAACCTACCGAAACGTCGGGAAGCAGCCATATACATGCGGGAGAGTCATAACCACACCTATAATTACCTCACCAGTGCAGTAAAAACATATAATAATCACTCATATGGCCTATATGACTATATCCACCATGCATTCATTAGCTAGGGGGATTCACCATACGCACGCAACCTCCCTTATGATAGCATTTAGAGAGGTGTGTATACATAAATTAGCATTTATGAAAATCCTTTCTTTTTCCCTTTTTAAAACATTCATATTTTACATTTTCAAAAGTCATTCATATCATATCATATATATACTTTCATCACATAGTGTATATATATATATAATATACATCCTCCTCAAATATATTTATATATATGGCCATAATTGCCCATAGCATCTAGCGATGGCAAATAATCCCAAAGATTCTCTCAAATAATCATAATCATTCATTCATATACGAATGATACTAAACCCCAAGTATTTCCTCACTTCGATATATAATGCATACCTTAATCATCTCTAAATACTTATTGGATATCTCCAATTACACCATATTAAATTAAGTGAATATATATCTATATTCTCAATTGATTCTAACTATCTGGCAGGATATGCCTAATCCGTCATCGATTATAATTATGCTTCCTATACGCATAATTATATAGGCTTAATTTCCCACTAAGATATCCTAGGGATTATCTCTCCCGAACACCCTTAAATTTAGTAGGTCGTGGATTCTATTCCCACCACACAAGGACTACATCTCGTCCAATGTCACCTAGAGGTCCCGACCCTAAGTTAGGAACCCTAAATCTTCAAATTGTACAATTATTCTATTTTTCTTGAAAATATAATTTAAGGGTCATACATTTAAAACCCTCACCTTGCCCTCCTAAATCTCCTCAATTGGAGGACTATATACTCCTAAAAGGTCCCTTATGTTATCACATAATTAACTGTAAGTGTGAGCTTTTCTAAATCAAAGCACTGATAGCAATCTGTAAAAGCTAATATTTGATGGATCCCCAGATTTTAAATTTTCACAGTTAAAATCAAATTTATAATTTCCTTTTATAAAACATGAGATGCGGAAGCGTTGAATGTGATGGTTCGACAAAACAAACGAGTTACCAAATTTTAATATTCTTAAACAAATTAAACCGAGTGAAATTAACTTAAACACACAAAAGTATTAATTTTCACTTAAACCAAGTTAATTCCTTCAAGCCCTAGAATTTGCCTAAGTCATAATTATCAATATTCCGAAGTTAGGCCAAACCAATTTTAACAAATGACTTGAATTAACTAAAATTTACCCAATATTTAATTTAACCCCAAATTAAATTGAGTGTGATAATTTAAACCGAATTTTATCTTGAATTATCCTAAGCATGTGTTCTAAATTATTTATGCAAGATAAAATAAATCAATCACAATACGCCACGATGTACGAGGAAAAACCCAAGACGGGAAACAACCTCGGACGACCCTAGCCACAAATTCACTAGATACGGAATTACAAGTACAAGACAAAAGACTTACAACACACGACTCGATCCCTCTCTAGTCTTGACGCTTCTTCTTGTAGACACCTCTTCCTAGCGAATAACCTTGGAACACCACCGCGGTCTCGGAATCCACCGATAGGGCTTTATATGGTCACCGTCACCCGTACATGAAGCCTTTCTCCAAGCGGGTAAAACAAAGTAAAACTTCTCTTCAATTCAGTGTAGAGAAAAACAGGTGCCAAACTCCAAGCAATTGATATGTATATAAGAACTTGGAATAAACACTAATTTGGGTGTAAACTAGAGTGGTGAATGATTGTCTCTTTGATAAAAATACACTCAAAACATGAACATTTTCCTAAACCAATTTTTCTCTCAAAACACTCTCTAAGAGATGAAAAGTTATGGAAAAGTTAAGTTGGAAAATGTTCTTCCCGCCCATGATAAAGTCTGGAAAAGTTATTTAAAAACTAAGTGGGGAAGTGGGTGAAAAACTGCCAAAAACTGTTCTCGCCTGGCATTTCGTTCGAACGACATTTCGTTCGAACGACATTCTCGTTCGAACGAGTCTTCTAACGAAGCTCCAGAAAACTTTATAAACTTATTTTAAAGTTTTATTTAATTTTTTCTGAAAATAAAACACATTTTTTATAAAACCGAACACCTAATAAACAAGTTCCAAGATCCTATATATATAATATTGCGTTCATACCTTGGGAGCATGGAACCATAGTTGATGACGTAGAAACGAGGCACGCAAACCGGCATATTGATGAAGCTTTATACTCTTTGCCGCTACGTCTTCAACAAACACTTCATAGGCTTGAGAATATTACAATAAAATACAATCCTATGAATAAATGTTTTTGTCCGGAATTGAGCCAAAACTATAAATGGACTCAATTGGAAATTTGTGTCCTTACATTAACCTCGAATCACTACGAATTGGAATCCAACTCACCCTAGGAAAACTGCCAAGCTTTCAGAAGGGGTCGATCGATCGACCCATGGCCGTCGATCGATCGATGGCTTCGATCGATCGAGCCCCCATGATCGATCGATCGATCATGTCGGGCAACTTCTTCTCCGAGAAGCTGTTTCAACCATTAAAGCTTATCCCATGCCTTTGTCTCCTCACCCAACCTCCTACAACCTCAACCAACAAATAATACACATATATAAAGGGTTCTAAACATCCTAGAACCCTAAACCACCAATTAATTTCAGTTTAATCCTAAATTCCTCAAATTGAATTATTATTGGGGTTTAGTCATATTAACTCCCAAAAACCCGTTTTATCCACGTAAACCTAACCCAAAATCTTTAGGGTTTATTTATACCAAACTACGGTATGAGATATTTATGCAAAAAAGGAAATAAAGTAAGTAAACACTTGCCTCGTGGATATAATCCGACGACCTCGAGCCGAATCTCGCGGAGGTTGGTCAAAATCTCCCCTTTTCTCCTCTTTTCTTCCTCCTCTCTCTCTTCTCTCTCTTCTTTCTCTTTTCTCTTCTCTTCTCTCCCTCTCTCCCTCCTTTTATAAGGAGAAAGGGGTTTTAGCCTTTAAAACCCAACAAATGACTTGTTTACTTAATTACGAGCTCATTTAACTCTAAAATGACCCAAAACTCAATTTCAAAAATCGGACACTCTTTTCTGACTATCTCGGCCATTTCGAGACTCACGGCGCAGTCGAAATTCCCATCCGAGGTACTTGACCGCAAATCACTATTTTAACCCAATATAACTTAATACGAGTTTTCCAATTAAAATCTTACCTCTTGTCGCTTTACTCAACGGCGACATACAATAAAAATACCTTGACATATTTACTTAATCCCAAAAGTAAATATTTCACCCATCGGCAATCGTCAAATCCTTGAAAATCCCAAAAATTACTATTTAGGGAAATTCCCCAAATTCCAATTTATACTCAATTATGGAATTTAATTGTCTCCAAAAGGACGGGTTGTTACATACTTTCCCCCTTACAATGGAATTTCATCCTCTAAATTCAGATACAACCTACACTACCAATCCTAGGATCGCTCCAAATCCTAATACCTCAAAGGGAACAATCCTAACCCAATGGTTCCCAACCAAATACCATACGGCTACCATGGTCGTAAAGTGACTCCAATAGTGTCACATTGCACCCATCATTTTTAGTGCCTCGCGGCATAAACTTTAACTTTATATACCAAGCCTTTTCTATTTTAGGCAGTATATAAAACCAACTACTAAGGTACCCAGACACCTTTTTAACCCGTGCACATCTGCACAACCATTATAAACGTTCGACATGTAACACTCTCTCTAAATGAGGGTCTCCTTTCCTCGGTGTAATACTCCCGTAGGGGTCCTCCCAACCCGCGAAATTCCATTCTCCTTACATCGGGGCCACTAACTCTACTAAACTTACATCCTAACAATGCTATGGTCTAAGCGTTACCCGACCTACGCAAAAAAAGTATAATCCTAAGTATATCCCTAGTGCCCAAGGCCTCTCTCAACTCTCGACATTTGCTCGGTTTCATGCGTGGGATGTCTCGTAAAAGCGAAATCCAAACAAGGAACCCTCCCATTACACTACTCCCTCGCGTTGTCGGTCATCGAGATATAGCGACCTAAGTCACACCAGCGGGACATCCTAAATCCTACCACGCTAACCTACGAACACATTTCTACTATTTTATCCTCCCACCTAAGCGAAAAGAAAAATCTAACTAATCGAAGTGCCAACTCTCTGTAAAATCACTACGTACATCATACCCAAAACATAAATCTCCAAAGTTTGCTTTTTCATTAAGTCGTGGCACTAAGCCTCGCCTCACCCACCTACTTGTGGCGAGGAAAACATTTAAGTTCTTTTTCCTAGCACAACATTTCCATAAACATACCATCATCACATGACTCATGGTCTATAGTGGTTCGTCCACACTATAAGACTTATCAACAAAACCAACATCCTTGCATCCTACAACATCTCTCCACTCCCGACGCCATTAAGGTGCATGTGTGGAGCGTCTCGCACAGCAAAATCCAAACAAGGAACCCCTCCACACACTACTACTTAACTTCGTCGGTCATGGAGGTCTGTTAATTCAAACATGCAATCGGGATAACCTTATCCCCTTCTTTCTAACAAAAGGTGGTTTGAATTCCTATCTCTAACTAAGAGTCACACCACTAAGCGCTCGTACTAATATTAGGTCCTTGCGCAATCAATAATGAGCTTAATCTTACAGCTTAACAAACAAGTCCTGCGGGCCTTAAATCATATCTATAAGGCCGCCGCGCTCTCAAATCATATAATGAAGCATCTACTCATCGAAGTTCCATCTACCCATAACAATAAAGGAGAACTCAACCTGTATCCAGGTGAGATATCGCAACAATAACCCGTTCCACCCTGGAACTACGGACACGATAGTCTTGCCATCATTAGCCTGCTATCGCTCCGATTAACCAATAATATTATATACTCACCATATTACCATACTCGTATAAACATATAAGACGAGTATCATAAACCAAACATATATATTCAAAATATCAACACCCGCCTTTATATAGAGAATGAAGGAAAATACAACTCCGCTACCGCGGAAAACAAACATGCATACATTATAATGTTATCGAGACCGCCATAAAACTCAAATTACACACACGAGTCTACGGCTAACGAATACCGCGACTTTATCCAGACATACCAAATATACCTCCTTCATTGAGGTAAAACTCATAACAACAAATTCACCTTTACCCACTATCGGCCTCTGGCTGATCCTTATCAAAGACCCCTTTCAAACCCTTACTTCACTGAAAATTTAACTTTAGCACCACACTCTACTAGGGCGGTACTACGATACTCCTAACTACTATACTTTAGTAGTCATTGCAACACTCCTTATCCAACACCACAAAGGAAGTGACCTCTACTACGGTCCACGTTCCCTACTACTACCAACTGCTCCATCTAAGCCCTGCCTCCTGCTGCCATCAAAGCCCCGCACACAAATTTCAACCGAGCGCGCAAAAGACTTATATAATCTCATACTATGGCAGGAGAATGAAATCTCACAAGAGAAATCAACAATCCCAATCCTGAGGCTCTATAACAAACCGAGTGCAATGCTGAAAGTGTAGTACGTCCGCACAGATTCTTAAGGTTACTAGAACCTGATGCTCTGATACCATCTGTGACACCCCGCCTAATAAAATATCGGGTGATCACTCCTATATCAAATTAAAACAGGACTCTCGTACGGATCATTCTTAGCATCACTGTCAAAAATCCATTTAATTACTAATAACCTATTAGGGCGGTGTCAAAATTTTATTTAACTACTCTTTTTAAACAACTACAATATAAAAACATCCATAGAGTTTGCATAAATGAAATTGAAATGAAATTAAATAACCGAACACTCGATCAAAATATACAACCATATCGAACGCCGCACTAAAAGGCGGAGAAATGAATAAATAAATACTGTTGGGTTATTAACCCTAGTGTTTATGTAGTACCTCCTATCTAGAGTACAAGGATAGTAGCGTCTATCGAGAATCTGCATGCATCCACAGCTGCTACAGCAGACGTCTGACTCGAAAGAAGTGCCATCCAGGCGTCCATGTGTCTAGATATATATATATATATATATATATATATATATATATATATATATATATATATATATATATATATATATATATATATATATATATATATATATATATATATATATAGCGAGAGAGGAAAAGTAGATAAACGGGTCAGAGCTCGAGTTTTGAAAATATTTAGCAAGTACATAGATGCCTTATTTTTAGAAAAAAGTTTTATCTCATATTTAAGTTTGGTATCGTACTCCCATGAGATACCCATCACCTCTCTTCTAATAGTGCACTCCTAGCGCATCCCTCTAAACATCCTAGTCAGACCACACCGACTAACTAAACCGTCACCCATCTTCTAACAATCCTAATTATTCCAAGTACTAAGGGCTAAACTTCTCCCCAGTCTCAACGCTATGCCATGTTCGTGCGTGGGGTGTCTCGCAGAGCGAAATCCAAAAAAAGGAACCCCCCCGATACACTACTACGCGACGAGGTCAATCATCGAGATCCATTAGACCTTCAGCACATAACATATATATATACATACCATATAATAAATACCAATATTAGAGCACTAAGGTTTAAAGTTCTCCCCAGTCTCAACACTAAGCCATGTTCGTGCGTGGGGTGTCTCGCAGAGCGAAATCCAAACAAGGAACCCCCCCGATACACTACTACGCGGCAAGTTCAATCATCAGGATCCATTAAACCCTCGGTTTCAATTTATATATACATACTCATGTTTTATATTGATCATGTTGCACGTCCGGATATATCTCTCGGAATGAGAATTCATTTATAACATTTTTCATTTTCATTTTCTTTTATCTCAAAACTTTCTATTTCCCTTCTTCTATCTTGGAAATATATTTAAAAGCCAACTAATTATCATGAATTTCTTTAACATATCATATAACTTTTTAAAAGCAAGTTTTATTATCATAAAAATGATTTTTGTTTTATAACATCCCATTTCCCTTCTTCCATCCAGGAAATGTATTTAAAAGCCATTTTTATTATGATAAAAATGCTTTTTCCATAACATATGCTTCCATTTCCCTTCCTCCATCCGCGAAATGTATCCGAAGCCAAATTGTTTATCCCATTTCCCTTCTTCCATCCAGGAAATGTATTTAAAGCCAATTCATTATCATGAATTGATTTAACATGTCTAAGACCATCCCTCTGGGTTTCCCCACTGGACGCGCCTCTTAATGGCTATCATCTTCCAATGCCTATCAAACAATACAACCTGGGAACCTACCAAAACGTCGGCAAGAGGCCATATGCATGCGGGAGAGTCATAACCAAAACCCGAATTACCTCACCATCGCAATAAAAACATATAATAATCGCTCATATGGCCTATAGGACTATATCCACCCTGCATTCATTAGCCAGAGGGATTCACCATATGCACGCAACTTCCCTTATGATAGCATTTAGAGAGGTATGTACACATAAATTATCATTTATGAAAATCATTTCTTTTTCCCTTTTTAAAACATTCATATTTTACATTTTCAAAAGTCATTCATATCATATCATATATATACTTTAACCACATAGTATATTTATACAATATACATCCTCCTCAAATATATATATATATATATATATATATATATATATATATATATATATATATATATATATATATATATATATATATATATATATATATATATCCATAATTGCCAATAGCATCTAGCGATGACCAATAATCCCAAAGATTCTCTCAAAGAATCATAATCATGCATTCATATACGCATGATACTAAACCCCAAGTATTTCCTCACTTCGATATATAATACATACCTTAATTATCTCTGAAGACTTATTGGATATCTCCAATTATACCATATTACATTAAGTGAATATATATCTATATTCTCAATTTATTCTAACTATCTGGTAGGATATGCCTAATCCATTATTGATTATAATTATGCTTCCTATACGCATAATTATACCGGCCTAATTGCCCACTAAGATATCCTAGGGATTATCTCTCCCGAACACCCTTAAATTTAGTAGGTCGTGGATTCTATTCCCACAACACAAGGACTACATCTCGTCCAATGTCACCTACAGGTACCCACCCTAGGTTATGAACCCTAAACCTTCAAATTCTACAATTATTCTATTTTCCTCGAAAATATAGTTTAAGGGTTATACATTTAAAACCCTCACCTTTCCCTCCTAAATCTCCTCAATTGGAGGACTATATACTCCTAAAAGGTCCCTTATGTTATCACATAATTAACCTTGAATCACTACGAATTGGAATCCTACCCATCCAACACACCCTAGGAAAACTTCCAAGCTTTCAGAATGGGTCAATTGATCGACCCTTGGTCGTCGATCGATTGATGGCTTTGATCGATCGAGCCCCCATGATCAATTGATCGATCATGTCGGGTAACTTCTTTTGCGAGAAGCTATTTCAACCATTAAATTTTCTCCCAAGATTTTGTCGCCTCACCCAACGTCCTACAACCTCAACCAACAACTAATACACATATATAAAGGGTTCTAAACATCCTAGAACCCTAAACCACCAATTAATTTCAGTTAAATTCTAAATTCCTCAAATTGAATTATTATTGGGGTTTATTCATTTTAACTCCCAAAAATCCATTTTATCCACGAAAAACCAACCCAAAATCTTTAGGGTTTATTTATACCAAACTACGGTATGAAATATTTATGCAAAAAAGGAAATAAAGCAAGTAAACACTTGCCTTGTGGATATAATCCGACGACCTCGAGCCGAATCCTGCGGAGGTTGGCCAGAATTTCCCTTTTTCTCCTCTTTTCTTCCTCCTCTCTCTCTTCTTTCTCTTTTATCTTCTCTTCTCTACCTCTCTCCCTCTCTCCCTCCTTTTATAAGGAGAAAAGGGTTTTAACCTTTAAAACCCAAAAACGACTCGTTTACTCAATTACGAGCCCATTTAACTCTAAAATTACCCGAAACTCAATTTCGACAATCGGTTACTCTTTTTCGACTATCTCGGCCATTACGAGACTCACGGCGCAGTCGAAATTCTCATCCGAGGTACTTGACCGCAAATCACTATTTTAACCCAATATAACTTAATACGGGTTTTCCAATTAAAATCTCACCTCTTGTCGCTTTACTCAACGGCGACATACAATAAAAATACCTCGACATATTTACTTAATCCCACAAGTAAATATTTCACCCATCGATAATCGTCAAATCCTTGAAAATCCCAAAAATTACTATTTAGGGAAATTCCCCAAATTCCAATTTATACCCAATTATGGAATTTAATTATCTCCAAAAGGACGGGTTGTTACACTTTCGTCTTGAAGAGGTCATCCCTGGCCTTCAGATCTGCATTATGCTGCTTCGTCAGCTCGTCCAGGAACCTTGCATGTTCGGTCCTCACACTCCCCAATCGGCCTTTGTAGTCTCGAGCTCGGTCTGCAGGTCAGCCTCGTGCTGAATAGCCCTCTCGGCTTCATGAAATTTCTGTTGGTTCTCGGCCATCCACTTGGTAGCTGATGTAATGGAACAAATAGACTTCACAGAAGAAGGCACATGTTAATGAAAAGTTCAACTGAGGAAATGAATTAAAAACAAATACCTGGGCCAGAGTATGCAGTCCGTAATCATACACCTTAGCTGGGGGCATCTTTGACAAGAAGTCATAGTCAGCGGCCGAGGGAGCGAAAAACATCGAGGCCTTGGTTTCCCTCAGGTTGGCTATGGGGTAAGACGGCTGAGCCTTCAAGAATGTCAAGTTCTGGGACCAAAAGGCCCCCATGCTGGAAGAGGAGTCGGTCCTCTCAGACGCCTCCACCCTCACCCTCGCCCTGGAATCCGGTCGGGGGTCAGTAGGAACTTCTGGGCTCTTTCTTTTGTGGCTATCGGCAGATGGTTCAACAGGTGTCAGCCCCACGGCCTTTGACTTCCTCGAAGCCTACTGAGGCTCTTTGCCTTTCTTCTTGCCCAGACCAGATAACAAGCTTGGGGCAGTCATTTCCCAAAGTTGGTTAGAGATATTTTCTAGACGACCTGAAAAGGAGACGACGCATCACAAAGATACAGAGACAAAGATAAAACACTTTCAAAAAATCAAAGATTGAGCAAAAAAAATAACTCACATAGTTCTATCAAGGGGCCGACCCTCAAACCAACTTCTTTGAGGAAGTACGGGGTCATCAAATATTCAAATTTTGCAATTCCTCCCTCTTTACCTCGCTCTCTCAGATACTCGACTATGTCTTTTTCATCCAAACTAAGTTCGGGGTCTGATATATCCTTCATAGAAGGGTTAGACCATCTCCTTGGGACTCTCGCATTGTCGTCCAAAGGCTGAACCCCGTCGGCAAATTCCCAATCCCTGAAAATGAAGAAAAATCTCTTCTTCCAGTCATGGTTAAAGGTTTGTGCCACGTGGAGAAGTTTTTTATCAGACCTCCTCGCCCCCAGATGATAGTACCCAAGTTGTTTGGATGAGGAAGTTATATTAGGCTAAGAACACATCGGTCGAAGGCTCATCGGTAAAATAATTCTTCCAGAGCGAGCTATAGCCGAGGATAGTCCTCCATGAGTTGGGAGGAAGTTGAGAAGGGGCAACCCCAAGGGCAGATAAGATATTGACTATAGAAAGGTGAAGAGGGAACCTAACACCAACCCTTAACATTTGCTCATAGACAGTAATCTCTCCCTCGTCACCCTCGAAGACTTTCTCAGATTCAGTAGGAACCCTCATACTTATATTGGGTTGTATGCCAAAGACATGCCTCCATACTAAGAGATCATGGTCTTTGATGGACGATACATAAGAGGAAGCAGTTGAAGTGCCAAATCTTCATGGATACTGGAGACTCAGAGAAGACAGCCTTTATTACCGACAAAGGGACGTACTACTACAAGGTAATGCCCTTCGGTCTGAAAAATGCAGGGGCAACGTACCAACGTCTTGTAAATAAGATGTTTGAAGAGAAAATAGGTAAGACTATGGAGGTGTATGTAGATGATATGCTAACAAAAAGCTTGAAAGCTTGCACCCATGTAGCAGACCTTGAGAAGACCTTCGATGTAATGGACTCATACAGAATGAATCTCAATCCGGCGAAATGTGTCTTTGGAGTAGGAGCTGGGAAGTTCCTAGGATTTATCTTCAACCAAAGGGGGATTGAAGAGAACCCTGATAAAATCAAGGCGTTGCTTGACATGAAGACTCCTAGGAGTATCAAGGATGTCCAAAGACTCACAGGGAGAGTGGCTGCGCTTAACAGATTTGTCTCTAGGGCAACGGATAAGTGTCTTCCATTCTTTAAAGTTCTAAGAAAGGCCTTCCAGTGGGACGAAGAGTGTGAGAAAGCCTTCAACTAACTCAAGTCTTACTTGGGGTCACCCTTATTGTTATCTCGACCCATCACAGGAGAAAAGTTGTATGTGTATCTGGTAGTCTCTGAGTCAGCCATCAGCGCGGCTATAATACGGGAAGACGATAGGATCCAAAGGCCTGTGTATTTCAATAGTAAGACCCTTCAAGGGGCTGAGAAAAATTATCCACGCATGGAAAAGTTGGCCTATGCTCTGATACACGCCTCATGTAAAATGAAGACTTACTTCCAAGATCACTCCATGGTAGTCCTCACCGACTCCCCACTAAGGCAGGTCTTGCATAAACCTGAGAAATCTGGAAGACTGATGACCTGGGTCATTGATTTAGGGGAGTATGATCTTACCTACCAGCCTAGGGCAGCCATCAAAGGGCAGGCCCTCGCGGACTTTATTACAGAATTCTCCTGGGAAGAGGCCGAGACAGAGAAAGGCCTGGGGAAAGACGAAGAGACAAACCACAGTGTCTTCTGAAATTTAGAAGAGACGACACCAAATGTCTTCCGAAATTAGGAACAGGTCACCTCAGGTAAGATCCGGGGTAGAGTGGAAGAAAATAAAGAGGATCGATACCTCTTCAAGAAATGAGTCATGGCAGAAGGGGTCTTCTCATCAGATACAGACATCTGGAGCCTCTTCGTTGACGGCTCTTCCTGCAACAGCGGAAGCGGTGCGGGGCTGATACTCTCGGCTCCAGATGGCGCCAACATTGAATACGCCCTAAGATTCAACTTCCAGGCCTCAAACAACGAGTCCGAATATGAGGCCATGATAGCAGGTTTCTTATTGGCAAAAACTCTTCGCGTAAAGCGACTCCTACTCCACAACGACTCAAGGTTAGTGTCAATCAAGTACCGGGAGTCTACGAGGCCAAAGATGAAAGGATGGAGAAGTACCTGAAGAGAGTAAGAAAGATGTTGGAATATTTTGAAGAGGCAAAATTGAAGAGAGTGCCTCGACAGAGTAACGTTCACACGAATGCATTGACAAGGCTGGCCTCGGTAACGAAGACAGATGTTAGAAGGACTGTTCCGATCGAGGTCTTGGGAAAGCCAACCATCAAAGAAGAAGAGGTGTGCAACCCTTGTCACAATTTGAACCCTGGGGACTCATGGATTGACCCTCTCATCAGGTATATTAGAGAGGGAGAGCTACCCGAGTCCAAGTTGGAAGGGAAAAATTGAGATATAGGGCTGCCAAGTTCATAGTGATAGGAGACGTCTTGTACAAAAAGGGATTTCTATTGCCTCTTCTCAGATGTGTACATCCCGCGGAAGTTCCCCGAGTCTTACAAGAGGTTCATGAGGGTTCTTGCTCCAGCCACATAGGAGGAAGACCCTTGGCCAAAAGAATCATCACACAGGGGTACTGGTGGCCAACCTTGTCCAAAGACGCTGCAGCTTACGTGAAGAGATGTGATAAATGTCAGAGATTCACAACTATTCCTCATCAACCTCATCAGCCTATGACGTCAATTACCTCTCCATGTCCATTTGCGGTATGGGGTATTAACTTAGTAGGACCCTTACCAAGAGCAGGTAACAATTATAGATTCTTGATAGTTGCCATCGACTACTTCTCAAAATTAGTGGAGGCAGAGCCGATGATAATGATCACAGAACAGAAGACTTTCCAGTTCATCTGGAGGAACATCATATGCAGATACGGCCTCCCAAACACACTCATCTCAGATAATGAGACTCAGTTCAAGAACTCCTCTCTAGAAAAGTACTGCCTAAGAGTTGGGATAAAGCAGTTCTTCTCATCTCCTCGTCGGCCTCAGGCGAATGGTCAGACCGAGGTTACGAACATAACAATCCTTGATGGGGTCAAGAAGAGGTTAGAAGATGCGAAGGGAAGATGGACTGAAGAGGTCTACCCTATGCTATGGGCCTACAGAACAATGGCTAGGACACCTACAGGAGAAACCCCGTTCATGCTAGCATACGGTTCAGAGGCTGTCATACCTACTGAAGTAGGACTCCCAACTCATAGGGTTCAGACCTATGACCCTGATAAAAATGGTGAAGAAAGGAGGTTAGATCTAGATCTGATTGAAAAAATAAGAGAAGACGCTGAGATCAGACAAGCAGCCTACCAACAGAGGGCAGCAAAATTCTACAACCAGAGGGTGAAGCCAAGACCCATAGAAGTGGGAGATCTAGTGCTGAAAAAGACCCTACAGAAGGCAAACAAGCTTCACCCAAACTGGCATAGACCCTACAAAGTGATAGAAGAGGTTGTGCCTGGCACCTACAGGCTAGAAAACCTAGAAGGAGAACCCTTTGCTAACCCGTGGAATGCTGATCACCTAAAGAAATATTACATATGATGTAGTATAGAGATTGTATACGTACCATCTTGTTGGGAAGAGGTTATTAATAAAAGATCAGTTCCTATGACAACTCTTATTCCATTTTTACATCAGAAATTAGGAGGATAACATCTTAGGTGATGACCTTAGACGTCCATAACATCACTCGGTGGTGACGAGGTCTGAGCTCAGACACCTTAGTAGATGACCTCAGACCCTTAACATCATTAATTTGGTGAGATTAATTATGAGGATAACAGCTTAGGTGATGACCTCAGACCTTCATAACATCACTCGGTGGTGACGAGGTCTGAGCCCAGACACCTTAGTAGATGACCTCAGGCCCTTAACGTCATTAATTTGGTGAGATTAATTATGAGGATAACATCTTAGGCGATGACCTCAGACCTTCATAACATCACTCGGTGGTGACGAGGTCTTAGCTCAGACACCTTAGTAGATGACCTCAAACCCTTAACATCATTAATTTGGTGAGATTAATTATGAGGATAACATCTTAGGTGATGACCTCAGACCTTCATAACATCACTCGGTGGTGACGAGGTCTGAGCTCAGACACCTTAGTAGATGACCTCAGACCCTTAACATCATTAATTTGGTGAGATTAATTTTGAGGATAACATCTTAGGTGATGACCTCAGACCCTCATAACATCATTCTGTGGTGACGAGGTCTGAGCTCAGACACCTTAGTAGATGACCTCAGACCCTTAACATCATTAATTTGGTGAGATTAATTATGAGGATAACATCTTAGGTGGTGACCTCAGACCTTCATAACATTACTCGGTGGTGACGAGGTCTGAGCTCAGACACCTTAGTAGATGACCTCAAACCCTTAACATCATTAATTTGGTGAGTAATTATGAGGATAACATCTTAGGTGATGACCTCAGACCTTCATAACATCACTCGGTGGTGACGAGGTCTGAGCTCAGACACCTTAGTAGATGACCTCAGACCCTTAACATCATTAATTTGGTGAAGTTAGTTATGGGAATAACATCTTAGGTAATGACCTCAGACCCTAAGAACAATTCAGTGGTGAAGAGGTCTGAGGTCAGGATTATTGATTGAGTATAAACAAGATATCATTCCAACAAAATAATAGAAGAGATCATATGGCATTCAGTAAAATTAAGTGAAGACGGTCCTCCTCAGAGGTTGATATATGAAGAAATAACAAATATTCAACAATTACAAAAAGTTCCATGGTGTTACAAGTTACAAACATTGACTGAAAAATCCTAAAGGTTTGGGGGGAACATTAACATCCTCGCCCTGATTGGCTTGATCCGCATTAGTCACCTCGGTCACGTCATCAGGATGGTCTGCCCCTCCGATCTCGGTCCCTCCCAAAGTTGCAGTCTCAGCAGGAGCAGGAGCAGCAGCCTCGTCCTCAACCTCTTGAAGAGCCTGTGCAAACTGAGGGTCAGCAAAGCCGAGACCCACAAAGTCAGAGGCCTTTAAAGTACCGACCTCCCTCTCCCTGACTTCAACCCATTTAGTAGTGGCCTTGATACCTCTTTCAAGATATTCAAAGCCAAAACCCATGAACTCGTCCGAGGCTTTGTAGTCAGAAATTATTTTCTCTGAGGCATCTTCAAGGGAAGCCTTGACAACCGAGTTAACCTTCTGCTGCAGAACATCATCTTTGGCCTTTAGGGCTTTAGTGTGATCTTTGACGAGCTGGGAGATGTCCTTCTCCAACCGTTTCGCCTTATTCTCAGAGTTTTGCAGCTCTGATTTTAGACGATCGATCTCGGCATTCAGGGCGCTCTGAACCTTCTTGGCCTCCTGCCCCTTTTGAATGAGGGGTAATTTCCTCAGAGTCCAATTTGATAAGTGGTGCGTAGAAGCCACTCCCTGCACATTTAATGAAGAAGTTAAGCTGGAGAAAAGGCAGATGTTGCACTTAAAGAATTTTGAAGAGAGATAAAGACAAACCTGAATGGCTCTGTGAAGGCCGAACTCAACCAGTAATTGTGTATCCAGAGACCTGAAAAAGTGCTTGTCAGCCTCGGTCACTGCAGAGCCGATGGCATCAAGGGCCTGAAGACTGTGGCCGACAATGCTATCAGACAGTTTCAGCTGATCCAGGCGGGCTGACAGGGCGTCGGCCGAGGAGATTGTGATTGCAGCATTAGTGGCCTTTTTTTGTCGCAAGGTCGGCCTCTGATCTTCAGAGGCATGGCCTTCTGGGGCCCTCTTCTTTGAAGCCTGGGATTTTGATGTAGAGGGAGCTGGGGGAGGAGCGTTCAAACCAGCTTTCTTGGCAAGTCACGCTAAACTAGGTGCAGCCATCTCCCACAGCTCGTCCAAAATGCCTTGTGGTCGCTCTGCAAAAGTTAAAAGATATGGGTTAGAAATCAGATACGAATGAGTTCAGAGGTTAAACTTAAAATAAAAATTCTTACCAAAGTCGATAAGGGGACTTCCACCTAGGCCCGTCCCCGAGAGATAATGGGGGGTCAGCAAATGCTCAAACTTAACAAATAGACCATGTACCCCTTGGTCTTGTAGGGCTTTCACCTTCTGGATATTCTGAAGACTTAGACCAGGGTCAGCCCTGGCAGACATGGAGACCTTACCCCATTTGAGGGGTATCCTCGGCTCAAGTGTGGACGAGGGAACGCATGGGCCAAATTCCCATGGTCCAGAGGCGAAGAAATAATGGGGCTTCCTGTTATGGTTTGAGGTCTGAGTCACCTGGAGCATTTTCTTCTCAGGCCTCCGAGCTACAAAATGATAGTAGCTCGGATGGTTTTTGGCCGAGGTTGGGACATAACAACCAACGAAGACCTGTACTGGGAGGTCAGAGTGGTGGATTTCCCTCCACAAGATAATGGCCCCTATGATAACTCTCCAGGCGTTGGGGGACAGCTGTGAGGGGGCCAAATTGATATAGGAGAGAATGGACTTGATAATGGTATGGATGGGTAGGCAAAACCCGTACTTAAACATCTGCTCATACAAGCAGATTTCTCCGTCTCGGCCGTGCTAAGCCCTCTCTTCCCTTAGAGGTCTCCTTACTTTTATGGAAGGACTAACGGAATACAAATATTTGAAGCAGAGAAGATCCACCTCAGTTGCCGTGCTCTCGAACTCGGCCGCCTCAGAGATGTCGACATCACTTTCAGCATCTTCATCATCATCAAGCTCAACGTCGGCTGGAGCAGATGTATATGGGTTACTAGTAAATCTCTGAGTAAACTCTGCCCCTGTGACGGCCGACAGAGGGATGGCGTCAAGTATGGTTGGTACAGCCACACTTGGCTCAATAATTTCAACCTCTGAAGAAGAGGCGGAGGTGCTTGAGCCATTATGAGATGAGGCTCGGCTGGAGACCTCGAGCTGATCAGGGGCCTGACCAGGACGAGGTGTGAAGTCCATTGCCTCCTAAATGAGTCCACAGACATAGGGTCTGAAGTGGAAGATTCAGACTCAGACATCGGTATGGGGTCGGCAGAGACCTCTGTCTGATAGAAGAACTCTGGGGGATCAGGATATATCACCTTAAGAGGTGGGGGAAAGATAGGTCTAAGGGGAAATTCTTGCGACCTACGAGCCTCCTCTTGTGCCCTTTCTATTTGCCTAATCTTTTCTAGGGTCTTCTCTCTAAGAGAGGGGAAATCCTCAAGAAGCTGGTATAAAGGTCTGAGCATCAGAGGCCGGTCCTAAACTTGGGAATAACTCCTAAAACTACAAACAGGATTGGCTTGTAAAGTAAAGAAAGCTAAAGATCAAACTTATAAGTTTAAGGCGAATACTATTCGCCTGAAACTATGGTGCTCGCCGGAAAATGATGAACTCGCCGGAAAATGCAAACCAAAAAATGAAAAACAAAGGAAATGGAAGGGATAAAGTACCTGGAAATGAAACGATGAGGGCAAATGAAGAAAATTCGCAAAAAACCCAACAAATGCCTCTGCAGTAGAGCCTTAATTAGAAGTGATTTAGAGAGAGAAATTACAAGAAGAAATCGTGCACAGGAGAGAAGAAGTGAAGAAAAAGGAGGGAAAAGGGTTTTGAAACCCTTAAATACATGGGAGCGTTTCCCAAGGTCCATCATTTCCTTGGGAGCCCCAAAGGGCGGCTGACAGTACATGCCTACCAAGCGAGCATGCTCCAACATTGGACAAGTGTCAAGCAAGTGTTGGTTCGTAAGAAAACAGGCCTCAGATGCGTACTAATCCCCTAGTCACCTTCCCTCATATATGACTAAGGGATGGGGGGTGATTGATATACCCTAAGTGTGACCTCGGCCTAGAGACACCAACCTCGGCCGAGATGATGGCCGAGATAATGGCCGACTCTAGATAAGCCATGGGCCCACGATATCAGCCCTCGGTCTTAGTAAGGTCAGCCCAGGCCGACACTACCACCTACATCTCCAATGGACACTACGCGCATCACAGGCATCAACAGCATTCTCGTATACCTGGGTATGGCAACCTCGGCCGAGTGTAGGCCGAGGTGACAAGAAGCCCTAGTAAACTCCATCATGGAATCAGCTCAACCTCGGCTGAGGCCGACCCCAGCATACTGTCTCGGATGAGATCAGGCCGAGACTCCTTAAGGAACATCTCGGATTGAACGAATGTCAAGCCTTTACAACTCAGCCTCTCCCAGGCCGAGGTCATGACACTATAGGAAGATGATGAGGCTTCATGCGTCCAACCAGTCTAGAGCTCAGCAGCGCCAGGCTGAAGTCACTCGGATCCGGGGTCAGATTCAATTGCTAGAGGCCAAGTTTGCCAAGCTTGAGGCTGGTGGTGCTGATGATGAGGCCAAGGTGGCCAGACTAAAGGAGCAGTTTATTCAGGAGGAAGTTCCCTCTTATGCTTACATGCGATCATGGGAGGATCTCTTTTTTATTTTATCTAGCTGACATATTTTGTGGTGTAGACTTTTTGTTTCTTTGTATTCTTCATCTCGTTTGTATATGTAAAGGTTGTTCTACATTAATGAAAATAAATTTTTTACTTCCATTGTCATCTTGTCACTGTGTTCTTTGATGTTTGTTTTTAGTGAGATACTCTTTTTCTGTGAGAAGATTAACACAAAGTTTTGACAAGTACAATCTTTTAACTGACCCATAGCTTGTGGGGAATTTTCACGTGACTTGAGAAAATTATCATTTAGAACTGCCCCTCTAACTTTGGGGTACTTATTATATATATATATATATATATATATATATAGGAAATAACTTGGAGAGGGGGAACCTCCCTCGCTTTTCCAAAATAGTTCTTCTTTTCATTTTCTGGAGTTTACTATAGTTTAAAAATGCCCCTTATCCTGCGGGGTTCTTATTCCAAGCTTCATTTGAAACCTTTTTACATTTAAGAAATAAGTTAGATGGGGGATAGACCCCCTCTTTATATTCTCAAATAATCAAGTAAATAATTTGTAGAACATAAATGATGGCATGATTTTTTTAGAATGTGTTCTCAAGTTAAGGGAGTATGTCAATTGTTGTGTCAAGAGGGACTTTGCTCACTATACTTTATCTTTGGGATAGATATACCCCCCAAGTATAATGCGGAAAATTCCTTACGTCATGGACCCTCTTCCAAACTTTGAAGGGCCAAAATTTGTTCAGTCTACTAGAGAATATATATTTTTCATACTTGAAAGAAAAATAGAAGAATTAATCTGGGTGTTTCCACTTCACAACTTATTAGTGGGTGGATACTCACAGTGTATTAGAAACAAACGTAGGTAAATAAAGTGTGCACAAAATTTCAAGTGTAACTTAGTCAAAAATAACTTAAATCCATTCCTTTTTGTACTATATTCAGTGTCTATATTGTTTACAGAGATTGTGCTCATAATTGTCTTTACAAAAAAGGAATTTATGTGATAGATTAAACTTATCAAAAGAAAGGAAACTTGGGTAAGAGTTAGGCATACTATTTCTTTAGCTACATACAGTTTATAGACAGAAGGCACTCACTCTTGGGCTTAGATATTTGGCAGTAGCCCGACTTGCCTACCCCTCGTACCATAAAGGGGCCTTCCCTATATGGCACGAACTTAGACTCTAACATGCTCCGTAGGTGGTGAGTGGATGTCCGTAAGACCAAGTCTCCTCCTTTAAACTCTCTAGGATTAACTAAATTCTCATAAGCCCTAGATAGTTATTTGGTTTAGACTTTGAAATTCAATTTGGTCTTATCTCTACGTTCACCTAATGCCTACAACTGTACATGTAATACCCCGACCTGAATTTATAGGTTACCCGTAAGTCAACCTAATCTGACCCGAGCATTAGGTGTGAAGTGCAATGGAACAACCTATATAATGTTGCTAGTCCAATTTTATTTTTAGTTAAAGTTTCACTTGTTAGCATGTGACTCCAGTTTTAAAATAATCCACATGTGGGACCCATAGGGAGCACCCCAAATTCACTCCACCAAATCCTACGAATGGTCACCCCATGGGGTCACGGCCCAAATTCGTGACCAGCTGGTCACGGCCCAATGCCGTGACCACATAAAATTTTGGCGTGACCATATACATGACCTAGTGTGATCATGGATGCTCTTGGGTGTGGTCATGGACCAAATCCCTGACCAACATGGGTCACGGACATAGGCTGTGACCAGGTCGTGACCCTCATGGCGCCAAATACGCGCCAAAGTTCCCACTAAGTTTGGTCACGGATAAGGGCCGTGACCAAAGCCAAAATTCACACATAAGGTCATGGCTTTGGGCTGTGATCGTATTAATTTGTTCATGCGCTTGAGTCATGGCACTTAGCCGTGACCACATGGTTGCCTACTCGCTAATGTGGAAAAAATTTAAGGGTTATGGCAATGGGTCACGACTCTAGGTCGTGACCACTCCCCTTATATTAAAAAAAGCCCGCCTTCATTTTATTTCTTCCTGCATCAATCTCTCTCTCTCTCTCTTTCGACGATTCTCACACCCTAATTTCGGTGATCTCTCTTTCTCAATCTCAAAGGTAAACCCTAATGTATAGTTGTGTGCATGTGTGTGTTAAACCCTCATGAATACTTATGTATTTATGTGTATGTGTGTGTATGTGTGTGTATGTGTGTGTACGTGTGTATATGACTTAGTATGTGTATGTATATTTCTATGAATGTGTGTGTGTATCTGTGTATGTGTGTGTACGTCTGTATATGTGTGTATATATATATGAATATATGTGTATATGTGTGTGTATATGCGTGTACTTTTTTTCAAGAAAAGGGATGTTATATGTAGGGATTGAAATTTATTGCATTATTTATTGGGTATTGTTGACATTGATTGGGAATTGTTATTTAGAGTTTGAAATTAACTTCATTATTTAAGGGGTATTGTCATTATTAGGTCCATATGCACACTAAAAAATCCACCCGCACCATAAATTGAATCTTGCTCCATATGCACACTAAATTGAATCTTGCCAATAAGTTGAAAAGGGTGGGATTCCGAGTTCATGTCACAAATATCTACACATCAATCATATATACCCTTCCTCCTAGTTAGCCACGTACAAAAATTCATAGGTTTTTAAAAACTAATACCGAAGGGATGGATATTAGGCACATTGAATATATTCTAAAGTCTTACATTTAAATATATATATATAAAATAATCTCGGAGCGCCACTATCGATAAAATAAATCCATAATACACGAGGTATAGAGCATTGGAGATTATTTTTATTTCGAGACAGATAGTTGTATTATTTTGAGAGACTTGGTTGTATTTAATTTGAAGAAATTGAGATTAGTGGTTTCTCTTATATTGTGGGATTTTTAGATGCTCTATACCTTGCTACTTGTTGATTGTGGATTTGGTTATATTTATATAAAAAATAAAGGAGGAGGGCTTTTTTGGTCTCCCCCAACTGACGATTCAGATTAAATTTGATGACTTTGGTGTTTATCAACTGGTGGCTGAGATTGAATGTTGAGGATTTGATCTTATAACACGTGGATGGCTCAAATTTAATATGGGAGAGCAAATGGGGGGTGATTACTTAATACAAACGCTACAATCACAAGGATCAAGAAACAAGACTGCATGTACAAAGAGCACAAGATTCATCACTTATGCGTGGCTCGAGAAACATGATTCATCACTTTAATTTGAATCTTTTTCATACTTTCTCTTTCTCTCCTCTCACATCCTTTCATCAAGTCACATTCATCTTCTGCCAAAACTCCATTACTTTCTCACTGTAGGTCTCTCTTGAGACTACTATGGGTCATGTCTTGAGACTACTTCACGCAACAGTACTGAGTATACATCTGAGTAAGATTTTTCCTTTGTTGCTTTACAAAGAGAGAAAGAGCGATATTGTAGATATTGGAGCTTCACTGCTAATATTTTTCCTTCATTGTTTTCCTTCGTTGGTTCTTCTTACATATATGGTTCTTCTCACTGTTAACATTTTCATTCGTTTGTTGTTTTTTCTTACATGTTCTTATCATTTTTCATTTAGTTTTTAATTTTTTGTGGTAAGGGCAACATAGAAGATCAAAAAATAGTATATTTGGTTCAACTTTTACTGAGTATAGAGCTTTTCTGAACTAATGAATGCAAAACAGTTTTTACTGGGTACATGAACCCAGTGTCCCACATTCACGTTTTTGAATCCATGAATGTAAAACTACTTTGAAAAACTGATCTCAGTTATCAAAATGAACCCAGTTATCCATGAACCCACATTTTGTAAGCCAAGAACGCAAACACACTTGTGTAAAGTTTTACACAAATTTAAATTTATACACAGATGTTAACACATTTATTTGAACTTAACGAATACTTTTCATTCTCTGTATGAACTGATGGGTTTAAATAAATTTACGTACTTAAAAAACTGAACCCATGTGTAGAGTTTTACACAATTGTTAACAGCTATAGAGTTATATTACGTTGACTTCATCCAACCATTTATTTGAACTGATATTACTTTGGCTTCTTGAACTGATATTAACACTCAAACATCTCATTTGGTGTTTTTTTGGGCAAAAAAAGATGATACGTAATGGGCACTCGATTTTGAAAATATCTTATGTCCCGGGCGGAGGACATAAAGAAAAGTAAAAAAATTGGAGCTTCACGAAAGCTGCTCCACTTCGTCACCAAAACCTCATTTTTTTTTATTTGACAGCTTTATAGTTTGGTTCTTGTAATAACTTGGTTAGTTTAATATATTGAATGATGCATCATTCTTTTTTATTCTCTATACATGACTTATTTGGTTGATGTAATAATTTGGTTGATGATCATAAATCAAAGTCGTTCTAATGTGCATAAGGCTCAATAAAAACACATTATGTCTAATTTTGATGATCTTCATGTGTAGGAATATACATGAATGCATACGAGGTGTTTGATAGCAGAACCAATAGACCATGTACATTGTTATTAGTCAAAAATATTTTGACGAATGCATATGGTTTTCATGGAGTTTTAGAGTGGTGGGTTGTGGCACATGTTTTAGTGCTTTTTCATTTTCTTATTTTCTATTTTGTTGAACTTACAGATTTAAAGTGTTGCTGAACTTATTTAGGTGATGTGTTACTAACTATTTAACAAAGGTTAAGTGGCATCACATGTCAAAGTTCTAACAAAAAAAATTACTATCAATTCTTATTTAGGCGATGTGTTCCTATTTTTTTGATGATATGCCCCAAGTGTGACCTCGGATCAGAGACACCAACCTCAGCCGAGATTATGGCCGACACTGGACAAGCATTGGGCACGCGACATCAGCCCTCGGCCATAGCAAGGTCGGCCCAGGACGACACTACCACCAGCCTCTCCAAAGGACATTGCACGCATCATAGGATCAGTAGCACTCTCGTACACCTGGGAATGGCAACCTTGGCCATATATAGGCCGAGCTCACAAGAATCCTTTCTACCAATGTCAACCTCATCAAGATATCAGTCGATGCTCCAAGCATAAGCCAGCTCAACCTCAGCCCAAGCCGACCCCTATCCATTGTCTCGACTTAACAAAAGCCGAGACCTTTATGGCCCACCTCGAACTGAACGAGCGACTGGACTTCACCAACCTCGTCTTGTACCAGGCCGAGGTCATGACCAAGCACGATAGCCGAGCACCTATTGGCATGGATAAGGATACATGGACACGTGGACATAAATCAGTTATAACAAATCATTCCCCACATGTGGGGAGAATATTTGGTCATCATTCTCTACATGTGACAGTGACAGATGTCTTCTCCACATTGGTTAGATCAACACGCACATGCTCATTGCATGCATGGGGGGCACATGACGCCCCCTAAGGACTATATATAGAGGCCATCCACTACCTTGCAAGGGATCCTGAAAATTAGCAACCCTAGCTGAAACTATGTCTAAACGCACAGTAGAGAGAGAGAGCTTGAGAGATTGTATCCATGGCCATTAGAGCCATCATATAGTGATACATATCATACACTTGCACAGTGGACGTAAGCCTGATTGGCTGAACCACTTATATTCTGGTGTTGATTCCTCTTCTCCTCTCCTCCTTCTACTATACATATACCTTTATACTGCCATTGTTAACATTGAATTGAGCTTACAAACACCTTGAAGGGTGGTGCTGTTTCCAGCATCATCATTTTGGCACTGTCTCTGGGAATCGATAAGCTATCTCTTACACTTTTCCAGCTTAAACTCACCGGAGACTCTGGTGGTGAACCAGACACCACCCCTTGCATGGAGCCGTTTCACCATTGAAAGAGGTCCTTAAAGGTATTAAGCTCACCTGATATTTAAGCTCTTTACTAAGCAACACATGGCACCAGAGTTATCGCCGCCTCTTCCGCCACCCGGAGGTGGGGGGCCTAGTTCCAGTCAAGCACCGCCCCAGTCTGAAATGGCGGAGGTGGCTACAGCCTTGAGGTCTTTGGCTGCAACACAACAAGCTATGCAGGAACAATTTACATAGCTACGCCAAACTATGATGAGGCCACCTGGAGCCTCACCGGATATGATCACTCTGGCGGCTGTTCAGCCTCATCCTGACGCCAGGGGACCACCCCAGGCACCGATGAAGGACCAGCCTGCACCTCAGCGGAGAAGGGACGTTGCTGACCCTAGGCGCTTACGCCTGGGGAGGCAAGGAAACCCTTGCCCATAGGACAGGTATGACGATCTAGAGGCGGAAGAGGACCCGAAAGATTGTTGGAAGCCATATGAGGTCTCGAACAATACGGTTCGCCCTCTTAAGCAGAGCCGAGGATGTGCTGGTCGAAGAGTTGAAGAGGTCTAACAGCGAGGATCAGCTTTTGATAGATTGAATAGAGGGTCAGCCTTTGAGAGGTTGGGTCCAGTGAATGACCTAAGACAGAGATTGTCGAGATCGAGGAGTGAAGCGGGCTCTCAGAGAGGAAACAGACAGGGTCGGCCAGACCAAGGCCAACACTGTGAAAGAAGGGGTAGGGACCAGGAAGAGGTCAACAGCCGACGATGTGCTGTGGTAGGGGAACCCTCGGTCCACCCCTTGGAGGTGGCGGGGGACAACCTCGGCCAAGCCTACGATAGGAGGCCATGGAATGACTCTATCCAACGTCTTGAGGAGAAGATAGGAGACCTCATTAAAAGCAGGGACCCATTACAAAGGGGTTACTCAGAGGGCTCTCCATTTGTGGCTAGGATAGTGGGCTTCCCAACCCCAGCTAAGTTCAAGCCTCCTATGGTGTCTCCCAAGTATGATGGCAGCACTAACTCTGTATATCACATCGAGATGTGTCAGTCGGTAGCAGACATCTACTCGATACCCGATGAGATGAAGTGTAGGGCCTTCTATGGGACCTTGACAGGGGAAGCACACATCTGGTTTACCTCCCTTCCGAAGAACTCAATTGAGAACTTCAAAGGCTTGGCTGAACGATTCATCCACAACTTCTTCTTTGGGGTGAGACCTCAAAAGAAGACTACTCACCTGCTGTATGTCAAGCAGGGTAAGGACGAGAGCCTGGGAGACTACATAGCCAGGTTCAACAAAGAAAAGTTGGAGGTCGAAGATTATGAAGAGAATATAGCCATGACCTCCCTCATAGGGGGTCTGCAGAAGGGGGGGCTGTTGTGGAAACTCATGGAAGACCCTCCTAGGTCTATGGCAGAGCTCCTGGAAACCGCAGGAAAAGTAATGAATGCGAAAGAGGCAATGGCCGCCAAGTATGAGGATGAGAACCGCGGTAGTAGCGGGAAGTCCCAAAAAAAGAAAGATTGAAAGAAGAGGTCGAGTGATGACAAGTTTGCCCACTATACTCGTTTGACTGTGAGCTGTGAGCACATCCTCAACGAGATCAAGAATGATAGGACTCTGAGATGGACAGAGAAACTCAAAGCCCCACCACATAAGAGGAACAAAAACCTATGGTGCGAGTTCCACCAGGACCATGGCCACGTCACGGACAGATGCTTCGCCTTGAAAGATGAGATTGAAAAGATGTTAAAATCTGAAAAGTTGAGGAGGTATGTGGACTGTAAGGCTCCTAAGGGTGGAAGAGATGACCCTAAGAAAAGGAAAAATGACAGATGGCGTGACAATGCCCCAGCCAGAAGAGACGATGATTCAGAAGGTGATGATGAAGATGATCCGGATCTTCCTACGAAAGATGACAACACCCCGGTGAAGAGGGTTGGTATGATCTCGTTTGGTGTTGACACCATATGCGGAGGATTTACAGGAGGTGGCTCTGAAGTAGCTGATAGGAAGGCTCGCATGGAAGAGGCCATGTCAGTGGCCAAGCTTGAAGTTATGAATCTAACGTCTTCCGATACAGTACAGAAGAGGAAGAAAGTGGACATGGACACCCTTGTAGTTGGGTTCTCCAGACTCGACTTCAAAGGTATTTTAGCCCCCCATGATGACCCTTTGGTAATAACGACAAGGGTGCATGGGTGTGAGGTGCATAGGATCCTCGTAGATGGGGGGAGCTCGGCAGACGTGATGTTTTGGCCTTGTTTCAAGAGCCTAGGTCTTAGTAGAGCAAGTTTAGTACCCTATCATCATCCCTTGATAGGCTTCAGTGGCGAAAAGGTCCACCCCTTGGGCATGTATGAGATGGACGTACGGATGGGTGATGAGTGGCCTAAGAGGTTGACCAAGAAGATAAATTTTTTTATGATGGACGAGAACGTATTCTCGGCCTATAACCTCATCATAGGAAGAGTGGACCTTAAAGAGTTTGAAGTTATGCCATCGACGGTCCATCAGATGCTAAAACTCCCGACCCCCTATTGGGTAGGGAAAGTGCAAGGTGACCAGACCATAGCACGAGAATGTTACTTCAACTCGGCCGAAGAGAGAGAGGCCCATAGGAGGGCAACCACCACTTATAGCATTGATACACTCGACCCAAGAGATGAGAAAAAGTTGAAGAAGGGAGAGGCCGCGGAAGAGGTAGAATCCATCGTCCTCAATGAGGACGAGTCGGAAAAAACCATCCAGGTCGGTAAAGCCCTAAAGACATAAATCAAGGAAGAGCTGATAAACTTCTTTAGGAGGAGGCAGAGTGTCTTCGCATGGAGTCACGCAGACATGCCCGGCATCGACCCTGAGGTTAAGAGTCACAAGCTCAACGTGACCAAAGAGGCCAGGCCTATCAAACAGAGACGAAGAGTCTACTCCAGGGAGAAGTACGACTTCATTCGATAAGAGGTTAAAAAATTAGAAGAGGCTGAGTTTATAAGAGAAGTTACATACCCGGAGTGGTTATCAAACGCAGTCATTGTGCCCAAGGCCAATGGGAAGTGGAGAATGTGTGTTGATTTCACTGACCTGAACAGATCTTGTCCAAAAGACAGCTATCCCTTACCTCGGATAGATCAAATGGTGGATTCTACAACAGGACATGAGCTCATGAGCTTCATGGACGCGTATTCAGGCTACAACCAGATCTTCATGGATGCTGAAGACTCTGAGAAGACAGCCTTCATTACCAACAAAGGGACGTACTACTACAAAGTGATGCCCTTCGGTCTGAAAAATGCAGGGGCAACATACCACCGTCTTGTGAATAAGATGTTCGAAGAGAAAATAGGCAAGACTATGGAGGTGTATGTAGACGATATTCTAGCAAAGAGCTTGAAAGCTTGCACTTATTTAGCAAATCTCGAGAAGACCTTCGATATTATGGACTCATACAGAATGAAACTCAACCCCGCGAAGTGTGTCTTCGGAGTAGGAGCTGGAAAATTCCTGGGATTTATCATCAACCAGAGAGGGATTAAAGCGAACCCTGAGAAAATCAAGGCTTTGCTTGACATGAAGACACCGAGGAGTATCAAAGATGTCCAAAGACTCACGGGGAGAGTGGCTGCACATAACAGATATATTTCTAGGGCAACGGACAAGTGTCTTCCATTCTTTAAGGTACCGACAAAGGCCTTCTAGTGGGACAAAGAGTGCGAAAAAGCCTTCAACCAGCTTAAGTCTTACTTGGGGTCTCCCTTATTGCTATCTCGGCCTATTGCGGGAGAAAAATTATATGTGTATCTGGCAGTCTCCGAATCAGCCATCAGCGCAGCCATAATACAGGAAGACGCTGGGATCCAAAGGCCCGTGTATTTTAACAGTAAAGCCCTTCAAGGGGCTTAACAAAATCACCCTCGCATGGAAAAGTTAGCTTATGACCTGATACACGCTTCGAGGAAGATGAAGCCTTCCTTCCAAGCCTACTCCATGGTTGTCCTAACCGACTCCCCACTAAGACAGGTCCTACATAAACCTGAGAAGTCCGGAAGATTGATGACCAGGGCTATTGAGTTGGGGGAGTATGATCTTACCTACCAACCTAGGATGGACATCAAAGGGCAAGCCCTCGCAGACTTTGTCGCTGAGTTCATATGGGAAGAGGCCGAGGCAAAGAATGGCCTAGAGGGTGTTGAAAAGACAAACCGTAGTGTCTCTCAAAATTCGGAAGAGACGACAGTAAACATCTTCCAAGATCAGGAAGATATCGCATACAACAGGGTCAGGAGCATAGTTATGGAGAACGAGGAAGATCGGTACCTCTTCAAATAAGGAGTCATGTCAGAAGGGGTCTTCTCATCAAATACAGACATTTGGAGCCTCTTCGTTGATGGCTCTTCCTGCGACAGTGGAAGCGGTGCAGGGTTGATACTTTCAGCTCCAGATGGTGCCAACATTGAATACGCTTTGAGATTCAAATTCCAGGCTTCTAACAATGAGTCCGAGTATGAGTCCATGATAGCAGGTCTCTCATTGGTAAAGACTCTTCGCATAAAGCGACTCCTACTCCACAACGACTCAAGGTTAGTCGTCAATCAAGTATTGGGGGTCTATGAGGCTAAAGATGAAAGGATGGTTAAATATTTGAAGAGGGTGAGAACGATGTTAGAATATTTTAAAGAGGCAAAACTGAAGAGAGTGCCATGACAAAGTAATAGCCACGCAGATGCATTAGCGAGGTTGGCCTTGGCAACAAAGACAGATGTCAGAAGGACCACTTCGATCGAGGTCTTGGGGAAGGCGACCATCGAGGGAGAAGAGGTATGTAACCTTTGTCACAATTTGAACCTAGGAGACTCATGTATGGACCCTCTCGTCAGATATATCAGAGAGGGAGAGCTACCTAAGTTCAAGCTAGAGAGGAGGAAATTGAGATATAAGGTTGCCAAGTTCTCGATAGTAGGAGACGTCCTGTACAAGAAGGGATTTCTGTTGCCTCTCCTTAGATGTGTGCATCCCACAGAATTTCCCCAGGTCTTACAGGAAGTTCACGAGGGTTCCTGCTCTAGTCACATAGGGGGAGACCTTTGGCCAAGAGAATCATCACACAGGGATACTGGTGGCCAACTTTGTCCAAAGATGCCGCAGCCTACGTGAAGAGGTGTGACAAATGTCAAAAATTCGCCACTATTACTCATCAACCTCATCAACCTATAACGTCAATCACTTCTCCATGGCCATTTGCAGTATGGGGGATTGATTTAGCAGGACCCCTACCAAGATCTGCCAACAGTTATCGATTCTTGATAGTTTCCATCGACTACTTCTCAAAGTGGGTGGAGGCAGAACCGATAATAACAATCACATAGTAGAAGACCTTCCAATTTATTTAGAGGAACATCATATGCAGATACGACCCCCCAAACACTCTCATCTCGGACAATGGGACTCAGTTCAAGAACTCATCTTTAGAAAAGTACTGCCTAAGAGTTGGGATAAAGAAGTTCTTCTCATCTCCTGGCCGACCTCAAGCAAACGGTCAGACCGAGGTCACAAATAGAACAATTCTCGATGGAATCAAGAAGAGGTTAGAGTATGCGAATGGAAGATGGACTGAAGAGGTCTATGCTGTGTTATGGGCTTACAGAACCACGGCAAGGACACTGATAGGAGAAACCCCATTCATACTGGCACATGGCTCGGAGGCCGTCATACCAACGAAAGTAGGGCTCCCAACTCATAGGGGTCAGACCTATGACCCTGATAAAAATGGGGAAGAGAGGAGGCTAGACCTAGATCTAATTGAATAAAGAAGAGAAGACTCGAAGGTCAGACAAGCAGCCTACCAGCAGAGGGCAGCGAAATTCTACAACCAGAGGGTGAAGTCAAGACCAATTGCAGTGGGAGACCTAGTGCTAAAGAAGACCTTACAGAAAGCAAATAAACTCCACCCAAACTGGCACGGTCCCTACAAAGTGACAGAGGAGGTTGTGCCTGGCACCTACAGGCTAGAAAACCTAGAAGGGGAACCTTTCGCTAATCCATGGAATGCTGATCACCTAAAGATGTATTACATATGATGTTGCAAAGAGAGTTGTGTAAATGTACCATCTTCTTATAAAGAGGTTATCAATAAAAGATCAGTTCCCATGACGAATTTTGCTACAGTGTACTTATGACAGAAATTATGAGGATAACATCTTAGGTGATGACCTCAGACCTTCATAACACCATTCAGTGGTGACGAGGTCTGAGCTCAGACACCATAATGGGATGACCTCAGACCCTTAACATCATTAATTTGGTGAGATAAATTATGAGGATAACATTTTAGGTGATGACCTCAGACCCTTATAACATCACTCAATGGTGACAAGGTCTGAGGTCAGACACCATAATGAGATGACCTCAGACCCTTAACATCATTAATTTGGTGAGGTTAATTATGAGGATAACATCTTAGGTGATGACCTCAGACCTTCATAACACCATTCAGTGGTGGCGAGGTCTGAGCTCAGACACCATATGGGATGACCTCAGACCCTTAACATCATTAATTTGGTGAGATTAATTATGAGGATAACATCTTAGGTGATGACCTCAGACTCTCATAACACCATTCAGTGGTGACAAGGTCTGAGCTCAGACACTATATGGGATGACCTCAGACCCTTAACATCATTAATTTAGTGAGATGAATTATGAGGATAACACCTTGGGTGATGACCTCAGACCCTCTTAACACCATTCAGTGGTAACGGGGTCTGAGCTCGGACACCATAATGGGATGACCTCAGACCCTTAACATCAATAATTTGGTGAGATAAATTATAAGGATAACATCTTAGGTGACGACCTCAGACCCTCATAACACCATTCAGTGGTGACGAGGTCTGAGCTCAGACACCATAATGGGATGACCTCAGACCCTTAACATCATTAATTTGGTGAGATTAATTATGAGGATAACATCTTAGGTGATGACCTCAGACCCTTATAACCGTTGTAGTGAAAAGGTCTGAGGTCAGACTACTAATTTGGTTTAAGCAGACACCATTGCAACAAGACCAAGAGTTAAAATATCGCATGACATTCAATAAAGAAAATGAAGATGATCCTCCTCAGAGATTGACACATTCAGGGATTATAAATATTCAGAGGTTACAAAGATTCAAAAAGAACCATGTTCATTCAGAAATTACAAATGTGTAGGGGTTACAAAAACTTGACAATTGAATTTAAGGGTTTGAGGGGGGAATGCTAGTGTCTTCGGCCTGGTTAGGCTGGACGACATTGGTCACCTCGGCAATGTCATCATTGTGGTCTGCCCCTCCAACCTCTGTGCCATCTAACATTGCAGTCTCGGCAAGCACAGTAACCTCCTCCTCAACCTCCTAAAGGGCCTGGGCAAGCTGGGGATTAGCAAAGCCAAGCCCTAATAAATTAGAGGCTTTCAAAGTGCCAGCCTCCTTCTCCTTGGCAGTTGCCCACTTGGCAGTAGCTTTAATAACTCTCTCGAGGTATTCAAAGCCAAATCCCATAAACTAATCAGAAGTTTTGTACTCAGCTATTATCCCCTCAGAGGCGTCATCGAGGGTTGCCTTCACGGCCGAGCTGACCTTCTGCTGCAAACTGTCGTCCTTGGCCTTCAGAGCTGCAACATGGTCCTTCTTAAGTTGAGAGACCTCCTTCTCCAGGCCCTTTACCTTCTTGTCAGACTCACCCAGCTCAGACTTTAGGCGGTCAATTTATGCATTTAAAGTACTTTGGACCTTCTCAGCCTCTTAACCCTTCTGGATGAGGGGCAACTTCCTCAGATTCCAGTTGGAGAGGTGGTGCATAGCTGCTAGGCCCTGCAGATTTTGTGATCATGAATAAGTCGAAGACAAATCAGAGGTTACACTTGAAAATTACAAAGAAATATGAGGTCATACATGAATGGATCTGTGGATGCCGAACTCAACCAACAAGGGAGTATCTAGTGACCGAAAGAAACGCTTATCGGCCTCGATCATTGCAGAGCCAAAGGCATCCAGGGCCTGCAGACTGTGGCCAATGATGCTATTAGTAATCTTCACTTGCTCTAGACGAGCTGACAAAGCGTCTGCTAAAGAGATTGGGATGGCAGTGTCAGCACTCTTTTTCTTCTGCCTTTGATCCTCAGGGGCATGTTCAGTTGAAGCCCTCTTCTTCGTGGCTTGGGGATTTGAGGTAAAGGGAGATGGAGGAGGAGCATTAAGACCTGCCTTCTTTACGAGCCTCGTCAAGCTAGGCGCAGCCATTTCCCAAAGCTCGTCTAAGATATTCTCTGGGCGCTCTACAAAAATTAATAGATCTGAGTTAGAGAATCAGATATGAATAAACTCAGAGGTTCAACTTGGAATAAAAAATGCTTACCAAGCTCAGCAAGGGGACTTCCACCTAGACCTGTCTCAGAGAGGTAGTGGGGGGTCATCAAATGCTCGAACTTGACAAGCAGACCATGTGTCCCCTGATCTTGAAGGGCTTTCGCCTTTTGAAGGTTTTGCGGGGTTAGGCCAGGGTCGGCCCTCACAGACATTGTGACCTTACCCCATCTCAGGGGAATCCTCGGCTCTAGAATGGACGAGGGTACACATGGGCCAAATTCCCATGGCCCAGAAGCGAAAAAGTATCGAGGCTTCCAATTGTGGTTGGAAGTCTGAGTTATTTGAAGCATCTATTTCTCAGGCTTCCGAGCTACAAAATGATAGTAGCTCGGATGATTTTTGGTCGAGGAGGGAACATAATAACCAAGAAAGACCTGAATTGGAAGGTCTGAGTGGTGGACAGCCCTCCATAAGACTATGGCCCCTATTATGAACCTCCAAGCATTGGGAGACAGTTGGGAAGGGGCCAAATTAATGAAGGCAATGATGGACCTAATAATGGGATGAATGGGTAGACGAAACCCTAACTTGAACATCTGCTCGTACAAGCAGATCTCACCATCTAGGCCATTATAGGCCCTCTCTTCCTTCAGAGGTCTCCTAAGCTTTATTGAGGGACTGATAGAGTACAGATATCTGAAGTAAAGAAGGTCTACCTCAGTAACAGTACTCTCGATCTCGGTCGCCTCAGAGACGTCGACATCGCTTTCAACCTCATCATCATCAACTAGCTCAACGTCGGCCGGAGCAGACATTGATGGGTTACTTGGGAACCTCTGAGCGAACTCGACACCGGTGATGGCCGATAGAGGAATGGCATAAAGAATGGGTGGAATGGCCAAACTCGGCTCGACAATCTCAACCTCTGAGGAAGAGGACGAGGTGCTCGAGTTATTATGGGACGAGGCCCGGCTAGAGACCTCGGCCTGATCAGGGGCCTGATCTTCCCGAGTTGTGAAGTCCATGGCCTCCTGGAAGGAATCCACAGACATGGGGTCTGAGGTGGAAGACTCAGACTCGGACATCGGTATTGGATCGGCAGGAACCTCTACCTGGTTAAAAGGTTCTGAGGGATCAGTATATCACCTTCAGGGGTGGTGGAAAGATGGGTCTAACAGGGAATTCTTGTTATCAACGAGCCTCCTCATGTGCTGTCTCTATTTGCCTAATTTTTTCTAGTCTTCTCTCTGAGAGAAGGGAACTCCTCAAGAAGTTGGTAGAGGGGTCTAAGCATCAGAGGAAGACACGACACTTGAGGAGCTTCTAAGAGACAAACAAGATTGGCTAATGAAGTAAGGCAATTTAAAGATCAAACTAAAAAACCTAAGGCAAATACAGTTCGCCTGAAAGTATGGAGTTCTCGCCTGAAAACCCCCAAGCTCGAAAAACACAAAAGCAAGGGAAAAATGAAGGAAAAAGGATGCCAGAGAATACCTGAGGAAGAAGTAGTAGAAGGAAATGAAGAAACTGCAAGGAACCGCCAACCAAAATGCCTCAAACCAAAGGTTTTAAGAGAGTGCTGCAGAAATGAATCGTTCCAAGAAATGAGAGAAGTGGAGAACAATGAGAAAGGGGGGAGGGGCTAAACCCTTAAATATGGGGGCACAGCTTCCAAGGCCCATCATTGCCTTGGGAGCCCCAAAAGGCGGCTGATAACACACGCTTGCCAAGCAAGCCACACTTCAACATTGGACAAGTGTCAAACAAACATTGGCTCATATTAGAAAGGCCTCGGAGATGTGAAAATCCCACAGTCACCTGCTCTCACATGTAACTAAGGGCTGGGGGGTGATTGATATGCCCCAAGTGTGACCTCGGCTCAGAGACACCAACCTCGGCCAAGATTATGGACGACACTGGACACGCCTTGGGCACGCGACATCAGCCCTCGGCCATAGCAAGGTCGGCCCAGGCCGACACTACGACCAGCCTCTCCAAAGGACATTCCACGCATCATAGGATCAGTATCACTCTCGTATACCTGGGAATGGAAACCTCGGCCAGATATAGGCCGAGCTCGCAAGAAGCCTTTCTACCAATGTCAACCTCATCAAGATATCATTCGATGCTCCAAGCATAAGCCAGCTCAACCTCGGCCCAAGCCGACCCCTATCCATTGTCTCGGCTTAACAAAAGCCGAGACCTTCATGGCCCATCTTGGACTGAATGAGCGACTGAACTTCACCAACCTCGGCTTGTACCAGGTCGAGGTCATGACCAAGCACGATAGCCGAGCACCTATTGGCATGGATAAGGACACATGGACTCGTGGACACAAATCAGTTATAACAAATCATTCCCCACACTTGGAGAGAATATTTCGTCATCATTCTCTACATGTGACAGTGACAGATGTCTTCTCCACATTGGTTAGATCAACACGCACATGCTCATTGCATGCATGGGGGCACATTACGCCCCCTAATGACTATATATAGAGGCCATCCACTACCTTGCAAGGGATCCTGAAAATTAGCAACCCTAGATGAAACTCTGTCTAAACGCACAGTAGAGAGAGAGAGAGCTTGAGAGATTGTATCCATGTCCATTAGAGCCATCATATAGTGATACATATCATACACTTGCACAATGGACGTAGGCCTGATTGGCTGAACCACTTATATTCCGGTGTTGATTCCTCTTCTCCTCTCCTCCTTCTACTGTACATATACCTTTATACTGCCATTGTTGACATTGAATTGAGCTTACAAACACCTTGAAGGATGGTGTTGTTTCCAGCATCATCACTAACTATCTAACAAAGGTTAAGGGGCATCACATGTCAAAGTTCTAACAAAAAAAATTACTATCAATTCTTATTTGTTTGTTTGATGATTTATCGTATGAGGTTTTCACGGGTATGGGTTTTTGTTTACATGGTTTGATGATTTTTCTTATGAGGTTTTCACGAGTATTAGGTATTCAGATGAGATTATTTTGGTGTGGTGGTTTATATAGATTATTAGCTTTGATTTGTGCAATATTCATTTTTATTAACTATACTTTGATTGGGATGATTGCAACTTTTGTGTTCTATAATTTACGAACAACATATAGATTTTGTCCTCTAGTTTTGAAGTATGATAACTAGACGAAACATTGCTGAAAAGGGTTATTATTGTATAATTTTCTAACATGAATAAAACCCATTATACATGATTATATTTGAAAACAACATTAAAAAAAGGACATGTAAAAGCAGGAAAAGATATGAAAATAAACTCATTAAACATTATTATACTTGAAAGCACCAGTAAAAACACAAGTTATAGTGGTTATCTCAAAATAATTCGAAACGTATAATTTGTAAACAATAAAATTAAATTTAAATAATATGGGGATATATTGAAAATTTTAATATTCTCGAAGGAAAAATTGGTTTTTAAATTAGAATTTAAATTGAGATATTTTAAAAAAAAACTGATTTTTTTAAATTGACTTTTTTTTTTATAAAAATGGGGGATTAAAAACTATTTTTTTTATCAAATTTTATTACATCCATTTGTCAAAAAGTGTCCTTTTTAGGATTCTCATCATTTTTCTTTTTAAAAAATTGGGATAAAATAAAGGGGCATATATCAAATAGACACCAAAATTTTAATATACGTTTAGTCCAATCTTTTATCCACCTCCCCTTACCTCACCCCACCCCCATATACCGAATAGTCTCTTATCTCATAAAAACCACTCAAAAAAATGACATACAAAAACCCATTTAGCCACCTTCCCCCACCTCAACCCCACTGTCGGAGCTCCGGTGAGGGTCGCATAGGCTCCGTCGAGGGTTGCGGGAGCTTTGGCAGTAGGGTGGGGGTGGGGGTAGGCAGTAGGTGCCGCTAGCACAGATCTTTGAAAAAAAGAGAATATTGGATAAATGGGTGTTTTCAAGACTAAATAGGTTAAAATAAAAATAGTTGTATTTTAAAAAAAATATGTATTTATGTTGGGGATTATTTGGTAATTGATCCTAAAATAAAATGAAATTACTCTTTTTGCTTTCGTTTTCTTTATTAAAAAATAATTAAACTCTCTATCTCTCTCTCTCTCTCTCACTCACACACACACACACACATTGTCTGTGTTTGGTTTAAAAAAATAAGATTAAGTGTCGTGTCGCTTTTATTTGGGAAGTGTTTGTTTGAATGAAGAAAATAAGATTTTGTATCATGTGGAATGGATCGTGTTCATGTTTGGTCAAAAATATAAGATTACGTGTAGTTGGAAATTAAAATTCAATATCATATCAAATAAATTTCTGAAATGGTACATTAGATGGAGAACACTAGAGAGTCAGTCACACTTAGAGATCGCAACACACATTTTAATCTATTGTGAAATAATTTAAGATAAAAAATATTGAAATACAATCACAAATTGGGCGGGTTCATAATCCTACAATATTATTGATGACTTATTATATATTGTCATTAACTCCCGACCGACATTATATAGGCACGACTAGCTAGCGCATTGTTAGCATGATGTATATTTTTTCATTAACACCACGTGCAATGTTCTTTTTACACGCATAAAATTTTGTAGACATGTTATTGAGATTTCACAAGCGACAAGAGAAAATTTAAAACCGTTCTATCGGCACGGGTACACCCTAGTATATATATATATATATATATATATATATATATATATATATATATATATATATATATATATATATATATATATATATATATATATATATGTAGTCATTTATGGTTTTTCATTTTTGTAGAAAATTTTGGGAGGAAATAATCCAAGGGAACAAAGTGTCGAGGGGACATCGCAACGAGGTTTACCATCACCTGCGCAACCCAAATTCTCAACACCAATTGGTGAGCAATACACAACTCCACCAATGGTTCCCTCCTCACCAAGTCCTACTACTTCGGCATCCTCATCCAGAACTCTCGTTGCTCCACCGCCCCCATCCAACGCTGTCGACGCCTCCCGCTCAACCCAAAAGAAGCCTATTGGGTTCTCCCTTCTCAGGAATAACCCTACGGGTGATAGGAATGATGTGCGGAGCTTTAAAGCCCAGTGTTTGGCTTTGGTAAGAATGAACATAGGGGTTGGTGGACCAAACAACTGGAACCTGGTTGATCAATCAGTCAGAGATGACATATACGGTCAACTCTGCAAGTATTTCTCATTTCTCGATCATTCCAAGAATAAGGTTATATCTCGGGTTGCTGAATCATTGAGGACATGTAGGAGAAGCCTTCAAAAGAAATAATTTCCTAAAGAGACAGCGAGCTCCGATATTTTATCTTTGAAAGAGAGAGTGCCTCCCAATGTTAAAATTCCGGTGGAGCGGTGAAATAAGTTTTTGGATAATGAGGCAACGGATAAAAAGTTGGTCCAAAGGGAGAAAAACAAAAAAAAAATAGGGCACAAAAAACTGATATCCACAGGCTAGGATCCAAATCCTATGAGGATTTGAATAATGAATGGGAGAGTAGGATAAATGATGGTCTAGATGCGGGTAAAAAAACCAAATCGATCCAACTTATTCGTTCATGCTCGACGGAGCAAAGATAAATTCCCGTCTCACTTAGCTAAGATGCTAGAATCAATAGAGGCCATTAGCAGTCAGTCAAGTTCAAGCCTTAATAATGACTTTGACCTTAAAAATAATGCCCTGACTTAGACCTTTGGAAAGGACAAAAGGGGAGGACGAGAGGTGTTGGCTCACATATGCCAAAAACAAAATTTCAACAGACCGCACCTCTCGTGGACGAGTTTTCTTCGATCAATACTTATTTCTTGCCCAATAAGGAACGATAGTTCAAGATCGATGTTGATGTCCAGGATATTCAAAATAACCAGAGAATGTTGACGAATCAAATTGGGCAAATTGTGTCATTTTCCCAAATTATGGGATCCCAATGCCGCCTCCTCAAGATTATCCTTACCCTCGCCCTCCTCCTCAAGGTTTTCCCTATCCTCCCCCTTTAAGTTTCCCTTCCCAAATGCCGTCTCCAACATTCCCCTCCCAAAAGTCGCCTCATCCAACATTCCCCTTCCAAATGCTGCCTAATCCAACATTCCCATTCCTAATGCCTCCTCCTATCATAGGACTTGCATCATCATCAACAACTCACAGTGACTATGGTGAAAAGTACTATTTCAAAGACCTGAGCAATAAGAAGTTTGTTGGGGTGTGCACATTCATCTCTAAGGTTGTCAGAACTCGAGTACACAACCGACCTTTGGAGACGGGTGAAGCTCAAATAATGGTGGATGAAATATACAATGGATGCGGAGATGTACATGTGTTCGCTGAAGGCGGGGATGGGCTGGAATTAAGGAATTATGCAGACTCTTTTCTTTCTTGGGCAATTTATTTGTTGTAAAAGATAAATTAATATTTTGTTTTGTTTCAGTTGTAATAATATTTTCTTTCACTTCAGTTGTAATAACATTTTTTTTGTTTCAGTCGTAAGAATATTAGTTTTGTTTCAGTTTAAGAATATTGATTTTGTTTTAGTTTTAATAAAAAAAATTATTGCTTCAGTTATTAGAATATTGTTTTCGTTTCAGTTGTAACAATATTTTTTACCCTATATCCACAAGACTGAAATTTGAAGATAATTACATAAATTTCCCACTATACAGAGAGTGGATGGGAGAGACCAATGGAATTTCAAATAATCATGTAAATGGCGTTCTAGAATTTGTTAAATACGCTTTCAAAAATCTTAAAAGTGAATGGATTCTGTGTTCGTGCACCCATTGTATGAACGAAAAATATAAGTCATTGGAATACATTGAATTGCATTTAATATAATAGGGAATCTGTCAAGACTATACAATATGGACATACCATGGTGAAAAAATATAACTTATGTCTCGAAAGAATCACTGGTACCCAACCACGTAACGGAACCCCAACGAGTGGAAGTGGTATATTATTCACCAACACATCGTCCATTGACCAACTTAATTGATGATGCTTACGGACTCCACAACCATCGAAACCCCCAACCTATATCTATGGATAATGCGTATCATAGACACCTAAATGAAAATTTTGATGTTGAACTTACAAGACATTGGGAAAATATACGGTTGAAAGCCGATGAGGCTAGAACATTATATAAATATTGAGATGAAGATCACTCGGTATTATATGCAATGATTCGTTTTCATAATTTGAAGAGTCAATTTGGTTTATGTGGGAACAGCATAATCGAAATTCTTAAGGGGGTTAAAGATATTCTCCCCAAAGATAACACTTTACCAAAAAATTATCCTACCATGAAGAAGAGCTTGAAGGGTTTGGGTTTGAAATACAAATTTATTCATGCATGCAAGTACGATTGCATATTGTATTGCAACGAGCACGAAGAAATGGATGAATTTCCTATATGTCGTGAGCCTAGACATGAGGTTTGCGAGAATGGAAAGGACAAAGATGCAAAACATTGCAAGTGCTCGCAAGTCCCACAAAAGGTTTTGAAGTATTTTCCACTTGGGGCATGGTAAAAATGGTTTTTTACTGTACCGTGTATAGCATAGGCAATGACATGGCACGCTCGATACGAGGTGGGTGGGAATCTGATGCATCATCCATTTTATTCACCCATCTGGAAAATTTCAAATGCACAACACCACGAATTTTCAAAGGAACCTACCAATGTTCGTCTTGTAATATCAACCGATGGTTTTAACCCTATCGATAATTCAAGTACTAGTTAGAGTTATTAGCCAGTTCTCTTGGCACCTTTAAGTCTCCCTCTGACACTATGCATGAGAAAGGAGCTCATATTATTTTCTTTATTAATACCCCGGCCGAACTCCTAGTGATGCTTTTGATATATTCTTAGCACCATTAATCGAAGAACTTAAAGAGTTGAGGGATAAAGGCGTAACGGTGTTCAACTCTCACAAGGGCGAAGAGTTCAGACTTAAAGCAATGGTGATGTGGGCAATCCACAACCTTCAAGCGTATAGGGCGTTGTATGGTTGTAATGTTCATGGTTATTATGGATGTCCCATATGTCGGGAGGAAACTGAAGCATGTTAGATAAAACATAGTCGTAAAATGAGTTACACGGGTCATCGTAGATTTCTACCGACCAATCACCCTTTTAGGAACGACAAGTATAAATTTCTGCCTGTCGATAACGAGTGCAGAATGCCACCTACTCAGCTTTCTGGTTAGCAGATCGAGGAGAAGGTGATGCCTGCGACTGCGAGGAATAGGTACATAGGCAAACACCCCCAGTTTGTAAACCTAAAGCGTAAATCTAGGGGGATCCGAACGACCCTAGTAAAGCGAAGCCGTGATCCAGGCGATCAATAATTTTTCATTTTCCGTATTGGAAAGATCATAGTGTATGTGGTTAAAAAATGATCCTATACCAAGAAGAATTTCTTACCCCCCGAGCTACTTTCAGTTTGACTACTAATGAGAAAAAGATCCTCTTATACACGTTGTTCAACTTGAAGACTCCAACCATTTATTCTGGTAATTTACGTAGGGTAGTAAGCTACCAAGAAAATGACTTTAAACAGTGCAAGTCTCACGACTAGCACGTAATCATCCAATTAATCCCTATGTTATTTCATCATTGCTTTTCTGAACACAAAGATCTCTATCGAGCAATTATGCAAATCAATTTGTTTTACCTTATTTTGTGCAAAAGTGGTAAACAAAAGGTACATTAAAGCTGTGAAATCAACTTTAGCCGATGCAGTTTGTGTATTAGAGAAATATTTTCCTCCGTCATTCTTTGATATCAGCATCCATCTGCTTGTGCATTTATACGATGAAGCTTTCTTATGTGATCCTGTTAGGTATCGTTAAATGTATCCTTTTGAGCGCTTGATAAAAAACTTCAAGGATTACGTCAAGAATACATGGTATATTGGAGGGTCAATTGTTGAAGAATACGTGACGGTGGAATTATCGCTATATTCTAGGGAACATATGCCAAAACAAGAGGTGAGGAGGTTCAATCCTCGTGGAGAACGAGTGATCGAGGAACCTGACGATTTTAAGGATGAATTTTCATTTGGGAACCCTAAAGAGGTGAAACTCACAAATCTATAATACGATCAAGAAGCTCGTTATGTCTTCAAATCACAAGATGAAGTCGAAGACTGGAGAAAGTGAGTATCTACTAAAGTCTTCTTCTTTGACTATATGTTTTTTATATTTTATGATATAACTCTACAATTTACTGGTAGGAAGTACGAGAATGAATTAAAGGAGAAATTGCACGACAACTGATTTTAGGGCATGGGTATCAAAAGAGGTAAATTTCACATCTTATGTGTGCGGTTATTTATTCGTATGATAAAAACATGCCCTGATACAAACTCATTAATAAATGCAACTTTTAAAAAGAGGTGATGGTTCTTCCAGACTGGCACGCCTAGCAAAAGGCCCTAGTTTTCGTGCGAAAGAGTTTAAGAAATTTCGCACTAAAGGTTTTGATTTTATTTCAAATCCATATGAGGATAAGCATTTTACACAAAATAGTAGAATGCCAATTTCTGCCTTGACCACCTGTATCGCTAGCAAAAGAGATAAAAATCCAAAGAATACGATGCTAACCTATTATGGGATAATCCAACAAATTCAAGTACTTGATTACTTAGATTTCACAAAAATCGTATTTTATCATGATTGGGTAAAGTTGGAGGATACAACGAATGCTTGCAAAGTTGATATTGACTCCAAACTTATTATGGTAGATTTATCAAAGCTGAAGAGTAAAGATTTCATAGTCGACGAGCCTTTTATATGTGTCTTTCAGAATGTAAAGAAGGTATTCTACTCGAAGTGCATAAACGATGGCTATTGGTATATTAATGTCCATGCACCAAAGGGTATGACTACTGAAGTGGATGTAATAAAGGCTCCAAAAGAGTTCCAGTTAGCTCTTAATGACAACCCTAATTTGAAGGATCTTTTAGTTGACTTAGAGGAATATTGATTATCCAAATATTATGTTATCCTTGTCAATCTTATTTGCATCTTATTATGATATTGACATTGTATTAGCATTTTACTTTGATGTATGAATGTTTAGTTACTTTAACGAATGTTTAATATGATTTATGTAAGTTAACTTTAGATAATATGTTATGCTCAGTCGAATGTTTAGTTACTTTCATAAAATGAAGTTAAATTAGCTTGATTTTATGAGGATTGTATTAAATAAACTAATCAACAAATGTACATGTAAAAGAATACGTTGGGGGCTCCAGGATCAATTTGGTTTAATCACAAATTCAGAAGACTCTATTTAATGGCCTTATTAGATCGCAGGAATCAGGTACTCTTTACTTTAACTGAAGTAGTTATGTGATTGATATGCATTATCTTTTAAATCTTTTAGATGATAGAAGGAGTACGGGATAATTATTGATTTTTTTTGGTTTGGTTGTTGAATAATTACTGATTGTTGGCTTGTTGTTGGATAGTGTGTTAGAATGAGCACCAGATAATTATTGGTTTAGTTTGGTTTGGCTGTCGGATAATCATTGCTTGTTGGCTTGTTGTTGGATAGTAGTTAGAAGGAGTGCGGGATAATTATTGGTTGTTGGCTTGTTGTTGGTTTTTGGCTATAGGATAATCACGGGACCTCCGATTTGAGAACACGATGTTAATTTCAAAATATCTAGACTTAGACTTACAAACATACTGTTAGGGGGCAAAACCCCAAAATACCCCCCCAAACGGTGTCGTAAGAGGCACCAACACCTCGTACCAATAGCTCTCACAGGGTCGTTTGGGGGGTGCTTTGTGTTTTTTCCCTATAACGACAACGCCCCCTAAACGGCCCTATGAGCGGCGCCAATACCTCACACGAGACCAATGTAACTCATAGGAACTGACCTCATGGTCCCGGAACCCCCAATTTGAGAGCACGTCCCAACTCTGAGAATCTCCTCACTTAGGCTTGACAACGTGCCGTCAGTGAGTGAAACCCCGTATTGCCCCCCAAATGGCCTCATAAGTGGTGCCAGCACATCGCACGGGACCAATATAACTCATAGGAACCGACCCCATGGTCCCGGGACCCCCGATTTGAGAGCACGGCCCAATTTTGAGAAAATCCACACTTAGTCTTGAAAGCGTGCCGTCAGAGGCTGAAACCCCGTAGTGCCCCCCAAACGTCCTCGTAAGCGGTGCCAAAACCTCATACGGGACTAATGTAACTCGCAGGAACCGACCCCGTGGTCTTGGGACCCCCAGTTTGAGAGCACAACCCAAATCTGAGAATATAGACACTTAGGCTTGAAAATGTGCCATCAGAGTGTGAAACCTCATAATGCCCCCAAATGGCCCCGTGAGAGGTGCCAACACCTCGCACATGACCAAAATAACTCGTAGGAACTGACCCCATGGTCCCAGGACCCCCGGTTTGAGAGAACGGCATAATTTTGAGAATATCCACACTTAGGCTTGAAAATGTGCTCTTAGAGGGCGAAACCCCGTAAAGCCCCCCAAACGGCCTCGTGAGTAGTGCCAACACCTCTTACGGGACCAATGTAACTCGTAGGAATCGACCCCATGGTCCCCGGACCCCCGATTTGAGAGCACCACCCAGATTTCAGAATATCCACACTTAGGCTTGAAAATGTGTCGTTAGAGAGCGAAACCCCGTAACACCCCCCAAACAGCCCTATGAGCGGTGCCAACACCTCGCACGGGACCAATGTAACTCCTAAAAACTGACCCCGTGGTCACGAAATCCCCGATTTGAGAGCATGACCCAATTCTGAGAATATCCACACGTAGGCTTGAAAATGTGACGTTAGAGGGAGAAACCCCGTAACGCCCCCCAAACGAATCCGTGAGCGGCGCCAACACCTTGCACAGGACCAATGTAACTCGTAAAAATCGACCCCATGATCTCGGGAACCCCCGTTTGAAAACACGAACCAATTATGCCCATTTCTTTTTAATATAATTAAAAATGGTCATGGCCAAAGTCCATAACCATATCTATTTTTTTGTCACATATAAATAAGGTCACGGCCTAGGGTCATGACTATTTTAGGTGCCCAAGGATGGGTCACGGATGTGGACCGTGACGAGTGGCATAACCAATTGCATAAATTAAAGAATGGGTCACGGTCATGGGTCGTGACCAATGGCATGACCAGTGGCATAAATTAAAGGATGGGTCACGGCCTTGGGTCACGACCAGCTCTGTGGATGGGGCACAGTTATAGTTCACGACCATGTGTCGTGACCCCCATGGTGCGTGACCTTTTGTTTAGTCAAGGATTTGGGTCGTGACCACCAAAATAGTCACGATCGAAATGGTCACGGCCTTTGGCTGCGATCCACAATCTTGGTTAGGGACATTAGTCGTGACCATTCACGCAATATGGTGTAGTGAGTCCCAGGAAACAAATCTACTACCGTAAAATAAATAAGGTACTTACTTGTATAACGCCCTAAAAATACGAAATCTCTCCCAATCTACCGTAGCAAGCAAAGGTGTGAGCCTATGCCCGGTGAGAATATACAGAAGATGTATAGAAATGAATGGCAGAAAGGACACTCACACGCTACAACCACATGCATGAAAAAATATGTATGTATCTACATATATATACATATATACCATTGAAAATACATGTTCCGATGCATTAACCATTTTACTTTCGAAAACCTTACTTGCCCAGATTAATTTACCTTAATCTTGTAAAAACTTCCTTTACTCAAACTTAGCATTTCTCACTTTATTTAACACAGCCGGTTCAACACTTGAAACCACTACATTTGATTTATCCAAACACTTTCCTTTACCGGAATCTTGCTTTTTAGTTACTTCAATACTCTTTAATCTTTGAAAAAAATCATAACACATTCTTGCGTTAATTATGGGTTTCACCGCTTTGGTTGCTTAATCATCCATTTACCCACTTACTTTAACCTTTTTCCTTCCTTTATTGACATTAATCAATTATACATTCACTTGTCCATTTTAACATTTATCAAAAAATGTATTTATTCATACAAGTTAGGTTGTATTAACACATTTACCACACAACCCATTTCTTGACATGTTTTTAATTTCCTTTAATCTTTTCTCAAAATCTTCAATTACCACATACATCCATGGGCTCTACACCGCCAGCTATGCGCAATATACGTTCTGGCCAAAGTTTTTAGGGCTTTTCACCCAAGGGTTTTGGGGCCTTCTTGCTTTATCCCAATGTCATTCGAGTTCCCTTTTATGCATTTTAACATTTTACAAATGTCCACATTATTCCACTTTTCCTTTTTACCCTGCCGAAGCCAAAATTCGGGACTTCACCTCCTCATTGTGTTACACTTTGAAAATTTACCATCTCATGTCCTTTACACTTTAACCTTGATTTTGTTTCAAAAATCATATTCGTTCATAAAAATATTCCACTTTAAGTGAAATTACCATTTTATCCATTTGTTTCCAAAATCACCTTTTACTCCAATTCACAAGTGTTAATTTCCCCAAAAAACACTATTAAGTTATTCATCTTAATTTTATAACTGTTTTAAAAAAATAACACCCTTTTTAACCTTGGAGTAATATTGTTCTTATTTGAAAAAAAAATTATCCCTTTGATTCTTTTCAATTTCATAAGTGTTAATATTTCTACCAACTTTTTCATATTTACCCATTAACATTTATTCAATAACTTCATTAACAATTTTCCAAACCACATATTTCTTTACTTTCTTTATTAAAGAAATCCATTTACATTTAAGACTACTTTTCTATGAAAATATCTTTTCTTTCATTTTATATGTAGCCTTACACTTTATCCTTATTATATTTTTAACCCCTTTTTCATATACTTTAAAGGCAAGAATTTCTATTTTTCTCATTACATGTTTAAACCCAACAAAACCTTCTCTGAACTTGTTTATACATTTAATATCAAAATACCACAAGTGTATATGCATGAGAAGATGGGTTTTAAACTCAAAAAAAAAATCCTACCACGTGGTTTAAACATATATTTCATCTTGGAAATTCATTATACTTGCAAAATACATTTTTAAGGCACAAAGGACATTTTTATTTCCTCAACTTCAATAAATGTCTATTTTTCATAAAACCTCCATTTTTGTAAGAACTTGAAGTATTCTTATTTCACCAATTTCTAACAAAATCACATCCCTTTCAAACATCTTATTTCATAAAATATTTTTCATCAATATTTCTATAAATACACCATTTATCAACTCTTACTATTGAAAAAACTTGAAATATTTATTCATCTATTTATTTTCAACAAAATAACATTTTCCAACATTGTTATTCCATAAAAATGTTCAATATATTCTACACATTAATTACATTATTTAACCAAATGTACCCTACTCAATAGTCTAACTACAAGACTACAAATGCAAATATAACATCTTTGTAAGGACACAAATTTCCAATTGAGTCCATGTATTGTGTTGGCTCAATTCCGGACAAAAACATTTATTCATAGGATAGTATGTTATTGTAATACTCTCAAGCCTATGAAGTGTTTGTTGAAGTCGTAGCGGCAAAGAATATAAAGCTTCATCAAATGTGCCAGTTTGCGTGCCTCGTTTCTACGTCATCAACTATGGTTCCATGCTCCCAAGGTATGAATGCAATTATATTTATATAGGAGCTTGGAACAAAGTTTATTGGGTGTTAGGTTTTATAAAAACTATGTTTTACTTTCAGAAAAATTTAATTAGAACCTTAAAAAATAAAGTATATAAAGTTTCTGGGTCAAAAATTGAATTTTGTAAATATTCTGGAAGTCGTTCGAAATGTCGTTCGAACGAGTTTTTCGTTCGAACCAGGTTTCGTTCGAACGAGTTTGCTAACGAGTCTAAACTGGTCTGTCGTTCGAAATGTCGTTCGAACGAACTTGTTCATTCTAAAGAGGTTTCCAACGAGATTCTAACGAAGTCCATACTGGTGTGTCGTTAGAAGTCTCGTTCGAACGAGAGTTCGTTCGAACGAAATGTCGTTCGAACGAACTGCTAGGCGGGAACAGTTTTTAGGCAGTTTTTGGCAGTTTTTAACCCATTTTCCCACTTGTTTCTTAACTGATTTTTTCAGACTTTATGAAGTACGGGAAACACATTTTCGATCTTAACTTTTTCATCCTAGTTTATCTCTTAGAGACTGTTTGAGAGCAAAAGTGGTTTAGGAAAATGTTCATGTTTTGAGTGTTATTTTTCAAAGAGAAAATCCTTCACACTCTAGTTTACACCCAATTGTGTTTAGTCTAAGTTCTTATTTACATATCAAATTGCTTGGAGTTTTGGCACCGGTTTATCTCTACCGAATTCAAAAAGAGAAGTTCTGGTTTGCTTCTACATCCATCAAAGAATAAGTGTTTTCATGCGATTTTACCCACACGGAGAAAGGCTTTGTGTACGGGTGACGGTGACCAAATAAAGTCCCATCGGTGGATTCCGAGACCGCGGTGGAGCTCCGTGGTTTTCCGCTAGGAAGAGGTGTCTACAAGAGGAAGCATCAAGGCTTGAGAGGGTTCGAGTTGAGGAAGGAAGTCTTTTGTCTTGTATTTGTAAAATCCATATCTAGTGGACTTGTGGCTAGGGTCGTCCGAGGTTTTTTCCCGTCTTGGGTTTTTCCTCGTACATCGCGGCGTAGTGTGATATTGTTTATTTTATCTTGCATCATTATTTATAACGCATGCTTAGAATAATTTCAAGATAAAATTTGGTTTAAATTATCACACTCATTTAATTTGGGACTAAATTAAATATTGGGTAAGTTTGTTTAATTCAAGTCATTTGCTAAAATTGGTTTCGCCTGACTTTGTTGAATAATTGTTAATTATGACTTAGGAAAATTCTAGGGCTTGGATTCACAAATCGGTTTAAGTGAATATATTAATTGCTTAATCTCACTTCACTTGATTTAAGTTTAATTTGTTTTTAAGAAATTAAAATTTGTTGTTGTTAAAGTTGAACCATCTCCTTTACGCTTTCGCACCTCGTGTTTGTTTTGACACATAAAAAGGAAATTGCTTCTTCAATCTTACACTAAGAGTAAGGTGTTTCCCACCTCTAATGGCTCAAATTGTGGTGGAAGTGTTGGTGTAAGAGGAGCAACCCCCACCTCCAAAGGTGTCCTCAAGGTGTTACCAACTTCATCGTCCAAAAGCTCCAAAATATTCTTCTTCCAAGCAAGACCCACTTCAACTCCATCAAAACCCACATTCATCTTCTCCAAAATCCCTCTAATATAACTCCAAAATTAATATCTCTTCTTTGTTAATGGTGGAAATGGGTATTTTTTGTTCAAATGTGGAGGAATATATCATAAAAATTGTGGTTTATGGTTGGTTTATGGTAGATGAGTGGTGGGTGGAGGTGGAAGACCACCCAACTCTCTCTCTCCTTCTTCCATTTTTCCAAATAACAAATAACCCCAAATAGACCTAACAAACCTTTTTAAAACCTCCCTAAGACTCCAAATACCCATTTTTCCCCTTTTGGACCGATCTGAGCTCGACAGCTCAAAGATCCAACGCTCCAAATTATGAAAGCGTACAAGGACATCTGGTATTAAAAACTCGACCAACTTCGTTCTAACGACTTCCCTATGTCGTAAGAACGACTTATACTATGTCGTTCCTTCCCTGGATCACACGACCCTTCGCGCGACCTGCTACTGTAAGTCAGTAGCATGTCGTTAGAAGCCCTGCATTTCATGACCTTTCTCAAGACCTTCACACTGTCATTCGGACGACAGTCCCTTGTCGTTTGAACGACCCTTCTTCTTATTTGTTTTTCTCCAATTTTATCCATAATTATTCCTTACTTATAATCAATTTCACCTCATTCATAATCCACATATAATTTAAATTAAAAATTTGGGACAGGATATTACAAACTTACCTCATTGAGGAATTTAACCCATGAAATTCTCGGTCCATCAATCCTTAAACTTATAGGGTCCACCAACTTCTATTCTAAGTCCCAGAAATCCTCCAAAACAAACTATCCTGACTACACAACTCGCATGAGCCAGTCAATAACCGTCGTATATATCACCAAAAATTAATTCTAACTTAGAACCGTACACCCCTTGTTCCACATCTTTTCATGTTATCCGGACTACACAACTCGCATGAGCCAGTCAATAACCGCATTATGATGTTCCCTCACTCCAAGGAGGAATGAACTCATCAAATCATTACTGTACGCCATGTCTACACCTTTCACTGCGTCACTCTGATGAACCTAACACTACGTTAGGAGCCTCATCCTTGAGTACGCACTAGGGTCTAACTCTAATCCACTCACTGCAGCAAAGCAACATCGTGTGTTTAGTTTTTATCGATTTATAATGCTATATTGTAACCTCAACCATCATCCCTGTTGATACAAAAATTAATCAGCTGACGTGGACCAATTATATGAAGACACGCATCATCGAACATGGCACAAGTTAAAATGCCTAGCTACTCAATGTATCGAGCTACTCAGTGTACCGAACTGCTCAGCGTACCAAGCTACCAAGCATACCGAGCAACTTATTGGAAATGCCAAACGACCAGACAGATTTAATGCTTATTGTATTACAGTCATTCCTTACCATGTACAGATGTAAATGCCTATTCGATAAAGGCACACTCTCTATTCACATTGACAGCCCAAAGGCTATAAATACATTGTAATACCCTCTTAGCAGGGCAAGCGAGAATAGTCGAAACCAAGGCAAGACAAAGTCGAAACCAAGGCAAGACACCCAGACATAGGCCATTTCCTTAAGGCTGAACCATTTTAAAAATCTCTTGTCTTATTTCTTTACTCATATTTAACTATGATTAATAAATTATATCAAATCTAATTTTTTGCATCAACAGATTGGCGCCGTCTGTGGGAAACAACTATTCATAGAGTTTTTTACCAAAAATACTTTACCAATGGCTGAAATCCTAGAATCTAGCAATAGGAATAATGAAGGGAATCCTCCTAATCCTTTTGCACCTCTAAATGCGAACAATTTAACAGGAATTGTAACTAGTCTAGCCAGGGGCAAGAATCTATGCAAGAAACTATGCGATAGTTAGCTCAGATCTTTCAAAATGGAGTATCTGCTCAGACATGCCAAAGAAGTGTCCAGAGAAGCATGCATCCTCCATCTTCGCAACGCACTGAGCCACGATCTATATCACGATCCAGACATACTGAATTAAATTATTCCAGGAATTCAAGAGATCCATCCTATCACCCCGATGTAACTTCCTCTGTAAGAATTTTAGATTCTCGGGAAGACATCACTCTAATGCCAGAGAGACCAAGTGCTCTGGAAAGGTTGAGAAGAGCCTCTACCTTCGACCATTTTGTCCTTAGGGGGAATAAAAATCCTCCTAGGTTTGCGTTAAGAAATTCTCAACCACCAAATGATTTAAGGGAAGGCTCAGCCCAATCACATACAAACCCGAGACCTATAGCTCGAAGAGAAAGATCCCAAAAGGAAAATTATGCGCGATCTGTTGCTCGGGCAAATACTAATAAGTCAGGGGCTGTAAATGATGCATGGAAAGGATTTATTCAGAAGTTGGAAGACAGGTTAGGAGAGGTGGCTAAAGCCAAGAACCCTCTCCAAAGAACCTTTATTAAAGGATATCCATTTGTACAGGAGATTGTGGATTTTCCCATACCAACAAAGTTCAAGGCTCCTATGGTCACACCGAAGTACGATGGAAAAATAGATCATGTCCTTCATATATAGCGGTACCAGGCTACGACAGATATTTATGCCGTCCCAAATGAAATGATGTGTAGGGCATTCTTAGGGACCATTACCATATTTGCTCAGATATGGTACAACAGCCTTCCTCGGGGGAAGATTGCAACCTTCCACCAACTGGCAGAGCTCTTTATAGGTAATTTATATTTTAGTGCAAAGCCAGTTAAAAGGGTATCCCAGCTATTGAGCGTTAGGCATAAAGCAAGTGAAACTACCAGAGACTACATCACTCGTTTCAATAACGAGAACTGGAGGTCATAGACTATGAGGAGAAAACAGCCATCACAGCTCTCATGACTGGTCTTTTTCCAGATAAATTTATAGAAACTGGGACCCCCGGTTTGAGAGCACGGCCCAAATCTGAGAATATAGACACTTGGGCTTGAAAATGTGTCGTTAGAGTGTGAAACCCCGTAACGCCCCAAAACGGCCCCGTGAGAGGTGCCAACACCTCGTACGGGATCAACATAACTCGTAGGAACCGACTCCATGGTCCCAGGACCCCCGGTTTGAGAGCACGGCCTAATTTTGAGAATATCCATACTTAGGCTTAAAAATATGCCGTTAGAGGGCGAAACCCCGTAACGCCCCCCAAACGGCCCCATGAACGGTGCTAACACCTCGTACGAGACCAATGTAACTCGTAGAAATCGACTCTATGGTCCCGGGATACCCAATTTAAGAGCACGACCCAAATTTCAGAATATCCACACTTAGGCTTGAAAAGGTGTCGTTAGAGGGCGAAACCCCGTAATGCCCCCCTAAACAGCCCCGTGAGCGGTGCCAATACCTTGCACGGGACCAATGTAACTCCTAAGAACGGACTCCATGGTCGTGGGACCCCTGGTTTAAGAGCACGACCCAATTCTGAGAATATCCACACTTAGGCTTGAAAATGTACCGTTAGAGGGAGAAACCCCGTAACGCCCCCGAAACGGCCCCGTGAGCGGTGCCAACACCCCACACAGGACCAATGTAACTCGTAAGAACCGACCCCATGGTCTCGGGAACCCCCGTTTGAAAACACGGCCCGATTCTACCCATTTATTTTTAATATAGTTAAAAATGGTCATAGCCAAAGTCCATAACCATCTTTATTTTTTTGTCACACATAAACAAGGTCACGGCCTAGGGTCGTGACTATTTTGGGTGCCCAAGTATGGGTCACGGATGTGGATCGTGATGAGTGGCATAACCAGTTGCATAAATTAAAGAATGGGTCATGGTCATGGGTCATGACCAGTGGCATGACCAGTTGTAAAAATTAAAGGATGGGTCATGGACTTGGGCCGTGACCAGTGGCATAAATTAAAGGATGGGTCAAGGCCTTGGGTCATGACCAGTTGTGTGGATGGGGCACCGTTATAGTTCGTGAACATGTGTCGTGACCCCCATGGTTCGTGACCCTTCGTTTAGTCAAGGATTTGGGTCGTGATCCAACAAAATGGTCGCGATCGAAATAGTCACGACCTTTGACCGTGACCCACAATCTTGATTAGGGACATTAGTCGTGACCATTCGCGCAATATGGTGTAGTGAGTCCAAATAAACAAATCTACTACCGTAAAATAAATAAGTTACTTACTTGTATAACGCCCTCAAAAAATGAAGCCACTCCCAACCTACCGTAATATGTGAAGGTGTGAGCCTATACCCAGTGAGAATATGCAGAAGTTGTATAGAAACGAATGGCAAAAAGGATACTCACACGCTACAACCACATGCATGCAAAAATATATATGTATCTACATATATATACACGTATACCTTTGAAAATACATGTTACGGTGCATTAACCATTTTACTTTCGAAAACCTTACTTACCCAGATTAATTTACCTTAATCTTGTAAAAACTTCCTTTACTCAAACTTAGCATTTCTTACTTTATTTAACACGGTCGGTTCAACACTTGAAACCAATACATTTGATTTATCCAAACACATTCCTTTACCGGAATCACGCTTTTTATTTACTTCAATACTCTTTAACCTTTGAAAAAAAACTTATAACACATTCTTGCGTTAATTATGGGTTTCACCGCTTAGGTTGCTTAATCATCCATTTACCTACTTACTTTACCCTTTTTCCTTCCTTTATGGACATTAATCAATTATACATTCACTTGTCCATTTAAACCTTTATCGAAAAATGTATTTATTCATACAAGTTAGGTTGAATTAACACATTTACCACACAACCCATTTCTTGATATGTTCCAAATTTTCTTTTATTGTTTCTTGAAATCTTCAATTATCGCATACATCCACGAGCTCCACACCGCCGGCTATGCGCACCATATGCTCTTGACAGTGTTTTTAGGGTTTTTTACCTAAGGGCTTCGGAACCTTTTTTCTTTATCTCGGTGTCATCTGAGTTCCCTTTTATGTGTTTTAACATTTTAAAAATGTCCACATTATTTCACTTTTCCTTTTTACCCAGTCGAAGCCAAAACTCGGGACTTTACCGCCTCATTTGTGTTACATTTTAAAAATTTACCATCTCATGTCCTTTACACTTTAACATTGATTTTATTCCAAAAATCATGTTCATTGAGGACCACTTTATATAACACATATTCCAACATTTTTATTTCATAAAAATGTTCCACTTTAAGTAAAATTACCATTTTATCCATTTGATTCCAAAATTACCTTTTACTCCATTTCACAAGTGTTAATTTCCCCCAAAAAATACTATTAAGTTATTCATCTTAACTCATTAAGTGTTTTAACACCTTAACACCCTTTTTAACTTTGGAGTAATATTGTTCTTATTTGAAAACACATTTATCCCTTTGATTCTTTCCAATTTCATAAATGTTAATACTTCTACAATCTTTCCCATATTTACCCATTAACACTTATTCAATAACTTCATTAACAATTTTCCAAACAACACATTTCTTCATTTTTTTTATTCAAGAAATCCATTTACACTTGAGACTACTTTTATATGAAAATACATTTTCTTTCATTTTACATGCAGCCTTACACTTTATCCTTATTATATACTTAACTCCTTTTTCATACACTTTAAAGGCAAGAATTTCTATTTTTCTCATTGCATGTTTAAACCAAAAAAAACCTTCTCTAAACTTGTTTATACATTTAATATCAAAATACTACAATTTTCAATGTATGAGAAGATGGATTTTAAACCCAAAACAAAAACATACTATATGGTTTAAACATACATTTCATCTTTGGAAATTCATTATACTTGCAAAATACATTTTTAAGGCATAAAAGATATTTTTTTTCTTCAACTTCAACAAATGTCTATTTTTCATAAAACCTCCATTTGTGCAAGAACTTGAAGTGCTCTTATTTCAAAAATTTCCAACAAAATCACATCCTTTTCAAACATTTTCATAAAATATTTTTCATCAATATTTCTAGAAAATACACCATTTTCATAAACATCAACTCTTACTATTTCAAAACCTGAAATATTTATTCATCTAATTATTTTCAACAAAATAACATTTTCCAACATTTTTATTTCATAAAAATATTCATTATATTCTACACATTAATTACACTATTTAACCAAATGTACCTTACTCAATAGTCTAACTACAAGACTACAAATACAAAAATAACATCTTACACTAAGAGTAAAGCTTTTTCCACCTCTAATGGCTCAAATGGTGGTATAAGTGTTGGTGTAGGAGGAGCAACCCCCAACTCCAAAGGTGGCCTCAAGGGGGTTACCAAATGCATCCTCTAAAAGATCCAAAATGTTCTTCTTCCAAGCTTCCAAGTAATACCCACTTCAACTCCATTAAAACCCACCTTCATCTTCCTCAAAATCCCCCAAATATAACTCCAAAATTTGTAGCTTTTCTTTGTTAATGGTGAAAATGGGTATTTTTGGTTCAAATGTGGAGGAATATATCATAAAAATGGTGGTTTATGGTTGGTTTATGGTGGAAGAGTGGTGGCTTGGTAGTGGGTGGAGGTGGAGATAGAAGGCCACCCACCTTTCTCTCTCTCTCTCTCTTTCTCTCTCTCTCTCTCTCTCTCTCTCTCTCTCTCTCTCTCTTCTTCTTCTTCTTCTTCTTCTTCCATTTTCTCCCAACAAAAAATAACCATGAATACACCAAACAAACCCTTATAAAACCTCCCTAAGATTGTAAATACCCATTTTCCCCTTCTTGGTTGATCTGAGCTCGACAACTCAAAGTTCCAACGCTCCAAATTGTGACAGCGCACAAGGACATCTGCGATTAAAAACTCAACCAACGTCATTCGAATGACGTATACTATGTGTTCCTTACCTGGATCGCGCGACCTGCTATTTTAAGTTAGTAGCACGTCGTTAGAAGCTCTGCATCTCACGACCTTCACCCTGTCATTCGAACGACAATCCCTTGTCATTTGAATGAACCTTCTTCTTCTTTGTTTTTCTCTGATTTTATCCACAATTCTTCCTTACTTATAATCAATTTCTCCTCATTCATAATCCACATATAATTTAAATTAAAAATTTGGGAGGGGATATTACAGTACATGCCTGGGGTCTGGTATAATACCATTACTTAGATACACTCTAATTGAGAGTACTACTAATTCTACTGGTAGGAAAGCTTCAGTCCCATAGATTAGTGAGAATGGAGTGAACCCTGTTGGCTTTCGTTTTGGATTTCTATAGGCCCATAACACCATTGGTAGTTTTTCATCCTAAGCCCATATATGTCATTAAGAATTTTCTTCAGGATTTCGATCAGTGTTTTGTTCGTAGCCTGGCCATTCCCTTTGGGATATGAGATGGTTAACCTATGTAAGGACATGATTAATAAATGTCCGGGATAGAATCTAAAAATTTTCTGAGTGTCCTAGATCACAGTTAGTATGTCTGATACCACTACATTTGGCACGTCTCCACGATCATCCACGGCGTCCTTGATCCGAATTCACGCATCCATCATCTTCATGCGTGCATCAAGTCTCAAGCAACATGCTCTTCAACCGTTCCCACTACTCCACGTACTTATGGTAAAATAATTTAATTTGAGTTTTTATTATTTGCATAAAAAGTTGGGAATATTTTTTTTAATAATTTTTGAAGTTTGAAATGTATTTATCTCGAAAATATTTTTTTATTAAAAGAGGTGGCGAATAAGAAAAAAGGACAAGTCAAACGACAGCGCATGTCGCGCAATGTATCAAACAACATCCTATCTCGTTCGAACGAGCCACCGCCTCGATTTTTGTATTTAAGGAGAGCCCGCTTATACACGTTTTTCCAAGTCTTGGCATACACGAATCTGCAGTTCTCTGCACCCAGAAACAGACTTCATTTTTACACTTTTCTACATTATTTTGATTCACAAACAATTCCCAATCATTTATGTGAATCCTCTAAACCCCAACAAAGTTGTTCTACTCATCTGGAGTTCTTGTGGAGAAGGAGAAGGCTTTTTTTCACTGATGATCTTGGACTTCTTGCGGGACCTCTTGTTGACAACAGCGAACCAATGCCTGCGGGTATTTCATATGTCTCTTGTATTTTCATTATAATCCGTGTAAACCTATATTTACAAATTATAGTGGAAATAAGATGGTTATGTCCCTTTGGGGGATTTTTCCTCATTTGTGATTGTCTTCCATGTTTGAATCATTCAATTATTTAATCACAACTATTTGCAAGAGTTAAGATTTGTTGGGACTAAAATTAGAATTTAATTAAACAAGTTTGACACTGATTGTTGGCGCACTCTTAAATTGGTATCAGAGCCAATTACACAATTTTACCGTGTAATTTTTTTGCAAAATTTTTCTGGATATCAATTTTTTTTTAAATTGATTTTTGAAAAAGCGCAATTTTAATGGAAAACGTATATAATAGAGCTCCATTTTTTTACGGGTCAAATTATGTATATTGGAAAGTCCGTATGAAATCTCACTTAAAGTCCATTGACGAACGTGTTTGCCTTGTGTGCGAAAGAGGGTGGACTCCTCCCACTATCACCGTAGATAACGTAACAAATTTAAAATCTGTGACTGGATGGACTGAGGGAGAATTTAAGTGGAGCACATATAACTCACGTGGGCTTAGTGCCATTTTCGGAAACGTAGCCCCAGACGAGTTCCGACGCATCATGACGTGTACTACGTTTAAAGAGGTATGGTATGTTATTCATCTTACCCATGAAGGCACAAATGCAGTGAAAGAATATAAATTGCAGAACTTAACTACACAATTTTAAACAATCACCATGCATGAAAACGAGTGTTATGATGAATTCTATGCACGCTTATTTGATATCGTAAACACTAGTTTCAACTTAGGTGAACATATTCCTGACGTTAGAGTAGTTAAGAAAATTTTAAGATCATTTCCTAAAAGATTTATCCCCAATGTCACTGTGTTAAATTCATTAGGTAATTTGAGTATGTTGAAACTAGAAAAGTTAGTGGGAGACCTACAAACCTATGAGATCGACATGTTTCCTAACACGATAAAATCAAAAGACAAAAAGGTAGCACTTAAAGCCTAGGCGAGGAAGAGTGAGGGGTCAACGAGAAAGAGAGGTGAGTCGTCTAGGAATAGAGAGGAAGAGATGTATGATTATGATTATGATTTTGACTTAGACAATTTGGCCTTATTTGCAAAAAAATTCAAAAACAATTCTCAAATTAAAGAAAAAAGAAATTTTAAAGATAAAAAGAATTTTGAGAAAAATAAATATGAAAAGAAATTTGCGAAAGATAAAAAGAACGCCCCTAAGAATGACGGTGAGAGGTGCTAAGTGTGGCGATAGAGGTCATAGGGGGTTTGAGTGTTCAACTAGGTTGAAACGTCTAGAACAATCCAAAGTTATTTTAAATGCCACCCTTAGTGACGACAGTGAGGTCGATTCGATGGATTCTAGAGATGAACCACCGCGTGAATGTAACTTCACCGCATTCATGGCTAATCATGTCAGTACTGACAGTGCGCCTCACGACAATGAGGAAGCTACTTCACAGGGACACCTTGACAGTGAAAGCGATGTAAGTGAGGGGGAGGATTCTACAAGTGAGAGCGAGAGTGATTTATGTCGCGCATACGCTGATTGATATGGTGATTCTTTAAAAACTAAAAAGCGAAACAAAGCGTTAGCTCTTAGGATTGTAGGCTTAAAGAAAAATTTGGGAGAGACAAGAGAGAGAGAGAGTCCTCCATTACTGTTGTTCTGAGAGAGAGAGAGAGACCCTTTGTGTTGAGAGAGAGAAAGTTTATGTAGAGAGAGAAAGTGTGTTTGAAAAAAAGAAAGGGGACTTAACCAAGCAAGTAGATGATCTGACGAGTGAGATCCATTCCTCCCCGGACACTTGAAAGAAAGTGGAAGCCTTTGTATCCCAGATCACTCATGACCTTGAGAGACCTCAAGAGGTCAAGGTAAGAATAGAGGACAAATCTGGAAAGATGGGAAAGATGTTCCTCGCCCCTGCCTTAGGTTTTGGTGAGAGGTCGGGAATTGGTTTTGATGGAGATTTCACATCTCAAAAAATATCGAAACCAATTCCTCAGTCTACTACAAATCCATATGGCCACCCACCAAAAACCCAGAAAAGAGTTCGGCCAAGAAAATCAAACCAAGGTCAGCCTAAGACTATATATTTTTTTACTTATTGCAAAAGAAAAGGCCATCTTCATGAGTTTTGCTATAGTTTTGGTCGGGCACGACGTACCTTTGCTCCTTCACAAGCCACTACTGATTTTATTTATCTTAGAGAGAGAGTTAAGTTTCTAGTCGCCACATCTCAGAGTTTAATGGAAGAGTTCTAACGAATTTCTATGCCATCAGAGAACACTTCTAAAATCCCGACTAGAGCCAATAATGATGAGGGTAAACAGAAGGTTACCTCATCTTAGGTACCTAAACATGACGCAAAAGCACTTATTGTTCATATTGCTCTTAAAGAACATAATTCTTTACAGTGGTACTTTGATAGTGGGTGCTCCAGGCACATGACTTGTGACATTTCTCTATTTACCTCCCTATAGGATAATAAGGAAGGGAAAGTCACTTTTGGAGACGGTAGAAAGTCTAGCATAGTAGGACAAGGTACATTAGAGTTACCTGGATTTCGTAAGCTAGAGGATGTGTTGTATGTCAAGGGATTGAAAGCAAATTTACTCTGCATTAGCCAGTTGTGCGACGCTGACTTTGTAGTAAAGTTTGATCGAAATGAATGCCACGTCTATGATCAAGCCGGAAGCTTCAATTGCAAGGTGTGAGGATCGAAGATAATTGCTATGGGATAGTTACCAAGTCCTCATTTGTCTACAACAACGCCACAATCACTTCTATGGATCTGTGGCACCAACGTCTAGGTCATGTAAATTTTCGTGATATGGAGAGATTAGTAAAGAAAGACCTAGTACGTGGCTTGCCATCACTTGGAAAGCTAACTTTTGCGGTTTATGGACCCTATCAGTTGGGAAAGAAAATACCCAACCCCCACAGGAAGTTGAATTCCATTACCACCTCACGAGTACTTGAATTGATACATATGGATCTTATGGGTCCTACTCGTAGTGAGAGTTGGGGTGGTAAGAGATACATTCTCGTGATGGTAGATGATTTTTCTCACTATTCGATTGTAAGTTTTCTGAGATAGAAATCTAATGTTGTGGATTTTCCTACGACCAAGTATCGTGTCTTGTAAAATCAACACAGAGTCGCTATCAATAGAATACGTAGTGACAATGGAACTGAGTTTTAAGTAGATTTTTCTATGATAGCCTCAGAATCAAACACGAATTTTCGGCCGCTAGCACTCCTCGGCAAAATGGGATTGTTAAGAGGAAGAATCGAATGATTCAGGAGATGGATAGATCTATGCTTTCAGGTCGTAATGTTGCTAGGAGAATTTGGGGAGGGGTGGTGTATACCGCATGCCATATGGTGAATAGGGTTTACCTTTGTACACACACACTCTTAAGACGACCTATAAATTATGGACTGGAAAGATCCCAACCTATATTTTCGTGTCTTTAAGAGCAAATATTACACCCTACGGGATAGATAGCAATTAGGAAAGTTTGACTCTCGAAGCGACCAGGGGATATTGTTAGGTTATTCATTGTATAGTAGAGCATATCGAGTTTTTAACCTGAATAGCTCTAAGGTTATGGAGTTAATAAACGTCACCGTGCAAGATGGCGAACCGTCGACGTTTGTTGATTCTAATCTTTTGTGTGAGGATGACACTCTTCCTACTGTTAATTCCATTGCGCCTGCCACACCCGGGGTGGAGCCTACTCCTGTCAAAGGGGACACACCTACTTAGGTTCATAAGAGTCATAATCATATTATTATTCAAGGATATCTCACCCTAGGGGTTAAGACTCGTGCTCAGCTGGAGAACGTGGTCAGTTTTGTCTTCTACATGTCTAACTTTGAGCTCAAGAATGTCAAAGAAGCACTCAAGGATGAATACTGGAAATCTGCCAGGCAAGATGAGTTGCTTCAGTTTAAGAAAAATGATGTATGCGATTTAGTCCCCCGACCTAGTGAGAAGAATGTAATTGGTACCAAGTGGATCTATAAGAATAAGATGGATGAGAAAGTTATCATTATTAGAATTAAGGCTAGGTTGGTCTTTCAAGGCTACACACAAATAGAGGATGTAGACTTTGGCAAGACATTCGCTCTTGTTGCGAGGCTTGAGTCCGTCCACTTACTACTCGCCATCGTATGTCATTCGCGCTTCAAGCTATTCCAGATGGATGTCAAGACTGCCTTCCTGAATGGAATTCCACGGGAGGAAGTATACGTGGAACAAACAAAAGGGTTTGAAGAACCTATGCACCCTGATCACGTTTATATTTTGAAGAAAGCCCTGTATGGTTTGAAGAAAGCACCCCGTGCTTGGTACGAGAGGCTTACTTCTTATATCTTAGCCCATGGCTTCATAAGAGGGGGAGTTTATAAGACGTTTGTTCGGAGAGGAGATGGTGCTATTTTGGTTGCCCAGGTCTATGTGAATGACATAGTCTTTGGGTCCACGTGCTCTCGATATGCTCACTACTTTATAAAGGAGATGAAGAGTGAGTTTGAGATGAGCATGGTCGGTGAGTGTTGATATCAAATTTAGTCTACTGACGTGGACCAATCACTTGAAGATATGTGTTAACGTACCTAGCAAATACAAATACCTTAGACGAGCAACTCAGGTACCCCGAGCTACTCAAGCGCCCCGAGCAACTTAAGCGATCCGAGCTACTTAGCGTGCAGAGCATCCAAATCAAGAGAATAAAAAGACGGCTACGCATTAAATGCGCATTTATATCGTACAGATGTATATGTCTACTAGAGAACAGCGCATTATTCTTTGATATGTACAGCCTCAAGGCTATAAATACATTGCAACCTCCTCATAAGAAGAGGACTTTGGATTTCTTGGTAAACCTATTATCGAGATTCCAAATAAACAGTCAGTAATACAAAACAGTGGACGTAGGCCATTCTCATCCGGCTGAACCACTTTAAAAATCCTTTGTCTTATTATTTATTTATCTATAATTGATTAATTAGATATAATCTAGTTTTTTACATCAACAGATTGGCGTCGTCTATGGGAAACGACTGCACTTAGCGTTTCTCACCAATAAACTCGTCATCTATGGCTGAGATTCCAGAATCCAGTAATCGAAACACTGGGATCCCTCCAAACCCCTCTACTCTACCAAATGTTCAAGATCTGGCAGGTATAATGTATAATTTAGCCCAAGGGAAAACGGCCATGTAAGAAACTATGCGACAAATTATACAAACTGTTCAAGGTGGAATTCTGACCCAATCTGGACAACGAAGTGTTCAGAAAAATACCCATTTGCCATCTTCAAGAACAAGACGAACGTTGTTCCCAGAGGTCTCTCAATCCAGACGTACTGAGTCATATCGTACTGATAGATCTAGTGATCCTTCGTATCAACCTGGCCGGACTTTGTCAATACGAGCTACAAATTCTCAACGGAACGTCACTCTAACTCCAGAAAGGACTAGTGATCTAGAAAGGTTGAGTATGGTCTCTCCTTTTGATTATTTGGGACCTAGGAGGAATAGAAGTCCTCCTAGTGGCGTCGAGGAACTCTCAATGACCATCCGACCTAAGAGAAGGATCTGCCCAATCATGCCCAGGAGCTCGTAATGAAAGATCCCAGGAGGAAAACTCAACGCGATCAGTTGCTCGAATAAGTAAGCCCTAGGTGGGAGATGATGCATGGAAAGGCTCTATTCAAAGGTTGGAGGATAGATTAGGGGAAATGGCTAAGGCCAAAAATCCTCTACAAAGAACTTTTGTCCAAGGGACACCATTCGTACAGGCAATTGTGGATTTTCCCACACCATCAAAATTAAAAGCTCCTATGGTGACACCTAAATATGATAGAAAAACTGATCCTATCCTTCATATAGAATAATACCAGGTTGTTGCCGACATCTACGTAGTTCTAGATAAGATGAAATGTAAGGCATTTTCAGGAACTCTCACCAGGTCAGCCCAGATATGGTATAACAACCTTCCTCGGGGGAAAATTGCGACTTTCCTTCAACTGGCAGAGTTGTTCATAGGAAATTTATGTTTTGGCGCAAAACCAGTTAAACGAGTAGCACACTTACTGAGTGTTAGATAGAAGCCAGAAGAAAGCACCAGGGACTACATTACTCGTTTTAATAACGAGAAACTCGAGGTAATAGATTACGAGGAGAAAATGGCAACTATTACTCTGATAAGTGGTTTGTTACCGGATAAATTGTACTATACTCTGGCCAAGGATCCGCTTAGGACCATGGCAGAATTAATGGAAAAAGTAGCCAAAATCATGAATGCTGAGGAAGCTATGGCTGCAAAGAAGAATACAGATACAAAGGAGACCAAGGTTGAAGCTGGTAAAACCGAAAAGAAGGATCAGAAGAACAATGGTGGCAACAGGCCATCAAAAGGAAAACAAGTACTGGAGCAAATGAAGAAATTTGGAAATTATACTCCTTTGAAGGTAGATATAAATTACATTCTGGAAGAAATCAAGAACAGCGAGGAGTTAGCCTGGCCAGGGAAATGAGGGCAGATCCTGATAAAAGGGATAAGTCCAAATATTACGAATTCCACAAAGACCATGGTCGTACGACCAAGCGTTGCATAGCTCTCTAGAATAAAATTAAAGCCCTCATTAAGCGAGGAAAATTGGCCAAGTATGTTGATCGCCAGAATGATGGAAAGACTAGCGACTGAGGAAGGCAAAGATCTAAATCTCCTCGTCGAGAAAAAGAAGGCAAGAAAAGAGATCACGAAGAAGATCTAGAATATGATCTTGACCTTCCTAAATGACCAAGACAGCCAGAGCGTCAGGTATTCTCAATCCATTTTGGATCATTTGAATGTAATGTTATTACAGGTGGAGATGCAAGAGGTGGATATCTCACTGCAGAGAGGAAAGCTTACCTCAATGAGGCTCAAGCTTTCTCGTACATACAGCAAATAAATTTGGCTAAAGATGATCTCCCGAGGAAGGTGAATAAAGACAAACTGGTCATTGGTTTCTCTAAAAATGACCTGACATGTGTACTATATACTTATGATGACCCTTTGGTGATCAAGATGAGAATGAAAGAAGTGGTGATTTCACGGGAGCTGGTGGACAATAGTAGCTCTGCAGACATTATGTTCTACCCATGCTTCGATAGCTTGAATTTGAAGTTAGCCCAGTTGGAGCCCTATCATAGGTCCCTGCTCGGTTTTACTGGCAAAAAGGTTTTACCACTTGGGACGATCAAGTTGGATATGTTTATCGGTACATGGCCTGCTTGTCGAACAGAAAGGGTACATTTTTTTAATGGATAAAAATATCCAATCAGCCTACAATATCATCATGGGAAGGGTAAGTCTGAAGAAGTTTGAAGCAGTACCATCTACTGTACATCAATGTTTAAAATTCCCAACCAACTTGGAGTGGGAATAGTGAAAGGAGACCAGAAAGTAGCTCGGGAATGCTATTACTCATCTGCCGAACAGGAAGAAGGAGAAGAATCCAGGAAGAAGACTATTACCTATCAAGTGGATGAAATAGAATATGCATAGATTTAAACATTAGACCCTAGAGACGAGTCTCAGCTCGTGAAGGTCCAGGTCATGGAAGCTACCGAAAGTATCATTTTGGACGAAGAGCACCCAGAACGAACAACCCAAATTGGTGCATCATTGGATGTATCGACAAAACAGGAACTGATAGCATTTCTAAGGCGCATAAAATAGACTTTCACATGGAGTCATGAAGACATGCCAGGAATAGACCCGAGTTTCCTGTGCCACAAGTTCAACGTGAACAAGAATGTCAAGCCAGTGAAGCAGCGAAGAAGGTGTTTAGCCCTGAAAAGAATCGAGCTATACCGGAAGAAGTGGAGAAATTGTAAAAAACCTTCTTTATTGAAGACGTCAAATATCTTAACTGGCTAGCAAATGTGGTGATGGTGAAAAATAAAAACAATAAGTGGAAAATGTGTGTGGATTTTACTGATCTTAATAAAGCTTGCCCAAAGTATCACTTTCCTTTACCTCGAATCGATCAACTGGTGGATGCTACTTCGAGGCATGAATTATTGAGTTTTATGGATGCTTACTCTGGTTACAACCGGATTAAAATGAAGCCTGAGGATAGGGAAAGTACCTCTTTGATCACCCCAAGGGGAACTTTTTCTATAATATTATGCCTTTTGGACTTAAAAATGCAGGAGCAACATATCAGCGGCTGATGAATAAGGTGTTCACAGAGAAAATTAGTCATAACATGGAGGTTTATATCGACGATATGCTGATGAAGAGGAAGAAAGTTGTTGATCATCTAGTTGACCTAGGTCAGACCTTTGATCAACTAGAAAAATATCAAATGAAGTTGAACCCCACCAAATGCATATTTGAAGTACGAGAGGGCATGTTTCTCGGATATATTGTTAACCAACGAGGAATCGAGGCGAACCCTGAAAAGATCAAGGCCCTATTAGAGCTGCGATCTCCAATTATGAAGAAGGAAGTGCAAAGCCTCACAGGGTGAGTTGCAGCACTTAATAAATTTGTGTTACGAGCAACAGACAGATGTCTCCCATTCTTCAAACACTACGAAAAACTTTTGAGTGGAATGATGAATGTGAGAAGGCCATTCAGGAGTTGAAAAAATATCTGGGGATAGCTACATTATTATCTAGACCAGTGATGGGAGAAAGACTATACTTATATCTGGCAGCTTTAGAGAATGCAGTCAGCTCGGCGTTGATAAGAGTGGAGCATGGAGTGAAAAAACTGGTTTATTACACCAGTAAGGCTTTTCGAGGAGCAGAGATCAGATATCCGAAGTTGGAGAAGTTGGCACTGTCACTAATCGAAGCTAGCAGAAGGATGAGGCCATACTTCCAATCCCATACCATAGTGGTGTATACTGATATGCCATTAAGACAAGCACTGCATAAATCGGAGAAATCGGGAAGATTGATGTACTGGGCAATAGAACTTACAGAATATGACATAGTTTATGAGACTAGATTGTCGCTCAAGGGGCAGGCAGTAGCTGATTTTATCGGTGAATTCACTCATTCTAATACGCCCAAAGAACAGGAGTTTAATACAGACCAACCCGTGGATGTTACGGGATCATCAAATTTAACTCCCGACAAATTTCCATCTCGGGATGATCAAGAGAAGATAATCAACGAGCAGCGAGAAGTGTTGGGGGAAGAGAAAAAGAAGCATCAAATATTCCACCGAGGAACTCTGTCTGATTAGGAATTTGATAATGAAGTACCTGTATGGAATCTGTATGTGGATGGTTCTTCGTGTGCCACAGGTAGTGGGCAGGAATTATTTAAAACAGTCCTGATGAGATTGATATAGAATATGCTTTACCTTTTCAGTTTAAAGCCTCCAATAATGAAGTTGAATATGAGGCTATGATTGTGGGTCTATGTTTGGCCAAAACCATGAAGGCGGAGCAAGTCGTTGTATTCAGCGATTCACAGTTAATCGTAAATAAAATTCTGGGGATGTATGCAGCAAAGGGAGAATTAATGGTCAGATATCATGCAAAAGAAATGGAGGTTGTATCGATTTTTATTATAGTTCAATTGATTATAATACCGAGATTGGAGAATGTAAGAGCAGATGCTCTAGCTCGGCTAGCATCAGCCACACGCATCAAGCTACGAAGAATAATTCTAATAGAAATCCTGGCTGGTCGGATCATAGACGAAGATTTAATGATGAATTTCATTGCCCTCGACTTGGGACCATCCTGGATGGATCCCATCAGGGTCTATATTGAAGAAGGGATTCGGCCACCTGATAAACTCGCAGCTAAGAGACTGAAGTTTAAAGTTGCTCGTTACGTATTAACCAATGGCATTTTGTACAGACGAGGAGTTATAGTGGGGTTACAAAGATGTGTCCATCCCTCAGAAGTGAAAGACTTGATCGAAGAGGTTCACGAAAGATTTTGTGAAGACCATGTAGCAGGTCGGACGCTTTTACAAAGAATAACAACGCAGGGGTATTACTGGCCAACGATGAGAGTTGATTACGCAGCTTATGATAAGAAGTGCGATAAATGCCAACGCTTCTCCTCCATCCGCAGAACTCCCCAGGCATTGTTAACATCCATCACATCCCTTTGTCCATTCTCCATGTGGGGGATAGACTTAGTCGAGCCACTTCCGATGACCAAAGGAAGATTCAAATATCTTGTGGTTGCTGTGGATTATTTTACTAAATAGGTGAAAGTTGAGCCTCTTATTGACATGACATATGACAAAGTCTATCAGTTTATTTAGAAGAGTATTATTTGCAGATATGGTCTTCCGTACGCATTCATCACTGACCATGGAACTCAATTTGACAACGAGGAATTTGCTGCATATTGGCATCAATTCAATGTATTGAAGATCCACTACGCACCAGGTCATCCTCATAGCAATGGGCAAACTGAAGTAACGAATAGAACCCTACTGAATGGTTTGAAAAAATGGTTGGATGATGCAAAGGGAAATTGGATCAACAAGCTACACTCTGTGTTGTGGGCTTATCACACTACACCGCGAACAACAACTGGGGAGTCTCCATATATGTTGACATTTGGTAGTGAGGATGTTATACCTGCCGAATTAGGAATACCCACACATAGGGTGCTTAACTTCAATTCTCCTGTCAGTGACTTGATGAGACGATTAGATTTGGATATGCTCGAAGAAGTTAGGGAAGAAGCAGCAATTAGGAATGCAGCATATCAATAATGAACAGCTTTGTTCTACAACAAAAGGGTGAAGAAGTGTGATTTGAAAGAGGGGGATTATGTGCTGAAGAAAGTGATCCGAAAGCATAAAAACCTGGAGGCTAACTAGCATGGACCCTACAGAGTAACTGAAGTTATTCGTCCTGGGACATATAGAATTGAAACTTTGGAAGGAGAAGAATTCAAGAATGCATGGAATGCAGAACACTTGCGCAAGTACTATCAGTAATTGAAATTCCTATGTAATACAGTTTCTTCAATATGAATAAAGTGATGTTTCGGCCATATTTTCTTTCTTGTTGAAATTTTTTGGAATATTAGTGCTACACACAACACAAACCTAAAATCAAAGCAAAAACCACCAACTCCCGTTGGTCGGCAATTCAATTACCTTCAACTCCGATTGGTCGATAACTCGTAACCACCAACTCCGGTTGGTCGGCATCTAATTACCACCAACTCCGATTGGTCGGTAGATCAATAAACACCAACTCCGATTGGTTGGCAATTCAATTACCCCCAACTTTGGTTGGTCGGTAACTCATAATGTCACAACCCCGACCCAAAATAGTAGTAGGGAACGAGTGTCTTGACATGCCACCAAGGCAACAAATATTCCGATTTAATTATCTCCTTAAATAAATGCAACGGATGTATTATCACATGGTTATGAATCGTAAAATACTGAAAGTAAAGGAATTACGTCATGAGAGCTTTCTAAAGGAAACTTCGTATATATTAAAAGTAACAACGAGTTACAACTTAAGAGAAAATTTAAACCTTATTACAAGAGAGCCAGACATGCTCTGAATAAACATTTTACAAAAAGAGCTCTAAAAGCTAAATCTTCAATATAGTCCATTTTTGTTCCATCCGTGAGCCTAAATATTTCTTGAAAAATGGTTATTTATGCAACATCAGCTAAAAGCCGAATGAGGTTCAATCTCCAAACATTCCAGGGTTTTCAGAAAATAGATACATATTCAAGTCAAAAGAAAATGCATATACCTATATGGAGAGGAACTTGCAATAAATAGATATATATTTTGAAATGATAGTATATATATCACAATTGGATAGTCCAGAATAAGAAGAATGCAACAAATCAAATATGATATCTTTTTCTTTCAATCATATCATTTTAATGGCCAAGTACACTCTAATACCGTATTCTTCTACCGTATTATACCCCGGTAGTTGAGGGTCAATCGAACTAGTTCGTCACAACGCCTTATTTAGGGCACACCAGCGATAACCCAGGTGGGAAGGTCAGTCAGTAAAGAGGTCCCTTAGGCCGAATCATAATTTCAATATTTAATATCCTTTTCAAAAATCATTTTGATCGGTATGTTTGTATGGACAAATATAAACATATCACAATTGAATCAGTCATCGGTATCACATGAATTTTGAGAATAAAAGCAGTTCACAAAATATATATAGTTTGCATAATATCATATAATCAAAATACACAAGGAATGTCAGAGTACTATCCTAAAATGGTGGTCAAATTTACTGGTATTGGTCTTCGATCACACGTTAATCTGATAAAGATTTAAGTACACATTCTAACGTCCAGTTTATACTATGCTAACCTCTTATTTTAAAGGATTACTGAATCCCTATTTGTTAATTTTTAAAACTCATTGATCGTAATTGAAGAATTCAATTCATAGACTTTCCTCATCAGTCGGTTCCCAGTAGAGATGGAGGGTCACAGGGGCACCACTTAAATACCATCTCATCTAGACAGAACAATTCCTAATTCATTCCCAGTAGAGATGGAGGGTCACAGAGGCACCATTTAAATACCATCTCATCTAGACAGAACTTCACCGGACCTAACTTTGGAATTACTTAAATGGGATTCCATAATAACGAGCAATTTCTTTAAAAAGAATCATTTTTAAAAGCGTATAATTTCAAACAAGTTTATAAAATCAACTTGGATTTGTTCTAAATTTTAAATTTTGATTAGTGAATTCTTTATTGTATTTTACCAGCATAACTACTAAGTAAAGCTATAAAACAATAAATTAAAACTACAAAGATGCATTATAACATTAAGATTACCTTAAGATGAATATCCCTAAGAACTTCTTCTTAAACTTTCTCCCACTTTCTCTCACTATTTCTTTCTATAATTCTCAAGGAATTGGTGTGAGTTTCAAATGATCCCCAAAGGCCCTATTTATAGTTTTCCAAAGATATCATGGCATTGACACGTGTCCATGCTGACCAAGCTTTTACAATGGGAGTCAGCGTTGACGTGTCGCGTAACGGAGGTATCTTGCAGTCCTATTTCACTGGACTGCGACATGTGTTTTAGCTTCTCCTCTAACGACGACACGTGTTTTGGCTTCTCCTCTAACGACGACACGTGTACGGTGGAGGTGTTAAAACCAAGCACGAGGTGTCGAGCACGAGGTGGAAAGGTATTAAGGGTATAAGGGTCATTTCGAACCTGAAGGGCATTTTGGTAATTTCACACCATATATTTTCAATATTTCTTATAGGTCCCTAAAAATATTTTATTTACCAAAAGGCCCCTTTTTATTTCTCATTTTGGTCCCTGAAACCTTTTTTCATTAAAACCAAGTCCCTAAAGTTTCATAAAATTATATTTTCTACCCAAAACTTATCACTTAGCATGGGATGTGCCATAAAATCTCAATCTGACCCATTTTATCGTTGATTCTTCAAATTTAAAAACGGGATCTGTCATATTAAGAACTCGGAATATTATATATGTAATAATATATCATTATTAGATAGTAAGTGTGACGAAATTGAAAGAAGACAATTATATATTGGCATAAGAAAATGGGGTCATTACATCCTACCCTCCTTATAAAAAGTTTGGTCCCCAAACTTCACTTGCATTAATTTTCAAAAAGGTGTGGATATCTCTCTTTTATATCATCTTCCCACTCCAATGTTGCTTCTTCAACAGAATGATTCCGCCATAATACTTTGACTAGTGGAATAACCTTGGTTCGTAATATTTGATCTCTATGGTCCAAGATTTCCACTGGATGCTCAATGTATGTCAAATCTTCTCTAACTTGAAGAGGCTCGTGACTTAAGATATGTGCTGGATCAGGGATGTATTTCTTCATCATTGAAACATGAAACACATTATGCACACTAGAGAGTTCAGGGGGTAAGGCTAATCGATACGCAACAACACCTATCCTTTCAAGGATTTCAAAAGGTCCTATGTATCTTGGACTCAACTTTCCTTTCTTCCCAAATCGGATTACTCCCTTTGTCGATGATACTCGTAAGAAAACATAGTCTCCTCTTTGGAATTCTAACGATTGGTGCCGATTGTCAGCATAACTCTTTTGACGGTTTTGAGCGATTTGAAGTCGGTCTTGTATCAATTTCACTTTCTCTGTTGTGACCTGAATCAATTTTGGTCCCAATAATTTTCTTTCTCCAATACTACCCAACATGCAGGAGAACGACACCTTCTACCATAGAGTGCCTCATACGGAGCCATTTGAATACTTGCTTGATAGCTATTATTATATGCAAATTCCACTAACGGTAAATGATCATCCCAATTCCCCTTCAAATCAAGTACACATGCCCTAAGCATATCCTCTAAGGTTTGGATAGTTCTCTCAGATTGTCCGTCTGTTTGAGGATGAAAAGCAGTGCTGAAATTCAATTTCGTTCCAATGGCTACTTGTAGGCTTTTCCAAAAGCGAGACACGAATCTAGGGTCACGATCAGAAACAATTGAAATTGGGGTTCCATGAAGCTTAATAATTTCCCGTATATACAATTTAGCTAGCTTTTCTAAGGAATGGGTAATCTTAATGGCAAGAAAATGAGCAGATTTAGTTAACCTATCAATAATTACCCAAATGGAATCATTACCATTGGAACTCCTTGGTAGCCCTGTCACAAAATCCGTGGTAATATGTTCCCATTTCCACTTAGGGATTGGTAAAGGTTGTAATAATCCTGATGGTTTTTTATGTTAAGCTTTTACTTGTTGACAGATCAAACACTGAGATACAAACTCTGCTATCTCCCTTTTTATGTTATTCCACCAAAATACTTCTCGGAGATCTCTGTACATCTTGGTATTTCCGGGATGAACTGTGAATCTCGAGTAATGACCTTCCTCCAAAATCTGCCTCTTTAGTTGGGCATCACTAGGTATACAGACTCTATTTCCAAACCTTAATATATCATCTCGTATCGCAAATTCAATTCTCTTCCCTTCAATAACCTCTTCTTTAATCTTCTTCAGTTGTAGGTCATTTACTTGTGCAACTTTAATTCTTTCCATCAACGTTGGTTGTATTTGTAAGTTTGCGATTATTCCTCCTTCGCTATAAATACGTACATCTATTTCCATACTTCTCAAATCTTTCAATAGAGCTTCCTGGCTGGTAATAAGGCATGCTAAATTTGGTGTAGAATTTCTACTCAAAGCGTCGGTAACTACATTAGCTTTCCCCGGGTGATAGTGAATATTTACATCATAATCCTTCATCTATTCTAACCACCTCCTTTTTCTCATGTTTAATTCCTTCTGAGTAAAGATATATTTCAAACTCTTATGATCGGTATAAATCTCACAAGTCTCACCATACAAATAATGTCTCCAAATCTTAAGAGCAAAAATTACCGCTGCAAATTCTAAGTCATGGGTTGGATAATTTTGCTCATGGGGTTTTAACTGTCTCAAGGCATAAGATACTACTTTTCCAGTTTGCATTAGCACACATCCCAAACCATTTTTAGAAGCATCACTATAAATCACAAATCCTCCTGTACCGGAAGGAATAGTCAAAATTGGGGCAGTTACTAATCGATTCTTAAGTTCTCGAAAACTATTCTCAACTTCCTCAGACCATTCATATTTCACCGTCTTTTATGTTAACCTAGACAGAGGTTTGGCAATACTAGAAAATCCTTCAACAAATCTTCGATAATAACCTGCTAATCCTAGGAAACTACGAATCTCCGTTACATTAGTTGCTCTTGGCCAATCTAGTATAGCCTCGATCTTTTGAGGATCAACCGACACTCCCTCCTTAGATATGACATGTCCTAGAAAAGAAACACTAGGCAACCAAAATTCACACTTCTTTAATTTCGCATATAATTTCTCTTTCCTAAGGATTTGTAATACTATCTCCAAATGCTTCTCGTGTTCTTCAATACCTTTGGAATAAATAAGGATGTCATCAATGAAAACAACCACACACTGATCCAGATATTTCCTAAACACTCTATTCATCATATCCATAAAAGCGGCTAGTGCATGAGTTAATCCAAATGGCATCACAAGAAATTCATAGTGACCATATCTAGTACGAAAAGCTAATTTCGAAATATCCTCTTCCTTAATCTTCAATTGGTGATAGCCTGACCTAAGGTCAATCTTCGAAAATACTTGCGCACCTTGCAGTTGGTCAAACAAATCATCTATACGAGGTAAGGGGTGTTTATTCTTAATGGCCACCTTATTTAGTTCACGATAATCTATACATAACCTCATCGTTCCATCCTTCTTTTTAACAAATAACACTGGAGCACCCCAAGGGGATATATTAGGTCTAATAAAACCCTTGTCTAACAGATCTTGTAATTGAACTTTTAATTCCCTTAATTCTAAAGGTGCCATGCGATAAGGTGGTTTTGAGATTGGTGTGGTTCCAGGAACAAGATCAATGGTAAATTTTATTTCTCTACTAGGAGGTAGACTGGGCAAATCATCTGGAAAAACATCTGGAAAAATCCTAGCTATAGGAATATCTTCTAAACTAGGCTCTTTTGTTTGCAAATCAATAACACTGGCAAGGAATCCTTGACATCCCTTCTTAAGAAAACTACAAGCTTGCATTGCAGAGATAATACGCATGGGGGATAAGATGCTAATTCCTTCAAAACTGAATTCTGGTTGGTTAGGAAATTAGAAAATAACTCTCTTCTCAAAACAATCCACCCTAGCATGATATGATGCTAACCAATCCATCCCCAAAATGACTTCAAAATATCTTATGTCTAAAACTATCAAATCAGCGAATAGTTTATGACTATTGACATTTATAGGGCAAGACTTATATACTAATGTTCCCGTCAATAACTCACCCGAAGGAGTAGAAACGTGTATGATGTGATTCAAGGATTCAGGAATATTAGGAAAGTGATTAACAAAATGCACAGACACAAATGAATGAGTAGAACCAAGATCAATTAAAACTTGAAAAGGTTGTGCACAAATAGAAAGTGTACCTGACACTACTGCATTAGAAGCCTTTGCATCGAAAAGATTAAAGACTCTACCTTGTCTACCCTGATCCTTATTGTCATTAGATGTCTTTGTTGCCGCCTTCCCTTTGTTATGACAATCTCGTATTTTATGTCCCTTTTGGCCACACCCAAAGCAACTCCCCGTCTCCAGGTAACACGGTCGCCCTCTATGAATATTACAACAATGTTGGCATTTATCAACATTAAAGGGTTTATTTACTAAAGGTTGTCCTATATTAGGTATAGTCCTAAAGGGTTTGTTATTGGGGTTCCTTCCTCTTTGTTCTCCAAACTTCCTCTTCCCCTCTCTAACCTGATTATATTCTTCACTATCCTTCTCAGCTATTGTTGCCCTAGCCACCACGTCATTATATGATGTCAACTTTAGGATGGAAATTCGGCTACGAATATTCAACCTTAACCCACGTTCAAACTTCTTGGCTCTTAAAACATCGGTTATCACAACATGAGGTGCAAAACGGGATAACTCAGTAAACTTTGCCTCATATTTACTAAATGTCATATTTCCTTGAACCAGACCCATAAAGTCAGATGCTTTTTGGTCTTGCACCGTTTCGGGAAAGTATTCCTCGTAGAAGATCACTAAGAAGTCATTCCAACCTATGGGATTATTCCTTTCCCCGTGCATTCTCTTAGCCATTCTCCACCAATGTTAGGCTTCACCTTATAACATGAATGTTCCAAATAAAACCCGTGGTTCATCTGTACACTTAAGAACATCCAACATCTTTTCCATTTGCATCACCCAGTTTTCTGCTTTAGTGGGGTTAGGAGTCCCTTTAAAAGACGGCGGATTCAACTTCTTGAACTGTTCAATAGTACAACTACTTAGTTCAAGATTCCTTGGTGCTCTATTATTCACTTGATGCTCCACAATTCTTGCTAAACTTTCAATTGCCTTGTATGCACCTTCCAGTCCTTACTCGAACCACTAGTTCTTGGAGTTGATCATGCCTTGGTCATTTTCTACAGTCATGGCCAAACGTAAGATGTATTATACTAGCCCACGATTGGAATTTAGAAGAACAATGATATATAAATAATTACATATATTTTAATACATGTGGAGGGTTATTACATAAGTCGGATATTTAATCCTGTATCCTATGTATGGAAACTTAAAATCTATAACGTTCGAAACTTATGTCCAGTATTCTACGAATACATAACCTATGTTCTGATACCACCTCTGTCACGACCCCGACCCAAAATAGTATTAGGGAACGAGTGTCTTGACATGCCACCAAGGCAACAAATATTCCGATTTAATTGTTTCCTTAAATAAATGCAACGGATGTATTATCACATGGTTATGAATCGTAAAATACAGAAAGTAAATGAATTACGTCATCAGAGCTTTCTAAAGGAAACTTCATATATATTAAAAGTAACAACGAGTTACAACTTAAGAGAAAATTTAAACCTTATTACAAGAGAGCCAGACATGCTCTAAATAAACATTTTACAAAAAGAGCTCTAAAAGCTAAATATTCAATATAGTCCATTTTCGTTCCCTCCGTGAGCCTAAACGTTTCTTGAAAAATGGTTATTTATGCAACATCAGCTAAAAGCCGAATGAGGTTCAATCTTCAAACATTCCAGGCTTTTCAGAAAATTAATACCTATTGAAGTCAAAAGAAAAGGCATATACCTATATGGAGAGGAACTTGCAGTAAATAGATATATATTTTGAAATGATAGTATATATATCACAATTGATAGCTCAGAATAAGAAGAATGCAATAAATCAAATGTGATATCTTTTTCTTTCAATCATATCATTGTAATGGCCAAGTACACTCTAATACCGTATTCTTCTACCGTATTATACCCCGATAGTTGAGGGTCAATCGAACTAGTTCATCACAACGCCTTATTTAGGGCACACCAGCGATAATCCAGCTGGGAAGGTCAGTCAGTAAAGTGGTCCCTTAGGCTGAGTCATAATTTCAATATTCAATATCCTTTTCAATAATCATTTCAATCGGTATGTTTATATGGACAAATATAAACATATCACAATTGAATCAGTCATCGGTATCACATGAATTTTGAGAATAAAAGCAATTCACAAAATATATATAGTTTGCATAATATCATATAATCAAAATACACAAGGAATGTCAGAGTACTCACCCAAAATGGAAGTCAAATTTACTAGTATTGGTCTTCGATCACACGTTAATCTGATAAAGATTTAAGTGCACATTCTAAGGTCCATTTTATACTATACTAACCTCTTCTTTTAAAGGATTATTGAATCCCTATTTGTTAATTTTTAAAACTCATTGATCGTAATTGAAGAATTCAAGTCATAGTCTTTCCTCATCAGTCAGTTTCCAGTAGAGATGGAGAGTCACAGGGGCACCACTTAAATACCATCTCATCTAGACAGAACATTTTCGGATTCATCCCCAGTAGAGATGGAGGGTCACAGGAGCACCACTTAAATACCATCTCATCTAGACAGAACTTCACCGGGCCTGACTTTGGAATTACTTAAATGGGATTCCATAATAACGAGCAATTTCTTTAAAAAGAATCATTTTAAAAGCGTATAATTTCAAACAAGTTTATAAAATCAACTTGGATTTGTTCTAAATTTTAAGTTTTGATTAGTGAATTCTTTATTGTATTTTACCAGCATAACTACTAAGTAAAGCTATAAAACAATAAATTAAAACTATAAAGATGCATTATAACATTAAGATTACCTTAAGATGAATATCCCTAAGAACTTCTTCTTAAACTTTCTCACACTTTCTCTCACTATTTCATTCTATAATTCTCAAGGAATTGGTGTGAGTTTCAAATGATCCGCAAAGGCCCTATTTATAGTTTTCCAAAGATATCACGGCATTGACACATGTCCATGCTGACCAAGCTTTTACAATGGGAGTCAGCGCTGACGTGTCGCGTAACGGAGGTAACTTGCAGTCTTATTTCACTGGACTGCGACACGTGTTTTAGCTTCTCCTCTAACGACGACACGTGTTTTGGCTTCTCCTCTAACGACGACACGTGTACGGTGGAGGTGTCAAAACCAAGCACGAGGTGTCGAGCACGAGGTGGAAAGGTATTAAGGGTATAAGGGTCATTTCGAACCTAAAGGGAATTTTGGTAATTTCACACCATATATTTTCAATATTTCTTATAGGTCCCTGAAAATATTTTATTTACGAAAAGGCCCCTTTTTATTTTTCATTTTGGTCCCTGAAACTTTTTTTTATTAAAACCAAGTCCCTAAAGTTTCATAAAATTATATTTTCTACCCCAAAACTTATCAGTTAGCATAGGATGTGCCATAAAATCTCAATCTGTCCCATTTTACCGTTGATTCTTCAAATTTAAAAACGGGATCTGTCATATTAAGAACTCGGAGTATCATATATGTAATAATATATCATTATTAGATAGTAAGTGTGACGAAATTAAAAGAAGACAATTATATATTGGCAATAGAAAATGGGGTCATTACACATAACCACCAACTTCGGTTGGTCGGCATCTAATTACCACCAACTCCGATTGGTCGGTAGATCAATAACCACCAACTCCGGTTGATCGGCAATTCAATTACCCCCAACTTCGGTTGGTCGGCATCTCATTACTACCAATTCCGATTGGTTGGTAGATCAATAACCACCAACTCCGGTTGGTTGGTACCAAACTAGGCAAGAAGCTGGACAACCTCCCGGGGCGTCCACTGTCTAAGCAACCAGATAATCCATATGAGATTACTACAACTAAGAAGGAACATGGGATGAAAATCATTCCATTGCTTAGTCCCAAAGAGTGACAAGTCACTGTAATCAAATAGCAAATGGGATAAGTATGATATATATATATACATATTCACCAACCAGTAAACCAACAAACAAGGACATTCTGCAAATTATTTCGAAGAAAAATGAAATTGTCAAAGTCTAAAAATTTCATCATTAAAATCAAATAGATTACATATGATATGGAGTTTGATTCATTACATAAACATATCCTATTCTAGGAGTTTATTTTCCTCTACTTTTTACACAGGGTTTACCCCAGCTGGAGGATCATCTAATGCATAAGGGGAGTTTATAAAGTTTAGATCTCGCAGCATTCTGACATTCATTATGGATGGACGATCGATCAAGTGTTCTGGACGAGCTATTTCAAAGTCTGAATGAAGACTGTAATCACAGAGATACTTTGATATCAAAATTCGAGGAATGGCATGGGCTGGAATCCAATTAAGGTCAAGGTTGAAGGGAGGCACAGATAAGTCAAGAACTCCAGGTTCATAATAATCCCATAGGAAATGACCTTGCTCTATCTTCAAGTCACATAAGGCATTCAACCATCCCTGCTTGTATCCTTCGTTGTTAGACTGTTGCAGACGAGCATCAAGGTGATACAGAGCTTCATTATACCCAGCCATCCAAAATTCCCTAGGCTACTTGTGGAATTGTTAAGTTAATCTCTCAAGTTGCTCATGGAGTGTTTTTACAAGAATGTCTTTACTTTCCAGAGCAGAACTTTGATTGGAAAGTTGTTCGTTGAAACTCTAAATCTTCTTAGTAATTTCTGCCAAGGCTTGGTTCTTCGCCATCAACTGAACGGCTTGATTCTCTAAGGCCGACTGAGTTCTTGTTTCTTCAATAGAAATTCGAGCAGCCATTGCTCGTCCCCGAGAAGAAGATCTTGCTCTACCACTAGCAGGTATAGAAGATCTTGCTCGTTTCAAAGTTTCTAACTCATCTCGTAAGTTATCATTTTTTACCTCCAAGAAAGAAAAACCATCTTCATTAACTGGGACCAAGGCTCCCGAGGAAGAGGTAACAGATTTGAGTTGTTTTATTTCATCCAGCAAAGCAATGTTCTCATGTTCCAACAGCTTGGCGATATGTCTGTGCTCTTCAATTTCAAGCTTCAGCAGGCGCTCCTTTTTCTCATGAGCAGAAATTAACTTATTATATCCCTTGTCAGCACTCAATTATTGGTATTTTTGCTCATAGCCTTGATGGAGAAGTTTAGTAGATTATTTATACTGTTGCTGAAGTTCCTCGAACGTTCCTTGAAGATCTTCAATCATCTCGTAGTAGGCCACATTATTGGCCACAACACGATCAAGTAAGCACTTCAAGTATTGGTAAGCTTCAGCTGCTCGGTCAGAAGCGCTTGATCTGAGAATGTCAATTATTTGGGCTTCATTAAGATCTGGATGACCAACTTGGAAGTAGTCATTGCATTTCTTCATCAACCCTGTATCATGAGTTGATAAGAGCTCCATCCTGGATAAAAATTAGCAAAGGAAAAAATGAAAAACAACAGAGAAAGTAAGAGACGAACAACAGAGCAAGTAAGAAACGAACAACAGAGCAAGTAAGAGACGAATAACAGAGCAAGTAAGAAACAAACAACAGAGCAAGTAAGAGAAGAACAACAGAAGTTCAAATTTTATTCATCGTGATAAAGAAAAACATAGTTCAAGGTTACATTCAAGAAACAAGCAAAACAAAAGACCCGAATAACTCTACACCTTCTCCTTATTCCCCATAACTTCCTCGGATGGTTTGGATAAAGGGGTAGCTTGCTTAGAAAGCAAAGGCAGCTGCTCAGTAGAAGTGCTGGATGGTTGGACTTGCTCTGAGGGTTGGGCAACATCAACAACAGGGATCTGCTCTCCTTCCATCAAGAAAGACTCGTCTGAAGATGCTTCATCCTCTTCTTCTTCTCCAGGAGAGGGAGGAGGGCCATGAGTGTATTGCTGGAACAATTCAGAATTCTCAGCAACCTTCAACTTCTTCAAGACTGCTACCCATCCATCCCTAAAATATTTAACACTGGCGTACTCCATCTGAGAAGACATGATAGCCAGGCCTTTGTTCCAACCTTTGTCCCAACCAGCACTGAAAGATTTTTTAACTGAAACTTTCCTCTTTACTCTTTCAGAGGAGGTCCTTTCTCTTAGAAGCTCCTCGACAGACTTCTATTTTTCTTCTGCCTCTATCGTATGTTGCTCGGCAGATTTAAGTTTGACCACGAGCTCGCTATTATGTCGCTCGACCTCCTTCAACTTCTTCTCAAACTCTTTGGAGGCAGTTTCAGCCTGATCTTGATCCGTTTCAACAGACTTCAATTGCTTCTCCCAAGCTTCTTTGTCCTCCTCGTACTTCTGATGAGATTCCTTCAAAGACTGGGTTAATCCAGCAAAAGCTTCCTCTACTCCACCCGAGGAGCTTAAAGCCCTGATAGCTTCATTCTTCTTTAAAATGCTGTTGAAACACGTCACAAGCTGAAAAAAGATATAACTTTAAGTCAATATATGAACATAGTATTAAAAAAATAAAGGGGTCAAGCTAAAGATACTTTTTGAAGAAATGTGTTGAGCAGCCAGTGTAGTAAGTTTCTCGTGAGAAAAGGTGTTTTCAACACCTTGGGATTCTAGAATAGTCCAGGATCTTACCAAGATCACAGTAGAGCTCAGAGCAGCAAAAGATGGAACACTACCTTCAACATTTGAAGGTTGAGAGATAGGTTCAGCAGGTCTCTCAAAAAAACTTCTTTTTAATCTCCTCGGAGGAGCAGTAGCATTTTCAATTAAAGATATTGTCTCTATGGGAGAGATGACAATAACCTTACTCGGAGGCCCAGGGGGATTCTCCCCAACTTCCTTAGCAGCAGTGGGAGGGGGTACATCTATAGTCTTTATCCTTTCTTCTGGGACATCTTGTTTACTTTTCTTTGCCTCATCAGTGGCAAAGGCAGACTTGTCAAAAAAGGTAGGAGCTTTCCTATTCTTCATGATATCAGTAATACGAATGCTCAAGTCAGAAGAAGAACCTTCCACACTGGTCTCAGAGGATGGTACCTGATCAAGATCAACCACCACAAGACAAGGACGAGTAATGAAAGATGAAGTATAGCTTTTGTAGTGTAGTAAATAAGAAGCAGATCTAATGTGCTCTCCAGCAACAGACTGATGCAAACCCTAGATAAGTTTTAAATGATTTATATTAACCTCGATTTTTTTTAGAGATTTTATTTTACTGTCAACTGTAACAAATAAAATTAAACGTCACTGATACATTTCATCGAACACAAAGAAAACAAAATTTCAAAAATAAAAATAACCTATCCCATTGCCATAAGATGGACACCTGGGACCTTAGTACACATCAGTTCCCTTTAATGGGGGGGTGTTGCCAATTTTTCATCACTACCCCGTGATCAAAGTAGTCTTTATTGGCATCAAGAAGATTGACAACTAAAGCTCTATTCAAAAACCTAGTTTTTAAATAGAAAGTATTATCACTGGTGACCCATCTATAACAATACATTATTTCTGGAATTCCGAGGCGAGTTCCATAAAGTTGATTCAACCTATGTACGCCATTAACTACCCTCCATGTATTTGGAGACACTCTTGCAGGTACAATATTAAAATATTGGAAAAACTCCAAACACAGGGGATTTGGCGAGAAAGAAAAGCCACACTCAACTACAAAAATACTTGGGAACCAGTGTCCCTCCGCCAAAGAAAATAAATCATAAGGACCAGAATGTTCTTCCAAAATGATCCAAGAAAGGATTGAAAAGTCAGACCGAAACTTATCCAACGACTCAATAAGATAAACCATGGTGAATAAAGTAAATAAAGAAAGGGGAAGAAAATCTTACAGAAGAAAGAGAGATCAGTTGACAATGAACGATGGAAGATGGAAAGAACGAAGGCACAAGATAGAGAGAAAATGAAGCGTTGAGAGATACAAATTTGAAAAGTGAAAAAATAATAGGATTTCTGATGCACTTAAATACTTTACCTCGGGAATAGAGAAAGGCAATGATTACAAGGGAAAACGTTTGCATTTTCGGTGGCTAAAAGAAAAAAAGGCACAAATATCGAAGTAATCACAAAAACTCAAAATATTTACGAAGTTTGATATTATGCGTGCAAATAGAAATTATGTGCAATGAAAACTTTCCTGAAATTCATGAAGACCAGTAATCCAAAAAATTTTCAAGCAAAATGTTCCACACTCTCCTTCAACCTCAACTGTGAAATATTGGGGGCTTCTGTTGATATCAAATTTAGTCTACTGGCGTGGACCAATCACTTGAAGACACGTGTTAACCTACCTAGCAAATATAAATACCTTAGACAAGCAACTTAGGCGCCCAAAGCTACTCAAGCGCCCCGAGCAACTTAAGCGGTCCGAGATACTTAGCGTGCAGAGCATCCAAATCAGGAGAATTAAAAGACGGCTACGCATTAAATTCGCATTTATATCGTACAGATGTATATGTCTACTAGATAATAGCGCATTATTCTTTGATATGTACAGCCTCAAGGCTATAAATACGTTGTAACCTCCTCATAAGAAGAGGACTTTGGATTTATTGGTAAACCTATTATCGAGATTCCAAATAAACAGTCAGCAATAAAAAAAACAGTGGACGTAGGCCATTCTCATCAAGCTGAACCACTTTAAAAGTCCTTTGTCTTATTATTTATTTATATGTGATTGATTAATTAGATATAATCTAGTTTTTTACATCAACAGTGAGCTTACATTTTTTCTTAGTATCCAGGTTCGTCAACTAGAGGATGGGATATTCATCTCCCAATCCAAGTATGTTAGATACATGTGAAGAAATTCGATCTTAACTCCGCTAAGCACGCACGTATACTGATGAGTACCTCAATAAATCTTAGCAAGGACACTTCAGGCAAGGACATAGAGGAAACCTTATATCGGAGTATAATAGGTAGTCTTCTCTACTTGAACTGCCAGTCATCTCGACATAGCCTTTAGTGTAGGAGTTTGTGCGCGATATCAGGCATCCCCAAAAGAGTCACACTTACACGCTCATAAACGTATTATCAAATACGTTAGTGGGACTCTCTCTTTTGGCATTTGGTATTCCTTTGATACCGACGGTCGTTTATCCGCCTATTCGAATGCCGATTGGGACGGGGATGCAAATGGATCTAGCAGCACTTCTAGTGGGTGTTTTTATTTTAGTTCTACTCTTGTCTCTTGGTTGAGCAAGAATCAAAACTCCATCTCTTTGTCCACTGCGGAGGCTGAGTATATCGTCGTCGGGAGTTGTTGCATGCAAGTTATGTGGATGAAACAGATGTCGGAGGACTTTGGGATATTACAAGGCACCATTACCATTTCCTATGATAATACGAGAGAAATACACATATCCCAAAATCCAGTCCAGCATTCGTGCATGAAGCACATTAGGATACAAGAGCACTTTATCCATAAGCTTGTAGAAGAAAAGGTCGTATCCTTGAGTTTTCTTTCTACTAACCTTCAGTTAGTCAATATTATGACGAAGCCTTTAGATACCCTTAGATTAGAGATTCCTGTCTCTAGGTTATATCATTTGTATTATAGTTTTATTTTATTTTTCTATTCTTCAAAAATCCAAAAAGATTTTCAATTTTTTGAAATATTTGAAAAAATCCATCAAGATTTTCTTTTTCGTAAAATTTTCAAAAAGCACAAAAAGATTTTTATATTTTGTTTACACCATTTATGTGTGAACATTTAAGATAGCCATAGTCACCACCTCATTCCATTTTTCACGTGACTGTTTGATAGTGTTTTGAGATGCTACATCATTTCTTGTATGTGCTTTACAATATATGGTGTCATCGAGATGCAATTAGTGATACTTTTTGCATGTTTGTCTGCTCATCTCCTTTACTGTACATGTGCATGGTATTATTTGAATATCGTACTTATCTATCACATGTTGACTTGGGTTTTTCCATCTCAATTCCATTTACACAACAAATCAAATGTGATAAAACTTGACTGGATAGTAGTGCATGTAATAAACGTTGCAGTGAGTTTGTGTGTTTTTTATAAAACGGGGAAGGGTTGCTAAAGGTACTCAATTAACCTTTGCGATAAAGCCCTAAAAAAGTGAGAATTTGAAAATTATTCGGGGTCCAAAGAGGTTTAAAATGAGCCCGAAAAAAATTTAAATGCAATAAAAAGAAAATTATGCCAAAAATGGACCAATTTGTTTGTTTCGTCACCTCAAAAGAAAAATGATATATTATTAGTGAGGGAGTTTGGATGGAACATAAAATGGGTTTACACTTCCTTGAAAGTCTTGAAAAAACATTACATAAGTTTTGGACATTATTGGTGTGGAAATCATTTCGAGATTTGATTTGTTGATATGATTGAGTCAATTTCTTATAATCCCACCATTTTTACACCTAATGATGATATTAAGTATATTCGTTAAGAATATCCAAAATTCATCGTGAAAGGACAAATTTCCAATCAAGTCATTTGTAGTATTGGCTAAATTCCGTTAGACAAAACATTTTCGTCATTGTGGTTCGTTTATATATCATCCTTGAATAACTTGGGCATCCGGGTATTCACCTTCATCAAATTCATTCCAAATGTTCTTTACCCAAAGGTATTTGACCAGGTTCTCTTTTATATATTTTGGAGACAAAATAATGTGATTAAAATTAATTTTGTAAGAAGTTTTGCAGTCAGTGTAAAATTTTGAAATTTCGTTGGAAAACTTCCCAGGTCGTTCGAATGACCCCGTTCGAACGAACCTGTTCGAATGAGTTTGCTAACGTCAATTTGCTCAAACACTATGAAATTTCGTTAGAAGTTTCGTTGGAATGTCGTTCGAACGAAGTCGTTCAAACGAGAATTTGAACGAGATTCTACACATTCTTTATTGATTTTTCGTTAGAATATTCATTCGAACATAGTCGTTCGAACGACCTGCTGCCAGTTTGAAATTTTTTATTTTTGGAAGTTTCTCCCTTAAATGTTTTGGTCCATTTCTTTTCCCTTATCTATCTTGTGTGGACGAAAATAGCAGTTGAGACTTTAACTTTTGAATACAAGAGAAAACATAAAACCAACTTTAACCATTTTTCTCCAACATTTATGTGATCTTTAGATCATAATTTGAGAACCAAAAACCCCATCCACATCCTACAAATTGTTCATCCTCTCTATGTGCGTTAGAGCTTCGCACAATTGCTAATTGGAGATGGTAATTGGGTTTCGGGGGATACCGAGACAACAGAAGTATTATGCAACATGTTGGATCTTCGCGTACTACAAATGGAGGTATTGGAGATGGCATCAGCGAGTTTGAGTGAGTCAAGTCTATAAGTCTTTTGAGTCTCTCTGTAAAACCATATTTGTAGTGGATTTGTTTAGGCCCAATCGTCCGAGGTTTTTCCTATTTGGGTTCTCCCCATACATCTGCGTGTTGTGGTTGTGCTTTCTTCTTACTTAGATGATAATTCTGCATGCACACTTAGGAATTAGTAAGAAATATTTAAAATTGGAATGTATTAACACTTGGCCGAATTTATACTTGTTTAAAGAGTGTATTCAATGAAATTAACGAAGTTCATATAACCGTGCTACTTCACATCGTGCATATCTGTTATATTTGTATGCATTCATTTTCCTATCGAATTCGTTCACACCCCATCATTTCGCTACCATCGACTTGGCTGTTTTAGTGTTCTTTCATGGTGTGATGTTTTGTTCCTTTATTTATTTTTCTACTTTGAAAATTTTGAAAAATTTAAAAAGAGAAATTTTTATTACCTTGTGACATCATCCATGTGCATTGATTTGTATTCTTCATATTTGTCTATTTGGGAACATCATAAAAAAATGAAAAATGAATTATGGGGGAGAATTTTGTTTGTTTTTATAATGATTTGCTTGCACATAATTGATATTTATTTCTGCTTATAATTATATTTCAAACTGTTGCACGTCAAGGGTATTTATTTCTTGTCTCATGTGTATAGGTACCAAAATTGAGGATCATTTTTGCATACCCTGATGATGACAAATCAAATTTGAGAAGACATGTCATTTAGTATTTTCAGTTTTGGGGTTTAATGGGGATATTAAATTTTATGTCAATTGTTTTCATTTTGGGCAGCATAATTCAGATTTTTTATGTATGTGCCGACATAGACATAGGGGGAGATTTGTAAGGATATGATTTATAAATTTCAGGGGTAGAATCTAGGAATTTTCTGAGAGTCCTAGATCACAGTTAGTATGTCTGATACCGCAACATTTGGCACGTCTCCATGATCATCCATGACGGCCTTGATCTGAATTCATGCATCTATCATATTCAGACGTTCATCAAGTCTCAAGCAACGTGCTCTTCAACCGTTCCCACTACTCCACATACTTATGGTAAAATAATTTAATTGGAGTTTTTATTATCTGCATAAATAGTTGGAAATATTTTTTTTAAATAATTTTTGAAGTCTAAAATGTATTTATCTCGAAAATAATTTTTTATAAAAAGAGGAGGTGAAGAAGAAAAAAGGACGCATCAAATGACAATGCATGTCATTCAAACGACATCGCATGTCGTGCGATGTATCAAACGAGATGGCCTATCTATGGCCATCCCCGATCCTCGCCATGCGGGCGAGCGCGCGGAGGAAGGATCCTCGGGTCCCGCGCATCCCTCTCGGGAGCGCTTCGGCCGGCGTTATTGAGATGAGGTGTAAAAATGTAGAGAGATTCAAAGTCGCCAGTCTATTTTACTCAAAATAGACAAAAGAAAAAGGGGAAGCCATCCCGAAGGATGGCATCCAAAGACATACTGGTGCATGCAAAACCAAAATGATTCGAGAAGGGTTCGGAGGCTTAGTTACGAAATAGGAAGGTGTTAGGCACCCATTCCACCCTTTCAATCTCTCATGCATATTTGCTATTTTCCTTTATTTTTCCCCGTGATATGTGTGCATGTGTATATATATAATGGAGATAGGAATCCTCGACTTGTATCATGGAAGAGATAAAGCGAGTCATCCGTAGGAAGATATAAGAATAATATTAGAAAGAAAAAATTACGCGATTACCCTTACGTTGATCGTTATAATGGAACGATAACGCATATGGAGTCATACGTCACTAAGAGCAAGTATATAGATTATAAGGAAATTGGATTTAGAGAAAATAAAAAATAAGAGAAAAGGTGAGAAAGGGGACTCGAGTCTCGGGTTTTACCCTGAGATGCCTACGTAGCCTATAAAGGCATCAAAGTCCACGTAGTTCGCATACAAAACGAGGGGTGGGTTTTATCCCATAAATCCAAGTGGGGGATCTCTTATTTGTGAGTGTGTGTGTAGAAAAAAATGTTTTAGTTGTGAGAAAAGTGTGAGAAAAGTATGAGAATCCCTATTTGGAATTTATGAGCAAACCCACTTTTTCTTTTTTTGGGGTTTTTTATTTATATGAAAATAATAGATGTGCGATAATACTAAAATAAAAAGTATATTAGGATATGTGAAATGGGATAATAAAAGTGCTAAATAATAAAACAAGTTATTACAAATTTATGAGAATTTGAAGAGAAAGTTGAGAAAGATGGACCTTCTTGGAGACCTTAAGCTTGATCTTGAATGTGGGAGAGCATCCCTTGCACTTGGATGATGATGGAGAGTGGCTAATTCCCCAAGTTTGATGAAAAGGATGATGAAAAATGGAAGTAAAAAGGCGATTTGGAGGTTGAAATCACGACGCCTTCGAGAGAGGTTTCTGGGATTTGTTGAGACTGAATTTTATCAGATCTGGGCTCCCCTTGCAAATAAGGTGAAGGCCTCTATAGGCCCAGGTCACTGTCGATCAGCATAGACCTGGTCCTGCCAATCTGCACCTGCCGATAGGCAAGGTCTGGAACCTGCCATTTGGCAGTGTGTTTTAGGCCTTTTTGGAAAATCGGTTGCCGAGGGCAAATCGTTGGTCAGAATTATGCACGGGGCAGACCGTTAGAAAGGTAATTCAGAGACCTTTGAAATTAATTTAGACCTCTCCCGGGTTCGGGAGTTGACTTAGGGTCAAATATGGCTCGGAAGCATTTATCGATCCATTGGACAGGGAATCGTTCGGACGCAAACGGATTGTTCGTCCGCATGGTAAGTCCAAATTGCGCATGGGGTGGACCGTTGGAAAGGTTAGCAGATGTACTTCGACATTCCAAAGAGTTTGACCCGGTTTGGGGAGTTAATTTTGGTCAACCGGGCCCTAGAAGCGTTCGGTGACCTCTTGGAGTCAAACGGGTCGTTCGTCCGCATGGTAAGTCAGAATCGCGCATGGGATGGACTGTTGGAAAGGGTATTTAGTGACCCTCAAAGATTCATTTAGCCTTAGTAGAGATGAAGAGTTTACATAGTTCAAACAGAGCTCGGGAGCGCTCGGTGGCCTCTACGTCAAGTTTCGGACGCAAACGGATCGTTCGTCCACATGGTAAGTCAGAATAGCGCACGGGAAGGACCGTTGGAAAAGGTATTCAGTGCCCTTTGAGATTCATTCAGTCTCAGTAGAGATGAAGAGTTTGACTTTTTGGTCAAACTGAGCCAAGGAGTGCCCGATGGCTTCTAGGTCAGTACTCGAGACATGACCTGGGTTTATAGTGATGAAGGGAAGTGCTAGGGACCCTAGGAGAGTTAGGGGATAACGGAATGGGGTGTATATAGAGCCCCTCGATGGGTGAGTTTGGAACAAATGATAACCGTCAAATAGACATCACATGATGCTTTTGAGGGAGTACGACCGATTCAGAGGGTCGAGGCCGATTCTGAGGACCTGAGGGGTGTGCTGGGGATGGAATGATGATCAAAGGTTTAGGTCGATTCTGAGGACCTGAAGTGGTGCTGGGGGATGACCAATTCTACGGGTTAAAGCCAAATCTGCGGGCTTAGGGCGAAGATCTAATAACCGAGATCAATTTTGACCTAAGAGTGATGACGATCGAGGATCGAGGTCAATTATAGCCCAACTCAGGTGACGATCCAAGACCGAGGTCAATTATGACCTAAGAGTGGTGACGACTGAGGACCGGGGTCAATTCTGACCCAACTCAGGTGACGATCTAAAATTGAGGTCAATTCTGACCTAAGAGTGGTGATGACCGAGGACCGAGGTCAATTCTGACCCAACTCAGGTAACGATCCAAGACCGAGTTTAATTCTAACCTAAGAGTGGTGACGATCGAGGACTGGGGTCAATTCTGACCCCACTCAGGTGATGATCCAAGACCAAGGTCAATTCTGACCTAAGAGTGGTGACGACCGAGAACCGGGGTCAATTCTGACCCAACTCAGGTGACGATCCAAGATCGAGGTCAATTATGACCTAAGAGTGGTGACGACCAAGGACCGAGATCAATTTTGACCCAACTCAGGTGATGATCCAAGACTGAGGTTAATTCTAACCTAAGAGTGGTGACGACTGAGGACCGGGGTCAATTCTGACCCAACTCAAGTGATGATCCAAGATCGAGGTCAATTTTGACCTAAGAGTGGTGACGATCGAGGACTGGGGTCAATTCTGACCCAACTCAGATGACGATCTAAGATCGAGGTTAATTCTGACCTAAGAGTGGTGACGACCGAGAATCGGGGTCAATTCTGACCCAACTCAGGTGACGATCCAAGACCGAGGTCAATTATGACCTAAGAGTGGATAAAGATTGGAATTTGATTCCGCTGGAGAAAGTGCTTTATGATTTTGATTTGAGCTGGGGAGTTGATAGCTGGGGAAGCTTTTGTTTCTTTAAGAGACCTCACAGGGGGGAACAATCTATTTTGGTGCTGGAAGAACTCCACTGGGGAAGTGATCAGATCATCCTTAGAGATCCTCCGGAGCTTTGCCGGGAGGATATTTACTTGGTTTTTTGAGGATTTCGCTGGGAAAGAGAGGTTCCGCTTGAGGGAATGAAAAATTTTCTTGGTGAAAATGTTTTAAATCCTTCATGGGATTTTTAGGAATTTTTCGAGGATTTTTCGGGGCTTTCTGGTATTTTTTGGGAAACTCTGTACAAAATTTAAGAGGGGTGCCAGTCGGCATGGTATGAAGGGTGCCATTCGGCAGTGGCACAGACTTTTGGGCTACCTGGGGAAGGTAAGGAGTCAGTGCCGAGCGGTATGGCACGGGGAGGTGACGATCGGCATGGCACTTGGCATCTATATAAAGGGGGCGAATCCCTTCATTTTTTCACAGCTTCTTTGCTTTCTCTCTTTCTTCAATTTCTCTGCAAATCGTTCTAGCATTTTGATCTTAAAGAAATGGCCGCTTTTATGAGCACTGCAGTTCATCGGGAGTGGTTGACCATTGATGACTAGGCGAATGTGGAGTGGAGGGTCAGGGCGCCTCTTGCTTTGGGGAGTGATAACTCCTTTGATGCGTTTGAGCCTGTTGCGGATGAGCGAACTTTACTGCGGGAGCCATCGCATCATCGCTCTTCGAGTGTGATTTTCGGCGGTTATGTAAGTAACCAAACCTTTGTCATTCTTTTCTTTTTGGCGATTTTTCTTTCTTTCTTGACTTTTGATGAGACTTTTCCTTTTTGCCAGTCTAATATTTCTTTGAAGAACATGTGCGCTCGTAGGACGATGGGGCTTAGGGATGTCTAGGAGCATTCCCCACCTGTGGTGTGTTGGGTGGTATCATCAGCGGGTTTTGGGAGGTTGGCATCGGTGCTGGATGAGACGCCTCGTTCTACAGCGGTCTTGTGCACTTTGGGAGAGAGGTGGTGGGATACTACCCACACCTTCCACTTTGGCTTCGGGGAGATGATTGTGACTCCCATAGACGTGCAGCAGCTGTTGGGGCTAGATTATGATGGAGAGCAGATAAAGGTGGATCCCTCTTTGCAGGTGAGACCGAAGGCAGTGCATGCGGCACTTGGTGATGTAGGGAGGATAGTTTCTGGGGATTCTATCCTGCTGTCCCTACTGAAGGATGTTCTACTGAACAGGGTGATTGATGTGGAGGACGGGCTGCAAGTGAGGCAGATGGTCCGGTTGTTCATTTTGCTGGTGTTAGGAGGTTTCATGGTGGCGTCGAGCGGCGACGTCATTCATTTGTGGTTCTTGTCGTACCTGAGGATGTTTTCGAACATCCCTTTCTATGATTGGGGGAGTCTGACATTGGCGATCCTTTACTCTTCTCTGGATGCATTCAGCCGGTGCTACCGACAGACCTTTACTGGAGCCATGTACCTTCTTGAGGTCTTCTTTGGTTTGCGAATTTCTTTTCATGCATTCGCATTTTCCTTTCATGCATTCGCATTTTCCTTATGCATCTCTTTTTGTTTTGTGAATTCAGACGTGGTTCTATGAGGTAATTGGGTGCAATACCCCGCTGATCACTTTGAAGGACGACACTGTTGGGGACTTCTGTCGATTATATCGATGGCGTAAGGCCAATAGGCAGTCGAAGGGATCTCTCTCTCTGGAGGCGGTGCGTCAGGTCTTGAATGACCTGACTAGTGGTAGGGTAAAACTCTTTCCATTTTAGTCTTGGCTTTTCCACCTTATGATTTTGTATTGATTTATGCTTGCTTGGGGATTTTCAGGTTACCTTCTATCCCTGGGGGACAGCCATTCAAGATACAGGGGCGACGGGGGTGAACGCGCGGATGAGGCATCTGCTGGCGCATGAGTTCGACCATTCTTGGTATCTCAAGGAGAGGGTGGTCCACCAGATTGCTGAGGAGGAGGTGGTCGTGCTACCTGCGTAGCCTTCTACGTCTATGAGGTGGGAGCAACTGCTATTGGAGGATGAGAGGATCGCAATGATGACCGGCGAGTCCTACTTGTTGTAAACCGATACAGCTGCGTCGTAAGACTATATGGACTTGTGACGATCTGGTTAATGGCGCCCAGCATATATGATGCCCTGCCCTGCCCTTCCTTCCTACGGGTTCGAGTCGGGCGGTGGGATCTTCCCACAGCGACGTTGGTCCGACGGCATCTGCGACGGCGACGACTTCAGAGGGTCCTTTTGTATAGTTGTATACCCCCTCGTACAACATTCGGCGGGCTGATGGAGGGATGGTGCCTATGTTGCACCGTCCTCATACGATGGATCTGGAGGAGTTGGGTTTGACCGAGGAGGTTCTACGACCTGCGGTATACCTTTTTGTTCTTCTTTTTCCTTCTTTTCTATTTTGCTCATCTGTGTTTTGATACTGATTTCGCCTTTCCTTGCAGCAAGTCCGGGTATCGACCACTTGGCTAAGGGACATCAGAGACTGGATATCCTCGACGACTGCCCATATTCGGGACGCGATTCCTATTTCTTCTTGCTTGGTGCCGTCTGCTTTGTCCGGAGAGGACTCTGGCTTGGGTAGTGGTGGTGCATCATCTCGCCGTAGGGGAAAGAGAGCACGTCGCAGGAGTGGAAGCTCTTAGTGAAAGAGAGAGAGAGAATGTGGGTTAGGGCTGAGTTCCGTTGTTTTTGCTTTCTTCTTTTATTTCCTGCAAAATTGATGTAACACAGAACATAGATATATGCAATGTAATGGAGTTTTTTATTATTTTTTATTTATGATGAATGGATGCACATGCGCTTTTTACTTTGCTGTTGAGACTGTAAAAAGGAGTATTTTTGGAATTTTTTAAGGAAAGTTTTTATTTAAAAGGGAAATTATATAAGGAGGAAAAGGGATTTTGAAATTCTGTTTGAGAATATCAATTTATTTTTATTGAGTTTGTTGATTTGACAAAAGAGGAAAAAGGGAAATTTCCAAAAATGAGGGGTTGCCGCCCTATCCTGCCTATCGGCAGTTCAGTCTAGTCCCATCAATTTAAAGCTTTGAATGGTACCCTCTTCAGCCTTTAGTACCTTGTGGGGGTAGGATTCGTTTCAATTTCTGCAGGGATTATGTCTCTTGTGAGGGTTCTCAAGTGTAAAAGGGGGAAGGGTGGAGTGTTTTCATCACACCTTTGCATTTTTACCTACTTGCCCATAATTTCTTAGCCTTGAAAGATGGCTCTCCCTGGTAGCATTGAATTTGCTAACTACCTCAAAGCCCTGGAAGCAATGTGCTCTTATAATGTCAACTATGATGCTTTCAACATGCGTCGAGTCTCTTTATGGCACAATCGGTCTATTGAGTGGAACCTGTTGATGGTGGCGGTACAATTCTGGTACCCCAAAGACCACGTATTCCGCTTTGGGTTGGATGAAGTTTGTCCCACCTACGAGGAGTTTTCTGCCATACTGGGTGTAAATCCTAGTGTTGCTGCGGCCTTGCCCAAATTTTCCCACTCTCCCAGGGAATTGTTGGTCAGGCTTCTTCATGTTTCACCTTCGGCGGCCAGATCATTGGTTGTTGGAGGAATGATCTCCCCCCGGCGGTGCTGCAGTCCGTGCATTTATGAGAAGTAGGTGATGCTGGCTATACTAAAGCCGTTGTTCTGGGTCTGGTTTCAAAATTATTGCTGGTGACTGGAGAATTGCAGGTGGACCCGCAACTTGCAGCCATTACTTCGTGGATGTTATACCGTTGCATTCCTGCGGCGGTGATACTGGCGGAGACCCTGAATGGCCTTGATGCCTAGCGAGAAGGTCGTTCTGCCTTTTTAAGGGGTAGCCCCGTGATGCTGTTCATGTGGTTGTCTGAAAGATTCCTCTTGGCGACTCCTCCAGAATATCCCTTGTCGGTCGTACCCAACTTCTTTTCACGCTACTTCATTAGTGTTGGTCTGCATGTTGAGAACTGGGAGCATTGGCTTGTGGAGCATGGGGCTCGTGGTCTGTGTTGGTCAGTGCCTTGGTGGGGGCAGTTACAGCCTGTTCTGGAGCTAGGAGAGTATTCATAGGTGCGACTGGTTAGTCTGAGACAGACCTCTTTTTACTTCCCTTGGCGACTTTTGCGCCAATTTGGCTGGGCACAGTTCGTGCCACCTCGGACCTCAAATTTCTTTCCGGTAGAAGATTTGACTGAGCGCCTGCATCTGTTGATGGGATCTCTGTAGGAAGATCGACGTCCGTCAACCCGTCCCTCCCATTCTGTCGAGAAAGTTTGTCATGTCCCCAAAGATTATATGAAGTGGTTGGAGGAAAGTAGTCAGCAAGATGTTGGCAATGAAGACTGGACAAAGATGGTTTATTTTATCTAACACCATAGAAGGGGGTGTTGTGGTCTTTTCGAAGATGGTTCGGGCTGATCGGTCCATGGAGTGTTTACGGCACTCTATTCAGGCTGGGTAAACTTGGGGACCTCAGGATGTAGATGATGAGGGTGCAGGCTCCTCTGGTAGCTGTGGGTAGGACTCTTGGAGAGTTTATTCGTGTAATAGATGCGGGAATTTTATTTGGCTTTTTATGGTAGTAGGGGGAAGGGAGTTATTCATTCCTTTTCTTATGTAATCCTTGCTGTAATTTCTTATTAATGAAATAAACAAGTTTTTGATCATCCAGTTGTACCTTTCGATGAGTTTTGTATTTTGAATTATCTATACTGATCGCTAAGGCATACATAATCCTTTTGTTCAAGTATTCTTTAGAATGAACCGTCGTTCTCGGAGGTAAGAAAAGAATAGTATTTTGTGAAAAATAAAGAGCCGCACTCATGTGAGGTGTATGAGTTGCCTATGTACCTCTGGGGTTTTTGAAAAGCTTTTTATCTGTTTGAAAATAGTTTTTGCAGAGGATCAGGCCTACGTAGTTCTGGGTATAAGGAAATGAAGAGAGGTTTTTTTTTTAGAATAGAAGAGGGGATGAGAAGAGTCGTAGCGCGTCGAGATTTCAGACTAGGGGTAGAATTTCTTGAGACGGTCCAAGTTGACTGGACGAGCCATAGCCTCCCCATCTAGGTCAGTGAGCATGGAGGCACCGCCGGATAGGGTTTTCTTCACAATGTAGGGGCCACTCCAATTGGGCTTGAATATCCCTCTGGGGTCCCATATGGGTTCTATTATCTCTTTGAGGGCTAAATCCCCCTCCCGAACACCGCGGTCCTTGACTCTTTTATTGAATGATTGCTCTAATCGGTGATGGTACCCCTGTATGTGGTAAAGAGCTTTTAATATTCTTTAATCTAGGAGGGCTAGCTCATCAAGACGGCTTTGGCACCAGTCTTCTTCGTTAACTTTGCTTTCGAGCATGATGCGTAGCGAGGGTATTTCTAGCTCCACATGTAGGACCGTTCCATGCCGTAGACCAGAGAGTAAGGGGTAGCCCCAGTAGAGGTTCGAATTGAGGTTCGATAGCCCCAGAGGGCGTACGGGATCCGGTCGGCCCAATCCCTACAACTTTCGGTCATCCTGTTGATGATAGCTTTGAGGTTCTTGTTGGCGGCTTCAACTGCACCATTGGTTTGAGGTCGATAGGGAAAAGATTTGTGTCTCTGAATCCCGTACTCATTGACTACTTATGTGACTTCTGCTTCAAAGTGCAACCCGTTATCTGACACTAGCTCGTGCAGGACCCCATGTCGGTAGATGATATTCTTCTTGAGGAATTTGGCCACTTTCTTGGCGTTCAACACTGCATATGACTCAGCTTTGACCCATTTGATGAAGTAATCAATGGCAACTAGGATATATTCATGTCCGTTTGAAGCCTTTGGCGTAACCTTCCCTATGATGTCGATACCCCTGGTGGAGAACGGCCAGGGAGAGGTCATGTTGTATAATTCTCACGGAGGCATGTGTTGAAGATTGGAGAATTATTGGCATTTGAGGCATCTCCGGACATAGGCGGTGCAGTCTTGGGTCATAGTGATCCAGTAGTAGCCCTATCGAATGATCTTTTTAGCAAACATGTGACCGTTCATGTGGGGCCCGCATTCCCCGTTGTGGATTTTTTGCATTATTTTCTCAATCTCAGCCCCTACGATACAGTGTAGATGAGTTCCATCGAAGTTCCTCTTGAGTAGAGCTTTATGACAGATGATGTACTGGGCGGTCAGCCTTCGGAAGGTCGTTCAATCTTTCTTGTTGGAACCCTCGGGATACCTACCATGCTAGAGGAGGCACCAGATATCATAGTACCATCAATCGACTAGTTCGAGATCTTTGGTGTAGACAAGCTTAATATGGTAGCAGTGGGTTGGTTTCTCTTGCTTTTGAACTAGGAAAGGGGTCATTGTTATTCCTTCGGGCATGTCGAGCATGGAGGACAAGGTAGCGAGAGCATCGGCTAGGTTATTCTTTATTCGAGGTAGGTAATAGAAGGTGATATCTCGGAATCGGGAGGCTAACTCTTCTAATTGGGCATAAAAGGGTTGGATCTTTTCGTCCTTGACTTTCCACTTTCTGAGCACTTGACCGATGATGAGGGCAGAATCCCCATAGACATCAAGGTATTGAATACCTTTCTTGAGAGCAACTTTGAGGCCTATTGTGCATGCCTAGTATTCCGTCAAGTTTTTGGTGCAAGGGAAATCCAATTTAATGGCGATGGGAGTGTGGGAGTCATCTGGGGCGATCAGAAGTATCCCAATGCCATATCCCTTTTTGTTGGCAGCGCCATCAAATAACATTTTCCAACAAAGGCGGTCTTGAGCGGTGCAGAGGATATTTTCATCCGAGAATTCGGAGATTCAGACATCTGCTTCTTCTACAGGGTAATCGGCGAGGTAGTCAGAGATGGCTCTTCCATTAACATATTTCTGTGTGGCGTACACGATATCGAACTCAGTTAGGAGCATCAACCATCGGGCCATTCGACCGAATAAGGCGAGTTTCTCAAGAAGTATTTAATGGGGTCCATTCGGGATACATGTTTGATGGGGAAGGTGAGCATATAGTGTCACAACTTTTGGGTGACCCAGACAAGTGAGACACACGCCTTTTCCAAAGTAGTGTAGTTGACCTCATACCCGGCTAATTTGCGATTGGCGTAATAGATGGCTCTTTCTTTACGGGAGTCCTCGAGGTATTGGGCTAGCAAAGCTCCAGCTACAGTATCGGTTATGGTTAGGTATAGGGGCAAAGGGAGACCAAGCTGTGGTGGCATGAGCACTGGAGGTTGGGTCAGATATTGTTTGATTTGGTCAAAATTTTCTTGGCAGACCTTGTTCTAAACCTTGGTTGAATCCTTTCGGTGGAGCTTGAAGATCAGTTCGTAGATTGAGGTTAGTTGGGTGATAAATCAACTGATATATTGAAATTTCCCAAGGAAACCTCAGACTTCTTTCTCTGTTCGGGGAGGTGGCATCTCAAGTACGGCCTTCAGCTTTGCAGGATCTGCTTCTATCCCCTTCTCACTGACCATGAATCCCAAGAGTTTTCCCTTTGTAACTCCGAAGACACATTTCTGTGGATTGAGTCTCATCTGATACCGTCGCAATTGTACGAAGAACTTCCTGAGAGCGGGAACATGACCTTCTTTAGTTTTGGACTTGATAATCATATCATCCACATAAACCTCAACTTCTTTGTGAATCAGATCATGAAGGATGGTTATGGCAGCCCTTTGGTAGGTAGCCCCTGCATTTTTTAGACCAAATGGCATAACATTGTAGCAAAAGGTTCCCCATGGGGTGATGAATACGTTTTTTTCTTGGTGTTCTGGATGCATCTTGATTTGGTTGTATCCGGCAAACCCATCGATGAATGACTTGAGAGCATGATTGGTTGTGTTGTTCATGATCATATCGATATTGGATAGCGGATAATCATCCTTTGGAGAAGTTTTGTTTAAATTTCGGTAGTCTACACATATTCAAACCTTCCCCCTGATTTCGGCACAGGTACTATGTTGGCTAGCCATGTGGGATATTCGATCACACGAATGAAGCCCACGTTCAACTGTTTGACCACCTCTTCTTTGACCTTGAGCGATCATTCGGTGCGAAGTTTTCTCAATTTTTATTTAATCGACTTGTAATCTGGGAGAGTGGGGATCTCATGCTGAGCTATTTCAGGATCAATACCGGACATATCATCATACGACCATGCGAAGACATCCATGAATTCTTTCAGCAATTCTTCAAGTTGTGTGCGCTCATGCTCGTCAAGGGTGTCCCCTATCCTAATCTCTCGCAGTTGGCTACTAGAACCGAGATTAATAACAACAGTCTCCTCTTCATTAACTTTAACGCAGTTATGTTGTTTATTATTAACCTTATTTAGACCAGTTAAGAATTATTCATTTACAAAATCATCATCATCAAAAGTTTGATTAGAATCCAAGCAGTTAATGTAAGGCACAGCAAGATACTCAAAATCTTCCTTTATTTTAATGATAGGAAAAATAGAATTGAGAACCTTATCAAAAGAGGTCTCTATTACATTTGAACAAGGATAGGAAGTAGAAGAAGAAATAGGGTAAACATTGGGATTAGGGGGGATTTCAAGAGGTAGAACTGGCGCAGCATGCCAGTTGAGGAGGGGTGTATCAGCAGCTTTAATCAGATGGGATGGATCCATTGATGTAGTGCCTGAACGAACCATGCAGAGTGCCATCCCCAATGTCTGTAAGTTGAAGGAATCTTCAGAATCACTTTCCTCAGTCTCTTCGGTATCTTTGATGAGTGTTTGTACGTGGTGTTGGAAACTTTCGGCCCATGGGTAGCTATCTTGGAAAAAGATATCCATTCCAGGCTTCATCTTCTTGTCTGTGTGGTCATACCATGGTTCTAGAAAACCGTAAAAGGGGAAGTTTTTGCCTTCTTTGATGAATCGTCCATTCAAGGAGTCTCCTGGGATAGTTCAGGTGCAGTCAAATCTTTTCTTTGGTCGAGACTGATGGATCATTCTGAGCTCTTGTTCTAATGGTTGATACCCTAATCCACAAGGAGGAAAAGCTTTCTTCAGTTCGATAGGCTCAAGTATCCATTGTTGCCTTTGTCCTAGCCCTAGTCCGGGCATGAAGTGCATGTTTTTGAACATCTGAATCACATTGACATTGCCATGAGGGTCATATTTTGGACAAACCCTTTCTTTGAAATCGTTCTTTGCCGGGAGTAGGAGTGGCTCAACTCAGAATCCTGATAGGAGCGTATCATTTCACCCGTGATGTATCTCAAGGATTGGACTGTTGGTTCTTGCACCCTCGATATTTTCATCATCGCCCAAATTGGTGATGACTCACCCGTTGGTGAAGAACTTAAATTTTTGATTGAGTGAGGAAGACACACCCTTGATATTTGGGAGCCAGAGTCGTCCGAGCAACAGGTTGAAACAAGCTGGGATGTCTATGACTTGGAATTCAAAGATAGGGTTTATAGGGCCAACCCCTATTACAAGTTTTATCGATCCCATAACCTCACGATGGGTATTATCGTAGGCACGTACAGCAGCGGAGGTTGGTGCGAGGCCGCTTTCTTTCAGGCCTAAACATTTGTAGGTTCTCAGAGGACAAACATTCATGGAGAATCCATTATCGACAAGAGAAAGTGGCACAGCCTTCCCCATGACTTCGACGGAGATATTGAGTGCATGATTATGATTTAGCCCAATTCTGGGGATTTTTTCTTCAGAAAATGATAGCATTCGGGTAGAGGTCAAAGATCCGACTAAATTTACCGCTTCTTATGGTGTGGTAGAAGGAGGAACTATGGGTCCAGTGAGTAGTTTGATTAAAGTATTTATGTGTTTCTCAGAAGACATGAAAAGTCCCCAAATAGTGACGTTAGCTTGAGTTTTCTTCAGTTGATCGAGGATCTTGCTCTCCTCGATGGTCATCTCTGGTATAAGAAGGTTTTCAATGCCCTTCCCTTTGTCATTTGCTGGTAGTGAGCCTAAAATTTTGTAATGTCTCCCTGATCTGGTCATGTGATTTACTGAAGAAGGAAAGAACATGAATCCCGTTTCCTCATCAATCTCAAGTTGTTCGGTCACCCTGCTTATTTCTCCGAGGAGTTCTTCAAATGATATCATCCCATATATGTCTGCTACTGGGTCAGTTCTTCCTAAGGCTTATTCTTCACTCGAATCTTCGAATTCTTCCCCCCATCCGGTGGAAACAATTATGTCTTTCCATGTAAAGTCAATGCATTCCACAACATCAACGACTTTTTCATACAGGTCCTCCCATTATGTGGGGATATGTGTGATTGAAGGGACCAAGCACCCTAGTAGCTTCAAAGTGTTAAGTAACCCGGTGATACTACAGATGCTGTTGGTTTGCCCGAATACTTCTGCCATAACCTGGACAACATTATCTAGGCCGACTTCATCGATTGGTACCACCCACTTGTCCAAATCTCGGACCTATTTCCTTACTTCTAAGAATAGTGTGCTGAACCTCTGGCAATCGATGACCATCTGTGAGGGCAATTTCAGCCCGAACTCTAGGAGTTGGTTCAACACTTCTAACAATTCCATACTTCCATTTTCAGAACGGGTATGGACAGCGATGCATGCTCTGGTAAGGAATGGCAGTGCCTGATCAGCGAGGCTAGTAGGGTGTAGGAGGAAATATAGGCAAATTTGAAGAGGTTTAGGAGAGTATATGGGTGTGATTTGAGTTGATGGATCGAAATATGGGTTTTCTTCTAAGAAGATGGCATCGGTATGATTTGGAAGTGGATTGTGAGTAGTGTTTGGCTTAGGATAGGCTGGTGGGGCGATGGTACCCCAATCAATGAGATCATGGATTATGTTTCGAAGGTGAAAGCATTGGTCGGTGGTATGGCCGACAGTTTGGTGAAAGGCGTAATGAGCATCGGTCTTGAAGTTTCTTGGGAGTGGATTTGGCAATGGACGTGGATCCAAGGGTTTGATGAGGTTTAGGCTCAACAAGGCTTGGTAACCTTTGGAGAGGGGAGCATGGAGCTCAGTGTATGCCCTTAGGATGGGGGCAGGGCGGCTTTCTGGTGCCCATGATGTGGTTGGTTGAGAGATGTTGTTGATGGTTGAGACTGTAGCACTGGCAGGCTTGTCATACTTTCTAGGGGTGAACTGTCCGGACACCTTTTTCGATTCAACCTCTACTTTAACAAGGCCTTCCTCGATTTCTACTCTCGTCTCTTTGAGAGCTCAGAAGTGGGGATAGTATTGTCCTCCCATCGTCTCTCGGACATGGGGAAAGAAGTTTTTATTCACCATGTTAACCTGTTCTTCCTCGGATAACTGATTGGTCATGGTAGCTGCTTACTCCCTCCACCGGGTTATGAATTTACTGACTAATTCCCCCGAATTCTGTTTGAGCAGCTCTAAATCACAACGGGTGACCTCAAGCTATTTGTTGTATTTGTACTGTGACATGAATTCTCGGGCTACATCCTCCCAGCTGCGGATTCTGGATTCCTCAAGAGATAAAAACCATCAGAGGGCACTATCCTTCAAAGTTTGCTGAAACAATTGGGCCATTACTTCTTCAGAAGCCCCTAGTAGAGTCATGGAACGATGATAACTGCGAAGATGAACAATCGGGTGTCCACTCCCTCCAAACTTCTTGATATTTGGCATCTTGAACTTCTCAGGCAACCTCGCTTTAGGATAAGGAGCCATGTGGGTGTAGTCCATGTAATTCCCAGAGATCCTGACTTGGTCAAACTTCTTGGTGAGCATCTTGAGATCCTCTTTGACTTTATTCAACTCCTCCTTTTTTGGATCAACAGCCATAGGCAGGTTAGCCACAGGCTGGGCAATGTTTGGCATTGGAAGTTGGGCAGGCGACGGCCCATTGACATGAGGGGCATGTGGAGCATGCTGATATTCTTCGAGAACCCAGATAGGCTCGGGTTGACCCATAGCACGAGGGAATAGGGCCTCGGGCTCTTGAGGAATTGGAACCTGGTTTCGTTGCATCTCTCGGACCTCAGTTTGGAGGTTGTTAATCTTGGACACGAGCTCAGCTAGGAATGTCGTCAGATTCGGCTGTATGACTGGTACTTAATCTGTATTCTCCATGGAAAGTGGATGGATTTCGGACTCGAAAGAAGTAGTAGAGGAACGGATGAAACTTTGGGGTGATTTGACTGAAGACCGAAGCCAATAGGGAGCCAGGCCAAGGACTTGCGATCGACCTGAGAAGGCGTAGAATGGGATTTATTTTTGAGAAAAAGGGAAGAAAATATTTTTTTTGGATTTTTGATAAAGAAGGGGAAAATGTTTTTGGATTTTTGATAAAGAAGGGAGAAATATTTTTGGAGACGGAACTCAGCATGATTATTGTGATTATTATGTTCTCACTTGTATTTAATTCTCCTAAATGCAATGTCGGACGGGACCCGAGCCTAGAAAAGTGGGTTTTTTTAATATATGCAAAGCTACAGTTGGACTTGTAACCAGGCTCACGGACAGGGTCCCGTTTTAAAAATGCGCAAAATTGGGCGGCAGACCGACCCAAAAATTCGGCAGAGTTTCGGGTCGAAAACGGCAATCCAAAGTGCGTGTCCTAGGTTTGACACCTATATGCCGGTATGCAGTTTGGTTGGGTGAATTAGAATGGGTCCCCCCCTTTGGCGTGACTTCCACGAAATACGTCTTGCTCTTACGGGCAATCGGTACATGTGGACAAGCCATTTGATATACCTGAGTGTACTTGAATTTCCTCACCATATACCTCATGGGGACGGTACGTGTGAGAGTGAATTCGATATACTCGGCGTTCGTGAACGAATTCCCTGTGATATACCTCCCGTCATGACTTCAGTCAAGCGGTACGATGCGGGGAAACCGTTGGATATACGTCGAACGTACTTGGCCAATGGAAGGTGAGAGTCATGTCACTTAGGCTAACTGCAACCTGCCGGACCAGCGCCCATCACGAAGTGACACTCCAGTTACTGGGTAAAATTTGGTCAATAGCAATGCTCTTTGGTGATGTCATGTGAATCATGCATGATTCTCTTATTAGTATCTTATGATGAGAGTGTCTTTCTTGATTATGCCAAATAGGGAGCAAAGTACAAGTACCAAAGGTACAACAATTATGGATGGGTGACGCGTGCAACATGCGGATATATGTGATCCCAGGTACACGTTGTGCGAAGTGTACATGGAGAAATTTCTACAAGTGTGTGAACATAAGCATAAGCATGGGATACACATGGAAAAGGGGGAACATGCTGATATAGGGGAAATATAAACAAATATAACATACATGTAAATAGAGTCAAGCCCTCAAAATATACAAATGTCCCCAACAGAGTCGCCACTGTGGCCATCCCCGATCCTCGCCGTGCGAGCGGGCGCACGGAGGAAGGATCCTCGGGTCCCGCGCATCCCTCTCGGGAGCGCTTCGGCTGGAGTTATTGAGATGAGGTGTAAAAATGTAGAGAGATTCAGAGTCGCCAGTCTATTTTACTCAAAACAGACAAAAGAAAAAGGGGAAGCCATCCCGAAGGATGGCATCCAAAGACATACTGGTGCATGCGAAATCAAAATGATTCGAGAAGGGTTCCGAGGCTTAGTTACGAAATAGGAAGGTGTTAGGCACCCATTCCGCCCTTTCGGTCTATCATGGATATTTTTTATTTTCCTTTATTTTTCCCCGTGATATGTGTGCATGTGTACATATATAATGGAGATAGGAATCCTCGACTTGTATCATGGAAGAGATAAAGCGAGTCATCCGTAGGAAGATATAAGAATAATATTATAAAGTAAAATTTACGTGATTACCCTTACGTTCATCGTTATAATGGAACGATAACGCATATGGAGTAATACGTCACTAAGAGAAAGTATATAGATTATAACTAAATTGGATTTAGAGAAAATAGAAAATAAGAGAAAAAGTGAGAAAGGGGACTCGAGTCTCGGGTTTTACCCCGAGATGCCTACGTAGCCTATAAAGGCATCAAAGTCCACGTAGTTCGCATACAAAACGAGGGGTGGGGTTTATCCCATAAATCCAAGTGGGGGATCTCTTATTTGTGAGTGTGTGTGTGTGTAGAAAAAAGTATTTTAGTTGTTAGAAAAGTGTGAGAAAAGTATGAGAATCCCATTTGGAATTTATGAGCAAACCCTCTTTTTCTTATTTTTTGGGTTTTTTATTTATATGAAAACAAGAGATGTGCGATAATACTAAAATAAAAAGTATATTAGGATATGTGAAATGGGATAATAAAAGTGCTAAATAATAAATCAAGTTATTGCAAATTTAAGAGAATTTGAAGAGAAAGTTGAGAAAGATGGACCTTCTTAGAGACTTTAAGCCTGATCTTGAATGTGGGAGAGCAGACCTTGCACTTGGATGATGATGGAGAGTGGCTAATTCCCCAAGTTTGATGGAAAGGATGATGAAAAGTGGAAGTAAAAAGGGGATTTGGAGGTTGAAATCATGCTGCCTTCGAGAGAGGTTTCTGGGATTCGTTGAGAGTGAATTTTATCAGATATGGGATCCCCTTGCAAATGAGGTGAAGGGCTCCTTTTATAGGCCCAGGTCACTTCCGATCGGCGTAGACCTGGTCCTGCCTATCGACACCTGCCATTTGGCAGTGTGTTTCAGGCCTTTTTGGAAAATTGGTTGCCGCGGGCAAACCGTTGGTCAGAATCGTACACGGGGAAGACCATTGAAAAGGTAATTTGGAGACCTTTAAAAGTTCTCTAGATCGCTCCCGAGTTCGGGAGTTGACTTTGGGTCAAATATGGCTCGGAAGTGTTTGTCGGTCCATTGGATAGGGAATCGTTCGGACGCAAATGGATCGTTCGTCCACATGGTAAGTCCAAATAGTGCATGGGGCAGACCGTTGGAAAGGTTAGGAGATGTAATTATACATTCCAAAGAGTTTTACCCAGTTTGGGGAGTTTACTTTAGTCTACCGGGCCCTGGAATCATTCGGTGACCTCTTGGAGTCAAACGTGTTGTTCGTCCGCATGGTAAGTCGGAATCGCGCACAGGATGGACTGTTGGAAAGGTTATTCAGTTCCCTTCGAAGATTCATTCAGCCTCGATCGAGCTGAAGAGTTGACTTAGGTCAAACAGAGCCCGGGAGCACCCGGTGGCCTTTAGGTCAAGTTTCGGACGCAAACGGATCGTTCGTCCGCATGGTAAGTCAGAATCGTGCATGGGAAGGACCGTTGGAAAGGGTATTCAGTGCCCTTCGAAGATTCATTCAGTCTCAGTCGAGATGAAGAGTTTGACTTTTTGGTCAAACTAAGCGGGGGAGTGCCTGATGGCTTCCAGGTCAGTACTCGGGACATGACCTGGGTTTGTAGTGATGAAGGGAGGTACTAGGGACCTTAGGAGAGTTAGGGGGTAACGGAATGGGGTGTCTACACTATCGTTTGAATGATACCCTATCTCGTTCGAATGAACCACCGCCTCAATTTGTGTATTTAAGGAGAGCCCACTTCTACACGTTTTTCCAAGTCTTGGCAATAGACTTTATTTTTACACTTTTCTACACTATTTTGATTCACAAACAATTCCCAATCATTTATGCGAATCCTCTAAACCCCAAAAAAGTTATTCTACTCATCTGGAGTTCTTGTGGATAAGGAGAGGCTTATTTTTCACTCCTAATCTTAGAGTTCTTGCGGGACCTCTTGCTGACGACATCGAACCAACGTGTGCGGGTATTTCGTATATCACTTGTATTTTCGTTATAATTCGTGTAAAACGATATTTACAAATTATAGTGGAAATAAGATGATGTTGCCCTTTGGGTGTATTTTTCCTCATTTGTGATTGTCTTTCATGTTTGAATCATTCAATTAGTTAATCATAATTATTTGCAAGAGGTAAGACTTGTTGGGACTAAAATTAGAATTTAATTAAATAAGTTTGACATTAATTACTGGCGCACTCTCAAACTATTATGCACGATCTTATATTTATGGACATGAGCCTCATCTCCTTGCATACGAATTTCTTTTCGTTGTCTATGAGAACTAATTTTGAAATACCAAACCTATATATTACGTATTCCCTAATAATTATGTTACCACTTGATCAGTCACTCTCCTCAAAAGAATCTCTTCCGCCCACTTGGTATATAATTCGGTAGCAATAAGGATGAAAGCTTTGCCATGAGAGACTGGGCTGATCTTACATATTAGATCAAATGCCCAAGTGTGGAAAGGGAAGGCGCTGCTAGGCTTTGTAGGCTGACTGAAGGGGCATGGACCATATTGTCGTACACATGGCATGCCCTACACTTTTTTACAAAGTGGATAGAATCAGCCTTCGTCGTCGGCCAATAAAACCCCAGTATCATTAGTTAATCACACAATTTACCACCTCCCATATGAGAATGCCCATTATCCTCCTTTAGTACTTTCTCTATATCCTTCCTTACCACACACCTCAGAGCTCTCTCATTATACCTTTTTTTGTAGAGCTCTCCGTCTACCAAGTAGAAACGAGTTGCTCTTCTCTTCAGGTAAATTTTATCTGCCCTCTCTACTGATAGCTCTCCATCTTTTAGGTAGACTATGTAATGTTGTCTCCAATCCTCAAAATTTTTTATGAATTTTGCCTCAAAGGGTTGATCAAATTAGGTTTCGCACTTTAAACAACCCGATTGTAGACGATCAGCTTCCACACTCATGATGGGCCAATAATAGCCTCCCTACTGTATTCGATGATAGAGGGAGATATCAGTATCCCCATAATGCCTCTCTTATATTGTTACAAGCCTTTCTTTGGCTTCTTCATCCACTACACACCTTGGCAAGAATCCTCCTGTGCTCTTAGAGCATATCGTTCCTTAGAGTAGGTGATAATTCACTAAGTCTGACATTTTCATGTTTCCTTCTTTCGTTTTTAGTTGTTTCACTATAGGACACCTCCAATTTTCTAGCTCCTTACATGGAAATAATGACTTCACCGTGGTTGGCACTTTTCTTCATCGCACTGTGATGGTAGCTTCTTGTTCCTCCATCTCTAATTTTTTAGCTATTATGGCCAACGCATCCTAATGCATGTTCATCGTCCGAGAATGTCTCTTTATTGTCACCTTCAAAAATTGGCTAAGTAATCTTTAAATGATTGGCATGTATAGGTTTAGGTTAGCATGCTTGAGAGTGAACTCTCCATTAACTTTTTTCACCACCAAGTTAGAGTAACCTTGTATGCTTAGCACTGCGATTCCTCTTTTTAATGCCTCTGGCAAGCCTATAATGAGAGCCTTATACTTGACTTCATTTCTTGAGCATTTAAAACCCAACTTTAAGGAGAGAGTATCCTTCTCTTTTCCATTTGAGAGGATAATACTAGCCCCACCTATCCTTTAGGCACAAGAGTCATCAAACTCCATCTTCCACTCATCCATCTCTTCTTCCAGGCAGGCTTGAAAATTCTCACCTAGAAATTCCTCACTAGGAGGCTCATAGGTTTGACTGGGTAAGTGGGCCAATAAATCTACTATGGTTGGCTCTTGATAGGCTTTAGGACCATGTATTTCAAGTCATATTCGGGAAATATTATAAACCACCTTGCTGCTCTCCCCACCAGGACTATTCACGCTAAGAGATATTTGATGGTATCATACTTAGTGATGATATGAACTGTGAAAGCAAGAAAATAGTGCCTCAACTTTCGCACTACAAAAACTGGGGCAAGACAATACCTCTCTACATTGGTAAATTTGGACTCGGTATTTGAAATCATCCATGACAGGTAGTATACAGGCCTCTCTACTCCAGACTTTTCTTAAGCTAATAAGGCCCCTATAGACCTTTCTATTAAGGTCAAGTAGAGCAGTAATGGGGAACCTGCTTCTGGTCGTACCATCGTTGAGTGGGAAGCCAATATATTCTTTATCTTCTCCAAAGCTTTCTTTTGTTCCTCCCCCCAAATTTTGGACTTCTCTTTCGTCAAAGGGGAAAAAGGGTGAGTTGACTATGTTAATGTTGGTATGAATCTTCTTGAGTAAAAAACCTTTCCCAAGAAACTCTTGAGCTATCTCATACTTTTTTACGGTGGCATCATCAAAATGGTTTTCCTCTTCTCTTCGTTGACTGTCACCCCTTGTATGTTTACTACAAAACTCAAAAATTTCCCCATTGTTACCCCAAAGGCACATTTAGAGGAATACATCTTCATCTTGTACTTGCAGCATCTTTCGAACACTCGCCTCAGATCCTGAATATGCTTGCTTTCCTTTTTGGACTTCACTACTAGATCGTCGACATAGAATTCCAGTATATCATGAAATAAGTCATGAAATATGGCCATCATTGTACGCTGATAGGTGGCACATGTGTTCTTCAGACCAAAAAGCAATTTTTTAGCGTCAACTAGATCCATTCTAATTTTATTATAACCAACATACCCATCCATGAAGTTGTACATTTCTTGTAACGCTATGGCATCCACCAAACTATCAATGTTTGGCAGTGGAAATTCATATTTTGGACAAACCTGATTTAAGTCTTTAAAGTCTACGCAGATCTTAATTTGTATCTAATCTTTCTTGGCTACTGGTATAATGATTAAGAGCCATATGGGGTGCTGAATTGGATTGATAAACCTTATTTCTAACAACTTCTCTACTTTTACTTTGATTTTGAGGTCTGACTCGGCCTTGTAAGTCGAGTGTCTTGCCTCACTAATAGGGCATTGGGGAGAAATTGCAATTGAGGGGTGGTTATAATAAGATCAGAGTAATATTGCTCAACTGCCCCCCCCCCCCCCAGTTAATGGAGGTAGTGTATTTATAATAGTTGCGAAACTAAGAGATGAAATGCCTTTACATATTCAGGCATTTATATACATGTATAATAAATGTGACTATTGATCTTCAAAAGCACAAATGGAATGGCTGTTGGTAGCCCCATGTGAGTGACTTTTCCCTTTCTTGATGATTCACTTTCCTGACTGTGGTCGGTCAGGTAGCTGACCAAGTATCTCTAAGGCCGACCAAGTATTTACAAAGCCCTGAGATAGATATGTATGAGGACAGATGTCCCTACCTCAATGGTCCATGTGGATAATAATTTAACCCACAACAAATGTCATTAACCAATTGAAAGATATAGTAGCAATTTTGCAAAATCCTCCTTTGAAAAGAAAGATTATATGATATGACTTGGTATTTGTAAAATCTTATTAAATGTCCTACATCATATTTTCTATTAATGACCCAAAACCACACAATATTGAGTATTCCAAACAACAACACAACTATAAGCTTCATCATTTTCTACCTTTTGCAAACCCATCTTATAAGGGGAGCCTAAAGGCAGTCTTATGATTAAAGATAACTCCCCCTACTAATTGAAGAAGGTGGAGAACCAATTGCATAAGCTCAGGAGTCAGTTTGGATGAAGAGGAAACTCAGAGGAAGCTTACCAAAGAGGAAGCTCAACGAGGAAGCTCATCAAGGAAGCTCGGAGAGAAAACTCAATAAGGAAGCTCAGAGAAAGCTTACTAGATGAAGCTTACCATAGGAAGCTCAGTAAGGAAGCTCAAAGAGGAAGCTTATCAGAGGAGGCTCAAAGACGAAGCTCAGAGGAAGCTTACTAGAGTAAGTATAGAGGAAGCTTACAAGAGGAAGCTCAAAAAGGAAGCTTAGCGAGGAAGATCAAAGAGGAAACTCAGAGAAAACTCAACAGAGGAATCTCACTCAGAAAAGAAGCTTAGTGAGGAAGCTCAGAAAGGAAGCTTAGGGTTTAAAGTTTTTTTGTACTTTATCAATTAATGTATTTGTAAAGATTTATTATCAACTCGTAAGTTGTAACGATTTGTAATATAAGAGTAAGGTCAAACGATATCCGTGAGGGACCAAGTCTAGCAGGGATTGGGAGATCTTTCATGCCCTATCGAATTACCTCACCAAGGGAACCTCGTAAGGAACTGGTTTGGAGTATTGATAAGCAAGGCAACGTTAAGACTTGAGTTAACCATTCTAGATACACCTGGTAAAAATTTAGATACCAAAACGCGAGAGAGCTTATCTAGAGTAATCATAAGTTCCATATCATATTGAGCCCCATGCTGAATAGCCCTTTACCAAATGTTACATCTATTTTGAGTGATGTCACACGCCACCTACCTGTTGTCCAACCCAAACTTGAGTAAACCATGACAGTTTGAGGAGCTATCGGACGATTTGGTGGATGACCACTAACATGTGATAACTACCTGACACAATTGGTAGCCAAAAGGTGTATGTTGGCATTTAATGCTTATGACATAAAGTAGGATGCCACATCCTAGCATTTATTGTTAGTGATATAAAGGTATAGGGAAGATCTTTCACATTTATTAAGACTGAGACATCTCAGGAGAGGTTGGTGGCTATTTGGAGAGCTCATCCACTTCAAAGAAATGGGGTTTATTTTAGAGGGAAGGAGGTTCTTTTTGAGATAGTAGAGAGATATTTTATGAAAGCCATAATTATTACAAACTAGAGTGATATGCCCCAAGTGTGACCTCGGCTCAGAGACACCAACCCCGACCTAGATTAGGGCCGACACTGAATAAGCCTTGGGGATGCGACATCAGCCCTCGGCCATAGCAAGGTCGGCTCAGGCCGACACTACCACTAGCCTCTCCAAAGGACATTGCATACATCATAAGGATCAGCAGCACTCTCGTACACCTGGGAATGGCAACCTCGGCCAGATATAGGCCGAGCTCGCAAGAAGCCTTACCAACAACCTCATCAAGGCATCAGTCACCGCTCCAAGTATAAGCCAGTTCAACCTCGGCCTAAGCCGACCCATAACCATTGTATCGGCTTAATATGAGTCGAGACCTTCATGGCTACCTCGGACTGAACGAGCACCTAGACTTATCAACCTCGGCCTCTCCTAGGCCGAGGTCATGCACCAAGAACGATAGCCGAGCATCTGCTGACATTTGGATAAGGGCACGTGGACACAAACCAGTTATAACAAAATTATTCCCCACACGTGGGGAGAATATTTCATCATCATTCTCTACATGTGACAGTGACAGGTGGCTTCCCCATATTGGTGAGGCTAACACATATGCACATTACATACATGGGGGTACATTGCACCCCCTAGGAACTATATATATAGGTCATCCTCTACCTTGCGAAGGATTCAAGAATACAACCCTAGTTGAAACTCTGTCTAGACATACAGTAGAGAGAGAAATCTTGAGAGATTGTATCTATGGCTATTAGAGCCCTCATACAGTGATACACATCATACACTTGCACAGTGGACATAGGCCTGATTGGCTGAACCACTTATATTTCGGTGTTAATTCATCTTCTCCTCACCTCCTTCTACTATATATATACCTTTATATTGCCATTGTTAACACTAAATTGAGCTCACAAACATCTTGAAGGGTGGTGCAGTTTCCTGCATCATCATTGTGGCATCGTCTGTGGGAAAGAGAAGCTGTCTCTTCCTCTTCTTCAGCTTGACCTCACCGGAGACTCTGGTGGTGAACCAGGCACCACCCCTTGCGTGGAGCTGTTTCACCATTGAAAGAGGTCCTTTGACGTACTAAGCTCATCTGTTACTCAAGATCTATAGTGTTAACATATGGCACCAGAATTACCGCCACCTCTTCCGCCATCCGGAGGTGGAGGGCCTAGTTCAAGCCAGGCGCCGCCCCAGTCCGAAATGGCGGAGGTAGCTGCAGCCTTGAGGTCTTTGGCTGCAACACAACAAGCTATGCAGGAGCAATTTGCACAACTCAGCCAAACTATGATGAGGCCACCTGGAGTCTCACCGGATATGATCACTTCGGCGGCTGTTCAGCCTCATCCAGGTGCCAGGGGACCACCCCAAGCACTAATGAAGGACCATCCTGCGCCCCAGCGAAGAAGGGACGTTGCTAACCCTAGGCGCTTACGTCTGGGGAGGCAAGGAAACCCTTGCCCAGAGGACAGGTATGACGATCTAGAGGCGAAAGAGGCCCCGAAAGACTGCTGGGAGTCGTATGAGGTGTCGAATAATATTGTACGACATCTTCAGCAAAGTCAAGGTTGCGTCGGCCGAAGAGGTGAAGAGGGTCAACAAAGAGGGTCATCCTTTGATCGGTTGAGCAGAGGGTCAGCCTTTGAGAGGTTGGGCCCAATGAATGACCTAAGACAGAGATTGTCAAGATCGAGGAGCGCAGCAGGCTCTCAGAGAGGAAACGGACAGGGTCGGCCAGACCAAGGTCGACACTATGAAATAAGAGGCAAGGAACAGGAAGAGGTCAATAGCCGACGTGCTGCGATAGGGGAACCCTCGGTTCATCCCATGGAGGTGGCTGGGGATAACCTCGGCCAGGTCGAGGGCAGAAGACCATGGAATGACTCTATCCAGCGCCTCGAGGAGAAGATATGAGACCTCATTAAAAGTAGGGATCCATTGCAGAGGGGTTACTCAGAGGGCTCACCATTTGTGGCTAGGATAGTGAGCTTCCCAACTCCCGCTAAATTCAAACCTCTCGTGGTGTCTCCCAAGTATGATGGCAGCACTAACCCTGTACATCACATCGAGATGTATCAGTCAGCAGTAGACATCTACTCGATACCCGATGAGATGAAGTTTAGGGCCTTCTCTGGGACCTTAACAGGGGCAGCACACAGTTGATTTACCTCTCTTCCGAAGAACTCAATTGAGAACTTCAAAGGATTGGCTGAACGATTCATCCACAACTTCTGCTTTGGGGTGAGACCTCAAAAGAAGACTACTCACCTGCTGTATGTCAAGCAGGGAAAGGATGAGAGCCTAAGAGACTACATAGCGAGATTCAACAAATAGAAGTTGTAGGTCGAAGATTATGAAGAGAATATAGCCATGACCGCCCTCATAGGGGGTCTACAGAAAGAGAAGATGTTGTGGAAACTGGCGAAGACCCTCCTAGGTCTATGGCGGAGCTCCTAGAAGCCATAGGGAAAGTAATGAATGCGAAAGAGGCAATGGCCACCAAGTATGAGGATGAGAACCGCGGTGGCAGTGGAAAGTCCCAAAAGAAGAAGGATGGGAAGAAGAGGTCGGGTGATGACAAGTTCACTCATTATACTCCTCTGACTGTGAGCTGCGAGCACATCCTCAACGAGATTAAGAATGACAGGACTCTGAGATGGCCAGAGAAACTGAAAGCCCCACCACATAAGAGAAACAAAAACCTATGGTGCGAGTTTCACCAGGACTATGGCCACGTCACGGACAGATGCTTCGCCTTGAAAGATGAGATTGAAAAGATGTTAAAATCTGGAAAGCTGAGGAGGTATGTGGATGGTAAGGCTCCCAAAGGTGGAAGAGATGACCCTAAGAAAAGGAGAAATGACAGATGTCGTGACAATGTCCCAGCCAGAAGAGACGATGATTCAGAAGGTGATGATGAAGATGATCCAGACCTTTCGCCGAAAGATGACAACACCCCGGTGAAGAGGGTTGGTATGATTTCGTTTGGCGTTGACACCATATGCGGAGGATTTGCAGGAGGTGGCTCTGAAGTAGCTGATAGGAAGGCTCGCATGGCAGAGGCCAGGTCGGTGGCCAAGCTTAAAGTTGTGAATCTAATGTCTTCCGATACAGTGCAGAAGAGGAAGAAAGTGGGCATGGACACCCTTGTAGTTGGGTTCTCCAAACTCGAGTTCAAGGGGATCTTAGCCCCCCAGGATGACCCTTTGGTCATAACGACAAGGGTGCATGGGTACGAGGTGCAGAGGATCCTCATAGACGGAGGGAGCTCGGCATACGTGATGTTTTGGCCTTGCTTCAAGAGCGTAGGTCTTAGTAGAGCAAAGCTGGTACCATATCATCACCCATTGATAGGCTTCAGTGGCAAAAAGGTCCACCCCTTGGGCATGTATGAGATGGACGTACGGATGGGTGATGAGTGGCCTAAGAGGCTGACCAAAAAGATAAATTTCTTCATCATGGACGAGAACGTATTTTCGGCTTATAACCTCATCATAGGAAGGGTGGCCCTTAAAGAGTTTGAAGTTGTGTCGTCGACGGTCCATCAGATGCTAAAATTCCCGACTCCCTATGGGGTAGGGGAAGTGCAAGGTGACCAGACCACAGCGCGAGAATGTTACTTCAACTCGGTCGAAGAGAGAGAGGCCCATAAGAGGGCAATCACCACTTATAGCATTGATACGCTTGACCCAAGAGATGAGACTAAGTTAAAGAAGGGAGAGGCCACAGAAGATGTAGAATCCATCGTCCTCAGTGAGGACGAGCCGGAAAAAACCATCCAGGTCGATAAAGCCCTAAAGGAAGAAATCAAGGAAGAGCTGATAAACTTCCTCAGGAGGAGACAGAGTGTCTTCGCATGGCGTCACGCAGACATGCCCGGCATCGACCCTGAGGTCATGAGTCACAAGCTCAACGTGATATAAGATGCCAAGCCTATCAAACAGAGACGAAGAGTCTACTCCAGGGAGAAATACGACGTCATCCGAAAAGAGGTTAAAAAATTGAAAGAGGCTGAGTTTATAAGACAAGTCACATATCCGGAATGGTTATCAAATGTAGTCATAGTGCCCAAGGCCAATGGGAAGTGGAGAATGTGTGTCAATTTCACTGACCTAAACAGGTCTTGTCCAAAAGACAGCTATCCCTTACCTCGAATAGATCAGATGGTGGATGCAACAGCGGGTCATGAGCTCATGAGCTTCATGGATGCATATTCAGGCTACAACCAGATCTTCATGGATGCTGAAGACTCAGAGAAGACAGCCTTCATTACTGACAAAGGGATGTACTGCTACAAAGTGATGCCCTTCGGTTTGAAAAATACAGGGGCAACATACCAACGTCTTGTTAATAAGATGTTCGAAGAGCAAATAGGTAAGACCATGGAGGTATATGTATATGATATGCTGACAAAGAGCTTGAAAGCTTGCACTCATGTAACGGACCTCGAGAAGACCTTCGATATTATGGACTCATACATAATGAAACTCAACCCCGCGAAGTGTGTCTTCGGAGTAGGAGCTGGGAAGTTCCTAGGATTTATCGTCAACTAGAGAGGGATCGAAGTGAACCCTGAAAAAATTAAGGCTTTTATTGACATGAAGACATCGAGGAGTATCAAAGATGTCCAAAGACTTATGGGGAGAGTGGCTGCCCTTAACAGGTTTATTTCTAGGGCAACAAACAAGTGCCTTCCATTCTTTAAGGTGCTGAGAAAGGCCTTCCAATGGGATGAAGAGTGCGAAAAATCCTTCAACCATCTCAAGTCTTACTTGGGGTCTCCATTATTGCTATCTCGGCCTGTAGCAGGGGAGAAATTATACGTGTATATGGCAGTCTCTGAATCAGCCATCAGTGCAGCCATAATACAGGAAGACGCTGGGATCCAAAGGCCTATGTATTTCATCAGTAAGGCCCTTCAAGGGGCCGAACAAAATTACCCTCGCATGGAAAAGCTAACTTACGCCCTGATACATGCTTCGAGGAAGATGAAGCCTTACTTCCAGGCCCACTCCATGGTTGTCCTTACCGACTCCCCACTAAGACAGGTCCTGCATAAACCTGAGAAGTCCGGGAGATTGATGACCTGGGCCATTGAGTTGGGGGAGTATGACCTTACCTACCAACCTAGGACAACCATCAAAGGACATGCCCTCGCACATTTTGTTGCTGAGTTCACATGGGAAGAGGCCGAGGCAGAGAATGGCATAGAGGGTGTTGAAAAGACTAACCGTAGTGTCTTTCGAAATCCGTAAGAGACGACACCAAACGTCTTTAGAGATCGGGACGAGGTCACCTCTAATAAGGTCCGGGGCAGAGTAGAAGAGAACGAGGAAGATCGGTACCTCTTCAGGTAAAGAGTCATGTCAGAAGGGGTCTTCTCATCGGATACAGACATTTGGAGCCTCTTCGTTGATAGCTCTTCATGCGATAGTGGAAGCGGTGCGGGATTGATACTCTCGGCTCCAGATAGTGCCAATATTGAATACGCTTTGAGATTCAACTTCCAGGCCTCTAACAATGAGTCCGAGTATGAGGCCATGATAGCAGGTCTCTTATTGGCAAAAACTCTTCGCGTAAAGCGACTCCTACTCCACATCGACTCAAGGTTAGTTATCAATCAAGTACTGGGAGTCTATGAGGCCAAAGATGAAAGGATGGACAAGTATCTGAAAAGGGTGATAACGATGTTAGAATATTTTGAAGAGGCAAGACTGAAGAGAGTGCCTCGACAAAGTAACAGTCATGCAGATGCATTGGCAAGGTTGGCCTCGGCAACGAAAATAGATGTTAGAAGGACCATTCCGATCGAGGTCTTGGGGAAGGCAACCATTAAGGAAGAAGAGGTATGTAACCCTTGTCACAATTTGAACCTAGGATACTCATGGATTGACCCCCTCGTCAGATATATTAGAGAGGGAGAGCTACCTGAGTCCAAGCTAGAGAGGAGAAAATTGAGATATAGGGCTGCCAAGTTCTCGATGATAGGAGACGTCTTGTACAATAAGGGATTTCTATTACCTCTCCTCAGATGTGTGCATCCCACGGAAGTTCCCCGGGTCTTACAGGAAGTTCATGAGGGTTCTTACTCTAGCCACATAGGGAGAAGACCCTTGGACAATAGAATCATCACACAGGGGTACTGGTGGCCAACCTTGTCCAAGGACGCTGCAGCCTACGTGAAGAGTTGTGATAAATGTCAAAGATTCTCCACTATTCCTCATTAACCCCATCAACCTATGACGTCAATCACCTCTCCATGGCCATTTGCAGTATGGGGGATTGACTTAGTAGGACCCCTACCAAGAGCTTCCAACAGTTATCAATTCTTGATAGTTGCCATTGACTACTTCTGAAAGTGGGTGGACGCAGAGCCAATGATAACGATCACAGAGCAGAAGACCTTCTAATTTATTTGGAGGAACATCATATGCAGATACGGCCTCCCAAACACTCTCATCTCGGACAATGGGACCCAGTTCAAGAACTCCTCTTTAGAAAAGTACTGCCTAAGAGTTGGGATAAAGCAGTTCTTCTCATCTCCTGGATGACCTCAGGAAAACGGTCAGACCGAGGTTACGAACAGAATATTTCTCGATAGAATCAAGAAGAGGTTAGAAGATGCCAAGGGAAGATGGACTGAAGAAGTCTATGCTGTGTTATGGGCCTACAAAACCACGACAAGGACACCTACAGGAGAAACCCCGTTCATGCTAGCACATGGCTCAGAGGCTGTCATACCAACAGAAGTGGGGATCCCAACTCATAGGGTTCAGACCTATGACCCCGATAAAAATGGGGAAGAGAGGAGGCTAGACCTAGATCCGATTGAAGAAAGAAGAGAAGACGCAGAGATCAGACAAGTAACTTACCAGCAGAGGGCAGTAAAATTCTACAACCAGAGGGTGAAGTCAAGACCCATCGCAGTGGGAGACTTAATGCTAAAAAAGACCTTACTGAAAATAAACAAGCTCTACCCAAACTGGCACGGTCCCTACAAGGTGACAGAAGAGGTTGTGCCCAGCACTTATAGGCTAGAAAATCTAGAAGGGGAACCTTTCGCTAACCCATGGAATGCTAATCACCTAAAGAAGTATTACATATGACGTTGCAAAGAGTTTTATGTAAATGTACCATCTTATTATGAAGAGGTTATAAATAAAAGATCAGTTTCCCTGACGGTTCTTGCTTCATTGTGCACTTGTAAAAAATTGAGGGTAAAAACATCTTGGGTGATGATCTCAGACCTTCATAACACCATTCAGTGGTGACGAGGTCTGAGCTCAGAAACCATAATGAGATGACCTCAGACCCTTAACATCATTAATTTGGTGAGATTAATTATGAGGGTAACATCTTAGGTCATGACCTCAGACCCTTATAACACCACTCAGTGGAGACGAGGTCTGAGCTCAGACACCATAATGAGATGACCTCAGACCTTTAATACCATTAATTTGGTGAGATTAATTATGAGGGTAACATCTTGGGTGATGACCTCAGACCTTCATAACACCATTCAGTGGTGACGAGGTCTGAGCTCAGACACCATAATGAGATGACCTCAGACCTATAACACCATTAATTTGGTGAGATTAATTATGAGGGTAATATCTTGGGTGATGACCTCAGACCTTCATAACACCATTCGGTGGTGACGAGGTCTGAGCTCAGACACCATAGTGAGATGACCTCAGACTCTTAACATCATTAATTTGGTGAGATTAATTATGAGGGTAACATCTTGGGTGATGACCTCAGACCTTCATAACACCATTCAGTGGGGACGAGGTCTGAGCTCAGACGCCATAATGAGATGACCTCAGACCTATAACATCATTAATTTGGTGAGATTAATTATGAGGGTAACATCTTGGGTGATGACCTCAGACCTTCTTAACACCATTCAGTGGTGATGAGGTCTGAGCTCAGACACAATAATAAGATGACCTCAGAACTATAACACCATTAATTTGGTGAGAATAATTATGAGGGTAATATCTTGGGTGATGACCTCAGACCTTCATAACACCATTCGGTGGTGACGAGGTCTGAGCTCAGACACAATAATGAGATGACCTTAGACCTATAACATCATTAATTTGGTGAGATTAATTATGAGGGTAACATCTTGGGTGATGACCTCAGACCTTCATAACACCATTCAGTGGTGACGAGGTCTGAGCTCAGACACCATAATGAGATGACCTCAGACCTATAACACCATTAATTTGGTGAGATTAATTATGAGGGTAACATCTCGGGTGATGACCTCAGACCTTCGTAACACCATTCAATGGTGACGAGGTCTGAGCTCAGACACCATAGTGAGATGACCTCAGACCCTTAACATCATTAATTTGGTGAGATTAATTATGAGAGTAACATCTTGGGTGATGACCTCAGACCTTCATAACACCATTCAATGGTGACGAGGTCTGAGCTCAGACACCATAATGAGATGACCTCAGACCTATAACACCATTAATTTGGTGAGATTAATTATGAGGGTAACATCTTGGGTGATAATCTCAGACCTTCATAACACCATTCAGTGGTGACGGAGTCTGAGCTTAGACACTATAATGAGATGACCTCAGACCCTTAACATCATTAATTTGGTGAGATTAATTATGAGGGTAACATCTTGGGTGATGACCTCGGACCCTCAAAACACCACTCAGTGGAGACGAGGTCTGAGCTCAGACACCATAATGAGATAACCTCAGACCTTTAACACCATTAATTTGGTGAGATTAATTATGAGGGTAACATCTTGGGTGATGACCTCAGACCCTTATAACACCACTCAGTGGAGACGAGGTCTGAGCTCAGACACCATAATGAGATGACCTCAGACCTTTAACACAATTAATTTGGTGAGATTAATTATGAGGGTAACATCTTGGGTGATGACCTCAGACCTTCATAACACCATTCAGTGGTGACGAGGTCTGAGCTCAGACACCATAATGAGATGACCTCAGACCTATAACACCATTAATTTTGTGAGATTAATTATGAGGGTAACATCTTGGGTGATGACCTCGGACCTTCATAACACCATTCAGTGGTGACGAGGTCTGAGCTCAAACTCCATAATTAGATGACCTCAGACCTATAACATCATTAATTTGGTGAGATTAATTATGAGGGTAACATCTTGGGTGATGACCTCAGACCTTCATAACACCACTCAGTGGTGATGAGGTCTGAGCTCAGACACCATAATGAGATGACCTCAGACCCTTGACATAATTAATTTTGCGAGATGACTTCAGACCTTCATAACACCATTCAGTGGTGACGAGGTCTGAGATCAGACTACTAATTTGTTTTAAGCAGATACCATTGCAACAAGACCAAGAGTGAAAACATCACGACATTCAATAAAGCAAGTGAGGATGATCCTCCTCAGAGATTGATACATTCAGGGATTATAAATATTCAGAGGCCACAAAGATTCAAAAAATAAGAACCATGTTCATTCAGAAATTATAATTGCTCAGGGGTTACAAAAACTTCATAAATTTAATTTCAAGGGTTTGAGGGGGGAATGCTGGTATCTTCGACTTGGTTAGGATGGACGATGTTGGTCACCTCGGCAACATCATTATGGTGGTCTGCCCCTCCAACCTCTGTGTCGTCTAACGTGGCAGTCTCGGCAGACGCGACAACCTCCTCCTCAACCTCCTAAAGGGCCTGAGCAAACTTAGGATCAGCAAAGCCAAGTCCTACGAAATCAGAGGCTTTCAAAGTGCCAGCCTCCCTCTCCTTAACATCAGGCCACTTGATAGTGGCTTTGATACCTATTTCAAGGTATTCAAAGCCGAAGCTCATGAACTCATCAGAGGTATTATAGTCAGATATTATCCTCTCAGAGGCATCATCGAGGGATGCCTTAACAGCTGAGTTGACCTTCTGCTGTAGAACATCGTCCTTAACCTTTAGAGCCGCAGCATGGTCCTTATTAAGCTGAGAGACCTCCTTCTCCAGCCCCTTCACCTTCTTGTCAGACTCACCCAACTCACACTTCAGGCGGTCAATTTCTGCATTCAAAGTATTTTGGACCTTCTGGGCCTCTTGACCCTTCGGGATGAGGGGCAACTTCCTCAGAGTCCAATTGGAGAGGTGGTGTATAGCTATCAGGCCCTGCAGATTTTGTGATCATGAATGAGCCAAAGACAAATCAGAGGTTACACTTACAAATTACAAAGAAATATGAGGTCATACCTGAATGGATCTGTGGATGCTAAACTCAACTAGCAAGGGAGTATCAAGTAACCGGAAGAAATGCTTATCGGCCTCGGTCATTGTAGAGCCGAAGGCATCTAGGGCCTATAGACTATGGCCGATGATGCTGTCAAAAATCTTCAACTGCTCTAGACGAGCCGACAAGGCGTCTGATGAAGAGATGGGGATGGCAGTATCAGCACTCTTTTTCTTCTGCCTCTGATCCTTAGGTGCATGATCAGTTGGAGCCCTCTTCTTTGTGGCTTGGGGTTTTGAGGCAGAGGGAGATGGGGGAGGAGCATTAAGGCCTGCTTTCTTTGCAAGTCTCATCAAGCTAGGTGCAGCCATTTCACAGAGTTCGTCTGAGATATCCTTTGGACGCGCTGCAAAAATTAATAGATCTGAGTTATAAGGTCAGACATAAATAAACTCAGAGGTTCAACTTCAAATAGAAAGCGCTTACCAAGCTCAGAAAGGGGACTTCCACCTAGACCTATCTCAGAGAGGTAGTGGGGGTCATCAAGTGTTCAAACTTAACGAATAGACCATGTGTCCCCTGATCTTGAAGGGATTTCACCCTCTGAAGGTTTTGCGGACTCAGGCCAGGGTCGGCCCTCGTAGACATTGTAACTTTACCCCACCTCAGGGGCATCCTCGGCTCTAGAATGGACGAGGGAGCACATGGGCCAAATTCCCATGGTCCAGAAGCAAAAAAGTATATGGGCTTCTAGTTATGGTTGGAGGTCTGAGTAATTTGGAGCATCTTTTTTTCAGGCTTCCGAGCTACAAAATGATAGTAGCTCGAATGATTTTTGGCTGAAGAAGGGACATAGCAACCAACAAAGACCTGAACTGGAAGGTCTGAGTGGTGGACAGCCCTTTATAGGACTATAGCCCCTATTATGACCCTCCAGGCATTGGGGGATAGTTGTGAGGGGGCAAATTGATATAGGAAAGGATGGACTTGATAATGGGATGGATGTGCAAACGAAATCCTAACTTGAACATCTGCTCGTACAAGCAGACCTCACCATCTCGGCCATTATAAGACCTCTCCTCCCTCGGAGGTCTCCTAAGCTTTATTGAGGGACTAATGGAGTACAGATATCTGAAGCAAAGAAGATATACCTCAGTGATAGTACTCTCAATCTCGGCCGCCTCAAAGACGTCGACATCACTTTCAACCTCATCATCATCTAACTCAATGTCGGTCGGAGCAGATGTTGATGGGTTACTCGGGAACCTCTGAGTGAACTTGGCACCAGTAAAGGCCGACAGAGGAATGGCGTCAAGTTGTGGTGGAATGGCCACACTCGGCTCAACGATCTCAACCTCTAAAGAAGAGGCCTAGGTGCTCGAGTTATTATGGGACGAGGCCCGACTAGAGACCTCGGCCTGATCAGGGGACTGATCTGCCTGAGGTGTGAAGTCCATGGCCTCCTGGAAGGAATCCATAGACATGGGGTCTGAGGTGGATGACTCAGACTCAGACATCGGTATCGGATCGGCAGGAACCTCTGCCTGATTAAAAGACTCCGAGGGATCAGGATATACCACCTTCAGAGGTGGTGGAAAGATGGGTCTAATAGGGAACTCTTGTGACCTACGAGCCTCCTCTTGTGCTCTTTCTATTTGTCTGATTTTTTCTAAAGTCTTCTCTCTAAGGGAGGGGAACTCCTCAAGAAGTTGGTATAGGGGTCTGAACATCAGAGGCAGACACTACACTTGGGGGACTTCCTAAACTACAAACAAGATTGAGTGATAAAATAAAGGAGTCTAAAGATCAAATTATCCAAACCTAACAAGAACAGTTCGCCTGAAACTATGGTGGACTCACCGGAAAATTTAGAAACTCGCCGGAAAACTCAAATAAAAAGGAAAAAGCAGAGAAAATGGAGGCAAATGAGGGGAAGAAGATACCTGAGGATGAAATGACAAAGGGAAGCGAAGAAAACTCGAGAAAGCGCCACCAAAGACCTCTGCAGAGGAATCGCGAAGAGAACGCCCTTAGAGAGAGAAATCACTGGAATGCAAACGTGCAGGAAAGAGAATTGAGGATGGAGGGAAAAAGAAAGGTTCAAAACCCTTAAATATTCAGGCGCGATGCCCAAGGCCCATCATTGCCTTGGGAGCCCCAAAGGCGGCTGATAACACACGCTTACCAAGCAAGCCACACTTCAACATTTGACAAGTGTCAAGCGAACATTGGCTCATATCCGAAAGGCCTCGGAGATGTGAAAATCCCCCAGTCACCTGCTCTCACATGTAACTAAGGGCTGGGGGGTGATTGATATGCCCCAAGTGTGACCTCGGCTCAGAAACACCAACCCCGGCCTAGATTAGGGCCGACACTGGATAAGCCTTGGGGATGCGACATCAGCCCTCGGCCATAGCAAGGTCGTCTCAGGCTGACACTACCACCAGCCTCTCCAAAGGACATTGCATACATCATAAGGATCAGCAGCACTCTCGTACACCTAGGAATGGCAACCTCGGCCAGATATAGGCCGAGTGATGATGCCGGAATCAGCACCACCAGATAAGGTGTTTCCAAGCTCAATATAAGTACAACAATGGCAGCACAGCTATATAAAGAGGTAAGAGAAAGAGGTGAGGAGAATAGGAGAATACTTCGGTGTATGAGTGGTTCAGCCAATCTGGCCTACGTCCACTGTGAGTGTGTGTGAATAATATCACTGAAAGAAGGCACTAATGGCCATGGATACAATCTCTCAAGCTTTCTCTCTCTACTGTGAATTTAGACAGAGTTTCAGCTAGGGTTTAATAACTGGGATCCCTTTGTAAGGTAGGGGATGATCCCTATATATAGTGCCTAGGGGGTGTAATGTACCCCCCATGCATGTAATGTGCATGTGTGTGGTAGCCTCACCAATGGGGGAGTGCCATCTGTCACTGCCACATGTAAGTAATGATGATGAAATATTCTCCCCACATGTGGAGAATAATCTTGTTACAACTGATTTGTGCCCATGTGTCCTTATCCAAATGTTCAACAGATGCTCGGCCGCCATGTTGGTGGATGACCTCGGCCTGGGAGAGGCCGAGCTGTAAAGGCTTGATACTCGTTCAATCCGAGATGTGTCATAGGGAGTCTCGGCCTGATCTCAGCCGAGACATTATGCTGGGGTCGGCCCCAGCCGAGGTAGGAATGATTCCATGCTGACGATTACTAAGGCTTCTTTCGACCTCGGCCCAAGCCGAGGTTGAACTGGTTCCATGTTGAAGGTTATCAAGGCTCCCTGTCACCTCAGCCTACCCTCGGCCGAGATTTCCATACCCAGGTATATGAGAATGCTGTTGATGCCTGTGATGCGTGCAGTGCCCATTGGAAGTGTAGATGGTAGTGTCGGCATGGGACGACCTTAGTCTGGACGAGGGATGATATCGTGGGCCCATGGCCTATCTTGGGTCGATCAATATCTCGGACATTATCTCGACTGAGGTTGGTGTCTCTGGGCTGAGGATACACTTGGGGCATATCAATCACCCTCCATCCCTTAGTCATATGTGAGAGCAAGTGGCTAGGGGTTTACTACACCTCCGAGGCCTGTCCATCCCAAGCTAATGCCTGCATGACACCTGTCCCAAGCTAGAGCGTGCGTACTTGGCTGGCGTGTGCTGTCAGCCGTCCTTTGGGTTTCCCAAGGCAATGATGGGCCTTAGGAAGCGTGCCCAAGTATTTAAGGGTTTGAACCCTTTTCTTTTCTCTTTCTTCTCCATTTCATTCCCACGCACAAACAGCTCTTGCGATTTCTCTCTCTCCAAAGCTTTTCTACTCAACGTTCTTCTGCCGAAGCCTTCGTCGATTTTCTTGCAAGTTTTCTTCACTTCGCTCATCGATTCATTTTCCAGGTACTTCTTCCTTTCCATTTCCTTTGTTTTTGGCATTTGGTTTTCATTTTCCGGTGACCTTTTAAGTTTTCCAGCGAGCTCCATTAACTCCGGCGAACTGTGTTTTCTTGAAACTTCTAAGTTTGATCTTTAAACCCCCTTTATTTTACAAGTCAATCGTGTTTGTAGTTTTAGGAGTTTTTCCCAAGTTTAGGGTCGTCCTCTGATGCTCAGACCTTTATACCAGCTTCTTGAGGATTTCCCCTCTCTTAGAGAGAAGACCCTAGAAAAGATTAGGCAAATAGAGAGAGCTCAAGAGGAAGCTCGTTAGTCACAAGAGTTTCTTATTAGACCCATCTTTCCCCCACCTCTCAAGGTTGTATATCCTGATCCCCCTGAGAATTTCTATTAGACATAGGTCTCTGCTAACCCATTGCCAATGTCTGATTCTGAGTCTTCCACCTCAGACCCCATGTTTGTGGACTCTTTCCAAGAAGCCATGGATTTTACACCTCGGCCTGGTCAGGCCCCTGACCAGGCCGAGGTCTCCAGCCGAGCTTCATCCCAAAATGGCTCAAGCACCTCAGATTCTTCTTCAGAGGTTGAACTTGTTGAGCCGAGTGTGTCGGTGCCACCCATTCTTGATGCCATCCCTCTGCCGGCCGTTACAGGGGCTGAGTTCGCTCAGAGATTCCCTGGTCACCCATCTACGTCTGCTCCAGTCGACGATGATGAGGATGCTGAAAGTGATGTTGACATCCCTGAAGCAGCCGAGTTCGAGAGCACAGTCACCGGGGTGGATCTTCTGTGCTTTAGGTACTTATACTCCATTAGTCCTTCCATCAAATTAAGGAGACCTCTGAGGGAAGAGAGGGACTATCACGGCCGAGATGGAGAAATCTGCTTGTACGAGAAGATGTTCAAGTTAGGGTTTCGCCTACCCATTCATCCCATCATCAGATCCATTCTTTCTTTTATCAACTTGGCCCCCTTGCAGCTCTCTCCCAATGCCTGGAGAGTCATTATAGGGGCCATTATCTTGTGGAGGGCAGTCCACCACTCTGACCTCCCAGTTCAGGTCATTGCTGGTTGTTCTGTCCCAACCTCGGCCAAAAACCATCCGAGCTACTATCATTTTGTGGCTCGGAGGCCTGAGAAGAAGATGCTCCAGGTGACTCAGACCTCAAATCACAATTGGAAGCCCCGATATTTTTTCGCCTCAGGGCCATGGGAATTCGGCTCATCTGTTCCTTCTTCCACTCTCGGGCTGAGGATACCCCTCAGATGGGGTAAGGTCACCATGTCTGCAAGGGTCGATCCTGGTCTAAGTCTTCAAAACATCCAAAAGGTCAAGGCCCTGCAAGACCAAGGGGCACATGGTCTGTTTGTTAAGTTCCAGCATTTGTTGACCCCTCAGTTTCTCTCGGGGACGAGCCTGGGTGGGAGTCCCCTTGTTGACTTTGGTAAGGATTTTTCTTTTCAAGTCTAACCTCTGACCTCATTCATATCTGATCTCTAACCCTTATCTTTTAACTTTTGCAGAGCGACCACCAGGTGTCCAGACGAACTGTGGGAGATGGCAGCTCCGAGCTTGACGAGGCTTGCAAAAAAGGCTGGTTTGAACGCTCATCCCCCAGCTCCCACTACATCCAAATCCCAGGCTTCAAAGAAGAGGGCCCCTGAGGTCCCGGCATCTGAAGATCAGAGGCCGACCTCGAGACAAAAGAAGACTTCTGAGGCTGCGATCCCAATTTCTTCGGCTGACATCCTGACGCCTCGTCTGGATCAGTTGAAGTTAACTGACAGCGTGGTCGGCAACATCAGACAGGCCATGGACGCACTCGCCTCTGTAATGACCGAGGCAGACAAGCGTTTCTATAGAGCCATGGACACCCCCGTGATGGTTGAGTTCGTCCTTCACAGAGTCGTCCAGGTATGACTTGTTCCTTTGTCAAAATTTTATAAGTGCAACATCTGACTTTTCTCCCACTTAACCTCTTCATTAAATGTGCAGGGAGTGACTGCCATGTATCAATTGTCTAACTGGGCTATGAGGAAATTGCCCCTCATCCAGAAGGGGCAAGAGGCTGAGAAGGTTGAGAGTGCCCTGAACGCTGAGGTTGACTGTCTGAAGTCAGAGCTGCAGAACTCTGAAAATAAAGCTAAGGGGTTGGAAAAAGACATGTCCCTGCTCGTCAAGGACCATGCTAAAGCCCTGAAGGCAAAAGATGATGCTCTGCAGCAGAAGGTCAGCGCGGCTGTGAAGGCTGCCCTTGCAGATGCTTCGGACAAAATAATCTCTGACTACAAAGGCTCAGAGGAGTTCATGGGTTTTGGCTTTGAATACCTTAAAAGAGGTATCAAGGCCACTACCAAATGGGCTGAGGTCAGAGAGAAGGAGGTTGGCACTCTCAAGGCCTCTGACTTTGTGGGTCTCGGCTTTGCCGACCCTCAATTTGCTAAGGCGCTTCAAGAGGTAGAAGATGAGGCCGCTGCCCCAGCCGATACTACAACTCTGGGAGGGACCGAGCTCGGAGGGACAAACCATGTTGATGACGTGGCCGAGGTTACTAATGCTGAGCAAGCCAATCAGGCCGAGACTGTCAATGTCCCCCCCCCCCCAAACCAGGATTGATTTGTAACTTGTAACAAACAATTTGTAATTTGTAATTATTAACTTGTAATACCATGATATTTTGTAAGGAATATTTTTAACAATGCCTCTGAATGCTATATGCTCTTCCTTTTACTGAATGCCAATCTCTTCTCTTATTTTGATCTCTGAATGCCTCTGAATGCTATATGATTTCTGAATGCTATTAGGCTCTGAAGTCACTACCTAATATGCTGTTCTCATAACCAACCACCAAATTAATGATGTTAAGGGTCTGAGGTTATCTAGGAAGGTGTCTGAGCTCAGACCTCGTCACCATCGAGTGATGTTATGAGGGTCTGAGGTCATCACTTCTGATGTTAGCCTCATAATAAACTTCACCAAATTAATGATGTTAAGGGTCTGAGGTCATCTAGGAAGGTGTCTGAGCTCAAACCTCGTCACCACCGAGTGATGTTATGAGGGTCTGAGGTCATCACTTCTGATGTTAGCCTCATAATAATTTTCACCAAATTAATGATGTTAAGGGTCTGAGGTCATCTAGGAAGGTGTCTGAGCTCAGACCTCGTCACCACCGAGTGATGTTATGAGCGTCTGAGGTCATCACTTCTGATGTTAGCATCATAATATTTTTCACCAAATTAATGATGTTAAGGGTCTGAGGTCATCTAGGAAGGTGTCTGAGCTCAGACCTCGTCACCACCGAGTGATGTTATGAGGGTCTGAGGTCATCACTTCTGATGTTAGCCTCATAATAATTTTCACCAAATTAATGATGTTAAGGGTCTGAGGTCATCTAGGAAGGTGTCTGAGCTCAGACCTCGTCACCACCGAGTGATGTTATGAGGGTCTGAGGTCATCACTTCTGATGTTAGCCTCATAATAATTTTCACCAAATTAATGATGTTAAGGGTCTGAGGTTATCTAGGAAGGTGTCTGAGCTCAGACCTCGTCACCACCGGGTGATGTTATGAGGGTCTGAGGTTATCACTTCTGATGTTAGCCTCATAATAGTTTTCACCAAATTAATGATGTTAAGGGTCTGAGGTCATCTAGGAAGGTGTCTGAGCTCAGACCTCGTCACCACCGAGTGATGTTATGAGGGTCTGAGGTCGTCACCTATGATGTTATCCCCATATAATATCTCTGATCTAAGAATGGAGCAAGAACTTGTCATGGAACTGATCTTTATTAATAACCTCTTCTCAATAAGATGGTACATTTACAAATTACAAATTCTATGCAACATCATATGTAATATTTCTTCAGGTGGTCAGCATTCCATGGGTTAGTGAAAGGTTCTACTTCAAAGTTTTCTAGTCTGTAAGTGCCGGGCACAACCTCTTCTATTACTTTGTAGGGGCCATGCCAGTTTGGGTGTAGCTTATTTGCCTTCTGTAGGGTCTTCTTTAGCACTAGGTCTTCCACTGCAATGGGTCTTGACTTCACCCTTTGGTTGTAGAATCTTGTTGCCCTCTGCTAGTAGGCTTCTTTCCTGACCTCTGCGTCTTCTCTTCTCTCTTCGATAAGATCCAGGTCTAGCCTCCTCTTTTCCCCATTACTGTCAGGGTCGTAGGTCTGAATCCGATGAGTTGGTAGTCCTACTTCCATTGGTATGACAGCCTCTGAGCCATGTGCTAGCATGAATGGGGTTTCTCCTGTTGGTGTCCTGGCCGTAGTTCTGTAGGCCCACAACACTGCGTAGACCTCTTCTGTCCATCTCCCCTACGCATCTTCTAACCTCTTCTTGATTCCATCCAAGATGGTACTGTTTGTGACCTCGGTTTGGCCATTTGCCTGAGGTCGACCAGGAGATGAGAAGAACTGTTTAATCCCCACACTTTGGCAATACTTCTCTAAGGAGGAGTTCTTGAACTGGGTCCCATTATCCGAGATGAGCGTGTTTGGGAGGCCATATCTACATATGATGTTTTTCCAGATGAACTGGAAGGTCTTCTGCTCTGTAATTGTTATCATTGGTTCTGCCTCCACCCACTTTGAAAAGTAGTCAATGGCAACTATCAAGAATCTATAGTTGTTGACAGCTCTTGGCAAAGGTCCTACCAAGTCAATTCCCCATACCGCAAATGGCCATGGAGAAGAGATTAACGTCATAGGCTGATGGGGTTGATGAGGGATAGTGGCGAACCTTTGACATTTGTCGCACCTCTTCACATAGTCTGCAGTGTCCTTAGACAAGGTAGGCCACCAGTATCCCTGAGTGATGATCCTCTTGGCTAAGGGCCTCCCCCCAATGTGGCTAGAGCAAGAACCCTCATGAACCTCCTGTAAGACCCGGGGTACCTCCATGGGATGCACACATCTGAGGAGGGGCAAGAGAAACCCTTTTTTATACAAGACATCTCCTACTAATGAGAACTTTGCAGCCCTGTATCTCAACTTTCTCCTTTCCATCTTGGACTCAGGTAGCTCTCCCTCTCTTAGGTACCTGACGAGCGGTTCAATCCATGAGTCTCATATGTTCACATTGTGACAAGGACTACATACCTCGTCATCCTCAATGCTTGCTTTTCCCAAGACCTCGATTGGGATGGTCCTTCCCAAATCTGTCTTCATTGCCGAGGCCAGCCTTGCCAATGCATCAGCGTGATTGTTGCCCAGTCTAGGCACTCTCTTCAGTTTTGCTTCTTCAAAATACTCTAGCAATCCTCTTACCTTCTTTAATTACTTGACCATCCTTTCGTCTTTGGCTTCGTATACCCCTAACACCTGATTGACAACCAACCTTGAGTCACTATGGAGTAGGAGCCGCTTTACTCGAAGAGTTGTTGCCAATAAGAGACCCGCTATCATGGCCTCATACTCGGACTCGTTGTTTGAGGCCTGGAAGTTGAATCTCAAGGCGTATTCAATGTTGGCGCCATCTGGAGCCGAGAGTATTAGCCCCGCTCCGCTTCCACTGCCACAAGAAGAGCCATCAACGAAGAGGCTCCAGACGTCTGCATCCGATGAGAAGACCCCTTCTCTCATAATCCCCTTCTCGAAGAGGTATCGATCCTCTTCGTTTTCTTCTACTCTGCTTCGGGTTTTGCCTGGGATAACCTCTTCTCGGCCTCGAAAGACGTCCGAGGTAGTCTCTTCCGAATCTCGGAAGACACTACGGTTCGTCTCTTCGCCGCCATCCAAGCCCTTCTCTGTCTCGGCCTCTTCCCAAGTGAACTCTGCTACAAAGTCTGCGAGGGCCTTCCCCTTGATGGCTGTCCTGGGCTGGTAGGTAAGATCATACTCCCCTAGCTCGATGGCCCAGGTCATCAATCTCCCGGACTTCTCAGGTTTGTGCAGAACCTATCTTAGTGGGGAGTCTGTAAGGACTACCATGGAGTGAGCTTGGAAGTAAGGCTTCATTTTCCTTGAAGCATGTATAAGGGCATAAGCCAACTTCTCCATTCGGGGATAGTTTTGTTCAGACCCTTGAAGGGCCTTACTGTTGAAGTACACAGGCCTCTGGATTCCATCCTCTTCCCGTATGATGGCTGCGCTGATGGCTAATTCAGAGACTGCCAAATACACAAACAACCTCTCCCCCGTGATGGGCCGAGACAGCAACAAGGGAGACCCCAAGTAGGACTTGAGTTGGTTAAAGGATTTTTCACACTCTTCGTCCCACTGGAAGGCCTTTCTTAGAACTTTAAAGAACGGAAGACACTTGTCCGTCGCCATAAAAAAAACTGTTAAGGGCAGCCACTATTCCTGTGAGTCTCTGGACATCCTTGATACTCCTAGGAGTCTTCATGTCTAGTAATGCCTTGATTTTCTCATGGTTAGCTTCAATCCCCCTCTGATGAACGATGAACCCCAGGAACTTCCCGGCTCCTACCCCGAAGACACACTTCGCTGGGTTGAGCTTCATTCTGTATAAGTCCATGACATCAAAGGTCTTCTCAAGGTCTTCTACGTGAGTACAGGATTTCAAGCTCTTCATTAGCATATCGTCCACATACACCTCCATGGTCTTAACTATTTGTTCCTCGAACATCTTATTGATAAGACGTTGATACGTTGCCCCCGCATTTTTCAGACCGAAGGGCATCACCTTGTAGCAGTACGTCCCTTTGTCAGTGATGAAGGCTGTCTTCTCAGAGTCTTCAGCATCCATGAAGATTTGGTTACAACCTGAATAAGCGTCCATTAAGCTCCTGAGCTCGTACCCTGCCATTGCGTCCACCATCTGGTCTATCCTAGGTAAGGGATAGCTGTCCTTCGGGCAAGACCTGTTCAGGTCAGTAAAATCTACACACATTCACCACTTCCCATTGGCCTTAGGAACGATGACGGCATTTGAAAGCCACTCTGGATAGGTAACCTCTCGTATGAACTTGGCTTCTTCCAACTTTTTCACCTCTTCCCGGATGACGTCATACTTCTCTCGGGAGTAGACTCTTCGTCTCTACTTTATTGGCCTGGCATCTCTGTCCACGTTGAGCTTGTGGCTCATGACCTCAGGGTCGATACCAGGCATGTCTGCGTGACTCCATGCGAACACACTCTGCCTCCTCCTGAGGAAGCTTATCAACTCTTCTTTGATTCCTTGCTCTAGGGCCTTACCGACTTGGACGGTTTTTTTTGGCTCGTCCTCATTGAGGACGATGGATTCTACCTCTTATGCGGCCTCGCCCTTCTTCAATTTTGTTTCGTCTCTTGGGTCAAGAGTGTCAATACTGTAAGTGGTGGTTGTTCTCTTATGGGCCTCTCTCTCTTCGGCCGAGTTGAAGTAACACTCCCACGCCGTGGTCTGGTCCCCTTGCACTTCCCCTACTCCATAAGGAGTCGGGAATTTTAGCATCTGATGGACCGTCGACGGCACGACCTCAAACTCTTTGAGGGCCACTCTTCCGATGATGAGGTTGTAGGCCGAGAAGACATTTTCTTCCATAACAAAAAAGTTTATCTTCTTGGTCAACCTCTTAAGCCACTCATCCCCCATCCGTACATCCATTTCATACATGCCTAAGGGGTGCACCTTTTCACCACTGAAGCCTATCAATGGGTGATGGTAGGGCACCAGCCTCGCCCTGCTAAGACCCAGGCTCTTGAAACAAGGCCAGAACATCACATATGTTGAGCTTCCCCCGTCTATGAGGATTATCCCTACCTCGCACCCATGCACCCTTGTTGTTATGACCAAAGGGTCATCATGGGGGGCTAAGATGCCCTTCAAGTCGAGTCTGGAGAACCCCACTACGAGGGTGTCCATGTCTACCTTCTTCCTCTTCTGCACTGCGTCAGAAGACGTTAGATTCACAACGTCAGGCTTGGCCACTGACCTGGCCTCTGCTACATGAGCCTTCCTGTCGGCTACCTCAGAGCCACCTCCTGCAAATCCCCCACAGATGGTGCTAACTCCAAAGGAGATCATTCCGACCCTCTTTACAGGGGTGTTGTCATCCTTTGGCGGAAGATCTGGGTCGTCTTCATCATCTCCCTCCGAATCGTCATCCCTTCTGGCCGGGACATCGCCACGGCATCTGTCATTCCTTCTTTTCTTAGGGTCTTCTCTTCCACCCTTTGGAGCCTTGCCATCCACATACTTCCTCAGCTTTCCGGACTTCAGCATCTTCTTAATCTCATCCTTTAAAGCGAAGCATCTATCTGTGATGTGGCCATGATCCAGATGGAACTCACACCAGAGGTTTTTGTTCCTCTTATGTGGTGGGGCCTTCAGCTTCTCTGGCCACCTCAGAGTCCGGTCAGTCTTAATCTCATTAAGGATGTGCTCACAGCTCACAGTCAGAGGAGTGTAATGAGCAAACTTGTCATCTCCTGACCTCTTCTTCCCCTCTTTCTTACCCTGGGACCTCCCAGTGCTACCGCGGTTCTCCTCCTCATACTTGGCTGTCATTGCCTCTTCCGCATTCATCACTTTCCCTGCGGTTGCCAGCAGCTCCGCCATAGACCTAGGAGGGTCTTCTGCCAGTTTCCACAATAGTTTCCCCTTCTGGAGGCCTCCTATAAGGGCGGTCATAGCTATGATCTCTTCATAGTCTTCCACCTCCAACTTTTCTTTATTGAATCTTGCTATATAGTTTCTTAGGCTTTCACCCTTGGCCTGTTTGACATACAGCAAGTGGGTAGTCTTCTTTTGAGGTCTTACCCCAAAGAAGAAGTTGTGGATGAACTACTCTGCCAAGCCTTTGAAGTTCTCGATCGAGTTCTTCGAAAGAGAGGTGAACCAGCTGTGTGCTGCCCCTATCAAGGTTCTCGAGAAGGCCCTACACTTCATCTCATCGGGTATCGTGTAAATGTCTACCGCCGACTGGTACATCTCGATATGGTGCACAAGGTTAGTGCTGCCATCATATTTGGGAGTCACTATAGGAGGTTTGAACTTGGCTGGGGTTGGGAACCCCACTATCTTAGCCACAAATGGGGAGCCCTCTGAGTAACCCCTTTGTAATGGGTCCCTGCTCTTTATGAGGTCCCCTATATTCTCCTCAAGGCGTTGGATTGAATCATTCCAGGGTCTTATGTCATCAACTTGGCCGAGGTTATCCCCTTCCACCTCCCTGCGATGGACAGAGGGTTCCCCAGCCACGACCCGTTGGCTATTGACCTCTTCCTGCTCCCTGGATCTTCTCTCACAGGGTCGGCCTTGGTCTGGCCGAGCCTGCCTATCCCCTCTTTGGGAGCCTGCCGCGCTCCTTGACCTCGATAGCCTCTGTCTTAGGTCATTAACTGGGCCCAGTCTCTCGAAGGTCGACCCTCTACTCAACCTGTCAAAGGCCAACCCTCTTTGTTGGGCCTCTTCTCTTCTTCGGACAACACATCCCTGACTCTGCCTAAGAGGTCGTATGGTGTTATCTGACACCTCATACGGCTCCCAGCAGTCTTCTGGGGCCTCTTCAGCTCCTAGGTCATCATACCTGCCCTCTGGGCAAGGGTTTCCTTGCCTCCCCAGGCGCAAGCGCCTAGGGTCAGCAACGTCCCTTCTCCGCTGGGGTGAAGGCTGGTCCTTCATCGGCGCCTGGGGTGGTCCTCTGGCGTCAGGATGAGGCTGAACTGCCGCCGGAGTGATCATGTCCGGTGAGACTCCAGGTGGCCTCATCATCATGGTTTGACTGAGTTGGGCAAATTGCTCCTTCATGGCTTGTTGTGTTTCTGCCAAAGATTTCAAGGCTGCTGATACCTCCGCCATTTCGGACTGGGGATGAGCCTGACTGGAACTAGCCCCTCCACCCCCGGGCGGCGGAAGAGGTGGCGGCAAGTCTGGTGCCATATGTTAACTGTATAGAGCTTGAGTAGCAAGTGAGCTTAATACCTTAAAGGACCTCTTTCAATGGTGAAACATCTCCACGCTAGGGGTGGTTCCTGGTTCACCACCAGAGTCTCCGATGAGGTTAAGCAGAAAAAAAGGAAGAGATATCTTCTGATTCCCATAGACGGCGCCAAAATGATGATGCCGGAATCAGCACCACCAGATAAGGTGTTTCCAAGCTCAATATAAGTACAACAATGGCAGCACAGCTATATAAAGAGGTAAGAGAAAGAGGTGAGGAGAAGAGGAGAATACTCCGGTGTATGAGTGGTTCAGCCAATCTGGCCTACGTCCACTGTGAGTGTGTGTGAATAATATCACCGAAAGAAGGCACTAATGGCCATGGATACAATCTCTCAAGCTTTCTCTCTCTACTGTGAATTTAGACAGAGTTTCAGCTAGGGTTTAATAACTGGGATCCCTTTGTAAGGTAGGGGATGATCCCTATATATAGTGCCTAGGGTGTGTAATGTACCCCCCATGCATGTAATGTGCATGTGTGTGGTAGCCTCACCAATTGGGGAGTTCCATCTGTCACTGCCACATGTAAGTAATGATGATGAAATATTCTCCCCACATGTGGAGAATAATCTTGTTACAACTGATTTGTGCCCATGTGTCCTTATCCAAATGTTCAACAGATGCTCGGCCTCCATGTTGGTGGATGACCTCGGCCTGGGAGAGGCCGAGCTGTAAAGGCTTGATACTCATTCAATTCGAGATGTGTCATAGGGAGTCTCGGCCTGATCTCAGCCGAGACATTATGCTGGGGTCGGCCCCAGCCGAGGTAGGAATGATTCCATGCTGACGATTACTAAGGCTTCTTTCGACCTCGGCCCAAGACGAGGTTGAACTAGTTCCATGTTGAAGGTTAATAAGGCTCCCTGTCACCTCGGCCTACCCTCGGCCGAGGTTGCCATACCCAGGTATATGAGAATGCTGTTGATGCCTGTGATGTGCACAATGCCCATTGGAAGTGTAGATGGTAGTGTCGGCCTGGGCCGACCTTGGTCTGGCCGAGGGATGATATCGTGGGCCCATGGCCTATCTTGGGTCGATCAATATCTCGGCCATCATCTCGGTCGAGGTTGGTGTCTCTGGGCCGAGGATACACTTGGGGCATATCACCGAGCTTGCAAGAATCCTTACCAACAACCTCATCAAGGCATCAGTCACCGCTCCAAGTATAATCCAGTTCAACCTCGGCCTAAGCCGACCCGTAACCATTATCTCGGCTTAATATGAGTCGAGACCTTCATGGCTACCTCGGACTGAATGAGCACCTAGACTTATCAACCTCGGCCTCTCCCAGGCCGAGGTTATGCACCAAGCACGATAGTCGAGCATCTGCTGACATTTGGATAAGAGCACGTGGACATAAATCAGTTATAACAAGATTATTCCCCACACGTGGGGAGAATATTTCATCATCATTCTCTACATGTGACAGTGATAGGTGGCTTCCCCATATTAGTGAGGCTAACACATATGCACATTACATACATGGGGGGTACATTGTACCCCCTAGGAACTATATATATAGGTCATCCTCTACCTTGTGAAGGATCCAAGAATACAACCCTAGCTGAAACTCTCTCTAGACACACAGTAGAGAGAGAAAGCTTGAGAGATTGTATCTATGGCCATTAGAGCCCTCATACAGTGATACATATCATACACTTGCACAGTGGACGTAGGCCTGATTGGCTGAACCACTTATATTTCGGTGTTGATTCTTCTTCTCCTCACCTCCTTCTACTATATATATACCTTTATACTACCATTGTTAACACTAAATTGAGCTCACAAACACCTTGAAGGGTGGTGCAGTTTCCAGCATCATCATAGAGCATCTACTCACCCACCATTGTTAGTTGTTGCCAAGCTTTTACTACCATTTATTGCTATGATTTTTGTGTGTGGGACCTTGGTGTTTGAGCTGCCTACCAAGGTGTATCTAAGAGTGCTTGTTTTCCTCTATCTCTGACTGAGTTATTTCTGTGTAAGGAACCTTGGTGTTTGAGTTGCTTACCAGGGTGTATCTAAGAGTGATTATTTTTCTCTCTCTCTAACTGAGTTATTTCTTTGTGAGGTACCTTGGTGTTTGAGCTACCTACCAGGATGTATCTAAGAGTGGTTATTTTTCTCTCCCTCTTACTGAGTTATTTTTATGTGAGGGACCTTGAGTTTGAGCTTCCTACCAGGGTGTATCTGAGAGATCTTATTTTTCTCTCCCTCTGACTGAGTTATTTCTGAGGTTAGTTTATTATTTATTTTGTGTTATACACGAGTGCCTTTTTCGAGTTCAATCTAAAGTGTTTGATTCCATATATATTGTATTCATCTTGTCACTGTTCATAGCGTCTGGTTAGTGATTTATCACCATAAAAAATAGGGGTTATGCCTCCATTTATATTGTAACACCCCAGCCTCAAGAGGACTCCGCCATAACAATAGGGAGGTAGTGTAGTTATAACGGTTGAGAAACCAAGAGATGGAATGCCTTTACATATTTAGGCATTTATATCCATGTACAATAAATGCGACTATTGTTTCAAAAACATGTGTGGAACGATTGTTAGTAGCCCCATATGAGTGATTTTTCCCTTTCTCGATGATTCACCTTCCTGGCTATGGTCGACCAGTTGGCCGACCAAATATCTCTAAGTCCAACTAAGTATTTATGAAGCCCTGAGGTGGATATGTATGAGGACAGGTGTTCCTATCTCAATGGTCCACGTGGATTAATAATTTAACCCACAACAAATGTCATTACCCCAATTGATCGATATAGTAGAACTTTTGCAAAATCTTCCTTTGAAAAGAAAGATTATATGATATGACTTGGTATTTGCAAAATCTTATTAAATATCATATATCAGATTTTATACGAATGACCCAAAACCACACATGATTGAGTATTCCAAACAACAACCCAACTGTAAGCTTCATCATTTTCTACCTTATGAAAACCCTTTTATAAGCTTATTTTAGATACAGGTGGTCCATGGTCGGCACAATCCCAAATTTTTATCTCCTTCCAAGGATATTAACTTAAATTCTTTGAAGAAATCTTAGTGATTATTATCCACGTTGTAAACCTACCCAACTAAACTCACACCAACGGACCTCGTTCCGATGCAAAATTATTTTCGACAAAAACAAGCCATTCACCCCCGACTTAGTCAAAATTAGGGGGGAACCCCAAATAAGAATGAGGGGAGGAATCTAACTAAAATATAAGTTGGGACTCAATCATACTGACCCATCATGAAACATAGGAATCGATTCAGCTGAGAAATCTTAACCGATTGATCCTAGATAGATTCAAATCGATTAACCATAAGTTTACAGTTGGGTTTGAATCGAATCACCTCCAATGAGTACAAAGGTTCGTCTTGAAATAAAGTCTCCACATTACCTTGGTTATATCAGCCAAAATTGACTAAGCATGATGCTAGAGTTAACCGATTATGATTTCAATCCCTTGCAACCTACTCCACTTCTTCATAACCTACTCCACTTTTTCACCTGCACCTACACCTACCTATCCAAACAAACAAATGGCTACTCTAATTTGAGTCCACAGTTCTAAGACCTTGTAACCTACTCCACTTCTTCACAATGTTTCTCTTGATTTTTAGGCTCAATTTTTACTCGTTTTAAAAGATTAAGAAATGAAATTGAAATGGAAATTTTTATAATTATCTTGTTTTAAAATAGTTATGAAATTGATTTTGTCATATACATTTAAGTTGAATAAGTAAACCTAAATACAATTAATTTTGAAATACAAATGGTTATGCAACATTAGCTAATAAGTTCCTTGAAAGTTTATTTTTATATGATCACACCAGGCGGCAATCATGTTGGTATCTTAAACCCATAAACTTTTCAATTAAATAACTTTTAATAAGCAAAACATATCAATAAGCTAAACATAATAATAAATGTATTCGTATTAGCATTAATAAATGTAATTGTATCAACTTTAATAAGTGTAATTGTATCCACATTAATAAGTGTAACTGTATGTACACATGAACTTATTGAAAAGTCTAAAAAAATGGATGTCCTTAATGTGGATTACGATAGAGTTAAATGGATCTTTTACCATCTTTACAAATGGCTATTTTCTATAATTACTTTTTATAATTGTTCTATATGAATATTTGGGCTTGAAAGATTAGATTGTTATGTAAATTTACTTGTCCATGTGTCACAAACAGTTATGTTAATTGAATGATTATGTTTCTTGTTATTTTAGTTGAAACTAGATTGAAATTTGTAGGGTTTGATTAGACTTCATAATCATCATTTATTAATTGATTCTTTTATTAGTCGTTAGTTAGTTTGCTATCTCAATTTTCTTCGGTAGCTACTAATATTCAACTTCTTGAAAAAGTGAGGATCCACAATTTTATTTAAAAAATGTTTAATCATTTTCTTAATTAATAAAGCCCTTTAAGAAATCAATTTTGCTAGTATGTAAATAACGACTAGCATCATTATTATGTTTCCGAAGGCTCTTCAAGTGTATCAAGATTTTATTGTCTGCTTTTCATAATTACACATGATTCATCCTTAATGATTATTCATTTAAGGGTGTGGAGTAATACTTAGAAACCATATTTTGAAATCCAAGAGAGTTAAGGCCTGAATTTAATTCTTTGAGATGTAATATGGGAGAAGAATTATGTTGAGGGAAAAAGAGATGGGTAAAAATAAGTGACATGTAATACTCTCAAAATAAAAAAGAATTAACTTCTAATGGGCGTCTATTAAGGTCTTTATAGTATAAAATATATTTTAATAAAAAACCATTTGAATAGCAGGATAATGGACCAAATGAGCTTCAATCCTTGTGAAAAAGTAGAAACTAAAAACTTTTTGTTTACGAAGTTGTTAACAAAATGTAAGTTTTAAGTAAACTCCGAATTAACTTGTTGAGCAAAACTCTTTCCAAAAAATCTTTAACTTATGGATGATAAATCTGGTAGTTGATTATTTTCAGGTTTTAAAGATAAAAACCTAAACTATTTCCTTCGTATGAAATTGAGCATATAAGAGATGAGAATATTCAAGAAAATTAAGACCATATTTTAACGTGGTAATACCCTAAAATAAGGGAAACATCCACGACCCCCTTTACGGAGCAAAATGAAAAATCCACAAAAATCACAAGGTACCAGTTACAGCACTAAGCATGTTATACAAGATCCTAAATCTAAGTTTAGAAAATTACGTACACGAGTTACTCCACTCTCAAAGGGTTCTAACTTGATATGATCTTCCTCCCGCAACATCCTTGCTTTTTCCTTGTTTACTTGATTATAGCATCTCTCACCAAGAACCACAATTATCTAAGTCTTCGTGTGAGAATGAGTGTGTATATGAAGTGCTCTAAATGCATAAATGCATCTGACATATCTCAATTAATTATACAACAAATCCTATGAATTACAAATCAATTTATATGGTATGCAAGTAATTTCAAATCTGTTTTGAATAATAGACTTTAACAAATTTCAGATCTAAAATAAAATCTTTTTATTTCAAAGTTTATTTCAAAAATTTATTTATATTCAAACTTATTTCACTAATTGTGAAATTGTATTTTGAAACAAGAAAAATATATTTCCAGATCTGAATATATACACAACCAAAGTCTTATTTCTCAAAATGTAATTGAGCTCACAAAATTTGGATTAAAATAATAACAACAACAAGATATAAATAAATAGATATAAAGAACCTAAAAAAATATTCTATGTGAACAATATGGTTCCTAGACAGAGATATTATTGAAGAGGTCTTCAACACGAATTAAACTAGCAACCAAACTCACATAAACCTCAAGCATTTTTTCTTCTAAGATTCTCAGTTTAAGGCTTTAAACAAACTATGGAAATGTTTGGTGTATTTGGTTTGAAAAAGAAAAACCGTGTATGATTTTAATGTAAGGGACGATTTTCTCTTCTCTCTATACTCTCTGATTCTCTCACTCCTCTCTCTTTATTTTCTTTCTTAAGGCGCCGACCTCTCTAACTGACCAAACTCTAAATTCCAATCCCTAACAGCAATATATAGTAAACAACGAAGGGTCGAGAACTGGTTTGTTACAAACCAACTGCTGAGATCAATTGCCAACGTTCAAATCACGAATCTAACGGAGGATAAATGAAGTGAAAAGATCAAACACTGGTTAGATGTGGTGCAGTCACAAGGATCGGGTTGAACAGTTATGGTCCGTTGATAAACTCAGGAGCAATGTATACGATCTAACATAGCATCTCAGACTTTGAACAAAAGCACAAATTACATCTTGCTTTTGGCCAACATTAGACGCGAGTTTTGAAGGATTTGAAAAATTCAAATTCATCCCTAGAATTTTCAAGTTGGTTGAGATCTTACCCACAAAAAATTTACCACAGAAAAATAATACTGATTTTATCTCCAAACATTTTAAAAACCTATTTTAATTAAAAGAAAAATCATTTAAAATGATTTAAAAAAATGTTTAATTGAATTTTAAGAATATGTTTGAAGAGATTAAACCACCATATAAATTTTATGAACGTATAATAACACTTATATGCTGTGATTGGGTCATAATGTGGTTCATGTGTGTTTAATGCTTACCTTTTTATAGAGCATTGAAGCACTGGCTTTCTTGGAGTGGGATTCCTTTGATGAAGTTTGAATTCCTTTTTGAGAGCGATTAACTCATAAAAAATCTAATCCTATTTTGTCTCAATATCCAAACTAGTTTGAACTCCTATATGGCACAGACTCAAGTAAGTCAACCATATAGTGTGTTCTCAATCTCCCCCTTTAGATATTAGAGACAAAATTCCCTTGAGTATCCTGTACCCGTGGGTAAAAATGAAAAATCTTAGATTTTCTATACAAAAATCTCTAACTACCCATTCCCATCCTAGAACCGAAAATAAGAGAAGAAAATACATTACTCAACTACAATACAAATCGGGTCTGAAGAATGCCTGAAAAATATTAATCACTGAATGGCATATTAGTTGAGTTAGTACAAGAAAAGATATAAATCGTAGCACAGGTACTCAAGTTCTTCTCCCCCAATTTTTCTCAAATCTACAAGGGGTAAAAAAATAGAAAAAAACAAGAATGTGTAATCAATGATTTCAATCACAAATAATATCATAATCAAGGATCTCCTACATTAACCAGTTTTAGGAGACGTCTTTTATAATTTGAGAAACGTCCATGCCCTAAAACCTCAGAAATCAATTATTAGCGAGAAACTACCGAGGTTATGATAAATGTGAAGAAGATGTTATGTGAGAACTATTATACCTATTAATGTACGAAGATACTCAAATCTTATGTTATCCAATGGTTTGGTAAAAATATTAGCGAGCTGTTTTTCAGTATTAAGGTATTCAATAATAAGATCTTTAGATTCTACAAGTTCACGAATGAAATGATGTCTAATCTTTATATGCTTAGTTCGGGAGTGCTGGACTGGGTTTTTCGAAATATTTATAGCACTCTGGTTATCACAATACATAGTTAATTGATTTTCGGTGATACCATAATCGCTAAGCATCTGTCTAATCCATAATAGTTGTGAACAACAATTGCCTGTTGTGATGTATTTGAATTCTACGCTAGATAAAGAAATGCAATTTTGTTTCTTGCTAGACCTACCTACTAGGTTATTTCCTATGTAATAACACGCGCCAGACGTATTGTCCGAACAACCTACCCAATCGGCATCAGTGTATCCGACAATAGAACTAGTGGTGTCCTTAGTGTACCAGATACCAAATTTTAGACTACCCTTGACATATTTAATAGTTCTCTTAACACAAACTAAGTGGGTTTCCTTAGGGGTACTTTGATATCTAGCACAGATACAGACTGCAAAGGAAATGTCAGGTCTAGAAGCAGTGAGATATAAGAGACTCCCTATCATACTTTGATATAGAGTAGGATAAACATTTTTTCCATTTTCATCCTTAGATAATTTTATTGAAGTAATCATAGGGGTTCTAGAAGGTTTAGCATTTTCTAATCCAAACTTTTTGACAAGATCGACAACATATTTGGATTGAGTGATAAATAGGCCATCATTACATTATTTTACTTGTAGACCTAAAAAGTATTGAAGTTCACCCATAAGTGACATCTGAAATTCAGCATGCATAATGTCGAAAAAATTCTTAACTTATTTAGAACAAGTGGATCCAAATATTGTATCATCAATGTACACTTGCACTATCAAAATATGTTTGTCTTCTTTCCTAACGAATAAGGTTTGATCGTTTCCTCCCCGTACAAATCCTTTTGAAACCAGAAACATAGATAATCGCTCGTACCAAGCTCTAGGAGCTTATTTTAACTGGTATAAGGCTTTCTTAAGCCTAAAGACGTAGTGAGGGTGTAATGGATCTACAAACCCTTTGGGTTGTTCTATCTATACCTCCTTAGTTAAAATTCCATTTAAAAATATGGACTTAACATCCATTTGGAATAATTTGAATTGCAGGTGATATGATATAGCAACGATGAGCCGAATTGACTTAAGACGAGTAATAGGGGAAAAAGTTTCGTCGAAGTCAATTCCTTCTATCTAGGAGTAACCTTGTGCTACCAACATAACTTTATTTATAATGACCTCCCCTTTTTCATCTGTTTTGTTTTTGAAAATCCATTGTGTGCTGATAACCGTCGAATTTTTTGGCCTGGGAATGAGATATAATACATCGTGACTCTGAAATTGGAAAAGCTCTTCTTGCATAGCATTGATCCAGAATGAGTCAGAAAGGGCATCATTTACAGTTTTAGGTTCCTCAAGGGAAACAAAACATGCAAATTGAGCCACTTTTCGAAGTTGGGATCTTGTTCTAACAGGCTCAGAAGGATTAGCAACTATTGTTTCAATGGGATGGTCTTTAGAAACCCAAGTGGGTACTGAAGGATTCTCATGTGGCGGTGAATCAGTGTCTATTGGAGGTTGAATTGTAAAATTTGGTTCTTCCTTATCTAGTGGCACTAATCGACTAGCACTACTCCCTACACTAGTACCATATACATTACATTAAATAATTTCATTATAGTTTTGGTTCGATAGTTAAATACACGAAAAGCCCTACTATTTTGAGAATAACTAAGAAAGATTCCTTTCTCTCCTCCGGTGTCAAATTTTGAAAGTTGTTCACAGTCTTTACAAATATAACATACACTACTGAAAGTTTTGAAATATTTTAAATTAGGCTTTTTGTGGAACCAAAGTTCATACGATGCTTGTTTGGAATTTTTTCTTAGGTATACACGATTAATGATATGACACACGGTTTGAATGGCTTCTACCCAAAAATATTTAGGAATACTTTTAGCGTGTAGCATAACCCAAGCCATCTCTTGTAAAGTTCTATTCTTACGTTCAGCGATGCCATTTTGCTGGGGGTTTTTGGAGCACTAAACTCGTGTTTATAACCATTGCCTATGAAATATTCAGTAACACCAAAGTCCTTGAACTCTCCACCTCTGTCACTCTTAATTCGACACACTTGGGTATCCTTATCATTCTCTATTTTCAAAAGGATTTTTAAGAACTCACCGAAGGTATCGGATTTATTTTTTATGAATGCGACCCAAGTATATCGTGTATAGTCATCTGCCATAACTAGGATATAACTATTTCCACAGAAGCTGACAGTCCTTGAAGGACCCATGAGGTCCATATGGATGAGTTCCAAAGATTTTATCATCAAGACGTCCTTAACTTTCTTATGGGGGGATTTACTTATTTTCCCTTCCTGGCACAAACCACATACAGGATTGAAAGAGTCTTTGATTTTGGGTAAGCCTCTAACTACTTCTTGGGAGCTTAGCCTTTTAAGATTATCATAATTCTTATGTCCCAATCGATTGTGCCAAATATCAAAATAATCCAATCTGGCAATATTACAGGATTTAGACTTAGGAATTACGATGTAACAGTTATCTTGAGTTATGTTTCCTGTTAATATACAGTTTCTTTTTTCATCAATAATTTTGCAATCAGTTTTTAAAAAAGTAACGATATAGTTGGAATCACATAATTGAGATATGGTTAAGAGGTTAGCTTTGAGGCCTTTGACTGATAGAACATCATTTAGATCAGATGCCCATCCTCACACAATGTTCCCTTACCTATGATATAAGATGAAACATCATCTCCAAACATGACACAACCTCCTAAGAAATTTGTCTTATTTTTCAATTTGGTTTCGTTCCCGGTCATATATTTAGAACATTCGGAGTCTAGATACCATCCAGATGAAGTGTGTTGTGCCTTTAAAGCAGTAATGACAATATTGCACTTGAGCTGGGGTAACAGATCATCTTTTCTAATCCAAATAGGCCGAGTTTTAATTTTTTTATTGGCCTTTGATTTAGAAAAGTTTTGTTGGGTTTTTCTAAATGGTTTCTTTTTAGTATTGGACCCTCCCTCTTTCTTTTTATAGTTAGAGTTATGTGTGGTTTGTCTAAGGAGAACATCAATATTCCTACCTTTCCTAAAATAGTTAAAATGTTGGTAGGTGGGTGTATACATTATTTTTTGAAAACACTCTTCAAGAGTGTGGCCATAGACATCACAGTAAGAACAATAATGGTGGGAGTAAGACTTAACTTTATTACTAAAGTCCTTGAAGATGGGTTTAACCCTATTCGGTATAGTCGTCTAATTATCACTGGTCTTGAGCTTTTGTTTTTGGTCTTTAATGGGTTGACAAACATACTTATATTTACCATTTAAATTAGGATGTTGATGTACTGGCTATGTATTGCTCAAGAGACATTAGAACTACATTCTCCTTTTTCAAAATTTTGAAGATTCTGGCCTTTTTTGACAAATAAAACATTTTCAGGGGATACATTTTTGCTAGTATAAACTATTTGCCCAAAGGCTAAACCAGATTTATCTTCAGAATTAAAGTTACTACCAACTACAATATCCTCGTAGGATTTAGTTTGGGTTTCAAAGTGTAAACATTTTCTAAACACATTTCAAACATTTTCCTTTGATTCTTCTAGTTCAACTAGAGTTGCCTTATACTTTGCTTCCAACCCTTGATTTTTCTGAGATAAATCTTCTATTTTTAAGGCAAACTCTCTAATTTTAGTCTCATGATCAACACATTGAGCAGTATAGTCCTCAACATTAATTCAAATGGTCTGGTTAAGTAATTCAATACGATTGGTTAATGATTTCACCATTTTTTCAAGACGGGCACTTTTCTTAACCATTTTAGTGTATAGCTCATGCAGATCTGGAAGATCGTCATCGGACTCCTTAAGTGTGTCGTGTGAAGTGTCCCTAAAGCATTACTGGTTTCTATTAGACTCACGCACACGTTCAATTCATCGTCAATGTTATCGCTTTGACTCACACTTAGATTACTTTCAACAACAATAGGAGCAGTATTATCACAAACAGTGTTAACATCAATATCAACAGGCATCACAGATTCATGAGTAGACAAGAAGGCATTATCATCATTATATATAATCTTAGCAAAGAAGGACATGCAATACTCATTATATTGGGCTGACTCAGTCTCATCTTTGTCAGAATCACTAGAGTCGTCCCATGTCTTACATATATTAGCCTTGTTATTATTGCTAAGTCTGTTGGGGCATTTATTAGCATAATGTCCCATTTTGACACCTCTATGACATTTGACATCCTTGATGTCAATCTTAGGTCTACTATTTCATAAGATTTTCTGTTATCATATCGTTCATGAGGTCTGGGATTTTGATGGCCTTGATAACCTGGTTTGCCACGTTTGGCTGCCACTGAATTTCTAAACTTAACAATTTTTTTAAACTATTTGCTCATTAAAGCAATTTAGTTATCAAGATCATCTAAATCACAGTCATCATTTAGGTCAAGGTCAAAATCAAATTGAGTCTTTTGGGGAACAGACATTTGTGTTGAAAACACAACATTAGAACTAGTAGGTCTCTTATTTTGGAAAGTCAATTGCTTCTTAAATTCTAATCCCATCTCTACAGTTCTTAATTTGCTACTTAGCAATTCAGGAGTTAAGTTTGGGTCGTCCACTTCTTCTATGGCATATATTTTATTGTCAAATTTGGCAGGTAATGACCTAAGAATCTTTTGCACAATTTATTTTCTACTATAGGTTATACCATTAGCATGTAGTTTTGTAAAAATATCAGTTAACCTTATGTAGAAATCATCAAAAGATTCATTGTCATCCATTATCAGTGTATTTATACTGTTGTATAAGCATTTGGGTTTTTTCTACCTTAACACGTTCATCGTCCCTTAGAAGTAGAGTAAATAGATGTTCTTTTAAAGTCATACTCGTTAATGGACATAAAGATAGCATTCTTTCCCTTATTATTATTATTATTATTATTATTATTATTATTATTATTATTATTATTATTATTATTATTATTATTATTATTATTATTATTATTATCTATAGACATATTTTCCTCTTTTTTGTGAATTCGCTAAGAATTTTCCTAACTCTTGTAGGATCACTTTCCGAAAAAGGCTTAGTAGGATGTTCATAACCATTAACAATCATCCCCCATACGTCATCACCAAGAGTTCCTTGTATGAAAGCAACCATTCTAAATTTCCAGTAGGAGAAGTTGTTTCCATCAAAGAGAGGTGGACGTGAGAGGTTACCTAACTTCTCAAATCTTTCATCCATTTCAGTAAAAAATTTAAAAATAATTTCTGAAGTTACAGGATCAAGACAATATGAAAAACCCGCTCTGATCCCACTTGAAAAAGTAGAAACTAAAAACTTTTTGTTTACTAAGTTGTTAACAAAATGTTAAGTTTTAAGTAAACTCCGAATTAACTTGTTGAGCAAAACTCCTTTAAAAAAATCTTTGACTTATGGATGATAAAATTGGTAGTTGATTATTTTTAGGTTTTAAAGACAAAAACCTAAACTATGTCCTTTGTATGAAATTGAGCATATAAGAGATGAAAATATTCAAGCAAATTAACACCAGATTTTAATGTGGTAAAACCTTAAAATAAGGGATACATCTACGTCCCCCTCTACGGAGCAAAACAAAAAATCCACTAAAATCACAAGGTACAAGTTACGACACTAAGCATGCAATACAAGATCGTAAATCTAAGTTCAAAAAATTACATACACGAGTTACTCCACTCTCAAAGGGTTCTGACTTAATATGATCTTCCTCCTGCAGCTTCCTTGCTTTTTCCTTGTTCACTTAATTATAGCAGCTCTAACAACAATTATCTCACCAAAAACTAAAATTATCTAAGTATTCGTGTGAGAGTGAATGTGTATGTGAAGTGCTCTAAATGCATAAATGCATCGCACATCTCTCAATTAATTATACAACAAATCCTATGAATTACAAATCAATCTATATGGTATGCAAGTAATTTCAAATCTGTTTTGAATAATAGACTTTAGCAAATCTCAGATCTAAAATAAAATCTTTTTATATCAAAATTTGTTTCAAAATTTTATTTATATTCAAACTTATTTCACTAATTGTGAAATTGTATTTTGAAACAAGAAAAATATATTTACAGATCTAAATATATACACAACAAAAGTCTTATTTCTCAAAATGTACTTGAGATCACAAAATTTGGATCAAAATAATAACAACAACAAGATCCAAATAAAAAGATATAAAGAACCTAAAAAAAATATTCTATGTGAACAATATGATTCCTAGAGAGAGATATTGTTGAAGATGTCTTCAACACGAATTAAACTAGCAACCAAACTCACATAAACCTCAAGCATTTTTTCTTTTAAGATTCTCGATCCAAGGCTTTAAACAAACAATGGAAGTGTTTGGTGTATTTGGTGTGAAAAAGAAAAGTCGTGTATAATTTTGATGTAAGGGACGGTTTTCTCCTCTCTCTATACTCTCTGATTCTCTCATTCCTCCCTCTCTCTATTTTCTTTCTTGAGGCGTCGACCTCTCTAACTGACCAAACTCTAAATTGCAAACCCTAACAGCAATATATACTCAACAACGAAGGGTCGAGAACTGGTTTATTACAAACCAACAGCTGAGATCAATTGCCAACGTTCATATCACGAATAAAACGGAGGATAAATGCATTGAAAAGATCAAACGCTGGTTGGATGTGGTGTATTCACAAGGATCGGGTTGAACAGTTATGGTCCGTTGATAAACTCAAGAGCAATGGACACAGTCTAACATATCATCTCAGTCTTTGAATAGAGGCACAAATTGCAGCTTGCTTTCAGCCAGTATTAGACGTGAGTTTTGAAGGATTTGAAAAATTCCAATTCAGCACCAGAATTTTCAAGCGGGTCGAGATCTTACCTAAAAAATATTTTACCACAGAGAAATAATTCTAATTTTATCTCCAAACATTTTAAAAACCATATTTTAATTAAAAGAAAAATCATTTAAAATGATTTTAAAAATATTTAATTGAATTTTAAGAAAATGTTTGAAGAGGCTAAACCACCATATAAATTTTGTGCACACATAATAACACATATATGCTGTGATTTTGTCCTAATGTGGTTCATGTGTGTTTAATACTTAAGTTTTTGTAGAGCATTGAAGCACTGTCGTTCTTGGACTGGGATTTCTTTGATGAAGCTTGAATTCATTTTTTAGATAGAGTAACTCATAAAAAATCTAATCTTATTCCCCTCCTAATGGCATAGACTCAAGTAAGTCAACCATATAGTGTGTTCTCACCTTGTTCCCCTCCTAATGAGTTGGATTCTGCAAAATGAGACCAAACTATCGTCATCAGTTGTTGAGACGGGGGATGGGTATTCTAGCTGAGAGGTTTTTTTAAATATGGTGAAAATGAATAGTAATGTTAATTTAGGGTTTGAGTTATTATTAATGGGTTCGTACTGAATGCACATGCATATATCTGTGAATTTGTAATAGATGTGCCGATTTTGTATACGGTTTTTATGTATTATTGCTTAAATCAACACAAATCAGCCTTTTTTGTACACATTTGTTGATTTTAGAATATTATATATTATCAAGCGACTGCAACGGAGTGTATTTCCCTTTGTTTTGTCTTACCTCGCCCTTGGTTTTCCTCCTCTCCCAACTTTTGTCTCTTAATTTCAAGATTTGTCGGAATAAAGATAGCAATCCTTTAGGTTTTAAGAGAGCTCAGGTCCAGGCTGATCTCGAATATGCAATACCCATCGATGTATATATTCTTCATACTATTTTGAGTTTTGTGTTTCAAGTTTCTATCAAAGTTCACGGAAACACACTATAAATACCCTGTATTTCTGCGTATTTATAATTTAATTAATTCGGGAATAAATTGGGAAAAATACGTTGTATTTAAATTGCGCAAGTAAAATAATTTAAGGTGATTAAATAGAAAATGTGATTATTAAATATTAATCGAGAGATAGATGCTGATTAATATTATGATATAATATTTACTATGTGTGAATAGTATATAATTGACAATTAGTGTTATACGGCATAACGAGTGATATGTGCGTATCATATTTTACATCAACCGGGAGTCACATGTAGACTAGTTTGAGTTTGAGAAAGGAACTATATTTTTAGTGAATCGAATGATAATTTAAAGGTCATGGATGATCCCGAATGGATCGAAATAGTCGAACAAGTGTATCCGGGGTAATATTTGGGTCCCGAGTCAATTTTAGACCAAACCAGCACCTATTGAGGGCGTTTTGGTCATTTGGCAAATAGAGGTTAAGGGAACAACGAAATTCTAAGTTTTATATATGATTTTTAAGACTTGAGACTAGGGTTAGAAATAGTTAAACCCAAAGGAAGCCATTAGAGAGAAAAGAGAAACCAATAATCAGACCTTAATCTTGCATCCTAAGCATCTAAGGAGTGAGGATGTGAAGAGAGAAACATCAACTCATCATCAACACCACAGAATCAGACATCTTCTGTTAAGGCAAGTTGTTTATTGCAATTATTTATAATACCCATGTTAAGAGGGTTTCATGAATTGATGATATAATACATATTCCCGGAAGAAAAAGTTATTTTTGATGCATGTTATGGGTAGGAATTTCATGTAGTGTGATTCATATATGTAGAGGATTGATAATCATTAGATGAGTAATTATCAATACAAATTAAACCTGAGTTTTATGTTAAAAATTGAGGAAGAACATGGAAATCTAGGGGTTTGAGGATTTTATGATTTAATCCGTTCTTGATTAATTATTGTGATGATTTGGTATAAAATCACGTTGGAATTCATCCTAATACATGTAAAAATGGTTAGGAATGATTAGTTTAAAGTTTGGTGAAGTTTCATGAGGTTTAGAGATAATGGTGAAAGACGCATGAAGAAAACGAAGTAGCAAAATCTGAACCATTTCGAATCGATTCGGCCCAGGGCGAATCTATTTGGTTGCCCAGAAAAATTAAAAATTTCTCCTTTTTACCTTAAATCCCTAAATCATTGTTGTGAGATTTTTTAGGAATTTAGTAATGTAATATTGAGAGATGTAAAATATTACAGTAGGCTTATGATGGGAGTATGGTTTGGTCTTATTGAGAGGATTAAAACGAGAATGAAATTGGGTTGATTTTTGTGCCTTAAATTATTCGAGAGAAAGATAATGAATTACGGGGATTTTAGGAATTGAATTGATGAAGTAGACCAGTAGGGTGAGTTAGGCTTAACTATTGAAATTTATAAAGGGGTAACTAGGACCCTTAGAGTTGTGTGAATACTCATAAATACGATAAGTGGAATAATTCGTAAAGAAATTTAGTACGAAGAGTATATGAGAGAGATATACTACGTACAAGTGTGAATACCTATTATATGAATACTTAGGCGATGTGAATCCCTAAAGTATAATAAATGTATTGGGGTCGATGGAACATCCGGACCAATACATGAGAATTGTATGAAAACTCAAGAATAGGATAAGTGGGATAATTCGTAAAGAAATTAGCACGACGAGTGTACGAGAGAAATATACTATGTACAAGTATGAATAATTAGGTTATGTGAATACCTATTATATAAATACTTAGGCGGTGTGAATGCCTAAAGTATACTAAATGTATTGGGATCGATGGAACCTCCGGACCAATACATGAGAGTTTGATTTGGGGTCGAGGGCCATCCAGACCAATATCGAACATAAGTAATATTGGGATCGATGGAACATCTCGACAAATATATATATATATATATATATATATATATATATATAACGTTTACATTACGGTTGAGGGTTATCCGGACCAATGCGAATGATATGATAAATTGGGGTGGTCAAAGGAACATCCGAAACAATGAATTCTTAATGCGTGATACGAGAATATTATAATGAAGTATATATTTATTTGTATATATTATGTGGGAAATATATACCGCTCGATTTATCTACTTATGTGTGACAGTAGACAGTTAGATAGAGTATATCTAAAGAGAATGAATTAAGTTAAGAAACTTAATTATATGTTTCAGCTAATAACATATGTGAATGTTATTTAAAATTGTGTATATCTAAATGATGAATTAAGTGGAGAACTTAATGTATTAATTTAAAAGATAGCATGTGAGGAATGTTACCGAGGTTAATAATTAACACATGAAAGATGTACGGGAACTTAGACATGTAGATAAGTTCGGTAGAATACTTAGTCTAGTTATCTTAGGGAGCATAGCTAGGTAGGCTAAGTATAGAACGTTAGGCGTGCACTATAGATGAGAGGTAAGGAAAACTCAAGAGAGAGTATACGTGAACATGTGTAATGAATAATTGAATTTTAATGTAATAAACGCTTGCTAAATATTTTCAAAATGTTTTGTGTACTAACACTTACTATAAAATATTTTTAAAACCTTTTAGGTGTCCAACCACAGGGACTCCAGGCATGACTGTATTCCAGGGACTCAGAGTTGTAGCAGTGTGAATGTTGAGAAGATTTGATTAGACGATTTCTCCTCTCAGATCTAATATAAGATCTCATTTTATATTCCATGTATGGACATGTTGTCCGTTGACAGTTTTTGAGTTATTTATTTATTTTGTGATTATGGAGTATTTGGTTTTGGATTTTAGCCGATGGTTTATTCGGCAAAACTTTATTCATTTATATATATTGCGATGGTTTGACTCTAGTATATTGTGAATGTTTAATTTAACTTTCCGCATTGTTCCTTTAAATGTGTTTTAAGAAAGACAAAAATTTATCACCGGTCTAATTTCACTTAGGTGGTTATAAATTAAAAAGTTTTTGACAGTTATGTTAAGAATTAACCATATGAGAAACCTGTTTTAATTTAATAAAGGCATGATCAACCGATATGTAATTAGATGGGGTGTCACACACACCTACACCTACACCCATACCTCTCTACTATCTAAATAAATAAATGGCTACTCTCATCTGATTCCAAGGTTTCAACCCATTGCAAACTATTCGACTTCTTCATAATAACTCTCTTAATTTTTAGGCTCAATATTTACTTATTTTTAAGGATTAAGTATTGTTCTTCGGGTTAAGAAAATAATATTTCACTAAATAAATAAATAGTAATTAAAATTAACTTATTAATCAGAATTACAGTAAGTATAAAGAAAGTAAAGAACATATAGTTCGTGATTGAAACAATCACTTAAAGAAAATTGATTGAGTCAAAAGTTTAACTATCTCTCCTTAAGACAGAATACGCCCCCGCTACATTACCGATGGTAAATTCAATGGGCGTCTGACTACCAGAATGAAACGATCATTGGTTGTTACAAGAAGTACTCCAGTGCAACAGTCATATGAACCAACAATGGAGAATTTCTCTCAAGTAGGACGAACAGACCAAAGACAAGAGTATGGAATTCGGGTAGATTTTCTGGTGTTTAAAATGGACTGTATATGGTCCATTATATAGGTGGTGAAGGGGTGCAAGTTGGTGACTCTTGGCTTTTCTCAGGAAAGGATTTGATTATTTCAACAATCACATCTCTTATTAACAATGTTTTTGCAAACAACGGTTTAATTAATTTAAATGACAACATTTATAATTAATACGAAAATAATTAAATAAATAATTAATTAATTCGTTTTGGAAAAATAATTTTTTCAATCCAAAAATAAATTTTAAAGCCCACACCAACAACCTTGGCAGTCGGCCAACACACCAACAACCTTTAATGTCTCTAGTTAGCTAATAAAAGCTTCGTAATAAATGTCAATAGTAGGTGAATAAACTCTGGTTTTCAATACCTTCTTTGCTCTCAGTGTGTTTACTCCCCCCTCTCTCTAGGAAGAACTCTCTCTTCTCAGTAGTGGTTGAGGTTAATAAATAGCTCCACACCCCTCATGAGATGTCTTAGTCCTCATTAATGTGAAAGACATTCCCTTCACGCTTTAAGTCATAAGCATTAAATGCCTGATGGATCAGCACACCATAATCATTAAATGCCAGTACATACCTTTTGGCTACCAACTGTGCGTCAAAGGGCTGTCATGACAGTGGTAGTTCACCAAACCGTTTGATAATCCCAATACCACAGTGGTTTACTCAAGTTTAGATTAGACAATGGGTAGGTGGCTCATGACACGTGACATTTGGTATGGCTTAAGGCTCAATGTAAGATTGAACTCAAGGTTACTCTTTATAAGCTTTCACGAAAAATGATCTCTCAGTATTTTACCAGTTGTATCTAAAATGGTTAAGACAAGCCTTAATGTTGCCTTACTTCTCAATCCTTCAAACTAAGTCCCTCTTAAGTTCCCACATCGAGGTCATTCGATAGTGCATGTAAGCTCTCCCAAGACCTGTCAGGCTTGGTCTCTTGCGAGTACCATTTGACCTCACACTCAAAGCTACAATTATTGCATCTTACAATCAATGCAATTAAAAAAAATAATTTGACTAAGTAAAAATGGAAGATGAAAATGAGCTCTCTCGCTAAGCTTATTCGCTAAGTTTCTTCGCTACCTTCATGATTCTTCCTTCTCTTGAGCCTCTTCTTTAGGAGGGGGATATCTATAATCACGATATTACCTTCAAGCCCCCTACATTTTGCCCCTTCGTGTAGATATTTATTGTGAGCGCAAGAAATGTCTGCACGAAAAACTTCTCAATCCGATGGACCACATGTTATCTCGTGCAAAATTCTTCTCGATGCCCCTTAATTATGGTTGCTGCCGTTATGACTATTCAAAAAGGAAAATTCTCCCCGATGTAACTGAATCAAAGCTCTTCAATGCCTGGGTGTATGACGAGGGGACATCGTAAACTTTTTGAACTATGGGTGGGAGCTCGGTGTCTATTTTTTTACGAGTAGTCTCCAACCGTTGGAACTTATTCACATATAGTGAAGTTTCACCCCGATATATCTCTGTAACTAAGCCATCATCGTTATGACTGTTCAAAAAGGAAAATTATCCCCGATGTATCTGAGCCAAAGCTATCAGTATTTGGGCTTATGGTGAGGGAAAATCGTGACCTTCTTTTAACTTTGAGTGAAGACTGACGCGTGTTTTTATGACCTTTATTCTCTATTACTTCATACCTTTACCTAAAATTCTCTCTGATGTATCTCAACCCGTTCTATCATCATCTGGGATTATAACGAGGGGATAACCTTCACTTAGGCCTTTGGACTTCTATTAAATTTCAAAAATTGGCGCCAAATTAAACCTTCTCCTGGAAGGAACATTCTCTCTCTTCCAAGCTTGACCTCATTAATGACTGGACACTGTCTTTTCAATTGTTAGAGCAATTCCCAAAGTGCCATGTGTCTTTTGAAATGATTATTGATAGTTGAGCATGTGCTAGCGTGGAAAACTCAAACGTTATTTTAAACATCTCAAACGACTAATACCTCTCATACTTAGCATTTTCCTTCTCTTACCTTTCATTTGCCTTCATCGTCTTCAGAGCTTTTAAAGAGAGAAATTTTTTTTTGCCATTATTAATCTTCTTTTCAAGTCTTAACCTGTGAGAGCCTTCTTCGTCCTCTATTTGCCACCACTGTTAGCCACTTATCTGCCACTTTCAGACTCCTCTTTCTACTTACCAAGGGTTTGTTTCTTTTCTAACACTACAAACCCTTCAATGTCTTCTTCTGACGTTCCGTTTACCCCTACCACCGCTGCTACGCCTGCTCCTACCCTAGAAGTCACCGCCTTAATGGTGGTGCGCTAAGAACAATTTTGTTTATATCGCCGTTCTTCTATTTTTAGCGAGGGTGACAATTTTTTTGTTTGGTACCAAACATTATCTGCAAGTGCTAAATGTGACCCCATAACACTTGGTGATGAAGAGGGAGATTATACTATTTAGGGTAGCCTTCTTCGAGAGGGGACTCCAAGATTTTGTCTCGACCGTGGTGACTTCCCCTTTTCCCAAATAGATTTCGAAGGGCCCGGAGGTTGCCCAACTCACTTTACTGCTTGGAGTAGTTATATGCAGGCCGCTCACGCTGATGCCTTCATAAATATTGGTCTTCATCGTGCTTCCTGGTTTGGGGATTTCACTCTGTCCAAGCACAATGCCGCCCTCTAGGGGTCAGTGTCTCGCTGGAATATTACAACCCACACTTTCCTCGCAACGTGGGGAGAGTTTACCATTACCCTAGAAGACGTTTGCGAACTTTTTGGTCTTGAGCCCACATGTATATCATCTTATTCTGACAAACCTTTGGATGTCAAAGAGACTGCATCCCCTGCCGACTTGGATCAGATATGCCGAAGTTGCACATGGTCTTTAAACAAAGCTACCTTCACCCCTCTTATCAGCTACTTCTTCCATGCCCCTTCTGCCAAGGAAGGCTCTTGTGCATATGGTAAGAATACACCATTAGAGTTACCTGCTTACATCTTAGTCATTCTTTCTCATTTTTCTTGCCCAAGAAGTCGAACGACAAGCCTTGTAGGGTCCTAATTAATATATCCATTCGATTGGCCAGGGGGTTCAAGCTCCCTCTAACAGTAATGCATTTGGGGTCCCTCTACACTTGGTTGGGCAGGACTCATCTTGACATGGAGCACTCCCTCGGTCGATACAACGTGGTCAATTTTGCTAACGCAATTCTTGTAACGGGTTTCCTCTATACCCATTTTCTAGAGATAGTGCCAACAGAGGTGAAGTTGCCATTTTGAGAGAACCTCAATCCCCATCGCCTAATGCATTGGCACAAAAAGCAAAGTCGTAAGGACATTTTGCCAATCTTGGACAAGTTCAGCTGCTTCGTCATGAGGCTGTACAATGAGGAGACTTATGCTCATTCTTAATCGTTCTTCCTTCGTGAAGCTAGGAGGGTTCATTCTACTTCTGAGGAGTTCGTTGATGAAGATCCCTCGTTCGCCGTAATACTTCTTCTGACTCTAGGTTTCTTACCTTCTTATACTGAATAGGGTACTACTTCAGAACATTACAACCCCAATCGTTGCTCACGCCAGTTCGGCTACGATCAAGGAGCCCCTCGCCCCGTTTATCAAGCATCTCACTCCATGGCCAACTTCTTCTACCCTTGCTCCCACTACACCATCTCAGCTGATTCATTATTGTGCTCCGCAGTTAGTTACCGAATCACCATTCCAGGTTCGATGAGGAAATTTGATGTGTCTTCCCACTTTGCTATGAAATATTGGCCAATGCAATTGGCCAAGATTAAGGAATTCATCCACAATCCTCCCATCTATCCACCTGTTATGTCATTTCCCCCTTTGGAGCTTGGTCTCAAAGGTAACTCCTTTCTGGGAGTTGAGTTCCCCCTCAGCAGCACTCCTAAGAATCCTCCCACCGAGTTACCTTTTTATTCTCCCATAGTGGTTACTGCTCAAAAGACCAAGAAGGCTCCTGTCCCGAAACAATCTGCCTTTGCCCTTGCTAGCGAAGGTGCTCCGAGCGAGGGGACTTCTTAATCATCCTCCAAAAAAGCAAAGACCTCTAAGAGTGGTGATTCTTCTAAGTCCAACACTCCTGCCACTGTTTTTCCAATTGCTGTTGTTCCCCCTGCAATGCCTGAAGCTACATACGAGGAACTTCAAGAAAAGTGACGTGCTGAATTTGAATGGATTCAACGCCAGTTTCAACAATACACCCCTCCAGTTCCTCCTTTGATTGTTTTTCCTTCCATTCCTGTAGTTCCCACGAAAGGAGCCACCTTGCGACGAAAAAGCTCCCAAGTAACATCTGGCGCTGGTGGTTCTTCTAGAAGAAAGAAGATTCTAGGCACAAAAACTCAGAAAAAACGTGCTTACAAGGTGAAACCCACAACCCGTCCTTCAAGTCCAAGGACCTCTCCTCCTCCCTCTTCCACTAAGCCTATAGAGATAGATGACAGTTATGTGGAAGAGCACAAACCTATTGAAGGAGCCTCCCTGATGCTCCAACCACCTCATTCTTCTGTAGTTCCTTATGCGCCCTCTTCTCTAGATCAATAGGTAACTTTCCTTTTTCACAACTTCTATGTTAGTAAGGAACATATTTTCCCAATACTTAGCACAAAAGAATTGGTCTTTGTCTTTGCAGGAATGTCGATCGGGTGGGGGTAGAGATTACCCTCCTGTAAGTACGTTCGTGGGAGGACGGTTTGGTCTTTCTGAGACCGTTGCACCTCCTCCTCGTTCTGCCATGAAGCGAGACAAAGATTATAAGGTACTCTGAAAACACTAGTTCAATAATGAAGTGAGACAAATTCTCTATATCAAGCCTCCTTTATTTTCACTAGTATAACCTTCACTGAATCGCGAATCGAAGCATAGCATAGTCCTAACGAGTAAAGCAAAGAAAGTGCTCGGGAAGGTGGCCACCTAAGTTTAGCATTAATTCCAATTTTCCATACACTAAAAAATTGATTATGCATTTGACCAGTTGGGTTGGAACCGATGTTAAGTTCCAGACGGATAGTTTCGTGTTCTTCGATGAAAGGACAAGTCGATAGATCTCAAACTAAGAATCTCACAAGTATAAATATGGTTAATATTTTCAATTTAGCTTAAGGTTGCGTTTGTTTTTTTGTCTGAATCTGAAGTCTGAAGTCTGAATCTGAAAAAATTCTTTGTTTACTGTCTGATGAAACTTCTGAATATATACTGTTTGTTTGCAGATTTATGTCTGGAATCTAAATGCAGATTATTTGGACCATTTTACCCTTATATTTATTTTATATACAAAATGTATATTTAAAACATTATGAAAACAACTTTTTTTTTATTTAGTAGAAAAAACAGCTTCCTTTTTTTATGAAAACAGTTTTTTTTTATTTAGTAGAAAAAACATCTTTTTTTATTTAGTAGAAAAAACAATTTTTTATAATGAAAAAGCTTTTTTTTTATTTAGTAGAAAAAACGGTTTTTTTCTTTGTGAAAACAGTTATTTTTTATTTAGTAGAAAAAACATTTTTTTTATTTATGAAAACAACTTTTTTTTTATTTAGTAGAAAAAACAACTTTTTTTTTTAATGAAAACACCATTTTTTTATTTAGTAGAAAAAATGTTTTTTTTTTAATTAAAAAATACTTTTTTTTATTCAGTAAAAAAAATACCTTTTTTTATTCAGTTGAAAAAACAGTTTTTTTTTTTTTTTTTTTATGAAAACAGCCTTTTTTTTATTTAGTAGAAAAAATAGTTTTATTTTATTTAGTAAAAAAAACAGTTTTTTTATTATCTATGGATTATCTACACTACTGTCATTTCAAGAGTATTACTGTCATTTCAAGAGTATTATTGGAAACAAACTTTCGTTCAGATTTAAGTGTTCAGATTCAGAGGGTTTAGAACCTCTGAACCATTAACTCAAAAATATTATCGTTGCTATCTGAATCCTATAAAAAACAAAGATATTTTTGCTCCCTCTAAAATCTAAATGGGTTAAGTTCAGAGGTGCAAACAATCAGGACCTAAGTGTAAAATAACAAATTGGTTAAATCATGGTTGGATGAATGGACCAAACGCCCCTCAATCCCTCCTCCCCTCGTCGTTACTTGGATACGAAGAAATCTGACCAAAATGCCCTCCTCACTTGTTGAGAGACCCTCAAACCTCGTTCGTAAGCATTTGGGTGATACTACGAATCCAAATGCTGTCGTTACTTGTTGAGACGAGGATGGGTATTCCAGCTGAGAGGAAGATGATACCCAATATCGCCAAGATGCTCAAAATGAATAGTTTTCAACTTCATTTTGTTAGGTCGGTCTTCATCGTGGGTTGGATAAAAGAGATTTTGTCCCATTCTCACGTTTTGTCAACCGACTCAAAACACCATCTTTATTTGCTCCGCTTGAACCCTATTTTCTCACATCCATCGTTTCTCCTCTGGACCTAAACCAACATCCACAACACCTATTGAGATCTAGGGTTGGTTTTTACTAAGGTTTTCTCTACAAAAACTGAGGCTTGAGCTTCGTTCCCCACTTGTCGAGACCCTCCTGGGTAAAATCCTTTTTGATTCCATACCATAATAATGTAATATTTCACACACTTTTTTTATCCATTTAATAGATGATCTTTATCCAAGAAAACCCAATGTTTCTAATGTATTTATTTACTCTTATTCGTGCTTGCTTTTAATGTAATTGGTTGACATTGATTTTAATATATTTATTTTGTTTTCTTCTTGATTTGTGGTTATTTTAATTTAATTGTTTCACAGTGAACACTTCCTTTTGTGTGAGTAGCCTCATCTTCAATCACTCTCCCTCTCCCTCTTCCACAATTGATACCTGAGAGAAACATTACGCTTAATTTTTGTTATGTACTCTGAGTGCTTCAGTTTTAACATTTTAATAGTAGTTGAATGAGATCTTTGGTTACAAATTTTCCTACTCTTATGATTTGGTGTAGGTTGAGTTTATTAGTGGAGTTTAGTTAGTTTAAGCGTATTAATGAGCCGCCTTTAAATACTTATATGGTTTAAAGCATTAGTTTAGGTATATTAAAGCTTGAGCTTTCAATATGGAACCAATTAGCAATAGATGGAGGGGGTCCTACGATTTTATATACGTTATGATACAGGTCTCGACCTTTAATTTCGTGGTGTACGATTATTTTCTCATTTGATAACGCATGCACCATGTTGCGTACATGAATGTGTTTTTTTAGCATTTTAGTTGGATAGAATGATTTTATATGCAATGAAGTTTATTTCTTCTAAATTAGACTTATTAAGAGTTCCTTTATAGTATTTATATCGGATTTAAAAAGGCAAGCTCAAACTATAAAATCCAGAACAAGTGCATTAATGAGCCGGCTTCAATTAAAAACACTTTTGTCTGTTTGACAAGTTTAGGTATATTGAAGTTGGAGCTTTTAACCTAAAACCAAGGAGTCTTACGATCTTATATATGATAAAAGCCTTTGATTTTGCGGTATGCGATGTTATGTTCTCAACACGCCACCTTAGTCGGTGACCCCCCGAGTTATTGTGTCGTCGTGAAAAGGAATTTTTTGATACCACATTGAAATTGGAGCATCTAACCTATAACTAATTGGTAAAAGTAAAATAGGTGGAGAGCCCTTAAATCTTAAAAATTGTTGTGCGACCTTGATTTCGTTCCATTGAATTCCATACTCTCAACATGGCATTAGACGTTTTTAACTGTCCATATGTAGTGTGACCTGAATCTAATGCTAGCGGAATATTATTATCTTCGTCATTTTGCCCCTAAAACCGCCTCATCCCCATTTTCCTCTGTGTCTGTTTTTAGATGCATAGGTTGAAGGATTATTTAGTAATAAAGTGTAATGGACTTGGAGGTTTTGGAGTCGTCTTTGTTTTAATAACTATATATTATTCCTTAGATTTTCCTCTCACTTCTTAAAATCACAGAAGTACTTCTTAATATTTGTTGTTATTAAGGCATCTGGAGTCGAAGCTCAAACTGTTTGTATCTGGTGGGTATATTAACTAGCCATCTTTTAAGTTGTATTGGATTTGGGCTCATCAAGTTATTGTGCTTATGACAGAAATTCGGGACATATATATATATACACACACACACACACAAATACTTAAAAAGTAGATACTTTGTTAAATATGTGTCAATATATGTATATATAATGGTTAATTAACAATTACTTTTTCATGTCAATAAACCTAGTATTACATGGTTGAAATGGGAAACTTGTAACTTACGAATCACGCTAATCAATACACATATATTATAAGCAATGAATTTAGCAAGTCATGTTATTTACAAGCAGGCAAGATGATTGCTCTTTTCTTTCCATGCACACTCCTTTAGTAAACTTATTCTCATGTCCTGCTTTAATTACGACAAACCCATTTTGATTTCTTCTGTATATTCTTTCTTTGTTCAAAAGAAATAACGATTTCTTGTTTCAATTGTGGACATGTGGAAAGAATTGTTCAGCTCATGTTTGTTACCGTCTAAAAGTTGTCGTTGCTTTTATTTTTCAAACGGTGTCTTCTGATTGGCTAGTGGAGATAATGTGTATCAAAGTCAGCTCCATGATGGAGCTGTGACAGGCATTGAATTTGAAAGATGATTATTATATACCCCCCCCCCCCCAACCCCCCCGCGGGCGGATTCTCCTCAAATTCTTATGAAGTTCCTTTTGTTGCTAGATTGGAATTTTTTTTAACTTAGAATGAACCCTTTTTTTTTGTTCAAAAACTTGTGATTTCTATATTTATTTTTCATCCGTATGTTTCTGGTTTTTGTACTTTGGGAAATATAATTAAAAATATTTGCTCAGGCACTACTGATTTAATTTTATGTTCATCGAGTCTCTTATCTTTCCATGCACACTCCTTTAGTAAAATGCTCATGTCCTGTTTTGATTACGACAAACCTATTTTGGTTTCTTCTGAATATTCTTTCAGTGTTCAAAAGAAGTAGTGATTTCTTGTTTCAGTTGTGGACATCTGGAAAGAAGTGTTCAGCTCCTGTTTGTTATTGTCTAAAAGATGTCCTTGCTTTTATTTTTAAAATGGTGTCTTCTGGTTTGGTAAGTGGAGACAATGTGTATCAAAGTCAGATCCATCATGGAGTTGTGACGTGAATTGAATTTGATAGATGATTAGTTTGCTTCCCCTCGGCCTTTTTTACTTTTGTTTTTGCCAACCGTAGTTATTTTATATCACCCTTTGATGATTAGAGGTTTGCCGGAGGACTTATTTAATCTTCAAGTGTAGTGAACTTGGGGAGTTTTTGTTCTGAGAGCATTTGCAGGCATCTAAGATATAACTAGATTTACTTCTTTAGGCTTTTCATTTAATTCTTTGTAGTTAACAGTGTTATCTACTTCTTTTTTTGCATGTGTTAACCATCAGGTATTTGAATTGTACCATTTATATCGTACATGGAGAAGTGTTGTAAATAAGCTGGCTTAGACTGTGTGTTTGATTAAATCCATCTGTAATTTTTATAAAATTTTTATTCTGGGTTGACAAGTGGATTGATTAAACAGTAAACAGAGTTTCATTGTCTATATGATTTTTGAGGGGTATTATTGGCTATACCTTTTATGCTAGTTTTGTGGGTTTCTTTCCTTCATTGTACCTATGTTCTACTTAATATATGATTGCTTCTTTATTGGTAGAGTTTGCGTTCAACTTTTTGTTAGTTTCTAATTTTGCTTTGAAGGCTTTCTTCTCATCTCCTTTAACAAAGATTTCTTATTTCTTTTCTTTGGCTTCAAATTGTGGCGTGGCTTATAGTTAAGACGACCTTACATTCCCCCACCTTGATTTAGATAGTCATACAATTTACATAAAAAAATAGTCATCACCAAGCAGTAACTATAATTACTTCCGAATGTTTATTTTTTCTTAATTTGTGAGATGCCTGTTAACATATTCTGTATGAATGTACCTATTTATATATCTACGCATCTATGTATGTATGTATGAGCATGCATATCTATATTTCATAGGATTTTCAATATTGATATGCTCTGTTTCTTTTGTTTCAGCGCGGATAAAAGATTCGGGGCAGGAATCTGAGCTCTCTTATTTGGTACCAAGAGCTGTTGTGTGAAGATAAACCATTCTGTATCTTCTACCTTGAATAGGTTAGTTCTCATCTGTGTAAATACGTTGAGTGTGGGTAATTTATTTTCATGTTACGAAAAGGGTTTGTTGGTAGTATGTGCTATGTGGTGGAATAAATTGGTTTGTATCCTTTATATCGATATCTAACTTGTGCTTGTATATGGACTAGCGTAGTGCTGGTGCCTGAAGGCAGGGAATTTTTTTTCCAAAGTAATGAATTGTGTATAATTTAAGTCAAATTTTTGACAACACAAACAAGTGTAAAAAATTTACTTATACTAAAGACAAAAGAATTATTGGCACACCATGTTTCATGGATGGTCCATGTATTCCCATAAGAGCCAGTACAGTAATTGGATAACTATAGCAATAATGTCAGGATCACTACTATGTTTAAAAAATATTCTATTCTATTGTAAGTTCTTACCATTCTATGAAAATATTGCTTCATTAGCTGGACATGGATGGCTGTGAGAGATAAGAAGGAAAAATGTGAGAGTGAGGTGGCTGGTTGTGAGAGATTGGGGTGCAGTTCAGTTGAGACATTTCTCCCAAACAACTTGATATCAGTTTGCACAGTTCTTCAAATTCGTCTTTTAAACACATTGATTAGTCAATCTCTTAGTTTCCTTATCGTTTTCCTTTCTCGATCAACTGTAGAGTAGAGGCAACAATCCAAAATTATATTAAGCACCCAAACTAAAGAGTCTATTACATACACACTTTAAACAGGGATCATCCACAACTTTAAAAACCAAACCCATTTGTAGTTTCATCACACAACAATTGATTGCGCAGAATACAGAATATCGACTGTCAGAAGCTTATTATAAAATCATCACTAACAACTCTACTAATAGAATTCTTATATTTCCAGCCTTGAATAAAAGAGAGATGGGAGGAACAAAACACTTTAAACAGGGATCATCCACAACTTTAAAAACCAAACCCATTTGTAGTTACATCACACAACAATCGATTGCCCAGAATACCAACTGTCAGAAGCTTCTTATAAAATCATCACTAACAACTCTACTAATATAATTCTTATTTTTCCAGCCTTGAATAAAAGAGAGATGGGAGAAACAAAACATTAGAGAATAAATAATTGCAGTAAAACCATAGGGAAGCTTGAGCGCGTTTCTTATGTTGTAAAATAAACAAAAAAATCATGATCTTATGTTTTAAGGTATTCACTTCCCTTTGATTATGGATATTAGTTGATTCACATTTTGAAACCCGGAAGCACGGTTTGAAAGATAGATGTTATGTTTGAAATAGAGAAAGGTGTTATATTCCATTAGGTGACTATTATTGATTTCACCTCACCAGCACAACCATAGGCTCTAGAGAAAAACAATGAATTTCTTAACCCCCACTCCCGGATTATAAATTGTGACACGTAATGAGATTACCCCTATCACTTTGGTTGTTTGTTTACTATGTACATAGATGAATAGAAGAGAAACTATGTTTAAGTTTCCATTTGGTTAATTATGTAGAGAATTTTTAGCTCCTCTTTTAGATGTTAGTTTCTATAATTATTTGATTTCTGCGATGTTATGTATTGGGGTTGGATGATTGTGTTTGAAGCGAGTGTTTATTCTTATTTGCCCTATGTTTGGTGTGTTGTGATGACTTATACTATTGTTGATCCTGTTGTGAGTCATATACCTTGATTAGGCCTAAAAAGGATTTATATGGTATTGTTTTACTCGGGAAGTTATGTCATTTGCAAAGCTTGTTTGTTGATCGATTGGATATTTTAGTTGTTTCTGATATAAAAATTCTCGTATCAAACTTTTTTGATGCCCTTTTATCATCATAAGAAACTTTAATTAGGTCCTATCCTCATATGTTGTTTGATATATTGAGAAAATTTAGGTAGGGGGAGAATACAAAAAAAATTAAGAAGCTTGATCTTTGTGCATATGATTAGGTCAGTATACATGTTTCTCCCTCTCTTTATAACTAACCTCAAGCTAACGGCTTGAAATATTTGAAAACCCTACACCTATCTTCCTCATCTAAGACACTTACATCATATTTTTTATTCTGTGTCAAACGTTCAATATTTTCTTCGGCGCTACCCAACCACCAATGTATGCTTCTGTGAATGTTGAGACCTAATATTTCTATGTTAGGAAAGAAACACCCACTCATTCTGCTGGCCACTAAAATATGCACATGTAATGTGCATGTTTGTACCTGTCTGTAAACTTGTTGAGAAGCAGAAGATTGACCATGATGTGGAGATTTGTGATGGGTTTGCGAGAAGAAAACGATGATAAAACGCTACTGGTGCCCCTGCCTCTAATGCTATCGCACCAGCTGTAACTCAGATAATTGGGCCAATGGAAAATCCGAAGGCAAGTAAGGGTAAAGTTGTTGGGTTACACAAATCTAAAAGGAAGGCGGCTAAATCACAAGCATCAGCGGAGTATTTAGAGAGGAAGGCTGTAGAAAGTAGATGAGCAGCATCTTGTTGGACAGAACAATGCTGCAGTGCGAAAGAAGAAACATGTACATATTGAAGTCACAACTGATGCTATAACCGTCACTGCCATTTTTTCAAGCAACTAAAATATTTGCATACTCAACAAACTAAGTGACAATTAATTACGCAATGCCAGTTATAATTTAGAATGAATGGACGCTTTCATCTAACGTAATGCACAAAAGAAAACTCTCGTGGCACGCAGAAAATCAAAGCAAAGAAGTCCTCGACAATGTGAATTACCTCGGTTGATAATTTTATCTAACACCTATCATGCAACTACAAAAATGTAGAAGTTAAAAATCTATCAGCTCATTAAATTTTGAGACAAATTTCCAAGTTGTTTTAGCCCGACTCCACACCTAATATAATATATATTATTATACCATACATCCAATAGAAAAACTCAGAAATTAACTTACCAAATATGGTATACCCGACTCCACACCTAATATCTATCATTATACCATACATCCAATAGAAAAACTCAGAAATTAACTTACCAAATATATGTTATAGTACAATGTTAATATAAGAAACAGGCATCAACCATTTCACTCCAAATAATACGATAATAAAACAACAGACATAATAGCATAGTTGTCAAATCGCGAATCGTATCGTGAATCGTTTACCCCTCGAATCGCGAATCGTGAATCGAATCGGTCGAATCGGAACCAAATGATAAAAACGTAGTAAAACATAAGTAAATGGGATTTAACACTTAGAATTGGTAATTAAGTGTAATATGACAAAAATCTAATCGTAGCACATGATAATATACCAAAATATATCACAAAAATTAACCGTAGCACATGTTCTCATTCATTTTAAGATTAAAAATGTAAAAAACAAAATTATATCATAAAACAAACTACATATTAATTTAAAACATCCTACATATTAATTTAAAACAATAAAATAAATACAAAGGTTAATTTAAAACAGTAAAATTGTAAAACAAATACTTCCAAAAATTTTAAATAGGCCTACCTACTAAGATTAACAATATTAATTTAAAACAGCCTACAAAATTACAATAATATTAATTTAACATAGTAAACCATATTGATTTAAAGGGGTTTTTGGGAAAAGGTCCTTATGATGTTCAAAGTGTATAAAATTAGGACACTTCATATAATTTTATAAATTTAGTCCCTGTACAAAAAATTTCGTAAAAAATGATGAAAAATAGTACCGCTGGCGCGGACCCAAAAAATAAATGCTATTGTACCACAAGGACTAGATTTATAAATGATATTGTATAACAGGGACTAGATTTATAAACTTGAAAAGCATTGTCCTAAAAATTCAAATATAGGAAGGAACATGACCTTTACCTTAATTCTCTATAATTTAAAACAATAAAACCTATGCTAAGATTAACTATAAAACAATATTAATTTAAAACAGCGTTCATATTAATTTAAAGCAACAAAACAAATATACCTTCAAAGATTTTATAACAAATACAAAAGTTTTATAACAAAAAAAAAAGCAAAAGATAGAAGACACTTAGCCAAGAGAATAGACAAGAAAAACCAGCTGAAAATAATCGAGCCAAGAGAACATGTTTTTCTCTAAAACTCAGTATCTTAATGGTATCCTTTGTTGTTTGATTCTTTTTTTATTTGTTTTATTAAAACACACGTATGGTTATAAGGTAAAAAAAATCGCGAAAAAAAAAGTTGAATCTGAACCGAATCGGGAATCGGACCCAAATCGGAAGATTCGAATCGCGAATCGCCAATTCAGTTCGATTCTTCAGACATTTGAGATTCTCAACTTGATTCGAATCGTTTTATGTGAGAATCGAATCGAATCGTAAGATTCGAATCACGAATCGTAAGATTTTGACAACTATGCATAATAGTACAATATACTCCAAATAATTAGTCATAGCTTCCACTCGTTCACATATTCTGAAACTACCGAGGATTAGAAGTGATATGTTCGCATCAAAGAAAAAGAAACAGAACCCAACAAAACTAAGGTAACCCATGATCCCAACAACTACATTAGTACACACCACCAACAAAAACAATCCAGACTAAACTTGAACCCAAAATCCCAAAACAAAGATCAAATACAAAACTAAACCATATCCTAAGTTAAGGAGAAAGCAATATGGATTGGTATACGAAATATGAAGAACTCTCATAACACCCTTATTTTAACTTCATATTGCCTAGCCATTCCATTTCCATTCATGGTTCAAAGTATCGTTCGAGTGAGCTCGGAATCGGAGGGAGGCGATACGATACTGAGAGATGTTTAAAAAAACAATGAATCGTGTTGTCTCGCCGAGATAACCGATTTGGAGACGCCTCGTTGAGATATCGGCCAAAATAACCGTGATATCGACTGAGACAATCAATTCACGCATTTTTTCTAACCCTTGACATTTTTTTTGGTACCAAAAAAACATTTTTTTACAAAACATATTTTTTTATTTTATTTGTAAAAAAATGTTTTGTAGAACATTTCTTTGTACATTTTTTACAAAACAATTTTTTGTACAAAAAAATAAAATACTGAGAAAATTGTTGCGACATTATATAATTTTCCTGAGTGACATGGAATTTGTTTTGCGTCATTATTCGAACATTGTGACACTTTCTTTTATATTTTGACAGAATTTTAATCTTTTACCATATTTCTTTGTTGTTAAAAATATATTGTAACTGATGGAAATGGGTGTGTAGTTTACGTTAGTAACATTTGCGGAAACACCACCTATATAAGTTTTTATACGCAACATATATATACAAAATAATTTTCCACACAGATTAAATTAAACAATTGCAATAAAATTAAATGTCACTAATAGAAAACTAATAACATTCACTGTACATAAAAATATTTGAACTTGGAACAAAATATCCTATCAAACATAATGTCACATAATGATGTCCAAAAATAGAAGAGACAAAGAGTGGAGGAAAAGAGAATCTCCATAAGTCTAGTTTCGTCCATTAAGATTAAACTTCCTCTTCCATTTACATAAATTAAAATCAACAATTAGTTACTAATACGTAATTATTTAGAGATTTTAAGTAATTAAAAATAAAACCTAGTACATTAGCAATATGTGAAGTCCACTGCGCTTCACTATAACCAATTGTACAATGCAATGCATATTAAATGATGGTTTGAACGTATCTGATTAGTCCACATTGTTGATTTTATTTTTTTAAAATTTTCTATATTTTTTGGGAATTTTTTGCGCACTCGATATAGCGTATCTTTGCATATCGCCCTACCCCATACTGCAGCCGAGTTGAAAATGGGGTATTCGATACCGAGACTTTGAATCATGTTTCCATTACATCCTCAATTCTAGTACGCTTGAATAATTAATTTCTTCAACACCAAATCTGCCATTCAAGCTTGAATAATGGCCAAAGGATCAAAACTTCAAGATTAACATATGTAAATAAACACAGATTACATATAAATCGGCTTAAGTGAGCACAAATTTTAGAAAATTTTGAATAGAAAGTCATCGGCAATATTGCAATCCAAAATTTTGACGGAACCAAATTCAAATATGTCAGAGTGTACAACTGAGAAATATATTAAAAACTTTGGGTTCTCTAACTATAGATTTCCCAGGTTGCAAGTGGCAGGGGTAGAAAACAAAGCTTAGCTCACATTGATCAAAAGATGGACATATGTATAAGCCCGAGATTGCAAAGTAGATTGGGCGTGGGGTACTTTGGCATAAAAGAAATAATTGAAAAGATAAAATAAAAATAAAAAGAAGAAAAAAAACAGCCGGAGCTAAGGTTTTATTCAACAATAAAATATTTTCTCCAAAGAGAGTAATTAATAAAACTTATGAAGGAAATATATGCAACTCGTATGTTAAAATGAAACACCGTATGTGTCAAGTTTACAGTGTCCACGTAAATGGGAGTCACCTGAAAAATTAAGCGTGGAAATAAGAACTGAAGTACCCAAATTTATTTGAATTACTGAATGAAAAATTGAAAGCAGATTTATGTACGCATCATAACTGGAAAAATATTGACAAAGTAAACTACAATTACCACATGCTTCAAACCAAATCAAGACACCGGATCAGTTATGTATTAGTATAAAAGCCCAAAATTATTAACTATGTAGTTTATGCACTCCAATAAATTCAAGTCTTACAATCGAGTCAAGGAATTAATCATTATTACTATTTAATATTGCAGTCAAGTTACTAAATTTTATATGATGCAAAAAATGAAATATGTAATGCCCAAAAGAGTGCACTAATTCTTGAACCAATTGTACACTTTATGCACTCCAATTAATTCTCGACGCAACTGCAGTATATAAATTGCAGTCCATTAATTATAGATAAAAAAATGCCCCATTATTCTGGTCAAGTATAAGACGAAACTGCACAATTTATTTAAAAATATAAAAAAGGTCAAAACTACGTATGTCAGCAAAATATAATTTATGCAGTAGAACCTTATCAATTTGCAAACCAACTCCCATAAGTATCTCTGTTCTCCCACTCAATTTGGTGTTCTCCCACTCAATTGGCGAATCTCCTGAAAAAAAAATAGAGAATTAAGGTAAAGGTCATGTTCCTTCCTATATTTGGATTTTTAGGACAATGCTTTTCATGTTTATAAATCTAGTCCCTGTGGTACAATAGCATTTATAAATCTAGTCCCTGTGGTACAATAGCATTTATTTTTTTGGTCCGCGCCAGCGGCACTATTTTTCACCATTTTTCATGGTATTTTTAATACAGGGACTAAATTTATAAAATTATATGGAGTGTCCTATTTTTCTACACTTTGAGCATTATAAGGACCTTTTCCCCAACCCCCCCCCCCCCCCCCCCAAAAAAAAAAAAAAAATTAAGAGAAACCCAAATCAAATAGCATAAAAGAAATTTAAAAATTGGCAACTAACAATATTCTCATTAGTGATATAAACTTCCAGGGTACATTATTCTCATTAGTTTTTAACTATTATTCAAATCAACATTTCAGTAGAAAATACTAGCACACTTTACCTCCAGTACATCACCACTCATTTACTGAGTATGCTCAATCTTTAAAATGATACAACTAGTGTGAGGCCTAAATTAAACTCTAAAATTAGTGTAACTCTAGAAAACCCATTAATCCCTCAATCAGCCCACCCTAGGAATAACAAAAAAAATGTACCTGAACTTCAGAAATCACAAAATGAAACCACTACTAACACAAAAAAAACTAGACACTAGAAGCCAAAAAAGGCAAAAAAAATACGACGACGCGAGGAAATGGAGAAGAAGGTATAACCGTGGCGGCTAAGAGTGTGGAGGCCGTGTGATTGCAGCTTAGAGAGGGGTCAACTATGGTCACGGCTGAGTGAGTATGGAATGTGGAGAGTGATCAACAGTCGTTCCTAACGGACCTTGAAATTCCAAACATTTGACAAAGTATATTTAACTGAAGTTCCATTTATCTTTATAACCGTGGTGTGGTGTATTGAAGAGTGAGAAATTGAGTATAAGACGGTGTACTCGAGGTCGAGGCTTCTATTTTAAAATCAATTTAGTATAGTCATGAGGGTTAAGAATTTGATATTGCATATAGAACAAAAGGAAGGCTTGGTAGACAATAAATTTTGAGGTTTTCTAAACTTCAAAGAGTAAATGAAACTTCAAAGAGTAAATGAATTTTGAGGTCTTCAATCTTGAGCAGATAGTGGGTTATGTTGATGGGTTCTTCGTTCGGCGCTTACACGTGTGATGTTCCAGGTTGTTCTATTTAGTTCGAGAGGCTTTTGGTATTTGGGTCGGAGTGTTTGGTTTTTGTGGGTTGTGGGCCTAGTTGGTTTTGTTTGAGCCTTTGTAGGCAGCATGTTACCTTTTTGTTTTGGGCTCTTAGTTGTTGCAGTTTGTTTGTAGGGTTAAGCCTTTAGGCTTCGTGTTGGGTCTCTTGTAATTTTTGGGCTTTACCTATTTTAATTAATATCACATTTCATCAAAAAAAAAAATTGAACCTTTATAATCCAACAATTATAAATACATAATAATTTACATTGGGCTAACTGTAAGCTAAACTCAACAATTATAAATACATAATAATATGATATCTCATTGCATATGTTAATGGGTCCGAAATACGCAAATAAAAAAACTACATAAATTCATACCCACAAATCATTGAATACAAAACAGAGGTGGATATTTAAATATGATTTATACATATTAAACCCAACAAAAAATTACCTTAAACCCCACTGCCATAATCCCAAACAGTTTAATAGTTTCATCAATAGACAAACATTGTTAATATTTTTTTTGAACGCTGGCACTTATTGAAAGTGAACCATCGAAACAGAAATTAGAAGCACGTAACTAGAAAAAAATAGAACATCAAACGTTGTGATCAACATAAACTGAAGCTAATAGTTTCCAAATTACATTTTGCATAACACTAAACATAAATGATTACAATGAATAATGGTAATATCATAATTTAATTCAATGCACCAAAATAATAGATACAAAAACCGTTAGTGTGTGTGTGTGGGGGGGGGGGGGAGATGACCTAAGAGTGAATGATGAACATTCTATTTTAAATGTTCTAAACCACCAAACGAGTAGCACCTGAAACTAAATCAAATTGAGCCTGGATTACCTCCAAATCAAATTAGAACGTGCTTAAGAAAATTAATACCTACAAAATAAGTCCAAATTAGTACAACTACAATTGAAAACCCATACAAACCCAGGAAAAAATTTGAACCCCCAACCCTATTTTCTAATGGACGAAAATGAAAACGTTTTCAAGACAATAAATAAAAATAAGAAAATACCATTTTAAAGCCCTAAATTTATCAACATATCTTAGCCGAAACCAAAATCGATCCACAAAATGCACAAATCAAACCTTCCAAATGTATAGATCTGAAATAATATGTAATAGATGAATTTGAAAACCAAAAGTAGATATCTGAAACCAAAAACCCAATTTTGATAAACAAAAAATGGAAACCACATCAATAAATCGTGGCTGAGAGGAAATAACAATCCCAAACCCTCAATATAGAAATCGCACCTTTAAAAAGAAGAAGACAGATGGCCTCCCTTGAAGAAGAAGAAGAAGGTGAAAATGGCAAGGCTGAGAGAGATTGATAAGAGCATGGGTTTGTGGAAGAGGAGAGAGAGAGAGAGAGAGAGAGAGAGAGAGAGAGAGAGAGAGAGAGAGAGGATGGATACGGGATGTTACCATTATGCCCCAAATTTTGAATTAAAAAAAAATAGGAAAAGAGGGGGAAATACACCCCAACTATGTCCCAACAAAATGTCAGCCATTGGATTCAAGTTAGAATCATTGCATCCTAGTCCCTAATTTTCTTACAAACTTATGGAATAGTAAAAAAGCCCCTACTCATTATATAAATATTGCAGGTCATGTTTTAAGCATTGATATAGCTTCCTAAAATGCATGTTGTTTAGATGCTTAATATATCATGGATCCCTATCTTTATTTTTCCCTAGAATAAGGTTTTTGTAATATGATGAATAAGTAGTATCATAATTTGTTATGGAACAGGAGTTCACCAGAAATGGTTGAATGCTAAAAAAAATTTGAGAAAAGAAAAAAAGAAATAATATAATAAGTAGTTGTTTGTTCTAACTACTTAGAAAATTGGTCAGCATCAAAAGGGCTGCACCATGTTACATACGTGGACTTGTTTTCAGCATTTTAATTGTTTAGACTTTGATTTTATGCATGATGAAATTTATTTCTTAAAATTAGGTTAGTCCCTTTGTTCCTTATTTAGAGTTCCTTTGAACCATTTGTATCGGATTTAAAAGGCTAGCTCAATCTATAAGGTCCAGGAGAAGAGGAGAAGTGTATCTGTCGGCCATCTTAAACTTAATCATCCAAGTTTCTAAAGAAGTGTTTGTCGGTTTTGACTAGTTTGGGTATATTATATTGTTGAAATGTGAAAATGGTAACTTGGGTAACTTGTGAACTACGCTAGTTATTAATCACATATATTATAAGCAATGAATAGGTACATTATTTACACTTAGTTAACACACTCCTTTAATAATATTTATTATGTTTTGTTTTTATTATGACACTTATTTTGGTTGATTCATATAATTTATTCTTTCGTGTTCAAAAGAAATAACGATATCTTTTTTTAATTATGGACGTGTGGAAAGAAGTATTTAGAACGTTGTTTTCTGGCTTGGCTTGGCAAGTTGAGACAATGCAGATTAAAGTCAAATCCATTATGGAGCTGTGACGTTTTGATAGGTTGTTATTATATTCATATTTTTTTTATTAAATACTTTTGTCTCCGTCAACTGTATTTGCTTTTTATCATCCCTGTTAAGATTAAAGATTTGCCGGAGGGATAATTTAATTTTCAAGTGGAGTGAACTTTGGAGTTATTGTTACTAGAGCATTTATAGGCAACTAAGATATAACTAGATTTAATTATTTAGGCTTTTAATTTAATTGTTTGTAATTAACGATGCTATCTACTTCTTTTCTTTCATGTGTTAACCGTCATGTATTTGAAATTTCACCATTTTATATCATATATGGAGACTGTTATTAAAAGCAGGCTTAGACCATATGCTTGATTTAAACCCATCCAAGATTTTATAAAATTGTTTTTTTGATTTGACAAGTTCATGCATTAGACATTAAACAGATTTTCGTTGTGTACTTCACATTTAGTGAATATTAATGGCTATATTTTTAGGCTAGTTTCTTGGGTTTCTTTCTTTCAGTGTACCTCTCTTCTACTTGATATATGTTTTTTTTCTTTATAAGTAGAATTTTCGTTCAACTTCTTGTTATGGGGTGGCTTATATTGATACACGTACAATAATAGAAAGAAAATAATAATTACCAAGCAGTAACTTACTTTACTTCTGAATTAGCCACATTTTTTATTTCTTAAAATTGTACTGATGTAAATATGGGTGCAGAAGTGTAAAAAACGAAGTTAACTACACAATAACAGTAAAATGGAAAATGTAGGAGGTTCTATTACTTCTCTCTCTAATCTCTTAATCTCTAATGGGCAGAAGTGATACAATGAGGGTCGCAATAGCCATTTATACTAAGAGGCTAAAAAAGGAAAAATAAAGAATAAATGCTAAAAAGACGACTATATCCCATATGCTCCTGCATCATTTACCATTTCAATTCTACTCTAATGTTTCCTACTTCTCGCTCAATCTTTTTCTTTCTTTAATTTAGGTAGCTTAAAATGTAATAAACCCCTTCAAACTATTGCTCTTATTTCAAATACTCCTACCATTTTAAATAACCCCCTACATTATGAAAAGTTTGCAACTATCCAAGTGTCACCAGATACCAAATGAATGCAGTAGTTCGAGTTGTTCTTTGCAAAATTAAAGTTTACGGGGGGTTATTTGCAACTAGCACGATACATTTAGGGGGCATCTTGCAATTTTTTCTATATGATGATTCAGCAATATATACACATCACGTGCATGATCAAATTAATATTTCTGCATTCATATTTCTGACATTAATTCTTGTGACATCAGGTGATTGTGATCTATCCAAATGCAGTCATCTACTCCAACTAAACTTACCATTAAACTCAAAAGGCAACCAATAAATGTCTCGAATTCTACTTTGCCTGGCCCCTCGAATAGCAGGATAATGAACCAAACGACCCTTAATCCTTCTCCTACCAAGAAATTAGACCAAAATACCCTCATCACTTCTTCAGAAGAGGATGGGCATTCCATTTCAGAGGAAGAAGATAGCCAATCTCACGGATATGCTCATAATCAATTGGTCATTTATGATCATGTTGCTAGTGGTGCGGGTGAAATGGTTGAAGTTCCTGATCCCATTCATTATCAGCCGCCACGTCCTAGACTGTTTCGTAGTTCCAAAGCTTTGCCATCAATGGGGGCTTTTGCGGTCCAGTGCGCCATTTGTTTCAAATGGAGGCTCATGCCAACTAAGGAGAAATACGAGGAGATACGGGAACATATTTTGGATGAGCCTTTTGTTTGTGATGCGGCTCGTGAATGGGGGCCTGATATTTCGTGTGATGACGAGCCGGACATTTTGCAAGACGGAAGCAGACTTTGGGCGATTGATAAGCCCAGCATTGTTCAGCCCCCACCTGGGTGGAAGCGCCTTTTGAGGATCAGAGGGGAAGGAGGCTCGAAGTTCACCGACGTGTATGCATATTTTTCATTACTTCTCTCTATATTTGTTTTAGCTTATCAATTAGATTTAGTTTTATTAATCGGTAGTTTTAACTAATAAAAAAAAGTAATTTTTGTAGTATTTTTCTTGATTTGTTTGTTTCTTTTTTTGGATCTTCTCTTGATTGGAACGTCTTACCATTAGGAATGCTAATATTTTTATTTGAAGGAGAGATGTGATATTGTTCTTTATTCTGCTGCATATACATCAAAATATTTTTCACTGGGTGAAAAGTATGGTGCTGAAAAGTATTTTCAACTATTGAGAGTTGATTTTTTGTTAGTATAAGATTGTGCAAGATTTTAAATAAGTTTATACATTATAACTATTTGATTTTGGACAAAGTAGTAAACAAAATTTACCGAATAGGAGAAATAATTTTCAGAATTTTACTTTTTAATTGGGTGAATAGTATTTCACTTGGAACCAAATGGGTCTCAAGTTGCCCACCACTGCAACTTGTTTTAACTATGAAGACCATACTAATGGTGATTTTTCTCTTATTGTCTTCAGTCTGATTTGGTTATCTTTTTATGTTTTTCAGGTATTATGTTGCGCCATCAGCCAAACGACTTAGATCGATGGTGGAAATTCATAGGTATCTTTCTCCTCTGATTTGATCATGCTATTGAAGATGGATTTTGTTGACATGGACATGGATTATTTATTTATTTATTTGTTTTTGGAATCTCTAGCATGGAAAATCCCCATCAGTAGAGAGAAATATCGCTAATAAATAGGGGAGAAAAGGCCTTCCCTAGTGGCTTAAGCACCAATATAATAAAAACGTAATTGAGAAACTGTTCAGGACACTCGAATCAAATAAGAATAAAGCATTAATACAGCCCAAAGCAGACCCAGAGATTAGGATACGAAGATACATAAACTCACCCATGAGGTGGGAATTAGCACGAGCGCGAGACCTTTTAAAAGAAGCAGCTTGAAAACAATATAAACTTTTTTAGTAACCCAAGGAAGCATACATGGGCATATTTTCAAAGACTCTTTTTTATATCTTGATTATTATAAGTGCCAGCATATGAACATGGGATTGCGAAGAATAACCGAGATGCCTTTTCGACCCGCACTTAGCCACCAAATTATCAAAGCAGTCCAACGAGAATGATGAACCCTTTTAAGACCCATTATGCATTGGAAATGACTCCAAGTCCGAGAAGCTGTCCTGAAGTACGAAGAGATCTTCAAAAGATTCTTTAATTGGATTACGGCATCAACGACATTGAGAGATATCATAGGTATTTGAGGTTTCGGATGGCTTCATTTGGAGGGAGCTGACAATGAACAAGCTTGCATGCAAAAATGGATGTCTTAAAAGGTAGTCTGGGGATCCAAACGCATTATATGTGAACTGAACCACATTTCTAACCATTTCCAATACTGAAAATGAGGTAAACGATTACAAACTAGTGGAGAATCTTGGTTAATAAGTTGCTCTAGGTCACCCATCACTTATTCATGCATTTCCAATGTGAGATGACAACGGAGGTGAGCATGCTTACAATATATGTTAACCATATAAACAGCCCACAAAGTGTCACCCTACACAGCCACCAAAGTCTGCGTGAAAAGCCTTGAAAATCTCTAAAATAATGAAAACCAAGCTTCATGAAGCAAAAGTCTAAACATTTTCTTTCGGTTGATCTCCATTGGATTGCACACTGGAGGAGAATCCCTGTTAAAGAGTTGCTCTAGGACCCATCACCTGCATTTCCATATGTGAGTCGCCTACGGATTGCGCGTGTTGTTAAGAGAGGATGAATATGTTTTCAATATTTGTTAACTATGTATACAGCTTAGAAAGAGTCACTGGAAAATAACCGCCACCAAAGTTTGTATAAAAAGGTCTTGATAACGTCCCTAAAATCACGAATACCCAAACCTCCTTCATGAAGCGGATGACAGACCTCGTCCTAGTTGATCTAATGATGTTTCAGTTCATTTCCATAATAGCCTAGAAAAAATATAAAACATTTTTTCTAACTCCGTCAAGGATGATTCGGGGGATCTAGGGCAGAAAAAATGTAAAACTTCATTGATTTGAGAACATGTCGGTTAAGAATAATCTTACTGCCCGTCAACAGTTTTCCTTGCCACCCTTGAATCCAGTCCCTTCTTTATTAATGAGGTTATGAAAAAGAGAATTTTTATTGTGGTCACAATAGAGACGAAGACCAAGATAAGTCATACAGAGGTGCTTAAAAGAAAAATTGGTGACATTTTTCAATAATTCTCCTGCGAGCCGAAGACGTGGAGGTGGGTAAAATGAAACAGCTCTTGGCAATGTTAATGACCTTATGAGCTTGTTCGTTCAAAGATTGCCTCTGACCATTCGTAAATAACAAAATTTCATCCGTAAATGATGGCATCGAGACAACTAGGGTTATTATGCAATTATTTTCTTCCCTAAAGAAGGGGCTTTACTTTAAATTGATTAAGGGATGAGTTTTCAAGATAAGAAAATTGTTTACAAAACATAGCTATTGAAGCGCGCATGCAAGGCCAGTTTATTAATAACATATTAAATGGCAAAAGGTACTTAACATTTCATCATTAAGTTATGTAAATGTTGCTAATTTGAGTATATGTCCGTCTAAAGTAAATGTAGCAAATTTATAGTAGTCACCTATATATAGTTGAGCTTATTGTCTAGCGCCTAAAGAGATTTTTAAGCCCATTTATTACGGCTTTGTTTCTTATGCATGTATAATCATAGTTGAATAATCAAAAGTTGTCATGTCAGCTTTGAAATTAAAAATCTAGCTAAACTCTACAATGCTTGATGTCATTATCAAAAAGTATGAAATTGAACTTTTTTAGTTTGGTAGTATCACCATATTGTTTTTGATCACATGTTCTGTATCTGTGCAACTTACCATGTAGATATTGCTTGTTGCTAGTTTTCTAATATGTCATTTCTGCTTTTTATATATAATTCATGTAATTCCTATAATTCGTTTGAAGTTTCTCAATGTGGTTTTGAATGAATAACAGGTATTTGCTCGATCATCCAGAGTATATGGAGGGTGTGAATATGTCCGAATTTTCGTTTCAGATTCCGAGACCATTGCAAGAAGAGTATGTGAGGAAGCGGACTTCTCGTCCAGCTTCTGGTGATGCATATAATGTTGGGTTTAAAGGATCTGTTGAACCGGTTGAAGGTATGTGATTAAACTCATGTAATACTAATAGTAGTTGTCAAATCGTGTATCAAATCGCGTATTGAAATCCTATGCATCGGGTATCAAAACATAGAATATATAGTAAGAAATGAATATATTTGTAGAGAAAGCATTATGAAAAATAATAAGAGATATTATAACCTAAATAATGTCAACAGATTTCACTGTAATTCCTGTATTATAAAATTATAATAAATAGAAAGCAAGTATGAATTAATAAATTAAATGAATATTCGTTTACATTGTTTTATACGAAAAAATTGATACGAACTGATGCGGCTACGATGCAATGCTACTTGCGATACAGCCATGCTTTGGTGCTGTATCATATCTTGTATCATACAATACTGACAACTTAGTAGAAAATACTTTGAAATATATACTTTATGTTTCGTATTTTAAGTGATATGGCTTTCCACTGACGGTCTCAGTTAAGCAAGCTTCTGCTTAACTCCAGTTCCTCTGAAGAACAAGAGGACTCCTCCTCTGAGAGCGATGATGAGCTTTGCTATATCCAAAGCTATAGTGACTCAGATGTCTCCAAGAACGGAGACTGTCAGTGCAATGAATTAACCAAGAGATGCGACCATCTCCAGTCTATAATCCAATTAAATGGATTAAGTCTTAATGTCCTTACCAGTCAGCAACAGAATATGATTGATGTCATCAACCAGGTTACTGACCCTGACATTAAGCTGAAGCTCATTCAGTCTTGTTATGCCCAGGAACAGGAACGTTTTCCTGATTCATCTAAAGGTTACAGCCTCAAGGAGGTTCTTAATCGTTTAGAACAATCTGGCGTTAATAACAAGCCTGTTAGTCTTAATGATCTAAGACATGAAGTTAATACACTTAAAACTGAGTTAAGACAACTTAAGTTACAGCATGACAAGATGCAATCTGAGATTGATAGTCTCAAGAATGTTCAGAAGCATTCTGATCCAGGAACTTCAAATACTACTCCTAGCACTGAAGATTATGTGGATTACTTAGGTGTAATCAGCCGTGTACCAAGCCAGAAATGGTATACTACTATCAACCTTGTGATTAACAAAGAATTTTCTCTTTGTAACATCATTGCTCTTGTTGATAGCGGTGCTGATATGAACTGCATTCAGGAAGGAATTGTTCATACTGAATACTTTGAGAAGACTACTCAATCTTTGTTTAATGCTAGCGGAGATAGCATGGGCATCCGGTTTAAATTAACTAATGTTGCCATCTGTAACAATGGAATTTGTTTAGATAGTACCTTCCTGCTTATTGGCGATTTATCTCAACAGATAATTCTAGGTACTCCTTTTTTATCTATGCTTATGCCTATAGATAAAATTGATTCTAGTGGTATATACACCACTATTCAAAATCAAAAAATTGTTTTTGAATTTATCACTAAACCTGAGATTAAGAAAATTAACTCTTTGACTAATAACATTATTTTCAAAGAAAACCATCTTAATTTTCTTCAGAAAGAAATCTCTAATCTCAACATTAAAAAGAATTTAATGTCCCCAAATATCATTAGCAAAATTCAGACTGTAAAAAACCAATTAACCTCTGAAATTTGCAGTGATATCCCAAATGCTTTTTGGGACAGGAAAAAACATATTGTTTCTCTTCCTTATGAAAAAGATTTTCATGAACGATCTATTCCGACCAAAGCTAGACCCAGTCAAATGAAGACTGAGCTCCTCGATCTTTCCAAGGGTGAGATCCAGAACTTGTTAGATAAAAAGCTTATAACTAAGAGTTATTCCCCTTGGAGTTGTACAGCTTTTTATGTCAACAAGGCTGCTGAGCAGGAACGCGGTGTTCCCAGGCTTGTAATTAATTATAAGCCCCTAAACAAAGTTTTGCAATGGATAAGATATCCAATTCCTAACAAAAAAGATTTGTTAGATAGGCTTCACTCTGCCACCATTTTCTCCAAATTTGATTTAAAATCTGGATATTGGCAGATCCAAATTGCGCCCCAAGATCGGTATAAAACTGATTTTGTGGTTCCTTTTGGCCATTACCAATGGAATGTTTTGCCTTTTGGGCTTAAGAACGCCCCTTCTGAATTCCAAAATATCATGAATGATATTTTTAATCCTTTTTCAGATTTTTTAATTGTTTACATTGATGATATCCTTATCTTCTCTGCTTCAATTGAACAACACTTTAAACATTTAAAAATTTTTAAAGATGTTAAAACTAATGGATTAGTTGTCTCCGCCCCTAAAATGAAAATTTTTCAAACAAATGTAAGATTTTTAGGGCATAATATTAGTGAGGGGAAGATACTCCCCATTGACAAAAGTATTGAGTTTGCCTCTAAGTTCCCTGACGAGCTCAAGGAAAAGACGCAACTTCAACGATTTCTGGGTAGTCTCAATTATATTGGTGACTATTACAAAAATCTTGCACAAGATAGTGCTATTCTTTACTCAAGATTAAAAAAGAATCCTGCTCCCTAGACTGATGAGCATACTAAAGCTGTTCAGAAAATTAAACTGAAAGTCAAGCAATTGCCTTGTCTCGCTTTAGCTAATCCCTCTTTTTTCAAAATTGTCGAGACTGACGCCTCTGATTTAGGTTTTGGTGGAATTTTAAAACAAATAAATTCTTTAACTCAAAAGGAAGAACTTGTTCGTTTTACTTCGGGATCTTGGAAAGATGCCTCAAAAAATTACTCCACCATAAAGAAAGAAATCTTTTCTGTTGTTAAATGCATTTCAAAATTTCAAGATGATTTATTAAATCAGAAATTTTTGTTGCGAATTGATTGCAGTGCTGTAAAACAGGTTTTGCAAAAAGATGTTGAAAATATTGTTTCAAAACAGATTTTTTCCAGATGGCAAGCAAACTTATCGGCTTTTGATTTTGATATAGAACATATCAAAGTGGAAAATAACTCTCTTCCCGATTTTCTAACTAGAGAGTTTTTGCAGGACCGATGAGTGGCCCCTCTCGTGGGCGTGGTAGAGGCAACAGCAGCGGGTATTCTCGCCGGCCTGGTAAAGAAAGGATCATCATGAATGATGATCAATATCCTCCGATACAGGATTATGTTGAGTTCCTACGCCAGAGTGAGAAGAACAGGGAGAAGAATGCTCCCCCTCTTAACCCTTTTAGCAAAAAGAAATCTGCTAAAGAGGTTTTAGAAACAATTAAGTACAATTTCCTTCCTAATATTAGGACTTCGGAATTGGTACTAATCCTCAATGAAGAGGATGAGCAGCAGATGTCTGCGCCCTGGGAAATTAAGTCCCAGTATCTTGATACTCATAATTATCAAGTGCAAGAAGGCAAATACCGGACGGTATACGAGGCGATTCTCGTGGAAACAGAATCCGTGGTGTTCAATCATTCAAATAAACACCCGGGAAATTATCATTCCCCCATTGATTATAGCAAGGCCGTTTTGAAGAAATTCATATCTCCCCGAAAATGGGGAATCCACCCTTTAAAAGCGCGAAAATTAAGTTCACATGCTGGTGGTTCTTATAATTATTGGGATTATATCCAAGCTTGGACTAAAGCATTTTATTACCAAAATGCTGAGCACAAACACACCTGGTTTTTTGTTTTGTGCCCAAACTCTTTGCGAAAATCTTACCCAGGATGGGTATTCAATTGGTGGGACAAATTTGGCCCAGGAATTGATTTCCTCCCTGATGAAATCACCAGGCTTAAACTTTTTCTTCCTTGGTGTCAATTTCATCCCCTCCTAAGAGGGAAAAACAAAGCTCCGGTAGGCTTAAACACCCTACTATTTTTCTCGGAAATGGATATTCCTTGGATCTGGCGATGGGACTTACGCTGCAGAGTTAACTCTCTCAATATTCCTCTTCTGGAACGCATCTTTTCCTATCGGTGGTGGAGCGGTGTAGATTTGAAGTCTACAGAAGCCCAGATCAAGCACAGTCTGCAACAAAACATGGACTTGGTAGAAGAATCTCCTCCTCCTGCAGAACAGATGATGCCTGCACCTAATCCAATTTTGGATTTGAAGAATGCTATGAAGAAGAAGTATCCCAGAGCTACAGAACAAGAGCTCTCGCAAATGGTAATGGAGTATACCCAGAACCAACTGAAGATCGGAGAAGAAACTGCCCCCAGTACAGCAGCTAAAACCAGTCTTAGCTCAGACACCCTTAGGAATCCTATTCTTATCCCTTCAGATGATGATGACGCATCAATGACCTCTGCTCAGAAAGATAATCCTTTATTTTGTCTAGCAGGAGAGTCCCAGAATCCCGAGAACGATTTCCTCAGCGGTGACCCTTTCATCAGTGAAATGTTCGATGTCAGCCGAGCCACCAACCCGACGTTAAGGATGTACATGGAAACACTTAACTCGGCTAACCCAACAAGACGATTGGATGACTTACACCCAAGCACTGGCATGGATGGCCTAGATGATTTGCGGTAACCGGCCCACCTGGCCCACTGTCGGTTCTTTCGGTAATCGACTCCTCGAGATAAGGCTCACCAACTTTCGACAGAAGTGGTAGGACCCGTTTGGTGACTCACAGCCCACCTGCCTTTGCCCGTGACCTGTGTGACCCCACTGGACCCAGCAGCCGACGCAAGATGACAAAAGACTTTGTCAAGCCTTTCAGCATCCGTGTCTTGAAGGGCCTCACTCAGGAATTATTTATTCCTATCCTTTGTGTATAAATAGGGGGCTTCCCCTCTTCATTTCTTACGCTTTCATTTACTTAGCTCTCTCTCCCTCTCTCTCTATATTTGTAATAAGAACTTCCCGGCTACATTCCGGTGGACTTCTCTTCAGTTTGTAAGTTTTAATTTCCGTCTTTAATTCCAGTCTGTAATAATAAGTTTGTAATTGTTGCAGCCTGTCCTATAGCCTGTGCATTTCCAGATGAGAATATAGAAATGCGTCTCGGTATGTCAATGAACTCTGATCCGCATTTCGATGCACGTGTTCCAGAACCACCACAGAAAGTAAAGAGGATGTAGCCCCTAAACAAACATGGAATGTTGATTATGGTTTTTTTCGAGTATCTGTCGCCTCCTTTTGTTTAAAACCAAGCCACAGTATGTTATATACACATGCATCTTTTGTTCTATATATTATTTATGTTACAAGACAGATTATATCTAGAAAAAAATGGTGGTTGGAATTGTTGAGGGGCTTGTTGTTTTGGGGTGGTTGAATGGATTTGGTGGTTGTAGGATCTTAAACTATATGAAAGAAAGTCCATACCCTTTTAGTTTTAATTCTTACCTCGTGAAACTTTTATTTTTTCACATGGTTAACCCTATTATACTTTTTTACACGGTTAACCCTATTAAAATTTGGCTGTTGCAGAGGCAAATAGTGTTTGAAATATTTGAATATTCTATGCATATTCAGGATTTCGTTTCATTTTATGCCGCACATGCACACTGACTTGTCGTGTTGCATTGTTTTGTGTCTGGATAGTCCACCAAGTATCATTCAAAACACATGCCAATGTAGATTTGACACATCAGTGTGTCGGAATCTTGAGTCGGCACATAGTTACTTATAATTGTGTTGTATATTGCCATATTACGGAGCAAAAACAACTTTGGTAATAAGTGGAGCATATCAATTGATTCAATTTATACTACCTCCATCCCAATTATTAGTCTGCTATTAAAAATATGAATCGCTTGTCCTCTATCCCTTTTGAACACCCAAACTAGTGTGGACTTTACTCGGTTAAGAAGTCCACATTAATTTATGTGTTTTAGTTTGGATATTTGTAACAAAACCCTTTTAGGTTTGAGTGTGTTCTTAGTCCACACTACTCATACTTTCTAAAGCAATTCAGACATCTCTTAATACAAACCAATCAATACCGAAAAGGTAGAAAGGCAACCAGTGGATCTAATAAAAAAATAGGTACACATTTTTTTTATTTTTAGATACAAAATAGTTGCACAATCACATAAAGTGCATGCCTAAAATTAAATTTAGTTCAAAATCAGTTAATGGGGAAGAGTGAGTTCCATCCTGGTCGAAGTGTCTCCCCACTACAAACTAAACATAGATATGGTTTAAACAAGATTTACGCCATTGTAAATCTTTGTAAAATCGATCTAAAATTCTCAGTAGACTCACTTTCACACTTTCATTCTTAAAGTATATTATTTATACATGTTTTTTTCTTAAAAACATTTTTCTAATTATATGCATGTATAGATTGTGACTCTTATATTGGATCTAGGTTCATTAGCCGTATATTTGTAAATATCCATCTCTGAGTATTGATGTAAAATTGGTATTTAACACTTGTTTGTTTTAGATATAAAGTTTTATAGTTGAAAGTTTTTATTGTCATTTGAAAGTTTTATATATCCTTTTGTAGAGTTCAAATCTGATAAGAATATTTGAAAACAGTATACATTTTTTATTTTGAATTCATATTAACCGCTGTCTTGAATAATCAGTCTCATAACTAGGATATTTGAGTTTATGAGAGTCTAAACTGTAATTAAGCGTTAGATCTTGTAAACCTAGTTTCTCACTAGGTTTTAGATAGGATTGTTTGTAACTAATAAGTGTGTGTGAGATATTTGTTAATACATTCACTTACATTTACACTAAACACAACACACAAATCCACTGTTGACTGTTGGGGAGACTCCAGAAGAAGTTAAAGAAAGGAGACAACATTAGTAGTAAAGTCTCGTTAAGAAAAGTTCATACCAAGAGCACGAATCTCAATTAGGTATTTCATTTTCTTGTCATTTTTTCCTATACTTTTACCATTCGTTCGTTTTCTAATGGATATTCTTTTTATTTTGTGGTGTAAACGACACAATGGGTTGTTTCCTCCACAAAAGGAGTATAAATTGCAGTGTTGTGCATGTTTTTATCTCTTATTAATCTCCATACTGTATTACATAGTCTAGTAGCCAATAACCTAATAATTTGATTAAAACAATTTAATCAAGATTTTTCAAAATAAAATTGACTTGGGAAATTAGACAATTATGTTAAGTAAAATTTAATATATGGGCTTATATATAAAATAAATATGAATTATAGGCTATCAAATAAAAGTAGGCAATTAAAGTGATTAATTTAAGTTTTGGGGCCTTATTAATGTATTATTAAAGTGTGAGTTTTATTGTGTAGAGACAAGCGTAATTTCTATTTTTATGATTGGTTAAAATAGAAATATACAAAATATGAAAAGACACGATTGTGTTATAACTAGGGGTCATGGTCCCCAGATCACACAACACCAATCTTCTGATTCCCATTGTCAGAGAGAAATTCAGAGAGGAAATAAAAGTGTTGATCTGGAAGAGCATAAGACCTCAGACTCAGATATCATAACTTTCTGTCATAGATTCAGATACGCTTCCGCAAAATCAATATTTATATTTCTTGATAATTCAATATGAATGTTCCTGTTTGTGTGATAGTTTTCACAAAATAGAAATTAATCCATCAAATTAAACTTATTTTAACACATCTTGTGTAAAACCTGAACATCTATTTCAAATAAAGAGATTGTTCATCAAGGGAGCATCGAATTCGTCATTACTAAATAATTGGTTCTAATCAAAATTGTGTTTTAAATACTTTGTTTGAAACTATCTGGTAGTGGTAGTGATTTTCACATTTCATCCGACAAACTTTCTTTCGAAGTTTCCACTATTGACACTAACAACCCTCGTGCAACACAATTAAATTATTGGAATTTCAAACTATCGCCAAAGTTGTGCTTTGCTTGAAACGAAACAATCCCCTCTTCCTTTGTTTTCAAACCTGGGTATATGTTTTGTAAGAAATTTGACCGAGAGACTCCTTGAATCAAACATAATACGCTAGTAAGAACTCCAATCATTGTTCATCAAGAATGTCCTTTGTTCATTTGCAAAATTTTGCATTGAATTTCAACAATGGATTTTTTCATTTTAGAACATAATTTATGTTCGCGCTTACAAAATTTGCACCCGCCTCGATCTAATTTGGTATAAAAATGCTATTTTTTTTGCAATTGAAATGAAGAAATTTCTCATTTTTCCCATCGTGAAATTTAATATACTTGATTATTCTTTATCGATATGTTTTTATAGATTTCCCGCAAGAACTTTCCAAATATCTAAAATTCATGCCAAGAGATTCAATTTTAAAGGTTGACACAAAAAGTCAAAATATAAGATAAGAAACATATCTGTTCACCCGGATTCAGAGTGTTATATTGGATAAAATCTTTAATGCCCCGAATTAATTCGGGACAGTGTATAATGTAAGAAATTGTAACACCCTGTAATTTTAATAATTTTTATATTGGGATTAATTAAATTAAAATGAGAAATTAATCCGGATTAAAAATAAATATTAATTAGCGCGACAAGGGTTAATATTTATTTGTATTGAATATTACTTAGTGAATGAGTAATAAATTGATAAGAAAGTATTATAATTTGCCGTGAGTGAGAAAAACGACAGTTACGGTAAATTTAGTCGGGACGCGCGTGTCAGTCATGTCGGGACTTAATTTTATGAGATAAATGTAATTTCATTATGGACAACTCAAATGGTAATTTCGAGTGGGCCAGTGTGTCCGAAAGGGTCAAAATAGTCAGAAAAGTGTACTTGGGGGTTTAATTTGGATCCCGGGATATTTTTATGCCAAACCGGCATCCCGAAGGGGTATTTTAGTATTTTTAAAATTTTGGAAAAAAGAGACCTACGAGTTTGCTAGACTTTTATCATCTGGTAGTATAAGGGAGTTAGGGTTTGAAGTTACAAATTCACAGAGAGGCCACATGAGGAGGAAGGAGAGGAGTTTCAGGGCTTTCCCACAACGTTTTTGCAACACCACCACCACCGGAACGTAGATCGGGAGGAAAGGAAACGAACCACATAACAATTGTGTAGAAAATCAGACCTTAGATTTGAGGCAAGTATTTATCTTGCTAATTTTTAGCATATATACCATCCATGTTAGTGTAGGATGAATAATCTCTTGAAATTATGGATATTGACTTTAAATTGGAAGGTTTAATTCATGTTTTGGGGTAGGAATCATGATAGGTTAAATCCCTTTGTGCATGGAGAACGAATTTAATGAATTAATGTTATAAACATGTGAATAAATTTGGGTTCTTGATGATGTTCTTGAACAAAAATTATAATCTAGGTTTTTTGGGATTAAATGTTGGATTAATTTGAATTAAAGGTGTTTCTTGATGATTTCATGATTTTAGTACGTTAAAAATTGTTAATATACGTTACTATGATGTTTGGTACACTTGGTTAGGGGGTTTAGGAATGTGTAATGGATGTTCTGGGGTTTAAAAATGGTGAAACCCGTAACTCTAAAAAGGAAGAAGACGATGCATGTTACAGTGAATCGATTCGGCTCCTTGGCCGAATCGATTCAAACAGACAAATCGATTCAAACCAAGGCTGAATCAATTCGGATCCCCTGATTTTGACAATTTTCCCTATTTTAGACTTGAACTTGAAATCGATGAACGGGAAGACTTTTGGGATACATATGGAACATTGTGAGAGACATTTTGAGTTACCAGTAAGCTAATGGTAGGATTGGGACTTAGCATAAGTGAGATGAATTAAGACTAAGATTAATCGATGTGAGTTGTAATGTAATGAACTCGGGGAATGAGTATGAGTCACGGGGAAGGGAACCAACCTATGACTTAGACCAGTAGGATATGAATGAATTACCTATTGAAATACTTTAAGGAATGAATGGCACACTTCGAGTAATGGGGGATACTCGAGAATATATGATGAGAAGTATAATCGAAATTTAATAATACGTAGGATATTCGGGAGTTGTATACATTACGTATGAGACTTATATTATAGGTTGAGTGCATACCTATACTGATGCTATATTTATATAGGTTCTCAATGAAGTTCTGTTTACTAAAAAAAAATTCCCTATTTTTTTTGTTTGTCTACTATGTATCATACGTAATAAATCTAAAACAAAAAAAGTTCTGATACATCTGGAAAAAAATTGAAATTAAGACTGGGAATCTTTGATGAACAGAATTAAGAATCATTATTATTTCGACACAAGAAAGAGGTGTGGAAGATTCCTTTTCTTGTGTCGAAGACTAGGAAGACGAATAATCCCTCCTAGAATTATTTATTTCCCGTATTTATCCGTTTTATTCCCAATTACGAATACCTATTGTGTGAATTTGCATGTGTGAACATTCCTAGGCTACTTGCTATCATGGGAGGTTCCGCGTCATGGACAGTCTTATCCTGATGAGGCCATTGGGGGGATTTTGACTTGTACCTCAGAACATAAAACTTAGGGATTGGATACTATTTCTGTGAATGAAAGTGTGACCGGTCATTTGGGTGCGTTAGATGTGTGTGTAGCCCAAAGGCTTAGAACTATGTTCGCCTCAAAATTTGTGTGAATTGTGAATATATTATTTGAGAGTGATTCCAAACCAATGTCATTTCTTAGTACGTGATGTACGAGGACTTGATAGCAGAGTATACCTGCATCGCAGGTCTCCACCTAGGGATGTCGTATACGTATATATTATAAGAGTGATGTATGTACACACACACACACACACACACATATATATATATACACGTGTGATTTGTTCTACTACGGGTGTTTTAGTAGATACGATAGATAGTGATATCTAAATTAATCTTAGTATGTATGGACTTAATAATTAGTTAGCGACTCTTAATAAATAAAAGCGATTGAAAATTTAGTAACGTATTGTATAGGTAATACGGGTAGGTACAATGAATTATTAGACGGGAAAAGGCTTAAGTCAACTAGTTAGGCGGGGTAGCATAACTAGGTGGGTTTAGAAGAATACATTTGGCGTGCACAATAGTTGAGAGGTGAGGATCTCATGTGAGAGCACGTGAAGCTAACATGTATATAATATTTACTCTTTAATGCATTTTAAGTACTTGCTAGAATATTTTCAAACTGTTTTATTTGGGATCTGACCCATTTCAAATCCATTATTGTAAAAATATTTTAGGTGCCTAGTCATAGGGACGTCAGGCTTAGGAGTTCCTTCATATTTGACGTGCTGCAGCTGATGTGGACGTCGCAGAAACTCAGTAGTAGACGTTTCCACTCTTTCAGTTCATTTTCCTCATTTCATCTATCTCAGTCGGGCATGTCGCCCATGTCTTGCTAGTGATTACTTTTCAAAGACATTGTACTTTTATTTGGTTCCAATATTGGAGTTGGATTTATATTATGGATGATTGTATTTGGATTTTTGTCTAGAGTGTTATTCCAGACCTATTTATTCATATCGTTGTTTTATCATTATACTATGTTTATTGGAATGTTGAATGTGAATTATTTTGTTTAAATTACTTGCATGTCAATAACAATAATTAAAATTTTGACACCGGGCCATTGGGGTATTAGTAAATTAATCGAATTCGATAGTGATGCTAAGAATGAAACCATTAATGATTCCTATTCAATTTAATAATGGGCTGATCATCCAGGATTAGAATAAGAGGGGTGTCACAGATGGTATCAGAGCATCAGTATCTAGTGTCCTCGGGATATGAACGAACTTATTACGTTTGCATCGAAGCGTTCTTTGATATAGAGTCATATTATTAGGATTGTTGTATTCATGATTACACATTTACGTCTTCAGCTATTTTGAGAAATATTGGAATGTTGGCTAATAGAAAATTCATTTTCGTTACAAATACCTCCTCGACATGCACCACGAGCCACCCCAGATGCACAACCCGAGTGTGACACCCCGCCTAATTAAATACCGTGCGATCACTCCTTTATTAAATTAAATCAAGGTAAATAGTTGGTTCATTCTCAGCATCACTGTCGATAAAAATAAATTTTCCAATTTAACACCCTAAATAATTAAGCTAAGTGTCAAAACCATTTTCATACATAACTTTCCAATTTTTATTTTAAAGAAAAATCATTTATTTTATTAACAACATTCAATAAGTAAGAATCACACCACATTAAATTCTGCAACAAAGTCCAATTAATTTAATACATTCGTCAATCGAATGTCAACATACGAAATCTAAAGTCACAAATCCAAACTGAATAAATCCCATAGTAACAATACTGGAAATAAATGAAATACAAATGTCCAATAACAACGGCATAATAGAAAGAGCTACACATGCTCAACTAGATGAAAGTACTAAGAGTGGATCCGAATGAACGAAGTCGTCTAATCAAGAGACCTGCAACTCCCACCTAAGCTGCAGCGCGTTCCTTCCAAGAGAACCTAAGCAAGACGCCCCTGTGGTTGGGCACCTGTAATACATACATATATATACAAGAGAGAGAAAGAGAAAAAGAAACGGGTCAGAGCCCGATAGTGTGTTTGATTTAAAATACGTTTAGCAAGTATTTAAATTGATACAGGCCAATGCAACAACATATTAGTGCGGCACTCTCTTGAGAAATTCTCACCTCTCTTCTAATGTGCACACCTATCGCACTAACCCTCCCCACGGTTTGTCTTGTCATTTATCGCACTAACCTTCCCAATAATTTAGCTTATCTTAACTTACTCATAAGATTTCAAAACCGAACAATATCATTGTTTAAAAAGAATACTTCCAATTAGCAGCACAACTCTCGTTTTAGATTTATTAATTTATAAAGTTTCCCAGTGTCATATTATACTTTCACAAAACAAGTATTTATTATTTGAGTCATCAACCATGTCCTACTTATCAAATCACAGTAGGCAGTTTCAAATTTCCAAATCTCATATATATATTAACTACTCGTATAATAAATATAAAATAACAGCACCCCAAATAAAACTATGGTGCGTGCATACTTCTACTATCCAAACCCCATACCACTCATATCAAGGGGAATACAAATTCGGAATCACTCTCGAACTGTATTAACACATACACAAACAATATCGAGGCGAAGCATAGATTCCAAGTATCTAAGAGGATGGCACATACTCGCGTCTCTTAGGACCGTCTGAACTATCAATTCGATAGCCTGTACCAAGGATATCTATCTTCTAGGGTACAAGTCAATATCCCCCATAAAGGTCCCATCGAGATAAGACTGTCCCAGTGCGGTAACCTCAAGGATAGCAAGTAGCGCGGTATGTTTTTCACATGTATATAATATATGTACACACAATCATATAAATATACCACTTTTATCATATTAATATAGGTTCCTCTCGTCACCCATAATTACAACCTTTATCCTTAATTTCACATTATTAGTATTACGTATAAGGTTTCATCTCTAACCTTAACTCGAAGAGTTTTCTCACTTATTACGTGACACTCGTGGACTTTATCCTTCCAAGTAGAAAATTCAGTAGGTATACCTCTATTCACTATCGTAGCTATTCGCCGTAATCTCTCACTTGAAATACGTAGTTTCATCGTTCATTATATAATTATCCCAAAAGCAAAATTCTCGTCTTATAATAAAGTTCCCAACACTTATTCATATGTCCTACAGGTCTTTCCTATCTCCCAAAATATTTTATTAAGAATACCCAAGAATTATTTCACAATAAATTTAATTTAACTAATTGAACAAGGGAAATAGGAGTCTTCCAGGAGGGGTCGCCTCGATCGATCGATCAAGCAGGTCTGCAAAATCTACAGAATTGCAGTTACGGGTTTCATCTCCAAACTTACACCAAATCCATATTTTCTAATCCCAATCGTCCCAGAATTGATACTTCTAACCTTATATCATCATATCAGGTATTTTCAACGTAAAACATATCAATTTACATCACTAAACATGGATTAATCATGCCATAATTCATTTAAAACTCAAGAACCCTAAAAATCTCTAACTCATGATTCTAATCTGTTTTATCCCAGAATTTCTTTCTTATTTACACCAAAATTTCGTGGGTTATCTTTCTACATCACAAGAGACTTCCAGAATAAAGTTTAAGTCTTTACTACATGCAAATTCCTATCACAATTTGGGTTTTCTTCCATATATTTCATCCGTAATCATTCCTAAACTAATATGGAAATTGCACCAACGAAAATAGCAAGATAAACACTTGCCTGGGATTTTTGGTATTCTGATTTACGGCTGATTTTGGTATGGTTGCGTTCCTCGTCTCGCGATCTACGCGTTGGCGGTGACGACGGTGCAAACGGGTGGCTTTTTGGCCTTGAATTGCCTTGGAAGCTTTCTTCTTCCCTCTCCTATGGCCGTCACTTGTGTTTAGAGTTTCTAACCCTTGATGACAATTAATTACCCAAAAAGGTAAAATGTCCAAAACGCCCGCCCGGGGTATCAATTAGGCCTAAAAACGCCCCGAGACCCAAACTACACCCCCGAGTACACTTTTCTGACTATCTCGACCCTTTCGGACGCGTTGGCGCACTCAAAACGACCATACGGGCAACTTATAAAATATTCACTTTTTATTTATCAAAATTTAGTCCCGACGCGACACGAGCACGTTCCGACTTAAATTTCTGAAATTGTCATTTAACTCACTCATGACATTCAATATAACCAATATAATATATTACTTTGCTCATTAGTAATATTAAACAAATTTCCCATAATTACTAACTCTCGTCACGTTAATAATTATAACATAATTAATTTCCGGATTTTTATTAAATAATTAACTCACATTAAATTCAATAAATCCCCAAATTAATATAGCATAAAAATACGGGGTATTACATACTTTCCCCCTAATAACGGAATTTCGTCCCGAAATTCGAAAAATAAGGCATACCTGGTAAAAACAACTCTGGATATCTTTCGCCCATATCTGCCTCGCGCTCCCAAGTGGATTCCTCCACATTATGATGCTCCCACTGGACCCGCACAAGTGGAACTATCTTCGACCTCAATCTCCTCTCACTATAGTTTAGGATAGCCACCGGTCTCTCCTCGTAAGAGCTATCAGGCTGCAAGTCGATCTCATCTATCGCAATGTGGGTATGGGCCATATCATCCCGAAGAAATCGTCTCAACGACGAGATGTGGAATACATCGTGGATGCGATGTAAATGTTCTGGCAGTCCCAACCTGTATGCAGCCGGCCCAATCCTCTCGATGATGGGAAATGGTCCCACGTATCTCGGAGCCAACTTCCCCTTCTTCCTGAACCTCATCACCTCCTTCATAGGAGATACACGCAATAACACTTGGTCCCCCACACTAAACTCCCGGAAGAACCGTTTTGCATCGGCGTAGCTCTTTTGCCTGTCCTGGGCTACCCGAATGTGACTCCTGATCATCTCAATCCTCGCGGAGGTCTCCTGAATCACCTCTGGTCCTAGCAACTTGTTATCCCCCACTTCGAGCCAACAAGTTGGGGAACGACAAGGCCTGCCGTACAAAGCCTCAAATGGAGCCATACCAATCGTAAACCGATAAGAGTTATTATAAGCAAACACTACCAGTGGAAGATGTGGCTCCCAGCCTCCTCCAAAATCGAGAACACACATGCGTAGCATATCCTCTAACATCTGATTAGTACGCTCTGTCTGTCCATCTGTCTGTGGGTGGTAAGCTGAACTCAACCTCAACTCAGTACACATAGCCTCCTGAAAGCTTTCCCAAAAACGTGACACGAAAATCTTGTCCCTATCTGACACAATATTCAGGGGCACCCCGTGTAATCTGACAATCTCAGCGATGAACAACTGAGCATACTGACCCGTGGTATAATCTGTCCGCACTGGCAGAAAATGAGCCACCTTGGTCAAACGGTCCACATTCACCCAGATAGAATCGTGGCCCCGCTGTGATGTAGGCAACCCTGTAATAAAATCCATGGAAATACTCTCCCACTTCCACGCGGGTACTTCCAATGGCTGAAGCAGTCCTGACGTTTTCTGACGGTCCACCTTTACCAGCTGACAGGTAGAACACTTGGACACGAACTCAGCAATGTCCTTCTTCATCCCACTCCACCACTATTATCGCCTCATATCCTGGTACATCTTATCGCCTCCCGGATGTACTGCAAATCGGGACCCATGAGAATGAGTCATCACTGCATGACGTAATTCTGCTCCTTCTGGAACCACCAATCTCCCATTAAACCGCAAACCTCCATCGGAACTAACAGAATAGGACTCAGTGCCCTCGGCTAGAAGTCGTACAATCTGCTCTTGGCAAAACGGGTTTATGGTCTGTGCCTGTATCACCCTCGTAACAATCTCGGGTGTGACTGACATCACGGACATGAAAGAACGTGCTACTGCGTCCTGATGACCCAACTCCTTCCACTTTATTTTCCAGACGTCTGCTACCTCGTCTACCGGTCTACGACTCAACGCATCAGCAACTACGTTGGCCTTTCCCGGATGATACTGTATATCGAACTGGTAGTCCTTCACAAACTCTAGCCATCTGCGCTGATGCATATTCAGCTCTCGCTGAGTTAATAGGTACTGCAACGACGTGTGGTCTGTGAACAAACGGAATTTCTCTCCCAACAAATAGTGCCTCCATATCATCAATGCAAAAACGACCGCTGCTAACTCCAGGTCGTGGGTGGGGTAATTCTTCTCATGCGGCTTAAGCTTGCGGGAGGCAAAAGCTATAGCCTTTTCCTCCTGCTGAAGTACTCCGCCAAGTCCCCGTAAAGAGGCATCGGTGTAAACCAGGTACTCCGCACCCGGCTTCGGTAAAGCAAGGACTGGTGCTGAAGTAAGCTTGTCTTTCAGCTCGTCGAAAGCCAACTGACAAGCATCATCCCAAACATATGGTACTCCCTTGCGAGTCAGATTCGTCAATGGACCCGCTATTTTGGAGAATCCCCGAATGAATCTCCTGTAGTATCCGGCTAATCCCAAGAAACTACGCGCTTCCGTCGGTGTCGTGGGCTGTCCCCATTCCCTCACCGCTGATACTTTACTCGGGTCAACTGCTATCCCCTGCTCAGAAACAACATGGCCCAAGAACTGTACTTCTCGCAACCAGAATCCACACTTCTCGTACTTAGCATACAACTGATGCTCTCGTAGAGTCTGAAGAACCTGCCTCAAATGCTCGGCATGCTCCTCCTCGGAGTGTGAATATATTAAAATGTCATCTATGAAAACTATGACAAACTGATCCAAGAACTCTCTGAATACTCGGTTCATCAAGTCCATGAAAACGGATGGAGCATTTGTGAGTCCGAACGGCATCACCCGGAACTCATAAGACCCATATCTCGTCAAGAAAGCAGTCTTCGAAACATCCTGCTCCCTAATACGTAGCTGATGGTACCCCGACCTCAGATCTATCTTCGAAAAGAAAGTTGCTCCCCTCAGCTGGTCGAACAGATCATCGATTCGAGGTAACGGATATTTATTTCGTATCGTGACCTTGTTCAGCTCCCTGTAGTCCACACACAATCTCAGTGAACCATCTCTCTTCTTCACAAACAAAACTGGAGCGCCCCAAGGTGAGGTACTCCTACGAATGAAGCCCTGACCTAACAGCTGCTCTATCTGATCTCGTAGCTCTCGCATCTCTGCCGGAGCCATACGGTACGGTGCGCGTGCTATAGGTCTCGTATCTGGAAATAAATCTATAACAAAGTCTATCTCTCGACTGGGGGGTAGGCCTGGTATCTCCTGGAACACATCGAAATATTCCCTGACAACTGGGATCGAATCTAAGGGAATCACAACCTCCTTAGAGGTATCCTCCTCTATGTAATACAAATGAGTGGCCGAACCTCCCTCTAGGCGAGGCATCGCCACTACAAACATCTCTTGCCCCGAAATGGCAAAAACAATGCTCCCACTGAAGCAATCAATCATGGCTCTATAAGATGCGAGCCAATCCATACCAATAATCACATCATGCTCGTGCATGTCTAAGACTAACATGTCCGCAGGTAATACCAAACTACCGATCTCTACCCCCACTCCCCGGCATATAAAGAAAATAAGTGACCCACTCCCCAGTGGTGAGTCCACACACGTCACTGTGCTCTCTGCTGTGGCTAACAACCCTAAGGCATTCGCAAAATTTGTAGCTATAAAACAATGTGTTGCCCCCGTATCAAACAAAACCCGACCCATAGTACCATGGATAGGAAACATACCCTCAATCGCGGGTGGTGCCTGTGGAGCTGCTGCCTGGTGGACGTTATAGACACATCCGTACTGTAACTGCCCCTGCTGCACCGGAGCTGCTGGAATGGCTGGTAGGGCTGGCACCTGGGCTGGAGCTTGGAGGGCAGGTGGAAAAAGTGGTCTCTGTGGCTCATTACGGACCCCCTGCTGCTGTGGGGCCCTATCGCCCTCTGGGCAATCCTGGCGCCTATGGTCGTGCCTACCACACCCAAAACATCGGCCCTTGAAGTTGCCTCCTCTCTGGCCCTGTTGACCGCGGCCCTGCTGGCCGTTACCATTACGCCACTGGCCCTGTTGGCCCTGATGGACACGCTGTTGGCCCTGATGGCCCTGCTGCTGACCCTGCTGTCGATGTTGGCCTTGCTGGCCCTGCTGACCCTGCCTATAACCCCCAAATCCCTGCCTAGAATCACCTGAACGGAATCGCTTAGCAGGGTCCCCCTGATGGGAACTCTGCACGTGCTGACGAGTCTGTCCATGAGATGGTGCCCCACTAGCACCGTTTCCCCCGGTCCTTCCCTGATGGCTAAACTCTCCTACTCTCTTTCTTCCCTGAAGATGGAAGCGGTGATCCTGGCAATGTAGTAACGCTGCATTGAGTACATCAGTGAAAGTACTCAGAGATAAATTCCCAATAAGGTGCTGACGGATCCTCCAAGCTAACCTGTCGACAAACAACATAATCCTCTTACTCTCAGTAGGTGCCTCATCTGGCACAATGGTGAGAAGTCTCGTGAACTCCTCCTCATACTCAGCTACAGTAAAATTCTCCTGCTTCAGATTTAGTCATTTCCGCCTCATCTCAGTCTGCACTGCGGGTGGAAAATACTTGCGGTCAAACTGCTCCCAGAACAACTGAATAGGGATCGTGTCCCTCTCCTCCAAAGTGGTAGTGGACTCCCACCACTGTAATGCGGCTCCCACCAGCTTAAAGGAAGCCAATAACTGCTTTTGCACGTCAGTGCACTCATACATACGGAGATGCCGCTGGATGTCTTTCTTCCATTGGCTAACTATGACAATATCGGAGCTACCAAAGAACATAGGGGGATGCGCTTTCTGAAAAGAATCCCTAACCCTCTCCCATGCAGATGGAAGCTGTACTGGTACTGGCGCCACTGCCTGAACCTGGGGTGGAGCCTGCTGAACCACCGCTAGTGCGGCATTCACCGCCTGAGCAACAATGGCGGCTACTTCATTTGCATTCATCGTGCCTTGTGCGGGAACTGCTGGCTGTTCGGCCTGGGCACGCCTATTCTTCGGAGCACGTCTCGAAGGCATCTGAAACATGAAGAAGTTTATTAGTCTACAGTTATTATCAAATCTCAAATAGCTGAAGACTTAAACGTAAGACAAGAGTACAACAATCCTATAAATAGGGCTCTATAGCAACAACGTTAAGCTGAAAGCGAAAATAAGTCGTACAGATCCTATGGACACTAGAACCTGATGCTCTGATACCACCTGTGACACCCCGCCTAATTAAATACCGGGCGATCACTCCTTTATTAAATTAAATCAAGGTAAACAGTTGGTTCATACTCAGCATCACGGTCGATAAAAATAAAATTTTCAATTTAACACCCTAAATAATTAAGCGAAGTGTCAAAACCATTTTCATACATAACTTTCCAATTTTTATTTTAAAGAAAAATCATTTATTTTATTAACAACATTCAATGAGTAAGAATCACACCACATTAAATTCTGCAACAAAGTCCAATTAATTTAATACATTCGTCAATCGAATGTCAACGTACGAAATCTAAAGTCACAAATTCAAACTGAATAAATCCCATAGTAACAATACTGGAAATAACTGAAATACAAATGTTCAATAACAATGGAATAATAGAAAGAGCTACACATGCTCAACTAGATGAAAGTACTAAGAGTGGATCCGAATGAACGAAGTCATCTAATCAAGAGACCTGCAACTCCCACCTAAGCTGCAGCGCGTTCCTTCCAAGAGAACCTAAGCAAGACGCCCCTGTGGCTGGGCACCTGTAATACATACATATATATACAAGAGAGAGAAAGAGAAAAAGAAACGGGTTAGATCCCGATAGTGTGTTTGATTTAAAATACGTTTAGCAAGTATTTAAATTGATACAGGCCAATGCAACAACATCTTAGTGCGACACTCTCTTGAGAAATTTTCACCTCTCTTCTAATGTGCACACCTATCGCACTAACCCTCCCCACGGTTTGTCTTTTCATTTATCGCACTAACCTTCCCAATAATTTAGCTTATCTTAACTTACTCATAAGGTTTCAAAACCGAACAATATCATTGTTTATAAAGAATACTTCCAATTAGCAGCACAACTCTCGTTTTAGATTTATTAATTTATAAAGTTTCCCAGTGTCATATTATACTTTCACAAAACAAGTATTTACTATTTGAGTCATCAACCATGTCCTACTTATCAAATCACAGTAGGCAGTTTCAAATTTCCAAATCTCATATATATATTAACTACTCGTATAATATATATAAAATAACAGCACCCCAAATAAAACTATGGTGCGTGCATACTTCTACTATCCAAACCCCATACAACTCATATCAAAGGGAATACAAATTCGGAATCACTCTCGAACTGTATTAACACATACACAAACAATATCGAGGCGAAGCATAGATTCCAAGTCTCTAAGAGGATGGCACATACTCGCGTCTCTTAGGACCGTCTGAACTATCAATTCGATAGCCTGTACCAAGGATATCTATCTTCTAGGGTACAAGTCAATATCCCCCATAAAGGTCCCATCGAGCTAAGACTGTCCCAGCGCGGTAACCTCAAGGATAGCAAGTAGCGCGGTATGTTTTTCACATGTATATAATATATGTACACACAATCATATAAATATACCACTTTTATCATATTAATATAGGTTCCTCTCGTCACCCATAATTACAACCTTTATCCTTAATTTCACATTATTAGTATTACATATAAGGTTTCATCTCTAACCTTAACTCGAAGAGTTTTCTCACTTATTACGTGACACTCGTGGACTCTATCCTTCCAAGTAGAAAATTCAGTAGGTATACCTCTATTCACTATCGTAGCTATTCGCCGTAATCTCTCACTTGAAATACGTAGTTTCATCGTTCATTATATAATTATCCCAAAAGCAAAATTCTCGTCTTATAATAAAGTTCCCAACACTTATTCATATGTCCTACTGGTCTTTCCTATCTCCCAAAATATTTTATTAAGAATACCCAAGAATTATTTCACAATAAATTTAATTTAACTAATTAAACAAGGGAAATATGAGTCTTCCAGGAGGGGTCGATCGATCGAGGTCTGGGGCTCAATCGATCAAACCTTCGATCGATCGAGGCTCTGGGCTCGATCGATCGATCAAGCAGGTCTGCGAAATCTGCGGAATTGCAGTTACGGGTTTCATCTCCAAACTTACACCAAATCCATATTTTCTAGTCCCAATCATCCCAGAATTGATACTTCTAACCTTATATCATCATATCAGGTATTTTCAACGTAAAACATATCAATTTACATCACTAAACATGGATTAATCATGCCATAATTCATTTAAAACTCAAGAACCCTAAAAATCTCTAACTCATGATTCTAATTTGTTTTATCCCATAATTTCTTTCTTATTTACACCAAAATTTCGTGGGTTATCTTTCTACATCACAAGAGACTTCCAAAATAAAGTTTAAGTCTTTACTACATGCAAATTCTTATCACAATTTGGGTTTTCTTCCATATATTTCATCCCTAATCATTCCTAAACTAATATGGAAATTGCACCAAAGAAAATATCAAGATAAACACTTGCCTGGGATTTTTGGTATTCTGATTTACGACTGATTTTGGTATGGTTGCGTTCCTCGTCTCGCGATCTACGCGTTGGCGGTGACGGCGGTGCAAACGGGTGGCTTTTTGGCCTTGAATTGCCTTGGAAACTTTCTTCTTCCCTCTCCTATGGCCGTCACTTTTGTTTAGAGTTTCTAACCCTAGATGAAAATCCAGATATCTGATATAACCCTTGGTATTTTCGTGGGTTTAATTACCCAAAAAGGTAAAATGTCCAAAACGCCCTCCCGGGGTATCAATTAGGCCTAAAAACGCCCTGAGACCCAAACTACACCCCCGGGTACACTTTTGTGACTATCTCGACCCTTCCGGATGCATTGGCGCACTCAAAATGACCATACGGGCAACTTATAAAATAATCACTTTTTATTTATCAAAATTTAGTCCCGACGCGACACGAGCACGTTCCGACTTAAATTTCCAAAATTGTCATTTAACTCACTCATGACATTCAATATAACCAATATAATATATTACTTTGCTCATTAGTAATATTCAACAAATTTCCCATAATTACTAACTCTCGTCACGTTAATAATTATAACATAATTAATTTCTGGATTTTTATTAAATAATTAACTCACATTAAATTCAATAAATCTCCAAATTAATATAGCATAAAAATACGGGGTATTACACCGAGCCGCAGCCAGCTCAGGCACCAGGGACCATGAATACTACTGAAGTTGTCACTATAGTTGCACAGGCGGTGAATGCGGCTTTGACTACTTATGCCAAACAGGCACCTCAGTTACCACCCCAGCCTCAGGTTGTGGCTCCAAATCTGACACACTCGAGTCCGAGATGCCTTTCAGAAGGCTCATCATCCCGAGTTTCAGGGGAGCTCCGATGTCATAGCTACTTGCTAATGGAAGAGGGATATCCAATGGAATTTGAGGATGTATGAGTGCACTGATGTACAGATACAGATATTATCTACTTTTAAGCTAGTAAAGGCAGCCTTACAATGGTGGGAGTCCGTTACCACCGTATAATAGAGGGACACCATGACGATTCAGGAGTTCTGGGAGCGATTCGACTGCAAGTACTTTCCATCCGCCATTCAGACAGAGATGAGGCAGAAATTCTTTGACGTTTCCCAGGAAGGGAGGACTGTAGCGGAGTATGAGGAGGAATTTACTAGGCTGACAAACTTTGTCCCTAAAAAGGTGAGCATGGAAGAGAAGAGGATACATCTGTTTGTGGATGGTCTTACTTGGAGAATCCACCAACATTTGTTGGGTAATCCTTCTTTGAAGACATATACGGATGTGTTGAATGCCGCCTTATTACACTGTCAGGACCACAACTTCCATGTTAAGGAAGCAAGCACTCAGAAGAGTCCAACCAGCAGGGAAGGATAGGGGTAGCAGTGCCAGTGGGGCACAATCGACTCAGATACAGATGAGAAAGAGTGAGCAGGGTTCCCATCCGGGGGTGGTGATAAGAGTTTCCATTCGGGAGATTAAAGGCAAGGACAGGGTGGATTCAGGCACGACCATCAAGGTCAGCAGGGCCAGCTGGGCTAACAACATTTTTATCAGGGCCAGCAGAGCGAAGGGAGAGGTGGTAGTGCCCAACAGGGCCCAGGTCAGCAGGTCTAGAGGGGAGGAAAGTTCACCGACATATGTTTCATATGTGGAAAAAATGGCCACAAGCATCAGGATTGCCCTAATAAGGGGAGGGGTCAGCTGCAGCAAGGCGCTCGCCAGGATCCCAAAGGCCTATTTTTCCCACCTCCCTCCTAGCACCAGCTTTACCTGCAGTACCAGTCATCCCAGCAGCCCCACCTTAGCAGGGGCAGTTATAGTATGAGCGTGTGTATAACGTCCACCAGGCCACAGTTCCATAGGCTCCACCCATAATTGAAGGTACGTTTCATATACATGGGACTTCGAGGCTCATTTTATTTGACATTGGGGCTTCACCTTCATTTATAGACACTAGATTTGCACGAGCAACAGATTGTTAGATACGATTGATAGCACAATCATTTGTGTAGACTCACCACTGGGTAGAGGGACACTTATCTTCTTTATTTTTCGTGGTGTGAGTATAGATATTGGGAGACTTATTTTGCCTACCAATATGATTGTATTAGATTTGTCAGAGTATAATGTCATTATTGTCATGGATTGGCTAGCAGCGTATAGAGTCATGATTGATTGTTACAGTAGGAGCATTGTGTCTGCGATCCTGGGCCAGGAAATGTTCTTAGTGACGATGCCTTGTCATGAGGGAGGATCGTCCACTCACTTGTATTATATAGAGGAGGAGACCTCTCAGGGGGTAGTGATTTCCCTAGATTCAATTTCGATTGTATGTGAGTTTGCCGATGTATTTTAGGAGATATAGGGATTGTCGCCTAGCCGAGAGATAGAGTTCGTCATTGATTTAACGTTGGGCACTCGGCCAATAGCTTGTGCACCGTATTGTATGGCTCCTATGGAAATGAGGGAGATACGGTATCAAATTGAGTAAATTTTGGGAAAGGTTTTATACGTAGGAGTACCTCGCCTTGGTGTGCTCCAGTGTTGTTTGTGAAAAAGAGGGATGGATCTTTACGCCTGTGTGTGGACTATCGGGAGTTGAATAAAGTCACGATACAGAATAAGTATCCGTAGCCCCGAATCGATGACTTATTCGACAGTTGAGAGGAGACGCCTACTCCTCTAAGATAGACTTGAGGTCAGGGTATCACCATCTGCGGATATGGGAGAAAGATATATCTAAGACTGGATTTCTGACGAGATACGGGTCTTATGAGTTTCGGGTTATGCCATTTGGGCTAACCAACGCGTCAGCAGTATTTATAGACTTAATGAATAGGGGCTTCAGAGAGTTCTTAGATTAGTTTGTCATTGTCTTTATTGATGACATCCTGATCTATTCCTGCACTGAGGAGGAGCATGCCGAGCATCTACATGGGGTTTTACAGACATTGCGTGAGCACCCGTTGTACATTAAGTTTAAAAATGTGAATTTTAACTGCTAGAGGTGCAATTTTTAGTGCATATAGTTTCCGACTTGGGGATATCAGTGGACTCGAGTAAGGTGTCAGCGGTGAGAGAGTGGGGACAACCCACGACACCGACAGAGGTGCGCAGTTTCTTGGGGTTAGCCGGGTACTACACACGATTTATTTGGAGATTTTCAAAAATTACGATCCCATTGACTAACTTGACTCGAAAAGCCGTACCGTTTATCTAAGATGATGCTTGTAAGTTGACTTTTGATGAGCTGAAGGACAAGTTGACTTTAGCACCCGTACTCTCACTGCCCAGAGCGTGAGTAGAGTATCTTATTTTTACTGATGCATCCTTACAGTGACTTGGGGGTGTGCTACAACAGGCGGATCAGTCTATAGCTTATGTGACACACCCCAATCCAGTTACTTACAATTAAGTTTGAAAGTAAAAGTGAGTTCAAGCATAATTAATTTAACCAAACCATAAACACGAGTTTAAATTTCAGAATCATCAACGTAAATCCATACAACTAAAAACTTTTTACAACATAAAGTAGTTATGCATTTACAAACTTCTTGAAGGATAAGTCAACTTAATTACATCATTTACATATACACAAAATCATCGTTTCACCCATTCCTGGTTAACCCAAACCGACCTCCTAGATTTGGCAGTGACATCGCGTTACCTGGAAAAAATGTGAAGATAGGAACCGTGAGCAAAATAGCCCAGTGAATGCATCACTACTATACTACTGCAAGAATTTAAATGCAATAAATCATGTCCATATAATTATGTATTAACTTATCTGGCTCATTCATAATGAATGACCTAACTTTCCAAATCATGATTCACGAATCTTGTCTGTAATAAACAATTCTCCCCCATTCTTGGTCGAGGAGTAACCCCTTGTCATTAATAGACAAATCTCCCCCATTTCGGGTCGGGGAGTAACCTCCCATTTCGATAAACTGAAATAAATAATTTTATATTCATTATATTCTGATAATATCAATAACACTATACAAATATCTCTTTCCAGGGAGTATACTCACCTTGGTGGACAACTATGTATTCACGTTTCCTTCGGGTGGCGCTGAACTGGGTTGATTAGACCTTACACTTGTCAATCCAACTAAATCAGTATTGAATCTCAATCCGAAGTATTATACTAACATAATTATGTAACTTTCAATGACTATACAACAACAATATAATTCCACTTAAGTCACATTCCATGAAACATAAGTAAAGACAAAACAATGGTATACATATTGATAAAGTTATGAACATTCAGCCGTAGGAAATACCTCATAAGGAATTTATAACTAAAACCAAGTAAATATGAAAGCATACTTCTCAATGTATATACACATGAAACATGTACTTAAAATACCCTTTGGAAAGAGGAGATAACAATATTCTTTCATGGGGTATCTAGTACGGCCTCAAATTATTGTCCTCTATACTTAACCATACCATATTCCGAAATTGTAAAAATAAATGTGACGACCCGAATATGATTATGATAAACCATGTGTAAATCATCCTCACCATATGGGATGAGGATAAGGTGTTATTATAATATATAATGTTAAGTTATTGTGTTTAGTCTAATCCTACCTTCATAACTTATGAATTATGGAATTAGTCACAAACACAAATTTGTGAAGTCTTCGGTAGGAATGTTCGAGTTCGGGACTAGTTTTGGCCACTATAATATAATAATTGACTTGAGTTGAAAACTAGATATTTGTATATATATGAGTTAAGTTTGTAACACAACAAACGGTGTGTAAAATAGAGGTCCGAGAAAGAAGTTATGCTGGAATTACAAAGCAAGGACAAATCTGTCCATTCGTTAAGTAGTATTTTGTCTTATATGTATAACAAATGGATGAATTTCATTGGTTGGAAGGGGGGGAAAGCTTGGCTGACTTAAGGCCATTTAAAGGAACTTCTTCTTCAGCCAAAACTCAGCCATTATAGAGTTTGGCCTGAAGAGAGAGAAACGGGAAGTTTAAGAAGAGAAAGGCGAGGAAAAATTGGAGAAAAATCCATAGGAAATTAGGAAAACATACTTAAGGTAATTATACTTGTAAATCTTGTATATTGTGGGAATTATTGATTTAAAATGATATAAATAATCATTTTTTAACTAAACATCCGTGTTTTGAGGTATACGTATGGATAGATGCGGGTTTAAGCAAAGTTGAATGTGTAAATCATGTATATTGATTCGATTGGAAACCCTGTGTATTCAAACTCCTATAACTTTTTTTATATTTATTGGAATTGAATAATTCAAGTTGGATATGAAAATAGACTCATATATATATAACATATATGAATATTGTGTGAAAATACCAAAAAATGAATCTTTGATGATAGTTTAAAGTTCATGTATCAAATCTGCCCCAAAGGTGTAAGTATGCTCACCAGGTGTTCGATGTTTTGCTTGACATAGCAAATGAACATTAAAAATTATGAAATTTTAATTTTGTATTGTTAAATATGTTTATGGATGTTGGGTGAAATATCAAAGGAATTTAAGATGTAGAAAAATTATGAAAATTCTTTGAAGTTGACTGGACGATAAAAGAGTATATACAGCAGAATTGAATTGTAATAAAGAAATGGACACATCTTGTTCTAGGAAACTTGAAATGATGTGTTGTCTTTTATATTGGGAACCTTATATGATAAAAATTGTATTACCAATAAGAAATTAAAGAATGTTTGGGCTATGGATTGGATATGTTAAATATTTGAACATGAAATTGAATGAGACTTCATTTATGATAAATGATTAGATTGGGATGCTAAGATGATTATGAACTCGGTTTAGGTTAAGTTTTATTTGGATTATTAACATCATTATGATGATACTAATATTATAAGAATGAATATGTGGAAGGGAAGAAGAATCCAGACAAAGGCAAGGAAAAACACATAAAGTGGCCAAGGTGAGTGTACTAACTAGTAAGATGTATTTATACATGATTATGGATATTATATGTTGTACTTGGCAGGTTGAGTATAAATATGAGATGTTTTACTTATTGAGATGATTATGGATGTCATATTTTGTACTTGTTGAGTTGATTATAAATATGAGATGTTGTGCTTAACGAAATGATTATGGATATTATAGGTTGTACTTACCGAGATGATTATAAATATGAGATCTGGTACTTATCGAGATGATTATGGATATTATATGTTGTACTTTCCGAGTTGAGTATAAATATGAGAGGTTGTAATTATTGAGATGATTATGGATGTCATATGTTGCATTTATCGAGTTGATTATAAATATGAGATGTTGTACTTATTAAGATGATTATGGATATTATATGTTGTATATGCCGAGTTGATTATAAATATGAGATGTGGTACTTATTGAGATGATTATGGATATTATATGTTGTACTTGTCGAGTTGAGTATAAATATGAGATCCTATACTTATTGAGATGATTATGGATATTATATGTTGTACATACCGAGTTGATTTTAAATATGAGATGTGGTACTTATTAAGATGATTATGTATGTTACATGTTGTACTTACTGAGTTGATTATAAATATGAGATTTCATACTTACCAAGTTGAATATGGATATAATATGTTGTACTTATTGAGTTGATTATGGTTAGGAGATGTCGTACTTACTGAGTTGATTATGGATATGATGTGAATGTATTATAAGAGATGTTATGGCTTATTAACAGCCAAGAGATGTTATGGCTTATTAATAGCCAAGAGATGTTATGGCTTATTAATAGACAAGATATGTTATGGCTTATCAATAGCCAAGAGATGTTATGGCTTATTAATAGCCAAGAGATGTTATGGCTTATCAACAGCCAAGAGATGTTATGGCTTATTATAGCCAAGATATGTTATGGCTTATTCACAGCCAAGAGATGTTATGGCTTATGAACAGCCAAGAGATGTTATGGCTTTTTAACAGCCAAGAGATGTTGTGATGTTTTATATTGTTACATAGATATGACTTATTGCATTTAATTTTATACACTAGTGTAGTAGTAATGCATTCGCTGAGCTATTTTTCTCACGATTCCTATGTTATGTTTTTTTTCAGGTAATGAAATGTCACTGCCAAATCTAGGAGGTCGGGTGGGGTAGCAAAGGATGCGTAAAACCATAATTTTGGTCAAATTAAAAAGGGGTAATTTAATCCTACTTATCCTTTGAGAAAGTTTGAATAATTACGATTACTTTAAAATTTTGAAAAGTTTTTAGTGTTATGGCTTCATGCTGATATTGAAAAAAATACTTGTGCTTATTGGTTGGTGTTGATACCAAAATTAATATGCTGATATGGACGAATAATATGAAGACACGTGTCAATCTACTTGGCACAATAGTAACGAGGAAGTTCATTTCCCCGACCAACTCATGTTCTCTCCGAGCAACGAGGATACACCGAGGAACTTCAGCACTTCGAGGTACTCTAGCGCTCCGAGGAACTCCTGATCAACGAGCAACTAAGGCGGTCCGATCTGCATCTCGGCCGTAACATTAATTGCCAGATAATCAACAGTTCAATTATTCATTGAATGTTTATCATCTTGACACACACGCTGCATTAAATGTATTACCATTTCATATGTATATCATTTAATGTATCAGCCCTTTCATGTACAGCCTAAGGGCTATAAATACCTTGTATCACCCCCATTCAAAGGGACCGGAATTTCTTGATAGATCTTGTAATCGAGAATTCCCAAACACTCAGCAATAACATAACAGTGGACGTAGGCCATTCATATAAGGCTGAACCACTTTAAAATCTTTGTCTAATTTTATTTATCTGTGATTGAATAATTAGAGCTATCTAATTTTTTACATCAACAGATTGGCGCCGTCTGTGGGAATCGATTGTTATTATCGTTTTTCACCAAAAATCATTCATCATCAATGGCAGATAACCCAGAATCTAGAAATCAAAATGCTGGAAATGCTGGAAATCCTCCAAATCCCTCTACACCTCCAGATATGGCCGGGATCATGACCAATCTGGCTCAAGGATAAACCGCCATGCAAGAAACAATGAGGCAACTCATTCAAACCCTTCATGGTGGTGCACCTGCACGTTCAGGATAGCAAAGTGGTCAGAGGAAAACTTATTTACTTTCTTCACGATCCAGGCGTACTGAGTCACGTCGCAATGAGGAGTCTGATGATTTCTCTTATCAACCTGGGCGAACTTCGTCAATAAGGGATACAGATACTGATCAACATATCACTCTCTCTACAGAAAGACCCAGTGCTTTAGAAAGACTGAGTAGGGTGTCTCATTTCAGTCGATTAGGCCCTAGGAGGAATAGGAGTCCACCTAAGACCATGTCGAGGAATTTTCGACAACCATCAGATCTAAGAGAAGGATCAGCACAATCACGACCAGCTGCTCGTCAAGATAGATCTCAAGAAGCTACATCAGAACGATCAATTGCTCGAACCAATAGGCCCGAGGAAGGAAATGAAGCGTGGAAAGGATCTCTCCAACGGTTGGAGGATAAATTGGGAGAAATGGCCAAAACAAAGAACCCCCTACAACGAACTTTTGTTCGAGGAACACCTTTTGTACAGGCCATTGTGAATTTTCCTACACCGTCAAAGTTCAAAGCACCTGTAGTGACCCCCAAATATGATGGAAAGACAGATCCTGTTCTTCACATAGAGCAATATCAAGCTGCTGCCGACATTTATGTCGGCCCCGACGAGATGAGATGCAGAGCGTTCTCAGGAACTCTTACTGGAGCTGCCCAGATATGGTACAATAATCTTCCTAGGGGTAAGATTTCAACTTTCTTTCAGTTGGTCGAGTTGTTTATTGGCAATTTCTATTTTGGAGCAAAGCCAGTAAAATGAGTAGCACACTTGTTAAGTGTTAGACAAAAATCTGGTGAGAGTACTAGAGATTACATAACTCGTTTCAATAACGAGAAGCTGGAAGTCATAGATTACGAAGAAAAGACAGCAATCACCGCCTTGATGAGTGGGTTGTTGCCTAATAAATTGTATTACACCTTGGCGAAAGATCCACCTAAAACTATGTCAGAGTTGATGGCAAAAGCGGCCAAAATCATGAACGCCGAGGAAGCTATGGCTGCAAAGAAGAATATGGATAAAGACACCAAGGTGGACGTCGAGAAGTCTAAAAATAAAGAGCATAAGGGAAATGGCGGTGACAAACATTCCAGAAATAATAAATCATCATGGGAAGTCCTGAAGAAATACAACAATTATACTCCTTTGAAAATGGGTATTCATCATGTCTTGGAAGAAATCAAGAACAACGAGGAGGTAAAATGGCCAAAGAAACTGAGGTCAGACCCTGATTCGAGGAGTAAGGATAAATATTGCGAGTTTCATAAAGATCATGGTCACATGACCAAAAATTGCATAGCTCTTCAGAACGAGATTGAAACACTCATCCGAAGAGGAAAGCTAGCAAAATATGTTGATCGGGGAGGTGAAAGAAAAAATAACGACCGAACTAGAGAGAGGTCTAGATCTCCTCGTCGAGCAGAAGAGAAAAAGAAGAGAAACCATGAAGATGATCCAGATGATGACCCCGACCTTCCCAAGAAACCAAGACAGCCAGAACGAGAGGTATTTTCTATACGTTTTGGGTCATTTGATTGTAATGTCATTACAGGAGGAGATGCAGGAGGAGGAGACCTTACTGCAGAAAGAAAGGCTTACCTTGGAGAGGCTCAAGCTTGTTCATATATTCAGCGAATAAATCTAGCCAAGGACGATCGTCCGAGGAAGGTAAACAAAGAGAAGCTGGTCATTGGCTTTTCAAAAAATGACCTAGCAGGTGTTCTTTATCCTCACGACGATCCTCTGGTGATCAAAATGAGGATGAAGGAAGTAGTGATTTCAAGGGTGTTGGTAGACAATGGAAGTTCGGCAGACATCATGTACTATTCATGCTTTGACAGCTTGAATTTAAAATTATCTCAATTGGAACCGTATCACAGACCCCTCCTGGGTTTTGCAGGCCAAAAAGTTTTTCCACTTGGGACGATCAAGTTGGACATATTCATTGGAACTTGGCCTTCTTGTCGAACAGAGAGAATACGCTTCTTTGTGATGGATAAGAATGTGCAGTCAGCCTACAACATCATCATGGGAAGAGTTGGTTTGAAGAAGTTCGAAGCAGTTCCATCTACAGTGCATCAGTGCTTAAAATTCCCAACAAATTTTGGAGTAGGAGTTGTGAAAGGTGATCAGAAAGTAGCTCGGGAATGCTATTATTCGTCTGCCGAGCAAGAGGAACTTGAAGATTCAAGAAAAAAGACTAGTACCTACCAGGTGGATGAAGGCACCGAAATTGAAACACTGGATCCTCGAGATGAATCCCAACTTGTAAAAGGACAGGTGGTGGAATCTACAGAAAATATTATTCTGGACGACGAGCACCCTGAACGGGTAACCCAGATAGGTTCTACGTTGGATGCTTCAATAAAACAGGAGTTGATAACTTTCTTAAGAAACAGGAAGAAAACTTTTGCGTGGAGTCATGAAGACATGCCAGGAATAGATCCAAACTTCTTATGTCATGAGCTCAATGTGAATAAGGAGATCAAGCCTGTAAAGCAGAGAAGAAGGGTATTTAGCCCCGAGAAGAATCAGGCTATACAAGAGGAGGTCGAGAAGCTCCAGAAAGCCCAATTCATTGAAGACGTAAAGTATCGAGACTGGTTGGCAAACGTGGTGATGGTAAAAAAGAAAAACAATAAATGGAGAATGTGTGTTGATTTCACCGATCTTAATAAGGCGTGCCCAAAGGATCATTTTCCATTGCCCAAAATTGATCAACTAGTGGATGCTACCTCGGGACATGAGCTGCTCAGCTTCATGGATGCTTACTCTGGCTACAACCAGATCAAAATGAAACCTGAAGACAGGGAAAGTACTTCTTTTATTACCCCTAGGGGAACTTATTACTATAATGTTATGCCTTTTGGTTTGAAAAATGCAGGAGCGACATACCAGCGGCTGATGAACAAGGTTTTCACCGAACAAATCAGTTGCAACATGGAAGTCTATGTCGATGATATGCTGACAAAGAGCAAGAAAGTTGTTGATCATCTAGTTGACTTAGCTCAGACCTTTGATCAACTGGATAAATACCAAATGAAGCTCAACCCGACGAAGTGCACCTTTGGAGTACGAGAAGGAATGTTCCTCGGATACATTGTCAACCAACGAGGGATTGAGGCAAATCTAGAGAAGATCAAAGCTCTTTTAGGGCTGTGATCTCCAACTACGAAGAAAGAAGTGCAGAGTCTTACAGGACGAGTTGCAGCGCTCAACAGATTTGTGTCCCGAGCAACTGATAAATGCCTCCCATTCTTCAAAACACTTCGAAAAACTTTTGAGTGGACTGATGAATGTGAGAAGGCCTTTCAAGACTTGAAAAAGTATTTGGGAGAACCTCCATTGTTGTCCAGGCCAATAACAGGAGAGAAGTTGTACTTGTATCTGGCAGTATCAGAGAATGCAGTCAGTTCAGCATTGATCAGATTGGAGAATGGAGTCCAGAAACCAATCTATTACACAAGTAAGGCTTTCCGAGGTGCGGAAATCAGGTACCCAAAGCTGTAGAAATTGGCATTGGCATTAATTGAAGCAAGTAGAAGAATGAGGCCATATTTCCAGGCCCATACCATCGTCGTTTATACCGACATGCCACTGAGGCAAGCCCTTCATAAGCCAGAAAAGTCAGGGAGATTGATGTACTGGGCAATAGAGCTCGGTGAATATGATATTGTGTATGAGCCCAGATCATCATTGAAAGGGCAGGCTGTAGCAGATTTTATAGTAGAGTTTACATATCCTGATACCCCCGAGGAACAAAAATTTCTCGCTGACCAACCTGTGGATGTTACAGGATCAACAGACATAAATCCAGACCAACCCCGGTTGGTAAAAGGGCTTATGGATGTAGAAAGATCATCAACTTCGAGCTCAGACCAGGTCCGGTTGGTAAAAGAGCGAGAAGAGATGGTCGACGAGGAGCAAAAAGTGTCAGGGGAGGATGAAAAGAAGCAACAAATATTTCACCGAGGAACTCTGTCAGATAAGAAATTTGAAGACGGGTTGCCCATATGGAGATTATATGTAGATGGCTCATCTTGCACAGCAGGTTGCGGGGCAGGAATTGTTTTGAACACCCCAGAAGAGATTGACATGGAATATGCTTTGCGATTCCAATTCAAAGCCTCCAATAATGAGGCTGAGTATGAGGCCATGATAGCAGGTCTTAATTTATCAAAGATTATGGAAGCGCAACAAGTGATGGTATTCAGTGATTCTCAATTGATTGTGAATCAGATGATGGGAACGTATGCAGTTAAAGGAGAATTAATGGTCAAGTATCATGCCAAGGTAATGGAGTTATTGGCAGAATTTGATGCGATTCAGTTGATCAGAATACCCAGAATAGAAAATGCACAAGCAGACGCACTGGCCCGACTAGCATCAGCTACTCGTACCGAGCTGCGAAGAACGATACCAATTGAAGTACTGGAAAATCGGAGCATAGATGAAAACTTGACGATGAATATTATTACCCTCGACTTAGGACCATCTTGGATGGATCCCATCAGGGCATATGTGGAAGAAGGCGAATTACCGGAAGATAAGCTCGCTGCCAAGAAATTGAAGTATAAAGTTGCTCGGTATGTACTAACTAATGGTGTTTTGTATAGACGAGGAATTATGGCAGGTTTGCAGAGATGTGTACACCCCTCCGAAGTGAGAATTGATTGAAGATATCCATGAAGGGTCTTGTGGAGCTCATGTAGCAGGTCGAACACTTTTGCAAAGGGTAATGACTCAAGGATACTACTGGCCGACGATGAGGGCTGACTGTATAGCCTATGCTAAGAGATGTGACAAGTGCCAACGTTTTTCCTCCATCCGACGAACTCCACAGGCATTGTTAACACCCATAACGTCCCCTTGGCCATTTGCCATGTGGGGAATTGATTTGGTTGGACCACTGCCAACCACCCAAGGAAGATTCAAGTACCTCGTCGTCGCAGTGGACTATTTTACTAAGTGGGTAGAAGCTGAGCCGCTTATTGATACGACATACGAGAAGGTATACCAGTTCGTTTGGATGAACATCATCTGTCGATATGGTCTCCCTCATGCCTTCATCACAGACCATGGAACATAATTCGACAACGAGGAGTTTGCTGCCTATTGTCAACAATCAAACATCCTGAAGACCCATTCAGCACCAGGTCATCCTCAAAGCAATGGGCAGACTGAGGTGACAAACAGAACACTACTAAATGGTTTGAAGAAGAGGCTAAGTGAAGCTAAAGATAATTGGATTGATGAGCTACAATCAGTATTGTGGGCTTACCGAACAACTCCCCGAGCAACGACTGGAGAATCACCATACATGCTGGCATTTGGAAGTGAGGCTGTAATACCTACTGAGTTAGGTCTCCCAACACACAGAGTGCTAAATTTCAATTCCCCAGTCAGTGACTTGATGAGAAGATTAGCTTTTGGACATGCTCGAGGAGGTTAAAGAAGAGGCATCCATTAGGAATGCTGTTTACCAACAACGCACAGCTCTGTTCTACAACAAAAGGGTGAAGAAATGCAACCTAAAAGAAGGGGATTATGTGCTAAAGAAGGTCATTCAGAAGCACAATAAGCTTGAAGCCAACTGGCATGGACCTTACTGAGTTACAGAAGTTGTCCGACCAGGAACTTACCGAATAGCAACTCTAGAAGGAGAGGAATTCAAGAATGCTTGGAATGCTGAACACCTTCGCAAGTATTATCAATGATGTAAAATGTACAACAGTTCCATCAATATGAATAAAACGATGATGTTTTCACCATTTTTCTCTCCTTTGTTTGAAAGTTTTTCGGGGAATACTAGTGTTGTACACTACGCTACTCGACAGCAAAGAGAAGAGGATAGTTCAGACCCACGACCAAATCCGATTGGTAAAAGGGCGAGAACAAATGATATACTCCTTTGGTTAGGAGGCGTACACTTGCGTGATCAACTTCGGTTGGTAAAAGAGCTTGTGGACAAGATAGTTCAAAAGAACCTGATATACTCCTTTGGTTAGGAGGCGTACACTTGCGTTATCAACTTCGGTTGGTAAAAGAGCTTGTGGACAAGATAGTTCGAAAGAACCTGATAGTTCGAGCGTGATCAACTTCGGTTGGTAAAATAGCGAGAACAAATTATACTCCTTTGGTTAGGAGGCGTACACTTGCATGATCAACTTCAGTTGGTAAAAGAGCTTGTGGACAAGATAGTTCGAAAGAACCCGATAGTTCAAACCCATGACCTACTCCGGTTGGTAAGAGGGCAAGAACAACAGTCTTAAAAATGCCAATTTTGGCTGGTTAAGAAACAAAATATGCCAATTTATGTTGGTCGGAAGGTAAAATCATTCCAGAAAATACAAAGAATTCCAAACTGAACCAAGTATAGTTGGTCGGTGATCAAAACTGTAATTGGTCGACGAGGATAAATTATCAACCTTGGTTGGTCGGACACATTTTATGAAAAAAATTTACCAAGTATGGCTGATTGGAGATAAAAACCCATCAACTGTAGTTGGTCGACAAACACAATTTAACAACCTTGGTTGGTTGGAAACATTTTAAACATTTTATACTCATTACTTTATTATTAAGTGATTGAGCGACATTGATACTTGTAATTTTTATTACTAAGTTGGTTGATGAACAACACAATATTGTTATCTTTTTAACAGATACATATGCACAAATGTAAAAGTGTTTGATAAACACAAGACAATAGCAATTACAGATTTGCAAACAGAAAATGAAAATCTTTCATTAAAATTCAAAATAAATTACAAGTTACATATGTGCTAACTGTTACACTGAAAAACCTATTCTATTGGTTTCTTTCCTTTAGCTTTTGAAACAGGCTCCTCGCCAGCAGGAGGATCCTCAAGGCAAAGAGGAGAATTAATGAAGTTAATATCTCTGAGCATTCTGACATTCATCACAGAAGGAGTATCCAAGAGATGCTCGGGACGAGATAATTCAATCTGAGAATGAAGGCTATAGTCACCGAGATATTTTGAAATTAAGCTCCGAGGAATGGCACGAGCTGGGATCCACTCCATGTCTAGTTTATAAGGCGGTACAGGCAAGTCTAGTAGCCCAGGAGCATGATAATCCCATAAGAAATGTCCCTGCTCTAGCTTTAACACACCCAGGGCGTTCAACCATCCTCGTTTATAACCTTCGTTATTGGCACTTTCAAGACGAGCATCCAAGTGACAAAGGGCTTCATTGTAGCCTCCCATCCAAAACTCACGAGGTTGTTTGTGAAATTGGAAAGTTATTCTCTCTAGTTGCTCGTGAAGGTTCCTGGTAAAAACATCTTTATCATTCAAAGTAGACTTCGTCGCAGTAAGTTGATCTTCCAAAGATAGGTTTTTCTTGGACATTTCAGATAAAGCCCGATCTTTGGCGTTCAATTGGTATGCTTGAGTTTCCAATGTTGACAGAGTACGAGATTCTTCAACATTACGGCTAAGAACTCTTGATCGACTCCGAGCAGGTGGAGAATTTTTCTCCTCGACAACATTTTGAACAGCTCTTCCTCGCCCACGAGACCCTCTTCCTCGTCCCCGAGCAGTAGTAGAAACGCCAGATTTTCTTAATGTATCCAGTTCTTGCCTTAATTTGGCATTCTCAACCTCTAAGAACGAGAAACCTTCATCGGTAACCGGTACTAAAGCAGTGGAAGAGGAAGCTGCAGACTCATACTGTGCCAACTTTTTCTGCAAATTATTATTCTCTTATTCCAGCAACTCAGCAATCTGCCTGCAGGCCTCAACTTCACCTTTTAGGGTTCTCTCCCTAACATCGTATCCAGCAAGGATCTTTTTATGGCCTATTTCAGAAGAAAGATGTTGATATCTATTTTCATACTCCTTGTGCAGCAAAGTAGTTGATTCATTGTGTTGATGTTGTAGATCTTCTAAGGAATAATTAAGCTCCTCAATCAAGTCATAGTAGGCCACGTTGTTGGCCACAACTCGGTCAAGTAAATCCTTCAAGTATCGATAAGCCTCAATTGCTTGTTCTGAGGCATCATGGCCAAGGATGTCAGCAATTTCTGATACACTCAAATTTGTATGACCAGCTTTATAATATTCATGGCATTGCTGCATCAGCTTTGTATCATGTGCAGATATCAGTTCCATTCTAGCCACAAACTAATAATGAAAAGAAGACAACAGTCAACAAAAACAAATCATCAACAACAGAGATGAACAAAGATGTATTTTATTAGATCACAAAAAGATTACATTGTTTGATTACAAATAATGAAAGATAGAAATGATACCGAACAACTTCACACCTTTTCCTTGTCTCCCAAGACTTTCTCGGGAGGCTGGGACGAGGAGCTTGGTTGCTCGGTGGTAACAGCAGCTTGATCAGCAGGAGTTGAAATTTTCTCAGGAGGAGGAGGCATGGAAGAAATGTCCTCGTTGGCAGAAGGTAGAGAGGCAGGGACTTGATCACCTATGGCCATGGAAGATTCATCAGAGATAGGCTCATCTTCTTCTTCTTATACAATTGGTGGGGGAGGACCAGGGAGGTGTAGCTGGAATAGCCCAGAGTCGTCTTTGATCTTCATTTCCTGCAGGGCAGCTACCCAGCCATCTCAGAAGTATTTCAACTTCCCGTATTGTACTTGGGATGTCATCGCAGCAATCCCTTTGTCCCATCCTTTATCCCAGCCAGCGCTGAAGGATTTTTTAACTGCGAGCTTTCTTTTCAGTTTCTCCGAGGAGAGCTTCTCGGATAGAAGATCCTCGGCAGTCTTTAACTTCACATCCAATTCTTCTTTTTAGAGCTTTACATCTCGCAGGATGGACAACTCTTCCTCTGCCTTTTTCATCTTATCTTCAAGCTCTCCAAAGTTCTTGAGCTTGTCGTCATATTTTTTATGCTCAATCTCTAAACTTTTCACCTTATTCTCCAAACTCTTGGAGATCTCAGCCAACTTCACCTTCTCAGCTTCAACTATAGACAACTTTTTCTCCCAGACAGCTTTGTCCTCACTATACTACTGACGAGAATCCTTCAAGGATTGGGTCAAACCCAGCAAAGCATCCTCTACCCCCGACGAGGAGCTGGAAGCTTTAATTGCTTCATCTTTCTTCACGATGTTGTTAAAACAATTCACCAGCTAAACAAAGGAAAAAGTGACAGGTCAGTACAAAAATACAAGTATTCAAAGAAAGAAAGGAAATTCAGAGTGTGAGAAATTTACTGAAGCAAGGTGACGGGTAGCTAGGGATGTCAGCATATCCCTAGAAATCTTTTCATCAATTACTTGGACCTCGGGTATGATCCAAGTTTTTACCGAGCTCATGGCAGAGCTCGGAGGAATGATGGTTGGAACACCAACACCACCAGCTGGTATGGTTTCAGTCAGATTGGCAGTTTCAGCCAAATTGACTGAGGACGATTTCCTCAATCTCCTCAAAGGAACTTCGGCAATTTCAACCAAGGAAGAGCTCTTGGTCGGAGAGATAGCAGTCATCTCCACAGGAGCAACCTTCTTGCTCGGAGCCACTGGGGGCTTCTCGGTAGCTTTGGAAGGCGCAACATCCACCTTCTTAGTCCCCTCTGGGACATCAATTTTGCTTTTCTTGGCTTCAGCAGCAGAAGTAGTGTCATAAAATAGAGCAGGGGGAGCTCTTTTCTTGCCCATTCTTTGACTTAAAGGGATGTGAGAATCTGAAGAAGAATCCTCTGGAGTTGAGGCTGGCTCAACAGATCTAATCACAGGACGAGCAGTATAAGAAGTCGTATAGCTCCTATACTGCAGCAAATATGATGCAGACCTGATGTGCTCGTCTGCAACGTTCTTATGCAAACCCCAGATAAGTTTCAGATGCTTAATATTAACCTCTGATTCTTTTGGAGTTTTTCTTTTACTATCAACTGCAAATAAATACATAATGAAATATCAGTCATACATTTTGTCAAATATGATAAAAGCATAATTTCATAAGTAAAGGAAAATGAGAATAAACCTATCCCATTGCCAAATGGGGGGCATTTAGGACCCTGGTATACTGCATCTCCAACCAAGGGGGCATATTGCCAATTTTTAATCACCACCCCATGTTCAAAATAATCTCTATTTGCATCAGGGAGGTTAACTACAAGAGCCCTATTTAAAAACCTAGTTTTTAAGTAATAAACATTATCTAAAATAGCCCATCTATAGCAATACATAATCTCAGGAATCCCTATACGAGTTCCATGAGTCAGATTTAATTTATACACCCCATTAATTATTCTCCATGAATTGGGGGCTATTTTTGCAGGAACAACGTCAAAGTACTGACAGAACTCTAAGCATAAGGGGTTTGGCGGAAATGAAAATCCACATTCAGCAATGAATAGACTGGGGAACCAATGTCCCTCAGCCAATCGAAAATAATCTAAAGGCTTAGAAAGAACCTCCAGAGTTACCCAGGAAGGAATGGAAAAATCGGAACGAAATTTCTCAACAGACTCCACAATATAAACCATAGTGAATAAAAGAAATACAGAAGAAAAGAAGAGAATCTTACAGGAAAAAGGAAGACCTGACAACTAGCGAAGGAAAAGATGAACGCACAAGAGAGAGAGAGAATAGAAAGCTTGAATGCAGAAAATTGGAAAAGGTAGAAGACGGTATGGTTACCTGAGAAGTTTAAATACTTTACCTTGGGAAGTTGTGAAGGAAATGATTACACAAAAGAAACTAATACGCCAACGGCGGCTAAAAGGACAAAAATGCACGAAGATCGAAGCACTCATATAAATTCGAAAAAGGCGGATTCTGTGAATTTGAAAGAAATTCAAATATGAAGAAAAGGCTCCTAAAACCCAGGAAAGTCATTTAATATCGCCATATACCGAGAAAGAATGTTCCATACTCCTCAAAGTTCGAAATATGAAACATTGGGGGCTTCTGTTGATACCAAAATTAATATGCTGATATGGACGAATAATATGAAGACACGTGTCAATCTACTTGGCACAATAGTAACGAGGAAGTTCATTTCCCCGACCAACTCATGTTCTCTCCGAGCAACGAGGAACTTCAGCACTCCGAGGTACTCTAGCGCTCCGAGGAACTCCTGATCAACGAGTAACTAAGGCGGTCCGATCTGCATCTCAGCCGTAACATTAATTGCCAGATAATCAACAGTTCAATTATTAATTGAATGTTTATCATCTTGACACACACGCTGCATTAAATGTATTACCATTTCATATGTATATCATTTAATGTATCAGCCCTTTCATGTACAGCCTAAGGGCTATAAATACCTTGTATCACCCTCATTCAAAGGGACCGGAATTTCTTGATAGATCTTGTAATCGAGAATTCCCAAACACTCAGCAATAACATAACAGTGGACGTAGGCCATTCATATAAGGCTGAACCACTTTAAAATCTTTGTCTCATTTTATTTATCTGTGATTGAATAATTAGAGCTATCTAATTTTTTATATCAACAGTTGGTTAAGGCAATTATGGTTTGACTCACTTTGACTTTCAAACTAAATTATAAGTAACTGGGTTGGGCTGTGTCAATTTGGTATCAGAGGCTAGGTTTTAGAGGTTCTGGGGTGAGGAATGCCTAGATTTGGCAGTGGAAGTAGAAATTGTTTTGAGTCATAAGTAAATTGACTTTTGTTGACTAACATTTTTTAGTTATACATACAAATTGTTGTACGAGATGTGAAATGCAAGGATCTTGCAGGAAAGGAAATGAGATGTTGAGGTTTATTCGGGGATTACAGCGAATATAGGTATTTTTATATGAATCATTGCATTGTTTTATTTGTGGTATAGACAAATATGTCATTGAAGGAAATTTTTTAAAGACAAAATGTGGTATACAAAAATTGTGAAGTATCGGAAGTAATCCCTTCTTATACTGGAATATGCAAACTTGAGTAGTGTCACTTATCAAGACATGGTTTGGTGTGTGCCCATTTATGTGGGAGTGTGAGGTACGGGAACCCATATTCCGTTAAAGGATGAGATGGTAAATTATTAGAGTGTGAATCAAATGAAGATTCACATGGTAAAGGTGAAGTGAGAAGATTAATAGTTGTATATGTTTAAATTTAATAAGTAAAATGGTCTAAAATTCAATTACTAGTCAATATATCACAATTGATCTGAATATGGGTTCATACTGAATTATGATAAGTAGAAGAAAAGAGTAATAAGAATTGAGATGTATTTTTTTATAGTATGCGTATATGTAGTGAATATTACTCTTGGGATGTTTTGAAATGCTTATATGAATAGAAAAGTTGAGACGAAGTGTTAACAAGTTGGAAGTTTAAAAACATTGGAGAGCCCTTTTAAGAGTATGTGTTGTGTATGAGTATTGGAAAGATGCTAATCAGGTTTGAATGTCGACAACTGGTTTGGGTGGATATTGAGTTATGTCTGTCATTGTACGTACGTGTTTTCACTAAGAGTATGACTTATAATGAATATGATTAACATTATACGGAGTCACCAAGAAGTATGTCCAAGGATAATGTGCTATGTGAGATACCGTAAGGGGATATGTTAATGTATTTGTATAGGTTATATGAAATAAACACGACATATAATAGTTAAGATAAGTATTATGGGGTTGGTATGTGTGGTTAAAGTTTTCAATGGTGATGTTATGTTTAACATCCATGTTAGCAAACGGGTAAGGTGAGTGTATTAATACTGTTGCATAAGACTACAATGTTAATAAGGATTGGGGTAAGATTATGATTGTAAAGTTATTGTGTTGGATAAATGACTTATTAAGGTCATTGTATGTTTACTTAAAGAACAATCAAATGATGCTGAAAAGGGGAATATAGTGAGAAGTTAGATTGAGTTCATAGGGCATGACTGCATAATATACATGAGGCTGAATATGAAATCTTGGTTAAGAATAAACATTGAGTGAATGATTGTTCAATTTCGATATATGAATAACAGTGAGGCTATATTTAAATTAAGAAATTGTAAGGACGAGATTTAACATACTCTTAAACATCAGAAATGATATGGATAGTAGTTAGGGTCAAACACATATATTTGGTGTTGAATGGAAGATGAGAAGATGGAATATAATAAGCTAGTCTTGTAATATGATATTTATTATTTGAAATATTACATGATAATAAGGATGGATCTTAAGAATGAAGGTATGAAGTAATATATGAGTTGGGAATTGACTTCCATTTATAAGAAATCATTAGATGAATATTAATACGTGTAAGTGATAAATAAAATGAGGATGATATGAGAGAAGATTTGTCGGGCATGAGGAAATAGTATTACCAATTTGTTGGTAAGTGAAATTCCCCCTAAATTTTGGGGACGAAATTTTCTAAGGGGGGGGGGGGGGGAGGTCGTAACGACCCGAATATGATTATGATAAACCATGTTTAAATCATGCTTACCATATGGGATGAGGATAAGGTGTTATTAGAATATATAATGTTAAGTTATTGTGCTTAGTCTAATCCTACCTTCATAACTTATGAAATATTGAATTAGTCACAAACACAAATTTGTGAAGTCTTCGCTAGGAATGTTCGAGTTCGGGACGAGTTTTGGCCACTGTAATATAATAACTGACTTGAATTGAAAACTAGATAGTTGTATATATATGAGTTGAGTTTGTAACACAATAAACGGTGTGTAAAATAGAGGTCCGAGAAAGAAGTTATGTTGGAATTACGAAGCAGGGGCAAATCTGTCCATTCGTTAAGTGGTATTTTGTCTTATATGTATAACAAATGGATGAATTTCATTAGTTGGAAGGGGGGGAAAGCTTGGCCGACTTAAGACCCTTTAAAGGAACTTATTCTTTAGCCAAAACTCAGCCATTATAGAGTTTGGCCTGAAGAGAGAGAAACGGGAAGTTTAATAAGAGAAAGGCGAGGAAAAATTGGAGAAAAATCCATAGAAAACTACGAAAACATCCCTAAGGTAATTCTACTTGTAAATCTTGTATATTTTGGGAATTATTGATTTGAAATGATATAAATAATCATTTTTTTTACTAAACATCCGTGTTTTGAGGTATACGTATGGATAGATGCGGGTTTAAGCAAAGTTGAATGTGTAAATCATATATATTGATTCGATTGGAAACCCTGTGTATTCAAACTCCTATAAATTTTTGTATACTTATTGGAATTGAATAATTCAAGTTGTATATGAAAATAGACTCATATTTGTATAACATATACGAATATTATATGAAAATACCAAGAAATTAATCTTTGGTGATAGTTTGAAGTTCATGTATCAAATCTGCCCCAAAGGTGTAAGTATGCACACCAGGTGTTCGATGTTTTGGTTGACATAGCAAATGAACATTAAAAATTATGAAACTTTAATTTTGTATTGTTCAATATGTTTACGGATGTTGGGTGAAATATCAAAGGAATTTATGATGTAAAAAAATTATGAAAATTCTTTGAAGTTGACTGGACGATAAAAGAGTCTATATGGCAGATTTGATTTGTAATAATGAAAAGGACACAGCTTGCTCTAGGAAACTTGAAATGATGTGTTGTCTTTTATATTGGGAACCTTATATGATAAAAATTGTATTACCAATAAGAAATTAAAGAATGTTTGGGCTATGGATTGGATATGTTAAATATTTGAACATGAAATTGAATGAGACTTCATTTATGATAAATGATTAGATTGGGATGCTATGATGCTTATGAATTCGGTTAAGGTTAAGTTTTATTTGGATTATTAACATAATTATGATGATACTAATATTATAAGAATAAATATGTGGAAGGGAAGAAGAACTGGTTGAACCAGTGCCAGACAAAGGCAAGGGAAAAACACATAAAGTGGCTAAGGTGAGTGTACTCACTAGTAAGATGTCACTACACCAAATCTGCCGAATTGTCAAGGTCATTGACCTTGACAAATCCAACTTGTCAAGGTCAATGACCGTGACATTTCGAGACGAGAAAACTTTTTTTATCACGGTCATTGACCTTGACACAAAACTCGTGTTTTGTGTCACGATCGTGTCGCGGTCCATGACCGTGACACGTTAGTCACGGTTTCTAACCGTGACAAAGTCGTGACCCTTTTTTTAAAAATTGTCACGTTCATTGACCGTGACAATTCCGTGACACAACATTATCACGGACTTGTCACGGTCAATGACCGTGACAATTCTAGGCAGAATTGAAAAAAAAACTACAGGGCAGTATGGCTACTGCCACTACCCAGCAGTATATTATTACCTGTTATAGCAACATTGTACCTGTTCAAACATCATATATTCAAATAAAATAGAGATAATGCAAATATACATTCAAATAGAGACAATATGCATCACGATATAATTCAAATGTAACAACTTAAAACAATTCAATTCAAACTTAAAACAATTCAATTCAAACTTAAAACAATGTCACTACATGTCTGGTGTATTGTTAAAACTGAGGAGGTGAGTAGGCCACACGATATACGAATTGACGCACCCACTAATATACGTCGTGCCGCATTGTTCGCACAACCACAATAGGGAGTTCTCCTTCCCGAGTATGACATGCGCGACGAGCACCCTGGACTCCATCTCTTGAAGCTCACGTCCATGAACTATTCCACCCTGGACGATATTCGGGGCCCTATCTGCTTGCCATAAAATACGTCCAATATGAGCACGCTCGGCCAACCAAGTGTCGACATCGATCTGGGGAAGGGAGCCAAATAGGGAAGTGGATCATCGAAGTACGCACGTGTCGGTGATGAAGAAGCGAGGTACACATCCTCGTCATCCTGCGCCTCATCCTCCCGTACCTACTCCTCCACCGCCTTCTCCTTCCCTTTCCCTTTCCCTTTACGGTCTCCGCCCAACGTACGCTTCATGAATGCGTACATATCTTGGACCGTCGCCTCCAAACGGGACAGCTTCGCGTCGTGTGAATCCACCGTTCGAGCCAACCCGGTGTCGCTCGTCTCCAATCCGATGATCCTAGATTTGGCCACCCGCGAGCTCACCCCCCTTGTCCTCCCCTTGCGATCAGAGCCAAGCACTTGGCTGAGTGCGTCTGTGGACAAAGATGCCTTGTCGACATCAGACTGCGACTCATGCACTTCCTTAAGCTTTGCCTGAAACGACAAAAAGCACATGATTAGTAAAATAAGTAAACTAAAAAATTATAACGTAATTAACAAAAATTAAACTGTCGGATTACTTACAATCGTGGCCGCGACGCTCGGGGACACCTCCTTGTCCTTCCCCTTCTTCGTCCGAAGAGCCACATAAGTATCGAGCCTATATGGCTTACCCCCTGGCCCACTCCCTACACCCTGAAATAAAATAAAGTAAAGTAAAATTAGTATCGGCCCCGCAAAGTAAATTAATGAAGAATAATATATTTCTGTAGTTATAGAAAAATTAAATCTTACCTTCATCCTATGCTCCACCTCGGCGTAAGAGGTCCGGCCGGAGTAGTGCACGTCCGTCTTTTTTGCCCAATTTTCCCTCCCCGATTGGCGAGATGCCAATTGTCGATCCTCGATTTCATTGTCAATGAACTTCTGCCATTGTGCCAATGAGATCGGCTCCTTGGGGAGGACGGATTCACGCCATTGGATAATGGACTCTCGTGTTTTCCCAAAGTATCGTGCCCTTCCACGACTTGAGTTGCTCCCTAATCTTCTCCAAGACGGGATCGCGTAGCTTTGGATCCAAGTTGAATTGTTCCTGTCCAATAAATACAATGTTAGTTGCGAATAAATATAAATATAAATATAAATATAAAATGAAATCGAAATTGAAATTGAAATTGAAATTGAAATTGAAATTGAAATTGAAATTGAAATTGAAATTGAAATTGAAATTGAAATTGAAATTAAAATTGAAATATTCATATAAACATAAATATAAATATATTGCCTGTAGTGCCGCCCAAACAGCTAACTTGAGCTCATATGGCACCTCCTTCCAACTCATAAACCCCGGGCCGATGACCGTCTTTAGCAGAATGAGGGATCTCGCTAATATCTCCGATTTGTTCTCGACGGTAATCCCAAATTTCCCATATTTGGGTAGCCTAGGGGCGGAAGAGCCCTTGTCGCCTCTACTACCACCGAGCCCAGACGACATCATCATAAACAGCATTATCATCTTCGCTTTAATATCTGAAGGAGACATTTGCTGTAAAAAAAATTTATTAGTACAGATATAATATTATCACCACACTCCACCCCCCACCCCACCCCTTCCCCCCCCCCCCCCCCCCGTCCCCCCGCCACGACCGTGACAACTACAAAAGTCTCTTATCCTCATTATATTTTATCACAATATGCATATCTTATAAGAGAGTCGGGTTTGGCATGAATAAAGTGAGAATTACATTTAAGACTTTCTAACAACATGCATGTGTATATATATATTGTGAATTTCATGTATGTTTCATTTAATTATCATATTATATATATATATTGTTCGATATACAAAGTAATTTTCAAAAAAAGTTGAAAAATCCCACCCCTATATGGACAATAATCCAGTGGTCATGCCACTTTTAAAACGAACCAACCCAACATTTACTAAACAAAATAATTCAACAGCAATGTCAACAACAAATGTTTATCCCGTACTCCTTCTAATTCATCTGCTCATATGAAATGGGCAATTACTAAAGTATACAATTATGAATTTGGTTTATTTCGTCAAGCAAAATAATTTTTCAAAGAAAATTGATTTTGAGTAACTGGAATAATTATTAAGGAATTATGCAATTAGGTGGTGAAAGGTTATCCTAGATAACATGTCCATCTAAATTACACAACATATTACCCAATAAAGTCATATATAAATATTCAAAGTTATTATGAAAGAATGTCCACATTTATAAAATATTATTAATATACGTGTTGTCAACTTATAGCACTAATGTAGTGAGATATTTGTCTCATTAACTGTATATCTATTTATTTCTGTAAAATTACATATTTTATCCATTTTAATGCTCTCGCAACTAACTTCTTAAAATGAAGTGAATACGTTAAGTTTCACTTAAAATGCTAAATCGCTATAATTTAGTTTAACTTGAGGAACCCACTATTAATAAATAAATTAGTGTGTGCCACTCTTTTAACAATTTCAAGAATTCTTAAACGGATTAAGCATAAAGTTTATGCAAATACCATAATGTTAAAGATTAAAATATGAGTACCATTATGCAACATACATATTTTAAGCTATATCGTGTGAATTATAATGTATCGTTCGATGTGAATGAAATACTTTGTTTAATTTTTCAAAACTAGAGTGCTAGGAAAAATAGTTCTAAAATAAAATGAGAATGCTCACAAGACAAACCATAAATTCTTGAATTCCTTTTATTATGTGATTTTGGAATCATTTCAAAAACCCTTCGATGACCTTTATTTTTTTTATTTGGTAGTGAGGGATTTATATTGAGTATACCCCCCACCCACCCCCCACCACACCCCACCCCCACCCCCTGCCCCCCTCCCGATGTTTATTATTTTCACAATGTTCTTACAATATTTGTTGATGAACTATGTGGGAGCATAACCCATATTGAATTATAAAGTAAAAATGAATGGTTATTGATATTTACTTTTAGTGTTGTGTATATATGTTAGTTGATGCCATTATATTTTTAGCCTAATTAGATTCTAAGGTTATCTCAATTTATATTTTTCTTTTTCTATCTAATAATTTTCAACGTAAGAGCACAATACATAATTCCAAACACGTCCTTTATTTTTTTTTTAATTTCGTATCAATTTGGAGTTTTACTGTACATTTTTTTATCTTGAGATTCTATATTATAACGTATGTGTAAGTTCCGTCAATACCATTTCGTATCAATTTTGTAATATTAAGTTTTTTTCAAATATTTTAAAAGTTATTAAATGGGTGCCCCACCCCCTGCCCCCTGCCCCCGCCACACACATACGCACACACTTGTACACACACCCCACCTCAGCCCCTGCCCCCCTCCCCCACCCCCTCCCCCACCACACACGACCACACACATACATACACACACATACACACACATATACACATACATACACATACATATACACACATATATATACACACATACACACACATATAGAAATTAAAGAGAAAGAGAGAAAAAAGTATACCTTAGAGAGACAGAGAGAGAGAGAGAGAGAGCAGAAATCGCTTAGAGAGAGAGAGAGGGGGGAAATCCAAAAAACGGTGGGAAAAAAGAAGCCTAGGGCTTTTTTTGCTGCAAACATTGTCACGGTCAAGGACCTTTACAATTATTTTAAACATTGTCACGGTCATTGACCGTGACAATACGTTGTCATGGTCGTGTCAAGGTCAATGACCGTGACACAAAACGCGTGTTTTTTATCACGGTCATTGACCTTGACAAGGGTGGCCGGCTGAAAGGTGACATTTTGGCCATTTTGGTGTAGTGTGTATTTATACATGATTATGGATATTACATGTTGTACTTAGCGGGTTGAGTATAAATATGGGATGTTTTACTTATTGAGATCATTATGGATGTCATATTTTGTACTTGTTGAGTTGATTATAAATATGAGATGTTGTACTTATCGAAATGATTATGGATATTATAGGTTGTACTTTCCGAGTTGATTATAAATATGAGATATGATACTTATCGAGATGATTATGGATATTATATGTTGTACTTGCCGAGTTGAGTATAAATATGAGAGGTTGTTGTAAACGCGAGAATTTCCTTTTTAGATAAATGCGAGATGCGGAAGCGTAAGGATGATTCACAAAATAAACAAATGCCAAATTTTAATTTGCTTGAACAAAATTAAAATTGCAACCAAGTGAAGTAAAATTAATCAATTAATGTATTTACTTAAACCGATCAATTCAATCCAAGTCCTAGAATTTGCCTAAGTCATATTAATCGATATTAGCGAGGTTAGGCGAAACCAAATTTTAGCAAATGACATGAATTAAATACACATTACCCAATATTAAACATAAGTCCCAAATTAAATGAGCGTGATGAATTAAACCAAATTTTATCTTGAATTATTCTAAACATGCGTTCTAAATTATTTATGCAAGATAAAATAAACCAATCACACTACGCCGCGATGTACGAGGAAAAACCCAAGACGGGAAACAATCTCGGACGGCCCTAGCCACAAATCCACTAGATACGGAATTACAATTACAAGACAGATAGACTTACAACGCACGACTCGATCCCTCTCAAGCCTCGACGCTTCTTCTTGTAGACACCTCTTCCTAGCGGATAACCTTGGAACACCACCGCGGTCTCGGAATCCACCAATATGACTTTATATGGTCACCGTCACCTGAGTATGGAGCCTTTCTCCGTGTGGGTAGAATCGCAACAAAAGTACACTTCTTCTTTCTTCGTGGGAGGTAGAAGCAAAACCCAAAACTTCTCTTCTTGAATTCGGTAGAGAAAACCGGTGCCAAACTCCAAGCAATTGATATGTATATGAGAACTTGGAATAAACTTATTTGGGTGTAAACACTAGAGTGATGGATATTTTTCTATAAAAATTTCACTCAAAACATGAACATTTTCCTAAACAATTTTTGCTCTCAAATTCTCACTAAGAGATAAACTAGGTTGGAAAAGTTATGGAAATGTTAAGTTGGAAAATGTCATTCCCGCACATATTAAAGTATGTAAAAGTTGGTTAAAAACCAAGTGGGGAAGTGGGTGTAAAACTGCCAAAAAACTGCCAATAACTGTTCCCGCCTGGCATCTCGTTCGAACGATATTTCGTTCGAACGAAATCTCGTTCGAACGAGTCTTCTAACGACGCTCCAGTTTGGACTTCGTTAGAAGCTCATTGGAAATCTCGTTAGAACGACATTCTCGTTCGAACGACATTTCTAACGACGGACCAGTATGCCTTAGGGGGAACTCGTTGGCAAGACTCGTTCGAACGACATCTGGTTCGAACGAAAAAACTCGTTCGAACGACATATCTAACGAACGACCAGAAAGTTTGAAAAATTCATTTTAGCCCAGAAAACTTTATAAACATTTATTTAAAGTTTTAATTAATTCTTTCTTAAAACAAAACGCAGTTTTTATGAAACCTAACACCCAATAAACTTGATCCAAGCTCCTATATATATATAATTGCATTCATACCTTGGGAGTATGGAACCATAGTTGATGATGTAGAAACGAGGCACGCAAACCGGCATATTTAATGAAGCTTTATACTCTTTGCCGCTACGTCTTCAACAAACACTTCACAGGCTTGAGAATATTACAATTAAATACTATCCTATGAATAAATGTTTTTGTCCGGAATTGAGCCAAAACTATATATGGACTTAATTGGAAATTTGTGTCCTTACAAATCTCCCCCTTTGGCTATTCCGGGACAAAAACCAAACAAAAATCCTAAAGGGCCGTCAAACTCACTAGACTCAAAACATAACCCACCCAAACTTGACTCAACCCAAGGATCAAACGCTTTCCCATTAATGCTTTAGAAGAAGTCCTGCACACTTAAGCAAACTCATCAAATGCATAGGGAATATCAAAGTATTAAATGCAATTAAATAATTCTCCCCTTTATCAAACACATGACCTACTTAAAAAGACGTCCCCCCCTAAGATAAATCTCCCCCTATCATCATTCTCCCCCTTTTTGTTCAGGAATAGGCAAAGGATAAAGAACTAATAAACACGTTGAAGCTTAAAGTGTTAAGACATGAAAGCATATGGGTAATAAAAGCAAGGCAAAGACAAACAAATATCATATATATATATATATATATATATATATATATATATATATATATATATATATATATACTATAAATATACCAATGAAGCACTTGCATATATATATATATATAGATATAAACACACAAATGACACAAAATACAATAAGTTTGCACACTCGTATGGCAAAAATGTGTCATATGGAAATGGAAGTGTAGGGGTGTGAACTAGCAACAATTAAATTTTGACCCAAACACTTAAGAAACATTCACGGAGTTCTCATTTGATTGCAAACTTTATCACATTTAAATATAACCTCATGTGACAATATAAAGATTGAACTCAATGAACAAACATACACAATGCATACAAGCCTAGCATGATGATGATTCTACAAACCAAATAGAGTCATGACATTAAAGTCAACTAGGATAAACGGACATTGTGCAAACCGTTGATATACCATCCAATTCTTCCTCAATAAGCATATATATTTTTTTGCTTTTGAATGAATATATCAAACAAACATAGGCCTTGGCAATTGATTTCTTTTTAATGCAATATTTTCTATTTTTAGGCCTTTGGATCACGTATTTCTTTTAGATCCAATAAACGGTGGCTTACTATCGCAAAGGATCACTTAGTCCTTTCGGAGCCCTTCCCCATGCACATTTATATTTATCATGTTTTCATGTTTCACACAAATCTCACATGCAACGGATTTTAACATGCACTTGTCCTCCTAGGTCATAGATATGTAGATGACTAAATTGATAGGAGAACACCTCAAAAAGCTCAAATATAACATGTGACATTAAGATTTCAAAAGAGCTCGTGCATGTGTGAATAGAGGCATATAAAAATAGAATCCATTTAATCAATACAAAATCCAACTACTCCATATAAAACATGGTAAAGAACATTTTAAGGATTGAAAATCTAAACCAAAAGTTCTAGCCACGTGGGAGCGTAAAAGATGGGATTCAAACACAAATATATGCCATATAAAGTGTGTCAAACAAAAATACATACACAAAAAAATTCTTTTTGAGTTTTTAATATTTTTAACCAAAAATAAATATTTACTCAAAAGGACTAACAAAAAATCATTTGTATTTTTCATTAAGCTTAAATGAAATAAATAAAACACTAATGATAAACAAAAATCTTTTTATATTTATCAATTAATTCAAACACAAAATATAATACAAAAAGATAAACATGTCATAATTTCTAGCATATGATATGAAATGAGGCAATGACTCGAAAATGACTAAACAAGCATACATTTAGCATTTGAATATAGCATGAAGTACAAACGCTAAAGTATGCAAAAGACTAACACATTCATCCTTTAGATTTAGCAAGGGAGGAAGCATGTGAAAGTAAATGAGAATCAAAAACCCTATTTTGCAAGGCAACCAAGTCGGATTTCCTAACCCAAATTAATGAAGAATGACTATCTTGAGGTGTTGCAACTTTAACTACCGTGGTTACTTTACTATGGGGTTTTCTAGGAATTCGTTTAAGATCAAAACAAAATTTCCTAAGATGACCTTTTCGACCACAATGTGTACAAGTGAAAACATGTTGAAAAGATTTAATTAGGGAGTGATCATTAAATGTATTCCTAGTAGATTCTCCTAAAACATTGGTTTGGGCATTATGAGTAAATTCATTACAAGTATTGAAGCCTAAACCACATGTGTCATTTTTAATTTGGACCGTTCCTAGCATTTTATCTAGTTTTTCCGAACAACACTCCAAATCAAATTTGACATTACTAGAATCTTTTAATTTATTTTCCAATTCTAAAATGTTAGATTCTAGTAAAACATTTTGCTCTTCAAAAGCAAGAAGCTCCTTTTTCAAGGATTCCATTAAACCCCTAAGGCTATCTCTCTCACCTTCTACATATTCAAGCTTCTCTTGAAGAGTCCTCTCACGTATCCTAAGGTCTTCTATTAAAGCATGTTCATCAACGACCCTGACACTATCTCTAAAACTAGCTTCTAACTTCAAATTAGCCCTTTTCAATTTAATAGATTCTTTATAAAGTTCTTGAAAAGCATTTTGAAGCTCACTCACATTAACCTCTTCTTCATTTTCACTCTCTCTTTCTTCTCCACTCTCACTATCATAAAAAACAAGAGAATCATAAACTATGACCTTGGAAGTGTCATGACTTAAAGTTTCATCAATCGATGAGTTCTCACTATCACTCACATGACTAGACATAAAAGCCACAAAGTTTTTCTTAGTGGGGGAATCGGGCTTCTCTTCCTTATCACTATCACTAAGGGTCGCATTATATGAAATGGGTCGCTTACCCTCTTTCCTTAGTTTAGTGGGGCACTCATAAGACCTATGGCCATAACCTTCACAACCAAAACACTTATTAGACTCGTCCCTATCTAAATTTTCATTACTAGGTTTAGGGATCTTTTCGGCTCTAGGAATCTTCTCCGCTTTAGAACTCTTCTCGTTCTTGTCATGCTTAGAAGATTCAAATTTCTTAAAATCATTCTTAAATTTATCTTTGTTAATTTTAAGAAATTTTCTAAATTTGTTAGCAAATAAAGCCATGTCCTCCGAGTCACTATCACTATCGCTCTCTACTACTTGTTTGACCTCTTTTCGGGCTTTTAAAGAAACGCCCTTTTCGATTTTCTTTTCAGTTTTAGAGGGAAACATATCCAGTTCATAGGTTTGTAAATCACCTACAAGCTCTTCTAATTTCGTAGAGGCTAAAGTGGGTAAAGAATTTAAAACGGTCACCTTTGGAATAAATCTATCGGGTAGGGACCTTAAAATTTTCTTTACAACACGGTCGTCAGGTATTTTCTCTCCCAAGTTAAAAGATGAATTAACAATATCAGAAAGTCTAGCATAAAATTCATCAAAAGTTTCTTTTTCATTCATTTTGATAGTTTAAAATTGAGTGGTGAGGTTTTGGAGTTTCGAAGCTTTAACGACACTAGTTCCTTCATGAGTTAATTGTAAAATATCCCAAGCTTCTTTAGCGGTTTCACACGTCATAATACGACGGAATTCATCCGGTGTGACAGCGCTAAATAAGGCATTTAAACCACGGGAATTCAAATTAGCAAGTTTAAACTCATTTTCAGTCCATCTATCGGCGGGTTTGATAACACGTTCATTTTCAACTAAATAAGTTGGTGGGGACCACCCGTTAACAACAGATATCCAAACTCTTTCGTCGATAGATTTTAGTGCCGATTTCATTCGCGCTTTTCAATACGCGTAGTTTGAACCATCAAAAATAGGAAATTTTGAAAATGGGGAAAATTCCATTTTAGCCAAAAATTTAAAAGATCTTAACGAAATAATTTATCGTTTTTGGCTCTGATACCAATTTGTAAACGCGAGAATTTCCTTTTTAGATAAATGCGAGATGCGGAAGCGTAAGGATGGTTCACAAAATAAACAAATGCCAAATTTTAATTTGCTTGAACAAAATTAAAATTGCAACCAAGTGAAGTAAAATTAATCAATTAATGTATTTACTTAAACCGATCAATTCAATCCAAGTCCTAAAATTTTCCTAAGTCATATTAATCGATATTAGCGAGGTTAGGCGAAACCAAATTTTAGCAAATGACTTGAATTAAATACACATTACACAATATTAAACATAAGTCCCAAATTAAATGAGCGTGATGAATTAAACCAAATTTTATCTTGAATTATTCTAAACATGCGTTCTAAATTATTTATGCAAGATAAAATAAACCAATCACACTACGCCGCGATGTACGAGGAAAAAACCAAGACGGGAAACAACCTCGGACGACCCTAGCCACAAATCCACTAGATACGGAATTACAATTACAAGACAGATAGACTTACAACGCACGACTCGATCCCTCTCAAGCCTCGACGCTTCTTCTTGTAGACACCTCTTCCTAGCGGATAACCTTGGAACACCACCGCGGTCTCGGAATCCACCAATATGACTTTATATGGTCACCGTCACCTGAGTATGGAGCCTTTCTCCGTGTGGGTAGAATCGCAACAAAAGTACACTTCTTCTTTCTTCGTGGGAGGTAGAAGCAAAACCCAAAACTTCTCTTCTTGAATTCGGTAGAGAAAACCGGTGCCAAACTCCAAGCAATTGATATGTATATGAGAACTTGGAATAAACTTATTTGGGTGTAAACACTAGAGTGATGGATATTTTTCTATAAAAATTTCACTCAAAACATGAACATTTTCCTAAACAATTTTTGCTCTCAAATTCTCTCTAAGAGATAAACTAGGTTGGAAAAGTTATGGAAATGTTAAGTTGGAAAATGTCATTCCCGCACATATTAAAGTCTGTAAAAGTTGGTTAAAAACCAAGTGGGGAAGTGGGTGTAAAGCTGCCAAAAAACTTCCAATAACTGTTCCCGCCTGGCATCTCGTTCGAACGAGTCTTCTAATGACGCTCCAGTATGGACTTCGTTAGAAGCTCGTTGGAAATCTCGTTAGAACGACATTCTCGTTCGAACGACATTTCTAACGATGGACCAGTATGCCTTAGGGGGAACTCGTTGGCAAGACTCGTTCGAACGACATCTGGTTCGAACGAAAAAACTCGTTCGAACGACATATCTAACGAACGACCAGAAAGTTTGAAAAATTCATTTTAGCCCAGAAAACTTTATAAACATTTATTTAAAGTTTTAATTAATTCTTTCTTAAAACAAAACGCAGTTTTTATGAAACCTAACACCCAATAAACTTGATCCAAGCTCCTATATATATATAATTGCATTCATACCTTGGGAGTATGGAACCATAGTTGATGACGTAGAAACGAGGCACGCAAACCGGCATATTTGATGAAGCTTTATACTCTTTGCCGCTACGTCTTCAACAAACACTTCATAGGCTTGAGAATATTACAATTAAATACTATCCTATGAATAAATGTTTTTGTCCGGAATTGAGCCAAAACTATATATGGACTCAATTGGAAATTTGTGTCCTTACAGTTGTAATTATTGAGATGATTATGGATGTCATACGTTGCACTTGCCGATTTGATTATAAATATGAGATGTTGTACTTATTGAGATGATTATGGATATTATATATTGTACATGCTGAGTTGATTATAAATATGAGATGTGGTACTTATTGAGATGATTATAGATATTATATGTTGTACTTGCCGAGTTGAGTATAAATATGAGATGTTGTACTTATTGAGATGATTATGGATATTATATGTTGTACATGTCGAGTTAATTATAAATATGAGATGTGGTACTTATTAAGATGATTATGGATGTTACATGTTGTACTTACTGAGTTGATTATAAATATGAGATGTCATACTTACCAAGTTGAATATGGATATGATATGTTGTACTTATTGAGTTGATTACGGTTAGGAGATGTCGTACTTACAGAGTTGGTTATGGAAATGATGTGAATGTATTATAAGAGATGTTATGGCTTATTAACAGCCAAGAGATGTTATGGCTTATTAATAGCCAAGAGATGTTATGGCTTATCAACAGCCAAGAGATGTTATGTTTTATCAACAGCCAAGCGATGTTATGGCTTATTATAGCCAAGCGATGTTATGGCTTATTAATATCCAAGAGATGTTATGGCTTATCAACAGCCAAGAGATGTTATGGCTTATTATAGCCAAGAGATGTTATGGCTTATTAATAGCCAAGAGATGTTGTGGCTTATTAACAGCCAAGAGATGTTATGGCTTATTAATAGCCAAGAGATGTTATGGCTTATCAACAGCCAAGAGATATTATGGCTTATCAACAGCCAAGAGATGTTATGGCTTATTAATAGTCAAGAGATGTTATGTCTTATTAACAGCCAAGAGATGTTAGGGCTTATTAACAGCCAAGAGATGTTGTGATGTTTTATATTGTTACATAGATACGACTTATTGCATTTAATTTCATACACTAGTGTAGTAGTAATGCATTCACTGAGCTATTTTGCTCACTATTCCTATGTTATATTTTTTTTAGGTAATGAAATATCACTGCCAAATCTAGGAGGTTAGGTGGGGTTAGCAAAGGATGCGTAAAACCATAATTTTGGTCAAATTAAAAAGGGGTAATTTAATCCTACTTATCCTTTGAGCAAGTTTGAATAAGTATGATTACTTTAAAATTTTGAAAACTTTTTAGTGTTATGGCTTCATGCTAATATTGAAAAAGGATACTTGTGTTTATTGTTTGGTTAAGGCAATTATGGTTTGACTCACTTTGACTTTCAAACTAAATTATAAGTAACTGGGTTGGGGTGTGTCAATAAAGGTGTCCAACCTTATGAATATGAAAACATATATGAATATGCTTTCCATTACAAATGACTGTGTAATTTTTCAAGCTTCCTAGAGCAAGTTATGATCATTTCTTTACAACACTAGAAATCTGCCCTATAAGCTCCTCTATTGTTCCTTCAACTTCCAAGAATTTTCATAATTTTTCTCCAGCATAACTTTCCATCAATTTCAACCCATTTTCAGTACACATACTGAATAGTACATAATTAAAGTTTCATAATATTTTGACTTCATTTGATATGTTAAAAGCTTGACCAAACTCAGGGCATACCTAAATGAAATATAGAAACAACAACTATGTACCAAAATCAAACCATCATTAAGGCCTAACCTCAAGGAGATAAATTCTAATTTTCGGATATGATATGAATATATGAGTCTACTTTCATATCCAATTGGAATTTCTCAATAACAGTTACTACACAAAAAGATATAGAAGTTTGAATACAAGGGGTTTCAATACAAAGCAATATGGCTTATAAACACTACTTATCTCACATATGAACCAATACATATTATCACAAAGGATAATGGAATTTTAATTAATAATTCATGATTTATATACTTTGAAATAAGTATAATACACAATTAAAACAATATTAACACATAATTTTACCTTTGAATCACCTTAAGAATTTTCTTGGAATTCTTTTCCTAGCTTTTAATGTAATCCTTTCTTCCTTAACTTCTACTTTCTCTTTCCTCAAGCTAAAAACCCTTCAAACTGAACCTAGGCTTAATTTGGCTGAAGAAATAGGTTAGAAGAATAATTTTAAGTCGGCCAAGCCCGACTCCCAAGCCATCCAGTCAAATTAAAACATTTGGTTTACTAAAAGATAATTTACCACTTAAAGGGAATGGACAGATTTGCCCCTTGTTCATAAATTCGGTCTAACGTCTTACTCGGACATTTGTTTGATGCACCGTTTATTGTGTTACAACCCTAACTCACCTGTATACAACTATCTAGTTTTTACCTCAAATCAAGTGTTATGTTATAAAGGTCAAAACTAGTCTTAAACAGGGACATTTCTACTGAAATTAACAAAATTTTGTGTTTATACATAACTCGACATTTCACGATCTATGAAAGTAGGATCAGACTAAACATGATGACTTAACATTATATATACTAATAAAATATTATCCATATCACATAAGATAATAATGATTTAAACATATTTTATCATAATTATATTCGAGTTGTCACAACTCACCCCCTTAGAAAAAAATTTCCCTGAAATTTAATATAAAGGTCACTTGCCAAACAAATGGGGATACTGTTTCTTCATGCTATCCTCCATTTCCCAAGTTTCTTTTTTAACTCCATGGCTCATCCACATAACTTTAACTAAGGGAATAACTTTATTCCTCATTACTTGATCCTTACGATCAATAATTTCCACTGGTTCCTCGATATACGATAAGTCTTCCTTCTGTTCAATCGATTGAGTTTTTAATTGATGAGAGGGATCTACCAAATACTTACGAAGCATCGATTCATGAAACACATCATGTAAACGGGATAAATCTGGAGGTAATGCTAATCTATATGCTAGGGCCCCAATTCTTTCCAACGCTTCATATGGTCCAATGTATCTTGGACTTAGTTTCCCCCTTTTCCCAAATCTCATAATGCCTTTCCATGGTGAAATACGTAGGAATACAAAATCCCCCTTTTGAAATTCCAATGGATGCTTCCTCATATCTGCATAAAATTTCTGCCTGCTTTGCGCTATCTTTATCCGTTCCTGAATCATTTTGATCTTTTCAGTCGTCATATTTATTAATTCAGGACCCAAAATTTTCCTTTCACCCACTTCATCCCAACACAAAGGCATTCTACATCTCCTCCCATATAAAGCTTCATACGGAGCCATACCAATGGTGGACTGATAATTATTATTATACGAGATTTCCATCAATGGCAAATGATCGTCCCAACTACCTTTGAAGTCAAATACATAAGCTTGTAGCATGTCTTATAATATTTGAATCATCCTTTCTGATTGCCCATCGGTTTGTGAATGAAATGCAGTGCTGAACTTCAAACTTGTGCCCATGGCATTCTATAGACGAGGCCAAAACTTAGAAGTGAACGTTGGATCTCTATCTGATACAATTGACACTGGTTCCCCATGTAAACGGATAAACTCATCAACGTACACACGTGCATACTTGTCAACAGTATAGGTGGTCTTAACTGGAAGAAAATGGGCTGACTTCGTCAATCGGTCTACAATCACCCAAATAGAATCATGCCCCTTTGGTGACCGGGGTAATCTTGTACCAAAATCCATCGTTATATGCTCCCACTTCCATTCCGGAATAGACAATGACTGTAATAATCCCGCTGGCTTCTGATGCTCCGCCTTTACTTGCTGGCATACTAAACATTTAGCTACGAACTCTGCAATCTCACGTTTCATATTATTCCACCAGTAATACTCTTTCAAATCTCTGTACATTTTGGTACCTCCCGGATGCATAGAGTAAATAGAACTATGTGCCTCTTCTAATATATCCTTCTTTAAGGGTGGATCATTCGATACACAAATCCTGTTTTTATAACACAACGATTCATCATTCTTAATCTCAAAGTCACTCTCTTTACCATCTAGGACATCTTGTTTCTTCTTCTAAAGGAATGTATCACTGATTTGCAAATTTCGTATGCGTTCTGCCAATAAAGGTCTCATGTAACATGTGATAATAAGCCTCCCCTTTTTGAAAACCTTAATTCAATACCCATCGATGCCAAGTCAAGGATATTTCCCACTTGTGCACACTGTATGCAACCTAGAATCCCCGATGATTTTCGACTCAAAGCATCTGCTACTACATTGGACTTACCAGGATGATGATGAATGGTACAGTCATAGTCTTTAATCAGCTATATCCAACGTCTTTGTCTCAAATTCAGTTCTTTTTGTGTAAACAAGTATTTCAAGCTGTGATGATCCGTATATATCTCACAAGTTTCTCCATACAAGTAATATATCCATAACTTCAAAGAAAAAATAATAGATGCTAACTCCAAATCATGTGTAGGGTAGTTTCGTTCATGTGTCTTTAATTGTCTGGAAGCATATGCTATTACCTTTTCATTCTGCATAAGAACACATCCTAACCCCTGAAATGAAGCATCTGTATAGATCACAAAAGACTCATTCCCACATAGAATAGTAAGTATAGGGGATGAAACCAACCGATTCTTTAATTCTTCAAAACTCCTCTCACATTCCTCATCCCATACAAACTTCACTTTTTTACGAGTCAACTTTATCAATGGTAATGCAATTGCTAAAAATTTCTTAATGAATATGCGATAGTAACCTGTCAATCCTAGAAAACTCCTAATTTCTGTCACATTCTTAGGACTTTCCCATTCAACGATTGATTCCACCTTATTTAGATCAACATATATCCCATTTCCCGAGACAACATGCCCTAAAGACACAATTTCATTTAACCAAAACTCACAATTGCTGAATTTAGCAAATAATTTCTTCTCTCTTAAAATCTGCAATACAAGTCTCAAATGTTTCTTATGTTCCTCCATGCTACACGAGTAAATCAACACATCGTCTATGAATACAATCACAAATGAATCAATGAAAGGGTGGAATACTCGGTTCATCAAATCCATAAAAACTGCTGGATCCTTAGTCAATCCAAATGGCATAACCAAAAACTCACAGTGTCTATATTGAGTCTGAAAAGCTATTTTGGAAATATCACTACCCTTTACCTTCAATTAGTGATAACCCGATCTCAAATTAATCTTTGAAAATATTGTGGCCTCCTGTAATTGATCAAACAAATCATCGATACGACGTAAAGGGTGTTTGTTTCTAATGGTCACCTTATTCAATTGCCGATAATCAATACATAATCGTATTGTCCCATCTTTCTTTTTTTACAAATAACACTGGGGCTCCGCATGGTGAAACACTAGGCCGAATGAAACCTCTGCTTATCAGATCTTGTAATTGCACTTTTAATTCTTTCAACTTTATTGGTGCCATTCTATAAGGAGCAAGGGAAATCAGACCAGTACTTGGAATTAATTCAATGGAAAACTCTACTTCCCTATTGGGTGGTAATCCTGGCAATTCCTCTGGGAAAACATCAGAAAATTCTTTAACTACTCGTATATCTTCAAATTTAAGTTTTTTCTTACTAACATAAAAAACATAAGCTAAATACCCTGTACAACCTTTACTCAATAACTTTCTACTCTTAATTGCTGAGATAAGATAATTAGGGAAAACATTCCTTTATCCTATAAACTAGAACTCGGGTTCACGAGGAAGATGAAATGTAACTTCTTTTCAAAAACAATCAATGGAAGCATGATATGATGATAACCAATCCATCCCCAATATGACATCAAAATCACGAATGGCCAATGGTATCAAATCAACATATAAATCTCGTTCCCCCATTCGTAAGACACAATCTTTATATACATGCTCCACCAGAATTACACTTTCCATTGGGGTCAAAATATATAAGGCACAATTGAGAAATGAACATGGCCTACCCAAATATGAAATAATATGTAATGCCACAAATTAATGCGTAGATCGAGGATCAATGAGTGCATATAAATATTTATTTGCAATAGAAAGTTTATCTGTAACACTTCCGGTGTAGCATGGGCATCTTGCAACATCATTGCGAACACGCTTCCTCCTTCCCTCGATCCAGTTGCTTGTTCTGTACCTCTTCCCCTGGTTGCACTACCTGGAGAGGATCCTTTATGAGGCCCCACAATACTAACTAAAATTGCTCTTAATAACATAGGATAATTCTTTCTCAGATGACCCTTCTGGTGACAGTTAAAACATTTTATATTCAGTAACTTTGGTCAATTTCTCTTTATATGACCTGATGTCCCACAAAAGAAACAAGCATTTGGATCTCCTTGTGCTGAAACTCCTGAACTTCTTCCACTACTAACCTTACCTCTATGCGAACCACTTCCCACATCTCTACAATACTGAAATTTCCCTCCAAGCCTTGAATATTCTGTATCACTACCTTTTTTTTAATTCGGGTCGAATCTGCTTCTCTTTACGCCTCGTTCTCGATTCCTTCTCGCTTCATTCACATCATTTTCTACTAACATGGCTTTGTTCACCAAGGCTGAATAATTTACAGTCTCTAAAGCCGATAACCGTGATTTAATAACTAACTCTAGTCCATCGAGAAATCAATTACACATGTCTTCCTCGTTCTGTACAAACCTTGAAGCAAACAGAGATAAGGCTGTAAGTTTAGCTTCGTATTCTCTAACTATCATGCTTCCCTGATTCAACATGAAATATTGTTTCTCCTTTTATTTTCGATACATTGGGGGAAAATACTTATCATACAAAGCTTTGATAAAAGTATCCCATGAGATCACATTCTCACCTCCTGGAGTAATCAACAAATATTTTGTGGCATCCCACCAATACTTAGCTTCTCCTTTCAGCATATATTTTGCCAAGGTCACTCGTTGATTTTCAGTCATTCTCATTACCCCCAAAATAAGTTCAATCTCTTTAAACCATGCTTGTCTCTACTGGATCAACTGCTCCTTTAAATGAGGGTGGATTCATTTTAATAAATTTCTCGTGTGAAGTACTCCTTTCTTCCCGGTGTATCACCTCCTCCGCCCTAGACAATGCTTGTCCCTCTAGTTGCCTTTCTTGTTGTTCTTCCATCTAAGCCATAAACCTAGCTTGTTGCTCTGCCATTAAAGTCATAGCATGTGCCATTTTTTGCATATCTGTCAATTGTTCCGACTCGGGTTCTACATTTCCATGAACAGGTTGCTCAACCTTCGCTTCTACTATCATATTTGAAGCCTCGTTTTCTATTCCCACATTCACATTCCCTCCTTCCATTCTTTTATATCTTAAATGAATCAAAGATATAACAACATACATATATACATATTTTTTCTAGCATAATCGTTAGTATCAAACAAAACATATTTATAACATTCACTGCCAAATCTAGACTCTTCTCACTCCAGAACCTCTAAAACCTAGGCTCTGATGCCAAAAGCTGACACACCCCAACCCAGTTACTTATAACTAAGTTTGAAAGTCAAAGTGAGTCAAACCATAATTAATTTAACTAAACCATAAACACGAATTTTAATTTTAGAATTATCAACGTAAATCCATACAACTAAAAACTTTTTACAACATAAAGTAGTTATGCATTTACAAACTTCTTGAAGGATAAGTCAACTTAATTACATCATTTACATTTACACAAAGTCATCATTTCACCCATTCCTGGCTAACCCAACCCGACCTCCTAGATTTGGCAATGACATCGCGTTACCTGAAAAAAAATGTGAACATAGGAACCTTGAACAAAATAGCCCAGTGAATGCATCACTACTATACTACTGCATGAATTTAAATGAAATAAATCATGTCCATATAATTATGTATTAACTTATCCGTCTCATTCATAATAAATGACCTAACTTTTCGAATCATGATTCACGTATCTTGTCTGTAATAGACAATTCTTCCCCATTCCTGGTCAAGGAGTAACCCCTTGTCATTAATAGACAAATCTCCCCCATTCCGGGCCGAGGAGTAACCTCCCATTTCGTTAAAACAAAATGAATAATTTCATATTCATTATATTATGATCATATCAATAACACGATACAAATATCTCTTTCCAGTGAGTACACTCACCTTAGTGGACAACTATGTATTCACGTTTCCTTCGGGTGGAGCTGAACTGGGTTGATTAGACCTTACATCTGTCAATCCAACTAAATCAATATTTAATATCATTCCTAAGTATTATCCTAACATAATTATGTAACTTTCAATGACTATACAACAACAATATAATTCCACTTAAGTCACATTCCATGAAACATAAGTAAAGACAAAACAATGGTATACATGTTGACAAAGTTATAAACATTCAACGGTAGGAAATACCTCATAAGAAATTTATAACTAAAACCAAGTAAATATGAAAGCATACTTCTTAATGTATATACACATGAAACATGTACTTAAAATACCCTTTGGAAAGAGGAGATAACAATATTCTTTCATTGTATCTAGTATGGCCTCAAATTTGACCTTACACTTATTAATCCAACTAAATTAGTACTGAATCTCAATCACAAGTATTTTCTTAATATATCTATGTAACTTTTAATGACTATACAACAACAATATAATTCTACTCAAGTCACATTCCATGAAACATGTGAAAAGACGAAACAATGGTACATATATTGATAAGGTTATGAACATTCAACCATAGGAATACCTCGTAAGTAATTTATAACTAAAATTAAGTAAACATAAAAGTATACTTCTGAATGTAAATACACATGAAACATGTACTCAAAATACTCTTTGGAAAGAGAAGATAAAAACATTCTTTCATGGGGTATCCAGTATGGCCTCAAATTATTGTCCTCCATACTTAACCATCCCATATTCCTAAATTGTATAAATACAGGTGCCCAAACTTATAAATATGAAAACATATACGAATATACTTTCCATTATAAGTGACGATGTAATTTTTCAAGCTTCCTACAGCAAGTTATGATCATTTCTTTACAACACAAGAAATTTTCCCTACAAGCTCCTCTATTGTTCCTTCAACTTCCAAGAATTTTCATAATTTTTATGCATAATAACTTTCCATAAATTTCAACCCATTTTCATTACACATACTGAATAGTACACAATTAAAGCTTCATAATATTTTGACTTCATTTGATATGTCAAAAGCTTGACCAAACTCAGGGCATACCGAAATGAAATATACAAACAACAACTATGTACCAACTTGAAATAATTATTAAGGCCTAACCCCAAGGAGATAAATTCTAATTTTCGGATATGATATGAATATACAAGTCTAATTTCGTATCCAATTGGAATTTCTCAATTACAGTAAGCACACAAAAAGATATGCAAGTTTGAATACAAGGGGTTTCAATACAAAGCAATATGGCCTATAAACACTACTTATCTCACATATGAACCAATACATATTATCACATAGGATAATGGAATTTTAATCAATAATTCACGATTTATATACTTTGAATTAAGTATAATATACGATTAAAATAGTATTAACACATAATTTTACCTTGGAAACACCTTAAGAATTTTCTTGGAATTCTTTTCCTAGCTTTTAATGTAATCCTTTCTTCCTTAACTCCTACTTTCTCTTTCCTCAAGCTAAAAACCCTTTAAACTGACCCTAGGCTTAATTTGGCTGAAGAAATAGGTTAGAAGAAGAGTGTTTGGTCGGCCAAGGCTGCCTCCCAAACCATCCAATCAAATAAAACATTTGGTTTACTAAAAGATAATTTACCACTTAAAGGGAATGGACAGATTTTCCCCTTGTTCGTAAATTTGGTATAACTTCTTACTCGGATATCCGTTTGATGCACCGTTTGTTGTGTTACAACCCTAACTCACATGTCTACAACTATCTATTTTTTACCTCAAATCAATTGTCATGTTATAAAGGTCAAAACTAGTCTTAAACAGGGACATTTCTACCAAAATTAACAAAATTTTGCGTTTATACATAACTCGACATTTCACGATTTATGAAAGTAGGATCAAACTAAAAATGATGACTTAACATTATATATACTAATAACATATTATCAATATCACATAAGCTAATCATGATTTAAACATAATTTATCATAATTATATTCGGGTTGTCACATTATGGTTCCCGTAAGATTAAGACTCACGAGAGGAATTACCCCACCCACGACTTGGATTTAGCGACAGTACTGTTTGCACTACAAATTTGGAGACATTACCTTTTGGGAGAGATATTTTGCCTAGTCACAGATCATAAGTCACTACGTTACTTGTTCATTCAGAGAGAGATGAATATGCATCAGTGTAGGTGGCTGGAATTTGTGAAACATTATCAGTTTGACAGCCATTATCACCCAGGAAAGGCTAACGTGGTAGAAGACGCGTTGAGCCGCAAGCCAATAGGGGATGTAGCTGAAGTTTGGAAGGCAAAATGGAAGGAATTGGGATATAGGATTCATTTGCCAAATCATTTATGTCAGTTATGACCGTCACCCCCCAGATTGTCATGAGGGTGGTACAGGCCCAGGCAGTGGACCCGTTTTGTCGTGATCGAACCAGACAAGTTTTAGTCGGGGGAGCCGAGTTATACTCCATGAGTTTAGAGGGAGGCTTGCACTTCAATAGGATATTGATTATTTCAGAGGGGGAGGACTTACGACATGCAGTGATAGCAGAGTCGCACGGGTCACGGTTTGCGATACAATCTGGAGGGGATATGATGTACCAAGATATGAGAAGATAATATTGGTGGAGAGGGATGAAGAGAGACATTCCAGAGTTTGTATTGAGGTGTACCACTTGTCAGCTGGTGAAGGTGGATCAGCAGAAGCCAGCTGGGGTTTTACAACCATTAAAGATTTCGATGTGGAAATGAGAGAGCATTTACATGGATTTTATTACTGGGATGCTTACTTCATAAAGGGGTCACCATTCCATTTGGGTGATAGTGGATCGATTGACCACGGTAACTCACTTTCTGCCAGTCCGGACGGATTATACACCGGGACAGTATGACTATATTTTCATCACTGAGATAATGAGATTGCATGGGGTGACACTTAATATTGTGTTCGAAAAGGATGAGATCTTCGTGTATCATTTTTGGTAGGGTTTTCAGGAGGCAATGGGTACTGAGTTGCGATTGAGCATGACCTATCATCTTCAAATGGAGGGGCAGACAAAGAGTACAAATCATATGTTGGAAGATATGCTACGGATGTGTATCCTTGATTTTAGGGGAGGTTGGGAGAGTATCTTCCACTGGTGGAGTTTGCGTATAATAACTCCTATCAGTTTATGATTGGCGTGGCACGATTTGAGACGTTGTACAGCAGACCTTGTCATTCATACGCTTGTTGGTTGGAGGTGTGGGACAACAAGCTTCTCAAACCAGAGTTAATTCAGGATACTTCGGAAAAAAGTGAGTTGATTCAAAGTCATAAACGAATAGCTTAGGATAAACAAAAGAGTTATGTTGATGACAAACGGTTCTTCCCGGAGTTTAATGTGAGGGACCAGGTGCTACTGCGTGTATCTCCTATGAAGGGGTTAATGAGGTTAAGAAAGAAAGGGAAGTTGTCACTAAGGTATGTGGGGCCATTCCCTATCATTGAGTGGATTGGGCCAGTTACATATAGACTCGGGTTGTCAGAGCAATTGCATCAGATTATCATGTATTTCACATTTCTTCGCTAAGGCGATATCTCCGGGACAAGTTAGCTCACACTCATATTTCTTTGGAGGAGATTGATTTGTAGCCTAATATTTCATAAGAGAAGAGGCTAGTTGCTATCCTAGACCATAATGAGAGGAGATTGAGGTCGAAGATAGTTCCACTTGTACGGGTTTAGTGGGTGAATCATAATGCCGACGAGTCTACTTGGGAGCGAAAGGATGTGATGCGCGATAAATATCTAGAGTTATTCATACCAAGTATTTCCTTTTTCTGAATTTCGGGACAAAATTCCGTTATTAGGGGGAAGTATGTAACACCCCGTAATTTTAATGATTTTTATATTGGAATTAATGAAATTAAAATGAAAAATTAATCCGGAGTAAAATAAATATTAATTTGGGAGACAAGGGTTAATATTTATTTGTATTGAATATTACTTAGTGAATGAGTAATAAATTGATAAGAAAGTATTTTAATTTGTCGTGAGTGAGAAATACGGCAGTTACAGTAAATTTAGTCGGGATGTGCGTGACAGTCGTGTCGGGACTTAATTTTATGAGATAAATACAATTTCATTATGGATAACTCAAATTGTCATTTCGAGTCCCCTGTGTGCCTGGAATGGTGAAAATAGTCATAAAAGTGTACTTGGGATTTAGTTTGGGTCCTGGGGTATTTTTAGACCAAACCGACACCCCAGAAGGGTATTTTGGTCTTATTGATATTTTGAAAAAAAGAGACCTGCGAGTTTGCTAGACTTTTATAAATTGGTAGGGTGAGGGAGTTAGGGTTAGAAGTAATAAATTCACAGAGAGGCCACAAGAAGAGGAAGGAGAGGGGTTCCAGGGCTTTCTCACACCGTTTTTGCAACACAACCACCACCGAAATGTAGATCGGGAGGAAAGGAAACCAACTACACCACAATTCTGTAAGGCAAGTATTTATCTTGTTAATTTTGAGCATATATACCATCGATGTTAGGGTAGGATGAATAATCTCTTAAAATTATGGATATTGACTTTAAATTGGAAGGTTTAATTCATGTTTTGGGGTAGGAATCATGATAGGTTAGATCCCACTGTGCATGGAGAACGAATTTAATGAATTAGTGTTATGAACATGTGAATAAATCTGAGTTTTTGATGATGTTCTTGAAAAAAAATGACAATCTAGGTTTTTTGGGATTAAATGTTGGATTAATTTGAATTAAAAGTGTTTCTTGATGATTTCATGATTTTAGTATGTTAGAAATTGTTAATATACGTTACTATGATGTTTAGTACACTTGATTGGAGGTTTGGCATTGTGTAATGGAGGTTCTGGGGTTTAAAAATGGTGAACCCGTAACTATAAAAAGGAAGAAGACGATACCTATTATAGCGAAGCAATTCATCTCTTTGCCTGAATTGATTCGGACAGGCGAATCGATTCGAGCCAAGGTTGAATCAATTCGGATACCTTGATTTTGATAATTTTCCCTATTTTATCCTTGAACTTGAAATTGATGAATGAAAAAGATTTTGGGATACATATAGAACATTGTGAGAGGCATTTTGAGTTACCAGTAGGCTAATGGTAGGATTGGGACTTAGTCATAAGTGAGATGAATTAAGACTATGATTAATCGATGTGATTTGTAATGTAATGAACTCGGGGAATGAGGATGAGTCACGGGGAAGGGAACCAACCCATGACTTGAACAAGAAGGACCTACAGAAATACTTTAAAGAATGAATGACATACTTCGAGTAGTGGTGGATACTCAGGAATATACGATGAGAAGTATAATCGAAATTTAATTATACGTAGGATATTCGGGAGTGGTATACACTACATTAGAGACTTATATTATAGGTTGAGTGTATACATATACATATGTTATATTTATATAGGTTGTGTGAATACCTATTGTGTGAATTTGCATGTTTGAACATACCTAGGCTACTTGTTATCATGGGAGGTTCCGCGTCATGAACAGTCTTATCCTAATGAACCCATTGGGGGGATTTCGACATGTACCTCAAAACATATAACTTAGGGATTGGGCACTACTTGTGTGAATGAGAGTGTGATTGGTCATTTGGGTGCGTTAGGTGTGTGCATAGCCCAAAGGCTTAGAACTATGTCTGCCTCCAAATTTATGTGAATTATGAATGTATGGTTCGAGTGTGATTCTGAATCGATGTCCTTTCTTTGCACGTGATGTACCAGGTTTTGATAGCAAAGTATGCCCGCATCGCAGGTCTCCACCTAGGGATGTCGTATACGTATATATTATAAGAGTGATATATATATATATATATATATATATATATATATATATATATATATATATATATATATATATATATGTGTGTGTGTGTGTGTGTGTGTGTGTGTGTGTGTGTGTGTGAGAGAGAGAGAGAGAGAGAGATTTGTTCTACTTAGGGTGGTTTAGTAGATACGATAGATAGTGATATCTAAATTAATCTAGTATGTGTAGATTTAATAATTAGTTAGCGACTCTTAATAAATAAAAGCGATTGAAAATTTAGTAACGTATTTTATGGGTAATACGGGTGGGCACAGTGAATTATTAGATGGGAAAAGTCTTAAGTCAACTTGTTAGGCGAGGGGTAGCGTAACTAGGTGGGTTTAGAAGAATACATTTGGCGTGCACAATAGTTGAGAGGTGAAGATCTCATGTGAGAGCACGTGAAGCTAACATGTACCTAATATGTACTCTTTATTGCATTTTAAGTACTTGCTAAAATATTTTCAAACTGTTTTACTTGGGCTCAGACCCATTTCAAATCCATTATTGTAAAAATATTTTAGGTGCCTATCCACGGGGACGTCAGACTTAGGAGTTCCTTCGTATTTGACGTGCTGCAGCTGATGTGGACGTTGCAGGAACTCGGTAGTAGACGTTTCCAATCTTTCAGTTCATTCTCCTCATTTCATCTATCTCAGTCGGGCATGTCGCCCATCTCTTGCTAGTGATTACTTTTCAAAGACATTGTACTTTTTTTGGTTCCAATATTGGAGTTGGATTTATATTGTGGATGATTGTATTTGGATTTTTGTCTGGAGTGTTATTCCAGACCTATTTACTCACCTCGTTGTTTTATTATTATTACTATATTTATTGGAATGGTGAATGTAAATTATTTAGTTTAAATTACTTGCATGTTAATAAAAAGAAATAAAATTTTGACACCGGGCCATTAGGGTATTAGTAAATTAATTAGACTTTGACAGTAATGCTAAGAATGAAACCATTAATGATTTATGTTCAATTTAATAATGGACTGATCACCCATAATTAGAATAAGCGAGGTATCACAGAAATCCCTTAAATTTTTCCTCTGATTTCAAATACTTCAAATACCTAAGTGTTACTAATTACTTTATTTTAGTTACACGAGGTAAATTACAAATGAATTCAATAGTTCAAGGCGTTCTTTGAAAAATTAATAGTTTACGGGGTTATTTGTAATTAGCGTAATAGCTTGGGAGTCCTCTTCAAATTTTTATGTTAATTACAATAATACCCATCACACGCATGATCAAATTAACAAATGTGCCATTTTAAATTTTTGATAATAGTTCTTGTTACATAAAGTGTTTCAGATCTATCCAAATGCAGACTTGATCTTTCCAAATGCAGCTTCTACTTCCACTAAGTTGAACATTAGAGTTTTTATTTAAAAATGGTAGTTTAAAACTATATTTATAAAATTAATGCACCTTGAAACATATTTACAAAAATATTACACTTCTTAAATTCGCAGTTCCCAATCGCATTTTCTTTTGAATTCACTATTGCCAATAATGAATTCATTTTGGATTAAGACGGTCATTAGTTATTTTATTCCATTATTAATCCATCTAAATTTGCGGTTGCTAACCATATTTTCAATTAAAATCATTGTTATTAATCAAGAATTCATCCAAATAATTTTTAATTGAATTCGTTATTACTAACAACGAATTTATAATGCCTACAAGTTAAAGGCAATCCCCAGCTCCATTAGGAACTTTAAATTTACAAGATTTTAACAATTTGTAGCTACCTACACATATTTTCAGCCAAAATTTTGCCCCTTTCACAATATGCTAAACACAAGATCGATAAAGGTGAATCTTCAAGCAATAAGGCAACATTTCAAAGATAGCACGACCTCCGAATGATACTTTTCAACATTACTCTAGGTGCTGAAATCGTTCTGAGATAAATTTCAAATAAATAGATCCAAACAATAAATAAACAATCACACAACATAACAATATACATGGTTCGGTAGTGTGCCTACATCCACGGGTGTTTTCTATCCTTTTTATTGATTAACTCGCAATAAACAAAATTACATGGTCTTTTTCCCCGGGGGGGGGGGGGGGGTATTTTTATAGAGCACGGGAGGATGAGGATCTGTGTAGGAGTCAAGGTCTCTCAGATGTAGTTTTGCTATGATCATATAGATCTTGTCCCGATATTGTCATTGATCAGACTCCCCTTTATTCTTATCCAAGATGTGATCCTTTATCATGAGCTTCCTGGAAAATATCACTTAATTCGAGTTGTTTGGTGCAGATAATTCTCCCATAATTACCCATAAATCTTTGCAGTCTCAAGGGGTAAAGGGGTTTGATCGCCTGTGAGAATTGACTCTGGTTGGCAATGATGCCTGATCACCAGTTGAGGATGAGATTTGAAGTACAACACGTATCAAACTTTTGAAATAAAATTCATTTTGTTCTACCTGTTGTGGTTTGAAGGGAACATTTATTATTTACCCTAACTTACTAAGGGTATATGGGTAAAATGCACGTGTAACGACCAAGGGTTGAGGCACATTTGTCAGCCGTCACCTTTGGTCTTGTTTTAAATGACGAGTCATGTTGGAATTTGAACCAAGCAGTTTCAAAGTCTCTTTACCACCATTTTGCACTCTCATTTTAGCTATTCAAGATGCTAAGACCTCTCTACACTTTCCTTCATTTGTAAGTCTTCTCCACTCTCCACTCTTCTCTATAATTTATTTTCAAATTTCCATTTGCTTCCTTTTTCTTTGAATTTTCTCATGATATTTCTTTTTGGGCCTAAAAAATGGTTTGTGCAGTGAATGAGAGAACTTAAGGAGAGTTTATGGAGAATTTTTTATCCTGAATTAGTGATAATTGAATATAATTAGGAACCAAATGACTGTTATAGTGTTCCTGGTGGCCATTGGATGCACACCCAATCAGGGTGTTTTTAACTTTCCCCCAAGCTTGCTTTTTTTGGAGTTTTAAAAATACTTCTGAGTTGTACCGACTCAATGCACCCCAAATACACGGAGAAGTGTAAATGGTGTTCATCTGATCAATGAATTGTATGAGACACAAATTGAGATCCCTGAAATAAGGTATTGTTATTCGTGGGTTAAAACGAATGACGATATATTTTATCTGAAAGCATGAAAAGTTGATAGAGTGCTGGTACTCAACCTTCATGACTCCAATTATTAGAGTTATGGATTCATTAATAGAAAATGGTAACATCTACCAGTTCCAGACGGTGGTGAGCCCTTTAAGGGTTTTAGATGCCCCAATAGGGTGCACAAGATAGGTTGATTGCCGCCTTGATTGTATTTTTGTTGTCGTTGACCAGGTTTTGTAAACAAAAATGTTTGCTGACAACTTTTTCTTTTGTTCCCTGCAGAATCCTCCAAGAAAAAGAACCTCATTTTTCTCATATCAAATGAGCTCAACTTGTCAAAGTTTAGAACTTTAAGAGACCTTTAGTTACTGATGTCGAGCATTTGAAATCATTATCCCTATTACTTGAATACGTAAAGTCCACCACTTATTTCATTGGAAAACTCATGGATACAATCCTCGAGAACGTGCAACAAGTGGTCCTTGAATGAGTCCAATTCAGTCTCTTTTGATCCCTTGAACATTATAGATATCCCTATTGTGATTCTTTCCACTTTGGAGGAAGACATAGCACCAAGGATCAAGACTCCCACCCTCCTTGATGAGTCCGACCTCCATACTTTACCAAAATCCCAACCTTCCAAGAGGAATGAGATCAAGGGACCTTCCAACCTCGTCACCTTATTCGACTCCACCGATAAGACACAAGCCCAAAAGAAGACCAATACTGTGCTTTTTACCACTGTTGTTGTTCCCACAAAAAAAGTGTATGACCCCAATAAGAAGAAGGGTTATCAGATAATGTCAGTGGCCAAAAATCCTAACCTGGAACCCACACTGATGAGGGGAGTAATCCTTGATATAGACAAGGAGAAGGCCAGTACGTAGGCTGACTACCGAACAATTGGTTTATCGCGCTGCTCAGGCGTTTTCTCTGGTAAGATTTTTTACTTTTGATCAGACTTTTATTTAGAACTTTTGTGTATAGTGCTAACTTGTGATTGTCTTCTTGTAGTTTGTGGAGGATTTCTTCGATCTCCTCGCCAAAAGGGACGACCAAGCCTAAGCTAATGATGATATTGAGCAGGCCTTGACCAAGTTTTAAGAATCTTGCAAGGCCGCCAAGAAGGCCTACAAGAAAGAAAAGAAGTTCTCTGATTTAGAGATGGCCAAACCAAAGTTGGAGAATGATCAGTTAAAAAAAGTTATCGAGCACAATGATCAAGTCCTGCCTGAGGCCTTAATGGATAAGAACAAAGCCTATAACCAAGGGTTCCATGAAGCTTTTGGTCAGGCTAAAAAGCATCTAGTTACCTCCGTAAGTCTAACTTTAAGAAAGTTTGGGACTCAAAATTAACCTGGATTGTGATCCCTCTGAGTCCAAGCATTATGACGAGCACGATCCAAGCTCCCCGCTAAGGGACAAGGAGGATGGCAAAGCCTCGGGCAGCGTCTAGGAAAAGGATAGGGATAAAAAAAAGAAGTAAGTTGCTGACCAGAACAAAGGTCCAACTAATTAAAAGCAGTTATCTTAGGTTTCCTTATTCATTGTATTTCCCTATCTTTTGATAATTATGTTGTAAGGGCTTACCCCATCATTTTCCTTATTAATGAAAGACTCAAATCTTGTCTTTCCATTACTTTTCCAACTGTTGATTGCTTATGAATGCTTTGCTCAGTCCAATCTTTTTTATGCACTTATCATTTCTGAACGCCTTTGTTTTTTCTTTTGCGGTCTGATAATAACTTGGCATTAATGCTGATGGCCCCAGATAATGAGGACTTGGATTTAATACTTTATCAAGGAGCTACTAACTGAGATCGCGAAGTATTTATTTCTATTTGACAGGCAATTTAGAAGATGACACGTGCTTGCAGCTAGCAAGCCCGGTGATCACTGGTCTAAGAGAAGGTAAATGAGGTTAGAAATATTGTCGACCTACTGCAAAATGCGAATAATTTATATAAGCGGAAGCTCGTCAAAAATGAGGAGGATTTCTAGAGGAATAAGATGAACAAATAAGGGACGAACCACCAAATAATGCAGTTGAGATATCTTTTTAGAAAGGGTTCTCGCGTAGTATGGGTTGTCAGTTATAATGAGGGCCGGTCGGATGACCCTCTTTGTTTGAAAGAAGCCAAGGAAGTGGCTTACAAGCATGATTGGTTGAATGCCCTAGATGTTATGAAGGTCCCCAACCCATATTCGGTATTGGTAACAAGTGGAATGCCTTGCTTATATTGATCCTCCATTTGGGAGTGATGAGTGTTGGGTTCCTCCTGATGTGGTTCCTCTCGAACAGGTGAAGAACCACTTACTCAGTCATGATAGCGACGATGAGTTCCAGCCCAATCCTAACGACATATTAAAAGTTGAGGTCGTCGAGCTGATAACTCGTAGGAGATGATGGCTATCTTGGCCATGTCTGTGTTTATTCACTTTGTAATTTTACCTTTGTGGGATTTTTGTAAAACGAACGTTTAATGAAATTATAAGTTAATTCCATGGTTTACACTTTCCCACTCCTCATTTTGAGAATATCTATATTGTTTGCATTGGTTAAACTAGGGATACCCATAGGTTTTTTTTCTTTCTTGAGAAATTCTTGATGTTTTGTGTTTATTAATGACGAAAACATGTATCCTTGAAATTTTGATTATGTGTAATTATAATAAGGCATTTAAATTGACGATCAAAGTTTGATCGCTATTTAAAATAGCGATCATGATTAAATTAGATAAATAAAGATAAATTTTATATAATGGAGTTAGTATTCCATTTGGAACAACAAGAAAGATACTTGTATTAATTGAACTTTATATCATTCACTAAATAAAACTCCGAGGTTTGAATCGGAATAAAATTAAAAACTTAAACAAAGATTAAAAACAAAATTTCCTAAGATTGGTCGCATTCCAGGCCTTGGGAATCTCCATGCCCCGTATCGTTTCTAAATAGTAGTCTTCTTGGAGGACATCTCTGATAATTTTGAAAGGTCCCTCCCAGTTGGGACCTAACTTGCCATCTGATGACTTCTTCACAATGTTGATCACCCTTCTGAGCACATAATCTTTTACTGAAATCTCACAGGATTGACGCCTTTACTATACTGCTTATCCAACTGCTACTAGTAAGAAACCAGTTTGGTTAAGGCTTTCTCTCTCTTTTCTTTGGTGAGGTTGAGCTCAATCCATACATAAATTTGATCATATTTGTGTCCTTTATGTTCGCCAAAAGTTCAGCTTCTATCCACTTGATGAAATACTCTATGCTGACTAGGAAATACTTCTATTTTCCTGGTGTTGTAGGCAAAGGACCCACAATATCTAGTCCTCATTGAGTAAATGGCAATGGATTAATTAACGACTTTAGGTCGTTGGTCGGCTGATGAAGCTTTGGTGAAAGCTCTTGTTATTTTTTTAACTTAACACATGAGAGTGTGTCCTTCGGCATGTAAGGCCACTAATAGCCCTCTTTAATGATTCTGAATGCCAAAGATCTTTCTATAACATGACTCCCACGTATCCCATCGTATAGTTCGTAAAAAACTTGGTCTAAGTTACTTGGATGTACGCATCGAAGGTATAGACCTGTGAAAGATAGACTGTGGAGTTTACCTTCAGATGATAAGTAAAAATAAGAGCTTTCACCCTTATCTAATGGTCTTGTTTTGTGTCGGCTAGAAAAATGTCCTCCTGTAGATTGGTTTTAGTCGGGTCCATCCAATTGGGAGCTCTTTGGACGGCAAGGACTTGTTCGATGACCTTTGGTCTTGCAATGATTGGTTGGGCGAGTATTCCACCTCTATTTTTCTTTTGAGGTCAGAATCGACCACTGAACCCAAAGTGCCCAAAGAATTCGCGTGGTTAGTGTTTCCATAAGGGAACTGTTTAATGTGGATCTTCTCAAATTAGGCGACCAGGTCTTGGACGACCTGTAAATAAGCTGACATTAGTTAATCTCTAGCGTGATAGTCTCTTAATACTTGATTGCATACAAGCCTTGAGTTACAATGGATGTCAAGGTGACGTGTGCTGAGAGATAAGACATTATTCAATTCGGTAATAAGGGGTTCATATTTAGCCTCATTGTTGGGTGCTTCAAATCCAAGTCTGATTCCTTGTTCAATCATGGCTAATTCTAGATTAATAAGAATGATTCACACTCCTGTCATTTTTGAGTTGGAGTCCTCATCTCCATAGAATGTCCATTTCTTGAGTTGGTCTTACTTTTCGTGGCCAGTTGGTCGGTGAGTTCCAAATCTATGGGCTCTAGCTCCCATGAACTCGATAAAGTCCGCAAGCATCTGACCCTTGATTACAGTCCTTGGCTGATGGTGGATGTCAAATCTTACCTATTCCATAATCATTTGATCATCCGTCCAAATAGGTTAGCCTTTCTAAGGACTGCCTTAAGTGGAAAGAAGGTGATGGCTGTGACTAAGTGTGCCTTGAAGTAATGTTTCAACTTTCGTGAAGCAACGACCAAAGAAAAACATAACTTCTCAAGTGAAAGGTAGCATTTCTCAGCATCAATGAGTGTCCTCCTGATATAGTAAATTGGGCGGGCCCCGATGACCTTCCCTCGCTTACAATAATGCCGAACTAACTGCGTGGTCAAACACTGCGAGATATAGATAGACTTAATCTCTCGAATTTAGGACCGCGAGTAGAGATGGTCGACTGAGACAGGACTTGATTTCATCAAGTGCCTTCGAACACTCTTCGTTCCACATTTGGCCATTTTCTTTTTTCAATAGTTAGAAGAATGGTCGAGACTTTTATGATGATTTAGAGATGAAATGATTGAGAGATGCTAACATTAGAGTTAACTTTTGAATGTCACGAACCGTTCTCGGAGGCTGGACATTGCGGATTGCCTCAATTTGGTCGAAATTTGCCTCGATTCCTCTTTGACTGACCAAATACCTCAGAATTTCCCGAACTGGACTCCGAAGGAGCATTTGACTGTGTTGAGCTTTATTCTATAATACCTAAGAACCTAAAATGTTTTTATAGGTCTTGCAGGTGGTCGTCTTTATACTTGCTCTTTATGAGCATATCATTTATATAGACTTCCATGGTGTCACCTATCTGGTGTTTGAACATCTTGGCGACTAGCCATTGGTACATTTCTCTTGCGTTCTTCAGTCGAAATGGCATGACTATGTAACAATACAACCCAAGAGTGGTAATGAATGAGGTCATTTCCTGGTCAAGGACAAATACAGTAATGTTATGGTACGCTGAATCCAGAAAACTTATTGGTTCGTGACTGGCTGTGGCGTCGATCAATTGATCAATATTTTGTAGAGGAAAATTGTCTTTGGGACAAGCTTTGTTGAGGTTGGTAAAGTCTATGCACACTCTCCACTTCTCATTGCTTTTCTTGATGACTACTCGATTGGAGAGCCACTTAGGGAATTGAAATTCCTTGATGAACTTTGCTTCCAAAAGTTTCCCCACTTCCTCTTCCACGACCTTGGCCTTTTTTGGGATTGTTCAGTGTGACTTTTGTGTGATCGAAGGGGATACAAAACTATAATACATGTAAAAAATATTTAACGAATAAAGAGACTATCAATGCATTTGTGTACTATTATGATGTAGATTCTCAGTAAATTCACTTCGGCCTTGATAAGAAAATATAAAGATCATGTATGTTATGTAAAACATTCTATCTTTATCGAATGACGTTTAAACATAAATTATATAGCTAGAAGGTATAAGTACAGAAATCATGGATCTGGTTACTTCCAAGAAGACACAAGGGAACTGCTCGTTCCTTTATAATAATTTGATAACATTAAAATATCGAACAACTTTTGCATTAATTCGAACCAAAACCAATTGTTTGATGCTTTATTCCAAATTCAATATCTTTGTAATTTTAAAATAGATCACAAAGAACACGATTATTGTCTAAGTGAAATGCCATAGACATAGATCTTCTTCACGGCCAACTAAGTATCCCCTCTAATTGTGACCTCCTGATAATCAGTGTTACTTCTCTATATGTTAACCTGCAAACCATAGGTACCAAGGGATTATTAAAAGGAAGGACTAATCATTTGATTTATATAACTGCACAATTCACGCATTCTTAGTACTAGTAACCTTAGCACACACACTGTGTGAGCAATATGTGATGAGATTTCTAAAACAAAAAAATTACCTAATGTACATGAAATAAGTTTACACACAGAAAGGAAGTTTGGATGCTGCTTGATTAGAGCTTATTGTAAAACTACCAATTGTTTTACATTTACCTTTCGTGAGAGACGAATCTCACAATGGTGAAAGCGCTATAATGTGAGTGTCAAAAAGAGAATGGAACTTCATACGAACTACATTAGTTCGTAATAAGTTCCTACGAATTAAAGTAGTTCGTAAGAATTAAAGTTACAATTTTTTAATACAAATACATTTGTTATGTACTTCATTTTTCCGTGAGAATTCATATGATAATATGTTGTTCGTAACAACATCTACGGATTTTGCAGGGCTTCTGCAAAGTTACACATTGCCTTCTTTTTTTCTCTTACCACTTATACACTGTTTGGCCCAGGATTGTGTATACAGTTCAATAAAACGATAAATTCTCGTCTACATCGGCATTATGGAGCCCAAGAAGTTATAACTAATATTTTAAGTGCAGAAAAATTTCTCTTGGTGGTGGTTTATAAATAGTATAAATATGATGTAATAAATGAGGACACATGTATAATACTATTTTACCATCCGCCCATGGGCAGCACAATGTTGCTTAAACACGTGCCTAAAAATGATTTAACCCATATATTCATAACAACTAACTTAAAAAATTATGATATCCAAGTAAGTATATATTTATTTTTTGAAAAGTATCTTTGCCACCTCATCCCCGTGGCAACCACTAACCAACAGCTTCTAACCGTTTATATGTCAGTGTCACCAAGCAATGTTTAAAATAGCACTCAAGATGGCAACATTTCTTGCCGAGTCTAGGGATTAAGATGATAAATAAGACGCTTATGCTTTCACCTCAGATAATTGGTAAAAACCCTTGGTAAAAAAGGGGGGGTGGGGGTGGGGGTGTTAGCGTTGAAGTCGACCCTCCATTTCTGCAACTCCAAAGGTACTTTATCTACCTCTAACTCTATCTCTCACGTCGTTGCAAAGTCTGTAACTTTTCTCAACTTTTGTGACTTGTTTCTTTAGCTACTTTAATCTTGTTTTTCAATACTTATTTAATATGATGTTATTAGATATGTATATATAGTCTTTAATTAATGTGTGTCCATGGACACACCGATAAAATGTGCCCATTTGGCACATTATCAAGATCCATTATATATATATATATATATATTTTTGGGTTTTTGACTTCAATACATTAATAATTTGCAAAGTAGTAAATTAGTGATGTATTAAAGTAATAAAAAAAACTATATTATTTTTTATACGGAATTGTTAATCAATCATGTATACTACTTTTTTCAACATCAAATTAATATATACTAGTTTTAGATTATTTTTTAAGATTTTATTACATTTTTTTATAATGGAGGCTTACGCCTTAGTATGCCTCATTTTATTGAGACTTACTTCTCGCCTCACCTTGCCCCGCCTTGCCCGCATGGAAGGATGCCTAGCCTCCGCCTCACAACTAAGGTATTCTATTTCCTTCAAACTCCTTTATCTTTTATTCACCTTCACGTCTCACAAATCCTAGATAAACCAAACTCACCCGCTCCAAACCCCTTTTAGTAAAACCCCATTTCAGATATAAAATGTATTCCATGTCTCTTGGTTAACATATCAAATTCTAGGGCTTTTTATTGAGATTTTTTTATAGTAATTTTGTAGTAGTCATACATTTTAATCTTTCGTGTGTTTTAGATTCTAGGGCTTTGATTGAACCCAAATCTAATATATAATCCTTGATCATCCTACAATATTCATGTCTTTTTTCTGATGGGGCTTTTCAAATCCTTTATGCTGTTTTTTGTGTTTCTTTATTCTGATATCTTGCTTTCGTTGTTAGATTTTCTGATCTTAATGCATTTTATGCTACTGGATATTCTCTCCGAAATTTAAGTTTTTAAGCTGATTTGAAGTTGTTAAAAACAATGGAGAGGGCAAGGGAGATAAAGAAAAAGGATCATCTTAAGACTCAATGACATGAGCATTATTAAATGTTTTAAATTGCCGAGTTTCATTTTCCATTTCTTTCCTATAGGTTCTGTTAAATTGACTTTAGTAAACAAGAAGATTACTATTCAATTAATTGATTGAGTTTTTCAACTAAAGGATCACTCATTTGCTTCATAAGATATGGGTACTTGCTTTCGTAAAACAGCATTGATGAAGCTATTAATAAAACTAGCAAATTACCCATCAAATGATACTTTCAAAATTTTTTAAAAGGAGTGATTTGTATCTAATCCCACAATCAATGCTGTGTTTTGTATTAAATTTTACAATTTTCTACCTTAAATATATATCCGACGCATGAAAACTGTCATTTTTGCCTATGAATTTTCTCTTTCACACGTTACCTTGATTCCTCGGTGATTACTGAATCTGATGACCAGATGTGTCTTTTCATACTTTCAATTACTCTTTTCCGTATCTAATATGATGCTGCAAGCTTTTTTTAAATCTAGGACGGGCAAGTCTCCTTGACTTCGACCTATGAACATAAAAACGAGTACTCTTTGGGAGGCTGGGACATGCAGAATCAGGACCCATGTGAGCAGCTTGATTGTCGCAACCCAAAAAATCTGCATATGAACTTCCAAGACCCAATGTGATTCTTGGAGAGAATATTCTCTGCGTTTGGGTGTCTGAAATTAGCAGCGTGAAACGATAGCACGTGTAACCTTAACTGGACAGGATTCCCAAAATGGCTAACACAACAAGTTGACTATAGTGTCTCTCCTGTACATGGGTCTCCAAACCCTTAAAGAAAGGAAGAAGATTGCACAAGCGTAACCCCTGAACAGTCATTCCACTTCCTTGTTATGCCTGTCCATCTAATGGGCACCAAGAACTGAAAAGGGGCTCTTCTATATCTTTGGTTGAACAAGCTTGGGATTCCCCACTTCAACCATAACCAGACCTCATCTATCATCTCAAGGCCGGAGTCTAATGTAGCAGCATTTATGATGTTTTGATCATTGAAAAATCTGGAATCGATTGCAGCCGTCATAGCATGGTCAATACCTCCCGAGGCATTCATTGAGAACGCCTCCACTCCTTCCTGAGGTTGGGTCCAGTTGGAGGGGAGTTTCTATTCATCAAATACAACTTCTTCACATATTGGTGAATCGATAGGGGGAGTTGCTTCCGATTTTGCAGAGTTCCCAACAAAACGGGAGGCCAAATGGACACAACAATAAACATCGCCATCGTTAGCCAACCTTACACGTTGCCTCCTAGCTTCAATAAAAGCTATGGCATTGGCGATTCTTACTCCTGAAGCAGGAAAAACAAATAACATAAGACGTATAAATATTCAAATGATTAGAGAATCAACACAGCATACTAATAAGTTTTAAAAAAAAAAGGATTTAATCGATGCATAAAAAACATATTTTACAAAAGAACACAATTGACCTAGTTGCATATGTTGATACCTATGCAGCTACACCAACCATTCCAAATCTGAAGTTCTTAGATACACCAACCTGTTTCCTGGCCCAGTCCCATTTAAATTGTACAACCAGGAGTAGGTTGATTCAGTTCAATTTTCTGGACCCAATTAAGATAAGAATATTAAATTCTCGGCACATCATGTCTCCTTTTCCCTCTATCTCTATGGATTCATACAATGTCCACTGACCAAACACAAATTGAATGATATCTATAAAATAACAGACCAGTTGACTGAAAACAACTTCTAGTTGACTGGAAACAACTTCTGGTGGGAGGAAAGAAATCAATTTTGAAAAAGTACTCCATCCCAAATTTATACTCGTGATTTCTTTTTTAGCCCGTCCCAAATTAATAGTTGTATTTCTAAAAAATGCATAAAATTAGGTGAGATTACAAAGTTACCCATCTCGTACAATATACATGAAAGGACATGATCCGAGTGCAAGACTTGCATTCAAAGGTATTCATGGAGGACAAATTTAGAAAGTAAAAAAATTATCATTTTTTTTTTTTACTTTTAAAATGCGATTACTAATTTAGGGCGGAGGGCGTGCTTAATATTGAAAGGTTAAAAACGAACTATGCAGTTTTTGCACGAAAACCCCATTCTTTAACTATTTTTTTTTCAAAGAAAGAAAAAACGTTTTTCCTTCATATTATTCTGCTTTCAGATCATCGTCAGCCTTATTATTCTGCTTTCAGATCTTATTCAGAATGTACAAGATCCATCCATATTGAATACCGAGAATCCCAAGGTCTCACTATTCCAAGAGGCTCGATCATTTTCCCACAACTCGATTTTAAACTTGATATTTATGAGGGTTCGCTGATATCTTTCCTCCAAATCGGACACATTGGTATAGCCTTGATCAAAGCATAAGGTGACTGAACCGAACACTTGTCAACCAGAGAAGACTATGTCGGCAGCTTTCTAGACATCAGCACTTGTATAGTTGTTATTAAGTCCCAATGCGCCGGAAAGTGGCGGATATTCATTGGAAATACAGATATAAAATGAAATCGGGTGAGAAACAAAGATTGAACAATAGAGACTACGGAAAGATGTGGGGACATTAAAACATAAGATGGAGAATGGTACTATCCCATCCCATGTTTGGTGTTGGATGGAATATGATTTCAAGTGAGATTAGTTATCCCAAGTAAGCCTCTTATCCCACTGGGTGTGGGATGAAACCATCCCACCTATAAGATGAGAGATTATTTTATCCCGTTAGGATGGGATAAATCTTATCCTATCCCACCTCCTTCTCCCGCGCATCGAACGATGCCTAAAAATAACCTTATCCTGGAAGTTTATACAGAGATAGTAACTAGATGGTAAAATCCCAATTTTTTGTGGAGGTTTAAAATTAATTTTTTATGATAGTTAATTAGATGCTAAAACAGAATGTCAAGCTGATTACATAATTATCTTATTAATATTAGCTGTATGCTTCATTTTTTGGGTTGTTATTCTTCTCTTTTATCTACTTAACATTGGTTCGCTTGTATTTGTTTGTAAAATTTAAATAACATGTTCTTCAAAACTTTATTTCAAAAGAAGAAGCTAAATTGGCTAGAATCGAGAAAAACAAAAGTTTCCAGTTATAGAGTTTTCTACTTATATAGATTAGATTGCTTTTCAAATATTTTCCACGTAATCATCAACAAATTAATCATGAATAACAGCTTTTATAAAGTGTGCTAAAAGAATAACAAACATTTATTAAATATGTCAGCATGCATATTTTGGTGACGCTTATATTGAAAATCACTTACGCAACTAACTTTTGACCAAGTGCATGGGGCTAACTTGATGGATTCGGATCTGATTGATTGAAGCATTTAGCGAACTCCTCAATGCATATATCCTGAAACAGACCAGGTATTTCACCACACAATTAGGCTACCGTCTTGTCCCTAACTAATGTGTGTTGCAAAGGAAACCTTAAAAAGGTCAAGCAAATTAGAAATTTAATTAAAACCTAATAAGCACGGATTCTTCAAAATTGTCAAAGAATTTAAATTGCAACCAAAGAACCCATCGCATATCGGGTGTTTTAGATTAGATCTAACAATCTCGATAGATTCATGAACAACTATAAGCCAATGAAGAGCAACGAGTAAAAATATTGTTTAGATTGCAACTGTGTGAGAGAGAGAGAGAGAGAGAGAATAAGCTCTTAAATCATATACTAATGCAAATGCAAATAAGTAACATAGTTACTAATAAAAAAACACAGTTGATTTTGATCAAACCATATCAAGAAAAGACAAGAATAGGAACTGTATGTATAAGCTCTTAATCAGATACAAATGCAAGTGAAAATAAATAAATAATGTAATTACAAACAAAAAATATGGTTGATTTTAAATCTAACCATCTCAAGAAAAGAAAAAGTACAATACGTACACACAAGAAAAACATTGTCATTGTTGCATTAATTTCGCTAGTTAAGAATAAAACTTATCATAAAGCACTAACAAAATCTTTTATAGAATATATGAGCTCTTTGGAATAAATAAATAAATAAAACTTAATATATAAATATATTGCGTAAGGTGTTCATTTCATACCTTGATAAATTGACAGGCAGTTTATCTTCAGATAAAAATAAGGGCATAAATATTAAACATGAGGTGTCCATCTCTTACCATGCAAAATTGGCATCAAATGAAATGTCATAAACAACGACCATGCTCTCCGCATTGTGAAATTTGCTGGTGAATGTACCAACCTATTACAATGTAGATAGACATATATCAATTAAAACTTAATAATTCACAATTATCACACTACGATAAAAAAAACTTAATAATTCACAATTATCACACTGATAAAATAAATCCCTATTTCATCATTACCTCCATCCACAGCATGTCCTCCAGGCTCCACCATGACAAGTACATGAAGTTCATGCTCAGGAATATTGTATCAATCTTCTCCAAACTGAATTTGGGTGAAGCTGTCATTGATTTAGAGTTAATGCTTTGGCGTTTTATAAAAACTGGAAAAGTAATATGCAAGCTTATGTGATATATGACTCCCTTATATTTCTTTATAAACAAACAAAAGCACAAGGGTGCTTTTCGAACTATATACTTAATTAATTTAGCATCCATATTAGTTGTCCTTAAATGTAAGGTGATTAATGAACATTCCCATTCCGAAACTTGATGTTTACATTATCAACAAATTAGGATATCATAATATACTTGAAGGAGTTAAGTGTTAAACATGGAGTATTGATTTCCTAGTTTCAAGGGAAACAAAATGTTATTCATCATGAACATTAGAAACTGTCAGCTGGCCAAGTTGGGTTAGTCTCTTTGTACATAAAGACATGGCTAGATGATATTGATGTGAACGGTTCTCTTTGGGGCCAATCTTCCAAAGGGGAGAGAGAGGGGTTTATCTTTATGTAATTTTGTTGGTTCTGTAATTACTTCTAATTATGGTGGTATAAAGCTCCCTCATTGTAATCATTTAGTTAATAGTGAGTGTTAAGTTTATACTGTGTTCACATCTACGACGTCAACCCATAGTCTTTGCCCATGACAATGCCTACGGCCAAAGAAGTACACCTGCGTGAAAAGGTGGTTAGGCAACACTCGACCAGATGAACTTACACCGAAACCGCTAGCGACGACGATGGCACAGTCAGCCGCTTCCCCCTCACTCTCACTGGTCACCACTTGCCTCAGCCGCTCTCCGCATCTCCTGCTTCAAATGGCGGCGGTTACGCAAGGATCCCGCATCGGTCAGCCGACAACCGTGCCACCAATGCTAACCCCACCACCTATGCGAACCATTACCTGGGCTTTGGCCCTTCCCCTTTTTCTTCCTCGGCCTTTGGCCCCAAACCATACAACGCTTAACAGGCGTTCCTCCACCCCTAGCTCACGTCATCCCGTCCCGTAGACCATCAGGAAACTCGACTTATACCCACCCACTACAGTTGTCCCGTTCCTAGACGAAACAGATCCCCAAAAACCTGCCCCCTTACGACGCCCCAAAAATGTCTCTACCCCCAATGTCGAGCCCACCACTGACATGGTCCGTGTGGAGGGAAAACACCGATTAAACTTGTCCGCCTACCAGGTGCGGACTAACAAAAAAAAATTGCATCGGACCTCACTATACACGCTAATACGAGACGTGAAGGGGGCCGATGATCCGTGATTGGATTCAACCGTTGTTGCCTCGACGTCAATCCTTGGCTTTTGACAACTCTCCCCCATTAAGGTGGAAGGTGATGAGGTCTATGACACCCCAAAGCAAGCCTTCAGATATCACTTTTCTTCCTTTGTAAGTAGTGGGGGTCTGCATGTTGGGACTCCAAACAACATGCCTCCAAATCTGATCCGAAAGACCTGCACTGTTGCACCACCTTACAAGGGTTTGGTCATTGCACTAGTGTTTCCCCTTCAGACGCCCTCTCTGGAAACAGCATCCGTCCTCCAACAGCCCGCGAGTGATCGGCACGTGCACACGATGATTTCAAGTTACCTGCCAAAATGAACAAGATCCCCATTGAAAACAATGTGGGGCAAATTTTGCGCAATTTGAAGAGAAACATGCAAACGAAATTCAAGTCGACATGCCCAGATTTTTGCCGAACACTTTTGCACGTATTTGGTTGCAAGTGTTCACCCATCGTCACAATCTTGATCACATACCTTATCTTCATTCTTGAGTCGAATTGAAGGAGGCCATCCACACATTGTTCCTCCCTCACAACTATTTGGCATGCGCTTATATCACCGCATACACTCAGCAGTTCCGACTTCTCTTGCTCGCACACCACTCACCAAGGCGGATGACCAATGAGTGGGTTGCAACGCCGACTGCCAATCACAGATCCGCGAAAACCTACCCACTTTGAAGGTTCCAACCGTTGAGGTTGCTTGTAAGTATGGTTTCTTTCTCGAGGAGTTTTACCGAACTTGGGACTCACCACAACACATTCTACAGCACAACAGCCACAACCCTACCCACCCAAGAAAAAATACAGCAGCTTCGTTTGACCTTCATGGAGTGCTTCCGCTAAAACAAAGTTGGACAACACAAAACTTATCGCTCCATCCGTGACTCGTGTTTCATGTATTATTCCATTGGATCTTAAAGGAAAGTCTTTTAAGGATTTGGGGGAATGATGCATATGGGACCCCTTTGGGGCTGCAGAGGGGGAAAGTTATTTTTTATTATTTATCTTGTAATTGGGGATTAAACTCCCAATTAATTTAGATAACAAAAATTAGTCTCCTAGTTTAACATTATTCTAAGAGGGTAGTGAGTTGAGATATGTTAATAGGTACCATTGATATGTGTGATGATAGTGATATAGTGGAGGTATCGCAATACATACAAATATATGAGTTTGTCCAGATCTGGATGGAAAATACAAGGAGGTGTGTTTGTTGGAGGAGAGAGCAGCCCCTTGTTAGGGAGTAAATGCAGTCCCCACAATAGGGTTGTGTGGGTTTCTCTATGTGGAGGTAGAGAGACAGAGTCTCATCAAGATAAATGAGCCCAAGGAAGTTTCCATTCTACGAAGTCAATAAAGGATTAAGGGGCTATTTATAGCAAAAAGATACATTGAAGCCTACACACATATACCAAAGATATGACACATGTACTAAGCCGAGTGGCATGTGTCTCATAGCATATGTTGCTCTCTCCATAATGAAAAGAACAAGCTAGTTTGCACATTTATGGTATGACGACATGCGTATAATAGGAATGCATGGTAAAAATTTAAGTCAAATGAATAATATTATGCTTTCAACCGTAGTGCGAAGGATTTGGCAGAAAGACATGTACAATTACGGCCTACATTCCTATCCCTTATCCTTAACTAATTCAGGTTGATCCTTGGTTTGGTAATTGGTATCCTCTCATTGTAATCATATAATTATTAATGAGAGTTTAGTTCATATTGTGTGTTCACATAAGAAATTCAATTTTCTTCTTGGTTGTGATGTTCTCACCCACCCTAGTGAGTATTGTTCTTCTTTAGGTATGATGACATACATTGAAGAAATTTCCACACTTATAAGAATCAACATGGTTCTATTTGTAATATTTTTATTTTCTATTAGCAAAGTGTATAAATCACATTCTATAGCATCACGCATATAAAAAATATTAGTTATTAATACTATATAGCCAAAAACAGATAACTCGCATGAGAAATAAGGCTCATCGATATTCGCAGTCTTGTAATTCCCATTCATTTAGCGACACTTCTCTAACAAAATTATATTTGCAAGGCTCGATATTAAATTTTAGCGATCATCCAAAGTTGCATATTCAAGCAGCTTTACTGTTTACCATTCTCATTTAACACTAAAACCAGAAGGACTACATAACATATATCAGTATGGGCTCGCATTCAAATTCTTCAACATGAGTCTGTATGTGGAACATGTTGTTCAATAGATACAAGGTGTACAATCTTGTAAGTTGTAACTAAAATTTACATCAACACTTAAACTTCATTTCTTTCAGTATATTAGCCGTTAAAATTTAATATTATAATACATGTCCTAATCAAATACGGGAATGTTTCAATTTGCAATACAATATAAACCATCACATATCAAATTCTAAATCATTAGCAATATCGAATAATCTAAACGCACTATAAAATATCACATATGGAAACAGATTGCCTTACAATAATACGTCAATAATTATTGTTCAGCTATGATGCAAGAATAAGATGTGACATTGGATTCGTGTTTATTGCATCTTAAAGAGACTTAAGGTGCAGTGAGATGATAGGATATTAACGTTAATAATAATTATGAAGATACTTACTAAAACCAGGTGTTATGAAAACAGAAGTAATGCAATGAGAGTGCCCTGATTATATTAACTTCCATATAGGGCATCGAAGTTGAAATCGAATTAGAGAGAGAGAGAGGGGGAGAGCGAGAAACTCAGCCCAAACTAAAAAAATAACAAATCTAGAGGGCATGTAGATGAAAAATTGGACAAATGACGAAAATCCATGTCTACAAGACATTCCTCTGGGTTTGGTTTTATATACTATAATATGTTTAATTGGACAACTATATTTTCCCGTCTCTTTTAGAGTATTTCATTATTGTAGCCGGAGCATAATATTTATTTAGCAGGCACCTGAGAGGTCCAGGCTCCCGAGAGGTCCTTAAATATGGACTTGAAGTGCGGACCAATTTTTTTAAAAAAAAATTAATATAAGTGCTTTTTTTACTAGGTATCTACAGAATGTTAAGGGTAGATACCCTCTAAAAAAGACAGCCAAAAATATAGCCTTTTACTATTTTGAAAAATAGGCGTTTTTTCTTATAGGGTATCCATAGAATGTTTGGATACAATGAAAAAATAAAAGTAAGCCATAAATAACCTTTTTTTACTATTAAAAAATTGGCAAGGACCTACTCTTCCTTTAGAATATTATTAAAGTGCCATGTCCTGTATTTTACCTTTATAGGGTTATCTCAGCTAGCAAGATAGCTTAAGTTAAAGACTATTAATAAGGCATTTGGCCAACCATTGTAATCACTTTACTTTTAGAGATGAATGGATGAGAGAAATCCTCATTCTTAGAAATTTAATTTTGTGGGCACGCTTACATCAAATTGGTATTAGAGCCACAATGAGCCATGGGCTAGGCTCATAGGAACAGGTGGATCATCCCTCCAAACCATGCTCCCGCCTACCGCTATCAAGAAGCACGACCTCTATCTCCGTCCTTAAACCCCATAAGATATTCAAATTTGTTGTTTGACCTCCGAACAAACCCCCAATGCCCCCCCCCCCCCCCTCCCCACCGACCTCATATATGAAAACCCCATACCCTCATCGGCGCTAACCATCGCCGATAATCCTGGATACCCAACAACCTATTGTGACGACACGTGGACCCCCTCGAGACCCAACTGCCGAAAGAGCTCAGAAATCAGAATCACCAACCCATGATGACTACTAAATGTTGTCGGTGCTATACTGTCAATTCAGCCAAAAAGAACAACCGGTCTAGGATTCATGGGCCCCCGATGTCGTTGAACCGCCCCATTGCCATCCTCAACCAACCATCATTGGCGCTTTGCAAACCCTACTGAAACTGCGGTGGGACAGACGGAGCGACATTGTTGTGACCAAACCCTTAGGATCGTGTTTGGCTAGAAGGGAGGTGACAGTCCTAATTTCTGAAAGCATTTCCAACAGCACTGCCTCCTTTTGTGATACCTACTCTACCTCTCCCCTTGGTTTTCATGAAAGCATTTCCAACACCACTGCCTCCTTTTGTGATACCTACTCTACCTCTCCCTTAGGTTTTTATATATATAGAAAATAAAATGAAATGAAAGCTTCTTTTGATTCACAACTCCATTCTGAAAATTAAACTCCCACTCCCTACACTTTCAAAAAATTACCCAACCCTCGCCTCAAGTGATCAAAATTACATTGCAGCCCCCAAAATTTTTTAAGTTTCTAAAATAGCCCTTCTTACTTCACTAACACACTCACTTTCGGGACAAAGTCATATTGTGTTCTGACTTCTTTCAAATCTTTTCGAACAGGTGGCATTCCCTAGATTGATTTGTTGGTTTCTATGGGTTTAATGGGGCCAAGTATGTGGATCCATTAAGCATTAGCACCTAGCATTGAAGGTGTTGACTCTAGGTCATCAGGCCCTCGTCTGGCATCATTGGCCCCCGCCTAACATCATTAGCGTCTGCCGATGAAATAGTGTATCGACCCTCGTGAGGACAAACACTGAGGCAGAATAGTACATGCCTCCTACCAAGGAATGGAAGGATAAATTTAAGACTGATTACTAGCCAAAGGTCGGTCCTCTCACTTGGGGGAACCGCGAATTGTATATCTCCGATGATGACCACCCAACTCATACTACAACGCTCGAGGCAAGCTTTTACATGTGAGAGAGTAATGTGTACGCAATGTTCTAAAAATCCCAACCAAGGTCTGCCTAAGCACCACATGGGTCTGCCTGGGCACCGCCTAGATCCCGCCTTACTTTTCCGCCTCGACTAGACCCTAGGAGCCTAGGCCCACACCATATGTCATCTCGCTTAGACGTAAAAACCACCTAAACACTAGTTGGACTCCCTCCACTCGCTTTGGTTTTGTCCACATTTCAACGTGACTATAAAATTTTGTGTAGGCTTTCCATTTTTCTAACTGAAATGACAATTTTATTGATTTTTCTTCTTGTGATAGTTATACATAACCAACTTCTATTTTATCACTTTCACATATTTACCCCTTCTTACATGCATGAACTTTTCTCTTTATGAATGCGCAAAATGTTTACTTGCAAAGTTGTTATAGAGTTTCAATACGCATTTCCAATAGCTTTATATTAAAATATATAATAAATATGAAACCGCCAAGGCCCTCGCCTACCCAACTAGGCACTAGAATGTCCATCACCACCCGCCTTTTAGAACACCGTGTACGAAAGGTTTCCGAAGGTTTAACTATAAGATGTTCAACTGTACATTCTTATATTCGCGTCTCTTTTAGGTTATTTCCTTATGTTAGGAGAATATGCTACTTTGGAATATTGTTAAGTGCCACATCTAGTTTTCTTACCTAATTTGAATTATCTTGGCTAGATAGCTCATTAGCCTATAAATAAGACCTTAGGCCAATCATTACTTCATTTTTAGATATGAATGAGTGAGATAAACCATGATTCCTAAAATGTTGTCGTGTTTAATTTATGTTGCGCTTACATCGAAAACACGCCACCATGTACATGAATTTAAAAAATATATTAGAAATTTAATTAAAGAAAGCACTAACACATGCCAAATTGCAAAAATATCTCATGATTGGGCCCAGCGATATCTATGAAGTCGGGGGTCTCGATCTTGCCTGTAATGGGATAAAATGATAGTTGCATTGGTTATGTGCACCGGTTTTATGCACCGGATGCACAAAATGCTTGTACAGTTTACTAAAAAAAAATGAAGTGTGTATTTTTTAAGTCAATTGTACAAGCATTTTGTGCACCCGGTGCACAAAACCGGTGTATGTAGCACCCCTCCCTTAACAATGGTAACTAAGATCAGGCGACGCAATGAATTGTGTGTGTGTGTGTTTGTGTGTGGGAGAGAGAGTGTTCTGAAGTTATACTAAAGGTTAAGAGAAGCAACTGATCTGAATTTTGGATATGAATATGGTAATAAAACCCCTAATTTGTAAGTATGTTGGTCCTGAGAGTAGCCTACTAGTGAGAAGACCAAGAGCTCTCGAGTATTTCATTTTCATTAAACACAATTGAAATATGTTAAAACCAGTATGTGCTAGTGCTGATGGCTTTACTGTACATTTTGTTCCGAGTCAACAGCACACTCCATATCTATGTTACCAATGTGCTCTATCATGAATTTTACACAAATTTTAGTATTTAGATATTAACAGTCTGCAAACTTCCATGCATTCAGACCTATTATAGCAATTATAAAAGTAGCCACTACTACATCCCAGTTTCATATAAAACATTTACAAGTATCCAAATTCCATAAAATGATAAATACCTCAGTAAAATAAGAATATTCAAGTATATCACTTAACATTAATACAAACCTCCATAAAACCATGTTGAATTACAATTGATTACAACGACACCCCCAAGCCAAACAGACATATCTTATTCATTTGCACAACGGTTATGTTTAAGAATGAATCTGCCCACTTCTACCGTCCTGAAGGGGAAAAAGGTTAACGATTTAGTTGCATTATTTTGAACAAATAAACACAACCACAATTACTTGCTAATGAGTAACGATTACACTTGGCCACAATTACTTGGTAATTTTGGTAATGACACACTAAATAACATTAACTAAAAATATATCAATTAAAATAACCATAAGTATTGAACTTGCTTATGCTTCCCTTTGATCGAGTGCTATTTCTTTTAAAAAGATGGAGTAGGAAAATCCTGAATTGGTGCATTATTAACCAAAAAAATTAAATTTGAATTTCCTTTAAATGATTATTATTACTCACAAAGTGTTACATGATTCGATGAACACTCATACAAGGATATATTTGTTGTACTAGTACAACGAATGCTTAACTCCATTGTTTCCCCATAATCTACAGTGCATTCATATTAGGATTTAGATAGTAAAAGCTATAGTAATACAAATGGATCATCAACATATTTGCACACCTTTTTGAAAAATAGATTTCACGGAGCGAAAAAATAATAAGAAATCCAAAATATAGTTTTTCATAATAAAAGGTCAAATTATACATAAAATATAATTCATATTAGAATGTAAATAGTAAAATTTGCAGTATTAATTTAAAGCCTAATTAATATAAACCATAGCAAAACTAATAAGCCTACTAATTTTGGTCAGCTCATGTAAAACTTATAGCAACAAATAACTTTTTACCACATACTAGTAGTATGATAAAGGCAACTACTAATGCATAATTACAAATATGACATAGAATTGTAACTAAGAAATGTTAACTATAATTCTATGTCATTGAACATTCACCAAAATAATAAGAGATTCCATATTGGACGTTGACCAAATGCATAAACATTTTTGACATATAGATTCATCACCCGCACAAAACTGTAATAAAACAATCGAATGAGTGATAACAAATTATATCAAATGAAAGAGTAAAGAAACCCATATCTTTTACAACAGAACATAAATAGACATGCAAATATTTATAAGGGAGCTTTAGTAATAAATCCTATTTTAAATAAGACAATCCCTCATTAGTCCTGTCACAACAAACTTTCCACAATAGGATATTTTCTAATGGGACCTATAGGAGCAAAAAAAAAAAGTACCGACATATTTTGACTACATACTTAGCAAACTGGACCGATTGGTAAAAAAAAAAACATTTATAAAAACACAGAATTAGATGAGCAATACAAAAACAGAGTCATTTAAGGTAAACCCCACTAAGAGCAACATATTAAAGTTAAAAAATAGAGAACATGAGCAAAATGAACGCATTTATGACGACAATAAATCCAAAGCCCCCTGCTGAATAAACAAAATTTAAAAGTAGACAAACAACTGCTGCGGAATTTCAGACCTGTTAAATAAAAAATATTATAACTATAATACAATAATGAATTACAGATATGTAAATAGTAAATTACTCATTTGGCCCACTAAACTATCACGGTTGTTTTAAAATTGCCCCCGAACCATCAAACGGCTCAATTAAGTCCTCAAACAATGGAACAGTAACAAGGCTTTTCCGTTAATTTTGGCAGTTAAAATCTAAGGGGAAATACACATGACTGTTTTTAGGGTAAAATGGTTAATTGGTTTTTAAAATTTAAAAAAAAAATCAAAAATCAAAAATCAAAATGAAAATAAAAGAAAAAATATATTAAAAAACAACAAGAAACCTAAAAAAATCCACTCCCCTACTTTCTCCTCTCCCTCCACATCCAGCCCCCAGCCCAGGGGCAAAAACCGTGATAGTTTAGAGGCCAAATGAATAATTCACTCAAATATGTAATATAACATCAACTCTCAATTCAAATCATATCTTGTCCAACTTATAGTTGTTTATAGATATATCAACAAATAAACGAATCTATTGGTACACTTTATATATTGTGATTAAAAATCACATCAAAGAGTTTTATAGAGAAATCGAAAATAAAAAATCATAATTTAATTTTAGTCTACTACTCAAAATTAAATTATTACCTCATATGATTATCGCAAATATGAACCGCATGCGTTGAATCCAAATAAATACTGCACAATAAAAATAAACAATATTACCTCAATTGTTTATAAATTCGTCGTAGACGATTCTTGGGTTGAGTCGCGGACTAGGTCGCTCTCTTTAAGACGTTTCGCTTCTCTACCCTCTTTGTGCAGGTAGTATACAGTTACGCCGCCCCCAGGATAATATTAGGAAGGTGGTCCTATCTTTATTCCACTAAAGGTGGGAGAAGTTGGTCTATCTCAACTTATTTAGCCGAAAATTGAGAGATGTGGGTATAGTGGGTTCACACCTTTTCTTTTCTTTTTCAAAAGTTTACACATTAGACAAAACTTTGTGGACAAAAAATTTTGTGGTCCAACAATCCCCCACTTGTAAATTTTGAAAATTTATTGAGCAATAATTAATAGAATTGTGCATAAGTAAAGGTGTCTTTCAACTTGAACTTTTACGTAGTAAAGATGATTCAGATTATACTAGAGTAACTCGTAATTTTGAACTCTATCACTGACATCCCACACACAACCCTACTTAGGTGTAGTCCTCAAGCCAGCACGTTATGGCCATATGCTTCTATCCTAGTATGTGAACGCTCTAGGGAATTTGCCCAAAATTACCATAGGAAGCGGCCACACTTCCATAATCACATATGTGAGTCTATCAAGAATACTCATGTAGCTAGGTACCCCACTCAAAATATAGCTATGAATCTTCATTAAGAGTTATAATTAACGCTGCCTTAATTCGCTTCAGGATATCATGCTCCATAAGGATGGACTCGGAGTAAAACCCCATATACAATTAATTAGCATGATTCAACCCATATCACTTGTGACTTGTTATTACTCTTTGAACCTATTTCTTGGGATCTCCAATCTATAGGTTGGGTTACCACCACTAGTGATTCAATATCAACGGGTTTAGTTCGATCCCTTTCTAGATGTTAAAACACCTTCTCCTGCACTAATCCTTTCGTCAAAGGATAAGTCAGGTTCAATTCTCATCCGTCAGAACATAATCCACACTCACAACTCATTAGTTTTAAATTCTCAAACTATGTTGTGTTTACGACATATTTGTCGCTCTTGCCGTTATGATAACGGTTCTAAAATTTTACAATAGTCATGGTTCTATTGTTGTGGATAAAATGACTGGTATCAATCACTCCCATAAAGGGTATCTTATAATAGGTCTTTCAACTTTTCATTTCCTCACTAGCCATAACTAATGGTATCACCATAAATGTGTCAATAATTAATATTTCTTGGAGTTCCAAAAAATAACATCATAATATGTGTTAGACACATATCCATTATTGATTCAGAATCAATTCTAGGTTCGTGGTTTTTATCAAAACACATAACCTTTCTCAATAGCATAAGAATGCACTTTTTAATTATAAACCTTCATAGTACTCCAACAAAAATTATTGCAAGTCAACTGTATTTAGTAGTTTAATTGAGACTACTTAAGATGTTAGCATATTCATCTTTCTTAACACTTTATATAGCGCTCTTATACTTGGATCATGTGGAGTACAAGATAGTTCACAATTATCATATATCTATTAAATAAATATTCTTGTATTTCAAGGTACTCGATCAATTAATGATCGATAGTTAGCCTTGTAACATTAACAAGCAATATTCTTGTTTCATTAAAACTCTTTATGCCAACACTTTGACTTAGCATGCATTTGGTTTTCTAGGCAACAAAATATTATAACCAAATATTAGCTAATCATTCTGGCATTATGACTAATAGTTCATTCATATTTCAACATGCTTACTGATAAACACGATTCATATTATTCTCAATTCATTCTCATTTGATGATTTATCAAAATATCATGCCATTTATTGGTGCCTTCCATATTTATAAATTCTCCAACTTTACGTTGATCCAAATAAGTTGCCTTACCTAGGTCACCATTCGAAAAGAGATATTATATACATTTAATTTTAATTCAAAATCATATATAATATCAATGGCAATCAAATTAAATGAAGCTACTTCATTTTCATGAGAATAATTTAATGTGCAACATGTATAACTAAGTTATACGGATGAATTTCGACTATTAAACAAAGCTTATATTCATAAATGATAATCGTCTCAATATTCCTTCAAAGGATATGTATAAACCTCATTATCTTATAGTTATAAGCACTGTTCTAAAAAACCCGCCTAGGCTTAAGGCTTGGGAGAAACGCCTCGCCTTACGCTTTTCACGCCTTATTCTTGGTAAAACCCTTAAGGCGTACTTTTTTCTAAAAACAACAGTGTTTTAGTGAAACGATGTCGCCTTTTAAAGAATTTGTTTACGAACCGGACCATTATCTCATCCAAAATAATCAAATAGTATTTTAATTTGCATATATTCAGACATATTTTTATGATATGTTCAATTTTTGTATTTTAATAGCCTTGTTATGGTTAAAAAATAGTAAAATATATTAAGAAAGCCTAAACGCCTTTTCACGTTTTTTCACGCCTAGGCCCGCCTAGGCTTCTAAGGCTTACGGCTTAAGGCTTAAGGCTTGGCCTCCACGCCTCAATCACGCCCCGCGTTTTTTAGAACCTTGGTTATAAGACAAGTCAATTATAAACTAATTTCTAGTTTATTCCACGGAATTCCACCAATTATTTATGACATGATTTCTTTAAGGATTTTTCGAATCCTTTTCAATAAATTAAGCAAGCTTTTATTTTTAAGTCACTACTAAAAAATATTTAGAGTTCTATTGAACACCAAAGTTTAGATTCTATTAAATATTCTTCAATTATAGTTGAGAGGTACTCGTTTGAGTGCCCCCCGCTATTCTCTAGGTATAGCATTGAGAAGTAACATATAATGGGCCCCCACTGTATCTTCAATTAATAAAATGGAATCTAAACTTATAAGTTTCAACATTAAATAAGAATTATTCTTATTTCTTAAAATAATGCATGCTTAATGCTTTCAAGTATAGCCGATACAAAAAATGCAAGTTCAATTGTTGTAGTCATAAATTCAAATTTTCAAGGGTCTGAAAGTCACATAGATTACACAATCTATTTCATAAAAAAAAATGAAACATATAATTTTTCATATATTATTTCTCGCAATGTATAAAATCATATTTCGTGTTAGAGTTTAAACCTCTATTCCAAATCATTCAACTAGAATATCTTTACCAAAGTAAAGATTGCATTTGCATCAAACTCAATTATGATAAAATCCTCCAATTATTATCATTTCGACATATGTATTATATTTACTCAATATAAAGTCCGACATATGAGATCTTTACTCGTATTATTAGACTCATGTATGTCCAAATCCATACATAGATCAAACAACTTATTAAAAGCATAACATGTTTGATTTCATATACAAATACATAAGGTAAAATATATGTCTCAGAGTTTTATACTCTATCCAACACAAAGCATATGGTCAAAATAATTTTACCCAACTAAATTATTTCTACACGCGTATGAAGCACATCAATTGATTCCAACATAATAGAATACAATTTTATTATATACCTTTTCCAACTCATATAAATGAATAATACGAAGAATTATTCAAATAAAATTCTAGCGGTTGCGCTTCAAACTCAAAAGTCGTATAAGTCCTTAAACAATTTCTATGAAATTCATCTTCCATAAATTTGAGTCCAAATTTTTCTAAGTAGTTCATAAATCCTTTAATAAGAAATTTATAAAGGTTTCAAAATATTTTAAATCCGTTGGGAACACTACATGATACATTTTTCTAAGAAAATGTTGTCCAAAATATTTGTTCAAACGGAAAAACTTCAAGTTTGAAATTTCACCACGACCAAACCGCTTATTGAAATTTTATGAGATTTTTCAAAATTCATCCTTTATGAGTCTAGTCTTATCCAAAATTGGAATCACTCAAAAATATTAAGTACAAGTTAAAGATAAACCTGTTTTACTACAAGCTGTCCAAAAAATTCAGCATTTCGCATCACATTTGCAAAATTCATAATAAAAGATTTATAACCCTTTTTTCAGAAATTCCAAAGCCAAATATTCATAATCTCATCATAGCCATGCCAAAACTCACGAAATTTCAGTCTATATATCATCAAAAAACTGAGATGATATTCCAACAAAGTTCATAAAAAAAATTCAGACATTTTTTTTTTCATCATCGATCACTTTAGTGTGGTTAAAAAATATCCCGTTTGGTTCTCTATTCAAAAAATTCGATTTAAACGCTGTTTTTAAATACAGTTTTTTGTGTTTATTATTATTGATGTGCGTTTGGTAAACTTGTTTTAAATACAGTTTTTTCAAAATTTGACAAAATTGACAAACATGTATATTTATATTATACACATACATGAATTGATAATATTTTTTAATACATATGTACTATATGTACATTTTATATTATTTCATACATTAATAATACATGTATAAAACTAGATATAAGTATCATATATCTATTGATAATATTATTTAACTTTATATTATTCCATACATAATTTTGTGTACATGTACGTATATATTTTTTATTTATAAGAATTACACACATATATTAATATTTTATGTATGTATATTATATATCAAGGTATAAATGCATTAAAATATTAAAAATGAATAATTCTGAGTTGAAAAATAAAAAACAGAAGTTATAAAACACCCTCAACCTGTTTTATGAAAAACTTGATTATAACACCGAAAATTATAATTCAGTGTTTAAAAACAGGTTGCCAAACACAGATTTTTATCAGAATTGTATTTAAACACAGAAAACAGAATTATAGTTGCAAACCAAACAGACCCAACTACACTTTCAAATAACACTTCAAAAAATATTTGAACAATTTGTTTTTTTGTTTTTTTTTTTTGTAGTAAACATAGCGCAAGGCACAAATGTTTATTAATTACCCTTCGAATCCATATAACAAATGTTCATTTGTTTTCATATAACAAATTTCCATTTGTTTCCAAATATCAAATTTTTATTTGATTTCATATAACAAATTTTCATTTGTTATCAAATATCAAATTTCAATTTGATTCCACATAACAAATTTTAATTTGTTTTCTTAACCACAAGTTGCTCAAAATGAATTGTCTAAAAAGGTATACGATTCCATTTTCCAACAATAACATCTTACGTGAAATAATATTTCACATTCATAACCAAAAAATAGGATTGACCTATTTAAAAGTTTTCCATGAAGGGGTCCATTATTGTTCAAATTCTAATTTCTCACAAAATTATTGATCGATTTCGAATTGACCAAAAATACTCAATTTATTTTTCTACTTCACAAAATATAATATTTAGGAAGTTCGGGGGCTAAACGGTCATTTCTAGAGGTAAAAGATCAAAATTATAATTTCTAAACATAGAAACTTTGTTGACCTTTTTTTTGCATTTTAGGCATCAAAATATAATCATATAAGCCCATAAAATTTATTTTTCAGTCTCCATGTTGGACCACAAATTTTTTTGTCTACAAAGTTTTGTCTAATGTGTAAACTTTTGAAAAAGAAAAGAAAAGGTGTGAACCCACTATACTCACCTCTCTCAATTTTCGGCTAAATAAATTGAGATAGACCAACTTCTCCCACCTTTAATGGAATAAAGATAGGACCACCTTCCTAATATAATCATTAAACCATGTATTGTGCGTAGATAGACTATCTCTTTTGAAAAACTTATCTTTTTTCTTAATTGTCAATTCTCATCAACTACATGAAAGGGTTGGACATGAAAGGAGCATTAAAAAGGCTTCATTTGGGAAGAGATTGAGAGAACGAAAAAATCGGAGATCTTGAGTACAAAACAACACAGAAAAAATATTTTTAGAATAGCTTGTTCCCTCCAAACTGAAATTGTGGAATTGAGTGTTAGTACAGATGTTAGTACAAATACTGAAAAATTCTGCATTGATCAAAGAGTATTACAGCCTTTTTATACAAACAGAAATAGCAACCCACTAACTGCACTAACCCACTAACTTATCCAGCACTAACTGCACTAACCCACTAACTTATCCAGCACTAACTGCACTAACCCACTAATTTAAACAAACATAAGCAACTACTTTAATTTCTAACATTCCCTCCCTTAAACTGATTTCTGCTGAACTAGTTTAAGTAGATTACACAGACTTGAATCCATCTTCTTTGAACACTTTAGCTGAACACATTCCCAGCATAGCTCTCAGCTTCTCAAATAAAGGCTGTTTCAATGGTTTTGTGAAGATGTCAGCAATCTGCTCACCAGTCTTGCAATATTCCAACTCTATAACTCCATCTTGGCACAGGTCTCTTAGAAAATGGAATCTAACATCGATGTGTTTGCTTCTGCCATGCATAACTGGATTTCTAGACAACTTAATGGCTGAAATATTGTCACAATAAATAACTGAAGTACCTTGCTGTTCTTCTCCCAAGAAATCCAGCATTTTCTTCATCCAGACTGCTTGACAAGCACTTGCAGTGGCTGCTACAAACTCAGCTTCTGTAGTGGACAATGTAACAATTTGTTGCTTCTTTGACTGCCAAGAAATAGCTCCTCCACTCAGTAAGAACACATAACCAGACGTGCTCTTTCTATCATCAATATCTCCAGCATAATCACTGTCTGTGTAGCCTTTCAGTCCAACTTCTCCTTTATTGTAAAATACTCCATAATCTAAGGTCCCTTTCACATACCTCAGAATCCTTCTAGCTGCATTGAGATGCATCTCAGTTGGTTTCTCCATGTATCTGCTTATTAAGCTCACAGCGTGCATTAAATCAGGTCTAGTAGAGATTAGATACATTAAGCTTCCTACTAACTGCTTGAAATAGGTGTTGTCCACAGCTTTGCCATTCGGATCCTTTGCTAACTTCACTCCAATCTCTGTTGGTGTAGCAAAAGGCTTGCTGTCCTCCATCTTGAACCTTTCTAGAACCTCCTGAGCATATTTCTTCTGGCAGATGAATTTGCCATGAGTCATTTGCTTGACTTCTATTCCAAGAAAATATTTCATCATCCCTAAGTCACTCATCTCAAACTCTTTCATCATTGACAACTTAAATTCATTCAACAAGTCAGCATTATTTCCAGTATAAATGAGATCATCAACATATAAACATACTATAATCAGTTTACCTCCATCTCCAACCTTGGCATAAAGTGTATGTTCATGTGGGCACTTTTGAAATCCCATTTTTGCAAAATGAGAATCGATTCTGCTGTACCAGGCTCTTGGGGCCTGTTTCAGGCCATAAAGTGCTTTCTTCAACTTGTAAACCTTCTTTTCTTTTCCTTTCTTCATATAGCCTGGTGGTTGCTCCACAAAAACTTGTTCCTCTAAGTCTCCATGCAAGAAAGCAGACTTCACATCTAGTTGAAAGATAGGCCAAGAATTCTGCGCAGCTAGGGAGACCACCATTCTGATTGTGTCATGCCTTGCTACTGGTGCAAACACCTCTTTGAAATCAATTCCTTCCTTTTGTTTATATCCCTTCACCACCAATCTTGCTTTGTACTTGTCAACTTCACCTTTTTCATTTAGCTTGGTTTTATAAACCCATTTGACACCAATGGATTTCTGTCCCTCAGACAAATCTGTGAGCTCCCATGTCTTGTTCTTCTCAATGGACTTAATTTCATTGTCCATAGCTATCCTCCACTTGCTATTTTTCACAGCTTCCTCAAATGTAATCGGATCTGTGTCCACAAACAATGCATAATTGGCATTATCAACACCACATTCACCATAATTTGCCTCATAATCTATCATCCACGCTGGCCTTTTTCTTGTGTTGTGATCTCGAAGATTGTATCTTGAGTCTTGACCTGCTGCTTCATCACCTTGTACTTCATTATGAACATCTTCCTCAATTTGTTCTCCCCGTGCATTCTCATCTACATTCATTTCATCATCCATAGGAATCTGCTTCTGCAGAGAGCTGCTGCCTTCATTATGTGCATCCCAACTCCATGTGCTATCTTCTTTGAAAATAACATCTCTACTCACCACAATCTTCTTTGTCACGGGATTGTACAGTTTGTAGGCCTTTGAGGATTCACTTACTCCAAGAAACACACACATCTCACTTTTGTCATCAAGCTTCTTTCTCTTTTGGTCTGGGATATGTGCATATGCTATGCACCCAAAAACTTTGAAGTGATTGACCGATGGCTTCCTTCCACTCCAAGCTTCTTGAGGAGTCATATTCTTAACAGAAAAAGTAGGACTTCTGTTGAGAATATGAACTGACCATAAGACAGCTTCAGGCCAAAATGACTTCGGTACTTTTCCAGTTGCAAGCAGGCTTCTCACCATATCTAAAATGGTTCTGTTCTTCCTTTCAGACACGCCATTTTGCTGAGGAGTGTAAGCTGTTGTTAGTTGCCTTCTGATTCCCTTCTCATCACAAAATTCGTTGAACTCATTGGAGCAAAACTCTCCTCCTCTATCAGTTCTCAAAGCTTTAATTTTCTTCCCAGTTTCAGTCTCAACAAGAGCTACAAAATTCTTGAATGTACTAAAAGCTTCTGATTTTTCTTGCAAGAAATAAATCCAAGTCTTTCTGCTAAAGTCATCAATAAAAGAAATGAAGTACCTCTTGTTGCCATTTGACTTTGGTGAAATTGGTCCACATAAGTCTGAGTGCACCAACTCCAAGACTTCTCGAGCCCTTACTGATTTTCCAGAGGGAAATGTTTCTCTCTTGTGCTTGCCAATCGTACATTCATCACATACTTGTGAAATATGGGCTAACTCAGGTAGTCCATTCACCATATTCTTCTTGTATAGAGTTCTTAAACCACTGAAGTTCAAATGTCCGTACCTTTTATGCCATCTCCATGAATCATCATCATCTTTCTTGGCCATCAAGCAACTCTGTACAGTTTTGATCTTCATGGGAAAGAGTCTATTCTGTGTCATCTTCACTACTGCAATTGACCCCCTTTTTGGATCATATATTTCACATTCTCCATTCTTCATTGTGATGGTGTAGCCCTTTTCTTGCAGCTGTCCAGTACTCAGCAAGTTTGCCTTCAAATCAGGTATGTAGAAAACATTTGCAATGGTTTCTACAAAATCATTCCTTGTTCTGATCTTCACATCTCCTATTCCCATCACTTCTACACTTGACTCATTTCCAAACTTCACTACTGATTTGAAGCTCTCATTCAAATTCACAAAAGATGACTTGCGGCCACTCATGTGATTGCTACATCCAGAATCAACATACCAAATTTCTGAATCCATGTCCTCCATAGCATGAAATGCCATCAGCAGTGTTTCTTCTTCTTTCTTCTCAGCAAAGTTGGACTTCTCTCCCTTCTCTTTGTCCAATTTGGTGTAACATTCATTCTTGAAGTGCCCAAAATTTCCACACCTGTAGCACTCCACCTTAGACTTGTCAAATTTCCCTTTTCCTTTGCCATGATGGTCCTCATCTTTCTTAGATGATCTGCTACTATCTCTGCTGCCACCTCCATGATGATTGCCTCTTCCACCTCTTCCACGGCCTCTACCACCTCTTCCTCTACCTCTTCCTCTAGAGCTAGAGCCTTCATCATGTGTAGACACCTTTAAAGCCTGCATTTCATCCACTGCAAGTCTCCGATTAAGTCTTTGCTCATGCCCAAGCAGAGAACTTTGCAATTCATCAATGGTCATCTCTTCCGTATCATTTGATTCTTCCACTGAACAAACCACATAGTCGAATTTTGGTGTTAAAGATCGTAAGATCTTCTCCACCACAGCTCCATCTTCTAGTTGATCACCATGAATCCTCATCTTGTTGACAATTCCCATAACTCTGCCAAAATAGTCATTGATAGTGTCTCCATTTTGCATTTGGAGAACTTCAAAATCCCTCTTCAAAGCTTGAAGATGTGCACGCTTCACCTTTGAACTTCCTTGGTATTTCTTATTCATCGAATCCTAAATCTGTTTGGCTGTATCCTTCTTGAGAATTGTCTCCAAAATTGCCCTATCTATTGATTGAAATAGATAGTTCTTGACCTTCAGGTCCTTCAGCTTCAACGCAGCTAGCCTTGCTATCTGAGCAACCGTCATTTCCTATTCTGGTTCTGGTTCTGGTTCTGCATACCCGGTTTCCACAAGATCAAAATATTCCTTCGATCTCAAGAAATTTTCCATCAAAAGACTCCAATGATCATAGTGACCATCAAACTTTGGAATCGCAGGTTGAACAAAGTTATCTGTACTCTTCTCAGTTGCCATTTATGCTGCTGCAAGATGATCTCTCTCCCTTTTCAATCAGGCCCTGTGGTGGCTCTGATACCAGATGTTAGTACAGATGTTAGTACAAATACTGAAAAATTCTGCATTGATCAAAGAGTATTACAGCCTTTTTATACAAACAGAAATAGCAACCCACTAACTGCACTAACCCACTAACTTATCCAGCACTAACTGCACTAACCCACTAACTTATCCAGCACTAACTGCACTAACTGCACTAACCCACTAATTTAAACAAACATAAGCAACTACTTTAATTTCTAACATTGAGCAATTTATATTGAATGGGTGTTAGTATGACATATAACTACAGTGCATAGTTATATGATACAGAGGTGATTCTGAGCTTGTTTTATCCTGGGAACGGCGTAATTGTACACTAAATGCACAAAGAGGATAGAGCCGCGAAACGTCTTAAAGAGAGCGACCTAGTCCGCGACTCAACCCAAGAATCGTTTACGACGAATTTATAAACAATTGAGGTAATATTGTTTATTTTTATTGTGCAGTATTTATTTGGATTCAACGCATGCGGATCATATTTGCGATAATCATATGAGGTAATAATTTAATTTTGAGTAGTAGACTAAAATTAAATTACGATTTTTTATTTTTGATTTCTCCATAAAACTCTTTGATGTGATTTTTAATCACAATATATAAAGTGTACCAACGGAATCCAATAAGTACTCAAAAATATTAAACGATGCCAAACAAAATTGTCAATGTTCATTTGGTATGCATATCTAAAGATATAAAAGATTATTAGGTAGAATCTATTTTTTTTTTTAAAAACAGAATTCATTGAACCAAATATTTATCAAAACACGGTAACATCAAACGAAGAAACTAATGGCCTGTTTAGTTCAAGAAAAATATTTTTCGTTTCCCGTTTCCCATTTTCAATTTTCATTTCTATTTCAAATTTTCTTTTTGAATAGAAAACTTAGAAAACTAGGGAAACACGTTCAACTGTTAGAAATAACCCACTATTTTCGATATGCAATTTACAAAAAAATTGATAGTCAAAACACAAATAACTGAAAGTTTAGGCGACTAAACGTATACGAAAAAGCCCATTGTCCAGAATGTACCTAATAGAAATTCTGGGGGCCAAAAAACATATTAATGTAATTTAGGGGTAAAAATGTAATTTTCTAATATTTGGGTCAAATGTAATTTTCAAAGGCAAATGATGTTTTGAAAACTGATTGAGAACATGTTAAAGTCGTTTTCAAGGTCTTCCAAAAGTAAACAAGCCCTACTAGTTTCAATATACAAAAATTCAAAGCATTTTGTTAACATGCAGTGTTGAGTGTGCCAAAATCTAATGTGGAACAGGGAAATAAAAGATCAGAATCGAGAAATAACTAAACCCATATTCATAAGCTGGCATAACATAGCAGGGAAAAGAGAAATTGAAACAGCCCAGAAATTAATCATAGCAAAAAAAAACATGAAAGACCATCTGACGAATTATTATGAACATGCAAGACAAAGAGCTGCAAACCTTAATAGAAGATCAAGGTCAAGAGAAATTATGATGAACATGCAAGACAAAGACCAGAATCTTGAAATTGAAACAGCCCAAAAATTCAAAGAGATGCAAACCTTAATAGAAGGAAAAATAAAAACATGCGAAGAGACCTACAAGATCAAGAGAACAAAAAGATCGAACCTTTGTGAGAATAAAAGCTTAGTTTAGAGAGAGGGTGGTTGTGATTTTGATTTAGGAGTGGAGAGGGAGTACGAGAGTGACAGAGAGGATGGGTGTGTCTTGCAGGTAGCATGACACTTGTCAACTCTTTTTCACTCTTTAAAAAAAAGTGTCACCAAATCCGTTAAGTTCAAGAGATGAAAAGAGGCTTACCAAAGGTCTAATTTGCATTTTTTAAATTAAAGTTTAGTTCAAAATATTTTATTTTGTTCTAGAATCTATAAATCTTATAAAACGTTAAACACCATTTAATTCCCCTTTTCATTGAAGCTATCACGTGGTTGGGTCCATTTCTCACTCTATGAATGAGAATCTAAAACACCGCCACCTTCTCACTTCCCACAAAAGCCATTCCCCTTCATTCTTTTCTCAGCTCACACCGTTAATGACTCATATTGGAACTGACATTTCATATTGCTTTATAATAGCATACGAACATTCAGAACCCTTTACATTTATGTAAGAAGCCTTCTCAAAAACCTATTATAAATGTTCTGTTTTGATATTTCATACTCCCGTATCCAATCCGTTTTATCGTTAATCTCAAGTGAAAATTTAGGAGGTATTTTTTTAATTCTCTATAATTTTGATTTGATATGTATGTTATCATTTTTTATTGTGTTATGGTATTTGGGTTTTTGGATTGTGACCTAAATCACGTTATAGCATATGTTTGGAATTGTAGATTCCTTTAAAACCACATTGTATGACTACCTCTGTTGAAGACAATGATAGAGCTGGGAGGAACAATGGCGATGTTACGAGCTCGAATAACAAGAATAACCCTCCCATTGTAGAGAACCACATTGATGTTAGTGAAGATGAAGGCTAGATTACTATCTGATACAGTACTCACTCACCATTTTCCTTATTTCGTAGTAGTCTATTTCGTTTTATCAATCACCAATACATCAAATATACCATATTTTTTTTCTTATCAATACACCTCAAAATGATGCATTATCACTAAAGACAAATCAACTAAAATCTTTAGTAATCCTTAGACTTACCCTCATTGAGGATGAATATAATGATAATGAAAATAGGGGAATTGATTTAATATCTTAGCACTAACATAATCGACATAACATATTGTAGTTTTTCAAGAAACGTCACACTGTTGTGACACCCCTTTTAATTAAACATCGGGTGATCGGGCCTTTATCAAATTAAAACAGGTTTCTCATATGGTTCATTCTCACTATCACTGTCGAAAAATAAATTAATTACTAACCACCTAAGTTAATTAAATCGGTGCCAAATTTTATCTTTCAAATAAAACAGGATAATAGAATAGTTTGAAAACTAAAGCAACTTACACAAGATACTAGAATTCAAACCAACACTAATATGTAAAAGCAACTAAGTCAAGCCGAATAAACCGTCATCAAAAACCACAAACAAGCAACAATCCACAATCCAACTACTAAGTAAAACTGATGCAAAATCTGGAACTGTAATGGAGTCAACTGACCACATGTCTAATACCCCGATGGCGGCTCCTTCCCAGGGCAGCCTTCTTCTTCCAATCAAACCTTCTTTTCTCGTTCCAGATAACCCAAAACCTTCAGACTTAGATAAGGAGGCCAAAAAATCATTCGCCTCCTTACTCACTGCCTCTAACCAACCATCACCTTTTCTTAAACCTCCGTGTCTTTCAAGGGAGAACCAGCTCTCCATTTTGAAGATGACGATATCAATCGTATGGCAGGTGTTTTCCGGCACTCCCTTGTTGGGAAATTTTCTTTTGGCAGACCCCCCATGGAAGTCATTAGGAAAGCCTTTCATACTTTCTCTCTCAAAGGAGGTTTTTCCATTGGTTTATTAGATGAACAACACATCCTTATCAGACTCAACTCTGAAGAAGATTTTCTACGTATTTGGTTACGAGGGCACTGGACTATTTTCAAATACGCTATGGTTGTTTCTAAATGGACTCCTAGTTTTTCCAGCCATCAAGACTGCCCTATAATGCCATTATGGGTCACTCTTCCATATCTGTCAGTTTATTTTTTTGAAAAAGGAGCTTTATTTTCCATTCCAATTTGATTGGCAATCCCCTCAAAATGGACGAAGCTACTGTATTAGTTTCTAGGCCCAGTCAAGTCAAAATTCTTGTTGAAGTTGATATGACAAAATCACTACCAGCTAGGGTTTGGATTGGATGTGGGTCTAAATCGGGGTTTTGGCAGCATATTGTTTATGAAAATGCTCCTTCATTTTGTGCATGCGTATTAGTCACGTTAGTTTGGATTGTGGCGGAAGGCGGCCTCTACCAGAGCAGATTGACAAAGGGAAATCAGTGGTTGATGCGTCCACGTCCAAGACTCCGACTATAACTCCTATGCAACAATATCAGACTGTTACCTGTCATCCCTCAAATCTTGGAACAAAAAAAACAACCCTAGACACTAAAATCGGTAACCTACCTCAACCAAAGACAAAAATAACCTTCCCAAATAACAAACCTCTGCCAATAACTATTCCCTCTCACCCAGATACTTATAATACATTAGAAGTTATTCCCTCTAAAAACTCTAACCGAAACCGTCCTCAACCTATACCAGTGTCCAAACCTTTAGCCATATCGTGCTCCAATAGATATGAGATGTTGTCAGAAGATTTAACTACTTTCAACACTGAATCCTTGGTTACCTTAACTGAAGAAGAAAATATTGCACCTTGTTTGGAATCGATTGAAGAGGGAGAATTTATTGGTTTTGACATAAGTGATCTTCCTAAACTCAGAACTGTGCCACATGACCCTTCACTTCTTTTGAACCTCAATGTTTCTCCAAGACCTAAAACACGAAATAAAGTGGTTGTCAATGAATGTAAACCTGCATGGGATTCTGACAGTGAAGAGGTTGGGAACTTAACTCCCAATAGAAAATAGTTGGAAGACTTTTCGGAGGCTATGGGTTCCAAATTCAAAAAGGGTTTTAATATGAATAAGTCACCAGTGTCCACTTCAAAGCGTCCCAGGAAACGCTGAGTTCAAACTAGGGAATACCCTACCAGGTCAACTGGTAAGTCATCATATACTAATCTTGTAAAGATTTTTAATGATTAATTTCTTTTTTTGGAATATTAGAGGGGTGGGGAATTCACCTTCTGTCCGTAGACTCAAAAAATTGATTGAGGCCCATAATTTCAGTGTTGTTTGCTTAATGGAATAAAAAATCGAAGCTGGGAATCTAATAAACCTGTGTAGAAGGATTAATTTCTTTGGAGGTGTTGTAAATGTTTCTAACAAAATTTGGGTGCTTTGGAAATTTGATTGGCCTATGAATGTTGTCCAAAACAGAAATCAAATCATTTCTATTAAATTGGAGCTACCCAATCTCTCAAATTCAATTTTTTGTCCTATGTTTATGCAAAATGTAAATTGGCGGGTAGAAGATCCTTATGGGCGGATATTGAAAATTTTGCAAACTCAATTCAAGGTCAATGGATTATGGGGGGTGATTTTAATGCTGTTTGTTCTCAGGATGAAAAAGTGGGGGGACGTGGTATAAATAATTTTGCAGTAGAGGAATTTAATGATTGTATTCTTTATTCTGGACTTCTTGAGTTTGATCATATAGGCTCCAAATTCACGTGGTGTAATAATAGAGATGGGATTAATCGGATTTTGGCTCGGCTTGACAGAATTTTTTACAACTCTCTTTGGTGTACTAACGACTTTCAAACAACAGTAGAACACCTACACCGAACAAACTCAAACCATTCTCCTTCATTTCTCAGTGTTAAATCGCTATTGGATGGTATTCCTAAAGCATTTATGTTTATTAATGCCTGGACTAAGCATGATGAATTTTTTAGCATTATTTCAGATTCTTGGAGTAATGAAGTGCTTGGGAGCCTCTCTACATATTTGCATCCAAACTTAAGCGTTTAAAGCATGACCTTAAGTCTTGGAACTCAAATGTGTTCAAAAATATCCATCAAAGGGTGAAAAATGCAGAAGATTTGCTTATCTCCAAAGAAAGTGCCTATGACATGGATCCAATCCCAGAAAATAGGTTGGAATTTTTCAAAGAAAAAGTAGTTTTTAACAAAGAATTGAGTATGGAGGAGGAATTTTAGCGTCAAAAGGCAAGGGTAAAGTGGGCTACTGATGGGGACTATAATACTAGCTTTTTCCACTCTATGTCAAAGGTGAAAAAAATAAGCTCCTTATCCATAGCATTCAAAAAGAGGATGGTGTTAAGATTGATAACCACCACTTGATTGAGGAAGAATTAGTGAATCACTTTGAAGATATTCTCACGCAGTCGCCAGACTATGCAATGGATTTTAATCTTTTGGAGGTCATCCCATCTACAATTTCACAAGAGGGTAATGTCATGCTTACAAGAATCCCGAACTTAGAAGAAATTAGAGCCACTGTTTTTGGAATGGATGAAAATAGTGCGGCGGGCCCGAATGCATTTAATGGATGGTTTTTCTAACATTGTTGGGACATTATTAAAATTGATATTTTAAATGCTATTGTGTCCTTTTTTGCATGTCATGACATCCCAAGAAGTTGGTCCGCTACAAATATAATTCTCATTCCAAAAAAGCCAAACCCAAGCTATTGTCGAGATTATAGGCCTATTAGCTTATGTAATTTTTGTAATAAAATAATTACAAAATCATGAATAATAGGCTTGCATTATTGCTTCCAAAAATCATCTCGTTTTCTCAGGCGGGTTTTGTCAAAGATCGCAAAAAAATGAATAACATTCTTTTGGCTCAAGAGCTTATGGCTAATTTTAACAAAAAAGTCCGGGGATCCAATGTTCTAATTAAATTAGACATGTCGAAAGCTTATGATCGTGTGTCCTGATTATGTATTACAAAAGTTCTTCGTGTGTTTGGCTTCTCAGAAACATGGATTAATCTCGTTTGGCGTGCAATATCGAATTGTTGGTATTCCATTTGCGTTAATGGGAAAGCTTGTGGTTTTTTCGAATTAAATTGTGGCATGCGTCAAGGTGACCCTCTTTCTCCAAGCCTTTTTATCATATTTACTAAGATACTCACTAGAGGTCTTCACAAACTCATGGTTCAAGGTAGTGTTAAAAAAATTTCAACTCCAGTGGGTTGTGAAATTATCCCATCTCTGTCCTTTGCCGATGACTATTTAATTTTCACCAATGGAAGTAAGAAAATCCTTCTCGGCTTAATGAATTTTTTACACCAGTATGAAGCTATCACTGGACAACTTATTAATAGCTCGAAAACGATGTTTATATGTCCGAAGCGTACAGCCCCTGCTCGTCGTCATATCATCAAGGCCAATACTGGTTTTAGGGAGTCAGCACTGCCACTTATTTATCTCGGTATTCCGCTATACACAGGTAGGAGGACTGCTGCTCTCTTTCAAAGGTTGGAGGCTGTAATACGCCATAAAATTGATACTTGGTATGGGAAAATGCTTAGTCATAGCGAACGTCTGGTTCTGCTTAGAGCAACGCTACAGTCCATGGCATTCCAACTCTTCTGTGTCCTTGATCCTCCTATAGCTGTCATTCGGAGATTAGAGAGGCTGTTCGCAAACTTTATTTGCGGCTACGACGAAGGCAAACCGAAGCACAAATGGGTTAAATGGGATCGCAACTGTTTGCCTCATTCAGAAGGTGGTGTTGGTATTAAAAAAATGGAAGACATCATAAAGGACTATTATTGTAAACTTTGGTCTTTTTTCTACAAAGCTAATGGTACTTGGGCTCGGTATATGCAACACAGATACAGGTCCCTTGCTGATTCTGAATTCTATGGCCTACCCTCCTTTTCAAGTTCGATGTGGAGGAGAATGCAGAAATATTGGGAATGTTACCATGATAATATTGACGATAACAATTCAGCTTTATGGATGGCAAACGTGGATGGCAAGTTCACTCTAAAATCAACATGGAATATTATTCGTCATAGGGATTGTACTCTATTCTCCTTCTCAATCATTTGGAATCCAAGAATCCTTCCAAAAGTTTCATTCTTTATGTGGCGTATCCTTCAATAGGCTCTTCCTTTAGATTCAAAATTCAAAACTCTTCATATCTTCTTGGCCTCAAAACGTAGATGTTGTCCTATTCCTGTAGAAGAAGATTTTGATCACTTATTCGGTTCAAGTTCTATTGCTCAACAAGTATGGCACCACTTCTCAGGCATGATGAGATATAGATTTAAATTTTCCTCACTTAAAAGACTTTTTATGGCTTGGTGATTAAATACAAGAGGGAAAAATATTAAATCGCTTCTATCTATTATGGTCCCTTGTTACATTTGTTGGAGGATTTGGTGTGCATGAAACAAAAAGGAATATGAAGAAGAACACATGAAGGCTTAAAAAATTATTGATCTTGTTCATGAAGATATTGGAATCTCTTTCAAATCTCGCCCCTACAAAGGCTCTAAATCTAGATACATGTTAGATTTTATTTCAAATTTTTCTATTTCCTGCTTTGTAAGCCATTAGTGAAGGGAATTTCTTCACCAATTCTAATAAAGTTTCTTTATTAAAAAAAAATGACAACATGTCTACATATGAAATATAAGAATGAAATCCTATGCTAGATCTGTATGAAAGAGTCAGCTACTCAATGACCCTGTCAGCATCCACAGTGCTACAGCTCTGAATCCTTGGAATGAACTCAAGTAAGGCGTCCCTGTGTCTAGACACCTAAAAGGTTTTGAAAACATTTTTATAGCAAGAGTTAGTACTCAAAACAGTTTGAAAATATTTGGCAAGTAATTTATCGCAATTTAAAATCGGTTATTAATTACACAGGTTAGGTTCACACACACTTCCTTGAGTCTCGTCACCTCTCATCTAATGTGCAGATCTAACGTCATATACTTTCCCACCTAGCCATTATACCCAAGCTATCTCGACCAATTTATATAGCAGATCTTATCAATGGTCTACTCTCCCGTACTTCCCATGTAGCACGCTTTATTATTAACATCCTTACGTAGTTCAATTTTTCGTATGACATGTACATATGTTATATTTAGTCATCAAAATCAAGTCTCACTACTTAATTCTTAAAACATTTAAGATTTTATCATTTGACTTACATAATTAAGTTTCACTACTTAATTTTCTATAGATATTCCCAGTCTATTTTTAAATCTTAAAATTAAGTTTCTAGGGTATGCCCGTGCCTGAAGGCACACTGAAAATTTCCAAAATACATAATCGCTAAACGGCAAAAAAATTTCAAAGTACATAATCGCTTAACGTTTTTTTTTTCAAAACACGTAATTGCAAAACGGCAAAAATTTTGTTCCCCGACAAAACATAGTGTAATTTAAAAAAATACAATTTACAATAAGAAAAACAGTTGGGGGTGATGATGACAACAAACACTTGTCTGTAGAATAAACTTAGTCAATTCATCTTGACTTTAACAAAAAATTTAATAAGTTAGTCTTAAGCCAATGCAACTACAATAAACTAATTAGTACAAAATATATGAATAGTTTATGCCTATTACCTTTTGTTGCAAAGCTTTACTCATGAGATTATGCTGGAAAATGATCACATCTCAAACAACTTGTTATCCCAAAAATTGTAAATAGATTATATAACAGTAGAATAAGTAGCCTATAAACTCACATTAAGAAATAAATATTAACCTTAGAAATGTTGCTTTTCTTCTTTCATTTGTTACAACTAAATAAGTAACCTATAAACACACGCATATTGAATGTCCTCAAGTCTTTAATAAAGAAACACACTTTTATAAGCATACTGTTATAGATCTAAAAATGAATATATAAGAACCAAATATTGCAAAAGAACAAATCAAGGTTATCAGAAAGAATGTCCGGTCAGTAGCTTTTAGAGAGTGTAGGCCACAGTTTCGAACCATGCATATTGGCGATGAAGGCCGTGACAATCCTATATAAGGCTTGTAAAGTGACCAAAAAGGTGACGTTCTTTTTTATGTCGGACTACGGACCACGACCTCAATCTTTTTAATTTGACAATCTGAAGAATCTAAGCCTACACGAACAAAGAAAAATCAGGTTAGTTAAGAATACCAAGTAAAAGCCTCGAACATGTTAGTGTGACACCCCGACTAATTAAATACCGGGTAGCTACTCCTTTATTAAATCAATGCAAAATGTCAAGTTGGTTCAGTTAATAGCATCACTGTCGAAAACATTTTAAAGATTACTAACCACCTAGTATTTAAAAAGTAAGTGGCCAAATTTTAAGTTGTCTGATTAACATGCAATAAAAGAATAATGGAAGAACAACATAAATCCATTCACCATAACGAAGTAATGAAATAACCAACAATAGTAATAAGTCCGGAGGAAAACTCCTCACAACAATCCCACAACTGAAAATAATAAGACTAGTCTGAATTCTGAATTAAGTATATGCCCGAAGTCTGAATAACTGAAATAAATGAAATGCCACTAAAAGAAATGGGCGACATGCCCTACAACTGATAAATACTGAGTATAGAGTCAAGATAGATGAAGCGTCTATAATCAATGTCCTGTAACTTCCACAAACCGCTACAGCTCGTCACCTGAATGAGGATCCTAAGCATGGTGTCCTTGTGGCTGGGCACCTAAAATGGTTTTTACAAAAAGATAGATTTGAAAGCAAACGGGTCAGAGCCCGAATGTGGAGAGTATTTTAAAAACAGTAAGTGCTTTAATAATAATTAAAACAATGAATGCAAGATACATGTTAGGACGTGCTCTCACATGAAATACTCGCCTCTCGTCTAACTGTGCACTCCTAACGTTCCTGTACCCATTCATGTGTTTTCTCATAACTATCTAATTCCAAAGAGTTTCTAACACTTCTACTCGGTTCACGTTTAATTTCCAACCTTAACAATTAAATAGAGAGTTCTACTTTAATTCCCGAATTCCCAATTATTAACAAAACCATTTATTGATATATGTCCCCTTTTATCTTTTCATAATATTACAATTACTATACCCACGATTTAACATAAAAATTTCCTTTTCATTTAACCGTATATTATTCACATCATAAATATACATTACAAGCACCCAAAGGCTAAGCTGCGGTGCACAAATACTCTGCTATCCATCCCGGTACATCACGTACATAAGGATCACAAATTCCGAATCTCTCAGGAATTATTGGAATAAGCACCACACACAAAAATGGAGGCGAACATAATTCAACATATCCATGGTCACGTACATACCTACGCTCCATAGTCAGTTGGCTTATTAACTCACAAATAAGTCGTTCTCTTGAACTATGTCCTCGAGGTACCAATCTACATCCGGGCAACACAAGGATAAGAAGGCCCTAAGCGAACGTAACCTCCCGTGATAGCAAGTATGGTAGGTATGTCATACATATAAAAATCATATACTAAGCATTCACACATCTTAGATAATTTAGTATTAATAAAGGTATACTCTACATCCTTATACCATTATTCCAAATTTGTATATTTTACGTCTCCCGATAATATAAAAGTTAAACTGTCGACACGTCTCACGTCGTAGTTTCTTATACTTAAAACCTATCTAAAATAGATTATTAAGTTCCTATTATTCCCACGTATAACATCTTTATTCCTAAGGTCCTTACTTCTGCCCCAAACCTCATTTCATCAAATTATTCAAATTTACACTATTAACCCAAATATTAACTCACTTATCGAATTTCATTAGTTTAGAATAATTCCTCAAATTGAATTGTAATTAAGGTCCAAATTTCATAACCAAGCCTACTGGTCTTCCTTAAGGTTAAGGGTATTCATATGGTCTCCAACAATATTAATCAAGGGTTAACATCATTAAAATTTAAATAGGGAAAAACTTTACTCATTCTGGGAAGGTCGATCGATCGACCTTTTCCTTCGATCGATCGATGGTGGTCGATCGATCGACTGATGAATGTCGATCGATCGATCGCACCAGGTATGGTTGTGGACTGCTTCGTTTTGCAGTTTACAAATCAACCCAAAACACCATTAACAAGCATGAAACTCTAAGATAACGTTATAATATCATCATACAACCATCCTACAACAGTGTAAACGTTCTAAAACCAATAATTCATCATTCAAGGGCTTTGTATGGATCAAATCTTCATCAAGAATTCCAGATTTCTATTTCTTTCAAGAACATTAATAAACTTCTTCTAAAATCCGTTTTTTAATCCTCAAGGGTCATAATTCTGAGTTCATAATTCGTCCAGAATGTTTCTACATGCAGTCCCTAACATAGTTCATAGTTTTAAACTTCCAATTCATGGGTCTATATCATCTTCCAAGATAAATTCGATAATTCCTAAACATGGAAAAGCATGGCATTGAATCAATTGTAATTAAACCACTTGCCTTAATCTTTCTCTGAATTTGATGTTGAATCTTGAAGGCTGAGTTGTTCTCCCTCTCTCTTTCTGCAGAATTCTCTTCTCTCTCTCTCTCTCTCTACAAGTTTCTCTAAGGATGATGACAATGGAGGTGTGGTTGGTTTTTGGCAAGTTGGGACTATATCTTAACTTCTCCCGTAGCCCATTAAGTCCCTTAGTGTAGTTAGTGGGTTTAGTGGATAAAGAATAAGTCAGATTTTTGTTTCTAATTTTCGTGGGTTTTAATTCCCAGATTTCCGAAATTACCAAAATGCCCCTATAAGTTACCGGTATGGCCCAATAATGCCCCGGGACCCAAACTTAACCCCCGACTAGTGTTTTCTGAATATTTCGACCCTTCCGGACGCGTTGGCGCACTCAAAATGGCCATACGGGTGATAAAAATAAAATTCGCTTTTTAATTCAAATAATTATATTCCTGACGCGACTGTCACGCGCATCCCAACAAAGTTTCCCAAATTGCCGTATTTCAATTTCGCGACAATTTTAATATTTTCAATATTCATATATTGCCAAGTATACGCATTATAATCAAATACTAACTCACATCTCGTTAATATTTTTATCCGGATTAATTTCCAATTAATACACATTTAATTCAATTAATCCCCAAAAATAAATATCACGAAAATACGGGGTATTACATACTTCCCCCCTAATAACTGAATTTCGTCCCGAAATTCGGAACTAGAAAGTACCTGGTAAGAAAAACTCCGGATAACGTTCGCGCATCTCATCCTCGCGCTCCCATGTGGACTCCTCGACATTATGATGTCGCCACTGAACACGCACTAACGAAACTATCTTTGACCGCAGTTTTCGCTCACTTCGGTCCAAAATAGCAATCGGCCCCTCCTCGTAGGAGCTATCCGGCTGGAGATCGATGTCCTCCAAAGCAATGTGAGAATGAGCCAAATCATCTCTAAGATATTTCCTAAGCGAGGAAATATGAAATACATCGTGAATCCGATGTAAATGCTCCGGTAATCCAAGCCTATACGCAACCAGTCCAATCCGCTCAATAATAGGAAATGGTCCCACATATCTCGGTGCCAACTTCCCTTTCTTCCCGAAACGCATGATCCCCTTCATAGGAGATACTCTGAGCAAAACTTGGTCCCCCACTTGGAACTCCCTGAAGAATCTCTTCGCATCAGCATAGCTCTTCTGCCGATCCTGAGCTACTCGAATGCGATTCCGTATCAATTCTATCCTCGCCGAAGTATCCTGAATCACTTCCGGCCCAAGTAGTTTGTTGTCCCCCACCTCCAACCAACATGCTGGGGAACGACAAGGTCTACCGTACAACGCCTCAAATGGAGCCATGCCAATGGTGAACTGGTAGGAGTTGTTGTAAGCAAACTCCACCAGTGGAAGATACTGCTCCCATCCACCCCCAAAGTCAATGATACTCATACGTAGCATGTCCTCCGACATCTGGTTTGTACGCTCAGTTTTCCCATCGGTCTGCGGGTGATACGCCGTACTCAACCGCAGTTCTGTGCCCATGGCCTCCTGAAAACTCTCCCAAAACCGTGAAACAAATATCTTGTCTCGGTCAGACACGATATTTAGGGGCACACCGTGAAGTCTCACTATCTCTGAAATGAAGAGCTGGGCATACTGTCCCGCAGTGTAGTCTGTCCTTACGGGTAGAAAATGAGCGACTTTGGTCAACCTGTCCACAATTACCCAAATGGAGTCATGACCTCTCTGTGATGTAGGCAACCCCGTGATAAAGTCGATGGAGATGCTCTCCCACATCCACATCGGGACCTCCAATGGCTGTAGAAGTCCTTCCGGTCTCTGATGATCCACTTTAACTAGCTGACAAGTGGCGCATTTTGAAACAAACACGGCAATATCTCTCTTCATCCCGCTCCACCAATATTGTCGCCTCATGTCTTGGTACATTTTGTCCCCTCCGGGATGTACCGCGAACCGTGAGCCGTGCGACTCTGCCATCACCTCGTGCCGCAATTCTTCCCCTTCCGGAACCACCAATCTCCTATTGAAGCTTAATCCCCCGTCTGAGCTATCGGTATAGGACTCGGCTCCCTCTGCTAGTAATCGGACTATCTGCTCCTGACAGAACGAATCTTTTGCCTGTGCCTTTACCACCTTCGTGACAATTTGTGGTGTAACGGTCATCACAGACATGAATGATCGGGCCACTGCATCCTGGTGTCCCAACTCCTTCCACTTGGCCTTCCACACCCCTGCCACTCATCTACTGGCCTACGGCTCAACGCGTCTGCCACCACGTTAGCCTTCCCCGGGTGAAACTGGATATCGAACTGATAATCTTTCACAAATTCAAGCCACCTCCATTGCCGCATATACAACTCCTTCTGCGTGAATAGGTACTGTAGGGACTTGTGATCCGTGAACAATCGAAACTTCTCCCCCAAAAGGTAATGTCTCCAAATACGAAAGGCAAATACCACTGCCGCTAACTCCAAGTCATGGGTAGGGTAATTCTTCTCGTGAGGCTTAAGCTTACGGGAAGCATAAGCTATGGCCTGACTCTCCTGCTGCAGTACACCTCCTAGTCCTTGTAAGGACGCATCGGTGTAAATAAGATACTCAACTCCCGGTCTCGGCAATGCTAACACAGGTGTTGAGGTTAACTTGTCCTTCAACTCATCGAATGCCAACTGACAGGCATCACTCCAAATGAATGGCACACCTTTACGAGTCAGATGTGTCATGGGACCCGCTATCGTGGAGAAACCCCGAATAAACCTCCTGTAGTATCCTGCTAAGCCCAAGAAACTACGGATCTCAGTCGGTGTCGTGGGATGTCCCCACTCCCTTACCGCGGATACCTTCCCCGGATCAACAGATATCCCCCGGTCGAAAATAATGTGTCCCAAAAACTAGACCTCCTTCAGCCAAAACCCGCACTTCTCATATTTTGCATACAGCTCGTTCTGGCGTAGCGTCTGCAAAACTTATCTCAAATGCTCGGCGTGCTCCTCCTCTGTCTGGGAGTAAACGAGAATATCATCGATGAAGATAATGATAAACTGATCTAGGAAATCCCTGAACACCCTATTCATCAAGTCCATAAATGCTGCTGGAGCGTTGGTCAAACCAAATGGCATAACCCGAAACTCGTAAGAACCATATCTCGATAAGAACGCAGTCTTCCAGACGTCCTCCTCCCTGATTCGCAACTGATGGTATCCAGATCGCAAATCAATCTTTGAGAAGCAAGAAGCTCCTCTCAACTGGTCGAATAGGTCATCGATTCGAGGCAACGAATACTTATTCCGTATCGTGACCTTGTTTAACTCCCGGTAGTCCACACACAATCTCAGTGAACCATCTCTCTTCTTCACGAACAACACAGGGGCACCCCACGGTGAAGTACTCCTCCGAATAAACCCCTGACCCAACAACTGCTCAATCTGATCCCGAAACTCCCTCATCTCAGCTGGAGCCATACGGTACGGTGCACGTGCTATAGGTCTCGTATCTGGTAATAAGTCTATAACAAAGTCTATCTCTCGACTGGGGGGTAGGCCTGGTATCTCCTGAAACACATCGGAATACTCCCTGACAACTGGGATCGAATCTAAAGGAATCACAACCTCCTTAGAGGTATCCTCCTCTAAGTAGTACAAATGAGCGGTCGAACCTCCCTCTGGGTGAGGCATCGCCACTACAAACATCTATTTCCCCGGAATGGCAAAAACAATGCTCCATCGAAGCAATCAATCATGGCTCTATAATCAGCGAGCCAATCCATACCGATAATCACATCGTGAACATGCATATCTAATACCAACATATCTGCAGGTAATACCAGACTACCAATCTCTACCCCCACTCCCCGGCATATAAAGAAGATAAGTGACCCACTCCCCAATGGTGAGTCTACACACGTTACTGTGCTCTTTGCCGTAGCTAACAACCCTAAGGCTTTCGGAAAATGTGTAGCTATAAAACAATGCGTTGCCCCCGTATCAAACAAAACCCGACCCATAGTACCATGGATAGGAAACATACCCTCAATCGCGGGTGGTGCCTGTGGAGCGGCTACCTGGTGAACGTTATAGACACGTCCATACTGTAACTGCCCCTGCTGCACAGGAACTGCTGGAATGGCTGGTAGTGCTGGCACCTGGGCTGGAGCTGGAAGAGCAGGTGGAAAAAGTGGCCTCTGTGGCTCATGTCGAGCACCCTGCTTCTGCTGCGGGGCCCTGCCCTTATCAGGACAATCTTAACGTTTATGGCCAATCTTACCACAAATGAAACACTTCCCCGGGAAGTTTCCCCCTCGCTGTCCCTGCTGCCCTCGGCCCTGGTGGCCGTTACCATTTCTGCCCTGGCCTTGCTGGCCCTGGTGAAACTGCTGATGTTGACCATTTTGACCCTTTTGGCCGTTATGACCCTGCTGGCCATTCCGGAATCCTCCCTGACTGTTCCTGAAAACCCCTGATCGGAACCTCTTATGATCCCCCTGCTGGGAACCCTGATCACTCTGCCTATACTGACCCTGAGCTGAATGTGCCCCGCTGGCACCATTTCCCCCTGTCCTGCCCTGATGGCTGGACTCTCCTGATCGCTTCCCCTCTGTCAAGTGAAAGCGGTGGTCCTGGCAATGGAGCAATGCAGCGTTAACCACGTCAGAATAAGTGGCCAACGAGAGGTTTCCCAATAAATGCTGATGGATCCTCCAAGTCAATCCATCTATAAATTTCTGAATCTTCTTCTCTTCCGTCGGTATCTCATCTGGGACAATATTCAGCAAATTGGTGAATTCGGCCTCATACTCGGCCACAGTCTTACCCTCCTGTCGAAGGTTCATCAACTTCCTCCTCATTTCCGTGTGAACAGCAGACGGAAAGTACTTGCGGTCGAACCGCATCTAGAACTCCTGAATCGTGAGAGTATCTCTCTCCTCTGCGGTGGTAATAGACTCCCACCACTGTAGTGCAGATCCCACTAGCTTAAAAGTAGCCAGTACCTGCCTCTGAACGTCAGTGCACTCATACATCCTCAAGTGCCTCTGTATATCCTTTCTCCACTGACTCGAAACAACAACATCGGAGCTGCCAGCAAACTCCAGTGGATGTGCTTTCTGAAAAGCATCACGTACACGTTCCCAGGCAGACGGGAATGCATATGGCTGAACTGGTGCGGCAACTAGCGCCTAAGGTGGTGCCTGCTGAACTACGGCTAATGCAGCATTTACCGCTTGGGCTACTATGGCTGCAACCTCAACGGCGTTCATCGTGCCCTGAACTGGTGCGGTCTGTGGTTTTGGCGTTGCATTCCTGGGAACTCGTCGTGCACGTCGTGGAGGCATTCTGAAATAAGAATAAAGTCTATAAGTTCGCAGTTATAAACTTAAAATAGCTGAAGGACGTAGCATATACAAAAGAATACAACAGTCCTAAAATATAGGGCTCTACATCAAAGAAAGCTCAGCGGAAACATAATAAGCCGTTCAGATCCTAAAGGACACTAGAACCTGATGCTCTGATACCACCTGTGACACCCCGACTAATTAAATTCCGGGTAGCTACTCCTTTATTAAATCAATACAAAATGTCAAGTTGGTTCAGTTAATAACATCACTGTCGAAAACACTTTAAAGATTACTAACCACCTAGTATTTAAAAAGTAAGTGGCCAAATTTTAAGTTGTCTGATTAACATGCAATAAAAGAATAATGGAAGAACAACATAAATCCATTCACCATAACGAAGTAATGAAATAACCAATAATAGTAATAAGTCCGGAGAAAAACTCCTCAGAACAATCCCACAACTGAAATTAATAAGACTAGTCTGAATTCTGAATTAAGTACATGCCCGAAGTCTGAATAACTGAAATAAATGAAATGCCACTAAAAGAAATGGGCGACATGCCCTACAACTGATAAATACTGAGTATAGAGTCAAGATAGATGAAGCTTCTATAATCAATGTCCTGTAACTTTCACAAACCGCTACAGCTCGTCACCTGAATGAGGATCCTAAGCATGGTGTCCTTGTGGCTGGGCACCTAAAATGGTTTTTACAAAAAGATAGATTTGAAAGCAAACGGGTCAGAGCCCGAATGTGGAGAGTATTTTAAAAACAGCAAGTGCTTTAATAATAATTAAAACAATGAATGCAAGATACATGTTAGGACGTGCTCTCACATGAAATACTCACCTCTCGTCTAACTGTGCACTCCTAACGTTCCTGTACCCATTCATGTGTTTTCTCATAACTATCTAATTCCAAAGAGTTTCTAACACTTCTACTCGGTTCACGTTTAATTTCCAACCTCAACAATTAAATAGAGAGTTCTACTTTAATTCTCGGATTCCCAATTATTAACAAAACCATTTATTGATATCTGTCCCCTTTTATCTTTTCATAATATTACAATTACTATACCCACGATTTAACATAGCAATTTCCTTTTCATTTAACCGTATACTATTCACATCATAAATATACATTACAAGCACCCAAAGGCTAAGCTGTGGTGCACACATACTCTGCTATCCATCCCGGTACATCACGTACATAAGGATCACAAATTCCAAATCTCTCAGGAATTATTGGAATAAGCACCACACACAAAAATGGAGGCGAACATAATTCAACATATCCATGGTCACGTACATACCTACGCTCCATAGTCAGCTGGCTTATTAACTCACAAATAAGTCGTTCTCTTGAACTATGTCCTCGAGGTACCAATCTACATCCGGGCAACACAAGGATAAGAAGGCCCTAAGCGAACGTAACCTCCCGTGATAGCAAGTATGGTAGGTATGTCATACATATAAAAATCATATACTAAGCATTCACACATCTTAGATAATTCAGTATTAATAAAGGTATACTCTACATCCTTATACCATTATTCCAAATTTGTATATATTACGTCTCCCGATAATATAAAAGTTAAACTGTCGACACGTCTCACGTCGTAGTTTCTTATACTTAAAACCTATCTAAAATAGATTATTAAGTTCCTATTATTCCCACGTATAACATCTTTATTCCTAAGGTCCTTACTTCTGCCCCAAACCTCATTTCATCAAATTATTCAAATTTACACTAGTAACCCAAATATTAACTCACTTATCGAATTTCATTAGTTTAGAATAATTCCTCAAATTGAATTCAAATTAAGGTCCAAATTTCATAACCAAGCCTACTGGTCTTCCTTAAGGTTAAGGGTATTCATATGGTCTCCAACAATATTAATCAAGGGTTAACATCATTAAAATTTAAATAGGGAAAAACTTTACTCATTCTGGGAAGGTCGATCGATCGACCTTTTCCTTCGATCGATCGATGGTGGTCGATCGATCGACTGATGAATGTCGATCGATCGATCGCACCAGGTATGGTTGTGGACTGCTTCGTTTTGCAGTTTACAAATCAACCCAAAACACCATTAACAAGCATGAAACTCTAAGATAACGTTATAATATCATCATACAACCATCCTACAACAGTGTAAACGTTCTAAAACCAATAATTCATCATTCAAGGGCTTTGTATGGATCAAGTCTTCATCAAGAATTCCAGATTTCTATTTCTTTCAAGAACATTAATAAACTTCTTCTAAAATCCGTTTTTAAATCCTCAAGGGTCATAATTCTGAGTTCATAATTCGTCCAGAATGTTTCTACATGCAGTCCCTAACATAGTTCATAGTTTTAAACTTCCAATTCATGGGTCTATATCATCTTCCAAGATAAATTCGATAATTCCTAAACATGGAAAAGCATGGCATTGAATCAATTGTAATTAAACCACTTGCCTTAATCTTTCTCTGAATTTGATGTTGAATCTTAAAGGCTGAGTTGTTCTCCCTCTCTCTTTCTGCAGAATTCTCTTCTCTCTCTCTCTCTCTACAAGTTTCTCTAAGGATGATGACAATGGAGGTGTGGTTGGTTTTTGGCAAGTTGGGACTATATCTTAACTTCTCCCGTAGCCCATTAAGTCCCTTAGTGTAGTTAGTGGGTTTAGTGGATAAAGAATAAGTCAGATTTTTGTTTCTAATTTTCGTGGGTTTTAATTCCCAGATTTCCGAAATTACCAAAATGCCCCTATAAGTTACCGATATGGCCCAATAATGTCCCGGGACCCAAACTTAACCCCCGGCTAGTGTTTTCTGACTATTTCGACCCTTCCGGACGCGTTGGCGCACTCAAAATGACCATACGGGTGATAAAAATAAAATTCACTTTTTAATTCAAATAATTATATTCCTGACTCGACTGTCACGCGCGTCCCAACAAAGTTTGCCAAATTGCCGTATTTCAATTTCGCGACAATTTCAATATTTCCAATATTCATATATTGCCAAGTATACACATTATAATCAAATACTAACTCACATATCGTTAATATTTTTATCCGGATTAATTTCCAATTAATACACATTTAATTCAATTAATCCCCAAAAATAAATATCACGAAAATACGAGGTATTACAGTTAGGAAATGTACTTTCTTTACGTGCACCTTCAACAAACTGATCATGTCAACAACCCTCAAGAAACTCATGAAACAGAGTGAAGTTCATGTCAACAACCCTCAAGAAACTGACTTACAAATGACTAAATCAAAATCCACTGCTACAGAATTTAGTTTTCTTAGTTCCATCATCAAGTAAAATCATTAGCAGCTCTAATAGGGCCACTAAAGCAAATCCCTAATGATGATTCTAATCACGAAATATAAGAAGCAAGAGCAGCTCTAACTGGGTTTGCCTACTACCTAGTTACTCAAAACTCTCAAGTATCTTAAAAGACAAAAACATCATACTACCAACTCTAATTGGTTTGGTGGAAGGACTGCATCAACTAAAGTGCATTAAATGACCACATTATCTACTATGGCACATAGAAATCTGTTTAGTGCTATTTTTTTACGTAGTAGGCAAAATCAATAGTACTGCTTTCCTTTTTGGATGTCCCAACTCAAGTGGTTTCCTTTTTGGATATCCCAAATTCCACGATAATGACCAAACCTTATATTGGCCATTGATGGAACGTATTCTTAAAAAAGTCGCCTTTAAATAACTGACTATTAATTTGAGATAGTATCCATCTTTGATGCAGAATTTACAAAGTTCATATTGACAACTAACATTTTTATGCTAAAAGTAAAAACAACATATTCAGTAAGATTTTGGAAGGATTAAGATCATACCCATTTGCCCAAGACTCAAAGCACTCCAACTGGTTTCTCAAAATTACGGTGTCGAGTAATTTGGAAGGAATATTCCTGGCTGCTACTCGCGAATAAGAACCATTAGTTGAGGAATTGTGGAGTGATGCAGCTATCCAGGCCGCATAGAGCTGGAGAAGTGAACTGGAAATGCTACATAGTGTTGCTAGTTATTTCTTACAGCGGGTAAGACCATGCCCCATGTTACTCTATATAGATTATTAAATTTGAATATCTTATGTTATTAATGCTCTCTCATCAAGTGCTTGCTGACTTGTTGGACCTAAAGATTATTTATCTTCTAAAGCTTGAGATGTTCCTGCTGAGAATAAAGAGGTAATGGAACAGATCAGATTAAATAATGTTGTAAGTAAATTAGTGAGCTAAGATGTTCAAATTAGTACTAAAAAGAAAATCAGTATAGCAACGGACAATTGTAAACTATAGAAAGTTGTGGAAACTTCATAATGAAATGAAAATCTAAGTATAAGAGAATCCCTTTTAACAAATAAACCTACCAACACATTACAAAGAAAAGAAATGTTCTTTTAAAAACAGAACAATTTAACATTTATGATGTTTGAGCTTAAAGTTAGGTTTCTGGAAGAAATTAAATTTCAAATAGATTTATGTGCATAAAAACATTACCAAAAATAAAAAATCTAGACTAACAACAAACTTAACTTGACGCTGCAGTGATTGGATGTAATTGAAATGTAAAAAATTGTGACTTTTTTACATATATGGAATTGTGCTTTTTTACATATATATAATTGTTTTCACACTAATAATAGCCTTTATCATAGGTATTTGAAATGTGTGGGATACCATGGTTGCATAAAGGTCTAAAGCCAATTACACATGCACATATAAAAGTGACTTAACCACATAGCTATGCAACGAAACACGCAAACACCCATACGAAATAGTTTCATGCCTAAAAAATCTCATATACTTATAGCAGGACACATTCATATGGTACGCCTTAATAGAACCTTGATCTTATGAAACATCAGTCAAACCCCCGATACATCCGGCTTCTTCAACTGAAAAATCTCAAATATTAATTGGGTATACTTGTTTAAGACAAAACATAAACATAAACATAGGGACAAATTTTTCAAAACTGATCCGACTTTTACGGTGACGACATGGCCATTGACCGCTACTCATCCAGCTGAGAGTAGTGTCATAGTAGTTGATGCAGCAAAGGAAGCCCACATAGTCTTTCATATCCATGTCATATATGAGTCCCAGATCTGCGGCTCTATTAGGATCAACATGACCACCTCCATAGTCAAATGGATCGTCTGCAATAAGTCCATGACTGTAGAATCTTCTGTGAGTTGATAAATAGAGAACTATAACGAAAAGGCATATAAAAAATGCTAGGAAACTTCCACGATAGGAAACTGTATTTACTTTCATAATACCTACAATAGGAAACTTCCACGCTATTAGAGTCAAGTTTGGTTCCCGCACTTGTGGGGGGGCTTTTTGAATGGCTTAAAAATTATCTCAATTTATATTCAACTACTAAATGAAGTCTACAATATATATATATATATAAGTGAAGAGCGAGAGATTAAAGCTATAAGATCCATTCTAAATGTGACCTATATTCAAGAATGCCCTCTACTTTTAGCAGCCAAGAAGGTCTCATGTCTCGGATCCCCCCTAAAGTCATGTGTTGATACTTGATACACTGGATTGAAAAATGCAGTGTCAATTTAGGAAATTGAAAGCTTATGAATATAATTTTATGTTTCCCAAACTTATATTATCTTGAAGGATAGAGTAACTATACTCATCTCCAAACATCACTCAACTTGATTCTCAAATCAATGTCTCGCTGAGATAGCCGAACCCTGTGCGTGACCTCTCTGTTATCTCTTTTCGTTACAAAATCTCTGACTCGCTTAACACCTGTATAAAAGAAGATGCAATATAAGGTTCAATATATTAACACCAGTAAAATCAAAATATAACTTGGATTTTAGTTACTTTAATATTTAAAAGGTACACTAAAAATCTAAGCAATTTATGAAAATCATCCAACTACAAGAACATTCCTCCATAGCAAACCTCTTTTTCTGGATAAAAAAATAAGAACTGAGGATCTAAAGAATTCTATCGAAGTAAAATCTCGATCTACACCGACCCAAAAAAATTTAATCTAGAAAGAGATATTTACTCAAATGCTCATTTGATCTAATATAAAATCTTTTAGGAAGAGGCAAAGTGAGTTGGTAACCATAATATATGATTTAAAAAACATGATTTAGGATTTCAGTCTTTACTTTCGGCCATATAAAGTCCATCAGATTTAGGATTGCAGTCTTTAACTATGCCGTTGAAGAGATTATAAAATAAAATGTGTAGAAAGAGATAGTTCGAGAGAGTACCTACCAAGATCATTCCTGATGAATACTATATATTTAATCTGAAAGTGAATTCAACATTCACTGTTCTTACCAATGACCCTCACTAACACCACATGTGATTTGAATTCCCTAAACTTGAGACATGGTTGATGCTTTCAAAGGAAGTGGGAAACCGGCATACACGTGCAACAATCAAGACTTCTTATAAAAAAAATAGTAACAAAAATTGGAAGATTTAGGAATAAACCATATAATAAAGAATTGGTGAAATGTACCAAAACAAATCAAATCCTTTGCGAGTAAATTTTTCGGCATTTTACCATCCATTACAAAAAATGCACTGGTTTCATCTTACATAGCATTATATCAACCAATTGTCTTATAACCTACTATTTTTTGGGGTGTACTTCTCCATGAACCGAGTAAAATTTGAATCGAATTCTCTCTCGATCTCAATCTTCTCCTCCAAATATCTCTTTTCAATTGCTGCCATCTTTTTATCATGAACTTTTATCAATTTTTAGCAAATTTTGCCATTTCACTAACACAACATATGCTTAGATGAATAATAAATGTTATGTTTATCATTTGGTCCATTAGTTAAATCACTTCTATAACATAATTATAGATTTAGTGTGCTAAATATATCAGTGATTATTTAACTACTCAACGGACTAAACATGAATAGATGTACCCTTACTTGCAAACAAATTAGTAAAATGTATGAGCAATGAGTACGATGTACATATAAATAAAAAAACCCAGTAATTGTTAAATTAACTTTAAAAATGCACAGTGGTGGATTACTTGGAAAATGGTGTACAGTGTAACACGAATATCTCTAGACTGCTGTAACTCATGCAATCTTATTAATTGTAATCGGGAAGCATAGACTGCTGAAACTCAACCTTTCTGGTCACCCATTCCATTATATATACAATGATTTTCCCTTTACTAATATCTACCTGCTTTGTTCGAACTCCGTTAACTATCAGTATTCTATCTACACCCTTCAATATTTATAAATTAAATACCGTTAACTATCAGCATTCTATCTACATAAGCAATATATAAATTCAATACGCGAGTCAGCTTATATCAAGGGGATAATAATTGCAAATGTATCGTTGATCTTCTCCGCCCTTAAATTTTCATTCATTCACAATGTCAAATTATGCTTAAAAGCTTATATGGAGGGGATAAAAATTGCAAAAGAAAGATCCTCGATAACATGTGAATCATTAATTTTCAAACTTTCCTATTCTCGCATTATGTAAAACATGGAGAATTTCTTGAGGCCTAACAAAACTCATCAAACTATTTCTCATTGAAACCTCTAGAAGTTGAAGCACTGAAGCCATGAAGACCAAGACGCAAGAAATAGAGACAACTAAACATACAAATGCAACATAGTTCTTTGAAAATATCACTCTCCTCATCTTCCTAATTACATACATATATATTTCTAAAATCTTACTAACAATATAATCAAGATTAAATGAAACTTTTACTTTGAAACAATTCTCACTTAAAAACTATTGTTAAAAACAACCATAAGATTGAATGAAACTTTTACTTCGGGACTGAAATATGGATCTATAAGATTTTTTGGAGCAAAAAAAACCCATAAAAATATACTAAAACTAAACACAAACATACCTTAATTAAAACATAACAACTTAGCAAGAAAATATCCTAGAACTAAACAACTCAAATAATTTATTGCATCAAGTAAACCTAATTTCTTGCAGCAACTAAAACTGAGCTAAAATGAAATGAAACCAATATGCCTAAAATCGAAAGCTAAAATCGCACCAATAATGAAACGCACCAATGGGATAAAAGGAAGAAATAATAATAACGCATACCCAGAAATAGAACAATGATCAAACTCAATAATATCTGAAAACATTAGATCAACAGAAAAAAACACTTACCCACAAATAGAACCACAAATTGATTTTATATTACCCCAAACATTATATCTGCAAAAAAAAACATTACATATAAAGAAAAAAATAATATAAATGTGACAAAGCTGAACATATTAAATCTGGAAAAAAACTTACCCGAAAAACTTACCAGGAACATTGGATTGGCAAAAAAAGATTACCCCAGAATAGAACCATAAATCCTACACAAAAATCGAACCATAAACATTACCCAAAAATCAACATACCTAAAAATCGAACCATAAATCTCAACTATTTTACAAATATGGAGGGATGTGTGTGTGTGTGTGTGTGTGTGTGTAAGAGAGACGGCGACGACGCCTGAAGAAGTGGGGAATAGGGTTGATCTTTAAGGTAGAGTTTTTTGGGGATTCTGATGAGAGAATGGGAGAGAAGTAGAGAATGAGAGGTTTGTGTGGGTAATGAGGGAGGGTGGACAAATTGATGAAGTGGTTTTGACCAAAATACCCCCAAATTTGAATTAAAGTGTAATTTTAGTAAGTAATAAAAGGGGGGAATCCAAAATATTCAAGGGCAAAAAGGTTAGTGCAAAACAAACTCTAATAGATGACATCATAGTTGAAGCTTATGACATACATAAGTTTTCTACTTTATATATATATATCATCTACAAGTCTACTTTCGCACATATGTAGGATATCATGAAGTATATATTTTTTTTCACACAATATATACTATAAGGATCATTGGTCTGACTAATCATTGACCCCAATCGTCCTATCATTTACATTGGTTCGGATATCCCTCGATCCCTAAGTAAATGATATGTATATGTATATTGGTTCGGATGTTCATCGACCCCAACATCTTTTGACTTCAATTTGGTTCGAATCATCATCGACCCAAAATCAAGTTTTCATGTATAGGTCCGGATTCTCATCGACCCCAATACCGAATTAAGCATACTTTAGGCATTCACACAACCTAAGTATCAATATAATATGTATTTACACAACCAAATTATTTAAACTAGTACGTAATATTTTTTTCTCTCAAATATTCATCGTACTTTACCATTTATTTACGAGTTTACTTCACTTTCTTACTCCCCTCGTAGGCCTACAATAAATAATATTTCCCCTAAATATTATTTTCACAAATGCATAAGTATTCCCCACCACGTCCAGTTAGGAATACAAGAGAAAAAGGAAGATTTCAAAAAATTCAGAGCACCAGACCGATCCGCTTCCCAGGGTAGAACCAGTTCATTTTTCTGTAGATCAGTTCTTGTTACGCAACAACGTTTTTACACCTCATTGATACCCAAATCTCATAATTCCTTCACCAATTTCATAATTGATTGTTACTAACTATTTCTACCAGAGTTATGATGATTTCTAACATTTCAAACACATTAAAACTTCACCGAAACAATCAAGAATGGATCAAACCCTCAAAACTCATTCATAAACTAGTTTTGTGTTCATCCATCAAATTCAATTCAAAACCCAGATTTAAATCCGTATTATCAATTAAAACTCTTTTAATTCACAATACTCTACACCAGGCTCTCGCTCCAGAACTAGCGCCAGCCCCAATCAGCTGTGGACAAGCTCTACTCTTGTGACCCTGTTGGTCACATGTGAAACACTGCCCCTAAAACTATCTCTGACCTTGGCCCTCGTGGGGTGGCAATTTTTGACACGACACGATAACCCGACACGAGCTCGACACGAAGTTAGCGGGTTAGGGTTGACGATTTTTTGAGACGAACCCGAATATGACACGACCCGCCAACACGAATAATAAATGGGTTGGGTTAGTATCAAACACGTATAACTCGAAAATGACACGAATAGACCCGTTTAACTCGTATTTTATGGAAAATATATTAGATAATTTATACATCTTGATAGGCATTCTATAAAATTCATGGAGAATCGGATGATAAATTATTTATGTGTTGCAAGAAGTTGAAATTAATTAAATTTAATTTATCGTAGGCCTATCATTGGTATGATTGGTTAAGAGAGAAAAAAAAATTTACTTAATGGGTTATGCGGGTCAACACAAACACGACACGATAATAGATAGGTCGGGTTAGTGTTTGATTATCTGACACGATTAGTTAAATTGGTCGGGTTAGGGTTGACTAATACTTAACACGAATCCGACATGACACAACCCGAACATGACACGACGCACACGAATTGCCACCCTTACCTGGTGGCCCTGTCCCTGCTGGCCACCCTCTTAGTTCCCCTGGCCCTGACGACCCTGAGGGACCTGCTGCTGCTGCTGCTTGGGACCCGTCTACTGTTGCTGGGTTGGTGTCCCACTAACACTGCTCCCCTAGTCTTTCCCTGATGCATAGACTCAGATCACCTCTTACTTCCCTTCTCATAGAAACGGAAGTCCTGACAGTGAAAAAGTGTCGCGTTAACAACATCAGTATACGTCATCAATGCGGGATTACCAATAAAGTGTTGTCTGATCCTACAGGCCAAGCCATCTATAAAATTTTCCTTCTTTCTCTCTTCGTTGCTCACCTTGTCTGCCATAAAATTTTCCAGGCGGGTGAACTCCTCATCATAATCAACAACTAAGCGGTCACCCTGACATACCTCACGAAACTTTTTCCTCATCTCTGCCTCCACTGCCGACGAAAAGTACTTGCAGTCAAACCGTACCCAGAACTTTGAAATAGTCATCGAGTCCCTCTCCTCAGCTGTGGTCACTAACTCCCACCATTGAAGGGCTTCCCCAGTTAGCCTGAAGGTGGCCAACATCTGTTACTGAACCTCAGTGCAATCTAGCATGCATAGGTGTTGCTGAATATTCTTCTTCCAAAGACATGCCTCCACTACATCCGTACTACTCTGAAACTCGAGCGAATGGCCCTTCTGAAAGGTCTCTCTAATTCTATGCCAAGTGAGTGGCACTTGTCGGGTCGGAATAGCTGGTGCTGCGAGCTGCGAAGCCTGAGGCTGAGGGAAGTGGGATGCCATGGCCTTCATGGTTATCTTTACTGCTTAAGCCACTATCATTTCCACTTGAGTAGTAGAAATCATCTTTGGTGGTGATGGCGGTACCTGCTGATCTTGAGGATCCTCCCCTACCTCATCTCTTGCTGCAACCCTCTCAGCTCGCTCTCTCATTGGAGGCATCTGAAAATAGATCGAATCGTATAAGCACACAGTTCATACAAAGTTTAATAGCAGAAGCACGATATCTCAAGGCACGCAAAGATATAAGCAATAAACCTAATAATAGGGCTCTATGTCAAACAAACGATACGCTAAAAACGTAGTAAGCTGTACAGATCCTATGGACACTAGAACATGATGCTCTGATACCATCTGTGACACCCTGTTTAATTAAACATCGGGTGATCAAACCTTTATCATATTAAAATAGGTTTCTCCTATGGTTCATTCTTAGCATCACTGTCGAAAACCAAATTAATTACTAACCACCTAAGTTAATTAAACCGGTGCCAAATTTTAATTTGACAAACATAACAGGATAATAGAATAGTTTGAAAACTAAAGAAACTTACACAAGATACTAAAATTCAAACCAACATTAATATGTAAAAGCAACTAAGTCAAGCCGAATAAACCGTCGGCAAAAAACACAAATAAGCAAAAATCCACAAACTAACTACAAAGTAAAACTGATGCAAAATCTGGAACTATAATGTAGTCAACTGACAATATGTCTACATATGAAATATAAGAATGAGGTCATATGCTAGATCTGTATGAAAGAGTCGACTACTCAATGATCCCGTCAGCATCCACAGTGCTACAACTCCGAATCCCTGTAATGAACTCAAGTAAGGCGCCCCTATGGCTAGACACTTAAAAGGTTTTGAAAATATTTTTATAGCAAGAGTTAGTACTCAAAAGAGTTTGAAAACATTTGGTAAGTAATTTATCATAATTTAAAATCGATTATTGATTACACAGGTTAGGTTCACGCACACTCCATTGAGTCTCCTCACAGCTCATCTGATGTGCACACCTAACGTCCTATACTTAGCCCACCTAGTCATTATACTCAAGCTATCTCGACCAAAGTATATGACATATCTTATCAATGGTCTACTCTCCCGTACCAGCCATACAACACGCTTTATTATTAATATCCTTAGGTATATCAATTTTTCGTATAACATGCACATATGTATATTTAATCATCAAAATCAAGTCTCACTACTTAATTTATAAAACATTTCAGATTTTATCCTTTGACTTCCATAATTAAGCTTCATTACTCAATTTACTATAGATATTCCTAATATATTTTTAAATCTTAAAATTAAGTTTCTCTCTACTTAATTTATCATTTAGATGTATATATATATATATATATATATATATATATATATATATATATCATCTACAAGTCTACTTTCGCATATAAGTAGGATATCATGAAGTATATATATTTTTTCACACAATATATACTATAAGGATTATTGGTCCGGCTAATCATTGATCCCGATCATCCTATCATTTACATTGGTCCGGATATCCATCGACCCCAAAGTAAATAATATGTATATGTATATTAGTCCGGATGTTCATCGACCCCAATATCTTTTGACTTCGATTTGGTCCGAATCATCATCGACCCCAAATCAAGTTTTCATGTATTGGTCCGGATGCTCATCGATTCTAATACCGAATTAAGGATACTTTAGGTATTCACACAGTCTAAGTATCAATATAATAGTTATTCACACAACCAAATTATTTAAACTAGTACATAATATTTTTTTCTCTAATATTCATCGTACTTTACCATTTACTTACGAGTTTACTTCACTTTCGTACTCCCCTCGTAGGCCTACAATAAAATAATATATCTTCCAAATATTACTTTCACAAGTGCATAAGTATTCCCCCATCACGTCTAGTTAGGAATACAAGAGAAAAAGGAAGATTTAAAAAAATTTAGAGCACCGAACTGATCCGCTTCCTAGGGCCGGACCGATTCGTTTACTGTAAAGGCCGGACCAGTCCGTTTTTCTGCGATCAGTTCTTGTTTCGCAGCAGTGTTTTTACACCTAATTAATACCCGAATCTCATAATTCCTTCACCAATTTCACAATTGATTGTACCTAACTATTTCTACCAGAGTTAGGATGATTTCTAACATTTCAAACACAACAAAACTTCACCGAAACAATCAAGAATGAATCAAACTCTCAAAACTCATTCATAAACTAGTTTTGTGTTCATCCATCAAATTCAATTCAAAACCCAGATTTAAATTTATATTATCAATTAAAACTCTTTTAATTCACAATCCTCTACACATATAAACCCTAACTACATGCAATTTTACCCAACATGAAATCAATTGGTACTCTTCATCAAGGTTTTGAAATAAAATCAATCCATTCATGAAATCCCTACACATGTGTATTATAACTTTAATTCAATTTATAATAAACACTTGCCCTCCTCAGGATTTAGGGAAAATGGTTCTCTCTTTTCACTAATGGTCTCTCTAATCTTTTGTGTTATGAGCCCTAACCCCAATCTCTAAATATCAGATATATGTCTCTAATTTTCATAGGTCTCTTGACCTATTTAAGAAAAATGACCGTAACGCCCTTAATAGATGTTGGTTCGGTCCAAAAATGACACGGAGCCCAAACTATACCCCCGGTTACACTATTCTGGCTATTTCGACCATTCCAAAATCATTTGTGACCTCTAAATTCCCATTCGAGTCACTTAAAAGTATATTTATCATTCCTCAGCTTAAAATCATCTACAAGTGACTCCTGGTGAGATAAATTAGAATACGCACATATCACTCGCTATGCCGTATTATGATAATTATTGGTGATGCTGAGATTCAGCACCACCAGATACGTGATGATGAGCTCAAACAATAGTAACCATGGTAGCCATAGAGATGTACATATATAAGTGTGTAAGTGTGTAGAAGGAGATGAGTATAAGAGGAATAAGACAATGATTTATAGTGGTTCAACCAATTAGGCCTACATCCACTGTGAGTGTGTGATCCACTAAGTATGGGCACTAATGACTATGGTCTGCACACTATGGTTCAGGTATTTGTTTTCATTTCACCTCCTTAGTTTGAATTCACTAACTGTTTCCTCGGCCCCTTAACAAGTGTCCTTTTCTGTGCAGTCTGTTTGTGACTTCATGTTTGCTACCAAGTGGATGGCCGAGAACCAATAAAAATTTCATGAAGCTGAGAGGGTCATTCAGCATGAGGCTGACCTGCAGACAGAGCTTGAGACTGCAAGGGCTGAATTGGAGAGTGCGAGGACTGAACATGCAAGGGTCCTGGACGAGCTGGCGAAGCAGCATGATGCAGACCTAAAGGCCAAGGACTTGCTTATAAAAGAGAAGGATAAGGCCTTGATCAACTTGGGGGTTCAATTCAAGACTGATCTTAAGGGGGATGTAAAGAAAGCCGAGGTCGATGCTGTGGAGGCCTATAAACTCTCAGATGAGTTTCAAGGATTCGGTCTTGAATACTTAGAGAGGGGGATTAGGACGGCCTGTCGGTGGGTTGTCCTTAAGTTTGCTGATGCAGTATTATCTGTCCGCCCCTCTCTTGAGGCAGTTCAACTGGACGATCCCCTTATTGCTGAAGCCCTAGCTCCAGTGGAATCTCATCATGTAGAAGGCATAGGCACGTCCGAGGCTCGACCTGTCTTAGTCAGAAAGGAATCTCCCGTAGATATTGAGGCCTTGCCCTCTGATGCCATTTAATAGGGTGGCTGTTTGTAGCCAATACCCTCTTTATGTATCTCATATTTTTGTATTCTATTTTTGTTGAACAAGCCTTTGTAACACTTCGTTTATAATATCATATCTCTTGTTGTCTTCTATACTTGTCTCTTTTGTGATTTGCATTGTGATATTTTTAAATTAACAATATCACTAACCCCTCCCTTGTCTTTCTTGAGGGTAAATGAGGGGTCGTCCCCACCATTTTCCCTCATCATAGCTGAGGGTGGTTTCCCACCAACTGAATGGTGTTTTAAACTTTGAAGTCCCCCCACGTCTTTCTTTAGGGTAAATGAGGGATCGTCCCCACCATTTGCCCTCATTATAGCCGAGGGTGGTTTTTCACCAACCTAATGTTTTTTCAAGTCCCCCTCGACTTTCTTGAGTGTGAATGAGGGGTCGTCCCCACCATTGACCCTCATCATAGCCGAGGGTGGTTTCCACCAACTTAATGAAAGTCCCCCCTCGTCTTTCTTGAGGATAAATGAGGGGTCGTCCCCACCATTTTCCCTCATTATAGCCGAGGGTGGTTTTTCACCAACCTAATGAAAGTCCCCCTTCGTCTTTCTTGAGGGTAAATGAGGGGTTATCCCCACCATTGACCCTCATCATAGACGAGGGTGGTTTCCACCAACTTAATGATGTTTTAAATTTTAAAGTCCCCCTGGTCTTTCTTGAGGGTAAATGAGGGGTCGTCCCCACCATTTACCCTCATTATAGTCGAGGGTGGTTTTTCACCAACCTAATGGTTTTTCAAGTCCCCCCTCGTCTTTCTTGAGGGTGAATGAGGGGTTGTCCCCACCATTGACCCTCATCATAGCCGAGGGTGGCTTCCACCAACTTAATGATGTTTTCAATTAAGTCCCCCCTCGTCTTTCTTGAGGGCAAATGAGGGGTCGCCCCCACCATTGACCCTCTTTATAGCCGAGGGTGGCTTCTCATCAATTTAATGATGTTTTCAATTAAGTCCCCTCTCGTCTTTCTTGAGGGTAAAGGAGGGGTCGTCCCCACCATTTTCCTTCATCATAGCCGAGGGTAGCTTCCACCAACTTAATGATGTTTTCAATTAAGTTCCCCCTCGTCTTTCTTGAGGGCAAATGAGGGGTCGTCCCCCCCCCCCCATTGACCATCATTATAGTCGAGGGTGGCTTCCACCAACTTAATGATGTTTTCAATTAAGTCCCCCTCGTCTTTCTTGAGGGCAAAGGAGGGGTTGTCCCCACCATTGACCCTCATTATAGCCGAGGGTAGTTTCCCACCAAACTAATGATGTTTTCAATTGAATCCCCCCTCGTCTTTCTTGAGGTAATGGAGGGGTCGTCCCCACCATTTACCCTCATTATAGCCGAGGGTGGTTTCCCACCAAACTAATGATGTTTTCAATTAAGTCCCCCCTCATCTTTCTTGAGGGTAATGGAGGGTTAGTTCCCACCATTGACCCTAATTATAGCCGAGGGTGGTTTCCCACCAAACTAATGATGTTTTCAATTGAGTCCCCCTCGTCTTTCTTGAGGGTAATGGAGGGGTCGTCCCCACCATTGACCCTCATTATAGCCGAGGGTGGTCTTAACGAGTATCACCCCAATCACACTAGAATTAATCAAACATAACATGAGGGACCATTCTCATTAACATTCCAAGTGTTCTGTTGGAGCAACACATTCATTACAACTGTGGTCCAATAGGACTTTACAAAATGACTGATAGTATTTCTTCAAATGGTCTGCATTCCAGGGGTTGGAAAAGGGTTCCCCTTCTAGGTTTTCTACTCTATAGGTTCCAGGAACCACTTCATCGATGACCCTATATGGTCCATGCCAATTTGGGTGGAGCTTATTGGGCTTCTGCCAAGTCATTTTGAGGACTAAGTTCCCCACTGCAATTGGCCTCTGCTTCACCCTCTGGCTGTAAAACCATGCAGTCCTCTGCTGGTAGGCGACTTGCCTTATCTCGGCGTCTTCCCTCCTTTCCTCAATCACGTCTAAGTCAAGTATCCTCTCTTCCATATTTCTCTAGGGGTCATACATTTGGACCCTGTGAGTAAGAAACCCAATTTCGGTGGGGATGACAGCTTCTGAGCCATAAGCTAGCATGAACGGGGTTTCTTCGGTAGAGGTCTTTGCCGTCATCCTGTAGGCCCATAGTACACCATATAACTCCTCAACCCATCTTCCGTTTGCCTCCTCAAGTCTCTTCTTGATCCCATCTAGGATTATCCTATTTATAACTTCCGTTTGCCTATTGGCCTGAGGTCGACCTGGGGTAGAGAAGAATTATTTGATACTCACCTTTTCACAGTACTTCTCTAGAGATGTATTCTTGAATTGAGTCCCGTTATCTGAGATGAGGGTGTTGGGGAGACCATATCTGTATATAATATTTTTCCAGATGAACTGAAAGGTCTTTTACTCGATAATCGTGACCATCGTCTCTGCCTCCACCCATTTTGAAAAATAGTCAATTGTCACGATGAGGAACCAATAGTTATTGATGGCCCTAGGCAAGGGGCCTACTAGGTCGATCCCCCACACTGAAAATGGCCATGGGGATGTGATGGAGGTAATAGGATGATGGGGCTAGTGAGGGATGGTGGCAAATCTTTGACATTTATCACACTTTTTTACATATGCCGTGGCATCTTTCCCCAAGGTCGGCCACAAGTACCCCTGGGTGACCACCCTCTTCGCTAAAGATCTTCCTCCAATGTGACTTGAACATGACACCTCGTGTACGTCTTGCAAAATGTGTGGGACTTCAGATGGGTGCACACACCTATGTAAGGGGTGCAAAAACCCCTTTTTGTACAAGGTGTCTCCGATGACAGTGAATTTCACAGCTCTGTATCTTAACTTCTTCCTCTCTTGCCTTGCTTCTGGCATCTCCCCCTCTTTAATGTATCTGATCAGAGGGTCCATCCATGAATCTTACTTAGAAACATTTAAGCAAGTGCCAAGTGTTCCCTCAGCATCTTCAATAGTTGGTCTAAGCAAGATTTTCGCTGGGACTGTCCTCCTGATATCTGCCCTAGTTGCCGAGGCCAACCTAGCAAGTGCATCAGCTCGGCCATTATCGAGCCTAGGTATCCTTTTCAATTTCACTTCTTCGAAGTTCTTCAGTAATGACCTCACCTTCTCAAGGTACTTGGCCATCCGCTTATTCTTGGACTCGTAGGCTCCTAGTATCTGGTTCACTACTAGCCTTGAATCACCATGGACCAAAATCTGGATGACATTCAGAGACATGGCCAAGGAGAGGCCTGCTATCATGGCCTCATATTTGGACTCGTTATTGGAGGCTTTAAAGTTGAACCTTAGGGCGTACTCGATGTCTATACCGTATGGTGCTGACACTATTAATCCAGCCCCACTCCCGCTTTCGCAAGATGACCCGTCGACGAAGAGGCTCCACACTGTCTTTTCTTCTGAGAAATTTTCCTCGGTGAGGGACCCCTGTCTAAATAGATATCTTCCCTCTTCATTTTCGACCACTTTTCATCTAGCGGTGCTTGTCTCAGCCTTGTCTGCGGGTGTGTCGGTGAGTCTGCCTTGCAGGGCATCTGTCTTCCCGAGGCTCTCATCTTCAACTTCATCAGCTTCCCAAGTAAATTTAGCCACAAAATCAGCCAATGCTTGCCCCTTAATGGACAACCTAGGTTGATACACAATGTCGAACTCCCCCAACTCTATAGCCTAGGCCATTAGCATCCCTGATTTTTCAGGCTTGTGTAAGACCTGCCTAAGAGGAGAGTCAGTGAGGATGACCATTGTATGGGACTGGAAGTATGGCTTCATCTTTCTTGATGCATGGATCAAGGCATAGGCTAACTTCTCCATCCTTGGGTATCTTTGCTCTACCCCCTGGAGTGCCTTACTGTTAAAATACACTGGCTTCTGTACTCCGTCTTCGTCTCTGAAGATTGCTACGCTGATGGCTGATTCTGAGACAACTAGGTACACATTAATTCGTTCACCCTGCACAGATTGTTACAAAAAAAAATGGAGACCCTAGGTATGACTTTAACTCCTTGAAAGTCTCATCATATTCTTCACTCCATTCGAAGGCCTTTCTGAGGATTTTAAAGAATGCTAAACACTTATCTGTAGCTCTGGACACAAACCTATTCAAAGCAGCCACTCGCCCCATGAGCCTCTGAACGTCTTTAATGGTCTTGGGGGTCTTCATCTCTATAAGGGCCTTTATCTTTTCAGGGTTGGCCTCGATGCCTCTTTGGTTGACAATGAACCCCAAGAACTTCCCTTCTCTGACCCTAAAGACACACTTGGCCGGGTTAAGATTCATTTGGTACTTATCCATTGTATTAAAGGTCCTCTCGAGGTCAGCAACATAATCCTATGCCTTTAAACTCTTAGTCAGTATATCATCTACATAAACCTCTATAGACTTCCCAATTTGGTCTTCGAACATTTTATTTACAAGGCGCTGATACGTTGCCCCTGCGTTCTTTAGGCTAAAGGGCATGACCCGATAACAGTATGTCCCCTTGTCGATAATGAAAGCTATCTTCTTCGAGTCTCCAAGGTTCATGAAGATCTGGTTGTACCCTGAATAGGCATCCATGAAGCTCATGAGCTCATGGATTCTGTTAGCATCTACCATCTAATCAATGTGGGGGAGAGGGAAGCTGTCTTTGGGACAATGCTTATTAAGGTCTGTGAAGTCTACACACATCCTCCACTTCCCATTGGCTTTTAGGACAATGACTGCATCGGACAACCATTCGGGATAGATGACCTCCTTGATAAACTCTGCATCTTCTAATTTCTTAAACTCATCCCTAATGACCTCATACTTTTCTCGAGAATAAATTCTCCTCTTCTGCTTCACTGGCTTTGCACCCTCTACCACGTTGAGCTTATGGCACATGACTTTGGGGTCGATCCCCGACATATCTGCATGACTCTATGCAAAGATGCTTTGTCTTCTCCTCAACAGCTTGATGAGGTCTTCCTTGATGTTTGGTTTCAGAGTCTTACAGATTTGGACGGTTTTTTCTGGCTCATCCTCATTGAGGATGATGGATTCTACCTCTTCCGTGGCTGATCCTTTCTTCAACTTTGTCTCGTCCCTGGGGTCAAGGGTATCAATATTGTAAGTGGTTGTTGCCTTCCTGTGTGCCTCTCTTTCTTCGATAGAGTGGAAATAACATTCCCGTGTTTTCGTCTAGTCTCCCTGAACTTACCCTACCCCATAAGGGGTTGGAAATTTAAAAATATGATGGATCTTAGATGGCACAACTTCAAACCCCTTGAGGGCTACCCGCCCCAGTATAATATTGTAGGCCAAAAAGACATGTTCATCCATCACTAAGAAGCTGACCTTCTTGGTAAGCCATCTCGGCCACTCGTCCCCCATCCTGACATCTACCTCATACACTCCAAGGGGATGAACCTTATCCCCACTAAACCCAATCAATGGGTGATGGTATGGAACGAGTCTAGCACGGTTGAGGTCTAAGGCTTTGAAGCACGACCAAAACATCACATCTGTAGAGCTACCCCCATCGACCAGGATCCTCGGCACCTCACACCCGTGTACCCTGGTAGTGATGACGAGAGGGTCATCATGTGGGGATAAGAGGCCTTTAAAGTCCATTCTTGAGAACCCCACTATCAGAGTATCCATATCGACCTTCTTCCTCTTTTCTGACTTTGCCTCCAGGGAGGTTGAGTGTACAGCTTTGGTCACTGCCTTAGCTTCGGCTACATGGGCCTTCCTGTCGGTGACCTCTAACCCTCCTCCTGCTAGACCCCCGGAGATCATTCCCACACCGAGTGAGATCATATTAAGTCTCTTGACAGGGCCGTAGTAGTATCTCGACGGGAGGTTAGGGTCGTCCTCATCGTCAGAAGGGTCGTCCCCTCTTTTTTTAGGACCTTCTCTATATGCATCGCCTCGCTTCTTTATGGGGTCGTTCCCTCGGCCCCTCTTAAAGGAACCTTTGTCCACGTACTTCCTAAGCTTCCCTTCTTTTAGCATCTTCTCAATTTCATCTTTCAGGGCAAAACACTTGTCGGTGATATGGCCATGGTCTTGGTGAAATTCACACCACAGGTTTTTGTTCCTCTTATTGGGGGCTGCCCTCAACTTCTCAGGCCACTTCAGGGACCGATCACTCTTTATCTCATTGAGAATCTGTTCACAGCTGATCGTTAGAGGGGTATAATCAGCGAACTTGTCGTCCGTAGACCTCTTCTTCCCCTTTTTGTTCTTCTTATGGTACTTACCCCCTGAAGTGCCTCCTTTTTCATATTCGTATTTTGCGGCCATTGCCTCTTCGACGTTCATCACCTTTCCTGCTGTCGACAGCAACTCAGCCATCGTCCTGAGAGGGTTTTCAGCAAGCTTCCATAACAGCTTCCCCTTTTGGAGTCCTCCAATCAGGGCTGCCATAGCTATGCTCTCCTCATAGTCTTCAACCCCTAACTTTTCATTGTTAAATCTGGCCATGTAGTCTCTTAGACTCTCATTCTTCCCCTGCTTAATATAGAGCAGGTGTGTGGTCTTCTTTTGTGGCCTCACCCCAGAGAAAAAGTTATGGACGAACCAGTCTGCCAACTGCTTAAAGCTTTCAATGGATTTTTTTAAAGAGACATATACCAGACGTCTGCAGCCCGAGTCAGAGTGCCAAAAAAGGCATGACACCTCATTTCATCTGAGATAGAGTATATGTCTGTCGCTGACTGGTACATATCTATATGGTGGACAGGGTTGGTACTCCCGTCATATCTTGGGTGACCAGAGGTGGCTTAAACTTTGACGGTGTAGGGAAGTTGACCATCTTCTCCACAAAGGGTGAGCCTATGGAGTATTATCTCTGAAGAGGGTCCCGACTCTTCAGAATATCACCAATCTTATCCTCCAGTCGCTGGATTGAGTCATTCTAGGGCCTCATAGGGTCGGCTTGGCCGATGTTATCCTCTGCCTCCTCTTTGAGGAGGACGGAGGGTTCTACTGTGGCTGGCCTGTGTCGGATATTTACTTCCCCCTGACCATCGTCCCATCCTAGGGGTCGGCCCCCGTGGGGTCGACCATCTGCTGCCTCCCTTCTGGACCTCGCAGCACTCCTTGATGTGGACAATTTTTCCCGCAGGTCATTTACTGGGCCGAGCCTCTCAAAGGCCTCCCCCCTGCTCAGGCGATCGAAAGCAGAGCCTCTCGAGCGATCGCCAGGATTTTTCCTTCCACACTTCCCTTTGCTCTCCTGGAGGGGTCGCACAGTATTATTGGAGACCTCATACTTCTCCCAGCACTCTATGGGAGCCTCATCTCCCTCCAGATCATCATACCTATCCTCGGGGCAAGGGCATCCTTACCTCCCCAGGCATAGACTCCGGGTGTCAGCAACATACCTCCGTCGCTGTGGGGGTGGCAAGTCTTTGCTTGGTGCCTGAGGTGGTCCCCTGGCCTCATGCTGCCCTGGAGCCGCTGATGGAGTAATCATCTCAGGCGAGACCCCTGGTGGTCTTAGTTTGTTTTGTCTTAGAGCTGTGAACTGCTCCTGCATGATCCGCTAGCTTGCTGCCAGAGACTTCAAGGCTGCCGCCACATCAGCCATCTCAAACTGAGGTGGTGGCTGACTGGAACTGGGTCCTACTCCACTATCCGGTGGAGGAAGTGGTGGTGGTGGCATCTCTGGTGCCATGTGTTTGAGCTATGTAGAGCTGATCTGAAAAAAAGACTGGTGAGCTTGAGAACCTTAATGGGTCTCTTTCAATGGTGAAACGTCTCCACACAGGGGGAGAACTGGCTCACCACCTGAGTGCCCCGTGAGGTCAAGCTGTACAAAGGAAGAGATGTCTTCTCGTTCCCACAGACGGTGCCAAACTGATGATACTGAGATTCAGCACTACCAGATACGTGATGATGATCTCAAACAGTAGTAACCATGACAACCATAGAGATGTACATGTATAAGTGTGTAAGTGTGTAGAAGGAGATGAGTATAAGAGGAATAAGACAATATTGTATAGTATTTCAGCCAATTAAGCCTACATCCACTGTGAGTGTGTGATCCACTAAGTATGAACACTAATGGCCTTGGATATAATGCACATAAGCTCACTTTCTCTCTCTATTGTGTGTATAAGCAGAGTTTTTGCTAGGGTTACAATTTTCGATCGATCCCCTTGTAGGGTTGTAGGTGAAAAGTATATATAGGTCTGGGGGGTGTAGTGTACCCCCAAGTATGCATGGTGCATGTGAATGATGATCTAGCCAATCTCCTGTTGACACCTGTAGATGCCAAATGATGACATAATATTCCCTCATGTTAGGGAGTGATATTGTTATAACGTACTTCCACGTGCCATGTGAGCCTCACGCGCACTGTTCCATGCGTCTCCCACACCACGTGATGTGATGATGTCATTCTCGGCCTATGATATGAGGTCGAGGACAAAGTTCCTTCAGGCAGTGTCTGGCCTAATTTAGGCCTCGTACTGTCATACCCTCGGAGGGTCGTCTGGACTTGATGAGGGGTCGTCCCCTTGAGGGTTCGTGTGGACCATGATGAGGGGTTGACCCCTTGAGGGGTCGTCTGGACCATGATGAGGGGTCGGCCCCTTGAGGGGTCGTCTGGACCATGATGAGGGGTCGGCCCCTTGAAGGGTTGTCTGGGCCAGATGAGGGGTCGGCCCCTTGAAGGGTCGTCTGGACATGATGAGGGGTCATCCTGGCCACGCCCAGGTGGAGTACACCCTCGGCCTGATCGAGGGTATATGCGGGTATATCAGTTATTTATTATTTATTATTTATTATTCACACATAGTAAATTTCATCAAAATATTAATCAGTATCTATCTCTCGATTAATATTTTATAATCACATTTATTAATTAAATCACATTAAATTACTTCACTCGCGTAATTAAATAAAACGTATTTTCCTCATTAATTAATTTAAAAATACACAGAAATACGGGGTGTTATAACTGTCATTTTTCATACATGCGTACTTACATTCATATTGTTCACCTTTTTGTCAGGGTGTAACATGTGTACCCTCAAGAAACTCATGTCAATTAGTCTCAAAATGAAGATAATGCAAGTAACAAGTAATAATTCATGTAATGTTCACTCTTAAACTACCAAGTAAACTATCTGCAAAGTGGAAATTGTTACTGGACAATATATATTTACCAAGAGATATAACCTAACTTGAAGTAAATGAGAGTGAGATTATGATATTGTACGAAACCGAGCATATTTGTCTATTTACAGAAGTAGATAAGTTATCGTGTTCTATTGGGTGTACAAGTAAATGGGATTGAACTTTGGCAGATAGTAAATTTTTGGTCTAATTCATGTTATGATTAAAATTGAAGTTTAAATGTAGATAAATTTTAACCTTCTTTAGTCGTTGTTAAATGTGATAGAAGAAACAAATGCCTTTAATGTAAGATGCAAAGGAAACTTCTTACAGACTCAGCTTATCTTAATTTCATATTTTCATCTATGAATGGTGATTACTCATCAAGTTAAACTTTATTTTGTGTATGCTGTAAGTATTTGAAAGACATTGTAAATAAAGTAGAGAAGGTTTTTAATTGATTGAAAATAGCACCCCCTTCATTTGCTTAAAGACGGATCTACGTTGAGTTTAGTGGGGGCAAGCAGAGCACCAGTGTGTTTACGTGTCTATATTAAATGGGGTATATTTAAATATCTTTATTAAAAATTGTAATAGTGGAGCTTAACTATGGAAACAGTACAAATAAATAAGAAAATATAACCAAGGTTGTGCCATTGAGAGAAAACACAAAGAGTAATAGAAATGAGAAAATTACATGTTATGAAAGGAAGTTTATCCATGTAGTGCTTTTCTTTTTCAACCCATGTAACGTCAGGATGATATATATATATATATATTTATTTATTTATTTTTATGATAAGATAAATTGATTTATTTAAGTTTTGAATGTTGAATAGTATTCCTATTTTTCAAAAGTTAAATGTTTTTTTCTTCTCCTTGAAATGTCCAATTGCCTTATTTGCTTTCCTTCATTTTTGTGTAGTAAAATTTGATTCTAATCTATCCAATCCTTTTTTTTACATTAATATACTTTCATCCATTTTTTGTTTACTAACTTCTTAACAAAATGCCTATGCCTATGTGGTTCCCCTGGTTTTTTTATAAAGAATTAAAGGGGATGGTTCTCCAATCATATCTATAGATATTATTTATATTAATATTATTATTACTATTACTGTGTGTAGATTTTTTTACCTTAAATAGTTTCATTTGCTGTGATTCATATTTAGGCTTCAAATTTAACATCATTTTGCATACATGCAAGATAACCCATTGAGGTATTCCTTAAATTACATATTGTTTAGTTTAGATACACATGTTGTATAGCCCGTATATCCTATTCAATGTAAACTTTCAAGCAATAAAGAATATCTAGCATTCAATGTTTGAGACCTAAAGTTTATTCTACTTACAATATTTAAACCTAAGTTACCATATCATCTATTTATTAGAACAATGTAAGGAATTCTAAAGGCACACTTAGTGTTATTTTTAATCCTTTTGAACTCATCAAATGTTTACCCCATTTGTTATTTTTTTAAACCTATTAAGATCATTGAGGTTGTCCACGTGGAACTTCTCTTTTACGACCATTCTATCTCTCATTCTACTCTTCTAATCTATTCGTTTTCCCCTTAAAAACCTACCCTTTCATTTCTCTTCATAACTCTTAGTTTTCCCTAACCTTGTCTATCTTTATAACTAGTCTTCTCTCCTTTTTTATTATATGCAAAAGATAATTTATAATTAAAAACATGAAAAGAGATTCCTTAACATCAAATATTCATAAAAGAAGAAGACCACAATTGGGCATTCCCCTTTGAACCTTTCAGTTTAACGTACATTTCTAATCTTATTTTCCTCCCTCCTTTTTCTTTTATATTTGCATAAAAGTTGATCTCCACGGATTGCTGTTCATTGTTCCATATATGCAAATCCCTTTATCTCCCGTGTACGTGCTCATATTTTTGTTGACATGATGCTTAATAAAGTATCCAAGGGATTGGGATTGTTTATTTTTATACTTTTGACAATTTCAATAATATACTTTGTAAAGATACCTAAGTAAAAAGAATTTTGCAGCGGTCTGTGTAATCAAGTATTATTTGGGAGTTGAGGTGTGCGGTGGGTTTGTATCAACAAATACACAAGAGAAATTGATGTCCCCTTTCTTATTTTTATTGTGTGTTTACCTCTCTTTGTGGTAGTTTTTGGGTCGTGGCCATATTTTGGATTTTATGTATATCAAAACATAGCAGAGGCATGTAGCATTTTGCCTTACATGAATTTTTTCTTACTTTTTTGGAGTTTTTTTTACTCTAACCCTTAGATAATTTTGTATTTAGACACTTTATACACATTCTTATATTAAAGTTAACATGCAATCCACCATGTGCACTAAACCGCTTATATACATGCATTATATGTTTCATGTAGAAGTAATTTAATAATGAACATGTAAAGTGAAGAGGTATATCTAAAATTCTTTTTTTTTCACCAAATAGTTCTAATTATTATTTGTATTCTTAGTGTGTTGGCAAAAGACTATTCTAATTGAAATAAAAATGGTATCTTTGAAGATATTAAACATTTCCTCCAAATTCTAAATAAGCCAACTATTTGAGGTTTTTTTTAAGGATTCTTTTAATTTCCTCCTCAAATGAGAGAGTTGCAGCTTATAGGATTTGACATACCATTTTCGTTTCTTTCTTTTTATTTTGTACGGTACTCCCTTAGTCCCTGCTTGTGAGGATGCATCCAAAACCTAACATACTCCTATATTAATTGATGTTTAGTCTATTTTTATTTCATCCATGATAGTGACACCGAATAGTGTCCTAATCCCACTATTATTGTGCTAATTTCACCATTATTGACTAAAACTTAATTTTTAAGATTATTTTAAACTAAGCATTAAGTCAAGCCCGAGATTATAATCATAGAACGAGCATATGGTTCATTAATTAAAATATCAAGTTTTTACTATAGATGTTCTAACGAAGACGTGTTGTATGGCTTCAAATTTTATATTTAGAAAATCTATATATTAAAAGGGAGATTGCTTTATTTTTAGAGACGTATTTTGCTGAGATTTTTTCCATTTGTTGCATTCATGGTTCAAAGGTTCAAAATTCAACAATGTGAATTTCTTAGAATGGTTATTCTCATTCATTCTTCTCGAACTTGCACCTTGCAAAAATTTAACGTATGTGGCAAATTTATATTTCTTAATTATTTCACCCAAATGCATTTCATGGAGTATGAACCATGCAAAAGTAAGTTGTATTGCTTTGTCGGTTAATTTAGCCAGCACTTGGCCATTTTTTAATCAGATTTTTTTGTGATTTCATTTGGTATAATTGGTTGTTTGAAAAAAAAATTGGGAAGTTGTTTGGGCTATTATGAGCTCTTATTTTGCCTCTGTTTTGCACATGTGATTTTAGTCATTATATATCGCATATATGTAATTCGAAAGATATAACTTATTGTCTTTTAAATTTATTTATGATTTATATTTTCCCCTAAATACACTGCATTTTATATTTTTCCAAAAAAATGGTGATGCTCATAAAGAATACCTTATTTAGATACCATTATCATAATAGTTGTCTTTTTTTCCCAATATAGTGAATGACTTCTTTAAGTTTGTACCATTTTATCAGCCAAAAGGTGTAATTTTTTGTGTAAAGAAACAATATCACACATTAAACATAAAAGTTGGTAATCGTTTTGTATCGCACGGGTTACATGCTAGTCTATATTATACCTCTAATACGCTAGTATTAGAGGTTAATGACGTATAATAAATACATAAATGTTTCTACTCATTTTTCCCATTTTAGTTTTTCAATATATAAAAAGTTCCAAAAAAACTCTTTTTATCCTTGTGACTATCCAAGTACTACTGCTCACGACTCTCTCTCTACTATTACTGCTATCTCTCTCTCTCTCTCTCTCTCTCTCTCTCACACACACACACACACACACACACACACACACACACATATATATATATATATATATATTAGCAAAGAGACACGCTTTTGTTTATCTGATTCTCTCTCCACTATTTCTATATATTGGTAGTTTTTTTGGGAATTCACCACACGGATCTATAAAATATCTTTAGGTATAAGGGTGTATGTATGAGGGGGATTGGAAACAAGTTAAAGTTGCAGGTAAAGGGATGTTTTCTTGGCCATCTGGGGCGAATTTTTAAAGTGAGTTTAAATCCGGTAGGATGGAAGGTTTTGAAACTTTTACTAGGTCTGATAGGGATATGTATAGGGGTTCCTGAAATACCCTCTTTTGTACCTTCACTCACCTCTACATAGAGTTATGGCTATGAATTTAAGTGATCCAAATCCGAACCGACTCAGTAATCAACCCACTGCTAAACCCAAGACTCTACCTGCAGATGATGGTATTAAGAATCTAAAAACTTATTTGCACTTGCCTTTTGAAATTGTGCTGGTCACTTTTAAGAAATCGGCTAAGCCCCTTGGTCAGCCACCGACTGAAACACCCCGATTGTCCAAATGAATATAACGATAAGAGTGGAGTTACAGTTGTACAGTGCCTGTCCAGCAAGCTCAGATCATTACACTAAAACTGTCAGATTATCACGGTCATTGTGAGGGAGATAATTGTTTTTGTCATGAACTTATCACGGTCAAAGACCGTGATAAGTTCATCAGACTTATCATGTTCCTGTCACGGTCTTTGACCTTGACAAGTTTTGTCCAGGTTAAAGACCGTGATAAACACTAAAATAATTATCATGGTCAAAGACCATGATAATTCTAGGCAAAATTTAAAAAAAAATATGCGGGCAGTTTGGCCACTACCACTGCCCAGCAATATATTTGTACCTGTTATAGCAAAATTGTAACTGTTCGAACAACATATATCCGATTAAAACTGAAAGAATGCACCAGATCATTGCATATAGAATTCCATATCTAAATAAAATTGAAATACAATCCATATCCAAACCAAAATGAAACAAATCAAAACAATACAAATATAATGCAAGTGTCCAAATAAAATAGATACAAATAATCAATGCATATAATCATTAGTAGGTTGTGTGGCCATCCCCGATCCTGATCCTTACGGGCAGGCCCATGGAGGAAAGGATCCTTCGGGTCCCGCGCGTACCTCTTGGGAGCGCTTCGGCCGGCGTCGTTTGTGATGTGGAAAATGTAGAGAGATTCAGAGTCGCCAGTATATTTTACTCAAAACAGACAAAAGAAAAAGGGGAAGCCACCCCGAAGAGTGGCGTCCAAAGATATACTGGTGCATATGGAACCAAGATGATTCGAGAAGGGTTCGGAGGCTTAGTTACGAAATGGAAAGGTGTTAGGCACCCATTCCGCCCTTTCGGTTTTCATGGATATTTGTTATTTTCCTTTATGTTTCCCCCCCGTGATATGTGTGCATGTGTATATATATAAAATGGAGATAGGAATCCTCAACTTGTATCATGGAGAAGATAAAGCGAGTCGTCCGTAGGAAGATATAAGAGTAATATCAGAAAATGACATTTACGCGATTACCCCTACGTTGATCGTTATAAGGGACCGATAACGCATATGGGGTAATGAATCACTAAGAATAAGTATATGTATAATATAAGAAAAATGGATTTAGAGAAGATAGAAAATGAGAGAAAAAGTGAGAAAAAGGGCTCGAGTCTCGGGTTTTACCCTGAGACTCCTACATAGCCTATAAAGGCATCAAAGTCCACTTAGTTCGCATGTAAAATGAGGGGTGGAGTTTATCCCATAAATCCAAAATGGAGAATATCTTATTTGTGAGTGTGTGTGTGGGTGTGTATAAAAAAAAGTATTTTATTTGTGAGAAAAGTGTGAAAAAAGTGTGAGAATCCCTACTTGGAATTTATGAGCAAACCCTCTTTTTCTTGTTTTTTGGGTTTTATTTATATAAAAATAAGAGATGTGAGATAATACTAAATAAAAAGTATATTAGGATGTGTGGGATGAGATAATAAGAAGTGCTAAGTAATAAAGCAAGTTATTGAGAACTCAAGAGAATTTGAAGAGAAAGGTGAGAAAGTTGGACCTTCTTGAAGATCTTGAGCTTGATCTTGAATGTTGGAGAGCAGCCCTTGCCCTTGGATGATGATGGAGAGTGGATAATTGACCAAGTTTGATGAAAAGGATGATGAAAAGTGGAAGTAAAAAGGGAATTTGGATGTTGTAATCACGCTACCTTCGAGAGAGGTTTCTGGGATTCGTTGAGAGTGAATTTTATCAGATCTGGGCTCCTCCTGCAAATGAGGTGAAGGCCTCCTTTTATAGTCCCAGGTGATTTACGATCGTCCTAGAGCCCTTCCTGCCTATCGACAGGCAGGCAGGTGCCAATAGGTAGGTTCTGGAACCTGCTATTTGGCAGTGTGTTTCAAGCTTTTTCAGAAAATCGGTCGCCAAGGACAAACAGTTGGTCAGAATTACGCACGAGGCATACCATTGGAAATGTAATTCAGATACCTTAGAAAGTCCGTTGGACTTCTCCCGGGTTCGGGAGTTGACTTTGGGTCAAATATGGCTCGGAAGCGTTTGTCGGTCCATTGGACGGGGAATCATTCGGACGCAAACGGATCGTTCGTCTGCATGGTAAATCCGAATCATGCACGGGGCATATCGTTGGAAAGGTTAGGAGATGTACTTTGACATTCCAAAGAGTTTGACCCAGTTTGGAGAGTTGACTTTGGTCAACCGGGCCCGAGAAGCGCTCGGTGGCCTCCCGAAGTCAAACGGATCGTTCGTCCGAATGGAAAGTCAGAATCGTGCATGGGGCTGACCGTTGGAAAGGGTATTCAGGTCCCTTTGAAGATTCATTTAGCCTCGGTTGAGCTGAAGATTTGACTTAGATCAAACATAGCTCGGGAGCTCCCGGTGGCCTCTGGGTCAGGTTTCGGACGCAAACGGACCGTTCGTCCGCATGGTAAGTCGAAATCGCGCATGGGGTGGACCGTTAGAAAGGGTATTCAGTGCCCTTCGAATATTCATTCAGTCTCAATCGAGATGAAGAGTTTGACTTTTGGGTCAAACTGAGCCGGGGAGTGCCCGATGGCTTTCAGGTCAGTGCTCGGGACATGACCTGGGTTTGCAGTGATGAGTGGAGGTACTAGGGACCTAAGGTGAGTTAGGGGGGTAACAGAATGAGGTGTCTACAGAGCCCCTCGACAGGTGAGTTTGGAACAAATGATAGCCGTCGATTAGACACCGCATGATGCTTCTGAGAGAGTATGACCAATTTATAGGATTGAGGCCGATTCTGAGGACCTACCGATTCAGAGGGTTGAGGTCAATTCTAAGGACCTAAGGAGCGTGCTGGGGATAACCAAATCAGAGGGTCGAGGTCAGTTCTGAGGACCTAAGGAACGAGGGTGACCAATTCAGAGGGTCGAGGTCAGTTCTGAGGACCTAAGGAAACGAGGATGACCAAATCAGAGGGTCGAGGTCACTTCTGAGGACCTAAGAGTGGTGAAGACTGAGGACCAAGGTCAATTCTGACCTAACTTAGGTGAAGATCCAAGATCGGGGTTAATTCTGACCCAAGAGTGGTGACGACCGAGGACCGAGGTCAATTCTGACCTAACTTAGGTGGCGGTCCAAGACCAAGGTCAATTCTGACCTAAAAGTGGTGACGACCGAGGACTGAGGTCAATTCTGACCTAACTCAGGTGACGATCCAAAATCGGGGTCAATTCTGACCGAAGAGTGGTGATGACCAAGGTCAATTCTGACCTAACTCAGGTGATGATCCAAGACCGGGGTCAATTCTGACCCAAAAGTGGTGACGATCGAGGACCGAGGTCAATTCTAACCTAGCTTAGGTAACGATCCAAGACCGGGGTCAATTCTGACGCAAGAGTGGTGACGACCAAGGATTGAGGTCAATTTTGACCTAACTTAGGTGATGATCCAAGACTAGGGTCAATTCTGACCTAAGAGTGGTGATGACCGAGAACCGAGGTCAATTCTGACCTAACTTAGGTGACGATCCAAGACCAGGGTCAATTCTGACGTAAGAGTGGTGACGACCGAGGACCGAGTTCAATTCTGACCTAACTCAGGTGATAATCCAAGACCGGGGTCAATTCTGACCCAAAAGTGGTTGAGGATTAGATTTCAGTTTTGGGGGAAAGAGCTTTGTGATTCCGATTTGAGCTGGGGAGCTGATAGTTGGGGAAGCTTTTTAGGGGACCTCGCAGGGGGAACAACCTATTTTGGGTGCTATAAGAGAATTCCGCTGGGGAAATGATCAGGTGATCCTTAGGGATTTTTTGGAGCTTTGTCGGGAGGAGTTTTCACTTAGCTTTTGAGGATTATGCTGGGGAAGAGGGGTTCCGTTGGGGATAAGAATTGGATTCGAGGTTCCGCTGGGGAAGAGGGGTTCTGCTAGGGATAAGAATTGGATTTGAGGTTTCGCTGGGGAACGATGAATGAGCTGGGGAAGATTTTGGATCGTCCTTTGGGAGAGATCGCTTGGGGCGAGTGATTCTTCTAAATTTCGCTGGGAAAAGTACCATGCGATATTGTTTCACACCGGGTAGCCGATGGCTGGGGAGGCTTTGTGTCTTTGATTTGAGTGGAGGAGCTGATTGTTGGGGAGATAATCGGTTTGGGGTTGTAAACTCTGCTGAGGAGGTGATGAGGTGGTCCGAGCGCATTGCTCTAGAGGTTATTTGCTTGGATTTTGAGGCATCTGTCGGGAAAAAAAGAGGTTTCACCTAAAGGAGTGCGAAATTTTCTTGATGAAAACGTTCTAAATGCTTATGAGGATTTTTAGGAATTTTCTGAGGATTTTTCATGGTTTTCTGGCATTTTCCAAGAATTTTTGTACGAAATTTTAAGGGGGGTGCCGACCGGCATACTCTGAGGGGTGCCATTCGGCAGTGGCATGGACTTTTGGACTACCTCGGTAAGGCAAGGGGTCAGTGCTGATCGGTATGGAAGGGGGAGGTGCCGATTGGCATGGCGCTTGGCATCCTATATAAAGGGGGCGAATCCCCTTCATTTTTCACAGCTTCTTGCCTTCTCTCTTTCTGCGATTTCTCTCTGCGAATTGTTTTAACGTTCCGACCTTCAAGAAATGTCCGCCTTTGTGAGCACCGCAGTCCACCGGGAGTGGTTGACCGTTGATGACTGGACGAATGTGGATTGGAGGGACAGGGTACCCCTTTCTTTGGGGAAAGAGAATGCTTTCGATGCATTTGAGCCGGTTGCGGATGAGCGGACCTTGCTGCGGGAGCCATCGTGTCATCGCTCTTCGAGAGTGATTCCCGGCGGTTATGTAAGTAACCTGACTTTTAGCATTCCTTTCTTTTTGGGTGATTTTCCTTTCTTTCTTGATTTTTGATGAGATTTTTCCTTTTTCCAGTCTGATATTTCCTTGAGGAACATGCGTTCCCGTGGGACTACGGGGCTTAAGGATGTTTGGGAGCATCTTCCACCCGTGGTGTGCTGGATGGTATCATCAGCGGGGTTTGGGAGGTTGGCGTTTGCGCTGGATGAGACGCCTCGTTCGACAGCGGTCTTGTGCTCTTTGGGGGAGAGGTGGTGGGACACTACCCACACCTTTCATTTTGGATTCGGGGAGATGACGGTGACTCCCATAGATGTGCAGCAACTACTGGGGTTGGATTGTGATGGGGAGCAGATAGAGGTGGATCACTCCTTACGGGTGAGACCGGAGGCAGTGCGTGCGGCACTTGGTGATGTGGGGGGGATAGTCTTCGAGGATTCTATCCGGCTGTCCTTGCTAAAGGAGGTTCTGTTGAGCAGGGGATGTGGAAGACGGGATGCAAGTGAGGCAGATGGCCCGATTGTTCATCTTGTTGGTGCTGGGAGGTTTCATGGTGCCGTCGACCGGCGACGTCGTCCATTTGTGGTTTCTGTCGCACTTGAGGATGTTTTTAAACATCCCTTTCTATGATTGGGGGAGTATGACCTTGGTGACCTTTTACTTTTCTTTGGATGCATTCAGCCGGTGCTCTTGGTAGACTTTTACTGAAGCCACGTATCTCCTTGAGGTATTCTTTACTTTGCGCATTTTCATCTCATGCATTTGTATTTTCCTTATGCGTCTCTTTTTGCTTGTGAATTCAGACGTGGTTCTATGAGGTGATTGGGTGCAACACCCCGCTGATTGCTCTGAAGGACAACACTGTTGGGGACTTCTGTCGCTTGTATCGATGGCGTAAGGCCAACCGGCAGTCGAAGGGATCTCTCTCCCTGGAGGCAGTGCGTCAGGTCTTGAATGACCTGACCAGTGGTCGGGTAAGGTCTTTTACTTTTCAGTCTTGGTTTTTGCACTTTCTAATCTTGTATTGACTCATGCCTACTTGGGGATTTTCAGGTTACCTTTCATCCTTGGGGGACAACCATTCAGGATACGGGGATGACTGGGGTGAAGGCGTAAATGAGGCAATTTTGGTGCATGAGTTAGGCCATTCCTGGTATCTCGGGAAGAGGGTAGTTCACCAGATTGCCGAGGGGGAGGTGGTAGTGCCACCCACGCAGCCTCCTACGTCTATGAGGCGGGAGCGACAACTGTTGGAGGATGGGAGGATCGCGACGATGATCGGCGATTCCTACTCGTTGTACACTGATACGACTGCGCTGTATGACTATATGGACTTTGTGACGAGTTGGTTGATGGCTCCCAACATACATGATGCCTTGCCTTTCCCTCCTGCGAGTTTGAGTCGACTAGTGGGGTCCTCCCATAGCGGCGGCGGTCCGTCGACAGCTGCGGCGGTGACTTCAGAAGTTCCTTTCGTGCGGTTGCACACTCCTTCGTACAACATCCGGTAGGCTGATGGAGGGATAGTGCCGATGCTGCACCGTCCTCTTACGATGGATCCCGAGGAGATGGGTTTGACAAAGGAGGTCCTTCGTCCTGCGGTAAACCTTTCGGTCCTTTTCCTCTTTTTGATTTCTTTTGCTTGATACTGATTCTGCCTTTTCCTTGCAGCAAGTTCGGGTGCCGACCAGTTGGCTGAGAGACATCAGAGACTGGATATCATCGGCGACTGCCCACATTCAGGATGTTGTCCCTGTTCCTTCTTGCTTGGTGCCATCATCCTCGTCCGGGGAAGACTCTGGCTCGGGTATTTGAGGTGCTTCATCTCGTCGTAGGGGAAAGAGAGCGCGTCGAGGGGGTGGAAGCTCTTGAGAGAGAGAGAGAGGGAATGAAATGTGGGTTCGGGCTGAGTCCCGTTATTTTTGGCTTTTCTTTCCTTGTTTCCTACAAAACTAATGTAACACAGAACACAAATATATGCAATACAATGGGAGTTTTTTAATTTCTTTTATTAATGATGAATGAATGGATGCATATGCGCTTTTTTACTTTACTGCTGAGACCATAAAAAGGATTTTTTTTTGGAATTTTTTGAAGGAAAGTTTTAATTAAAAAGGGAAATTATATAGGGAGAAAAAGGGATTTTGAAATTCTGTTGAGAATATCAATTTATTTCCATTGAGTTTTTTTTGTTTTGACAAAAGAGGAAAGGAGGAAATTTTCCAAAAATAGGGGTTGCCGATCGGCAATCACCCTGACCTACCTATCGGCAGTTCAGTCCAGTCCCATCATTTGAAGGCTTTGATTAGTACCCTCTTCTGACCTTGGTACCTTGTGGGTAGGATTCCCTCTGATTTCTGCAGGGATTATGTCCCTTGTGAGGATTTTTAAGTATAAAAAGGGATAAGGGTGGAGTGTTCTCATCACACCTTTGCATCCTCATCTGCCTACCCATTATCTTTTAGTCTTGCAAGATGGCTCTCCCTGGTAGCATTGAGTTTGCCAATTACCTTGAAGCCTTGGAAGTTATGTGCTCTTATAATGTCGACTATGATGCCTTCAACATGCGTCGAGTCTCCTTGTGGTGCAATCGACCTTTTGAGTGGAATATGCTGATAGCAGCAGTACAATTCTGGTACCCCGAAGACCATGTATTCCGCTTTGGGTTGGAAGAAGTTTGTCCTACCTACGAGGAATTTTCTGCCATACTGGGTGTGAATCCCAGTGTTGCTGCAGCTTTTCCTGAATTTTCCCTTTCTCCCAGGGATTTGTTGGCCGGGCTTCTTTATATCTCCCCTTCGACGGCCAGGTCATTGGTTACTGGAGGAATGATCTCCCTCCCGGCGGTTCTGCGGTCCGTGCATTTGCGAGAAGTAGGTGATGCAGGCTATACTGGAGCCGTGGTTCTGGGACTGGTTTCGAAATTGCTGTTGGTGACTGGGGAGGTGCAAGTGGACCCACAACTTGCAGCCATTACTTCATGGATGTCATACCGTCGCAATCCTGCGGTGGTGATATTGGTGGAGACTCTGAATGGCCTGGATGCCTGGAGAGAAGTTCGTTTTGACTTTTTAAGGGGTAGCCCTGTGATGCTGTTCATGTGGTTGTCTGAAAAATTCCGCTTGTCGACTCCTACAAAATATCCTTTGTCGTCCGGGCCCAACTTCTTTTCGCGCTACTTCATCCGCGTTGCCTGTATGTTGAGAACTGAGAGAACTGGTTTGTGGAGCACAGGGCTCGTGGGTTGTATTGGTCCGTGCCTTGGTGGGGACAGTTGCAGCTTGTTCTGGAGATAGGAGAGTATTCATATGTGCGGTTGGTTGGTCTCTGATAGACCTCTTTTTATTTCCCTTGGAGACTTCTGCGCCAATTTGGCTAGGCGCAGGTCGTGCCCCCTCAGACCTCAAATTTCTTTCCAATAAAAGATTTGACTGAGCGCCTGCATTTGTTGCTTGGGTCTCTGTGGGAAAATCAGCGTCCGTCGACCCATCCCTCTCAGTCTGTTGGGAAGGTTTGCCATGTCCCCAAAGATTATATGAGGTGGTTTGTGGAGGAAAGTAGTCACCAAGATGTTGGCAGTAGAGACTGGTCAAAGATGGTTTGTTTTATCTGACTCCATGGAAGGGAGTGTTGTGGTCTTTTCGAAGATGGTTAAGGATCATCGATCCATGGAATGTTTGCGGCACTCTATTCAGGCAGGGGAAACTTGGGGTCCTCATGATGTAGATGATGAGGGTGCAGGCTCTTCGGGTAGATGTGCGTAGGACTCCTGGGGCGTTTATTTATGTAATAGGGAATGTATGTGGGGATTTTATTTGGCTTTTTATGGTGGCAGGGAAGGGAGTTATCCGTTCCTTTTTCTTATGTAATCCGTACTGTAATTTCTTATTAATGAAATAAATAAGTTTCTGATCATCCAGCTATGCCTTTCGATGAGTTTTGTATTTTGAATTATCTATACTGATCGCTAAGGCATACATAATCCTTTTGTTCAAATAATTTTAGAATGAACCGTCGTTCTCGGAGGTAAGAAAAGAATAGTATTTTGTGAATAATAAAGGGTCGCACTCATGTAAGATGTATGAGTTGCCTATGTACCTCTGGGGTTTTTTGAAAAGTTTTAAAATAGCTTTTGTAGAGTATCAGGCCCACGTTGTTCTGGGTAGAGGGAAATGAAGAGTTTTTTTTAGAATAGAAGGGGGATGAGAAGAGTCATAGCTCGCCGAGATTTTGGACTAGGGGTAGAATTTCTTGAGACGGTCCAAATTGACTGGACGAGCCATCTCTTCCCCATCTAGGTTAGTGAGCACGATGACACCGCCAGACAAGATTTTCTTCACAATGTAAGGGTCGCTCCAATTGGGCTTGAATTTTCCTCTAGGGTCCCAGATGAGTTCTATTATCTCCTTGAGGGCTAAATCCCCCTCCCGGACACCACGGTCCTTGACTTTCTTGTTGAATGATCGTGTTATTCGGAGATGGTACCCCTGTATGTGATAAAGAGCTTTTAATCTTCTTTCATCTAGGAGGGCTAGCTCATCAAGACGGCTTTGGCACCAGTCTTCTTCACTAACCTTGCTTTCGAGCATGACGCGTGGCGAGGGTATTTCCAGCTCCACAGGGAGGACAACCTCCATGTCGTAGACCAGGGAGTAAGGGGTAACCCCAGTAGAGGTTCGAATTAAGGTTTGATAGCCCCAGAGGGCGTATGGGATCCGGTCGGCCTAATCCCTACAGCTTTCGGTCATCTTGCTGATGATAGCTTTGAGGTTTTTATTGGCAGCTTCAACTGCACCAATGGTCTGAGGTCGGTAGGGAGAAGATTTGTGTCTCTTAATCCCGTACTCGTTGACAACTTCTGTGACTTATGCTTCGAAGTGTAATCCGTTATCTGACACCAGCTTGTACGGGACCCCATATCGCCAGATGATATTTTTTGTGAGGAATTTAGCCACTTTCTTGGCATTCAATACCGCGTATGACTCAGCTTCAACCCATTTGGTGAAGTAGTCGATGGAAAACAGGATGAATTCATGTCCGTTTTAAGCCTTTGGTGTAACCTTCCCTATGATGTCGATACCCCAGGTGGGGAACGGCCAGGGAGAGGTCATGTTGTATAATTCGCATGGGGGAAAGTGTTGGAGATTGGAGAACTGTTGGCATTTAGGGCATCTACGAACATAGGCGGTGCAATCCTGGGTCATGGTGGTCCAGTAGTAGCCCTGTCGGATGATCTTCTTGGCGAGCATGTGACCATTCATGTGGGGTCCGCACTCCCCGCTGTGGATTTTCTACATTGTTTTCTCAATCTCAGCCCCTGCGATGCAGTGTAGATGAGTTCCATCGAAATTCCTCTTGAGTAGAGCTTTATGACAGATGATGTACTGGGCGGCCAGTCCTCGGAGGGTTGTTCGGTTCTTCTAATTGGAACCCTCGGGATACCTACTATATTTGAGGAGGCACCAGATATCATAGTACCAACAATCGGCTGTTTTGGAATCTTCAGTGGAGACAAGCTCCACATGGCAGCAATAGGTCAGTTTGTCTTGCTTTTGAACTAGGAAGGGAGTCATTGTTATTCCCTCGAGCATGTCGGCCATGGAGGCCAAAGTGGCGAGAGCATCGGCTAGGTTATTCTTTGCTCGGGGTGGGTAATGGAAGGTGATATCTTGGAATTGAGAGGCTAACTCTTCTAAGTGGGTATGGAAGTGTTGGAGCTTTTCGTCTTTGACTTTCCACTTTCTGAGCACTTGACCGATGATGAGGGCAGAATCCCCGTAGACATCAAGGTACTAAATACCCTTTTTGAGTGCAACTTTGAGGCCCACTGTGTATGCCTCATATTTCGTCATGTTGTTAGTGCAAGGAAAATCCAATTTCATGGTGATGGGAGTGTGGGAGTCATTTGGGGCGACTAGAAGTATTCCAATGCCATATCCCTTTTTGTTGGCAGTGCCATCAAAGAACATTTTCCATCGAAGGCAGTCTTGAGTGGTGCAGAGGATATTTTCATCTGGGAATTCGGAGATCCAGACATCTGCTTCTTCTAAGGGGTAGTCAGCGAGGTAGTTAGAGATGGCTCTTCCTTTAACAGCTTTCTGTGTGACGTACACGATATCGAACTCGGTTAGGAGCATCAACCATCGGGCCATTCGGCTGGATAAGGAGGGTTTCTCAAGAAGGTATTTGATGGGATCCATTTGGGATACAAGTTTGATGAGGAAGGCGAACATGTAGTGTCGTAACTTTTGGGTGACCCAAACAAGTGCGGCACATGCCTTTTCTAAAACAATATAGTTGACCTCGTACCCAACTAATTTGCGAGTGGCATAATAGATGGCTCTTTCTTTGCGGGAGTCTTTTAGGTACTGGGCTAGCAAAGCCCCAGCCGCCGTGCCGATTATGGTTAGGTATAAGAGCAAAGGGAGACCAGACTATGGTGGCATGAGTACTGGAGGTTGGGTCAGGTATTGTTTGATTCTATCAAAAGCTTCTTGGCAGGCCTCGTTCCAAACATTGGTTGAATCCTTTCGGAGGAGCTTGAAGATTGGTTCAAAGATGGAGGTTAGTTGGCTAATGAACCAGCTGATATATTGTAATTTCCCAAAAAAACCTCGAACTTCTTTCTCTGTTCGGGGTGGTGGAATCTCAAGTATGGCCTTCAACTTTGTAGGATCTGCTTCTATCCCCTTTTTACTGACCATGAATCCCAAGAGTTTTCCCTTTATAATGCCGAAGACACACTTCTGTGGATTAAGTCACATATGATACTGTCGCAGTCGTTCGAAGAACTTTTGGAGATCGGGAACATGACTTTCTCTAGTTTTGGACTTGATAATCATATCATCGACGTAAACCTTTACCTCTTTGTGAATCAGATCGTGCAGGATGGTTGTGGCCGCCCTTTGGTAGGTAGCCCCAGCATTCTTGAGACCGAATGGCATAACGGTGTAGCAAAAGGTTTCCCATGGGGTGATGAATGCGGTGTTTTCTTGGTGGTCTAGGTGCATCTTGATTTGATTATATCCGACAAACCCGTAGATAAATGATTTGACTGGCTGTGTTGTCCACGACCATAGAGCATGACTGGCTGTGTTGTCCACGATCATGTCGATGTTGGGTAGCGGATAATCATCCTTTGGAGAAGCTTTATTTAAATCTCGGTAGTCCACACACATTCGAACCTTTCCTCCTGATTTTGGCATAGGTACAATGTTAGCTAGCCGTGTGGGATATTCGATCACTCGAATGAAACCCATATTTCACTGTTTGACCACTTCTTCTTTGACCTTGAGCGACCATTCGGTGCGGAGTTTTCTCAGTTTTAATTTAACTGGATTGTAATTTGGGAGAGTGGGGATCTCGTGCTGTGCTATTTCAGGATCAATGTCGGGCATATCATCATAGGATCATGCAAAAACATCTACAAACTTCTTCAGCAATTATTCGAGTTGTGCGCGCTCATGCTCGTCAAGGGTGGCCCCTATCCTAATCTCGCATAGTTGGCTACTAGAATCGAGATTAATAAAAACGGTCTCTTCTTTATTAACTTGAATGCGGTTATGTTGTTTATTATTAACCTTATTTAGACCAGTTAAGAATTGTTCATTTGCAAAATCATCATCATCAAGAGTTCGATTAGAATCTAAACAATTAATGTAAGGCACAACAACATACTCAAAATCTTCGTTTATTTCATTGATAGGAAAAACAGCATTGAGAACCTCATCAAAAGAGGTCTCGATTACATTTGAGCAAGGATAGACAACAGAAGAAGAAACAGGGTAAACATTGGGGTTAGGGGAGATTTCAAGAGGTAGAACTAGCGCAGCATGCCAGTTAAGGATAGGTGTACCAGCAACTTTAATCAGACGGGATGGGTCCATTGATGTAGTGCCTGAATGAACCATGTAGAGTGCCAGTCCCAGCGTCTGTAAGTTGAAGGAATCTTCGAAATCGCTTTCCTCAGTCTCTTCGACATCTTTGATGAGTGGTTGAACTTGGTGTGGGAAAATTTCGGCCCATGGGTAGCTGTCTTGGAAAAAATCTCCATTCCAGGCTTCATCTTCTTGTTTGTGTGGTCGTACCATGGTTCTGGAAAACCGCAAAAGGGGAAATCCTCACCTTCTTTGATGAATTGTCCATTTAAGGAGTCTCCTGAGATAGTTTGGATACAGTTTAATCCTCTCTTTGGTCGAGACTGGCGGATCATTCTGAGCTCTTTTCTGATGGTTTTTAACCCAAGCCGCAAGGAGGGAAAACTTTCTTTAGTTCGATGGGCTCAAGTATCCCTTGCTACCTTTGCCCTAGCCCCAGTCCGGGCATGAAGTGCATGTTTTTGAACATCTGAATCACATTGAGATTGCCATGAGGGTCATATTCTAGACAAACCCTTTCCTTGAAACCGTCCCCTGTCGGGAGTAGGAATGGCTCGACTCGGAATCCTGATAGGAGCATATCATTTGTCCCGTGCTGTATCTCGAGAATTGGACTGTCGGTGCTTGCACCCTCGATATTTTTGTCGTCTCCCAAAATGGTGATGACTCGCCCATCGGAGAAGAACTTCAATTTCTGATGGAGTGAGGAAGACACACCCTTGATATTGTGGAGCCAGGGGCGTTCGAGCAACATGTTGAAACAAGCTGGGATGTCTATGACTTGGAATTCAACATTAGGGTTTATAGGTCCAACCCCTATTGCAAGTTTTATGGATCCCATCACCTCACGACGGGTATAATTGTAGGCACGCACAACGGTGGAGGTTGGAGCGAGGTCGCTTTTTTTCAGGCCTAAACATTTGAAGGTTCTCAATGGGCAAACATTCAAGGCAGATCCATTATCGATAAGAGAGAGTGGAATGACCTTTTCCATAACTTCGACGGAGATGTTGAGTGCATGATTGTGATTCGGCCCAATTCTGGGGATTTCTTCTTCAGAAAATGATATCATTCGGGTAGATGTTAAGGATATGAACAGATTTACCGCCTCCTCTAGTGTGGTAGAGGGAGGAACTATAGGTACAGTGAGTAATTTGATTAAAGCATTTATGTGTAGCTGGGAAGACATGAAAAGCCCCCATAGAGTGATGTTAGCTTGAGTTTTATTCAGTTGATCAAGGATCTTGCTCTCCTAAATGGTCATCTCTGGCATAGGAAGGTTTTCAACGCCCTTCCCCTTGTCATTTCCTGGTAGTGAGCTTGGAACTTGGTAATGTCTCCCTGATCTGGTCATGTGATTTACTGAAGAAGGAAAAAACATAAATCCCATTTCCTTGTCAATCTCAGGTTGTTCGACCACCCTGTCTATTTCTTCGAGGAATTTTTCAAATGAGATCATCCCACATATGTCGAATACTAGACCATCTCTTCCTGAATCTTGTTCTTCGCTCTAATCTTCGAATCCTTCCCCCCATCCGGTGGCAACAATTTTGTCTTTTCCTGTAAAGTTGATGCATTCCACAACTTCAACGGCTTCTTCATACAAGTTCTCCCATTCTATGGGGATATGTGTGACTGAAGGGACCAAGCGCCCTTGTAGCTTCCAAGTGTTAAGTAACCCGGTGATACTGCAAATGCTGTTGGTTTGCCTGAATAATTCTGCCATAGTTTGGACAACATCATCTAAGCTGATTTCATCAGTTGGTACCACCCATCTGTCTGAATCTCGGGCCCATTTTTGTGCTTCCAAAAATAGTGTATTGAATCTCTGGCAATCGATGACCATCTGTGAGGGTAATTTCATCCCGAATTTTAGGAGTTGGTTTAAGACCTCTGACAATTCCATACCTCTATTTTCAGAACGGGTACGAACAGTAATGCATGCTCTGGTAAGGAGTGACAATGCCTGATTAGCGGGGTTAGTAGGATATAGGAGGAAATATGGGCAAATTTGAAGAGGTTTAGGAGGGTATAGGGGTGTGATTTGGGTTGATGGATCGAAATTCAGGTTTTCTTCCAAGAAGATGGCACTAGTGTGATTTGGGAGTGGGTTGTGAGTAGTGTTTGGCTTAGGATTGGCTGGTGGGGCGATGGTACCCCGGTCAATGAGATCTTGGATTACGTTTTGAAGTTGAAAGCACTGGTCGGTGGTATGGCCAACAGTTTAGTGGAAGGCGCAATGAGCATCGGTCTTGAAGTTTCTTGGGAGTGGATTTGGCAATAGACGTGGATCCAAGGGTTTGATGAGGTTTCAGCTTAATAGGGCTTGGTAAACTTTGGAGAGGGGAGCATGAATCTCAGTGTATTCCCTTCGGACAGGAGTAAGGCAGCTTTCTGGTGCCCATGATGTGGTTGGTTGAGATATGTTGTTGATGGTTGAGACTGTAGCATTGGCAGGCTTGTCCTACTTTCTAGGGGTGAACTGTCCGGACACCTTCTTTGGTTCAATTTCCGCTTTAACGAGGCTTTCCTCTATTTCCACTCCAGCCTCTCTGAGAGATCTGAAGTGGGGATAGTATTGTCCTCCCATCGTCGCTCGGACATGGGGCAAGAAGTTCTTCTTCATTATGTTGACCTGTTCTTCCTCGGATGGCCGATTAGTCATGGTAGCTGCTCGCTCCCTCCACCGAGTTATGAAGTTACTGACTGATTCCCCAGGATTCTGTTTGAGCATCTCTAAATCACGACGGGTGACCTCAAGCTCTTCGTTGTATTTATACTGCGACATGAATTCTCGGGCTACATCATCCTAGCTACGGATTCTGGATTCCTCAAGGGATAAAAACCATCGGAGGTCACTATCCTTCAAAGTTTGCTGAAATAATTAGGCCATCACTTCTTCAGAAGCCCCTATTAGAGTCATGGAACGATGATAACTGCGAAGATGAACAATTGAGGGACCACTCCCCCCTAACTTCTCGATATTTGGCATCTTGAACTTCTCGGGTAACCTCGCTTTAGGATAGGGAGACATGTGGGTGTAGTCCATGTAATTCCCAGAGATCCTGGCTTGGTCAAACTTTTTGGTGAGCATCTTGAGATCCTCTTTGACTTTATTCAACTCCTCCTCCTTTGGATCAGCGACCACAGGCAGGTTAGCCATAGGCTGGGCAATGTTTTGCATTGGAAGTTGGGCAGGCGGCGACCCATTGGCAGGAGGGGAACGTGGAGCGTGCTGATATTCTTCCGGGACCCAGATAGGATCGGGTGGACCCATAGCTCGAGGGAACAGGGCCTCTGGCTCTTGAGGAATAGGAACTTGGTTTCGTTGCATTTCTCGGACCTCAGCTTGGAGGTTGTCAATCTTGGCCATGAGCTGAGCTAGGACTGTCGGCAGATTCGGTTGTATGACTGGTGCTTGATCTGCATTCTCCATGGAAGATAGATGGATTCCGGACTTGGAAGAAGGAGTAGAGGAGCGGATGAAACTCCGGGGTGATTTGACTGAAGACCGAAGCCAATAGGGAGCCAGGCCAAGGGCTTGAAATCGACTTGAGAAGGCGTAGGATAAGATTTATTTTTGAGAAAAAGGGAAAAAACTATTTTTGGATTTTTGATGAAGAAGGGAGAAATGTTTTTGGATTTTTAATAAAGAAGGGATAAAATGCTTTTGGATTTTTAATAAAGAAGGGACAAATGTTTTTGGAGACGGAACTCAACATGATTATTATGATTATTATGTTCTCCCTTATATTTAATTATCCTAAATGCAATGCCGGACGGGACCCAAGCCTGGAAAAGTGGGGTTTTTAATATATGCAAAGCTACGATTTGGACTTGTAACCAGGCTCGCGGATAGGGTGCCGTTTTAAAAAATGTGCGAAAATTGGGTGGCAGATTGACCCAAAATTTTGGCAGAGTTTCGGGTTAAAACTGGCAATCTAAAGTGCGTGTCCTAAGTCTAACACCTATATGCGTGTATGCAGTTGGTTGGGTGAATCGGCATGGGTTCCCCCTTTTGGCATGACTTCCACGATATACGTCTGTCTCTTACGGTCAATCGGTACGTGTGGACAAGCCATTTGATATACCTGAGTGTACGTGAATTGCCTCACCATATACCTCGTGGGGATGGTACATGTGAGAGAGAATTCGATATACTCGGCGTACGTGAACTAATTCCCTGCGATATACCTCCCGTCATGACTTCGGTCAAGCGGTACGATGCGGGGGAACCGTTCGATAGACGTCGAACGTACTTGGACAATGGAAGGTGAGAGTCATATCGCTTAGGCTAACTGCGACCTGCCGGACCAGCCCCCATCATGAAGTGACCCTCCAGTTACTGGGTAAAATTTGGTCAATAGTAATGCTCTTTGGTGATATCGTGTGAATCATGCATGATTCTCTTATTAGTATCTTATGATGAGAATGCCTTTCTTGATTATGCCAAACAGGGAACAAAGTACAAAACCCCAAAAGGTACGCCATGTATGGATGGGTGATGCGTGCAACATGGGGATATACATGTGATCCTAGGTTCATGTGGTGCGAAGTGTACATGGAGAATTTTCTACAAGTGTGTGCACATAAGAGTAAGCATGGGATACATGTGAGAAAGGGGAATATGTAGATTTGGGGAGGGGGGGGGGGGGGGGGAACATAAATAAATATAGCATCCATGTAAATAGAGTCAAGCCCACAAGCAAAAACAAATATTTCCCAGCAGAGTCTCCACTGTGGCCATCCCCGATCCTGATCCTTGCGGGCGGGTGCGTGGAGGAAAGGATCCTTCGGGTCCCACGCGTCCCTCTCGGGAGTGCTTCGACCGGCGTCGTTTGTGGTGTGGAAAATGTAGAGATATTTAGAGTCGCGAGTCAATTTTACTCAAACCAGACAAAAGAAAAAGGGGAAGCCACCCCGAAGAGTGGCATCCAAAGACATACTGGTGCATACGAAACCAAGATGATTCGAGAAGGGTTCAGAGGCTTAGTTACGAAATGGGAAGGTGTTAGGCACCCATTCCTCCCTTTCGGTCTCTCATGGATATTTTCTATTTTCCTTTATGTTTCCCCCCGTGATATGTGTGCATGTGCATATATATAGAATGGAGGTAGGAATCCTCGACTTGTATCATGGAGAAGATAAAGCGAGTCGTCCGTAGAGAGATATAAGAGTAATATTAGAAAATAAGATTTATGCGATTACCCCTACGTTGATCGTTATAAGGGAACGATAACGCATATGGGGTAATGCGTCACTAAGAACAAGTATATGTATAATATAAGAAAAATGGATTTAGAGAAGATAGAAAATGAGAGAAAAAGTGAGAAAAAGGACTCGAGTCTCGGGTTTTACCTCGAGACGCCTATGTAGCCTATAAAGGCATTAAAGTCCACGTAGTTCGCATGTAAAACGAGGGGTGGGGTTTATCCCATAAATCCAAAATGGGGAATCTCTTATTTGTGAGTGTGTGTATAGAAAAAAGTGTTTTAGTTCTGAGAAAAGTGTGAGAATCCCTACTTGGAATTTATGAGCAAACCCTCTTTTTCTTGTTTTTTGGGTTTTATTTATATAAAAATAAGAGATGTGCGATAATACTAAATAAAAAGTATATTAGGATGTGTGGGATGAGATAATAAGAAGTGCTAAGTAATAAAGCAAGTTATTGGGAACTCAAGAGAATTTGAAGAGAAAGGTGAGAAAGTTGGACCTTCTTGAAGATCTTGAGCTTGATCTTGAATGTTGGAGAGAAGCCCTTGCACTTGGATGATGATGGAGAGTGGATAATTCACCAAGTTTGATGAAAGGGATGATGAAAAGTGGAAGTAAAAAGGGAATTTGGATGTTGAAATCACGCTGCCTTCGAGAGAGGTTTCTGGGATTCGTTGAGAGTGAATTTTATCAGATCTGGGCTCCTCCTACAAATGAGGTGAAGGCCTCCTTTTATAGTCCCAGGTGAGTGCCGATCGTCCTAGAGCCCTTCCTGCCTATCGGCAGGCAGGCAGGTGCCGATAGGCAGGTTCTGGAACCTGCCGTTTGGTAGTGTGTTTCAGGCTTTTTCAGAAAATCGGCCGCCGAGGGCAAACCGTTGGTCAGAATCATGCACGGGGCATATCGTTGGAAAGGTAATTTAGAGACCTTAAAAAGTCCATTGGACTGCTCCTGGGTTAGGGATTTAACTCTGGGTCAAATATGGCTCGGAAGCGTTTGTCGGTCCATTGGACGAGGAATCATTCGGACGCAAACGGATCGTTCATCCACATGGTAAATCCGAATCGTGCATGGGGCATACCGTTGGAGAGGTTAGGAGATGTACTTCGACATTCCAAATAGTTTGACCCGGTTTGGAGAGTTGACTTTGGTCAATCGGGCTCGGGAAGCGCTCGGTGGCCTCCCGAAGTCAAACGGATCGTTCGTCTGCATGGAAAGTCGGAATCGCGCACGGGGTAGACCATTGGAAAGGGTATTCAGGGACCTTTGAAGATTCATTCAGCCTCGATTGAGATGAAGAGTTGACTTAGGTCAAACAGATCCCGGGATCTCCCGGTGGCCTCTAGGTCAGGTTTCGAACGCAAACGGACCGTTCGTCCGCATGGTAAGTTGGAATCGCGCACGAGCGAATCGTTAGAAAGGGTATTCAGTGCTCTTAGAAGATTCATTCAGTCTCGGTCGAGACGAAGAGTTTGACTTTTGGGTCAAACTGAGCCGGGGAGTGCCCAATGGCTTTCAGGTCAGTGCTCGGGACATGACCTGGGTTTGCGATGATGAGTGGAGGTACTAGGGACCTAAGGTGAGTTAGGGGGTAACAGAATGAGGTGTCTACAGGTTGGAGGAGGAAGGAAGGCGACACGATATACGCATTGATACATCCTTAATATGCGTTACGCCGTATTGTTCGGGCAACCATAGTACGTAGTTCTCCTTTTTGGGTATCACATGCGTGATTAGCACCTTAGCCTCAATGTCCTGAATGAGATATCCATGAACCGGCATACCTGGGAGGTTCTCGGGTACCTTAACCCCCTCGCTATCCGCTGGCCATCATATATATCAAGTAAAAGTACGCTCGGCCAACCAATTATTGACATAGGCCTCTGGATAGGACTCAAGATGGGAACTGGATCATATAGCAAGGAGTTCGCACGTGTTGGAAATGAAGCAGTGACGTCCACGTCCTCATCCTCGTCCACCTCCACCTCCATCATCTTCTCCTTACCCTTTCCCTTGCTTTTGCCCAACTCACGCTTCATGAAGGCGTACATATTTAGGACCGTCGCCTCCAACCTTGATAGCTTCTCGTCATGCGTGTCCACCTCACCATCCAACCTGGTGTTGCTCGTCTCCATTTTGATGATCCTAGACTTTCCCACCCGCGAGCTCACCCCAAGTCCTCCCCTTACGATTAGGGCCGAGCACTTAGTTGAGTGCGTTCTTAGCCAAAGATGCCTTATCGGCATCAGACTGCGACTCATTCACTTCCTTAAGCTTTGCCTGAAACGACAAAAAGCACACGATTAGTTAACTAAGTAAATAAAAAAATTATAACGTAATTAACAAAAATTAGACATTTATAACTTACAATCGTGGCCACGATGCTCTGGGACACCTCCTTGTCCTTGCCCTTCTTCGTTCGAATTGTCGCATAGGCATCGAGCCTATGTGGCCTACCTCCAGGGCCACTCCCCGTCTCCTGAAATAAAATAATGCAAAATTAGTAAGTAATGCAAAATAAAATAATGCAGAATAACATACAACTATAATTATAGAAAAATAAAAACTTACCATCCTGTGCTCCACCTCGGTGTAAGACGTACGCCCGGACTAGCGCACGTCCGACTTTTTTGCCCGGTTTTCCCTCCCCGATTGGTGAGATGCCAATGTCGCTCCTGGATTTCATTGTCGATAAACGTTTTCCACTGTACTAATGCGATCGGCTCCTTCGTCAGGACGGTGTCACGTAGTCTGATAATGGAGTTTCGGGTCTTCCTAAAGTACCGGGCCCGTAAAATCTTCTTCCATGTCTTATGTTGTTCCCTCAACTGTTCCAACATGGAATCGCGGAGTTGTGGGGGCAGGTCAAATTGTTCCTGTCAAATAAATACAAAACAAAAAGAAAGTTAGTGTTAGTTGCTAATAAATATAAATTGAAATATAAATATAAATACAAATACATTACCAATAGTGCCGCCCAAATAGCCAACTTGAGCTCATTTGACACCTCCCTCCGACTAGTTTACCCCGGGATGATAATTGTCTTCACCAACTCGAGGGATTTAGCCAATATTCTCATCTTGTTCCTAACGGTCGATCCTAATTTACTCCATTTTGTGAGCCTGGGGGCCAAGGAGCCCTCGTCGCCTCTGCTGCCGCCAAGCCCCGAAGAAGACATTTTTTGTAAAAATTATTGTTATTAGTACAAATCCAAATGAATTAGACGAATACAAAACACTTACCATGTTATAACAAAACACTGGAAACTTTGAATTAATGCACTAAACTGATCAAATACAAATGAATTAAAAGCATTAGACTGATGTCCGATAATAATAAAACACTAGAATAATACACCTACTGGATATGGAATTTGACTTAATGCTTAAGAATTAAATCTAAATATTACATGCAGTAAACTGAACAAGTACAAATGAATTAAAAGCATTAAACTGATGTTCGATACTAATAAAACACTAGAATAATACACCCACTGGATACGGACTTTGAATTAATGATTAAGAATTAAATCTAAATATAACATGCAGTAAATTGATTAAGTACAAATGAATTAAAAGCATTAAACTAATGTCCGATAATTGGAATAATTATTTCAAATTCGGGGTATCATAAAAAATGGATTGATATTCGGTAGGAGCGACCAAGTCATCCACACTAGTATTTAGATGCTTTGACGCATGTAGGATGATTGACCATGACTAGTTGTTGATATACTCTAAGTAAAACACTTGTTTGACCTTTTGAAAAGCACAAACAAACAACTCATCACTCTCGTGTTCGTTTCTCTTGAACTGGGACAAGTTAACCATGATCAAATTAGTGACAGGATCAACTTTACAAGCATCTTTATCCTGAACTCTTACTTAATCACAGTAAGATACAACCTCTTTGAAGCTTACATAGTCCAATTCAAATATCTTTCGAATTAAACCATAGTAAGTCATTCAGCTTCAATGGGGTTTTTATCTTTCGCACTCGCTCGAAAGAAAGTAAGAGACTTGTATGAAATGCCCGAAATCTGTACATTTGTACTTTTCTCGTACACCCTTATACCGAAAACGTAATTTTTCAATCGATAATTTTTATACTCTTGTGCCATGAACAAGGGTCCAGTGGCTAGACGAGCAAGCCTTGATGTTGTATCACACGTCTTTAAGAGCTGAGAATATAAATAAGTTAATTAGGTTAGTTGTAAAGCTTTATTATAACGTAACATTATATAACATCCATTTTCATTATAATTACCTCGTGTGATAACCACAACCTAAATTCCCTGTCTGATTGTGCCATTGTTTTTCATCTTTTATTGTTCTGACGTGCTTCATATTTTCTGCATAAATTTAATGTGACGAACCTATTACAAAATTAATCATGTATAAAACAATCTAAAATAATGTAAACTTAAAATAATTTAAACTTACTTTTTCCATTCTTCGACATCTTCATGTGTGTCAAAGAGATAACGAGCTACCTGTTCTTGTTGCAAACTCGTTAATTTCACTCGTTTTCCCATCACATGACCACCCTCATCGACGAACTCATCAATGTCATCAACGTTGGTCGAGTCAGGCATATATTCTCGAGTATAGATTGATGACTCCACGGTTATGTATTCCTCTACAATTGATCCTGCAATGTATCATGTATTCTTGATGTAATCTTTGAAAAATTTCATCAATCTTTTAAATGGATACATCCACCTATATCTAACTGGGCCGCAAATAAGTGCCTCGTCGCATAGGTGTACTAACAAGTGAACACTTATGTGAAAGAATGATGGGGAAAGTACTTTTCCAACACAAAAATCGATTCGGAATCACCAATTTTGTGATCACTATGTATTCTCGATTGACTACCTTCTCACATAAAAGTGAGAAGCAGATACTAATTTGCATAATAGACCTCCGTAAATCCTTGTGCTTGGAGAAACAATGCTTAAACAATATAGGAACCAATCTGATGATCACATGCCAATGTGGGACTTACACTGATGTAAATCATAAATAGCATAATTCACAATCCTTTGTAAGTTGGATGAAAAATTAGATGGAACCTTCAAATTATATAATGTGTCTAAAAGCACCTTTTCAGTCGTCAAAGTAGACGCATCAGGGGGAATTATCTTCCTTCTCCTACAATCTTCTCTCAACCATAGTTATGGCTTAAGTTTCAACGATTTAAGGTCTTTTAGTGAATTTTATCCATCCTTCGAATGACTCCCCCCAAGGCATGCACCCACAATATGTTCACCAATGTATTTCTCTACGTGCATCACATCCAATATATGGCGTACCGGGCAATTATTGCAATAAAGCAAGTCAAATAAAATTATCCTCGTAGACCATGCCTTTCTTGTCTCAGTTTTATTCCCAGTTGGGGTCTTCTTATGCTTGGCATTCTTAAATTTAGGATTCTTACCTGGCATATTAGGGCCACAATCAGAAAACTTACTTTCAATTTCGGAACCTGAAAGTTTTCTCGGCGGTAGCCTATGTTCAACCCTGCCCAATAAAAAAATAAAACTTTTTTCAAATCTGAAACTAGGAGAGGGGGGTAAAAACCTCCAATGGAAACGGTATAATTTTTTGAGCTAGCGGGGAGACAAAAAGATTCCGTCTCCTCTCCATAAATAGGACACCCCAAATAACCATGTACTACACAACCAGATAATGTCCTATAAGCTGAAAAATTATGAATTGCCCACATCAATAAAGCTTTCAGCGTAAACTCTTTAGAAAAGAGTCAAATGCTTACACACCCTCTTCCCACATCTCATTTAATTCTTCTACCAAAGGATCCAAGTAGACATCGATGTCATCATTTGGTGCCTTTGGCCCTGGTGTATCAACAAAGACAACATCAAAAATTCAGGTCTCATACCACTACACCAAAAACAGCATTTTGGCACACCCTGATATTAAAAATTTGGCACAGCTTAAAACTGTGCTAGATTTTTGCACGGTTTAAGGATAATTTGGCAGACCTTAAAATAGTGCCAAAATTTGGCACTGTTTTAAAGTGTGCCAAACTTAAGCACACTTCACTAAAATATAAAATCCCCCCAAAAAATTTCCTAAACCGAGCCCGCTCTATCTTCCCGCTCGCCCCGCTCACCCCTCTCTCTGCTTCAACCTCTACGTTCATCTCTCTCTCTCTCTGGCCGATCAACTCTCTCTCTCCGGTCGATCATCTCTCCATCAGCGCAGCTCCGTTCAACTCTCTCTCTCCGGCTCAGGTAACCTCGTTCTCTCTCTCTACTTCTTGCATATAGAACTAATCTTCAACGAGAAGAGATCGCAAAGATCAGAAACCCCACTCATTTGAATGTCTTTAATGAGAACGAAAACTGAACATCTTCGTTGGTTTGGTTTAATTTGTATCCATTTGTAGTCTACGCTTTGTATTTGATTCAATCGACTCTTATATGATTTTTAAAATTCTAATAAATGTAAATCGAAAAAGAGATCTCAAAATCATAGTGCGTATTGAATATCTATATGCAATACGATTTAGATTCTATATACATTATGATCTCATCTATCTATAGATCGTGTATCCACTCGTCCCGCTAAGAATGATATTAGGATAAGTGTGGTAACCGTATAAGGTTTCCTTCCTTCCTAACACTCCGCCATAGAGGATATGATAATCTTGCTAAAAGAGTTCAGATATAGTAGCAAACTGAAATTCATTTTAATTTGGAATACAACAGCAATTTATATTAATTTGGGCCAAGCTAATGAGCTTTCTTATTCAAAATTGATGCAACTTATAAGGTGATGAGATAATTTCATAGCATAATCAGTGTAGATCTTTTTTAAGTGTTTCTTAATCGATATTTTACTCTATTTAATCTTTCTTGTCTTGAAATTTCCAAACCACATACATATTATACACATACGTATACTAATGTAAAATGTAGACGCCTACATGTATTTGTATACGTTTTTATATATGGATCGTTTATATTAATTGGTAATCAAAGTTAGTTTCAGCTTAAATTAGTGTCTGTGCAATTATTGATTCTTAGTTTGGCAGATATGTGGTTATTTTGGTGGTACTCTGTTTGATACATACATTTGGATTGTTTGATATGTTGTCCTTACAGTTCTTTTTTTATTTAAAAAGTATTATAATACATTAAAAGTTTTATTGTGATCTACTGGGCTAATACTGGATAACAAATGTATGTACTTATGATGTCGGAATGTGTGCCTTGAGTGTTTGTAATATTATAAAGTCTTGATTGTATTCATTATAAGATGTGTGCTTTTGTCTTCATATTTTTTTTGAATTATATGCCATTTTAGGGAATGGCTTTTAGGTTGTTCATATGGATATCGTATTTACTTAGGTATGTTTATTTTTAGGGAATGACGAAGGTTATTTTCTTAGGTATATTTATTTTTAATTTGCGTGTTTGTCTTTTGCAAAATTTGTTGATTATGCTTTTAATTAATACTAACATAAGCTACAATTTAAGGTGAAGTGTTTAGTGGAAAAAAATTTGGTGTTGACGCTTGTATAACTGCAATTCAAGGTGAAGTGTTTAGTGCAATCTTGATGTTTTTTGACTTATTGTATTGACTACTTTTCTTCTCTGTTAGTCTGTCATTGATAAAGAGAGAAATGGGGATTATCTTGAAAAAACTGTTCTGATTCTTTCACTATTGCTGAAATGTATCTATTATATTATTCAATCACTTATATTCCTATCCTCACATGTTACTTCCCTTGTTCAGGTTGTACCTCATATCACGGATGCCATTCAAGATTGGATTTAACGTGTAACAGCTATACTGGTGAATTGGGAAGAACAACCGCCTGATGTTTGTGTCATAAAATTGGTACTATAGGTAAATTAATAACTATATGCAACCTGTGGCACAATGAGGGGCTTCATACTTTTGTTAGGTTAAAATGGATTTTTGCTTGAAGCAGGAGACATTGAGTCAATGCCATTTATTGATGCTCTTGGACAATTCTCGTATTGAGTTGGTAAGTTATATACACTTGTAATAATGCGTACATAAATAAACATGAGGTGTGGTACTTTTATTTAAAATGAGAATTACAATGTCGGTGAAATAATTCTGTGTTCTTTGTTCAGAAAACAAAGCCGACACAACACACTATGAGGGGACTAAGAAGCTTGGGATTGGCACCAAATATTTTATCTTGCCAATGCACAATTTGTTATAGAGTTATCAAATTGATTTTACCCTTGCTAAGTTTGATTTCAATTCATGTGTCACAATAATATTCTTGACATTGTGCATATTAGACATGTTTTACCCGGATCATCAACTAGTATGGTTATATTCTTTCATTCATTGATTTTGAATTCAGGAGCATGAAACTGATGTGAAACCTAGCATCGTGGAATTCTTCAAGACATCTCATTGGAGTAAGAGAAAGGGTGATTTGATGAATGATAAGTTCAAGGATACACATGTATGTTTCAGTTCTTCCCCCCTTTTATTTTTTTTGTATTTTATAAGACAAACCTTCTAATATAAGTCTTCTGACACTTCAACAGTCATAGCACAGTCTCGATCTCATAATGAAGAGCTGAGAAACTTGAAAGATAAGATATCTTCTCATGAACAACTAAATGCTGCTGAGAATAGAAGATTTGAGAATTTGCAGACATTGTTGGACCAAAATGGGATACTTTCAAGAAGTCATGGCACGAAGAGTTCATCGGGTGGCTATCAAAATGCAAATGAAATCTGGTTAGTCTCAAATTCTCAAATTCTCTTAAAATTTGTAGTAGCATTAAATAGAAAATGGTCTGAAATAGCGATAAGTGGCCAAACGTAAAATGGCTAATTTTTGAGCTTATTTAGTTAAATTGGTGGAAGGGATTTGCTGGTGGTTTGGTTTTGGAATTTGCTGCTACTGTTGAGTTTATTTCAAATGTTAAAACGGGTTGGATTTAATGAATAAACAAACGAAACTATGTCTAAATTTTCTAAAATCAATAAACGTTCTAAATCAATAAATTTTCTAAAGAGGCAGAACACCTCGCACGTGACCGATGTAACTTGTAGGAACTGATCGTGTAGTCTCGGGTCTCCCGATTTGAGAATTTGACGATAATTTCAAAAATAACACTTAGACTTAAAAACATGTCGTTAAAGGGTAAAAACCTTAACCAACCACCAAACGTCCCCGTAGGAGGCACGAACACCTCGCACGGGACTAATGTAACTTATAGGAACTGATCGCGTAGTCCCGGGTCTCCCGGTTTGAGAATATGATGATAATTTGTAAAAATCAACACTTGGACTTACCAAATGTACCCGTAAGAGGCATGAACACCTCGCACGGGACCAATGTAACTTGTAGGAACTAACCGCGTAGTTTCGGGTCTCCCAGTTTGACAATATGACGATAATTTGCAAAAATCAACACTTAAACTTAAAAACAAGACGTTATAGGGTGAAAACCTAAACCAACCCCCAAACCTCCCCGTAGGAGGCATGAACACCTCGCACGGGACCAATGTAACTTGTTGGAACTGACCGCGTAGTCCTGGGTCTCTCGGTTTGAGAATATGACGATAATTTGCAAAAATCACATTTAGACTAAAAAACAAGTCGATAAAGGGTGAAAACCCAAACCAGCCCCCAAACGACCCCGTAAGAGGCACGAACACCTCGCACGGGACCAATGTAACTTGTAAGAACTGACCGCATAGTCCCGAGTCTCCCGGTTTGTGAATATGATGATAATTTGCAAAAATCAGCACTTAAACTTAAAAACAAGCCGTTATAGGGTGAAAAGCCAAACCAGCCTCCAAACGACCCCGTAAGAGGCACAAACACCTCGCACGGGACCAATGTAACTTGTTGGAACTGACCGCGTAGTCCCGGGTCTCCCGGTTTGAGAATATGACGATAATTTGCAAAAATCACACTTAGACTTAAAAACAAGCTGTTTAAGGGTGAAAACCCAAACGAGGCCCGAAACGACCCCGTAGGAGGCACGAACACCTCGCACAGGACCAATGTAACTTGTAGGAACTGACCACATAGTCCCGGGTCTCCCGGTTTGTGAATATGACGATAATTTACAAAAATTAACACTTAAAGTTAAAAACAAGCCGTTAAAAGGTGAAAACCCAAATCAGCCCCCAAACGACCCCATAAGAGGCACAAATACCTCGCACGTGACCAATGTAACTTGTTGGAACTGATCGCGTAGTCCCGGGTCTCCTGGTTTGAGAATATGATGATAAGTTGCAATAATCAACACTTAGACTTAAAAACAAGCCGTTAAAGGGTAAAAACCCAAACCAGCCCCCAAACGACCCCGTAAGAGGCAGGAACACCTCGCACGGGACCAATGTAACTTGTAAGAACTGACCGCATAGTCCCGAGTCTCCCGGTTTGTGAATATGACGATAATTTGTGAAAATCACACTTAGACTTAAAAACTAGCCGTTAAAGGGTGAAAACCCAAACCAGCCCCCAAACGACCTCGTAGGAGGCACGAACACCTCGCACGGGACCAATGTAACTTGTAGGAACTGATTGCGTAGTCCCGGGTCTCCCTGTTTGAGAATATGATGATAATTTGCAAAAATCACACTTAGGCTTAAAAATAAGCTGTTAAAGGGTGAAAGCCCAAATCAATCCCCAAACAACCCCGAAAGAGACACGAACACTTCTCATGGGACTAATGTAACTTATAGGATTGACCGCGTAGTCCCGAGTCTCCCGATTTGAGAATATGATGATAATTTGCAAAAATCAACACTTGAAACTTAAAAATAAGCCGTTAAAGGGTGAAACCTAAACCAACCCCCAAACGATCCCGTAAGAGGCACGGACACCTCGCACGAGACCAATGTAACTTGTAGGAACTGACCGCGTAGTCCCGGGTCTGGTTTGTGAATATGATGATAATTTGTAAAAATCAATACTTTAACTTAAAAACAAGCCATTAAAGGATGAAAACCCAAACCAGCCCCAAACGACCCCGTAGGAGGCACGAACACCTCGCACGGGACCAATGTAACTTGTAGGAACTGACCGCGTAGTCCCGGATCTTTCGGTTTGACAATATGATGGTAATTTCCACTCCTATATGTAATTTTTTAGTTTGAGTAGATTTTTTTTTTTGTAAATTATTGGGTTACTAATATCGTAGCTTTTTTGTATCCTACTTTGTTTGCAGGATAATAGTTTATCGTTGGCATTTATTCACGTGGAACACACAGAGAACTCAATGGTTTACAACAAGGGGTTTATTCATGATTCCATTTTTTTGTGTTATGGCCATGCGTACTTTTGTAAGTTAATTGTTATATTTTGTGTCCGTGCGGGCTTTATGTTAGGCAGGTTTTGTATTAGTAGGTTTTGGAATGTCCAAAAAATAGAGAAAACTCTGCCCAATTTTTTTTTGGCCTGTGAACTATTAAAGACTTGTAATAATTTGATGTTTGTATGTACATTAGTTTATCAACAACGTGCAATATTTTTAATTTGTGAATTTTTGTGCTTTCAAATAATTATTTTTTTCTTTTTATAAAAAATTTGGCACAGTTCAAAACTGTGGCAAAAGTGTATCATATTTTGGCACGGTTTTGAACTGTGCCAAATTTTTTTAAACTATGCTAAATCTGTCACAGTTAAAAATTGTGCTAAAAGTGTCAAATTCTATCATGGTTTAAAAGTGTGCCAGAAGTGTTCCTGTTTGGCCAAATCAGGCACACTTTTGAGCCTGGCCAGAAAAAAATGGCCATTTTAAAACACCTGATTCTGGCACAGTTCAAAACCGTGCCAGATTTGATCTGGCACAGTTTTAAACCTTGCCAGATTCCTGTTATTGGTGTAGTGTACACTGTGAAGGAGGGAGGTTAAGTGGGGCTAGGATCGCTGGCCATGCACTCTGATTGGTGCTTAGATTTCCAAATGGATTGAAACCATCTATTGATACCGTAAAACTAATGTTATGCCATTCTCGAGAAAAATCGGGATACTCATAACTCATCCTCCTCCAAGTTTTAGAATCAATAGGATGACGCATGATATTATCCCCTGAAGCCCTTATACCTTTGACTCACTTGAGTCTATACTGTATAAGAGCTCATCTAGTTTGGAAATTGTGACAAAATTGAGTCCAACCTAGAAACCAAAAAGCCTCAGAAGATGGTTTGCTTCTTCATCTTTCCATCTTGTCATGATCAAGAGATTATTGCCAACACTCACACTTAGAATTCAATTCATGCATGTCATATTGCATTATTATGTCTGTACATCTGTTGAGTGTGTCTAAATCCCTAAGTTTGATTTTTAATAATTTTTTGGGATTCTTTAAACCTTTGATAAACAATGTTTTAATAATTAAAACTTGATTTAAAAGTTTTTGGGGTCATTCTCTAAATATTGTTTGTTGCATTTTATGGCCTAATGTTACTTTGGGTAGAATCCAAAAGCGACAGAGACTTCAGGGTTTACTCTGTAAATACTTTGGACGCGCGTTTTACATCCCTTCATTGGCCAACACCTGTTGCCCTCTGATTGGTTATATGTGTGTTTCTTCACTGAGACATTTGACGCGTGTGTCATCAGCCCTTGGATCATTTCTTATCGATGGTCTCCATGTCGCCTTGGAGAATCCCAGTGTAACCTTTTAAGCCAATCAGCGCTCGTTTAACCACCGCCTTGTGTGAGCCATTGGATTCAAGCCAAATTATATTGAGTTGATCTCAGCCCTTGGTTTTGATCAGATATCTCGAACCTTCTCCTCCCACTATAAAAAGAGGCCTTCCCTCAGACTTCGAAGGCTTTTGCCATTTTTGCATTCTTCTGAGATTAGAGAGATAAGAGAGAAGAGAGAAGAGAGAGAAGAGAGAAACCAGAGAGAGAAGAAATTTAGAAACCCTAACTTCGTCCAAATCCTCTTCAAAACCTAACCCAAACACTTCCTCATAACACCCTAACCAAAAACACCATCCTGAGTGTTTCTTGAGTGTTTGAGAGTTTGAGTTGAGTTATTTTGGTTACTGTAACCTTGTGTTCGTGAGATCTTATTTCCAACTTAGACTTCTACTCAGATATAGTTTCTGATTCCATAGAAATCTCAGATTTGAAGTTTTTAATGTTACATTACACTTAGTTTCATTTTATTTCTCATCTTGAGAAATATATTGTTGATTAGTTTTCTTAAAACGTTTTCTTACTTTGAAATCAACAGTAAATGCTTTCTGTTTCTTGTTCTTGTAAAACTAAACCTTTGACCTAGCTTGGAATCTCACTTGGAGGTTTTCAATCTCGAAAATCTTTTCAAAACAGAGATTGATTAAGATCTTGACTGATTTGTAAGCAAGATATCCGTGGATTCTGGGATATATTAAAAGGTCAAAAAAGGTTCAAAGTTTTGTAAGAAAGAAAGAAAAGAAAAGATCACTGCATATAGTGTAACTGTAATTTGTTAGGACTGCTTGTACTTAATAAGTGTGTGTGTGTGTGCATGCATGTGTTAGAGAGAACCTCCACAAACACTTTCACCCTAAAACACGAAAAGTGTTGGTAATAAGATCCTGTGAACATAAGTCGACGTAAAGTGCTGGAACAAATAAGGAGTTGACAAACTGAGAGAACTACATCTACAATCAGAACTGCATAGAAGTAATAAGGATGCAAGAGGGTACATTCCTAAACTTAAATAGGTCTGAGTTGTTTGCATGTTAGTTAAATAGCTTGTAACTCATAAATTTGTTTTAGTGGATTTTCTTATTACTCCGTAGAGGGAGTCGTGGATGTTTCCTCAATTGGTGAGGTTTTACCACGTAAAAAAATTGTGAACAGAATCTTTCTACATCTCCTCACCTATGTCTTGGTTGTGCTGTGTTTAAAAACTTGTTTAAATTTTCTTTTAAACTTGTTGCTCAAATCTTGAATAGATCTCGTACATACTATTTTGTTAAACACATCTTGTGTTCAAATATTTTGATTTAAGAAAATAGTTTCTTCAAAAAACAACTCGGAGTTACTTAAATAGTTTATTTTCATAAACAACTTTAGTAACGCATTTTTCAATTGGTATCAGAGCTTGGTAAAAATGCTTTTAAAAGATCCTGTGTTTCTGAAATTGTTTTCTGAAAATCAAAGATGAACGAGAAAAATGAAAGATTTGGTAACTTGACCAGACCTCCAATCTTTGATGGAACCAATTTTGCTTACTGGAAAGTAAGGATGATTGCTTTCATTCAAGGAACTCTGGGAGATGATGTCCGGGACATTGTTGAAAATGGTTACACTTTTCCTACTAAACCAGCCAACGAAGGAAGTAATGAGAGGGTTAAGAAAGCTTTAAGTGAGTTCACTTAAGAAGAGAAAAAAGTTTCTCAAAATAATAACAAAGGAAAGAATGCCATATTTATGTCCATAAATGAACATGAGTTCAAAAGAATCTCATCCTGTACCACTTCTAAGGAAGCTTGGGACACCCTGGTCACTACTCATGAAGGAGACACTAGAGTTAAGGCTGCCAAAACCCAAATGCTTATTCAGTAGTATAACTCGTTAATTATGTCTGAAACTGAATCATTTGATGACTTCTATATGAACCTGACTGATATTGTGACCAAACTGCATGCTAATGGGATAAACTATGATAGACAAGAAATTGTGTCTAAAATTCTAAGATCATTACCACAGAAGTTTGATAATAAAAGATATACTATTGAGGAAATGTGTGATATAAATCTCACTCCTGAACTACTCAGTAGTAAATTAAGAACTGTGGAAATGGAACTAGAATTTAAGAAACAATTAACTCAATCCCATAGGAAACAGACTAGTTCCAATCTAAGCTTCTCTTCAAAATTGATTAAACCTGAGTTTAATACTTTCAATGATGAATCTGATGAGGACTGCGACATAGAGAGTTTGGACAATCAAATTGCCTTAATGTTAAAACAGTTCAAGAAAATCATTAAGTTTAGAAACAAAGTGGCAAATAAACAAGGCAAATCAAATTATCCAACTCCCTCTAGTCACAAACCTCATGAGAAAAACCATGACAAAAATCACAAGGACTCTCATATCAGACCTAATAGAGACCTTAAGAAGACTGAATGCTATAGATGTGGTAAACTGGGACACATTGCTCATGACTGTAGAGTTAATTTGAACACTCAAAACAAACATACTAGGGCTAATATATGCAAAACTTGGGATGATTCAAGTGACTCTGAAAATGAGGAACCTGAGTCATCAGATGTTTTGACCCGTGCTTGTCTTTCTTTGTAAAGATTATTTATAATGATGACATGCCTATGTTTGTTAATGAGGATGAACCAAATAGTTCTATGACTGATACTTCGAATATGGTTATTACTGATTTAGATGCTTTGATTACTGAAAATGTTGCATGTTCTACCCAGGGGTGTGTGAGTCAAAGGGAACGCGATAATGACGATGTTAATGGGTGTGTGAGTTCTAAGAATGAAGCCTTAGGGGTCACTTCACTCACTACACTTAGTGACTCGGACAATGAAGACCTCCTAGACATTCACACACTTTACACTAAAACTCTCAAGAAAAGCGTTAGACTAGAAAAAATTATGAAAGATCTTACCAAAAAATTGGAAGATCTAAGCCTGATGGTCAAACTGAATGCTGAAGAGTATACTACCCAGTGTTTAACTCATGAAAGTGAAATTAAAGTTTTTGATGAAAAACTAAAAAATTTGACTGAAACTAATGAAATTCTGGAGAAAAAGTACAAAGGGACATTGTTAGAATTGGAACAAACCAAAGAAAAGACAGCAACTGTTTTCAAAAAATTTACCAAATTTAAAAATAATTCTAAATGTTTTGATGAATTTTTTGCTGAATCTAAAACCAATTCTGATGATTGAACTGGTATAGGGTTTTGCCCCAATTTGAAGACACAAACTAAATCTTTTGAACCTATCAAATTTGTGTCAGGAGGCAAAAGACTTATTGAAACATGTCCAGACTTTCATTCACTAAAAACTGAGTTTGATTTGAAACATCAAAACTTAAACATTGGGGAATCAAGTTGCTCTAAGCTTGAAAGTTCATCTAAGGCTAAATACGTCTGCCCCTTTATCAGAAAGAGTGAACCTACATTCAAACCTTTACTCCCTAGGAATAAAGTTCAGCCCCAAAACTTTTCAAAACCCTTGTTTAGAAACTTTCCTAAGGAGACCCCCATCTTGAGCAATCTTTATTGCTCTTACTGTTACATTTACGGACACTCTTTCGATGGTTTCTATGATAGGAGATTGATTAAACCTATCTATAATCCTCATACCTACCAGAACTTTAACTATTCTAGGAGGAGTCGAAACAATTATATACTTCCTAGACAGCCAGATAAAAACTCTAATTATAGAAAGAGAAAGACAAAACCTAAAAGAACATTTACTAGAAGGAATCCTAAACACTTTCCTAAACCAAGTGCTCAAACCTTTCAAAAAATTCATAATCATGCGCAAAACATTTTTCAGCAAAAATCTGATGCTCGCAAATTTTATCAATTGAGAGCTAATAAGGGCGAGATGAAAACTAGAGAAATTTGGGTTAGAAAAGATGATCTATTACCCCAGATGAAGTGTAACATTGTTGTTACTGCTTTAAAAGATGAACACACATCATCTGGTTGGTATTTAGACTCTGGATGTTCTAAGCACATGACTGGAGATGAATCTAAACTTTTAAACAAAACCAGATTTGCTGGTGGTAAAGTTATCTTTGGTGATGGAGTTTCATCTCAAATCATAGGCAAAGGAACTCTTAAAGAAGTAGGACTTACCGTTCTTGAAAATGTCCTCTTAGTTAAAGGTCTAAAGGCTAATTTACTTAGTATTTCGCAATTTTGTGATTCAGACCATACTGTTACCTTTTCAAAGAACAACTGCAAAATTTTAAATGAAAAAGGTGAATGCATAATTACTGGTTTCAGAACTCCTGACAATTCCTATACTGTTAAGAACAATTCTGAAATTTGTAATGTTTCCAGAATGGATGACAACGAGATATGGCATAACAGAATGGGTCACATAAATTATGATAATCTTAGTAAATTGTCTACTCATGACATAGTTAGAGGAATTCCAAAAATCAAACCCATTCATAATATTGTCTGTGGTTCCTGTCAAGAAGGTAAAATTGTTAAGGCACCTCATAAGAAAGTCAAAGATATCCTCACTTATAATCCCTTAGAACTCATCCATATGGACCTAATGGGTCCCTCCCAAACTGTCAGCCTTTGTGGACACAGTTATATCTTAGTTATGGTTGATGACTTCACCAGATTTACTTGGGTAGCCTTTTTAAAACAAAAGTCTGACACTTTTCAAACCTTCCTAAAAATTCTTCTAAGGATTGAAAATGAAAAGGACACTCAAGTAAATAGAATCCGTAGTGATAGAGGTGGTGAATTCAAAGATACTGGTATTATAGAATACTGTGACTATAATGGTTACAAACACGAGTTCAGTGCTCCTAAGACTCCTCAACAAAATGGAATCGCCGAGAGAAAGAAATGTACCTTGTAAGAGATGGCACGTGCCATGTTACATGCAAAGAATTTACCTAAATATTTTTGGGTAGAATCTATTCGTACTGCATGTCACATTATTAATAGAGTCTATCTTAGAAAGAATTCCAAACAAACCCCTTACGAACTTTGGTACAATAAAAAGCCTAATCTCAAGTACCTTAGAACCTTTGGCAGTACTTGTTATGTTTGCAAAGATAGGGAACACTTATCCAAATTTGAAAGCCGGGGAGATAAAGCCATATTTCTAGGATACTCGCCTAACAGTAGAGCTTATCGAGTGTATAATCTTCGCACTAAAACCTTAATGGAATCCATAAATGTAATTGTTAGTGACACTACTATAGAAAGCAAGGCTGGTGACTTACCTATTGAAGAAGAATCTTCAAATATTTTAGAAAATGACTCTTCTGAAGTAGATAATTCATTACCTATTGAGACACCTGAAGTACCTAACTGGGTTTCTAAAGATCATCCCATAAATAACGTAGTTGGCAACCCTAGTGAGCCAGTGCGTACAAGATCCCAATTAAGAAATTATGCACATTATGCATGTTTTGTTTCCCTTGTGGAACTAAAGAATGTAAATGAGGAATTGAATGACTCTCACTGGATTTCTTCTATGCAGGAAGAACTTTTACAATTTGTCATTCATGATGTTTGGTATCTTGTTCCACGTCCTGATCACAAGAAGGTTGTTGGTACTCGTTGGATTTTCAAAAATAAAACTGATGAAAATGGGATAATAATTAGAAATAAAGCTAGATTAGTTGCTCAAGGATACTCCCAAATAGAAGGAATTGATTTTAACGAGACCTTTGCACCTGTTACTCGTGTTGAATCAGTTCGTCTGCTTTTTGCTATAGCTTATCATATGCATTTTACATTATACCAAATGGATGTCAAATCTGCGTTCCTTAATGGAATACTGGCTGAGGAAACCTATGTAGAACAACCTAAAGGGTTCATTGACCCTAAACATCCAAATCATGTCTTTCATCTGAAAAAGGATTTATATGGCCTTAAACAAGCTCCTAGAGCTTGGTATGAGTGCCTTTCCAGTTTTCTTTTGGACAAAGGTTTCAAAAGAGGTGGAAATGACCAAACTTTATTTGTCAAACATTTTGACAAACATATTACTATTGCTCAAGTTTATGTAGACGATATTATATTTGGATCAACTTCTACCTCAGAAGTAAAATCCTTTTCTGAAATTATGAGTAAGGAATTTCAGATGTCCCTTATGAGGGAGTTACAGTTCTTTCTAGGTCTCCAAGTCAAACAAAGTGCAGAAGGATTATTTGTTTCGCAAACTAAGTACGCTTTAGAGATAGTTAAGAAATTTGGCCTCGAGAGTGCTAAAGATGCTAAAACACATATGAGTACTACGGTAAAATTGTCAAAAGATGAAAATGGGAAATCTGTAGATCCTACTTTATATCGTAGTATGATTGGCACTTTACTATATCTTACTGCCTCGCGTCCTGATATCATGTATGTTGTGTGTGTTTGTGCTCGTTATCAAAACAACCCCAAAGAGAGCCATTTGAATTCTGTTAAACGTATAATTAAATATGTTAAAGGCACTCTGAATCTAGGACTTTGGTACACTAATGACACACCAAGCAGTATTATTGGGTACACTGATGCTGACTGGGCTGGGTGTATTGATGATAGTAAAATCACTTCAAGTGCATGTTATTATATTGGTAATAACTTGGTAGGATGGAGTAGTAAAAAGAAAAACTGTACATCACTCTCTACAGCTGAATCTGAATACAAAGCCGCTGGCAGCTGTTGTGCTCAATTATTGTGGCTTAAACAAATGCTAAGTGATTACGGTATTCAAGAAAACCAATTACATCTCTATTGTGATAACCAAAGTGCGATTAATATTTCTAAAAATCCTGTTCAACACTCGCGAACAAAGCATATAAAAATAAAGCATCATTTTATTCGTGAATTGGTTGAATCCAAGGAATTAGAAATCAACTATCTTCCTACTGATCTACAACTCGCAGATATGTTTACCAAACCTCTAGACTATAATAGATTCATTTCATTACGTAAATCTATTGGTATGGTTTGTGCTGAGTAATACCTTTGCTGTTTGTCCAAGTTTTTCCCTTTGTCCATTTGAGACAAAATGGGGGAGAAATGTGAGTCTATTAATCTATTGAATATACTAAAATGCTTGATCTTAGTGATTCATTGAAGGTATTCATTTTGTACAGTCATTCTCAACTGATGTAATAGGATGTTCAATTGTAAATAGTTGAGTTATGTATTTTTTTTATTTCTAGGATTTGGGTAGATAGAATTTTGATATGACTAAGTTTTTCCCTTTATTTTTGTATCCCTACGAGTCCTAGTTGACTCAAAGGAGATTTTGTCTCATATTTCCAAAGGGGGAGATTGAAGCCCTTATACCTTTGACTCACTTGAGTCTATACTGTATAAGAGCTCATCTAGTTTGGAAATTGTGACAAAATTGAGTCCAACCTAGAAACCAAAAAGCCTCAGAAGATGGTTTGCTTCTTCATCTTTCCATCTTTTCATGATCAAGAGATTATTGCCAACACTCACACTTAGAATTCAATTCATGCATGTCATATTGCATTATTATGTGTGTACATGTGTTGAGTGTGTCTAAATCCCTAAGTTTGATTTTTAATAATTTTTTGGGATTTTTTAAAACTTTGATAAACAATGTTTTATTAATTAAAACTTGATTTAAAAGTTTTTGGGGTCATTCTCTAAATATTGTTTGTTGCATTTTATGGCCTAATGTTACTTTGGGTAGAATCCAAAAGCGGCAGAGACTTCAGGCTTTACTCTGTAAATACTTTGGACGCGCGTTTTACATCCCTTCATTAGCCAACACCTGTTGCCCTCTGATTGGTTAGATGTGTGTTTCTTCACTGAGACATTTGACGCGTGTGTTATCATCCCTTGGATCATTTCTTATCGATGGTCTGCATGTCGCCTTGGAGAATCCCAGTGTAACCTTTTAAGCCAATCAGTGCTCGTTTAACCACCGCCTTGTGTGAGCCATTGGATTCAAGCCAAATTATATTGACTTGATCTTAGCCCTTGGTTTTGATCAGATATCTCGAACCTTCTCCTCCCACTATAAAAAGAGGCCTTCCCTCAGACTTCGAAGACTTTTGCCATTTTTGCATTCTTCTGAGATTAGAGAAAGAAGAGAGAAGAGAGAAGAGAGAAGGGAGAGAAGAGAGAAACCAGAGAGAGAAGAAAGTTAGAAACCCTAACTTCGTCCAAATCCTCTTCAAAACCTAACCCAAACACTTCCTCATAACACCCTAACCAAAAACACCATCCTGAGTGTTTCTTGAGTGTTTGAGAGTTTGAGTTGAGTTATTTTGGTTACTGTAACCTTGTGTTCGTGAGATCTTATTTCCAACTTAGACTTCTACTCAGATATAGTTTCTGATTCCATAGAAATCTCAGATCTGAAGTTTTTAATGTTACATTACACTTAGTTTCATTTTATTTCTCATCTTGAGAAATATATTGTTGATTAGTTTTCTTAAAATGTTTTCTTACTTTGAAATCAACAGTAAATGCTTTCTGTTTCTTATTCTTGTAAAACTAAACCTTTGACCTAGTTTGGAATCTCACTTGGAGGTTTTCAATCTCGAAAATCTTTTCAAAATAGAGATTGATTAAGATCTTGACTGATTTGTAAGCAAGATATCCGTGGATTCTGGGATAGATTAAAAGGTCAAAAAAGGTTCAAAGTTTTGTAAGAAAGAAAGAAAAGAAAAGATCACTACATATAGTGTAACTGTAATTTGTTAGGACTGTTTGTACTTAATAAGTGTGTGTGTGTGCATGCATGTGTTAGAGAGCACCTCCACAAACACTTTCACCCTACAACACGAAAAGTGTTGGTAATAAGATCCTGTGAACATAAGTCGACGTAAAGTGCTGGAACAAATAAGGAGTTGACAAACTAAGAGAACTACATCTACAATCAGAACTGCAGAAAGGTTATAAGGATGCCAGAGGGTACATTCCTAAACTTATATAGGTCTGAGTTGTTTGCATGTTAGTTAAATAGCTTGTAACTCATAAATTTATTTTAGTGGATTTTTCTTTTTACTCCGTAGAGGGAGTCGTGGATGTTTCCTCAATTGGTGAGGTTTTACCACGTAAAAAAATTGTGAACAGAATCTTTCTACATCTCCTCACCTCTGTCTTGGTTGTGCTGTGTTTAAAAACTTGTTTAAATTTTCTTTTAAACTTGTTGCTCAAATCTTGAATAGATCTCGTACATACTATTTTGTTAAACACATCTTGTGTTCAAATATTTTGATTTAAGAAAAGATTTTCTGCAAAAAACAACTCAGAGTTACTTAAATAGTTTATTTTCATAAACAGCTTTAGTAACGCATTTTTCATTCCTTACTTCTGCCTTAGCATGCCAGGTCATTGCCTCCGCTATCCATGTTATTGTGAAAAATTGCTTTGATCTAGTCCCAACGGGAAAATATTTCAATACTTTTTGAGGCACTTTTGAGCTTGTGCCTTCCTTTCCAGTAGATTGGACATATCTAGGTACATCGCATACCGGACACCGATCAAGATTTTCATACTCCTTTTGATATAGTATGAAGTCATACACATAAGCATGAATCGATTTATACTTTATTACCAAATCTTTCGAACTGTTCTTTATAATAGGATATATATTTGCAAGCGTATTTTCATTGGGTAGCAAGCCCTTCACCCAATTCAGAATTCCTGTCATGCTATTGCCAGACAAATCGAATTGGGTCTTCAAACTATGCAAACCAACCATGGTATGTAAAGTTGTTTGATATTTCTCATAGGCGGAGTATAACGGTTGGGTCGCTTTAAATTTTAAACTTTGGTAGTCATTGTCAAGGTTTATCTTGATATCTTCATGAGCCCCTCAACCTTGTACATAGTCAGTGACCTCATTATCTTCCACTTCATAAACTCCGTACGCATCATCAACTAAATCCTCTAACATATTATAATTTATGTCGTCCCCTTGTACATCTATCCTACTTGTTAAAGGTTGTTATGAAGGTTGCTCGGGTACAAAAGGAACTTTCGATTCCCCGCGAAAACCCCAAAATCAATAACTATCTTGTATACCCCATCTTAACAAATGTAGTTCAACTATTTTCAATTCAAACACCTTACCATTCTTACACCTAGCACACATACACAAAAACTCTTCATCATTATGACATCTCTTCGTGTATTTAACAAATTCATTAGCACCTCTGCGAAACACATCCCCTAATCAATTTGTCTCACCCATCCCTTCTTTGTATTTAAGATATCCTATCACAGCTACTCCAAACAATCACCTATTATAGGTAAGAAGCGTATATTCGTGGATGAGTATAAAAAAGCATGAACATTTAGTTCCTAATAGTATAGACAATCACCTATTACTTGTTATATAAAATTTATAGTATGTTTCATTTAATTATGTCTTATTTATATTTGATTTTTAAATTTCAAATTCAAATTCAATTTATAATATTATTTCCTATTTTCCCCATCTCCTCTAAAGGGTGAGTGGTCCTATCCCATTCAAGACCGCATATTTATGTAATATACTTAACAGCTCATGCATATTGTTCAAATTTGAGAAAAATTCGGCAGCATATCCCCATAGTTCTCCAAGTACACGACGTAGATTCACAAGTGTGAGTGTTATTTCAATTGATAATTGAAATAAAACTTAACGTCGTATCATCTAGTATGTACACGGAGAAATTTAAGATATGACTGTAGAACTTCTTCCAAAAGTGACATGTTTAAGCCACTAAGAATATTATTATACGGAAACTTTACAGTCTCAAACGAGTCAATTCGAGAGATCTTATTACAGGGGTAATGACTCTCGAACGGGTCTAAGGGCTATTGAATGCGTACACATAAGAACTAGAAGTCTAGTATTTATGCGCACTATATGTAATTTCAAGTATGTTTCACTTAATTATCATAAGTCTGTGGTCGTTCCACTCTCGAATGGGTCGTGACACAAAGTACTTTTAGAAAAAAGTTAAAAACTCCCCCTCCTCCCATTTTGACAATAATCCAGTGGTCGTGCCACTTTCGAAATTAACCAACCCAACAAATTAAGAAAATATAATTATTTAAGGATTTATTAGTGTGAATTAAATTAAGGATTTTTAAAAAATTAAACAACCAACTTTCATACCCAATCACATCCGTCCAATATAATTCAACAACAAAAACAAACCAACAAATGTGTATCCTGTACTCCTTCTAATTCATCTACTCAATTAATTTAATCAATATTTACAATTTCTAACCAATTTCAAGCCTAAATAAGAATATTTAAGAAATTTTTATAATGTCAAATTAATTTTATTCTCTAAACAATAAGATTCAATCAATATTAACAATACCTATTAATTTCAATCCTAACTAACATCATCAATCAACATTAACAATTAATTTCAAGTCCTAAACTAAAAATAAATATACCCAATCAATATTTATAATTATCAAAGTCCAATTAATTTCAAGTCCTAAAACCAAATTGAAAACCACACACACACATACATGCACACACACACACACATACACACACACACACACACACTCTCACGCACCCCCACCCCCACCCCCAGACCCCATTGCCCATGCCCCCCTCTCCCCCTCCCCCCCAACACTCATACACCTACCTACATACGCGCGTGCGCGCACACACACACACACACACATATATATATACACACACATATACAAAAGAGAGAGAGAGAGAGAGAGAGAGAGAGAGAGAGAGAGAGAGAAAACTCACCTGAAAACGTAGAGAGATAAAGAGAGTGCTGTCGTGCGCTAGAGAGATAAATTAGAGGGAAGTGAAAAAGGTGGAAAAGAGAAGGCTAAAGAAGGCGGAAGGGTTGTTTAGATGAAAAAACTATCATGGACCTGTCACGGTCTTTGACCGTGACAACTTTCTAATGTTGTCATGGTCAATGACCATGACAAGTCTTTGTCACGGACTTGTCACGATCAATGATCGTGATAAAAAATGCATGTTTTTTTGTCACGGTCAATGACCATGACAAGGCTGGCCGACTCAAAGGTGACAATTTGGCCTTTTTGGTGTAGTGGATCTTCCTTATAAGATACTGGTTTTTAATAACTTGATGTTATAGTGGTTTGCATACTATAATTTTGCTAATGCAATTCAAAACTTGTTGTAGTATATGATGAATTCGGGGGAATTTAAAAACTAAGTAATTAAAATATTGTGCAAGTGAAACCTCTTTTATTCTTATTGCCATATTTTTACTATAAAAAAACATTGAAAGGGGAAGAACTTATTTTTTGGGTTCTTTCAAGGTTCACTATTTTTGATTTTTTTTCTTTTTGTTTAAAATAAATATTTCTATAGAATACATGTGTTTATCCATTCATGCATGTATTGGATTAGATTCATGGTTTACGAAAAAAAATCTCCAACTTTCTCAGATCTCTCTGTTGGTGATTTTAGCGTTCCCTCCTAGGGTTGCATGGCTACTACGCTCATTCCTGCTACCATTCCCCCAGCTCCAAAACCTCTTGATCCTATTAACACTTGGAAAAGATCCTTTGCAAGTGTACTTTCTTCATCTCCTTATTATGATATTCTTTTAAAACCTCCACCCACGTTTAAAGGAGCTCCTGCAGTCATATTCTCTCAAGAAGACATAAATACCTTGGCAGTGCCTTTCAAACAAGCCATAATTGGAAAATTCTCTCATGGTAGGCCTTTGATGGAATTTATTCACAATTTTTTTTATCATTCTCCTTGAAAATGGCATACACTATTGGTTTACTATACTCTAAACACGTTCTTATCCACTTGAATAGTGAGGAGGACTTCATGCGTTTATGATCTAAAGATCAATGGTATATAGGTGAATTTCACCTGCGAACCTTCAAATGGACTTCTTCATTCAAACCTGATGTTGAAAGCCCTATTACTCATGTTTGAATTAATTTTCCAAACCTTCCTATACACTTATTTGCCAAGTCTCCTCTTTACTTTGTCTCTCAGTTAATTGAAAAACCACTTAAACTAAACGCCTCAACCATGTCTATGTAAATACCTAGACTTGCTCGTGTTTGTATTGAATTGGACCTTACCAAAGAGATGATTGATCGGATTTGGATCGGTAAGAGAGACAATTGGTTTTGGCAGGATGTTTTATATGAAGATTGCCCAAGTTATTGTTCTTATTGTTTTAAAAAAGGTCATTGCCTTGAAGACTGTATGTTCAAGAATCCATCAAAGAAGAAATCCAATAAATAGTCCCTTCCCAATAAACCTAATGCTTCCTAGATCATTAAAGATAACAACAAGGCCCTAATTGAGAAGGAAGTCAGACTCCCTATCAATGAAAATCAAGATCATACAAATAAGTCCCTAGAAGAACCAATGCAAGTCCTAAATGAACCAGATGAAGCACATGTAGAGATTTCTCATGTAATGTAGACTCAAAGCCAAGAGATTATTGCTAATGCTGACCAATTTCAAAATTTTAAAGAGGTAACTGTTGTGGATAGATTATCTACAGGTACTGATGCATTGTTAAAAGAGTGCCATCCAGCTCATGATAAAGATTATGCATCTAATTCTGAGCCAAGATCAAATATTTTAGTTCCTTTTCAAAAAGAACTGACAATGTTTGCCCATTATTTAGACCATAAATGGCAGTCCTACTTAGAGGTCAAAGCCAGAAAAAATAAGAAAGTTGTTACTTTGAGGGATCATCATCAAACATCTAACTCATCAAGTGTTCCCATTTCCAATGAAGACTAAAACTATTTAGGATCCTATGTTCAAGAGAATTACCAAGTCTAGTTTAAAGAAAAACTCATCCACTTTGCATCACATTCCCAAATGATTAATTTCATTTGCTAAAATATTAGAGCTGTTTCCAATAAACCCTCTATTAGAAGAGTTAAAAAGTTGATCAAAATGCATAATCTTCTTGCCATTGCTTTAATTGAGAACAAACTAGAATCCTTTAGTATTGAAAGTGTCAAGATCAAATTGAACTTTGAAGGTGTCACTTCAAACATCTCATCAAAATTCTTATTTTTCTAGAAGTTTGGTTTATCCATTAGTATAGTGTCTAATGAAGAGCAGTACCTTACTGTGAAAATTGAAGATCAATCTATTATTTCTCCCATTTTCATTACTATAGTGTATGCCGAGTGTTCTAGAATAGAAAGATTAGAGTTATGGTCTAAGGTGGATGATATCTCTTCTCAAGTATGGGACTATCCTCATATGATTATTGGGGATTTTAATTATGTGGCATCTTAAGCTAAAAAAGTAGGGGCAACTCTATTGATCTTCTTGTGGTATGACTGATCTTGGTTTTAATGGATCGAAGTTTCCTTGGTCTAACAATAGAGATTAGGATGGTGTAATTTTAGCTAGGATGGATACATCTTTAGCTAATCTAAAATGGCAAGATGTATTTCCTTCTACCTTGGTTCAGCATCTTAATAAAAACTGCTCAGATGATTCTCCAATTTTACTATCCATCAGATCTAATTTGGAACTTTATCATAGGCCTTTTCAATTTCAAAAGATGTGGTGCAATCATCTTAATTTCAAGGATGTGGTTTTGGAGTCTTGTAATTATCCTTTGTAAGTTGCTCCTATGAGTTTATTTTCTCATAAACTTAAAAGGTTGAAAGATTCTCTTAAATTGTGGAATAAAGAAACTTTTAAGGATATATTCCAGATTTTACTTGTTTCCAAAATCACAGACAAACTCCTATTTTAAAAAATGGGCAAAATAGCACAAAAAATCGGGTGGTAAGGGGACCCGCAAATTTTGGCAGAGTTTTTTTTATTATAATAGGAAAATTAGGTATGAGTGTCTTAGCGAAAACATTTATATTGGGTTGATTAATTTGGTGGGTTAGTGGAAAGGTTCCGTCCTTTGGCATGACTTCCATGATATTCCTCTTGCCTATAAGGGCAATCATTCATCGGTATGTGTGAACAAGACATTTGATACAACTGAGTGTATATGAATTGCCTCTTGATATACCTTGTACATACGATACATATGAGAGAGAATTTGATATAATCAACATACGTGAATGAGTTCCCTACTATACACTTTCTGTCATGAGTTCGATCAAGTGGTACGATGAGGGGGGAATCATTCGATATACATAAATGATATAAGTCTAATGAAAGGTGGGAACCATACCCCTTAGGTTAATCGCGACTCGCAAGACTGGCACCCATCAAGAAGTGACCCCCCAGTACGGGGTAAAATTTTGGTCAGTATTGCAATGTTCAATTGATGTAGTGTGAAAGAATGCATGAGTTTTATTTAGTATTTCATGGAGAGTTCTATGTATCCTAAATAAGACAAGTACTACCACTATGAGGGAGTATTTAAAAAAAATAAGTAGCATGGGATAAGGGGATAAACATGGAGAGAAAAATTAACAAGTACGTATATAGAACATGGAGACTATACAAAACATGGTGATAGATATAAAATTTAAGGCAGGTGAATATACAAGTCGGTGAGAAATATGTGCAAGGTGAGGGAGTGAGATGTGAATATGCATGAATGAAGAAAGTTTGTGTATATATATACAAATGAGAGAAATGTGTAAGTGTGTGATAGTGACACTAAGCATGGATATATACAAATGGTGTGTGAAACATGTGAGCAAGCATAAAGCTATATACAAGTGAAAATAATGTGAGAGTATGTGGTAGTGAGATTAAACATGGATATCTACTAGTGATGTGAATCATGTGCATGTGAGAGTTTGAGGAGTAAAGCATGGTGCCTATATACAAGTGAGTAAAGGTTAAAAAGATGGTGAATATTTATAAGTGAGTAAAAGGTGAAGCATGTGATAAGAAGATGATATATACATGTGATGAAAAGAGCATGGTGGATATAAACATCATGACAAGAACGATGTAAATGTACAATATGTAAGTATGAGAGTAAGAAGAACATACAAGTGGAGACATATGTACACATGTAAAAAAGTAAGAGAGCAAAAGAAAAAACACCCATATGAACTAGAGTCTAGTTCCAGTGGAGTCATAACTGTGGTATTCCGAATTGGATTCCTTTGACGCGGGCAAGCCTCGAAATTTGAAATGAGAGGAAATGGGAGAAATCTCTTTCTCCACGTGAGTGGTGGAAAGAGGATTCCCTTATCCTTGAATCCTTGTATGCGTGGATACAAAGATTTCTCCCATTTTTCTCCTCTCTAATTTTGGGTCTGGCCCGCGCTAAAGGCATACGACTCAGTTGGACACAAGAATCACTGGAAAATTTTGAAGCACATTCTCAATTGTTTGAAGAGGACTAAAGATTATGTGTTTTTTTAATCAACAGTAGTCCGGTACCCATTAGGTGCACGAACTCAACGTTTTAAATGTATATGGATTTTAGGAATTCGACCTCCAGATATGTGCTTACCCTAAAATTTGGAGGTATAGATTGAAAGAATTTCAATAAATAATATATTGTTGAGTCGAGCATGAAAGATGAGTTTGTTTCTATATAGGAGGCATCAAAAGAGGTTCTTTAGCTCCCAAACTTTGTAAGTGATTTGGGTGTGGTTCCTTGAGTGTAATCAACTATTGCACTTTATTGTGAGCATACGTGAGGTTGTTAATTCTAAATAACCAATGACACATTAGATGGCGAAGCATATTGAATGCAAGTACCACATGATTCAGGATATCGTGTAGACGAGTGACATTATCATGATCAAAATTACAAACAGAGGAAAACCTGACAGATCCTTTTCAAAAAAGGTTACCAGCTAAGACTTCGAATAATCATCTAGATGGAAGTCAAGTGCATGACCACTTCGCTTTATGACTAAGTGGGATATTGAAGGAGTTTATTAACAAAACCATGAGTAAAACATTATCTTATTGTTTATTAAAAGGATTAGTTTATTCATTTTTATATGAGAATCAAATTTTTGAGAATTATTTATATTTTCTCAAGTATATTTTTTCATGTTAAATGTCAGTTAATATCGCTTAGTATAAATTCCGGATAGGTGGGTTTGGGTTGATGACAAAGAGATTGTAATTTCATTTCTAGCACTATTGAATAATTCAAGACCTAGATACAGAGTTGCATAATATCATCACGGTTACGATGCAATCCTAGTTTTTTATCTTAAAGTACAGGAACCTATATGACAGTTTGGGAACTTGTACGTTAATTAGATGGATGATTGTGATCACTACATACTAGAAATGTATTAAAAAGTAGCACTCGTGAGTTTTAAGTATAAGAGTTTCTTCGTTAAGCTCAGGATATCTCACAGCATTTGAAAAGGGTGAGTAGATTGATAATACAATTTATTATAAGGACTGGAGTACTAATTTGATTGTACATTGATTTTTATGTGTACAATTCAATCTTGGATTTTATTAAATGAACTCTAAATATTAGGTGGCAATTAGATAAGTAGGTTTGATAATTTAATTTGGAGGAATTCGCAGTTAGGATTGCTTTGAATTAGGATACCTCCTGATAGACATAAGATTTTCTTTCACAAGTAAACTTGATCACATAATTAATTATAATTCAATGGAGTAGCAAAATAAATTAATCTGATAATCAAGGAATTGATTACATCTTGGTTAAAAGAATTTTGTAGAAAACTGATTTAACTAAATGGGTATAAGAAGCTCAACGTGGGTAATCACATTATGTTTCATTATCGACTTTGAAAATAAGACCTCATTATATCTGAGTGATTTCTAGGATAATTAAATTGAAGTGTAGTCATAATTATTTAGTGAAATTAATTATGATTAAATAAAGAATGGAAATAAAATAACGTTAAAAGAATTTTAGGATTTTAAATTTTTTTCGGAGGTAATTTAATTATATGTATTGGGTCCTTGATGTAGTCTAAACACTTAAGTAAGTTGTCCCATTTCTCAACAATCATGGTTTTGCTGAAGCCAACCTTTTGTTCTTGTATCTAAAGGTGTGGGAAGGTCGTACTAATCAATCATTAGGGTCTGATAGGGGTGATAGAAAACAATATTCAAGATTTAAGTGAAGGAGTCTAGAGAGAACCCGCCATATCTCAAGATTTAAGAAAGGTTTCATCTCAAAAGGTGTCCATCCACCTACACGAATTTGAGGAGGATCATATACTAGAATATCCTAGAGTATGAAAGGTTTAAGGAAGGTTTTGAAGATAAAAAATAGGGCAGCCCTGGATCCATAAAAAATACTTTTCTCCCCATTATAATGAAACCATAGCCGCGAAGGTATTTTGTTCTAAACCCTAGGTTTGTTCTTCAAGCCTAGATTTGATTTTATTATTTCATTTGTTTTATTAATCCAAGTTCCATGGCTATAATTGTTTTGATTTCACATATATCTATCCCCAAACTTATCCTGTACTAACGCATTATAAGTGGGAAATAAAAACTCTACCGAACAAATTTGTAATGATGATAACTTTTCCATAATGATAATTTATAACTAACGATATTAGCCTGCCACTTGGAAGAATAGAAAAAAATTGAATACCTTAAATAATTTTTAGAATATGCAAATACTTGAACAAGAAAATAATTAGAACTTGCAAAAAAGTTTTGAAAATAAAATTTTAAAAGTTTGGCCTCATTCCAAGCCTTAGTTATCTCACTACCCTCCCTTATTTCCATATGGTGGGATTATTAAAGGCGCAACCTTCCTCAGTACATTGTCTCTGACCTGGAACATACTCAAATTGACTCAGTTTTTATTTTGGTTGGCCAACTGCTCTTGGTAAGGTACTAATTTTATCAATAGTTGCTCCATAATTTCCTCGTGTAGGTCAATCTCAATCTTTATGTTTTTTTCATTTTGTCGATTGATAATTAACGGTGCTTCTCATGGTTGAAAAACTTTCTTTTAGTGGAATTAGGGTTTCCATTTATGGACACCTCAATCCACAATCGAGGTTTGAGGATTCTTCGTCCAATAAAAAATAACCCCGGGCTATGAGCCTCAAGAAAATCCCCAAAAATTATTAACCTTGAAAACCTACTACTAAGTTCAAGGGGTCAAAAACACCAAGAGCTAAAGCATATAGGGACAATATACAATTACCCAAAAACAAAATAAGATAAAAAATAGTTAACAAACATGGACTCTAATACATTTTATCGATCGGTTAAAGGCATCCCAAACCTTTCACCGATCGGTTAAAGGTATCTCCTATGATAACCAATCGGTTATCCACCACCAAAAAATAATCATTAAAGAATATTGCAAAATCTATTCTCAGTTGTACATATATCGACTACCCAAAATAAAGGACTCAAAACCTTTAACTTACTAGTTAAAGGCTTGGCCAAGACACCAAAAAATAAAAATCCCCATCAATCGTAAAATGCATCCCAAAAACCAACGTTAATTCGGCTTTCTAACATTCTGAATCTGTAGCACCCAATATACTCGAGCTCATTTTTGAAACGCCCCAAAAATCTCGTACTTTAAGAGATACGGTTTCCTCTCAAGGAAAGCTTGTACTTTTGTGGAGTCACTTCCATAGTCCTTAAAGAGGTTTTTACTTATGAAGTGTCATCTACAAAAAATAAATAGAGTCGAACCTCTACGCGGACATCACAATATTAGGCATTTTAAACGAAGCTCTGACCGGCTAAAAGGATCTCTTCCACCGTAGGAACCTTATATGGGGACACTCCCTCATAAAGAATTCGGCTCTCGCCCCAAGGGTAAATAAACTCTTCCCGACTTTTGGAACAATACCTCACATATATACTTTGTGAAAAACTATACATACCTGTTTATCTTCTTTAGACCCGACCCCTATTTAGAGGATCGAGTATGAAATTTATATCTTTTTTATTTGTTAAGCCTCTACTTGTATATTTAATTGGCGTTCTCATATACTATACAAATGCTAATAAAATGACACGATGAATATACATCAACATGAAAACAATTTTTTAAACCGTTCTAAGGAAAGTTCCACTAAGTTGTGTCAGCCTAAAAATTTATAGTCCAAAGTCAAAAATATGTCCTCTCCCCACTTCTCCAAGGAATAATGACCGTCTAGGAGATAACAACCCAAATATATTTTTTCACACAAATACTTTACAAAATTAATAATTTGATCAATGTATTTTCCTAACATATAAATATACTAATCTAGTAAAATGAAAATGCAATATAAAGGAGCAGGATCCATAAATACCGTAATGATGTTCCTTAGAATCCCAGTATTCCACTGCCTAAACACAATAGGGACTCTGAACCGTAGACTTTAAAACCTTCCTTAGGATTACAGAAAAAGGATAACCCGAACCTTTTTATTTTTTATATTAAACGCAATAGTGACTCTGAACAATTGATACAACCCAAAAAATGTGAACATGGCATCAAATCACATCCAGGGGCATCATCGAACCCCAAACCTCAGACCAATGATTCGAACGCAAGGTAGGTTACAAAATCGAGGGACAAGCACCCTCGTACACACCTTTATCCAAAATATAGAAGATCTTATCCCCTCGGGCTTAACTATACAATGCTCGAAGTTTTCTCCCCAATACCATAATACCATATCATTCCTAAGGACAAAGAGAATGGTGTTTCCTCGATTGACCTCATGGGTGTTGTACAATATTATTTGAGATTCCAGTTTGACTAGTGGACTATGGGCAATAACACAACATTTTTTACATTTACTCACATAGGGGACTATGTCCTTATGCATATAAGTCTACCAATATCTCTCTTTTATGAACTTAAATGAAAAAGATATGTCAAAATGTGACTTTCGTATATCCATTCATGTAGCTCATTAAGGAATTAGTTAACGTCATTAGGAAGTACGCGTTAGATTTAAGTCCTAGTGAAGATCATTTATGTAGATTTCTATTAAAGGTGAGGTAAAATCAGGAGCGTTGACTTTGATTTGGCGATTTTGCTTCTTATCGATAGGTAATACATCTTCTCTTATGTATGCCATGATTAGATCCATAATACTATGATCTTTTTGAGTGGTGAGAACTTGTTCAGATATAGTAATCTTCATCGTGCTTAGTTGAGCAGAGTACTCCACCATAATGGTTCTTCTAAGATCATTTTTAAAGGATGGGGTCAAAGTTGGCAAATCATCTGCAGGCCTATTGTTTCCTCAAGTAAACATATGTATTTGATATTTATTGAACTTAGTGACCCGTTCATGAGCCACTTGTAAATATGATGACATGAGTTCAAGGTGACTTGGGCCAATAAATAATTCCTTCTTCAATTTTACGACAAAGGGTTTTCTATTGGGCCTAATTATTTGATGTTTTATACCCTAATTTGATTCCTTACTTAATCATTATTACATCTTAAGTTACCGACATAATTACCATTCATTCCTCTTTTTGAGTTGGAGGCTATATAAATATAGTGTTCATTTGACAACTCTTTAGCGGTTTCTTGGTCGATGAGTTAGGTATAATTTAAAAGACACCGATAGTAATTGGAATACCAAATCAATTTGGGTTTCCCTATCGATTAAAAATCCAAGAATCTCGTATTCCCTAAAGGTGGAAAACATGTTTAGAATGTGCTCTCATACAGGGGTACCCTCAGGCATCTTACTATTGACAAGACTTTCCTTAACATCTAACCTTGCTACACGATTCTGCTCCTCAAATATATCCTTGATGTTCAGAATCATGTCGTAAGCAGTGTACATTAGATGATGCTAATGCTACAACACATTAGTCATAGAGGCTAATATGTTTTTCAGAGTCCAATATGTTGCACCGATCCATCTGATTAGCCTTTTACGACCTTTGACAGACTTGTGACATCCCTTTGGGGTGCCCTTTCCTCTAGATTGTCAGGGCAGGCCTCCGTCATAGGAAAATTAAAGTCCTCAATAGTTAGGATAATATCTAAGCTTGTTTTTAACATGTATGGTTAATTCTAGTTAATTTATTTTCCTTTAGGATTGAAGCATGTGGGTTTAATTACGATTCCATTTTAATATCTGACAATCATAAAATTTTAAAAAATCGGATTAATTTAAAAAATTAAATGTGAGAATTTATCTTTGTTTTAATTTTGAAGTTGATCGATCATATCCATTTTAAAATAAAACTCGTTAGACATCCTAGATTCCTTATGGAGTGAGATTACTCATGGGGAGCTTTAACCAACCCATCTTGAACTAGATTAACCCGTGTATTCTAATTACATACCCAGGCACTTCAGGAACCTCTACCTGATATAATTGGATATTCAATAACTTTTATCTTAGAATAAATAACAGTGACTCTTTGTGGTACAATATCAGTGATTATGTCTAAGTCTATACAACCAGTTCATTACTTAAAATATAACCCACTCTTGATGAACTTCCCAGTGAGGGGAGGGATGGGGGATCTTTCTCACTCATATTTTAATTTTTGGAACTGCCAATTCAAAGTTTTAAGTAATCCCTGATGTGTTAATTAATTCCATCCAGAGGAGGAGACTAAACAAATCAATTAATTAATCTCATCCTTGACTCATTAAAACATCGATGGAGACCATGGGGTTTAAGTTAAAACCTCTCTACTATATAGTATTTTAAAACTTGGTTTTGAAAACATTTATTCAATTCTAAAAGACCAAATTTAAATCCTTTATAATTTTCAAATTTACTTGTGTGAATTAGATATTTTTATATGATGTTTAATTTTCTTAAAATAAAAGAGTTGTGGGTCCAGTTATTCATGGTACATGGACCTATGGTATTCGGGCATCTGTCCTCATGACTATACCTCTTAGCGCCTCACTTACATTTAGTCAGCCCCAAAACTACTTGGTTGGCATACTGTCCGACCAATTTAAGAAAATGAATAATTAGGAAGAAGAAAGGTCATTCACATGGGAATTATCATGAAACATTACACACGTGACTTAGAAGATCAATAATCGCTCATTCATTATGTACGAGTGTAAATGCCTGGATATATAAAGGCATTCCGCCCCTTGGTTTTCGGGACCATTATAAATATCTTATTTCCCTTAACTCAAGGGAAAATTCTCTGGTGTACAAGCCAAACTACTCATATTTATATGTAACTACCCTCAATAGTAATACAATAACAATGGACGTAGGCTTTCCCTATGCTAAACCACTTTAAAAACCTGTGTTATCTTTTATTATTTTCATTTACATTACTCAAATAATTATCTGTGATTATGATAATGGTAATTTCTAGCAAAGATAAAATTTCTACCAATTTTGGACATCAACAGATTGGTGTTATCTGTGGGAACGACTGCTGGTCATCATTCTCCACCCATCCTATTCACTTATTCTCCTATGAAGTTTTCTGAGGGATGAAGAATGTTCCTTAGAGCAGCCTTGAAGCTATAGGCAATGATTTAGATCCATTTGCTCCTCCCAATTTAGCAGACCTTCAAGGAATTTTACTCAATCTTGTCGAAGGGGAGGAAACAATGTAAGAGTATGTTAGGTAGTTGGCTCAGACATTACCGGACAAGTCAACCCCCGTGTCATCCCAGAGGGAAATATTGCGTCCTCTTATCATAAATGAGAGAATTAACTACTCCAGGTCCTCTCGGTACAGATCTTAATGCCTGGAGGAAACATCATCAATCCGATCTCATGATTACTATGATGGTCGGTATTTCACCTCTGAACGGTTGAGCATATTAGAACGCTTGAGAAAGGCATCTTCTTTTGATCATCTTGGTCCTCGAGCAACCAGAGATCATCATAGAGAACTAGTCCGATCCCGCAAGCATAAAGAAGGGTTAGTTAGGTCTAGGGCTAACATCCAAGAATCTATGCGTGCCGAGAAGACTTCTCAAGAAAAGAGCTCAACACAGATGCACAGTAAGGCTACCAAAGATGCCTCAGTCAAATCTAAACTAGAGGTGCAGTTTTGGAAGGGATTAATACATAGATTGGGAGACCATTGAGGAGAAATGGCTAAAAATAAGAATCCTTTGCAAAGAAGTTTCATCAAAGTATCGCCTTCATCCAGGCTATTATGGATTACCCTACACCTTCCAAATTTAAAACACATACTATCAAGCCTAACTATGATAGTAAAACTGATCTCGTCATACATGTCGTATAATATCAGGCTGTTGCTAATATTTATTCTATTCCAGACAAGATGATATGTAGATATTTTTCAAATACGATCACTGGTCCATATTAGGTATGGTATAACAACTTACCCTAATGACATATTGCCAATTTTCATCATCTCGCCAAATGATTCATTAGAAATTTCTACTTTGGAGCAAAGCCGATCAAGAGAGTAGCCCATTTACTCAATGTTCGTCGCGACCAAGAGAAATTACCCTAGAATATATCACTCCTAGTTATTAATTACGAAGAGAAAATAACCATCACATCTTTAATGAGCAAGTTTCTCCCTAAAAAGCTATACTATGCATTGGCAAAGGAACCTCTGAAAACCATGACTGAATTGATGTCAAAATCTGGTAAAATCATGAACGCTAAAGAGGCTATGGTTGCTAAGGAATAAAAAGATAAGAAAATTGAGAAGCTTAAAAAGTATGAGGAATATAACCCTCTCACAATAGTTATACATAACAGTACGGAATAAATTAAGGGAAGTAAGGACTTGAAGTGGCATGGGAAACTGAAATCGCCGCCAAATCGGAGAGACAAGTCTAAGTACTGTGAATTTCATACAAACCATGGAAATACCACTGATAGATGTATTACCTTAAAGAATGAAATTAAATCTCTCATCTATCGAGGAAAATTGATGAAGTTTATTGACCGGACTAAAGGTCGTGAATGAATAAGAAGGTCAAAATCCCCTTATAAAAATAAAGATGATAAGAAAAGAGGACGAGATGATGATTCTGAAGATGACCCTGACTTACTGAAGAAACCCAAGGAGATTGAACTTGAGGTAGGCATGATATATTTTGGTTATCATTTTATTATAGAACGGGATACTGGAGGAGGAGATGAAGTAGTTGGTAAAAATGCCTACTTAAATGAGGCCAAAACTTGCTCTTACATTAGGCAAGTTAACTTGCCATATGAAGTGGATGGTCAACCCTGCAAGGTGAATAAAGATAAGATGGTCGTCGATTTCTCCAAGAATGACTCATTAGGAGTACTTTACCCTCATGACGACCCTTTAGTCATCATTTATCGGGTGCATCATGGTAGGATATTAATAATTCTTATCGATAATGGTAATTCATCAGATATCATGTTCTACAATTGCTTTCACAGCCTATGGTTATGAGATAGCAAACTAGAACCCTATTATCGACCTTTAATCGGTTGATCTGGAGAAAAGGTGTATCCTTTGGGGACTGATAAATTAGAAGTGTTGATTGACACTTGGCCACTGAGCATAATAGAGAAGATTCGTTTCTTTATCTTGGACAAGAATGTTCCCTCTACCTATAATAAGATCCATGATAGAGTTGGATCAAAGAAGTTCGAAGCAATGGCATCCACAATTCATGAGGGTATGAAGTTCCCAGCTCACTATGGGGTTAGTGTGGTAAAAGGCAATTAGATGGAAACCAAAAAAATGCTACTATACCTCCACTGACCAATAAGAAGTCTAGAAGAGCACCACCACGTACCAAATTGAGATTCTGGACCCCTGTGAAGAAGCTGATTTAATCAAAGGGCGAATCGTGGAAGCCAAAATAACCATTGTACTAGGCGATGAAAATTCAGAGAGAACCACCCAAATCGCCTCAAATCTAACACCATCCCTCAAATAGGAATTAATTGCATTTCTTAGAGAGTGAAAAATGTGTTTGCTTTGAGCCATGAGGATATGCCTTGAATTAAACCTAATTTCATATGCCATAAAATTAATATCAACAAAAATGCTAAGTCGATCAATCAGAAGCACAGGGTATTTAGTCCCGAGAAAAATGTAGCTATCCAAGAAGAAGTAGACAAATTATAGAAAGCTTATTTTATTGAGGGCGTCAAGTACCCTAATTAGTTGGACAATATAGTAATGCTAAAAAAGAAGAATGAAAAAAGGCGAACATGTGTGGATTTCACCGACCTCAAAAAATGGTGAATATGTGTGGATTTCACCGACCTCAACAAAGCATGCCCAAATGATGACTTTCCTTTACTAAGGATTGATCAATTAGTAGATGTAACAACATATCACGAGTTGCTAAGCTTCGTGGATGCCTACTCTAGTTACAACAAGATCAAAATAAAATCGGGGGACAAAGAAATCACTTCTTTCATCATCAATCAAGGTACCTACTGCTATATACTATTATTCCTTTTGGGCTTAAAAATGCTGGAGCAACATAACAAAGGCTAGTGAAAAAAGTCTTTGAAGAAAAAATCGGGAAGAACATGGAAGTATTTATAGAAGACATGCTTACCAAGATCATGGTTGATGCTGACCACATCAAAGACCTGAGTTAGACGTTTGATCAGCTAGAAAATCATCAAATGAAGCTTAACCCGACTAAGTGTGTATTCGGCGTACCGAAAGGATTATTCCTAGGCTTCATTTTGAATCAAAAAGGAGTAAAAGCCAAACCAGATAAAATCAAAGCATTAATTGAGATGCAATCTCCAATATGCAAAATAGATGTGCTGAAATTGACGGGGAAAATGGTTGCCCTCAACCAATTTGTGTCCTAAGCTACTGATAAATGGTTACTATTCTTCAAAGTACTTAGAAAAACCTTCTAATGGAATGAATAATGCAAAATTTCCCTTCAGGAGTTGAAGAAGTACTTGGGATCTCCACTATTGCTCTCATGACCAATTATGGGAAAGAAATTGTATCTATATTTGGTTATCTCAGAATACGCCATTAGCTCGGCATTAGTCAGACTAGGAAATGGGGTTTAAAAGCCAGTGTATTACACTAGGAAAGAACTCAGAGGAGCTAAAATCAGGTATCCTCACATGGAAGTTAGATATTTCTTTTATTAAAGCTTCAAGGAGGATGAAGCCCTTCTTTCAAGTGCACACCATTGTTGTTTACACAGATTTAGCTCTACGCCAAGCACTTCACAAACCAGAGAAATCAATAAGATTGATGGCTTGGGTAGTAGAATTGGGAGAATATGAAATCCTTTATGAGCCAAGGGCAGCGCTGAAGGGACAGGTCGTAACAGATTTCATTGTCGAATTCATATATCCAGAAGCGAGCACTACTCCAAGTTTGCTTGCTGAGCACACTTCCTTAGAAGAAATCTCTGCTCCAAAGAAAACTTAAAAGATCATCGATTAACTAGAAACATTAGTTGCCCAAGATACAATATAAAGGTACAATGAGCAGAGTAAGAAAATATTCCAATAAGGCATAATGTTTGAGGAAAGCTTCTATAACAACATTCCAGTTTAAAAATTATATGTAAATGGATCCTCATGTGCTAGTGGTAGTGGAGTAGATCTTATCATCAATACTCCAGATGATATTAATGTGGAGTATGCACTTCGTTTTCAATTCTAAGATTCCAATAATATAACATAGTACGAAGCATTAATCATATGTTTGGAGTTAGCCTTATCATTGGGAACTGAGTAGGTTATGACGCATAGTGATTCTCAACTAATTATTAATAGAGTGCTTCAAATATATGGAGTCAAGGGAGATCTCATGATAAAGTATTTGGCCAAAACTATGGAAGTCATCTCCAAATTTGTTGTAGTTAAAAAGTTGAGAAGTCCAAGGATAGAGAATGCTCGAGCAAATGCACTTGCTCGGCTGGCCTCAGTAACCAGTAAAGAACTCAGGAGAACCATCCCTATGGAAATTCTTGTGCATAGAAATGTAGACTTAGAGGCCATGGTCAGTTTTATTGCGATGGATTTAGAACCCTCATGTATGGATCCTATTAGAAATTACATTGACAAAGGCGCATTAATCGTGATCCAAAAGAATCCAGGAAGCTAAGGTTCAAGGAAACCGGTTATATGTTAGAGCAAGGAGTCCTATACAATAGGGGATACATTGTTTAATGACTTCATTATGATTACCTGATCAAGGTGACAGACTTGATCATAGAGGTACATAAAGGTTCCTTTAGGGCTTATTCATCCGATCGATCATTAGTGCGCAGGATAGCTATGCAAGGATACTATTCACCGACTCTGAGAGTGGACTGTATTTCCTTTTCAAATAAGTGTGATAAATGTCATAAGTTTTCCACAATTCACAGAAGAGCAGGGGGATTCCTTAACTCCCATTACTTCCCCTTGGCCTTTTATTATTTGGGGAATTTATTTGGTCGGCCCACTACCGAGGACCAAAGGAAGGTTCAAATACTTGGTAGTGGAAGTTGATTACTTCACCAAATGGGTGGAGGCTGAGCTTTTGATTGAAATTACTTATGAAAGAGTTTTATAGTTCATCTAGAAACATATCATATGCCGGTATGGAAGGTCATATACCTTCATCACTGATCATGGCACTCAGTTCGACATGGAGGAACTTCAAGAGTATTATATTCTATCCGAGATCCAAAAAATTCATTCTCTCCCTGCACACCCACAGTGTAATGGCCAAATAGAGGCTACTAACAAAAATATACTTGATGGGTTGAAAATGAGGTTGGATAATGCTAAGGGAAATAGGATAAATAAGTTGCATAGTATTCTTTGGGCATATAGAACTATGCGAATAACATCCACCGATGAGACTCCTTACATGCTTATTTTTGGAACTAAGGAAATAGTACCAACAGAGATAGGTCTATCGACTTATAGGGTGTTGTACTTTAATTATCTCAAAAGTGATCTCATGACAAGGTTGATTTTAGACACGATTGAGGAAGTCGGGGAAGATGCTACACTTTGAATGGATACTTATCAACAAAGGACTTCTAGATTTTACAACAGGAGGATTAAGACGACCAACTTGAAAGAAAGAGAATATGTCCTTAAGAGGGTCGTACAGAATGGAAACAAGTTGGAAGCAAAATGGCACCGTCCTTATCGCATCTCGATAGTCGTCTGGCCACGAACTTATCACCTAGAAATAATTGAATGGGAAGAGTTTAAGAATCCATGGAACGCTGACCATCTCAGGAAATACTATCTATAATTATATTACGTATTTGATGTAAACTGATTAATAAACTCGTGATTTCCTACCAATTATGCTTTTTTTCTTTTGCGGAGTGTGGCGATACACATCCCCCTGCAATCTAGAAAATGTTCCAACTTTAAATTCAAACTTTTACAATTTCAATTTTTTTTAGCAAATGTTTAGACTTCATGTATGACTTCATCTTTGAAAAGTCATAAACTAGAAGTACTTCTCAACCCAATAAACTTATCTAACTTTAAAAAAGAAAAATCTTTTAACTTCATGTATGCCTTCGTCTTTGACAAGTCACGAACAAAAATTCCCTGAAACTTCATGTATTACTTAAAGTAAAAAATAAAGAGTTTTACCTGACCAAGTTAAATTCTAGAAAAACCTACATACCCAATACACTTGGTCACCAATGGTAACTAATGGCAACACTTAGCCGTAAAAATGTTTTACCTAAGTGCATTAGTAGAACCTAAGGCCCTATAACTCAAGTTCACAACTTAACCAAACACTAATCAATTAAGCATGTTAGTTAGCTGCATAGTCAATACACTAATAAAAAAGCTTAATTATTAATCAAATACTTAAATACATAGACTTGTATGTAAGAAAAAGTCCTTTTATTCCATCAAACTTTTGTAAAAGGTAGATATATATATTCGAAATAAGAAAAAAATAAAATTTTTTTGTGGGAATTTTTCCCTGAGCTTTTTCCATCCCAGCAGGAGGAACGTCAAGAGTACTGGGAAAAGCTATGGTTCTAAAATCTCTCAACCTGCTATGACCATTGGTACTCGGCTGATCTAACAAGTGAGGGGGGCGAATGTAATCATCTTCACCATGCACACCATAATCCCTTAAGTATTTTCTCACTAAGCTCTAAGGATTGGCATTAGCTGGAATCCACTCGACATCAATCCTGAATAAAGGGTCAGGATAATTCAATATGCGTAGATCATGCCAATGCCATAACTTAATCTTGTCATCCACCTTTAGCAATCCCAGAACGCTCAACTATCCCTATTCGTACCCTTTCCGATGAGCTTTATCTAGGTGATCGTCCATATGGGTTAAGGCCTCATCATAACAATCCACCCATACAACTTTGGATTATTTGTGGAAGTGAAAATTTAGTCGGTCCACTTGGTCTTGGACATTTTTGATGGTTTTATCTTTATATTTTAATAACGTTGCTTGGTCGAACAAAACTGATTAATCGGGTTATTACCTTTCACATCCATTTCTTTTGGTATGGACTTATTGGGGAAGTAACCTACCTCAAATACAGTGGCAGAAGTTTCAAGGTCGCTGAATTTCTTCTCCAAAGCAGGAATGTCCGTGGCCTTGGAAACCCTCTTCTCTTGCCGCTTGCTCAATTGCAAGTTGTCAAGAACTGCAGAAAATATTTCAAAGGTTAGTATAGAGAGTAATAAGCAATTATAAAGATGGGACGCAACTATAATTCAAATACCTATCTTGGAGGGACACCCCCACTGTCGCGACATCCTAAACGACTTCTCCCTCTCGTTCTCCTGAGGGTAAATCTCCCACCCTTCTCCAGAGATGTAGAAATACTTCCCCTTCCAGTTCTTTACACTGGTCGGCCTCCCAGAGTAAAGGGTCTCGTCCCTGTTGTGGACGAAAAAGTAGTAATAGTCAGTAAACTTTACAGAGTTTTCCTTCGGGCGGTAGAAGTGGAAAAATTCCGTGTGAGTAATATCTTTCCTGAATTGATTCTCCCAAAGCACGACGGCTGCAAGAATGGCCCTCCAGCCATTGGGATCCAACTGGGCTGGTACTAATTTCATTGTTTGAAAAATTCTTTTGATGGGAACAGGAACGGGTAGCCGCAAACCGTAGATAAAAGCGTGCAAAGGAAAACAGACCCCATCATTAGCAAGGGTCGTACAGGGTCTTCGTTCCACGACAGGTGCTGAGCACATCAAGTTTTCTGGAAACTCGAAGGCCTCAGCTACTTGGTCAACCCATTCTTAGGTTACAATGCTACAGATATCAAGCGCAACAGGAGGTTTTTCAGCCCTCCCAGATGGTCCGGCTGGTTCGTCCCTAACATCAGTGGCACCCCTTACCGCGGCATCATCTTTTACATTCAATGGTTGGTTACTAGAATGAGCTTCCTCTTCCATTGGCTTGGCCTCGAAATCCTTCCTATAGGCAGAATCCACAGAGTCTGAGTCTAGTACTACGCAGTTGGGGAAATCCTTCAGTTGACAAGGCCCTAGTGACTTCAAAAGAGGCACGAAAGGAAGCTTGGGGGAGAGGCTCCGAAATGCTTTGCCCAAAAGCCTCTCAGAAATTCGTCTGGGTCAAAGTTCATATGACTGCTGCAGTACCTAAAAAGAAGAGCCGGCAGTTAGGCACCGCAACCATTATGGTTCTAAAAATCTTCTAAGAAGCCACGATAGGACTAGTTATATGAAGATTAAAGTGAATAGATTTGTTGGCTAAATGTGCCAACTGTGGGGTTTTAGAGCCCTAAAAGACAATTATCGCCGCGACATGTTGATTTGATTAGTTATTTCATCACCGTAGTCACTAATGTATTAAAACATTACAGATTCTAATCTGAGAACCTAAGGCCATAAACATTAGCCTATGGGCTTAAATTCCGCGGAATCTAAACCTAAGGGATTCCCATCAGAGTCTACCTACCGCGGCCATCACCTAAATTATTGTGGTTTTGCAGTGCCACGGCTACTCACTCAAATATGTTAGTATTTAATCTTTGTAAATTCAAAGATCAAAGGCCCTAGAAAGTGAAACATCTCTTTCAAAATAATACAAGCCCTAGAATATGAAGGGTCTCTCTCAAGAACAATCAAGAACATAATGGGAGTTCAGAAACCCTAAGGTTTAACCCTAACCAACATGATGGTTACCTAGTTTAAATCTAAACAACTACATATTATCATATGGGTTTGATCAGTTGATAAACTAAGAGAAACAAGTACATTCAAATCGGGACAGCAAACATGATTATAGATTTAATAAAATACATTCGAATAAATGCAATTCGTGATGAGTAAAGTAAGCTTAATTCAAGATAGGAAAATTCAGAAATGCAGAAATTCAGGTGTTCTACTATTAAAGCTATTAAAGAGGATGGAAATTAAAAAAAAATTACCTGGAAATGAAGGAATCTAGTCGCTCAGCTTCAAACCACCTTGAACCGCCTCAGAACCACCACTGCAGCCTTGGAAAATTGCCGAAAAGACCAAGAAAAGGAACGGACAGAGGTTAACTATCGATATGCTCTCAAAGATTTGGAAAGCGTAATGAAGTCCACGGTCGAAACAATTTATATATGAGGGAACGGGAAGACGAAGCGTAACCTTAAAAGTACCACGGCACCTTAAGAGGACTTCACTACTCAGATGCAACCCCAATCATAATTTATTGGCACTACGACTTGGGGGCGTATTGATAGTACAAATATAGCACCCTACCGCGGAGTTTACTCAAGCATGACCATAAACTTATAGGCCGCAACCCTACTCAGCAAAGGGTGCGGCCCTATTCAGTACACGACGCGACATATGCCACTTAGCCTTATATACAGGCCGCGGCCCTACTCAACAAGGGGTGCGGCCCTATTCAGCACATGATGCGGCATATGCCACTTGGCCTTATATACAGGCCGCGACCCTACCTCGTATAGGGTGCGGCACCTTTGACTTTAGCCTCATGCAGGATGCAGTACTCAAGATGTTTGCCTTACAGGTCTCACCCGTCTCTATTACAGCAACTCCAGACTTGATATACGTCACAGGCTCAAGGCACGTGACACAGCTCACATACCTCTTATAAATAGAGGACCATACCTCAAAATAAAGGATCGATTCCTCTCCCTCAGGGCAGCTTCTACAACACTTAGTGAAGCCTTGCCAAACTCTCTCTACACAACCTCAACATACAGCTTGGGGGCAACTCATCTAAATCGTAGCCAGACCTCCGACACACCGAAATAATCACTACTACCATGTATTCTCCTTTATACTCATACTTGTACGCCTTTTTAGGCACGATTACATTGTACAATGCAACGCATCTAATGAGATTAGAGCACCAAAGTGGACGTAGGCCTATTTTCGGGGCTGAACCACTCTATATCTTGTCTTTTCTCTCTCTTTACTTGCTTTATTTGCTCTTTACTTATTGCACACATGATTTGCTGGTACGAGAATGACCAGTGGTCGATTTCTCATATCATCAATTTGGCGCCGTCTGTGGGAAATAGATATTCCAATCTTATTTCTCTATGTTTCGAGTTCTTAAAACCATAGTTTATTTGTGGGGTCCTTTAGATCATCGTCTCACGAGTAAATTTTGGTTATTGAGCTTTGTCTTATATTTACACCCTTAAATGGGTATTTCATAGATTTAGATCTGTTGTGATTTCTCTTTTGTGATGTTATATCTATCTTACATACCCCTATGATATCATTTCATCTAGATAATGCTGGAAAGCGTAATGGGCTTTAGCCCCGAAAAGTTGAACGATTAGGGAAGGATTGTATTAACCCTATTTTTTGTTGTTCTTGATCTATGATCTAGGGTTTAACATTAAAACTGTGCCATTTTGTGCACCGTGAGGCTTTCCTCTCATTAACAGACCCTAGTAGGTATGCTCTCCACGTATTGGGAGAGAAAAACTCAGTTTGTGGTTGCTCCCTTTGCTGCCTAGGAGGGGGTGCGACCGGGCAGTTAAAATGCCTAATAGTCGCAGTCTCTACTAGCGCAACTTTATTACCAAAGCTTCAAAACATCGAGGAACGGACTCAGAGGGTCTCCAGATCAACCTTGGTGAATATCATACAAAGGCCACGGCAGTGCACCTATGTGCTATACTGGCTGCGGCCTCAACAGTAATACCATGTAGCAGTGCAAACACTGCATCCCCATTTCCCACTTGGTTACTCCAATATTTTTGAGTTCACTCACTTCTGTTAGTTTTGTCTCAGATTATATATATACTTTGTAAAGACTAACAAAAGAAGAAAATGGAGGGAGAATCCAATCAGAGCATATAATTCAACGATGAGATCATGCAACTATACAATCACCTCAACCATCTCTACGACAGCTATGCCTCACTCCAAACATAGGTCAACTATTTGACTCAGAGGGTCTTCATGCTAGAGGTCGTGGCCTCTCCCAATCTGAGTGAGGCACCCAGGATCATTGCTGCCAGAGCTCCATTTCAATCGGAGGTGACCTAGCTAAAAGCACTGGCCGCAGAAGGAACGGCCGCGACCAAGGCCCTAAAGAGAAAATTAGAGAAGACAGAAGGGAGATCTAAGGCCTACACTCCATTGGCCTTCCCGATTGAAGATATTTTTGAGTCCATTAAGGAGGACAAGCTGCTGAGGTGGCAAGAGAAGATCAAAGCTCCACCCTACAAGGAGAACAAAGCCAAGTGGTGCAAGTTCCATCTGGACCATGGCCACGACACTGAGAAGTACTATGCACTAAATGATGAAATTAGAAGGTTGATTGGGCAAGGCATGATGCTGAGGTTCCTCAAAGATGTTTAGGGGATGAAGTCTAGTCTCTCATCCCACATGCCCATTTTCATGCTTATGTCTTATGTTTCATCTATGTCTACTTTACAGTGAAAAGCCTTCTTATGCTGTTTTAAATTAAACTTTGTATTGTCCTTACAAAGTCATACACACATATATATATGAATAGATACATGAAATCAAGTTCACTCTATAGTGCCATATTTCGATTTCTCAATTTCATTAAATGTTATCTTATAAAAGACCATTTTATCTTAAACAGATCTTTCTTTGAGGCAATATGTTATATCAGAAATGAGAACATCTAAATGAGCACAAAATGCCCGTTAAGGCGCCTGGTTTTTCGAAAGAAAGTGACAACTGAAAATGAGGAGAGCAACTACCTATGTTGGTTTGCAGCAGCAATCACAAGGGCTTCCAATGCCCGTTCTTAGCTTTGGAAATGCGTCATTAGCTTGGGGAGGTTAATCCCTCAGAAAACATCATAACTTGGTGGATATGAGACTAAACGTAATTAACTTGGTGATCCCATGTTAGCTCGGGGAAGCTTCATAATACCTAGCCCGAGAAGGCCTGAAAATCACCCACAGGGGCCGGAGACTTGATTATTTACGGATAATACTATATCATAAGGGACCAAAGACTTAATTGTCTATGGATAACTCTATTGTATTCTGGGAAGGATTTATATATATCCACATAAGCTTGGGTAAGCTTTATAATACCTATCCCGGGGGGGGGGCTGATAATAACCTAATTGAAGCTACTAAAGGAGGCTGTTTTGCTGTGATCACAAAGCATGCCAAAGCTACAGAAGGATGGCCTTAGTCTCCTAAAGGGATAAATATATGGCTGCGGCCAATAAATGAATTCATTCGAAAGACGCGGTAGAAAAAGGCAAGCATGATTGTCAGCATGCCGCAGCCATGTTCAAGAAGCGACATGGTGATGAGGATCCAGTTATAAAGTGCCGCAGCCTATGTTAAGAATAGTTATGCGAAAAACTACGTTACAGTGCTGCGGCCTTAAACTATATCAGGTTTTATTCAAGCAAGCAAGTTAAATGTAAAAGTGTTAGTTGAAGTGTCAAGGCGTTGGAAGAAAAATCATGCAAATGTTATACAAAAACCACTGGCTTTTAAAGGTGGTCGCAGCCTTGATAGTAAATAGGCCGCGGCCTTGTCCGTGCTTCACATTCCATAGATGTTATGGGACAATAACAAACAATTATATGGTTCAAGCAGTCAAAGGTGTATAGGGAAAGCATTCATTCAAGTGTTGCAATAAGAAAAATAAAAGAATAAAAATTTACTAGAAAAGAAAGCGCAGTCAACATCAAAGGGGGTCGCGGCCTTGATAATAAAGAGTGCCAAAAACCTTGACAACTATTAGTGTTAAGATTAGACAAAAGGTAAGGAAGGACGCAACCCATATATGCAAAATTCAAAAATTAGAAGGGACGCAACCCTATATGCATGAGCAGTTCAAAAAACTGAGATTATACACGCTACAGGATCAGGAGGTCGCGTCATCATTGACATCCCCATCATTACCTTCCGCAGCTATTTCGGTCTTTTCATCCACCGCTGCTACCTCAACCCTCAACCTGACTTTCTCCTCGACCACGGCCTTCAGCTCAGCTATACATTACGGATGCTCAACGTCACCAAGTTCCCAGGCAAGAACGGTCTCTTTTGTCTCAGGGAAGTTCTTTATGATTCTGTGCCTGAGCTCTTGGTAACAACGAAGGTAGGCCCTATTGTTTATAAGATAAAAATCTCTAGAGCCCTTGAATGACTCCACGGTGCTGTCAATCGCCAGTTGAAGAGCTTCGCCATGATCCACCTCCATTTTCTTGATTGTTGCGGCATGGGCTTCAGCATCACGAGCAACCTTGGTCTCCAACTCCTCATACCTCTTTTGAAGGAGTCTCAGCTTGTTATTAGAAGACTCAATAACTTGGGCAGCTTCCGCGACTTGGGCCTGAAAGACCTTTAGAGATTTTGCATCTTGGTTGAAATTTTCCTCCGCCTCTTCTTTGGCTTTGATAGCAACTTTTAAGTTCACCTGAGCTGCCTGAAGAGCTACAAAAACAAACTTCTTTCCAGCTTCGAAGGAAGAATTTCGTGCATTTTTTAAGTCAGCGACATGTACCCTTTCCGCAGCCTCTTTTAGTTTGTATAGGGCCTCATACTTTCTCTTTTGAGCTACCATAACGTCCACGGATGGAAAATAGAAAGTTAGGAGCAAGGTATGGAATGCAAAATTAAAACTGAGAAAGCCCTTGCACTTACCCTCAAAAGACAATGGTGCCCATAATCCTCCAGATCGTCATGATCTTCGTCAACCAACCTGTCAAGGTCCGCAGCGTTGGGAACCCTCTTCATCCTACAGGCAGCCCTCGCAGTAGTATCCCATGAGGATTCAGGGTCAGGCCGTCTTAGCTGTGTCCGTGGTCGACCGTTAGGACCAACTCCAGTGCGGTACAAAGGAGGTGTTAGGTTGGCATTAATCGTAATAATAGGTGGCGGCAGTGGAGAAGTTGAATGGATGGCGGCATCGGATGTTGACATAAGACCTACCGCAGCCAAATTGGCCCCAATATCATCGTCAAACTTCTCAACCTGGAGTGCGGGTGCAGCAGGGACAATTTTTTCCGCGGCTTGATTTTGGGTCACGACAGATGGATTTTTATCGCTGGAAGTGGCTGCGGCTGGAGCTTTCGTCTTGCTCCTCATCCTTTTTCCATGCCGCGTAGTGTTATTGAGCACGACTGCTTCCTCATCCATTTCTACCAATTGGGCAGCCAAAAGCTCCCTATCAACTTCCTCACCTGATAGAAGAAAGGCAATAGTAAATAATTGAATATCTAAATATAAAGTTCCTCAGAACAAGACTGATTGATCGGGTTATTACCTTCCGCAACCATTTATTTTGGTATGGACTTATTAGGGAAGTAACCTGCCTCAAATACAGTGGCAGAAGTTACAAGGTCGCTGAATTTCTTCTCTAGAGCAGGAGTGGTCGCGGCCTTGGCAACTCTCTTCTCTTGTCGCTTGCTCAATTGCAAGTTGTCGAGAACTGCAGAAAACATTTCAAAGATTAGTATAGAGAGTAATAAGAAATTATATTGATGGGACGCAGATATAATTAAAATACCTATCTTGGAGGGACACCCCCACTGTCGCGGCATCCTAAATGACTTCTCTCTCTCGTTCTCCGGAGGGTGAGTCTACAGAGATGTAGAAATACTTCTCCTTCCAGTTCTTTACACTGATCGGCCTCCCAGAGTAAAGGGTCTCAATTCTGCCGCGGATGGAGAAGTAGTAATAGCCAAAAAACTTTACAGAGTTTTCCTTTAGGCGGTACAAGTAGAAAAACTCCGAAGGAGTAATATCTTTCCTGAATTAATTCTCCCAAAGCACGACAGCTGCAAGAATGGCCCTCCAGCCATTGGGATCCAACTAGGCTGGTACTAATTTCATTGTTTAAAAAATTCTTCTGATGGGATTAGGAATGGGCAGCTGCGAATCGTAGATGATAGCGTGCAAAGGAAAATAGACCCCATCACCAGCAAAGGCCGTACAGGGCCTCCGTTCCGCCGTTGGTGCTGAGCACATCAAGTTTTCTAGAAATTCAAAGGCCTCAGCTACCTGGCCAACCCATTCTTTTGTCATAATGCTGTGGACATCAAGCGCAATAGGAGGTCTTTTATCCCTCCCAGATGGTCCGGTTGGTTCGTCCATAAGATCAGTGGCACCCCTTGCCGTGGCATCATCTTCTACATTCAATGGTTGGTTCCTAGAATTAACTTCCTCTTCCATTGGCTTGGCCTCAAAATCCTTCCTACAGGCAGAATTTGTGGAGTCTGAGTCTAGTACTACGCAGTTGGTGCAATCCTTCAGTTAACAAGGCCCTATTGACTTCAGAGGAGGCACGAAAGGAAGCTCGGGAAGAGAGGCTCCGAAATGCTTTGCCCAAAAGCCTCTCAGAAATTTGTCTGGGTTAAAGTTCATATGACTAAAGCAGCACCTGAAAAGCAGAGTTCGCACTTAGGCGTCACAACCATTCTGGTTCTAAAAAGATTCTAAGAAGCCGCGACAGGACTAGTTATATGAAGATTAAAGTGAATAGATTGGTTGGCTAAATGTTCCAAGTGTGGGGTTTTAGAGCCCTAAAAGACAATTATCACCGCGACATGTTGATTTGATTAGTTATTTCCTCACCGTAGTCACTAATGGATTAAAACACTACAGACTCTAATCTGAGAACCTAAGGCCGTAAACACCAGCCTATGGGCTTAAATTCCACGAAATCTAAACCTAAGGGATTACCATCAGAATCTACCTGCCGTGGCCATCACCTAAATAACTATGGTTTTGCAGTGCCATGGCTACTCACTCAAACAGGTTAGCATTTAATCTTTGTAAATTCAAAGATCAAAGGCTCTAGAAAGTGAAACGTCTATTTCGAAACAATACAAGCCCTAGAATATGAAGGGACTCTCTCAAGAACAATCAAGAACAAAATGGGAGTTCAGAAACCCTAAGGTTTAACCCTAACCAACATGATGGTTACCTAGTTCAAATCCAAATAACTACATATTATCATATGGGTTCGATCAGTTGATAAACTAAGATAAATAAGTATATTCAAATCGGGACAGCAAACATGATTACAGCTTCAATAATATACATTCAAATAAATGCAATTCGTGGTGAGTAAAGCAAGCTTAATTCAAGATGGGAAAATTCAGAAATGCAAAAATTCAGGTGTTCAGCTACTAAAGCTATTAAAGAGGTTGGAAATTAAAAAAAAATTACCTGGAAATAAAGGAATCTAGTCGCTCAGCTTCAAACCACCTTGAACCTCCTTAGAACCACCATGCGCAACCTTGAAAAATTGCCAAAAAACCCAAGAGAAGGAACGAATAGAGGTTGACTTTCGATATGCTCTCAAAGATTTAGAAAGCATACTGAAGTCCATGGCCAGAACAATTTATATATGAGGGCGCGGGAAGACGAAGCGTCGCCTTAAAAGTATCGCGACACCTTAATAGGACTTCACTACTCAGCCACAGCCCCAATCACAATCTCTTGGCACTAAGACTTGGGGGTTTATTGATAGTACAAATATAGCACCCTACCGCGGAAGTTACTCAGACATGACCAAAAACTTATAGACCGCGGCCCTACTCAGTAAAGGGTGCGACCCTATTCAGTACACGGCACGACATATGCCACTTGGCCTTATATACAGGCTGCGACCCTACTCAGCAAAGGGTACGACCCTATTCAGTACACGGTGCAGCATATGCCACTTGGCCTTATATACAGGCCGCGACCCTATCTCATACAGGGTGAGACACCTTTGGATTTAGCCTCATGCAGGATGCAGTATTCAATATGTTTGCCTTACAGGCTACACCCCTCTCTATTACAGTAACACCAGACTTGATATACGTCACGTGCTCAGGGAACGTGACACATCTCACATACCTCTTATAAATAGAGGACCACACCTCAAAATAAAGGATCGATTAGTCTCCCTTAGGGCAGTTTCTACAACACCTAGTGAAGCCTTGCCATACTCTCTATGCACAACCTCAACATACATCTTGGGGGCAACTCATCTAAATTGTAGCCATACCTCCGACACACTGGATACTCACTACTAACATGTATTCTCCTTTATACTTATACTTGTACGACTCTTTAGGCAAGATTATATTCTATAATGCAACGCATCTAATGAGAGTAGAGCACCAAAGTGGACGCATGCCTATTTTAGGGACTGAACCACTCTATATCTTGTCTTATCTCTCTATTTGCTTGCTTTATTTGCTCTTTACTTATTCTACACATGATTTTCTGGTACGAGAACGACAAGTGGATGATTTCTCGTAACATCAATCATAGTCAGAATGCAGTACAGCTTGATCAAGATTATGATCATCCTAAAGCTGTTCAATCATCTCATAGTGCTGCATTATTTGCAACAACCCTATTAAAGAGATAATGCAGATGTAAACATGACTCTTTTACTAGGTCGGATGCATCTTTACCGAGAAACCCCTCCAATTTAGTCTCAGTTAAACTTTCATTACCATCTCCAAATAAGCTATTGTTATGTCTGAACAAGTTAGTTTCAGCATAGATAATTGCTGAAGTAGCAAGGTTATATGTTCTTAGTTTATTTTGTGGAATACACACATGCAATCCAATTTAAAATTAGTTAAGAAGAGATATTCTCCAATTTTAATTTATGTAGCAGGTTCACAAGTTCGCAATAACAAATTTCAATTAATGCAATGAGATTGTTAACTTGGTTAATTAAAATAAAATTATTCAAATTTTATCCATTTTCTCCTAAGCATACATCGAAGTGATTAACTAAAGTAGATTGCAAAAATCACAACCACAACGCGCCAATGTACGAGGAAAACCCAAATAGGAAAAACCTCGGACGACTGGGCCTAGACAAAATTCACTACAAAATAAGTTTTACGAGAGACTCAAAAGACTTACAGGCATTGACTCACTCAAGACATGCTTATGACATCCTCGACCTCCGAATTTGTAGTACGCGAAGCTCCAACGCGTTGCTCGACACTCCTCGTGTCGCGGTATCCACCGAAGCCCAAAACCACCGTCGCCACTAAGATTGAATGCAGAGATCCACTGCAAACTTTCTTGTTGAATGTCAAGATGATTGAAGTGGTTTTGTTTCAAAAGTTGAAAATGGTGTTGGAGATTTATTTTACCTAAAAGAGGGAAGTTATGGAAAAAGCTCTCAAGAGGATATGAAACTTCCTTATAGAAAATAACTGATTTTTGTCCATATATTGAAGCTGTAAGAGTAGTGGACCAAAAACAGTTTTGCAAAATAAATGCTCGAAAATAAGTTAAAATTTTCAAATCTGGCAGATCTCGTTCGAACGAGGCCATGTCGTTCGAACGACATGTCGTTCGAACGAGTTATCTAATGAAATTCTCGTGTCGAATTAGATAGGTCGTTAGAAATCTCGTTCGAACAAGTTTCCAGTATAGACTGGGGAATGTCGTTAGATCCAGGTCGTTCGAACGACCTGGAGAAAACTTCGAACGGGATTTCTATTTTTCAAAAAAAATGTTCAAATTAATTTCAAAAATGGTTCTTTATGAAAATTAAATATTTACGAATATTACTCTCTATGAAAATTTCTCGTTATGAAAAATATTCCAACACTGAAAATGATTTTTTTCATATACCTTTTAGAAGAGAGAACTTGGCGTGCATATCGATGTCGCGTTAACTTTGGATGCAAAGCTCGAATCTTCATGGTTGAATGATTCTTGATGAGTAATGACCCAAAAATGTTTTGTCCAACGAAATGTATCCAATATTACAAATGACTTGATTGGAAATTTGTCCTTACAAATCTCCCCCTTTGGCTATTCCGGGACAAAACATAATAGTAAAAAAGAAATAAAAAGACTGAATTTGCTAAGACAGCCATCAAGCCGATTCTAAAGCCCGTCCCAAAAACTTAAAAAAATAGACTCGGTAACATGACTGACGATGCTGCAAAAGAGTAGGTGATGTATCCTACACACATGAAACAACAAATTCATAAACGCATTGGGAAGTAGAGAATGAAACATATATAAAACAATGTTTTAGCATATGTTGTGAATTGTAAATGAACTCCCCCTAAAATATGCATATGATGAATATTAATAAATTAACTCCCCCTAAGTTATGAATTCCCCCTATCCATATTTCTCCCCATTTTTGTCCGAAAAAGACAAAGGGATAAATGACCTGCATGTTAAAAGATAATCAAGAGAAGAATGGGCAATAAACCAATAATATTAAGAGATGAACTGACAAAGGGAATAACATGAGAATTCATTAACCAATGGGAAATGGGAAATATTCAAGGTGCATGCATCATAAGGAAAAAATCCAAACCAAATGAAATAATACCAGAAAGAAAATATCCACTCATCCTCACAATTACAACGATAAAGTAGAGTAAAAATAAAGTAAATGAAGGAGCAGGAGCATCATCATGAGAATCATCGGGAAGGGAGATGGAACCGGATGATCCTGTACCTATGCACATCTCCATGCGACGAATGTCCTCAAGGTTCTCCATCAAAAGAGAATCCCGATGAGACTCGGCTTCATCTCTGCGCGCTTGAGCCTCCTCCCGGAGAGCTTGGGCCTCTCTGTCCTGCTGCATGGAAACCAAAAGCTCCTGCAACAGCGCCCTGTCTTGATGCCTATCTTCCTGGATTTATTCAACCTATGAACAGACAAACAAAATATCCTCCGAGTCTACGAGTGCGGGAGCATATGAAGAAGAGGGTCGATGGATAGAACGAGAGGGTGCAGGACGACTGGGGGTAGGGTGGGAGGAAGTGGCGGAGTGAGAGGAGGCAGAAGGAGTGAGGTGAGGGGTAATAGGGGGTAAATGACCACGAGACCAGCTGAACGATGACATGTCAATGGTTTGGTATCGGGTGATGGGGACATCGGTGGATAGGCGGGGGCAGACGTCAGTAAGACAAAACCGGGTAATAATAGTGGCAAAAGGGAGGGCTTGGCGAGCGGTACTGGAGGGGAGGATCCTAACCGCCCGAATGACACTAAAGATGAAGGTGGGGAGATATATGGTAGCCCTAATACTAATGGAAAACATGAGGTCCACGTGCATTTTGGTGATTTGGGTTGTGTTTGCACGGGGAATAAGCCACGCACACACGATCCAATTAAGAACCATAAAATCGGGATGTAAGTGTTTGTGAAAGACGGTGACAGTGCTGGGAGGGTTAAGCCTAAAGACAGTGCACATAACGAGGGAAGGGTCAGGGCGAGTATCAGGAGTCCATGGGAAGGAGGGATTATTGACCCTAGGTAAGGGGATGATATGAGCAATGGATTCGGGAGAGATAATAATCTCCCTACCGCGCACTCGAGAGAAAATATTATTCTCCATATCATGCATCCCAAAATAAAATTCCCGAATGAGGTCGAGAAAAATAGTGACCGTGAGTGAGAATATGGGGTCCCACCCTAAATAAAAAATCCAAGAATGGACAGTGGTGTCGTTGGGAGATTCGAGATTCACAATTTTCTCCCGAACAATAGAGCGTGTAGAGAAACCTTGGGTGTGATATAGTGTGTGTGCGGAGAGTAATCCCCAACGCAGCCTAAGGTCAGGTATAGCTGCATTTGCATTGGACTCCTCATGAGAGGAAGAGGAGTGTTCCTCGGGGGAATTACTAATACGGCGTGGGCGACGATTACGAGCCATTCTAAACGAGGGCAAAAACTAGAACCTACCCGACATAAAGCCAACCAAACCGCCATACACACCAATTAAGCCAACAAACCAAACAACCAATTAACACAAATCTCATCCGCCAAAAATTAATTAAGATATATTCTATGAAAAGAAAAAATGCATTAATGGAAAACTGAGATTTGGAAAATAGAAATAATTTTTAATTAAGGAAAATGCATTTTAAATTATCATGGAATGTAGCTTAATAGGACTAAAGAAACTGGCCTTAAATAACTAGAGAGATATACACATATTCATATATGGATTTTGGGGACAAAGGAATAAAAGGTTTTGAAAAAAAATAATCCCAAACGCATATATTTATATGGGTATGTGCAAAAAAAATAAAATATATATATATATATATATATATATATATATATATATATATATAAAGATATATGGAGAAAAGAAAAAAAATACCTTGAATGGAAGAGGAAAACCGCAAATAGGAGATCTACAGAGCAAACAACGGATTAAATGGAGGTTAATGGAGGAAGGAAGTGAGGTGGATTAATCGTGGGAAAATATAGAGTGGGAGAGAGGGATAAAGGGTAAGGGTTAAGGGGTAAGGGGAGAGTGGTAAGGAGAGAGTGGAAGAGTGTGTTGAGAAATGAGAGAAAAGAGGAAATGGGAAACGTGTGCAGGATTAGGGGGAAAAGGCTGAGGCGGCAGAATCTGGGGAAACGAAATTGCAAATTTTAAACCCAGGTCGTTCAAACGAGTGATGTCGTTCGAACGAAGTTCCCGAAACATAGTGGGTATTTCGTTAGATATCTCGTTAGAAGTTCGTTCGAATGAACTTTTCGTTCAAATGACATTACGAACGAAGTTCCAGAGAGGGCTTTAAAAATTTCATTAGAAAACTCGTTCGAACGAGAATTTCTGAGGAAATTTTATCTGTTTAAAAATGTATAAAAAGAAAATAGGATTAAAAATATACAAAGAGCAGGAATTAGGAAGGCTAGAAATATGCCAAAATACGAATTTTAATAGTCCTAGCTTGTGTCAACATATCCAAATAGTGGGAGCGAGAATGTACGGGTGTGAACAATACGAGTGAGAGTTTTTAGCCAAAACAATGTACAAGTTCGCAATGCCAAACAATATATAAACGCAATATTCACTCACATTAGCCTTGTGTCAAAAGGAAATATTATTGAACATTTAAACATGAATGCAATAAGCATACAAAATATATGATTCTCTCGCCAATAATGTCACAATGAGAAAGCAATGAATCGATTAAATGTGCATGCCCATTGATCTTCATCTTATATCTCCCATGAGCAACAATAGATTGAGATTATTCTTTTTGAAGAATGACTCAAGCTAATTATTTTGGCCTTAGCATTATATATCATTTTCAATGCTTCTATTTTAGGCACACAATCGAGAATGCAAATGGAGGCTTTTCACGCAAAAACTTTATGTTTTTCGCAGCCCGAGTCCATTGCTTGAAATGGAAACCAACCGGAAGAATATAATCATTTTTCTTTCAATCCGAGCAATGGATGATCATGCAAAATTTCGATTGCTTATAATAGATGTGACAAGATTGAGAGGACAACACCAAATCTCACTTTGCAAGTACAGTGTGAACTAGATATCCGTAATATTTCGTGAACGGTGTGTGCAAAAAGGCAAAGGTGTGAGGAAATCACAGAAATACATATCATAAACAGGCTTTTTTGTGCACAAGATAAACAAGGTATGGATTAACTACTCATCAAAGGCCACGTGAAGATGGAAAAAGATAGTAATCCAAATACATCGACCACCAAGCCATATGGAAAAAAATTTATGAAAGCTTTTCTAACCATTCTCGTTTTTCCTTGAAAATATGAAAAAAAATATTTTGTAGATTTTGAATCAAATATATACAAAAGTAATCTAGTTCATATGTATAAAAATATACAAGGGAAACAACCTAAACTAGATAGACGTCTTCAATATCTATCAATTGAGCAAACCCCAATTGATTTCCTAAGGTTTTCAAACCTAAGGGCATCTAGAGGTTTAGTAAAGATATCGTCCAATTGTTGATCGGTAGAAACGAAGCTTAGAGAAACGATTTTCTCTTCGACTAAGTCACGAATAAAATGTTCACGGATCCTAATAGCCTTGGTTATAGAATGTTGAACGGGATTATGGGAAATGTGAATTGCACTAGTATTGTCGCAATAGATAGTCATAGTGCCTTGGGAAATACCGTAATCTTTCAACATTTGTTTCATCCAAATGAGTTGAGTGCAACAACTCCCGGTGGCAATGTATTCGGCCTCCGCCGTGGACAAAGAAATAGAATTTTGTTTCTTGCTCATCCATGAGACAAGTGCACTTCCAAAATAGAAAGAATCACCAGATGTACTTTTACATCCATCAACATCTCCTTCCCAATCGGCATCCGAATAGGCCGATAGACAATCATTTGTGTCGAAGGAATACCAAATTCCAAAAGACAGGGTCCCACTCACATATTTGATAATACGTTTAATGGAAAGTAAATGAGACTCTTTTGGAACGAATTGATAGCTTGCAAAAACTCCCACACTAAAGGAAATATGCGAACGACTAGCGATTAGGTAAAGTAAACTACCTATCATACTTCTAAAAAGTGTGTGCTCTGCATCCTTTCCTTCGGTATCCTTACTAAGTTTAATCGATGAACTCATAGGAGTGCATGCATGTTTAGTGGATTCGAGTTTAAATTTCTTAACTAGGTCTTTAGCATACTTAGGTTGGGATAAAAATATCCCACTTTCGAGTTGACGAACTTGAAGACCTAGAAAGAAAGTAAGTTCACCAACCATACTCATCTCAAATTCATTGTGCATTTCTTTTGAGAAAATTTGAGTATGTTTATCACATGTAAAACCAAATACTATGTTGTCGACATATACTTGTGTAACTAGAATCTCCCTCTCATCACGACGAAGAAAAAGTGTCATATCTATTCCCCCTCTAAAAAAGCTACGAGAAAGGAGATAAGAAGTGAGTCTTTCATACCAAGCACGGGGTGCTTGTTTCAACCCATATAGCATTTTTTTTAGGAAGAAGACATGATTAGGATGCTTTGGGTCCTCAAACCCTTTCGATTGTTCAACATAAACTTCTTCTTGAATAATACCGTTTAAAAAGTCACTTTTTACATCCATTTGATATAATTTAAATTGAAGGTGAGAAGCTATGGCGAGTAAAATGCGAACTGATTCTAACATAGCAACAGGAGCAAAAGTTTCTTCAAAGTCAACACCTTCTATTTGGGTGTATCCTTATGCAACCAATCTTGCTTTATTACGAACATTGACACCATTTTCATCCATTTTATTTTTGAAAATCCATTTGGTGCCAATGACATTTGTATTAGAAGGCCTAGGGACTAATTCTCAAACATCATTTTTCTTAAACTGAAACAATTCTTCTTGCATATCACTAATCCAATGTTCATCTTTTAATGCTTATTTAAAGTTTTTAGGTTCAATTTTCAAAGTATAGCACAAATAGGTAACTTCATTTTCAAATTGAGCCCTAGTTTTGACACCTACTTCGGGATCTCCTATAATTTTTGAAGTGTCATGACTTTTACGCACCCAAGGAGATGGATCCTTTTTCTCATTAGTGGGGACAACCAAGTCATTGTGAGACTCAAAATTTTCAACATTGGACACAACATCACACTCATAAGACAAATCTTCCTCATTTTCAATTGATGTGGCCGGAGCATCGTCTTTTATGACAACATTAATTGATTCCATGACAATAGAGCTACTTAAGTTGAATACTCTAAATGCTCTACTATTTTGAGAATATCCTAGGAATATACCTTCATCACTCCTTGAGTCAAATTTGCCTAGAAGTTCTCTATCTCTAAGAATATAGCACGAACTACCAAACACTCTAAAGTAGGACATATTAGGTTTCTTACCCATCCACAATTCATATGGTGTTTTGTTAGTATTAGGAAGCAAATAAACACTATTTACGGTGTGACATGCGGTGTTAACCGCTTCGGCCCAAAACCTAAGGGGCACATTTCTTCCTAGGATCATAGATCTTGCCATTTCTTGGATCATTCGACTTTTCTTTCAACTATACTATTTTGTTGTAGATTTCGAACGACCGAGAATTCATGTTCAATTCCTATTTCATCACAAAAGGAATTTACACTGGATTCCTTGAATTCGGTTCCATTATCACTCCTAAAACGATTTATAGTAACACTGTATTGATTTTGAAGAGTTCTACACTTAACAGTAAGAAAATCAACTGTCTCAGATTTTTCTCTTAAAAAGCCTACAATAGAGTACCTAGAAAAATCATCCACCATTATTAAGATATATCTTTTTCCTCCTATGCTCTCGGTACGAGTGGGACCCATAAGGTCCATGTGTATCAATTCTAAGACACGAGAGGTAGTTATTGAGTTTAACTTTTTATGAGGATTCTTAATTTGCTTTCCTAATTGACACGGTCCGCAAATGGTGGAGGTTGGCTTTCCTAGAGGTGGTAAGCCTCAAACTAGCTATTTTCTCACTAATATATCAAGATCTCTAAAGTTTACATGACCTACTCTTTGATGCCAAAGATTGGCAGATGAGGCTTTTGCACTATTGCAAACTAAAGATGATTTAGGAATAATTCCATATCAATTGTCACTAGTTTTAACACCTTGTAAAATAAATTCACCCGATTGATCATATATGGTGCACTTCGTTTGACTAAATTTAACATCAAGATTTTTATCACATAATTGGCTAATACTTATCAAATTAGCCTTGATACCATCAACATAAAGGACATTTTCAAGTTTAGGAAACTCGGAGATTTCAATAGATCCTCTACCCATGATTCGAGACTTGCTTCCATCCCCAAAACTGACTTTACCATCTTTATAGTTTTAAAGAGTGATAAATAGAGATTTATCACCAGTCATATGTCTCGAACAACCACTATCAAAGTACCACTGTGAGGTATTTTGAGCCTTAAGTGCAACATGAGCAACAAAAGCTTTATTGGTGTGATTTTTATTAACCCAAGCTTGAGTTGTTTTCTTTCCTTTGTTGGCTCTAGTATTATAATTAGAATTATTTCTTTGGACTTTAGAAAACCTAAGAAACTCTTCCATTAGACCTTTAAAAGTATTGACTAGATACACAACTTGGCTCTTAAGACTAGCAAAGGAGCTATAGTGTTGTTTATAAGAAGTGAAATGAGAGTTCTTTCCAAGCTTGTAGCAAAAATCTTTAAGATGACCCCGTTTGTCACAATAAGTGCATACATAGGGTTATTTTGGACTAGCTTTTGAAGATTGCTTAGTAGGACTTATTTTAGAAACATTAGATTTGGTAACAAACTTATCTACGGGTTCGGATTTGACTTTCGATGAATCTCCTTCTTCATATCCTATACACTTTCTCTCTTGATAACCTTTCCCCTTATATCCTAAAACAGGACCTAAAAATAATTTTCCCATTCTTCCAAAATTATCCTCGAGTGTGACTTTAACTTCACGAGAGGACTCGAGATCTTTTTCAAGTTGGGCAATTTTCGCTTCGAGAGATTTTATAATCTCTAAAGACTCATTAAGATCTTTGTTGACACCTTCCAAGGAGATAATTAAGTCACATTTTTCTTTACCTATCAAGTTAAGCTTCTCAGAAAGAGATATCTTAATTGCCTCGAGTTGACTAACTAAAGCCTCCTTCTATTTCAGGCCTTTCAACTCTTTTTCTAAAGTTAAGACTTTAAAGGTTAATCTTTTGTCAACTCTTTTTCACTCTCATCTATTTCACTATCACTCTCTTTTTCTTCACTTCTAGTAGAATGAGTATAAACAACCTCAATATTTTGCTTGGAATTGTCAACATTAAGGTATGACACACTTGAATTACTAGCATGGCTTGCCATAAAGGAAGTGAAGTTATTTCTAGACGGGTTAGAGTCATCAGAGTCTTCAGACTCATTATCACTGTCACTTAGAGTGGCATTGTAAACTTCTTTTTCTTTGCCTTGTCTTTTATGTTTTGTAGTGCACTCGAATGTTCTATGACCACGTCCCTCACACTCAAAGCATCTCTCCGAATCATTCTTTTTAAAGTTATCTTTGTTGAAGTTATTCGGATCCTGATTATTGAATTTTCTATTTCCTTTGTTTTTGTTCTCAAATTTTGGTTTTTCAAATTTAGAGTTTTGCTTTTTGAACTTGAGAAATTTTTTAAATTTTTTAGCAAATAAAGCTATATCATCAGGATCTATATCAGACACATATAGTTTCTTAACTTTTAAGGAAACACCTTTATCTAGTTCATAAGTTTGAAGATGACCAACAAGTTCTTCAAGTTTTAAAGTATTTAGATTTCCAAATTAATTAAGAACAGTGACTTTAGGAATAAACCTCTTAGGAAGACATCTAAGAATTTTCTTAACAACACAATCTTCAGGTATTTTTTCACCTAGGTTAAAGCAAGAATTCACAATATCAGATATACGAGTATTAAAACTCATCAAATGTTTCAGATTATTTCATGGTGATCGTTTCAAATTGAGTGGTTAAGTTTTGAAGTTTTAAAGCTTTAACTATACTAGTTCCCTCATGAGTAACTTGGAGAATATTCCAAGCTTCCTTTGACGTTTCGCACGTCATTATATGACAAAATTCATTGGGGGAAACCATACCAAATAAGGAATTTAAACCTTTATAGTTAATGTTACACCATTTTAGTTCTTCCTCACTCCATTGTTCTACAGGAGTCAAAGTAATTTCATCATTAACTACCATAGTAGGATGGGACAATCCTCTTTCAACAATAACCCAAACACATTCATCAATTGATTTAAGTTCAAATTTCATATGTTCTTTCCAATAGGTGTAATTAGTTCCATCAAACAAAGGTAGTATATTAGACGAAAAACTATCCATATAACCTCCAGGATTCATCTAAATAACTTTTAGAGACTAGCTCTGATACCAATTTGAAGTAGCAAGGTTATATGTTCTTAGTTTATTTCGTGGAATACACACATGCAATCCAATTTAAAATTAGCTAAGAAGATATATTCTCCAATTTTAATTTATGTAGAAGATTCACAAGTTCGCAAGAACAAATTTCAATTAACGTAATGAGATTGTTAACTTGGTTAATTAAAATAAAATTATTCCAATTTTATCCATTTTCTCCTAAGCATACATCTATGTGATTAAATAAAGTAGATTGCGAAAATCACAACCACAACGCGCCAATGTACGAGAAAAACCCAAATGGGAAAAACCTCGGACGGCTAGGCCTAGATAAAATCCACTACAAAATAGGTTTTACAAGAGACTCAAAGGACTTACAGACATTGACTCACTCAAGACATGCTTATGCCGTCCTCGGCCTCCGAATTTGTAGTACGCGAAGCTCAAACGCATTGCTCGACACTCCTCGTGTCGCGGTATCCACCGAAGCCTAAAACCACCGTCGCCACTAATCTTGAATGCAGAGATCCACCGCAAACTTGCTTGTTGAATGCCAAGATGATTAAAGGGGTTTTGTTTTAAAAGTTGAAAATGGTGTTGGATATTTATTTTACCTAAAAGAGGGAAGTTATGGAAAAAGCTCTCAAGAGTAGTTGAAACTTCCTTATAGAAAATAACTGATTTTCGTCCATATATTGAAGCTGTAAGAGTAGTGGACCAAAAACAGTTTTGTAAAATAACTGCTCGAAAATAAGTTAAAAATTTCAAATCTGGCAGATCTCATCGATTAACGGAATTCCAGTGTCGAATTAGATAGGTCGTTAGAAATCTTGTTCGAACGAGATCGTTCGAACAACATTTCTAACGAACTTCTAGCGAGTTTCCAGTACAACCTGGGGAATGTCGTTAGATCCAGGTCGTTCGAACGACCTGGAGAAATCTTCGAACGAGATTTTTGTTTTAAAAAAAATGTTCAAATTAATTTAAAAAATGGTTCTTTTTCAAAATTAAATATTTACGAACATTACTCTATATGAAAATTTCTCGTTATGAAAAATACTCCAACACTAAAAATGATTTTGGTCATATACCTTTTAAAAGATAGAACATGGCGTGCATATTGATGTCGCGTTAACTTTGGATGCAATGCTCGAATCTTCATGGTTGAATAATGCTTGATGAGTAATGACCAAAAAATGTTTTGTCCAACGGAATGTAGCCAATATTATAAATGACTCGATTGGAAATTTGTCCTTACAATTGCATTTTTTCTTGCAGTAAACTGAAAAACAAAAATATTAGAATAATTAATCCACCCCAGCAGAATGAATAAGCACTTATAAAAGTATACACTAGTAAGTTGACCGAAGAAAATTTTCATTTATCACAAAAAAATTGTTATAAGGGATTGTTCCAATACTGATGATACCAGAAATGGTATCACCAGGTTAAGATGTATGTAAGCTCAAAACAAAAAACAATGATGTACATAAAATATAAATGTATAGATAGAAGGATATGAGGTAAAGAAGAAGTTGATACCAAATATAAGTGGTTCGATCGGAGCCTACATCCACTGTGCAGTGTGAATTGTGGTTTTTACTATAACTATGGCACTAATGACATGTAAATACAACACTCAAGCTTTTCTCTCTCTTTTGTATATTTTGACAGAGTTCTGCTTGGGTTGTGAATAATGAGATCCTTTATAATGAAGAAGACAATTGTTTTATATAGGGTTTGGGGGGTGTAGTGCCCCCAAGAATGCAATCACCATGAAGTTAAGGTGACATCCAATGGGATGATTAGACCTGTCTACAATGCACAAACTTACAACGATGTAATATTCCCTAGCGTGAGCGTGAGATCTTGTTATAACTGAATTATCCACGTATAAATGTCACTTATGCTCTTGCATATGCTCGAATTTCTTGAATTCATCCATTAGGCTTCAGCTTGGTTGGGTACAAGGTTATTGACTCCGATAGGGCTATCACATGCTTACGAACACAAGTAGAAACTCGACTACGCAGGTTAACTGAGGTTGGGCAACAATGCATTCATGCTATCGACTTTCGAAGAGTAGGAGACTGGCCCTTGTATAGCACGGGTAATCTTTGCTGGCATCGGCTTTCTATATAGCCGAGACTGATGCATACGAGGCCGATTATTGTTAGGATGATCCCACTGTTGGCTTATGGAACTCTTCTAACGACTCGTCAGTGAGTTGAAACTGATGTATATGAGGCCGACTCTTATTTGGACGATCCCACTATTGGCTTATGGCACTAGTCTAACGACTCGTTAGTGAGTTGAGATGATGTTTCTTCTCAGAGTACGAGGGTATACTTTGGTCATATCAATACCCCCTAGCCCTTAACATTCTGTGTGAATAGGAGGTTGAGGGGTATGTGTACTTGACATCATGATGGGATGTTTCTGATAAATTAATTACATAGGTATTGACATAGGGACACACGTCACCTTTGTGATTGGTTGGTGTCTTCCCTAAGCAAAGTTTGGTGGCTGCACGCTTAGGGTTTCAAGATTTGATGATGGCGCGCTTGGGGAAATGTGCGCAATCCTTAATCAAATATTTAAAGGCCCAAAATCCTTTTTCATTTATCTTTCTTCCCCTTTGCTCCCGTCGTTGTTATTTTCTGGCAACTCACACGACTCCATAGCCCATAGCCTTCAGAACTTATGAATCCTTCTACCCAGGTTGCTTCTTGCCATTCTCACTCCATTCCAAGCACTTAATCTTGCTCGGGTATTGTTCCTTGCCCTTTCTTTCTTCATTGTTAGTATTCTAGTTCTTTTAATTTTTTTGGTGACCTTCCATATTTTGTTTCTACCATTGTTAGGGCTTTTGATGTTGAGAAATTAATCGTGTGGTGGTTTTTAGGCTTCATTTAGTGGTTGTGAGAGCAAGTTAGGCCTTGGTTGCCATTTTTAGGTTTCTGGATGACTCTTTGATCACCATCTCCGGTTGTCTTCATCACAACTGTTCTCGGTGTTCATATAGAAATCTTTCAAATTCTAAGCGTTTGATTCTTTACCTTAACTTTTAAAAGTTATTGGCCTTTCATTAGTTTCATTTGCCCCAAGTGTAGTCTCATCTCTTGAATGCTACGACCTTTATATAAGCTAGCAGAAGAGTTTCCAACTCTGAGAGATAAGTGTTTTGATAAAATTAGACAGGTTGAGGAAGCCCAAAATGAGAGACGAAAGGCCAAGGGTTACCCTGTTCGTCCTATCTTTCCACCTCCCTTAGATGTCATTTACCCCCAGCCTGCTGAGACTTATGATCCAATGTTTGAGTCATCAGCTGCAGACCCTATGTCCACATCTATAGCTAAGAGTGTGGACTCATATGTAGAGGCCATGGACTATTCCCCCACTTAAAAGGCAGGGTCTGATGATGCGGAGACTTCTTCCTGTATCTCGTCTTCCAGGGGTGCTGGGCCTTCACACAACTCTGACTCTATAGAAATATTAGAGCCCAACATTGCATTTCCTCCTGTGATGGATGCCATCCCATTATCGGCCGCCATTGGGACTGAGTTTACTGAGAGGTTTCCTAGCGGTATTCTGACCAACACCCAAACTGAGGTCACTAGAAGTGACGACGAGGGAGAGCGTGACATCGACACCTCCATTGCTGCTGAGTACGAGATCTATTTTACTGACTTCGACCTTTTAGCATTCAGACACCTTTACGGAATAGGTCCTTCCATTTTCCTGAGGAAATCACTTAAAAATGAGAGGGCCTTTGATGGCTGAGACGACGAGATCTGTGTCTATGAGCAGATGTTCAAGTTAGGTTTTTGTCTACCCATCCATCCTACAATCCGATCCATCATCTCTTATATTAACCTTGCCCCCTCCCAATTATCTCCTAACGTGTGGAGGGTCATGATTGGATCCATCATCCTCTGAAAGGTCGTTCACCGGACCGACCGTTCAGTTAGAGTATTCATTAGTTATTATACACCCTAGTCTTCTAGCACTCATCCGGGCTATTATTACTTCGTAACCAAAAAGTATGGGAAGAAAATTCTATTGATGACTCGGAATTCAAATCATAACTGGAAACCTAGATTTTTTTTCATTTCGAGCATCTTGGAGTTTGGCCCAAACCAGACATGTGGAACATTTGAGCCAAGAACCCCTCTGAGGTGGGCCAAAGCCTCTTTATCGGCCAAGATCGACCCTGTCTTAAGACCGAATAGCTATAAGAACATCAACGAGCTTCATAATTAAGGCCATAATGGTCATCTGGTGAAGTATGAACATTTGATGACCCCCTACTACCTTGCTCAGACAGGTTTAGGGGGTCGCCCTCTGGTTGAACTTCGTAAGTCTAAAAAATTTGTCGCGAGTTATATTTTGTACTTATGTACACTTGACGTACTAACTCTGAGACTTTTCTTTTTGCAGAGCGACCAGAAGGTTTATCAGACAACTTCTGGGAAATTTCTGCTCCCAACCTTAGTAAGCTCATTGACAGACGTGGTAGAAAGGTTATCCCTCAACCATCCCAAACCAAGAAGACCGTCAGCTCTGCCAAGACCGATGCTCCTGTAAAGAAAAGGAAGGCTCCACTAACAGACCCAACTTCCACTCGGCCAGGCAAGACTCAATGTTTTGATCATGCCATCCCGATCTCGATGAATGACACCCTGACTGCTCGACTATCGCAGCTAAGAATAAGTAATCATAGTGTCATTAGTCACGGCTTGAAGGCAGTCGACACCCTGATATCAATCATCTCGGAGGATGATAAGATTTTTTTATAATCCTTGGATGTCCCCCTTCTAGTCGAGTTCGCTCTCCATCGGACTGTACAGGTACTTGCTGACCAATCTATTTATTTTCAAGTCCTATCTCTGCATTGTTCTCATCATTACTAACATATCTCTCGTATTACAGGGCACAGTTTCTCTTCATCGTCTGTCTAGCTGGACTCTGAAGAGGATGCCCCTAATTTAAAAGGGCCAAGATGCCAAGAAGCTTAAGAATTCTTTGAAGGATGATATTGAGAAGGTTAAAGGGGAGTTGAAGGACGAGAGGGACCAGATAACCCGTCTGAAGGAAGATCACACAAAGGCTCTGAAAGCCAAAGACGAGAGCATCCAAGCCAACATCAACATGGTAGTTAATCTGCATTGACCGAGGCTAAATATAAAATCATTACTAATTATAAAACTTCTGATGAATTTGTAAATTTCGTCTTTGACTATTTTGAGAGAGGCATCAAGGCTGCTGGCTGATGGGCTTCCCTAAAGCATGATAATTCCGGGAGCTTATCCCCAGAAGATTTCATAGGCCTAGGATTTGGCGATGCTCATCTTGGTCATGCTTTAGCTGAAGTGGAGAATTCTTCCCTAGTCGAGACTAGTCCATTTGACGTCACTGAAAATAATGAGGAGCAGACTAGCCATAACGATGAGGTTGAGTTTACTGATGCTAGACTTGACAAAATAGATCCAACTGGTGATGGGTCGACTCCCACCGATGGACAAGTTCAGCCTTGAGGGATTTGTATCTAATTTGCACTTGTTTTGGTGAAGCTTTTTGTTGTAACCCCTTGTCTTTACATGAATTGATGTAACATTGTAGGTTATTAAATGAAACTATAAAATTCTTGTTTGTCACTAATGAAATTATTCTTCCATTATGTCTCGTGTTTGCTACTGTCTTCCATCATGATATTTTATCTGACTACATTGATGATGTTTCATCTCATAATTCACCAAATTAATGATGCTTCATCTTATAATTATCCAAACTAATGATGTTTAGGGTTTAAGATCACCAAATTAATGATGTTTTATCTCATAATTCACCAAACTAATGATGTTTAAGGTCCGAGGTCACCAAATCAATGATGTTTCATCTCATAATTCAATAAACTAATGATGTTTAAGGTCTGAGATCACCAAACTAATGATGTTTCATCCCATAATTCACCAAACTAATGATGTTTAAGGTCTGAGATCACCAAACTAATGATGCTTAAGGTCTGAGATCACCAACTTAATGATATTTCATCTCATAATTCACCAAATTATTGATGTTTAAGGTGAGTTATCCTATCCACCCTCCCTCATCTTTTTACGAGCGTATGAAGAATTGTAATATCCTTGTGCTATCGTCTCAATCGATGGAGAGTCCATTTAGCTGATGATAATTAGTGTCATTCGATGTTATCGGTAGCCTGTGGACGAGGTCATCCCCGTCCTCACTATCGTATCACCGATGGCAACTCAAGCTTACTTTACCACGGATGATGTTTTATAGATTAGGATGAATTAATACAAATATTTGAATAAATAAACATGATGAGGAAACACTAATATTCTCATTAATATTCATTCTTTCGAGTCAGATACATGTATTACAATAAAATGCGGGTAAGACAGTAAAAACCAATCTCACTGATAATATTTCTTAAGATGGTCAGCATTCCATGGGTTAGAAAATGGATCTCCTTCCATGTTTTCAAATCTTTTCGTTCCTGGCATAACCTCTTCAATCAATTTGTAAGGCCCATGCCAAGTTGTATGAAGATTGTTGGGTTTTTACAACGTCTTTTTCAGTACCAAATCCCCTACTTTCAATGAGCGTGCTTTGACCCTTTTGTTTTAGAATCTTGTAGTTCTTTACTAGTAGGAAGCTTGCCTAACCTTAGCGTCTTCTCTTATCTCTTCAATATGATCCAAGTCAAGCCTTTGCTCGTCATTGTTTTATTCAGGTTCATAGGTTTGCACCCGATGTGTAGGTAGATCTATCTCCCTCGGTACAACTGCTTCTGAGCCATATGCAAGCATAAATCGAGTCTCTCTAATAAGAGTCCTTTTTATCGTTCTATAGGCCCATAGTACATCGTACACTTCTTCGATCCATCTCCCCTCTGCATCTTCTAACTTCTTCTTGATCCCATCTAAAATCATCTGATTTGTCACTTCAGTTTGCCCATTTGCCTCGGATCGGCCAGGGGTGGAGAAGAACTGTTTGATGCCGACCGTTTCACGGTATTTTTACAAGGAGACGTTCTTGAATTGAGTCTCATTATCTGAAATCAGGGTATTAGGCAAACCATACCTACAGATGATGTTATTCTAGATAAACTAGAAGGCCTTCTGCTCTGTAATCGTAATCATCGGCTCAGCCTGTACCCACTTTGAAAAGTAATCTATCGCCACAATCAGGTACTGATAATTATTTACTGCTCTGGGAAAGGGTCCTACTAGATCAATTACCCGCACCGTAAACGGCCAGGGAGACATGATGGAGGTCAAAGGCTGATGATGTTGGTGAGAAATGGTATCAAACGTTTGACACTTATCGTATTTCCTCACATATGCTGCAACATCTTTGGATAGGGTCGGCTACCAGTACCCCTGAGTAACAATCCTCTTGGCTAATGATCTTCCCCTAATATGACTAGAGCAAGAGCCTTCATGTACATCCTAAATGATATACAGTACCTGAGATGGATGAACACACCTGAAAAAAGGAAACAAAACCCCCTTCTTATATAAAAATGTCCCCTATGACAGAAAACTTGGCATGTTTGTATCTCAGCTGCCTTCTTTTGGCTTTTGATTCTGGAAGCTCCCCCTCCTTGATGTATTTGACAATAGGATCCATCCATAAATCTCCCATATCTAAATTCAAACAAGACTCAAATGCATTTTCCTCCTCTTCGATGGTCGGCCGAAGAAAGATTTCTATCGACACTGTTCTTCTGATATCGATTCTTATTGCTAAGGCTAGTCTTGCAGGTGCATCAGCTCGGCCGTTTTCTAGACGATGTATCCTCTTCAGCTTCACTTATTTGAAACCTATCAACATTGACCTTACTCTCTCCAGATTTTTGGCCATTCCATCGTCTTTGGCCTCATATGTCCCTAAGATCTAATTTACCACCAATCTTTAATCACTGTGAACTAGGAGCTGACCGACACTTTGAGCCCGAGCCAAGGAGAGAATTGCTATCAGAGTTTCATATTATGACTCATTATTGGAAGACTTGAAGTTAAACCTCAAAGCATACTCAATATCTGTGCCATCTGGGGACGACATTATCAATCTGACACCACTTCCATTCTCACAAGAGGACCATCGACAAAGAGGTTCCATACTGTACCGCCCTTTGAGAAATTTCCCTCTTTTAGGGATCCCTTCTTGAAGAGATATCTCCCCTATTCATTTTTTAGCCGCTTTCCCTCTAGCTGTGCTTGTTTCGGACTCGTCTATGGAAGGGCCGACACTTCTCCCTTACTAACAATCTGCAGTCTCAAAATTCTCATTCTCAGTCTCGGCCTTGTCCCAGGTGAACTCAGCCACGAAGTCTACCAACGCTTGGCCTTTAATGGCCACCCTGGGCTGATAGACGATATCAAACTCTCCCAGCTCTATTTCCCAAGCCATTAGTCTCACAGATTTTTTAGGCTTGTAGATCACCTGCCGAAGTGGAGAATCAGTGAGGACGACCATTGTATGGGCCTGGAAGTACAACTTCATCTTTCTCAAGGCGTGAATCAGAGCGTAAGCCAACTTTTTCATCCTTGGGTACCTCTGCTCGACCCATTCGAGTGTTTTTCTATTGAAATACACTAGCTTATGTACTCCATCCTCTTCCCTCACAATAGCAGTGCTGACAGCCAACTCCGAGACTGCTAGGTATATATAAAGTTTTTCCCCTTCAACTGGCCATAACAAAAGTAAGGGAGAACCGAGGTAGGACTTTAGCTCTTTAAATGCTATCTCACACTCCTCATTCCATTCAAAAGATTTTTTAATAACTTTAAAAAATGGAATACACTTATATGTGGCTCTGAAGACAAACATATTTAGGGCAGCCACTCGTCCAGTAAGCCTCTAAATGTCTTTGATGGTATTTGGGGTCTTCATCTCTAACAAAGATCTTATCTTCTATGGGTGGGCTTCTATACCCCTATGATTGATGATAAAACTCAAGAATTTTCCAGCTCCGACATCGAAAACTCATTTAGCAGGATTGAGGTTCATCCTGTACTCGTCCATCGTATCGAAGGTTTTTCCAAGGTCGGCCACATGAGTATCGGCCTTAAGACTCTTAATCATCATATCATAAATATAAATCTCTATGGAATTACCAATTTGGTTTTCAAACATCTTATTCACCAGCTGTTGATATGTAGCCCCGTCATTCTTCAAGCCGAAGGGCATAACCTTATAACAATATGTTCCCTTACCGGTGATGAAGGTCATTTTCTCTCCGTCATCCGGGTCCATAAAAATTTGATTACAGCCAGAGTACGTATCCATGAAGTTCATCAATTCATGACCTTCCGTAACATCTACCATCTAATCAATACGAGGGAGAGGGAATTTGTCCTTGGGGCAAGACTTGTTCAATTCAGTGAAGTCCACACACATTCTCCCTTTCCATTGGCCTTGGGCACTATAACTGCGTTGGATAACAATTCAAGGTAGATGACCTCTCTAATGAACTCGGCCTCTTCGATCTTCTTAACCTCATCCCTTATAACCTCATACTTCTCACGAGAGTAAATCCTTCTTTTCTGCTTTATTGGCTTAGCACCTTCCACCACATTGAGCTTATGACACATTATCTTAGGGTTGATGCCTGGCATGTATGCATGACTCCAAGCAAATATGCTTTGTCTTCTCTTTAATAACTTGGTCAACTCATCCTTAATCTCTGGCTTTAGGGCTTTACTGAACTGGACCTTTTTTTTTGGCTCGTCCTCATTGAGGACGATGGATTCTATCTCTTTCGCTGCTTCCCCTTTCTTGAGCTTTATCTCGTCTCTAGGATCAAGGGTGTCGATGTTGTAGGTGGTGGTTGCTTTCTTATATCTCTCTTTCTCCTTAGAATCTTCAGGCACTTGAACCCACTTGGATCATATCTAGACAAATAGAAGCAAAGCGATGAGTAATTAAATGCTATGCACGTCGTGGTGGAAAAATATGGGTACGTATATTTACAGATAAACCAGTTACGGTAAGACCTACGGAAATAATATGGATTCGGGGAAAGGATCTCTCGAAGATTGGGTATTTGTCGTTAAACCAGGTCGAAAACTTTATGAAATGGGCATGCCCCTTTCTTTGGTAAGCCCAAAAGGTGCGGTTGAGAGATTAGATCAGATTTGGGGTAGAGATGGACTTTCAAGGCTTGGATCCAAATCAACGGAATTCGCTGACTCTGGTTGGCGGGAGAAGCATTTAAATAGGATTTTCAAAGGACTGGAGATATTCTAGAAAGATTTTCATCATGACCTCAACTCGTCAAGCATCCTAAAACCCCTCTAGACTAGACTTCTAGGTCTTTCAGCCAATTCACTTCGGATATGTATGGAGTATGCTCATTTTTTTAGGGAGAGGTGCATTATTTTGAGGGAGGGAAAGCGTAGTTTTCTATTAGACAGAAGTGACTGGCACGCAGTCTCCTCTAAATGTCTCTGTTCTCCATGCCTACATGCGAGTAGTAGCCATCCAGTGAATTAAAGAAAGTCCAGATCTCCCCACAACCGTATTGACCTAACGGACATTTGGGAAGCCAAAAAGGATGACTAAGGGTTGTAAATTTTCCAGTTCTTCTTTCACCGTTCTCATTTGCTCACTTCCTTTTCAAGAACACTCATCATTGCAGGTTCCATCGTTTCCATCGCTTCTTACTTAATGGTTAGGTCTGAATTCTACTATGGAGCTCATAATTCAATTTGTTCTTAAGTCAATTTTCTTAGTCTTTATTGGCTCGAAGCTCTTTCTTTTTTTTTTGTTCTATGAGCAGATTCATTTCATTATGGATGAATCAGTATTGATTACATAAGCCCTAAAGTAGGTAGCCTCTAAAGCCGAACTCAAAAACTTGTTAAGAGTAGGTTTTGGCTTGCCCCTTTCTATGTTATTAATTGAAGAGAGTGGAATCCCGATTTTTAAATTTTCGCCATTAAAAATGTTATTTTCTTTTATATATAAATCAAGATATGGAAGCGTAAGATGGTTCACAAACAAACGAATTACCAAAATTTTAATTTTCTTAAAAAAATTAAAAATTAAATCGAGTGAAATTAAATTAATGCATTAAAATCATTTTCACTTAAAACAATTAATTCAAGTCCTAGAATTTGCCTAAGTCATAATTATCAATATTCCAAAGTTAGGCCAAACCAATTTTAGCAAATGACTTGAATTAAATAAACAATTATCCAAATTTAATTAGCACCCAATTAAATTAAGTGTGACAATTAAAAACCATTTTTATCTTGAATCACCCAATTCACACTACGTCGAGATGTACGAGAAAAAACCCGCAATGGGAAACAACCTCGGATGGCCCTAGCCACAAATCCACTAAGTACGGAATTTACAAATACAAGACATAAAGGCTTACAATGCACAACTCGATCCCTCTCAAGCCCTGACGCTTTTTCTTGTAGATACCTCTTCCTAGCAGATAACCTTGGAGCTCCACCGCGGTCTCGGAATCCATCGATCGGACTTTATATGATCACCGTCACCCGAGCAATGAGCCTTTCTCCAAGTGGGTAAGGCTGCAACAACCTCTTCTTCTTTCTTTATGGGATGTAGAAGAAAACCCGAAACTTCTCTTTGAACGAAAGAGATGAACCCGGTGCCAAACTCCAAGCAAGATATATGAATATGAGAACTTGGAAGAAACTAATTTGGGTGTAAACTAGAGTGGTGTAGATTTTTCTCTTGGATAAAAACACTCTCAATCTTTTTCCCTCTTTGATTTAACTCTCAAAACACTCTCTAGGAGTTAGCAGGATATGAAAAAGATACTTTTACAAAAGTGATTCCCGCACATATTAAAGTCTGAAAATTGTTGGTTAAGAATCAAGTGGGGAAGTGGGTAAAAACTGCTCAAAACTGCCAGAAAACTGTTCCCGCTGGAAACTCGTTCGAACGACATCTCGTTCGAACGACATCTCGTTCGAACGAGTCTTCTAACTAAGTTCCAGTATGAAATCGTTAGAAGATCGTTAGAAATCTCGTTAGAACGATAATATCGTTCGAACGACATTTCGAATGAAGTTCCAGTATGCCATAATGGGAAGTCATTGGCAAGTTTGTTCGAACGACATTTTCATTCGAACGACAAACTCGTTCGAATGACTCTATCGAACGAAAAACCAGAAAGTAGGAAAATTCAATTTTAGCCCAGAAAACTTTATAAACTTATTTAAAGTTTAAATTAGAAATCTTTCTGAAAATAAAAACGCAGTTTTAGATAAACCTAACATCCAATAAACAAGTTCCAAGCTCCTATTTATATATGATTGCATTCATACCTTGGAAGCATGGAACTATGGTTGATGACGTATAAACGAGGAACGAAACCGGCATGATTATGAAGCTTTATACTCTATGCCGCTACATCTTCAGATAAACTTTACATAGGCTTGAGAATATTACAATTAAATACAATCCTATGTATAAATGTTTTTGTCCGGAACTGAGCCAAAACTATATTTGGACTCAATTGGAAATTTATGTCCTTACATTAATAAAGCGCTAACGAGCACTTTGATTAGTAAGTGCACTAACACCCTATCTATAGTAAGGGGATTTTTCACAGCCTATAGTAGTAAGGGGCTTATTGCCCTATAAATTACAAAAGAGCAAGTTTCGCCTTGATCAACACCTTTTGACAACCTTACTAATGGCCAGAAAAGAATGGGAACTGGGTCGATCTATTCTATGGCGAAGCATCCGAAGCATAACTGCACACTCACACGATCTTTATCGAGAGATAAGAGCATTTGGTGGAACCGGTGAACTACATTTTCTTCTGGATAGATGTGTGGGACAGAGGGATCATGGTACCTACTGCCCACCCTTCCTCCTTTACTTTGAGAACCGTGTGAATGGAGAGTGGGCAGAAGGGAAGGAGGCCCTCGGGCAAGGAATACGAAGGTCGAGTAGGCTTGTTCGGGTCAAGAAGGTGAACGACGAATCCCAGTGATCGAAGGTTCAAGTACTGAGCGAATATTCAAACGTCTATTCATGTGAGAACTTCTTGACCCTTTGGTTGGCACCACCTTAGCCTTAGTCAGTAAGGGAGGGGGTGACTATTAGATAGGGACTACAGAAGTCAATGGGAAGAGGTTTGTGGAAGAGATTATCTTTTCGGTACCTTGTATCCATGTACTCTGGTCGTGATAACGAGTGGGTCATCATGCAGAGCTAGGATACCCTTAAAATCTAGTCTTGAGAACCCGACTATGAGGGTTTCCATATCTACTTTCTTCCCTTTCTCAGATTTGACGTTAATGGAGGTCGAATTTACAACCTTGCCTTAGTTATTGCCTTTGCCTCAGCTACAAGGTCCTTCCTATTGGTAACCTCAGAGCTTCCCTTGTGAGGCCACCACAAATCATGCTTACCCCAAATGAAATCATGTTGAGCCTCTTCACTGGAACATCATCGTCTTTAGGTGGGAGATCAAGATCATCATTATCTTCATTTAAGGAACCATCCCTCCTTACTAGAGAGTCTTCCCTATATTTACCATTTTTCCTCTTTCTAGGGTCATCTCGGCCTCTGTTGTCTCAGCCTTGTCCTGAACCATTCTTATCAACATACTTTCTCAACTTTCCGTACTTCAATATTTTTTCGATCTCATCTTTGAGGGCAAAGCATTTCTCTGTAAGGTGCCAGTGATCTTGGTGAAATTCACACCACAAATTTCTATTCTTCTTATAAGGGGTTGTTTTTAACTTTTGTGGCCACCTAAGAGACCGGTCATTTTTAATCTCATTTATAATATGCTCACAACTAACTGTTAGAGGTGTATAGTCTACGAACTTGTTATCTATCAACCTTTTCTTGCTATTATTACCCTTAAACTTTTGACCTTTTCCATCGTGGGCTCTTTTTTCTTCATCTTACTTCACATCCATTGCCTCATCTACATTCATGACCCTCCCGGGCGTATCCATGAGTTCATCCATGGACTTAGGAGGGTCCTCGGCCGGATTTCAGATTAGTTTTTCTTTCTGAAGGTCTCCCATTAGGGCTATCATCGTGATACTTTCTTCATAGTCTTCAACTTCCAGCTTCTCTTTGTTAAAATGGTCTATGTACTCTCTCAGAGTCTCGTCTTTCCCTTGTTTGATGTACAATAGGTGGGTCGTTTGTTTCCTAGGTTTCACCCCAAAGAAAAAGTTATGGACAAAATTATTGGCCAATTATTTAAAGTTTCCTATAGGGTTCTTAGGTATAGAGGTGAACCATACATGAGCTGCCCCTGTCAAGGTGCTTGAAAATGCCCGACATCTTATCTCATATGATATTAAATAGATGTTGGAGGCCGATTGATACATCTCCACATGATGTACTGGGTTAGTGCTCCTATCATACTTCGGTGTGACTACCGATGGTTTAAACTTGGCTGGGGTTAGATAGTTTAGTATCTTGGCCATGAGTGGGGATCCTTAAGCATATCCTCTTTGCAAAGGGTATCGAATTTTTATGATATCTCCTATTTTGTTATCCAACCTCTGTATCGACTCATTCCAAGGTTTCTCAGTAGCAGCATCGGCTTTTGCATGGATAACATTTTCTCCAACGCCTTATCTGTCGTCCGGCTGAGCTGATCGTCCTTTGTTAACTGGATGGGCCAAGGGTGGTATCTTCAGATGCTGAGGTCGGTTGATGACTTCTCGATCTTCTAGAGGTCTATAGTTGTCTTTCCTTTCATATCTTCTTGAGCCTACAACACTCCTAGACCTGGACAAGAGATTTATCAAATCTCCCTAAGGGTCGAGCCTATCAAAGGCCAACCCTCTATTTATCCAGTCAAATGTTGATTACCTTGTCCCACAGTCTTGAATGGGCCTCTGCTCTCGGTTGTACCTCCGTCCATGGTCTTCGCCACACCAAATATGGTGTAAAGTCTCTCTGGATATCTTATAAGGTTCCCAACGTTCAAACTCTCCCTCTTCGTTATCCAGGCCATCCCTAACTAAGTCATTACAGAATTCTTAATCCTTCTTTCCTAAACATAAACGCCTTGGGTCAAAAACGTCTTTCCCACTTTGGTAAGGTGGAAGGTCATTTTCTGGAGCCTGGGTTGGTCCCCTATCTTGCTAGTCTAGTTCACCTTCCTCGATGGCTGGAGTTACAACCTGTGCTCGTGCGCAACCAATCTTGGCCACGAAGTTCTAGCTAAGCATAGCAAACTGATTTTACATTTACTATTGGCTAGCTATGTGGGAGTAGAGTGCCATCACCACCTCAGCCATTCTTAACTGGGGGCGCTTGGCTAGAACCTGCACCACCTCCTTGTGGAGGTGCCATCTGATTCTCAGGTGGAGGAAGTGGATCCATTACCATTTTTGAAAGCTATTTGAGCTATGAGCTGGAGAAGGAGAGATTAAGTGCTCAATGAGGGCTCCTTCAATGGTAAAATAACTCTATAGAAGGGGGAGTACTGGCCAACCACTAGAGACTCTAGTGAGTATGAGCTTAAGATTAGGGAAGAGATGGATATCCTCGTTCCCACAAATGGTGCCAGATTGATGATACCAGAAATAGTATCACCAGGTCAAAGTGTATGTAAGCTGAAACCAGAAAATAATGGTGTACATAAGAAATAAATGTATAGACAGAAGGAAATGAGGCAAAGAAGAAGATGATACCAAATATAAGTGGTTCGGCCGGATCCTACGTCCACTGTGCAGTGTGAATGGTGGTTTTAACTATAAGTATGGCACTAATGGCATGTAAATACAATACTCAAGCTTTTCTCTCTCTTCTGTATATTTTGATAGAGTTCTACTTGGGTTGTGAATAATGATATCCTTTATAATGAAGAAGACAGTGGGTTTATATAGGGTTTGGGGGGTGTAGTGTCCCCCCAAGCATGCAATTACCATGTAGTTAAGGTGACATCCAATGGGATGATTACACCTGTCTACAATGCACAGAATTATAACGATGTAATATTCCCTCACGTGAGGGTGAGATCTTGTTATAACTGAATTATCCACGTGTGCAAGTCACTTCTGCTCTTGTATAATCTCAGACGACTTGACTTCATCCATAAGGCTTCATCCTGGTTGGGTACGAGGTTGTTGACTTCGACAGGGCTATCATATGCTTATGAACAAAAGTAAAACCTTGAACATGTAGGTCAACCAAGGTTAGCAATGATGCATTCATACTATCGGCTTTCAAAGTGTACGAGATTAGCCCTTATTGACCACGGGTAATCTTTTCTAGCATCGACTTTCTGTATAGACGAGACTAATTTATAGGGGGCCGACTCTTGTGAGGACAATCCCACTGTTGGCTTATGGCACTCTTCTAATGACTCGACAACGAGTTGAGACTGATGTATACGAGGCTGACTCTTGTTCGGACGATCCCACTATTGTCTTATGGCACTCTTCTAATGACTCGACAGTGAGTTGAGACGACTTTGCTTCTCAGAGTACGAGGGTATGCATTGGTCATATCAATTACGAAGACAAAAAGAAAAAAGAAATCAAAGCAAACATCAATGGAAATTGATACAAGAATGGATCAACAGACTTGAAAAACTTTACACCTTCTCGATGTCCTTTGATGTTGTCTCTGGGAGGATGGTCTCATTCCCAATCATAGGTGCCAGGGAGGATTCACATGTACCCTCTTCATTATTAATTTCCTCTTCCATGTTGGGAGGGTTACCCATATTATGCCTCTGGAACAAGTCAGAGTCAGTTGAGGTGTCGACCTCCTTTAAGGCAGATGCCCATCTATCTTTAAAGGACACCTTTTTCCCATACTCAATTTGAGTAGCAGCTGCAGCAAAGGCCTTATACCATCCCCTATTGAAGGCATATTCCTTGTCTTTTTTATATTGGGCCTTTAACTCTAGAAATTTCTTCATTTCAATAGCTGCCTCCCAAGTCGAGCTAGTTTTCTTGTCCTCGGCAGCCTTCGCTTTGTCTTCTACAGTTATTATTTTATCCTCTTCCATGGTCACTCTATCCTCAGCCTGCTTCAATGTCTCTTGACATTATTTTTTCTCTCTCTCAATAGCCTCCTCAAAATATTTCAAAGATTTCTTAAAGCTTCAAAGGCCTCTGCCACATCACCATGTCATCTTTAATCAACAGCTGTTCATAGTCGACCAAAAACTATAGAACATGACAACATCAATAAAGTTACTACCATGTATACTTAAAGAAAAATTATTAAAATCAGATAAACAATTCAGAACTTACCAAATCCAAATTTTGATTATCCCTCTCCAACAAACGGGCTCTTAACAAAGGGGTTGCAATCTACCTATCTACCAAAAGAACTCTAGCCCCAATCAGTCCCCTAGCAAGTCCCGGGTTCATTCCCACAAAGGCAGATTCAACTGCATCTTGGTTACTAGAGCTCTTTTGTACCAATTCTTACTAGACAATTGGTCCTCTTTTTAAACTCTTGAATTGAGGCTCTGTGGTTTTAGCCTCCTCAACATTAAGAACTATAGGTCTCTTGGAAATAGTAGTGGTTGTTTTGGATGGTGGAGGAGATAGAACAGCCAACATATTTGGAACTCTTCTCCCATATCGAAAGTAGGGGAAGTATGTATGGCAGTGATATCAAAATATTCAAAGGAGGATGATGTTCCTCCTAGTGTCAGCTCCTTATCTGCTACAAAAGACTCAACAACAGAAGATGTGGAAGCAGGTTCCTCATAAAAGTTGATTGGAGCTTGGGTAAAAATTTTAATTGTTCGGGAAATAAAAGATGTAATAGAGCTTTTGTACTTTAATAAGACAGAAGCTTCTCTGGGGTGCTCTTCCTCTATTCTTTGGTGAATTGACCACAGTAACTTCAATTCATCCAACTTCACGTCACCCTCCTTGGGACACTTCTTGCTACTCTCCTCTGCAAAAATAAAATAAGAGCGGTTAACCGACATATCATCAAATAGTTAGTAGACATTGAAGAAAAATAAAATTCATGGTGTTAGACCGATCTATGCCACTCCCTTCCTGGGGGTATTTGGACCAATGTATTTTACCCCCTCACAGAGGGGGGGTAAAATGCCAGCTCTTCAGCACTACTCCATAATCCCAATAATATTTGTTTGAATCAGGAAAATTAACTACTAATTCCCTATTGGCCTACTTAGTCTTCAAATAATATGTGTTATCCCCCATTGTGCCCCATTGGTAATAATGCATCAACTAAGGAATCCCAAGGTGCGCCATATGAAGTTCGTTTAAATGATGGACCCCGTTTACTACCCTCCAAGTGTTGGGGGCTAATCTAGCAGGGACCACATCAAAATATTGACAGAATTCAACGAATAAGTGATTTGGAGGCAAAGTTATTCCACATTTCATAATAAATAAAGTGGAGATCCAATGGCCCTCATCTAGTGACAATAAATCCACAGTACCTTCTACCAATTCCAAGGATACCCAATTGAGAATTTTTCATCTTTCCCTAAACTCTGCTAAGGAATCCTCATCCATAATGTACACTATTGTTTAAATGAAATAAAAGAAGGGGATATAAAAGACAAAATTTCCTACAGAACAACAAGGAAGGAGTGACAAAGGAAAATCTTAAAGAAACTAAGATTGCTAAAGTGAGAAGGTTGGAGGTGATAAAAAATGGGGGGAAAGTTTAGACCTTTTATAGCTTACCGCGAAGGTTGAAAAGTAATGATTAACTGAACTAGACGACCGCACGGTTCATAAAGGCGCGAAAAAACCAGCATATCCTTTGGCAGTTCGCTATTTTTTAAATTATTCAAAATAATGCCACCCCCTGATAAACTGGTGAAAAATTTACTAGTCCAGGAGGTTGGCTACCGAGCACCTCCATATTTGAGTGCCAAGAAACTTTTTAGAACTAATACTCCATCCTTTAAACAAATCATCAAGCATGGAGCATTGGAGGCTATTGTTGTGGGTCAAATTATTCATGCCACATGGACCTATGTTATTGGGAGACCTGTCCTCATGAGCATACCTCTTACTAATTCACTTATACTTAGTCGGCCCTAGAACTACTTGGTCGGCATACCGGCCAACCAACTTAAGAATATGAACCATGACTAAGAGTAAAGGTCATTCACATAGGAAATATCAAGCGACATTCCACATGTGCCTTAGAAGATGAATAGTCTCATTCATTATGTATGAGTGTAAATGCCTGGATATATAAGGGCATTAAAACCCTTATTTTTTGGGACCATTATAAATATCTTACTTCCCTTAGCTCAAGCAACAAGTTTATGGTATACAAGCCAGACTACTCAGAAATCTATGTAACTACCCTCAATAGTAATACTATAACAGTGGACGTAGGCTTTCCCAAAGATGAACCGCATAAAAACCCTTTGCTGTCTTTTATTATTTTCATTTACATTATTCAACTTATTATCTGTAATTACGAAAATGGTAATTTCTAGATAAGATGAAATTTCTAGCAATTTTGGACATCAACAAAAAGTAGAATTGAAATTTTACAAAATCAAAATTTTGGAGATATTATTACCTTTAATTTAAATTAATCCAATTTAATTTAATTTAGAAAATAATAAAGCACAACATAAATTTTCAGAGAAAATCAGTTATCTAGGTCAGTATTAAAATAATAATCCATGTTCATAAAATCGGGTGTTCCTAATTAACCATGTAATTAGCAAACGAATTATGCAACTGATTACAAATTAATACATAAATAATTAATTAAATAAACGGAAAAATAATGGAAAGACATTAAATTACCCTTCCACCATGTCGTAGACTTGTTCTTGAAGAAAATATATTTAACCCCAAAGGTCGTTTTTATAAAAGACTTCCTTATGGGTAAGATTCCAACTTGAAATAAACTTCTTCATAAAAAAAGAGTTATTGATCAATGGAATTTGATCCTATAACATCAAGAGATAATCTAAGGAAGAACTACCATGAGAAACCCACAGAAAACAACCCTTTAAGGTAAAAGTTAGAAGCAAGGTTATAGATTGATCGATCAATCCGGTCAGGCCTGGTGCTCTTCTTCCCTTATGGTTTGCAGGAAAAAACGTCCATAGCCATACTAAAACTTCATAAAACTTGTCCAAACACTAAAACCGACCTAATACATGATTATAAGTGTTTAAAAATATTACATCCATTACCGATTGCCTCAATAAATATCAATAATGAAAAAATTATATAACTTAACTGATGTAACCATTTCGAATCAGTAGACGGAAATAACTACGAATAAACCACCGTACAGTCCATTTAACGAGAAACCAAAGTCGGTATAAAGTAAGGGTTATATACGAAGAATCTATATAAAACTATGTTATTACGAAAGCATACACAAAGACCCACCATTCCCTTGACATGTAAAACTGGGGTTTTGTTATTTTTACAACATGGACCTTTCTAATGGATGATTTATCTAAACCAAAGGCTTTGATAAAAATTTTTGGGGATCGATATATGCTAAATTAAAATTTTAAATTCATGGATCTTCAAATAATTAAACATAGAAAATAGCTCAAACCAAATCTATACTTGAAGAACAAAGCCATACTTAAACCTTTTGAACATTAGGATCTTCTAATGCATGACCCTCCCTAAAGTCAGGTAGGGGGTGGACATCTTTTGAGATTAGAACCTTTGTAAAATCTTGAGATATGATGGTCTCACTTAGCCTCCTTCACTAAAAACTTGATTAGTGTTTTATCTCACCCTTATCAAACCCTAATGATGGATTATTATGATTAAAACCATTACCACACCTCTACATACAAGAACAAAAGGCGGGTTTTACTTAAACTAGGACTCTTGAGAATACGGGATAGATTACATGGCTATTTTGACTACACAGGAACCCAAGACATATAATTAAATTAGCTCTAAGTAATTTATTAGAAATCCTAAATTACTTTTAGCATAATTTCATTGCCTTTTTTATTCAATCATAGTTAATTCCACTAACTAATTATTAATCCAGTCTAATTTAATTATTTTAGAAATCACTCAGATATAACGAGGTCTTATTTTCAATATCAATAATGGCACATAATGTGATTCCCTGCGTTAAGCTTATTATACCCATCTAGTTAAATCAATTTAACGCGGAATGCATTTAACCAACATCTAATCAATTCACTGGTCATCGGATTAACTTATTTTTCTGCTCCATGAGATTATAAATAATCCACTATTCAGGTTCACTAGTGGAAATAAATTATATTAGTTTATCAAGGGGTATCGAAATCTAAAGTATCCCCAAATGTGTATTCCTCTAAATTATCGTCTCAAACTACCTATATAACTATCACCTAACATGTGAAAATCGTTTGATCCAATCCAAGATTGAATTGAACCCATAACAATGAAATTAACAATCAAATAAATATTCCAATATGTATAATTATCGAGTTTAAAAAACAATTCACCTTTTCCAAATGGTGTGATATATATCGAGTCTAATCAAAACAACTATTAAACTCAAATATCACGAGTTGTCCTATTCAATACTTTCCTGGGTTGGACGGATCATAATCCTTTGTTTAACTATCGTATATGTTCCTAATCCATTATATCGGTTCTTGTAGTTTGAGATAAATATTTAGGATTGCATTACAACTTTTATGATAGGATGTCGACTCCCTATGTAGGTTGTTAACTTTTCAATAGTGATAAATCTAGAATTCCAATCTCCTTGTGATCAACCCGAAGCCGAGTCATTGGAATCCCTACTAAGTTCTGTTGACCAATATTAAACATAAAAAAATATGCTTAAGAAAATATAAATCATTCTCTCAACTTTAATTCTAATCTCAAAATGAATAAAATAATTGTTTAATTACACAATTATAAAATGTTTTAAATATGATTTTATGAATAAACCCCATTAAATTACACTTAATTACATCTGAAGGTTACATAGAGAATTTCCTAGTCAAGAAAAAAACCTATGGGGAATCCATAGTCATAAAGTGACCCGACATTGGTCGGATAAAATCCTTAATGTGTGGATGGTTGTAAGAGAAATTTTTCGAATCGAGTCAATCTATTAGTAGTTGTTTAATTTCGTTTTTAGACAAAACTTTTTAAAATCATAGGTTAAGTCCTTAGTTATGCGTCATCCACGTTTTATTGGATTGTGTGTTGAGTTTTCATCTTCAATATTCATTAGATCTCATTGAGGTATGAATACATGTTTATGTTTGTTCTCTGGATTTTCTTTTTGATCTCTCTGGTGACATCTCTGTTGTTGCCTATCAAGAACAACTTCCTACAAATCTTGAGTCACTCCCGGGGAGTCAGATGAAGGCCAATGAGGTCATCAGCTCAATGACATCCAACTATGATGGCTAATATTTCAATGCCTAAGACCCTGTAAGGTTATTCAACTTTTCTCCTTAAAGGGAAACCCATATGTGAACCAAATTATGATTTATGATTTTCCTCTAAATATAGTGTCATCTTATATGTCTCGTACTCATTTTTTCATTTTTATAACTACAGTTTGTCCTTGCCCTTTAAAACCTTCATCAAAGGATGGTGGAGTCTAAGCCGAAGGTCAAGCTTTCTAATGATTCTAAGATTGAACTATCTAATTTAAGGAAGAAACTTAAGGTCCGAAAGGTCCTATGATGCTGATACCTAAAGACTTCGTGTTCAGAAAAAGGAATAATTTCAACTCCGGGGAAGAATTATAAGGCCAAAATAGATGACCTAGAGGACGACCTCGACAAGAATAAGGATTCAGAGGATGATCGCATTAAATGGGGTGCTGAGAAGGCTAAGAGTTAGAAGAGTTTTCCGTTTATGTTATTAACTACCTTAAAGAGGGTGCCAAAATTGCATGTCGACGGGTTTCCAATTAATTTGGTGATCTCACCACCAAATGCACCGAGCTGGCAGTGCTCCTGGAATCCTTCAACTTTGCTAATTTTGAGAGCATTATTACTCTCCAAGAGTTGTATATTAAGTTCGATGGTCAAGCTGTTAAGAAGGTGGTAGATGGGGACAAGACGAAGAGAAAAAGATTGAGGAGGTTGATGACCAAGAGGTAACCACTTCCAATTGAAATGAATATCGGACCTTCCCTGAGACCACTATAACTGAGGGGTTGGCAACTGATGATTAAACTCACTTTTTTCTTATCGGGGGACCATTTTTGGTCTCTAAGGCCCTGATTTTTTAATCTCTTCTTTAATTTACATATCTAAACATCGGTTCCACTGATAACTTCCTCTTTAGAATCCTCTAAGTTCTTCTTTATTCCTTATTTCAGGGACGAGCTTATTTGGATGTCTTTTTTTTCTTCATCCTCATTATCGATGATGGATTGTACCTCTTCTGTTATCTCTCCCTTTTTGAGTCTTTTCTCGTATGTTGGATTAAGAATGTCAATGTTGTAGGAAGCCATCTTTCTTTAATGGGCCTCTCTCTCTCTTCTACGGAGGTGATGTAACACTCGTGTACTTCCACCTTATCATTACTTACTTCCCTACTCCATAGGGAATTAGGAATTTTTCTTTTATTGTAGGGTGAAAGGCATGTCTTCAAATTATTTCATTATAACTCTCCTTAGGATGATGTCATAGGTTGAGAAGACATTCTCGTCCTTGTCAATAATGATGATTTTTTTGGTTAAGCACCCCAGATAGGTTCCCATGCACACGTCCATATCATAGATCCCCAAGGTTTGAACTTTCTTTAAACTTAACCCCATTAATGGGTGGTGGTATGGGACTAGTATCTTCTTACTCAGTTTCAACCCCTTAAAGTAGTCCCAAAAAATAACATCAACTGAGCTTCTCCTATCGAACCAAATACGAGACTCATTTTAGCTATGAAGTCGTATGCTAACGATGAGAGGTTTATCATGTGGGGAAAATTTTCCTTAAAATCCTACCTGGAAAAGCCTATTATGAGATTATCCATATCAACCTTCTTCAACTTGCTAGGTTTAATCTTGGCTTATGCCAGATTCACTTCTACTATTTTTATCCCAGGTTTAGCCTCAATCACACAAGCTTTTCTATCGTCCAAATTTGCTCATCCACCTTTCATTCCCCCACATATCATCTTTACATCAAAAGAAAACATATAAAGGTTACCTTTAACTACACCAAGCATCGCGGCGATGTCCGAGTCGTCCGAGTCTTCCTCGTTGTCATCACCATTTTGGATAATTTCTTTTTTCTTATACCTCTTTCTTTTTGGGAATGTCGTCCCTAAGAGAGGAATATATCTTCCTAATCTCTTCTCGACATCTCTTTTATCAATGTATATTCGCAGTTTCCCTTATATAAATTGCTTCTCAATCTTATTTTTTTAGGGAGAATCACTTATCAGTCATGTAGCCATGATCCTGATAGAACTCACACCATCTACTCTTATCCTTCTTATGAGGGGAGATCTCAACTTTTTAGGCCACTTAAGTTCTTCATATTTTATCTAATTCGGAATCAGATCAAGGCTAACTATCAACGGATTACACTTTATTAACTTATCGTCATTCTACTTATTCTTTCCTTATTTGTCTTTCTCCTTATCTTATCCTTGGCTAGACTTACTACTTTCAACCTCATATTATTCTCATATCTTGGCCTCCATGACCTCCTTCACATTTATGATTTTCTTGGCCTTACAAAAAAGTTATGTTATGGACTTTAGAGGACCTTTGAATAGGTTCAATATAGTTTCCCTGGTTAAAGTTCGCTAATGATGTATGTCATGGAGATACTTTCATCACCATCCTCAACTTCTAGATTTTTCTTGTTGAACGAGGAGATGAAATCCCTCAAAGTTTCATTTTTCCCTTATCGAACATTTAGTAAAGGAGTCACACGCTTTGCGGTCTTCATGCCAAAATAAAAGTTGTGAATAAATTCTTAAGCTAGATGCTTGAAATTTTCTATGGATCATCTCGACAGGCCAGAGTACCTAAAATGGGCAGTACCTGTGATAGTGCTGGAAAAATACCGACATCTTATCTTGTTCAGTGTTGATAAATTTCTGAAGCTGACGAGTACATCCCAATGGTTATTCAACTCCAATAATGGTGGACTTGGATCACCGCCAGAGATGAGGAGAAGAAAGACCAAGCTAATATGAGAAAGAAGACAATAAACTCTTTCCCATAAATGATGATAAAATAATTATACTAAATATCATATAACGGATTCAGCCTGGCACAATAGTGGTGAAAATTGCAAATAATAGAAAAATATCAAAAGAGATAGACTAAAGAGAGACAAACACGGAATATAAGGGGTTCAACCATTGCCCGATATCCACTGTGAAAAATAAGAGGTATTTCCACTATGAAATGGGCTCAAATAGCTATGGGAGACATATAAGATTTATCTATCTATCTCTCTCTAAAACTTGACAGCGTTTTAATTGGGTTTTTTCAAGGTGCCTTATATAGGCTTGGGGTGTGCGATATCACCGCTAAGGATGCACTACATGCCTAGGTGAAGACATAAACAATGAGAGATTGATAGTTGTAGAGATAAGTGTAGATGTCACGATGAGGAATATTCTCCCACGTCAGTTATTGATCTTCGATAGTATGTTTTTTTTGTTCATATAATGCCCCTTTTATTCTTCCCATGCCTACATGACATGTCTGAAGTAGAAAGTCTCGACCAAGTCGAGAATGTTGAGGCATTATGTTATGCTGATAGGCCAAGATACGACTAAGAAGTTACTTAAGACTGGCATATCAATCTTTAGTTAAGGCAACTGAGTTAATATTGTAGTGTTACATGAGGATGGCACTGGTGATGGACGAGGCAAGGTTTCTCCCTGCCTATTGAGTCATGTCTAGGCTCTGGTTGGTCATTTGGAGGTGTATGTCTTAAGACAAGACTATTAATGAGGACTCTGGAAAGATAATGACCTTCTAAAAGGGGACACCGGTGATTAATACTCTTCTTCTGAGTTCCATCTAGATGAGACCACACTTATGTATTTGACTTAGCTCCTAATTAGGTGGCAAAGAATTGATGGTGTATGTGTAGGTCAACAACAATGAGGACGACATTGAATTCGCCACCAACAGTTAAGGGTTGCCTGAGCATCTAAGATTTGCTTAACACGTAAACGTTAACATGTGTTTGGTCCAACCCTCTCTTCTTGGGGGTTTTAGGACAAATCAAGAACAAGAACATCATTGTACATCAAGAAAGTGGTATTTAAATAAAAAATAATATAGTAATCAATACTAGACTTATCTCATAAACCCTATCAAGTCACTTGGGGGGTTCACCACTTATGAAATGGGTAGGTGATCCCATTGCTCTATAATGATACTGCCCAACCAGTAATCCTTATTGGAATCTGATAGGTTCACTATGAGGACTCTATCAACCTTCCTCGACTTAAAAAAATTTATGGTTTTGCTCAATCTCACCCATATGTAACAATAAAGCATCTTTAAGATCCCGAATTAAGTACGCATAGCTCATTTATCCTATGAAGTTCATTCACTATTCTTCAAGTGTTTGGAGAAAATGAGGAGGAAGTAGAGAGAATAATTCACGAAACTCTAAAAAGAGTTAATTTGGGGAAAACATTAAGCATCTTTCACAACGAAGTGAGAGAACATCTAGTGGTTTCCCTCAATATTATTAGGGTATTTGGGTTTTCCTCCTAACTCTAAGATTGACCAATACGGAATGTAGAAACGTCTTTAAAATTCCTTAATTGAACCCTCACCAACAAGGTAAATCATCTTCAAAGTTAAGAAATAAGAATAATTAAAGAATTAAAGGGAATCCTTGAAGAAAACAATTACTGAGAAATAAGATAAGGAGAATATATGACCTTACAATGAGGGTATGGAGGAAAATCCAATTAATATAAATATGGTAGTTAAGTTGAATGGTTAATTAATATCCATCATTTAGAGCAATCCCCAAGATGATGGAAGACACAAGCTATCACCTTTTGGCTAAACAATGTAGAATTACTAGTATACCCATAAATAATGTGAAAAATTACGAATGCATCCTTTTAGTTTAATAAGAAAAATAAAGTCAATTTTCAACAAAAAAATAATTGTTAGGACCTTCCAGTTATAACAAATAATTGCGATATTTATTATCCCATATAAAATATAATATTTATTATCAATTGATAGATAAGAGATTAATTTAATGAAATATTAACACTAGGTCTCTATGTGGTATTGATAATAAGGACCGAATTTACATAGTTCGGCCCAAACAGATGCCTACATCCATAGGTGCAGTGTTGATTGTATTAATTAATGGAAAATCGGCATGGATGTGCACAAGATACAATCTCTTAAGTCCTCTCAATATTTTTGTAGCACAATGGTAAGCATAATCTTGTAAGTCGGCGACATATAGGTGGTGTCTCCTATGTATAGTTTGTTAAAGGAGAAAGAAAGGAAAGTAACACATGGCTTACCTTTTAAAGTTATGTCGGTACAAACTTTATATACATTGTGAGAGAATAGTCACAAGTTATTTAGGGTGGAGAATATTTTCACATGTTCCTCAAGTTAATGAGAGTATACACTGTTGATGTGATCTAATAACATAGTACATGATTATTGTAAGAGTGTTTGATAATAGTATCAATGGATATAGTTAAGTCATTCTTTCATCTTATTTACCCTAAATGACCACATCATCTAGGTATCATAAGGATAGGTGTCTTCATATGATTGTCTTAGGGGTCATTCCATATATGGTATAATAACTCGAGAAAATTACAAACGCATCCTTTAAATCTAACGGGAAAAATAAAGTCAATTTTGAACTACAAAACAAGTATTAGAAGCTTCCAATAATACCTTATATTGGTTATCACGTCTCAGTACCAATCACGACCATGAACACATTTAATAGGCAGTCAAACCTTCGCACCTAGTGGACAAAGTGATTTGTAATCAAGGTGAGGGTCTTTATCCGATTCGATAAATTCGCACTAAACATGGTCAGACTATAAATCTTAAAAACAAACTACCGTAAAGGAAATCTAAATGGACTAAATTCCTGATAAATAATGTCTGTAAGGACCCATTTAAAAAATAGAAAATTATTTAAAAGACCCCAGAAATCATGGAAAGAACCTTTGACCGCACGGTCAGAGGCTTTAAGGTCTTTCGACCGGATGATAGGAGAGATGTTTTCCCACACGATTATTCCATATGTTAATTATTACCAAATCAAATGAAATATGTTCCTACCCATCCACATGTCACCACGACTTAAATCCGCAATACAAAACCTTTGACAATGCGATCAACCATTCGAGATCTATAAATAAAGGTCCTCTTCAACTAATAAAATCACATAATGAGTTCACTATTATCCCGCTATCTTTCAGGATGTGAACATTTATTGTCAATCTAGTGATAGGTACCAAACGATGGGAGCTATTACTAGACGTGATATGATGTCGTTAACCCCTATTCTCACCATTGAAATGTTTGAATATTGGGGCATATACTTCATGGGACCTTTCCTCCCTATTTCGGTTCTCTATATATACTTTTTTTGGTATACTATATGTCTAATTAGGTAGAGGAAATATCTGATCGGATGAATTCCAATAAAGTGGTTGTAAATTTCATTCATGAACACATTATTTCTCATTTTGGTGCTCCAAAAGCCATCATTGGTGAAGACGGCACGCATTTGCACAGTAGTCCATTTGACAAGTTAATAAAAAGGTATGGAGTTTCCTACAAGGTTCGAATGAATTACCATAAAAAAATGAATGGGCAAGCCGAGTTAGCGAATTGAGAGATCAAAAATATTCTCGAAAAGACCGTTGATCCCAACCATCGAAATTGGTCTAATCGATTACTCGAGGTGCTAAGAGGTTTTCAAGCCGTGTACAAGAACCCCCTTGGGATGTCCCCATTACTCTTTGAGTATAGAAGCCTTGCTATATCCCATTTAGTTGGAGCACAAGGCGTACTAATTGGACGATTAATCGGTTGAACTTTAACTTACATTAAGCCAATGAAATTTGCAAACTTCAATTGAATGAGTTGGAATAAATGCTCAACAATACATATGGGAGCACCCTCATTGCCAAGCAACGGATGAAACTTGCACATGATCGAAATATAAATAGCAAAGAGGTTCGTTCGGGTAAAAAATTACTCCTTTACAACTCTCACCTACACTTGTTTCTCGAAAGATATAGTGGCGAGGGTCCAACCCATTTGTTGGAAAGGAAGTGTTCCCACATGGTGCGAAAGAAGTAGAGGATCCTAACTATAGGAGCATGTCTAAGGTTAATGGACAATGCCTAAAGCCGTATCTAGAGGCGTGCATCAGGGATTCGGAGATAATTTTATTATCGGACCTCGTATACGTGGATGAGTATGTTTTTGGAGAGATGTCTTCGCACCCCCACGCATATAGGGTGAGTTATTATTGTATTTTTTAGTTGCGTGAGTGTGTAGGGTGTTTAGGAGTGAGTTGAGTCCGTTTTAGCAAGAGAGGAATGATTTCAGTTTTTTCAGACCCATCCTGAGAGTGAAAAACATGAGCAGACGGTGAGATCAAGTGTTTTCAGTCAATATTGGTGAGTTTTTGTTGAACTTGGTGAGATATGTAGGATCCCAAGCCCCCGTGCCGGAAAGAAAGAAGAACATGGAAAAAAACGGGTTTGACAGCAACTTTAATCGAACCGGTTCGATCCCCAGGGCGAGCCGGTTTGCTCCACTGTGCTTCCATCAAGAAATTTTCTCCCAAATTTATCACTTCCTTCTAACCTTTTTACCTTCCCAATCTTCTAATTCACCCCTTCCCTCCATATACTAAAAGACAACCCAAAAATTCCCCCGCCTTTAAAACCTTCCATTTTTCAATATCCCTCCATTTTCCACATAAAACCCTTTCCTTTCCTACCATTTGCCACCCCCTCCAACTTATAAATATCCCACCCCTACACCATTTCTCCTCACACCTTAAACCTTATCTTATCTCCTAAAGTACTCTTCAAGTTATTCCCAAAATTTCCATGCCTCCCAAAACATATGTTAAGAAGTATAATTCCGTCGAAGTGGAGGATGATAATGAATTCGAGCAAACGTTTCATTCAGTACAAAAATGTAATTGATGTAATGAGTATTTTAGCCATCAATGCATCATGTTAACTGAGCGCAAATTCATCTGCAACCAATTACTTGTGAACACAACCTCCTTATTTTCTCGCTTCAGGGGAAAACATTGTTGTCCAATGACTCTGACCCCGCCTATGAGGGGGTCGTCTGATAATTCTACAGGTACCCATTATGCTCATCTAAAGACCATTATGAGTCCTACGTTGATGGAAAAACGATCCCGATCACACTCAAAATAATCAAGGGGTTGCATATTTCGGTCGCTACACAAACCCATATTAGTCCTCATTCCTCTAGCATATCCAACTCTCTAGCCGATGGAACCTCAACACTCCATGGTCTCGTGAGACATTTTCCTCCAGGCAACTCTTGACCTGTGCCCATTTGGCCAACTTAATCACATACGGCACCATCCTCCCATAAAGAATGATTAGTCCATCCATCTATGGGACGAGACTTTACTCTACTTCTTGTTTGGCATGGAGGATAAAATAATCCTCGTTCATATTTATTTTGACGAACTTCTCTCCCGTATGCCCGCTTCATTACCTTACTATGCATCGAAGAGGGGGTTATTATGTGGGGTGACACCAAGCCCACGAGCCCAAGTCCATAAATGCCACCTCCACTGGTTGAAGCAATAACCAAAGCCGAAACGCTCCACCTCCCCCCGATCCCATTCTAAAAGACGTTGAAATAGGGGAGGAAAGTGCTGAAGAGGAAGAATCTTAGGAGACCGACGAAGAAAGTGAGGATGATGGGGACTTTCATGAGGGTGTCCAAGAGGACAAAGACTCGGTTCACCAGGATATCGAGCTAGACTTCTATGAGCACGCCTATAACACGACGGTTATTAATATCCGCATGGACAAACTTGAGGCCCATCTTGATGGGTTTATTTTTTAGTATCGGGATAACCGAGCCGACTATAGGAGGGACATCTAAATGATGATGTGACTCCAGGACAATTTATACCGTCTTAGCATGGGACTGAGATCCCAATTTCCCGACTACTATGGGGACCCATATGCTCATGACCCCAATGCTCCTGGCCCCTCTAACTAGCTCTTGTGAACATTTGGTTTTTATTACGTAGTTTTTCATTTTTCATGGGTCCATCTTTTAAATAAACTATGTAGTAGTTTTATCTATTGTTAATGAAATGGTGTTTCATATGTCTTTTTGCATCTTAAATTTTGTTAGTTTTATATTTTGAACTCTGTGAATGAGGTGTGGGATACTGATTTAAATAAATTCGCAAATTTCCAAGTTAACCTTATTCAATCGGTGTTAATTTTCAAACCAAATTAATTCAACCCCTAAACATATAAGTTATACGTGTGTAAAAATCAAACCAATATAAAATAATTATTGACACAGATTTTAGGAAAAAAAATATTTCGGGTAAAACCTTTTATTTCACTATAGTACTTATAATGAAATCTACAATGGATGAACCTCAGAAAACCCAAATAGGCCGCAACCTAAATCAACAATGAAATTCCGCAGCAACTTCATATGAACTGCATTTCATTCAGCCTAGGAACACCCATGAGTACTCCCTATTGACGCGCAGTCAGTCAGTCAGCCCAGTACCTCCCTCGAGTGGCACCTATATCAGCAATAGAGATCTCCTCTACAAGTGAAAGTGCAACAAAGATGTGTTCTTGTGTTCCAAAACAATTCACATAAACTAATGGGATCTTGTGAATTGAAAACAAAAAGGATTAAAACCTTAAAAATGAGAAGACAATGATTCTGCCATAGCAGTTTTTGTATATGATAAAAACGCAGGTCTTCTTAAGAAAAACATAGTTGTTTAACACGCTATATATAAAAAATTTAAGGTGGCGCGCCGCTCTAACGAAACATTAATGTCGCTCGAACGGAGAAGCATGTTGCTTGAACGACAGCTTCACGCGATATCACATGTCACTCGAACGACTGTGTATCTTGCTCGAACGAGATTAATAAAAATTATTTTTTTATTTTCGAAGAAAATATTCCGCCTCAAAACTTTAAAAAAACTTATGATGAAAAACTCCGCTTCAACACATAGAAAATTTATCCCAACACTCTAAGTGAAATGCTAAGGTACTTAAACACAACCTTACCAATATTATTATCGTGGAGGATTGAATGTTGAAGAACTTTGATATTTGGATCCGTCTTGACGCTTGAATGATCTTGAATAATTCTTTGATGGTTGTAGCGGTATATGACATACTCATATGTAATCTGAACAATAAAATAATGTCCTTACAAATCTTCCCTATGTCTATGACGGTACGAAATAAAAACATTCGAATTATCAAATCAAAATAGCTTATACAAATCTAATAACCCCCCATGAACCCAAAACTGAAAAGGTATAAAAAATGCAAGTATCAAACTTTCTTCAAAATCTTCAACATCAAATCTTTAAATCTTTAAGATTTTCTCATTAGGGTGTGCAAAATAATGATCTTCAATCATTGTACCTACACACATGAGACAAAGAAAATACCTTCGAGATGTGGCGAGTTTGTAATGATATAAGAATAAATCAAACAATATCAACTCTCCCCCATAATGCGAAAATTCCTCCATAATTCATTCTCTCCCTTTTTATTTGACCGAAATAAACAAGGAAACGAATAAACTAAAAAACCAAACATGGAGTTGTCACGACAAATATGCATAGAAAATATGGATCAAACTACGCTCATGCAAAGAGTAACTCAAAAGTTTCCACAAACTATTTTAGATTTTTTTAATTTTTCATACAAAAATGCAAAACTAATTTTACAGAAAAAGCACACACCATGAATTTACACTAAGATAACCAAATTGTGGAAATGAATTGGTTGGGTGTGATCATATTCGATAGGCAAATCCAACCAATCAAACACAACATATGTGCACAATGAATATGTGTACTCCTAACGAATGAATCTCAAAATTGTCCTTAGGTGTCGAAAGTGTTGAATTTAAATGACATCGACGCAATCCATTAACATATCAAAGTCAAGAATGATTCCCACACCAATAACGTCTAAAACTATGTAATACTTTTTCATGACGCTGTCAGGACGTGCAAACCCGTTTCTCATTACTTTCCATCTAAAATACCTTACAAATAATTATGCATTTATATTTCTTTTGAGGTGGCCCCGTTTCGGCATATTTATCTTTTTTATGGCCTTTCATATTTTTCGAACTCTTTTAAACGGTGGCTTTCACAACGAGTTCATTTTATACTCTCGCAGCCCTTTCCTGTGATTCACTCATCATTGTTTAATTGTAATTAAATCCTCACGGTAAACGATTTTTACATGCACTACTTCCATTGTCAAGTTTTATTGCATATGGTTCGTTTTAAAGACAGAATTGAGATGACAACGCTCGCACCAATATGTTATAAACTAGTACAATAATCAAATAAATCCGTGCAAGTGTGTATTAAAGGAACTCATGAGTAATCACATCTCAATGACTCCAAACATTGTAGAACATAAAAATGAAATCATGACGCATATCAAAACAGTATCAAATCGTCACATGGATATGGAATGAAATTTTGACTAGGTCATCCTAAATGTCCTTTCATATACAACAAAACAAACTACAAAAACTCTTTTGGTGTTTTTTAAAACTTTTATCAAAATAAAATCTTTTTGGCTTTTTCAATATTTTTCAAAAAATAAAAAACTAATACACAAATGATACACACTAGAAATAGGCAACAAAAATATCATCATGGAAATAAACCTATGCAAGCAAACAATTCTAAACCTCAACCGTTAGATGAGTTGAGTTTTTCAAGGGTGGTGACATCCTCTGAAAAACCTCCATCAAATCATGTAAAGTTTTGACCAAAAACTTTACCAGCTCCCTAATATGTGCAAACTCTATTGTATAATCATCCGAAATATCATGTGTGGGTGCGTGTGTGTGAACACGTATAGTAGAAAAACGTGACACATGACCCAACTTAAAATAAAACTCCCTAAGGTGTCCTCTTTTATTGCAATGTGTGCAAACATAAACAGGCTTAGGTACACCTATCTCAAAACTTTTCCTATTCACTCTCCTATAGTGTACGGGATTCCTAGGTGGGTTAGGTTGAGATCCATATGGATCTATCACAAACTCGAGAATCGGCTCAGGTGCAACGTAAGAAGTGGACGCACCGTCATGACCTATTCGTCGTCTTTTAACATCAGCCAAAACGGGATTGAGAACCTTCTTTCTAACCTTATTAGATGCGTTCTCTAAAGGAACTTTGACCTCCCGGGAACGTTTAAGATCACTCTCAATTTGGGATACACGTGTCGTCATACTAGACACCATGTTGGTTAAATGACTCTTTTCTCGATCTAAAGCAATCAACTGTTAACTCAAAGAAACCTTCACCTTCATGAGTTGACTTGCATTCGCCTCAAACTCTCTAACATTCCCTCCAAATCTCTAACCATAAGACCTAACTCCTTATTCAATTTTTTAGTCTTTAAGGTCTCGGCGTATAAATCTCTAAACGCAATTTTGGAGGTGCCTTCCACACTCACTATCATCCTCACTCAAAACAGTCAAGTTATTATCCTCCTTTGGGGTATCACGTGCACAAGTATCCTTATCATCGTGGGACAAACTAGGTGTGATCACATGGATAGCTAAAAATGTAACAAATTTCCCATGTGAAGACTCATTCTCAAAATCATTCACCTCATCCTCACTATCACTAAGAGTGGCTGGCATGGCAATTTTCTTTCCCTTTCTCCTTATTCTCACAGTCAAAACACTTTTCTTCCTCCTCTTTCTCACCTTCTTTCCCGTCTCTCTCTTTGGCCTCATTTTTATTTTTCTCAAAAAATCTTTTACTGGAAGAATTTTGTTTTGAAAATTTGAGAAAATTTTTTAAAAAATTTGCAAGCATGGCCATATAAAAAACAACCTCACCCTTACAGTCAAACTCACAAAATTTTACTTTCTTTTTATTTTCTCTTCTGGATACTTCATCTCCCTTCCTAGACTGGGCTTTAAGTGCTATCCCTCTATCATTAGCCTTGACAGTGTTAGGAAACATGTCAATTTCATATGTCTGAAGGTCGCCTACCAGCTCTTCTAATTTTAAATTTCCCAAATTACCTAAGGTATTCAAAACAGTCACTTGGGATAAAACGTTTAGGCAGCGATCCTAAAATATTTTTAACCACTCGTACATCAGCTATGGGCTCACCAAGATTTAAAGTTGTATTGACAATATCAGATAAGCATGCGTACAACTCATCAAAACACTCAGATTCAAGCATGGTAATCATTTCAAATTGAGTAGTTAAATTTTGAATTTTAAACTCTTTGACCACATTTGTGCCTTAGTGGGTAAGTTGTAAAATGCCCCACGCTTCTTATAATTTGGTGAATGCCATAATACGTCGAAACTCCTCAGGAGTGATGGCACTAGAAATTACACTCAGCCCACGTGAATTAAAAGTGCTAAATTTAAATTCGTCATCAGTCCAGGTAGTCACATGTTTTAAAGATGTTACGTTATCTACAGTGACAGTGGGAGGCTTCAATCCACTTTCACAAATAACCCAAACGCGCTCATCAAGGGCATTTAATTGTGTTTTCATACGTGCTTTTCAGTAGGCATAATTAGACCCGTAAACAATGGGCATCTAATTATATAAGTGCTCCATTAAAAAATTGCGATTTTTCTCAAAATAAATTTTTCAAAAAAAAATCAACATCACACCATTTTTGCGAAAATGCGAATACAGAATAAATTAGTGTTACCTGCTCTGATACCAAATTGTGAATGCGGTATGTGATACCGATTTAAATGAATTCGTAAATTTTCAAGTTAACCTTAATTAATCGGTGTCAATTTTTAAACCAAATTAATTTATCCCCCAAAACTTGAAACTACGTGTGTAAAAATCAAACCAACATAAAATAATTATTAACACACAGATTTCAGGAAAAAAACCTTTGGGGTAAAACCTTTTATTTCACTATAATACTTACAATGAAATCTGCATTGGATTAACCTAAAAAAAAACCTAATAGGCCGCAACCTAAATCAACAATGGAATTCCACAGCAACTCCATATGAACTGCAGTTCAGTCAGCCCAGGAACACCCACAAGTACTCCCTATTGACGCGCAGTTAGTTAGTCAGCCCAGTACCTCCCCCGAGTGGCACCTAGATAGACAATAGAGATTTTCTCTACAAGAGAAACTTCAACAAAGATGTGTTCTTGTGTTTCAAAACAATTGACATAAACTAACGAGTTCTTGTGAATTGAAAATAAAAAGGATTAAAACCTTAAAAGTGAGAAGACAATGATTCTAGCAAAGCAGTTTTCGTATCTGATAAAAACGCAGGTCTTCTTAAGAAAAACGGAGTTTTTTAGCATGCTATATATAAAAAATTTAAGGCGGCACGTCGCTTAAACGAGACATTAATGTCGCTTGAACGGAGAAGCATGTCGCTCGAACGACAGCTTCGCACGAGATCATATGTCGCTCAAATGACTGTGTATCTCGCTCGAACGAGATTAAATAAAAAATAATTTTTTATTTTCCCGGAAAATATTCCACCTCAAAACTTAAAAAAACTTTTGACGAAAAACACTGCTCCAACACTTAGAAAATATTTTAGGAAATTTATCCAAAAACTCTAAGTGAAATGTTAAGGTACTTAAACACAATTTTACCAGAATTAATCTCGCAGAGGCTTGAATGTTATAGAACTTTGACATTCGGATCCGTCTTGACGCTTGAATGATCTTGAATAATTCTTTGACAGTTGTAGCGGTAGATGACATACTCACATGTAAGTCGGACAATAAAACAATGTCCTTACACACTCTTTTGTGTCTTATTTGGATTCTAGTCATTCTTATTCAGGATAATGCGAAAGTATAAGTTGTTTGGGGGAGGGGGTGTACAAGTGCATCTTTTAAACTTCACAAATTTTAAAATGCCGAAAAAAATTAAAAAATGTCAAAAACTCCAAAAAAAAATTGAAAATTTTCAAATAAATCAAAAATATTTTTTCTTCATAATAAATAAAAATTGGAATTTAAAATCCTCAAATATCATTAAATTTTTGTTTGAAGTCTCAATTTGTAAAAATCCATTGCACTAAGCCGAAATTGACTAAATACAAAAAATGAGTGAAAATTGACATTTTATACGAATAAGTGTGGAGATTTTAACTCAGTGAGGTTTTTTTGTCTATCCTCTTTTTTGAGTAATTAAATCAATAGAGAATTAAAGTAAAGGTCATCTTCCTTCCTATATTTGTATTTTTAGGACAATGCTTTTCAAGTTTATAAATCTAGTCCCGGTGGTACAATATCATTTATAAATCTAGTCCCTGTGGTACAATTGCCTTTATTTTTTTGGTCCGCGCCAGCGGCATCATTTTTCATGGTGTTTTTAATACAGGGACTAGATTTATAAAATTATAAGGAGTGTCCTATTTTGATACACTTTAAGCATTATGAGGACCTTTTTCCAAAACCCCCTTAAATCAATTCGAGTTAAAAATAACTCAAAAGTTCTTTCAGTGATAAAAAAAATTCGGCGTTGATCTCTAAATTTTTATTTTGATTGGTTAGGAAAAACGAGTGAAAATTTTATTTTGAAAACATGTTAAAAATGTCCCAAAAATAAGAATAAATCTTGAGACACATAAAATAATGGTAAATAGCGTATATGAAGTTAAGTCGTTGTTTATTCAACCAAAAATATTAGCCATAAAAGTTCTAAAAAATGTCCTTTTGGAAGCCAACTTGAGACTAAAAATGATATACCTTTTTGTTTGTTAACCCGAAAAGCCCAAATTAGCTCGAAGTTGTGAAAATCGAAAAATTCATAAATCAAGTCCAAATGGTACATAAAAAGGGGCAAAAAATAGAAAAATTCTCAAATAAAAATAGAAAGAAAAATGACAAAACTATGAAAAAAGGGAAGGAAAAGGTAAAGACAAAATAAGCAACAACCCGAAAAAGTGCTAAGGGACAATGAAAAAGAAAATTTTCCAACTCCCAAATTTTTTGAATAATCCCGTTATTATCCAAAATACCCTTAACCCAAAAAATTCATAACCAAGTCCGAACAACAAAATCAATTATCACCCGGAGATATAAAAATGCAAAGAGATAATGAGAAGACAAAACGGTGCGAATAAGGAATAATATTTTTTCTGTTTTCAATGATCATAATTCGTTCATGAGATCGTATTTACCATAAAATTTTAATCTTTCAATTTATGTGCATGAACTCGTGTACAACTACATGTACTCTTAATATCGCACACACCGAGAGAAAAAAATACAATCTGAGTGATTCATTTGTGAGAGCAGCCCATGATAAATTGACTCAAAGAGAATTTTCAAAATGTAACGTAATTATCAATCGGTGGAAGTTTGCGATTAATTTTCAGCTTCGCATAAACACATTATGAATTAAGATTTATCGAATAAAAAGTTGTTGTTATTTTATTTAAGGTTTTTAAATTATATAATTTTAAATTATTTTTATACTTTCTTTGATTCGTACCATGTGGTACAAAATGAATTTTATGGGTTAATTCACTATAAACCATCATAAGACACCACTCGTCCTACTAGGGTAACCTATGGGTTTAACATTCTTTTACATTTGATTAGGCATAAATATTTCATATTCTTTTACATTGCTCGGGACTAACAACGTTCTCAATTAGGGGAATTTGATTAGGCATAATATTTCATATTTATCCCCTTAATTTTGATAATTTTATGATCCCGAACATTGCATTTAGCCCGAATTTATCTCATATTTTTGCTACCAATTTTTTTTGCGGGTATTTATTATTTTGTGTATTTCTCATATGTTTTAGAGGTAAATCGTGTAAGTGGATGAAAGAGAAAAGTCAAATAGTGAAATAATCGCAAGAAAGGAAAGTAAAGGGTAAATCGGTAATTTTCCATCCATAACCTATAGCGGAACAAATTTTTTTTGAAAAGATTGAAGTCAGGAGAATACTAAAAGAAATGGTACCTCAATTCGAGTTATGGTGAAAAATTACGACCCTTCCAAGTTGAGAAGAATCCCGAGGAAAAAATTACAAATAAGAAGAAAATGGCAAAGAATGCAAACTTAGGCAAATATCCTAATCGAATCGGTCCAGTCAGTGAACCGATTTTCCCTCATGGTTTCTATCCGAGGCTGAATTTTTTATCTCTTCCTAGATTTTTGCTAGAGTAATTTGAGTCTATATAATCCACTCTGGATGAATTTTGGCACATGTTTTTAGGTCATTAGGAGTATAGTTAACCTAGTTAGAGTGATTAATTATCCTCACAATATCAAGAACTAATTGGAGAACAAATATTACACTTTTTATCATCAATTCTAGTAAGATCCAATCTTTTTTCAATTTTCCTCAATTGATGTGATTTGTCTTGCATGCTATTTGTTATCTCCAACTTGGTAATATAATTTCATATCATCTTTCTTATTATTTCAATCATGCATTCTTTCACTACAATGATTAATTACAAAGAGAATTATTCCTTGTCTAACTAAACTCATAGTGATTTGGGGAACATAAACCCAACTTAGGTTTTTGAAGTTAAATATAAAATTCAAAATAATTATATGATTAATTCTTAGAGTTTAATATATTTATCGGTACTAATATTGTAGATGTCTTAACTCCATTTGTCGAAGGCAATTGGAGTGTTTCAGAATACAACATATGTGTCAATAACTCAATCATTAGCATAAATTAATTTGTTAAACTAAATATTGTGCGGATTAAAACACATATGTTGGTGCTTCGAATTACTTTATGTTTTTTCTTTTCAATTAATTAAAGAGTTATGAGAATTTTATATTTAGTGAAAATTACCTACAGTTCGAGGGATTGGATCCCAACTCCATTTTCCCCAAAAGTTTTCAAAATAAAAAATTTCAAGTTCTTTCTTTTTCCTAGTTTAAATTGCATTTCCCTAGTTTAATTTACTTAGAGAAATAAATTTTTTTTCGAAAAGAAAAAACCATTTTTTAATTTCTTTCTTAAGTCAGTACCTAGATCTTAGAACCAAACCTTACTTTCGTCAATATTTTTATTTCTTATCCCTGAGGATTCGACCCCGACTTACCGGATATTACTTTAGCGATTGACTTGGACTCGATCCGTAGGTACACACGCAACACACACATTTTGCGTCGTGTCAGGGGTCATTGAGGCAATGACATACTTAGCCTTTAACCATCTTCCCAAAAGTGATTCGGGATTTTGAGTAAGCTTAGGCAAATGTGAAGTCACCGAGATGTGGTCAAAGATGGCAAGGATGGAGTCATAGGGTCAAATTGGCAGACCATCTCCTCTTCTTTTACTATTAGGTGGGAGAACTGAGGTCTCACCAAACTCTTTACTCTTTTTGGCCCCCATCAGTAGTTTTGCAAACAGTAGTGGTGGTCTTTTTCCATGTTTGTGTAGGTTAAGAAAATTTTCCTTAGAGAATGTAATACCTCGTAATTTTATTGATTTTTATTTAAGGGATTAATTGAATTAAATGAGAATTAATTGGGAATTAATCCGGATATAAATACTAGCGAGATGTGAGTTAGTATTTGTTTATGATGTTAAAATTTAATATTTCTAAATATATATGGTAATATATGAGTATTGAAAATATTAAAATTATCGCGAGGCAGAAATATGACAATTTGGAAACTTAGTTGGGACGCGCGTGTCAGTCGCGTCAGAAACGAAATTATTTAAATTAAAAAGTGAATTATATTTTTATCAACCAAATGGTTATTTTGAGTGCGCCAACGTGTCCGGAAGGGTCAAAATAATCAGAAAACACTAGCCGGGGGTTTAGTTTGGGTCCCGGAGCATTTTTAGGCCAAACCGACAACCTAGAAGGGTATTTTGGTAATTTTAAAAATAAAGAGATTAAAACCCACGAATTTTTGAAGTAAATTAAAGATTATTAAAATAAACACTAAGGCCATTATCAACCAAAAGTGAGAGAGTGGGCTACGGAGGTTTTGAGAGAAGTTAGAAGAGAGGCTAGAGGGTCTATACCAAACCATCTCCCCATCACCAGAAATTGGAAAGGATTTGTGACTGGAAAGAGGAGAGGATCAACCTTGAATCATCGACAACAATCTGAAGAACGAATCTAAGGCAAGTGATTTGATATTTTTAAGAGCATTGAATATTTCTTCCATGTTTAGTGTAGGAACTGTTTTGTCTTGAAAGTTTCGAGGAAAACATAATGAAATTGTTGTAGAAACTCTAAAGTTGGGTTAAGGATTGCATTTAGAATGACTATGGACGAATTTAGTATCCAAAAACTTAAATATGATGATCTAAAAATGGATTTATGATGAGTAATTAGGCATAATAAAATTTTGGGTTCATGTTTATAGGGTTTGGGGTAAAATTTGGGGATTTATGATAATTACATGTTGATTAGGAGGATTTGACCCCAAAAATATGTTAAGAAACGACCTAAGAGGATTTAGAGAAGTTTAAGAACATTAAAATGCTATTGGGATGATCTTAGGATGAATTTAGAGAAGAGAAAAATTGAGAAAAATGAATTGGGAATTTTCTGGGCGTATTCTGCCATCTCGTTAGAAGACTTGCCTAGGTCGTTCGAATGAGACTTCTAACGAGATGACAGTGTCCCTTCTAACTAGTTCGTTCGAAGACTTTGTTCGAGTGACCCTCGTTCGAACAGCCTCGTTCGGACGAGATTTCTATCGAGTTGACAGAATGGCCTTTTTAGGCCTGATTTTATTTCTAACCTTTAGTAGACATATTTAATTGAGTGATAACCTTCCCATGATGACCAGTGAGCATAGTTGTGAGAGTTGAGTACGTTGAGGATTAAAACTTAGAATTAAGTAGTAAACCGAATGACACCTATGGGCTAAGGTATAAGTAACTAAAATTTCGACGTGAGAAGAGTTGATAACTTTAACGTATATAAATCGGGGACTTGTAAACGTGTAACATTAAATGATGATATAGGAATGAGAAATATACCTCTATTAATATTATAGGATACCGAAGATGTGTGAATGCTTGGTATATATAGTTATTTGTGTATAACATACCTACCATACTTGCTATCACGGGAGGTCGGCGTTCGATCAGGGCCATCTAATCTTCGTGTGCCTACGGGGGGGATTTAGATTGGTACCTCGAGGACATATGTCAGAGAAGGACTTATTGAGAAGTTAATAAGTCTTCTAATTATGGGAGCGTAGGTATGTGAGTGACCCATGTGATGTGAACTATGTTCGCCTCCATTATGTGTGATTGTTGTTTATTGAAAACGATTCCTGAAAGATTCGGAATACGTGGTCCTTATGTACGTGATGTATCGGGATTGGATAGCAGAGTATGTGTGCACCGCAGCCTAGTCTCGGGGTGCCAGTATTGTATATTTATGATGAGAATAATATACTGCTAATTAAAATGAACTATCATGAATAAATGTAAGTGTGAATAATAGCAACATTTTAGTAGAGTTAAAAATGGAAAATCTCTAGTGATTAGCATGACTAATATGGGAACTAAGAAGAAAAGTAAAACTCTCTGTTTAAATTAAGATGTCGGGACTTAAATCGTGAATCATATAGAAATTTTAGATTGTGTATTGGGCTAGTTAGATATGGGAATAACTAGAATGGGTACGGGTACGATAGGAGTGCACAATTAGTTGAGAGGTTAGGAACTCATGTGAGTGCACGCACTATCATGTACTTTATATTCACTGTTTAATTATATTAAACACTTGCTGTATTTTAAACTGTTTTCACAATCGGGCTCTGACCCGTTTGCTTTCAAATCTATTTTGCAAAAACCTTTTTAGGTGCCCAGCCACAAGGACACCAAGCATAAGAGTTCTATTCCCGCGACGTGCTGTAGCTGCTGTGGAAGTTACAGGACCTCGATAGTAGATGCCTCCACTTTATATCTTGACTCTACTTCAGATTCATTCATCTGTAGGGAATGTCGCCCCTTTCCTTTCAGAGACATCTTATTTACTCGGTTTTATTTCATATTTTGGGTTATAATTAAATTAATGATTCAGGCTTTGTATTTGTTTATTTCAGTATTCGAATTGTTGTGAGGTGTATTCCTCCAGATTCAGTTTATTACATCGTTATTTTATTGTGATTGTGATGTGGTTGTGGTATCAGTAATTCCTAATTTAATTTGGTTGTATGTAAATCGAATTCAATTAAAATTGACAACTCACTTTTTAAATATTAGGTGGCTAGTAATTGTTAAAACTTTTTCGACATTGATGCTACGAACTGAACCAACTTGACATTTTGAATTAATTTGAATAAAGGAGTAGCTACCCAGTATTTAATTAGTCTGGGTGTCACAGAGAAGAGCTAAGATATTGCCAATCATGGAGGGTACCATTTCCCAGATGCTCTTAGGAACGTTAAGTGGATGATCTGTGAAATTTCAAACAATATTAGTGTCTGTCTATGATAGAATAAGAATAATTAAAAGACGAGAGTAAAGTTAAAAAATAAAAATATTTCAAAATGTTTAAGAACTTTTTATAGGGTTTCTTACCCCTATGACAATGTATTTGAGGAATTCAAGGGTTATCAATTCCTCAAGGACAATCAAGAATTTTAGCCCCCTTAGTTTATCAATGTTTTTCCTCGTCTCAGCACTAAGGTTGGGATCAACCTTAGCAGAGACTGTAATATGGTCCCATTGATGAGGCATATTCAGTTCATTTAAGTAAGATGATTCACTTTTGATGAACTCCTAGTCAACAAAGAAAAAAAATAACGAGACTTCCAATCATGGTTGTAAGTCTAGAAGATGCACAACAAAGCGGTAGTAGTAGGGATTAAACTTAAATGAAACTTCTTTGTAACATGCATAGAAGACATTAGCATGAAGGTCTTTATCAACATGGAAGAAATCATCAGGAAGGTTTTCATCAGTAGAAGAAATGCCAATGGCAGAAAGAATGATCCTAATGGTCGAGTTGAAGGAATGCAAAAGCCTACCTTAAACTTCTGCTCGTAGACAATGATTTTACCCTTATTTATAAAATTAAAATCACTCTCGTCTTCTGCATGAAACTTCATGTTGATAGAGGATTTTATCCCATATATGTGTCGCCACACTATTAGACTAGTCTCTATGGTATTATTAGGGTATGCCAAGGACACATTTATGTTCAACACATATGGATCCTTTTTTTCCTCCTCCTCCTCCTCAATGCCAGGGGATTTTCTGTCAGTGTCTCGAATTATAAACTAGGCCTCAGTTATAGCTGTTACATACTAAGACATCTATAGGGGTAGGAGAATATGATCCCTAGTCTTGTGCCTAGTAATGTTGTCTGAGACATCATTTATTTGGGTCATTAGGTCCCCTTGTTGATGAAAGGAAGTGTAAGGATGACCCCTAGTGATAGATTCAACATAGTTTTCCATTTTGGATTCACCTAGGCGAACCATAGTCACCTTCTCGGCCTCCTTAAAAGAGTCGGCATCAAAATCTGATGGGTAATCATAAAATCCCAAATGCATGAAGGGGTGGTAACCTTCAGAAGAAGATTGAGTCATTACTAATGGAAATCACAATTGGGTTTGAAGTGTGGTCTCTACTTGGAAAGGATATGTTAGATGATGAAAATGTTTTTTCAATGGCTAAGTGTGTTAAAGTAACAGGTATAAAAGACCTTAGTCGGCGTAGATTGGCCTCAACCTCTTCCCTCTCTCATCTAACGCGATTACGAAAGCTAAAAATCTCCTCAAAAAATTCATAAAATGACGGTACATGATCACATTCCTAACAACTAAGGATTATAAGGGTTAAAGATTAAATGCGGCGAGAATATGGTTTTAAACTAAGAACAAAAAGAACACCACCACAAATAATAAGCCCAATTTAAGGTGACGTCAACTGGAGGCGGATACCGAACACCTAAAAGCTACCCTAAAGCTCCTCAGAAACTTCAAATGATCAATTAAACTGACTCCTAGACTGCTAAGAGGTGCAATCCACCACACTAATACCACCACAGAGGGGTAGAGCCACCACAAACACTCATCATAGTAATAAAAAATTCATAAAAAAATTGTGAAACTTTTAGAATCCTACATTAAACGATAAAAGGAATGGAAATAAAGGACGAGGATTACCTGGAAGGAAGGAATGTGGCCTAAAAAGACACAAACCACCATGGAGAAAGGAAAGTGGAAGCAACCGAAAGCAAAAATCTAGAGAGAGAACGTAGAAAAGGAAAACTCGTTCTATGTTTATATGTGAAATGAATAAGTTGGGGGTATTTTTCCTCTTAAACAAGTGAATAAGAAATTCGAAAGGGGTCTATGACTATTAAGGCCCAACTTTCAAAGACCAGGTGTGACGTTCGGCTGCCCAAATGGCCCGAGTCTTTCTAGTAAGTTGTGAAACCACTCACACATCCTACCAAGGGACGATGACTGGATAACTTCTCTGAAGTTGGATGTGACCCAACAGGTGAGCCCAGTATGACCGTTACACCTAACTTAACTCTTGGGATATCGGATACGACCTATGTACTATGTATTTGGTCGAGACAAACATAACATAGTTAAGCCTCAGCCTCCTATTGATATTAAAGGCTAAGTTCTAGGGGTTATTGATATGCATAAGTGTGGCCTCGTATAAACAACACCCTTCAAGAAGACCATTGTCTAACCAAATTACCATTATCAGTTTCGTTTAAAGTAATGTTGTCTCATGGGCGACTTATCCAGGTCACCAACCAACTCTAGTATTGCCTTAACATGGAACAAACTCGTCTTGGCTAACATCAGGGTTGACCTCAAATGACACTAGTATACAACCCAAATAACCTTAATTAGAGAGGAGTACACCTGTCTTAAACAACTACCCAGTCTTATCTTGGTCTATTGTACAATATGTGGCCCCAGTCGTCTCGGCTTAGCTGATACCTTTTACCTTTGACACATCCTACATGTATGGGAATCATGATAGGAGCATTTTTGGCGCAACATATAATTTTTTTATAGAAGATCAATAACCCCAAAAAGGGAATATTCTTCGTAATGATATATACTTTATTATATCTACAGTTGTCACTCTCTCATTGGTCATGCCCTCAGCTAGGCATGTAGCGCATGATTGATGCTGATAATGCACACCCCCGAGCCTATATAAGGAACATTATGTCTTCTTCATCTGGATCCATCTGCTATAAACCATACTAAAACTCTCCCAAATTGTATATATATATATGGAGAGAGAGAGAGAGAGAGAGAGAGAGAGAGAGAGAGAGAGAGAGAACTTTTATGTCTTCCATGATCATTTGACCCCATACTATAGTGAAAGCACCATATTTTTGCATAATGGATGTAGGCCACCGGATGAACCACTTAATCTCTGTGTTTATCTCCATTTCACTCTCATCTCTTCTACTAGTTTAATCATTATTTGCTAATTCACCATTGTTGTGCAAGATTAAATTCATGTTGAATCCATGTAATAATATCTAGTATCATCAATTCATATATAAATAAATAAAAACATACGTACACATATACAAATAGAGAGACAGAGAGAGAGAGTGAGAGAGAGAGAGGGGATGGATAGTGAATGACCTATTTTGGTAGAGAGAGATAGGTTGTTGGTTTTGTAACTGATGGCGGTGTTAGCCAGAGTGGTGGAGGGAGAGAGAGAGAGAGAGAGAGAGAGAGGCCGTTAGTAATGGTAATTGTCCGAGGAATTGAGTCATAAGGAAATGAAATGAAAATAAAAACCTAACGAGTTTCATTAATACGTGAAATAGGGTAACAATTTAGGACCATGGTCTGTGACAATTTTTAATTAATTTGAATGGTCACAATCTAATCAACTTATTCACGGTCCAAAACCAAGACCACCAAAAATACCGATAACATGTCATGGTCCTAAACCTTAATCCCATTTTTAATGAACATTTTAAATTTAGAAGATGTAATAGTTTTGAACCATGACCATATTTAACACTATTGGGTCACGTTTATATGTCAGTGGTAACGATCTTCGATATTGACCCATTATATGACTAAGTTGGCAAAATTTTCCTACCCACTAGGATCACAGTTTTAGATCGTGGCCAACTGATAGTGTAGATCAACCCTAAATAGGGTCATAGACTTGGTCACAGTTTAAAAGGCATCTTCACGATCCAAAATCATGACCATTTCTAGTTTTGGAGTAGTGAATATTCATTGCTCGATGGAGAGCCACAATAATTTAGATTGCCAATCGACCTTCAAAGAAGTGATAGTATCAATAGTAAAAAATATCCCATCAAGCTATGTCAGGAAGCTAAAATCTCATTACCTGTCACATTTCAAAGTGATGACGGATGTAGATTCCCAACATGAAGATGACCTATTAAACCATCCATGAAAAGAAAAGTCCGGATCTTGAAAAAACCATTTCCAAAAAGGAACGGTTTAATGCCATACAAACTCCTATGCCAACGAGATGGGTTCTATAAAAATTCGGACATGAATTTCATCTTTTTTACAAAACCTATGAGTACAGTTTACGAAGCTCCCAGAAATAATGGGTTTTTCGAAATCCTAATGGCTGAGACTTGCTACTAAATTCTCTTCTTAAGAACTTCAACACTATAATATGACAAATATCATCAGATTATAAAGCACACCATCTAAGATCTTATAGATCAAGGAAAAATCACATCACCTTTTATACCTAAGCCATACTTTAAGAACCCTTTACCTGATCTCGTAACTTTGGTAATGCCCTAATAACTAATTGCAAAATCGACGACCTCCATTTTTCGTGTTTCATTATTTCTTTGATCCGGTGTGTTTGGGTGCAGGGGTGTGTTAACTCGGACTCAACTCAACTCAAACTAAATTTATCTAGTGTGTAACTCAATAAGTTAACTCGGTCCCAGACTTTGTGCTAACTCAGTGAGTTAATTCTATCTGACTCAGACTTTACTCACTATATTAACTCGGACCTTACTCACTACATTAACTCGGACCTTACTCATTGTTTTAACTCGGACCAAAAACTTAGTGCCTTTATGTGTTTTGTTTTTGGACTCAACTTACCCACTTTAAACTAGTTTAGCTCAGAATAAACTTGTGTTTAACTCAACTTAATCTCTTTTTAATATTGCTGATTTTACTTAGTTTAGTATCACTTGTTTACTTTAGTAGTTTGTGCATCTCATTCTGTGTAGATCACGTGTGGGTAACTTGATTTTGTTTAAACCAATTAATTTTTTTTAAATCAAAATTAATTTTGGTGGTTGGTTTGTCTTGTGCAAAAACCATTTTGAGAGTGTGTTTGAACCTGAACCTTACCTCTCACTTAGTCACTGATTGGTAACCTTTTGTTGTTAATAAGAGTAGACTTAAACTCTTGTGTGCCTGGTTTTCTTTTATAAACAAACTAATTTTGTTTTGTGATTAATTTTTTTTATAAATTAAATCTCTGTGTGGCACGACTTTGTAATACCCCGTATTTTTATGGCTTTTAAAATTGGAGATTTATTAAATTTAATTTGAGGTATTAATTTAATATTAATTCAGAAATTATTTTTTTTAATATTTACTAGAGTGACGAGAGTTAGTAATTATTGGGAATTTGTTGAATATTACTGGATGAGAAGAGTAATATATGAGATTGATTTTATTAAAATTGTCACGAGTGAATAAAATGGCAATTATGGAAATTTAATTCGGGACGCGCCTCTGTCGTGTCAGAATAAATTATTATTATTAAAGTGAATAGATTATAAGTCATCCGGATAGTCGTTTTGAGTACGCTAAAGTGTTCGGAAGGGTCGTGATAGTCAGAAAAGTGTACCCGGGGGTTTAGGCTGGGTCTCAGGGCATTTTTAGGCCTAATTGACACCCCGGGAGGGTATTTTAGACATTTGGTATTTTTGGGTAATTAAACCCACAATTTTTTTTAGTATTTATTAGCCATTTAGAGTTGTCTCTTGGGGTTAACAAACACAAAGCCTAAGCCAGCCATTAGAGAAGAAGGTGAAGTGATTAGAGAAGAAGGTGAAGAGATTTGAGAAGAAGGTGAAGAGTCTTCAAGAAATCCAAGGCCTAGAACTCACCCGATTTCATTGCCACCACCACCAATACGTAGATCGTACGATAATGAATGCAACCATATATTTTTCATCAACAAATCAGACCCTTGAATCTGAGGTAAGTATCTATCTTGATAAATTCCAAGTTAATATACGTTCTATGTTAGTCTAGGAATGAAAATCATATGTTTTAATGGAAAAATAATATATTTTGGAAGAGAATTTATATGTGTTGTAGGGAGAACCCATGTAGTCTAAAATCTTGATCATATGTAAAGGATTACCAATGAATTTATTATGATATTTGGGAAGAAAATCTTGATTAAAATAGAGGGTGGTGATTATTCATGCAAAATTTGGTTTTATAAAGAGATTTGAGATTAAACCCCTTTTTGATTGATTCGTTGAGGATTTATTGATGTCGTTACGTTAGAACTTGTTTATGTACATTGCTTACACACTTGGATTGCTTTGATGGGAGATTGGGATGAAATTATAGAGGTTTAGAACAGTTAAAATGGTTGAACCCGTAGGTTGAATATTGCAGAAAACTAGGCAAGAACTTCTTGATCGATCGATGGACTCAAGAACATCGATCGATCGACCCCCTTTCCTCGATCGATCGACCACTCTTGAAAAACTGCATATTTTTCCCTTTTTTTGTTTAGTCCGGTTAAAATGCGGAGGAACCCTTAATCATCATTGATAGAGTATAATGGGTTATGAAGATGACCAATAGGGTCTAAGTAGACTCCGTTGAGTGAAATTAATATGAGATGAAATTTTGGGTTAAGGGGGAGTTATTCATACATTGGAAATTGTGCGTACGTTTACTAAAAGATTGAGACTCATGAAAGATTTAAACTAGACGGTAAGTGAGGGTATACCTACTGATATTTATACTTAGTGAGAGATAATACTTCAAGAGATAAGAAGAAAGTATGAAGTAAATAATAAATGAGAATAAAATAGATGAATCCGTTATGAGAAATAATTGAGTAAAATTTGGGTTGAGAACGGATAATAATAATTATGGGTCGTGTGTGAAACTAATTTGGAAAATGTGAATATTTATATATATGTCTGTGTGATTGTGCATATATTATGTATCTGTGTAAAAATCATACCCGAGTTACTTGCTATCACGGAGGTTTCCGCATTGGGACAGTCTTATCTCGATTGGACCTTTATGGGGGATATTGACTTGTACCCTAGAACATAGGAATCCTTGGTACAGGCTATCCGATCGATAGTCAGATGGTCCTATGAGATGTGAGGGTATGTGCTGACCTCTTCGTGACTTGGAACTATGCTTCGCCTCCATTTGTATGTGTATTGTGTTAATACAGTTGGAGAGTGATTCCGAACTAGTATTTCCCTTAGTGTGAGTGATACGGGGACTTGATAGCAGAGTATGCCAGCACCATTGATTTATGTGGGGTGCCGATAGTATATATATTATGTGAGTGATTGATATATATATATATATATATATATATATATATATATATATATGGAAACTTTACACTGTGGGTATAAGTAGTTAAGTAATGAATAAATGCTTCAACTTTATAACAAGTGTTCGTGAATTTTGTAACGATAATGAGTGGTTCTATGTAATGTAAGAAAATGGAAGATAATGAATTCCTAAAGTAAATATCATAACCTCGCTTTTCACATGATAAAACCTATTGGAGAATAAGATAGGTAAACTGATGAAATTTATTAGTACGGTAGTCATGCACACTAGATGAGAGGTGAGAATTTTTAAGAGAGTGTCGCATACTAACTTGGTTGTGATATTAGCCGGTAAGCATTTTAAATACTTGCTATACTATTTTTAAAACTGTTTTACACTCGGGCTCTGACCCGTTTTCTGTCATTTCTTTCTCTTTTGTATATATATGTATGTATTACAGGTGCCCAGCCACAGGGGCGTATTGCTTAGGTTCTTTGGATTGGACGTGCTGCAGCTTATGTGGGAGTTGTAGGCCCTTGCTTTAAATGACTTCGTCATTGAATCAGTTCCTACTTTAGATCTTCATAGTTAGGGCATGTGTCGCCCGATTTCCTATTCCAGTTGGATTTGTCAGAGATTTGTGATATTTCCTGCATTCAGTACTCCTCGGGAGTCAACTCTTGTTAGAATTATAGTTCATAACTTGGTGTGGTTTGTCTACATGGTTTAAATGGTAGTGTAGTTATTGTTATCCTTTTATTTATGTGTTATTATTAAAAAGGTTTTCATATTGGTTTTTAATAAGGGAAAAATGACGTTTTTCAAACTTTTGACGCTTAGCTTAATTATTTAGGGTGTTCAAATTGGAATTATTATTTTGCGACAGTGATGCTGAGAATGAACCAACCGTTCACCTGGTTTTTAATTTAATAAAGGACTTATCACCCGATATTTAATTAGGCGAGGTGTTATTGGTGGTATCAGAGCATCAGGTTCTAGTGTCCTTTAGGGTCTGTACGGCTTACTATTCTTTAAGCTGAGCGTTACTTTGTTTGATATAGAGCCCTATGCTTAGGATTATTGATTTCTATGGTAAGATTCAGTTCTCCTGCTATAACGAATATATTAGTGAGTCTTATTTGCATTCGTACGTGTTCGTACAAGAAGTATGGAAGATGAGGGCCATTTGACAGATAGTGGAAGTAGTACTTAGGAGGTTATGAAGTATGTTCGAGGATGATGACCGTAGTCGAGGTCACCCCTAGTATGGAACAAGAGGCAGGACTATAAAGATGGTTAGGACGTAACCTACAAATTCCAAGTGCTGCTATAGTCGAAGGTGATGCCAAATTAGACTCACCCAACGTAGTATGCTTGGGAGAGGGTAAAATGGAAAATTGAGGAGAGTCATTAGCAGAAGTTCTAGAAATGCGAGAATTGGGTGTGCTACCCAACGAAGGCAATATATTCAAAGGCTTGGACATATAGTGGAGTGTGGTTAAATTGAAGTGAAAATTTGGGTTAAAATTTTTCTTGACTCATCGGAGCAAAGTTATAGTAGTGGGAGTCAATAACCACCACCCACGAATGAGGGTACGTTTTCTATCTATGGAGTTATGGGGCGCATAATGATTGTCATTAGGACCTCACATTCATTTGAAGCTATTAGAATTGCGTGGACCATAGGGTTACTAGACTTGGTCATTGGCACTATTATTTATGTAGACTCACTGATGCGTAGTGGGACACCTATTATTTTCTTGTATATATCAAAACGTGAGTTTAATTTTATCGAGGATTTACTTGTTATAGACATATCCGAGTAGGATGTGATTATCGGCATGGATTGACTTGTTGTATATGAGGCTAAGAATGATTGTTATAGCCCGCATATTGTCTTTGACAAGAGAGTGAATAAGTAGACTTTTATATAAATAGATAAAATATTTTGGGATGTTATATACTATAGACTAAGGACCTGAGGAGTTTTGATGACCAGCTATTTTAGGTAGTAGTGTATTAGGGGGTTCCTTGTTTGAATTTCGCTCTGCGAGACACCCCACGCATGAAACTAAAGAACGTTGGGAGTTGAAGTAAATTAGGCCTTTAGAATACGAGTTTATAACCTTTGCCATTATACATGTATATATATGTATATTTATATTAATCAGAGAGTTATGAGTTGTAGCATGATTTGAGGCAAATGAAATCGCCAAATGGGAATGTGGAAATCATATAAATACGGATTATAGACTAAGTAGTCAATGAATTAAGGGTAACCTTACATAGGAATCACATTCACTTAGACCTTATTATGGAATGTACACACATGGGTGCATGGGCGCCCTGGATGGTTGGATTGTAGTATTTTCCATATTTGTGACACAATAAGTATTATTGAGGTTAATGAAAGTAGAAGTTGTGACTTCCAGATTTAGTTGTTTGATGACTTAGGATCGTTACTCCCCATAATTTTTCTATGATGATGGTATAGTAGAAATTGGGTAAAGTTTAACTCAAGATAATTTAAACTAAATGGTAAGGCTTGGAGTATAACATTAGTGGGGGTATTCGGTAATGTACTGTATGGGTGGTACGGCGGAAATTACATGAGATGTGAGATTAATAACTGGAGTTGTCCTTACCAGTTACGCTTTATTTTTCTGAATTTCGGAACGAAGTTCCGTTATTAGAGGGGAAGTATGTAATACCCCTTATTTTTATGGCTTTTAAAATTAGGGATTTATTAAATTTAATTTGAGGTATTAATTTAATATTAATCCGATTTTTTTTTTAAATATTTACTAGCGTGACGAGAGTTAGTAATTATTAGGAATTTGTTGAATATTACTGGATGAGAAGAGTAATATATGAGATTGATTTTATTAATATTGTCATGAGTGAATAAATGGTAATTATGGAAATTTAATTCGGGACGCGCCTGTGTCGTGTCAGGACTAAATTATTATTATTAAAGTGAATAGATTATAAGTCATCCGTATAGTCATTTTGAGTGCGCCAAAGTATTTGGAAGGGTCGAGATAGTCAGAAAAGTGTACCCAGGGGTTTAGTTTGGGTCTCGGGGCGTTTTTAGACCAAACTGACACCCCAGGAGGGTATTTTAGACATTTGGTATTTTTGGGTAATTAAACTCACGAATTTTCTTAGTATTTATTATCCATTTAGAGTTTTATCTTGGGGTTAACAAATACAAAGCCTAATCTAGCCATTAGAGAAGAAGGTTATTTTTGGGTAATTAAACTCACGAATTTTCTTAGTATTTATTAGCCATTTAGAGTTGTCTCTTGGGGTTAACAAATACAAAGCCTAATCTAGCCATTAGAGAAGAAGGTGAAGAGATTTTAGAAGAAGGTGAATAGTCTTCAAGCAATCCAAGGCCTAGAGCTCACCCGATTTCATCGCCACCACCACCAAAACATAGATCGCATTACGAGGAACGCAACCATATATTTTTCATCAACCAATCAGACCCTTGAATCCGAGGCAAGTATCTATCTTGCTAAATTCCAAGTTAATATACCTTCCAAGTTAGTCTAGGAATTAAAATCATATGTTAAAATGGAAAAATTATATATTTTGGAAGAGAATTTATATGTGTTGTAGGAAGAACCCATGTAGTCTAAAATCTTGATCATATGTAGAGGATTGCCCATGAATTTATTATGATATTTGGGATGAAAATCTTGATTCAAATAGAGGGTGGTGATTATTCATGCAAAATTTGGTTTTATAAAGAGATTTGAGATTAAACCCCTTTTTGATTGATTCGTTGAGGATTTATTGATGTCGTTATGATAGAACTTGTTTATGTACATTGCTTACACACTAGGATTACTTTGATGGGAGTTTGGGATGAAATTATAGAGGTTTGGAACAGTTAAAATGGTTGAACCCTTAGGTTGAATATTGCAGAAAACTGGGCAAGAACTGATTGATCGATCGATCGACTCAAGAACATCGATTGATCGATCGATCGACCCCTCCTGGAAAACTGCATATTTTTTCCCTTTTTTGTTTAGTCCGGTTAAAATGCGTAGGATAATCATCATTGATAGAGTATTATGGGTTATGAAGATGACCAATAGGGTCTAAGTAGACTCCGTTGAGTGAAATTAATATGAGATGAAATTTTCGGTTAACGAGGAGTTATTCATACATTGGAAATTGTGCGTACATTTGCTAAAAGATTGAGAATCATGAAAGATTTAGACTAGAAGGTAAGTGAGGGTATACCTACTGATATTTATACTTATTGAGAGAGAATACTTCGAGAGATAAGAAGTAAGTATGAAGTAAATAATAAATGAGAATAAAAGAGACGAATCCTTATGAGAAATAATTGAGTATAATTTGTGTTGAGAACGAATGATAATAATTATGGGTCGTGGGCGATCCTAATTTGGAAAATGTGAATATTTAGATATATGATTGTGTGATTGTGCATATATTATGTATATGTGTAAAAATCATACCTGGGCTACTTGCCATCACGGAGGTTTCCGCGTTAGGACAGTCTTATCTCGATTGGAGCTTTATGGGGGATATTGACTTGTACCCTAGAACATAGGAATCCTTGGTACATGCTATCCAATCGATAGTCAGACAGTCCTAAGAGACGTGAGGGTATGTGATGAACTCTTAGTGACTTGGAACTATGCTTCACCTCCATTTGTATGTGTATTGTGTTAATACAGTTCGAGAGTGATTCCCAACTAGTATTTCCCTTAGTGTGAGTGATACGGGGACTTGATAGCAGAGTATGCCAGCACCATAGATTTATGTGGGGTGCCGATAGTATATATATATATATATATATATATATATATATATATATATATATATATATATATATATATGAAAACTTTACACTGTGGGTATAAGTAGTAAAGTAATGAATAAATGCTTCAACTTTATAACAAGTGTTCGTGAATTTTGTAACAATAATGAGTGGTTGTAAGTAATGTAAGAAAATAGAAGATAATGAATTCCTAAAGTAAATATCATAACCTCGCTTTTCACATGATAAAAACTATTGGAGAATAAGATAGGGAAACTGATGAAATTTATTAGTACGGTAGTCGTGCACACTAGATGAAAGGTGAGAATTTTCAAGAGAGTGTCGAATACTAACATGGTTGTGATATTAGCCGGTAAGAATTTTAAATACTTGCTAAACTATTTTTAAAACTATTTTACACTCGGGATCTGACCCATTTTCTGTCATTTCTTTCTCTTTTGTATATATATGTATGCATTACAGGTGCCCAGCCACAGGAGCGTCATGCTTAGGTTCTTTGGATTGGACGTACTGCAGCTTATGTGGGAGTTGCAGGCCCTTGCTTTAGACGAATTCGTCATTGAATCAAATCCTACTTTAGATCATCATAGTTAGGGAATGTGTCACCCGATTTCCTATTCCAGTTGGATTTGTCAGAGATTTGTGATATTTCCAGCATTCAGTACTCCTCGGGAGTTAACTCTTGTCAGAATGATTTCATTTATAGTTCATAACTTGGTGTGGTTTATCTAGATGGTTTAAATGCTAGTGTTGTTATTAGTATCCTTTTATTTACGTGACTCTCAAACTGTTATTATTAAAAAGGTTTTCATATTGGTATTTAATTAGGGAAAAATGAGGTTTTACAAACTTTTGACACTTAGCTTAATTATTTAGGGTGTTGAAATTGGAATTATTATTTTGCGACAGTGATGCTGAGAATGAACCAACCGTTCACCTGGTTTTTAATTTAATAAAGGACTGATCACCCGGTATTTAATTAGTCAGGGAGTTACAAACTTCACGGGATCTCGGGTTAGAGTGTGTTTTTGTGCGTGTGTTGTAGTCACTATTGCCTAGATATTATTCTGTTGACTGATTTTCAGTCATGTTGGATTGTTTTAGACTAGGCTGGTTAATACGGGTGGGTATTTGCTTAGTTTAATTCGTGGTAAACTTGGAAGACTATAATCTGTAACTTGTAATTGGTAATAGTGGACTTGGGTGCGTGCGTTGTCCTGGGACTAGGGACACGGGGTTTACCACCATGGTGGGTTCCTCGAGAACAAATAATGTGTTAATATCTACCTTTCCTCATCCCATTCTGATTATATTTATTACAACAACATCACCATAAATTTGTTTTTATTTGTGTGCGTGCATACAATGGTTCAATAAAGTTTTTTTTAATGTAAAAGAGTTGGAGTTGTTTTTATTTATTAACTAAAACACGTTACGGTGTTAAGGTTATTTCATACAAAACTCACGATTTTAACCACACCTCCATGTAACAACTAGTATACTCGATCCATGTCCTAAACACCACACATCTCCCAACTTTTGACCTTTGCTATTGTTCATATGTGGAATGTCTCGCAAGTGGAATACAAACAAGGAACCTCCCTCGATAAACTACTACCTAGCATTGTCGGTCATCGAGATCCGTAGGCCCAAAGCATATAACCTGGATACCCGAAATCCCTCGCCCATATGTATAAGTATAATCGTTCGCTCCCTCATCACTACATGAGTCATGCATTATGGTGCTCTCACTATCACTAGGTCCTCATCTCTAATTTAATAATGAGCTAATCTCTCCGCTCGATAGTAAACCCAATATACCTTGAATCACATCAGTAAAATTTCCCATGCACTGGGATCGAATGTAATAAAACAACGATACTCTTAGAAGTCTACAATGCAACATAATATATGTATAGGCTTGACCCCCTTTCAGGTGATACCTCTCAAAACAACATATCTTATCCTGGAATAGCGATCATGATAGCCTTACTATATAGTCTACTACTCTCAAACCCTCGGTATTCTGGAACTACGCAAGACAATAATATGCTCTCCTCTCATAACCCTCAAATGAGTAGAAACTATCACTCAATATAAACATTAGAGAATGTCACTACCCAATAATAAATACATTTATAAATATAAGGCTGATACTGGCCACACACCCACTAAACCCGACTCACCTGCGAACTTTAGTGTTACTATCTCTATTGTGAGGCACCTATGTTACCCCTAAACCTTCCTCATACTAATAAGTATAAAACAAAAATTTTACCTCCATTTGCCATCTGCCTCGCCTGGTCATCCTATGTTGTTCAATATATGAATATCAACCGCATTCATATATGATTTTCATCAACTATACTTAATAGAAGGAGAAGGTAAGTCGCATAATGAATCAACAGTCCTAAGCATGGGGCCCTATACCAAAGAAAATAACACTGAAATCATAGTAAGCTGCACAGATCCTATGGACCCTAAAACATGATGATCTGATACCATCTGTGACACCCCGCCTATTCTAACCACGGGTGATCAGTCCTTCATTAAAATAAACATGAATCTCATCTGGTTCATTCTTAGCATCACTGTCGAATACTTTTTGAATTACTAACCACCTATGTCAAATCAAGATGGTGTCAAAATTTTATCTTTCACTAACCACATAACAATAAGATAAATAAAATATTCTAAACCTTCCACACAAAGATAGAGTCTAAAACATCACATGATAAATCACTGAATAAAATAATACCGAATAAAACATCGGTTCCCAAATTAAAATCCATCTACAAGTTTAAAGTAAATAAAACCAAGTCTGATAAATAATGAATAGTCTGACGGGAAACACGCCCAAATGAAATACGTAAATGAAATCCTATCTATGAATGAATAACTGAAGCGTCTACATAGAATCTTACAAGCCTCCACAATGTTGCAGCTACACATCCCTAGAATTAATCATCAAGATTGGTGTCCTTGTGGCTGGACACCTAAAATGTTTTTGAGCAAAGTAGAAAAATAGATTTGACATGGGTTAGAGCACAAGAAAACCTTTTTAAAAATATTTAGCAAGTATTTAAATCATTATTTAAAAGCAGTTATTAGATACACATGTTAGTTTTGTGTACACTCCCTTGAGTTCCTCACCTCTCAATCAATTTGCACACCTAACGCTTCCTACCTTACTATGCTACCTAGTCTAACGAGACATTCGTATCTAACTAATCACAAAAGGTTCAGCTCTCCCCGTACCGCCCATACAGTACGCTATCGTAACAATAATAACTAACATTTCTCGTATGTTATTATTACACCATTTAGATTATGTTCTTATACGTAATTCAATTTTAGTTATCCCCTATCTATCTTCCTACTATCACATAAGTAGAATAATCATTCATTATTATCGCACCATTAATGAGGTTTCACCACACTAAAGTTTCTTTTAGATATACACTATCTAATTCTTCTTCCATCACACATAAGTAGAATAATTCACACCTGTATATATCCATGACACATATAATATATACAACTATAGAATCCCTTGAATGACCCCTCGTGATGGTGGCATACTCTGCTATCCATTCCATGTACCTTTCGTACCCAAATCAAGGACTATCGGTTTGGCATGTCTCCTCACATAATGGAGGCGAACATAGTTCCAAGCCTTTGGTCTAGGTGCATACCCAAATGACCGTTAATACTATCGTACACTTAGATAGTGATCGTACCCAGGTTCTATGTTCTTGGGCACATATCCAGACCCCGCTGGAATCGCCAAAGTGGGGCCGCCCTCTATGCATAAACCTCCGGATAGCAGGCAGCATAGGTATGATCACACATATAGCAAATCACGTCATAGGTATTCACACAACCTATAAGCTTGCCCAATATAGGCATACACAAAACCAATCAATATAGCTAATATAGTTATACACATAACCTATAATATATCCCATATATAGTATATAACTCTCAAATACTTAACGTAATATCAATTTGCCATAATAATCTCTCATATACATATTTTTTAGTATCGCTTACTAGATGAAGGGTCCTAGTTACCACTTAATAAATTTTAGTAGATAATATATCTCTATCTAGTTTACGACTTGGGTTTACTCATGCTCCCCGTACCCAGTTCCAATTCTCGAAATTTCTTGAACAACACATTATGCTCGAAAGGTCCTAACCTTAAATCCTCTCCTTTGGCTAAGCTCGAACCTTACCATATTCTATTGAAATTCAATAGGTCCCTCCCTGTAGTTTAAATAATCACCCAAAAAGTATCTCGATCAAAAGTTGCAATTTCGGGCATAAAAAGAGAAATTGTTGAACTCGGGGTAACCGAATCGAGTCGTAACTATTCTAGCACATTAAATACTCTGTAGTAAAATTGTAATTTCTCCCTCTACATAACTCCAAATGATGTCATTAAAAGCTTATTGGCAAGCTAAGACCTATACCTTTTCATACATATATGGCTCTCACTCTAATTATAAATACAATTAAAATGGCACACGTTTAAAGCAACATAAAAAATTCTGGAAGATTGTTATCTTATGTTCATCAATTAAACCCCAAGTTATTCAAGATTCATGTTCTTCAACCAAGAACCCAATAAATTCCAAAGGCCTATTTGGTTTGCAACTATAATTTTTTTTCTGTGTTTAAATACAATATGATAAAAATCTGCATTTGGCAACATATTTTTAAACACTATATTATAATAATTTTGTGTTATAATTAAGTTTTTCAGAAAACAGGTTGAGGGTGTTTTGTAACTTCTATTTTTTATTTTTCAACTCAGAATTATTCATTCTTAATATTTTAATGCGTTTATACCTTAATATATAATATACATACATAATACATAATACATTAATATATGTGTAATTCTTATCAATTAAAAATATATGTGTACATGCACACAAAATTACGTATGGAATAATATAAAGTCAAATAATATTATTAATAGATACATGATACTTATATATAGTTTTGTACACGTATTATTAATGTATTTAATAATATAAAATATAGATATAGTACATATGTATTGAAAAATATTATCAATTCGTGTATGTATATAATTTTATAGTGAATCATACATGTAATATATATATATATATATATATATATATATATAGAGAGAGAGAGAGAGAGAGAGAGAGAGAGAGTTAAACTCCCCAACATGCCTCATTAAATATACATAAAAATACATGATATTAAATGTACGTACATATAATTTATGATGTATGTATGTATGCATGCATGTATGTATAGATTAAACATTCATGTATCATGTATGTATGAAAGTTTTATGAATGTTTATATATATATATATATGTGTGTGTGTGTGTGTGTGTGTGTGTGTGTGTGTGTGTGTGTGTACGCACACATATATGTATAATATATATATAAACATGTTTGTGAAGCGTTGTCATCTCTTTTTAGGTCAGAATTGACCTCGGCCTTCTGTCTTCACCTCTTTTAGGTCATAATTGACCTCTTCCCTCGGTCGTCACCTCTTTTAGGTCAGAATTGATGTCGACCCTCCATCATCACCTCTTGTTAGGTCAGAATTGACCTCGGCCCTCGGTTGTCACCTCTTTTAGGTCAGAATTGACCTTAGCCCTCGGTCGTCATCTCTTTTAGGTTAGAATTGACCTCGACCGACAAAATTGACCATCCCGCTCACCCCCTTTAGGTCTTCAGAGTCGGCATCGACCTTCTGAACCGGTCACCCTTATCTTAGGTCCTCAGTATCGACCTCTTTTCAAAGCATCATGTGGTGTATATTCGATGGCTTTCACTTGTTCTACGCTCACCAATTGATGGGATCTATAGAAACCACATTCTAGGACCCTATAAGTATCTCCTTAGGTCCCTAACACATCCTCATTTCACAACAAACCCAAGGTAATACTCCGAGTACTGATCTAAAGGCAACTGGGAACTCCCTATCCCCATTTGGCTGCAGTCAACTCTATCATCAGATTGAAAGTTCTATGAATATCTGAAGGGATCTGAATCCCCTTTCTAATGGTTCACCCCGTGCATGAATCAGCATAACGGTTCCGACGAACGACCCATTTTACTACTGAAAATCGATTCGAAGGTTGTCGGGCACTCTAGGGACCCGTTTGACTCTAGTTAACTCTATTGTCAGAGTGAAAGCTCTTTGAATCTTTGAAGGTCACCGAATACCATTTCCAACAGTCTACCCTGTGCACAAAATGACATAATCATTTGGACGAATGATTCGTTTTCCCCCGAAAACTAATTCGGAAGCCTCCAGGAGCTCCCGGGCTCCGTTTGAACATGGTCAACTCTTCAGCTCGAATGAGACTGGATGAATATCCAAACGGAATTGAATACCCTTTCTAACGGACCGCCTCATGCATGATTCTATCTTAAGGTGCGGACAAATGATCCGTTTTACTCCGAGAGGTCATCTGGCACTTCTAAACCTTGGTTGACTAAAGACACCTTTTTGAATCGAGCAAAGCTCTTTGGAATGTTGAAGTACATCTCCTAACCTTTTCAACTATCTTCCCCATGCATGATTCTTACTTACCATGCAGATGAATGATCCTTTTCTGTCCGATAATATCCCATCCAAAGGATCGATGTGCGCTTTTGAGCCACATTTGACCCAAAGTCAACTCTCAGACCCGGGAGTAATTTAAAGGACTCTTGAAGGAATCTAAATTACCTTTCTAATGGTATTACTCGTTCACGATTCAAATCAACGTATTATGTCCTATCATCATTTTTATATAAAAATCTGCACAAGACTGCCAATTGGAAGGTCCAATTCCTTGCCTATCGACAGTGTGTCTCAGGTCACCTACCGATAGGCAGGACTTGGGAAATGTTTACTAGAATCACCCCTGACCCTATAAAAATATGGCGTGACCTCAGATCCATCAACATTAATGATCTCAATAACATTCTCTCGAACTTAACGAAGTTCCTCCATGTGAAGTTCCATTTAAACTTATATTCCCATACTTTTCATACCCAATTTGGAAAAACCACATTCTGTCTCATCTAACATTCATCTGATACTCAAGGGAGTTAATCCAAGATCAAAGATAAAGCTTCAAAGAAGGTCCAATTCCTTCCCTTTCCCTTTAAATTCCTTATTTTGCGTAAATTTCATTAGATTCATAATCTAGTTCTTACTTTAGTTCATGCACATTAATATATACATTTTTATTAGTATATTGCATATACTTTATTTTCTTTATAAGAAACCCCAAAAAAACAAAAATATATTTACACCCATAAATTTCGAACGAGATTATCCATCACACTTTTTCAAAACTAAAGGACATTTTTCTACACACACACATAATAAAATCCGGTTCGAATCTATGGTATAAACTCCACCCTCATGCCACATTCGAACTACGTGAACATTGATGCCCTTATAGGCTACGTAGGCATCTTGGATTAAGACCCGAGACTCGAGTCCAATTTTCTAATTTTCCAATTTTCTCAATTTTCTAATTTTCTCAATTTCTCCAAATCCTCCAATTTTCCTAAACCTCCCATTTTCATATTCTTGCATTAATATACATATTGTGTTTGTTATCATTTCCTCCAATACATATTATCATTTCATCATAACGATCAATATTACGATAAATGCATAAATCATATTTTCTGTATATTATTTTGCAAACATTCCTATGGATCACCTCACTCTATCTCTTCTGTGGTATGAGTTGGTTGATTTTAATCTCCGTTATATATAAACGCACACAGACTTCACATAGAAAAAAAGGAAAATAATAACACAAGCCCATAAGAAATCAAAGGGCAAGATGGGTGCCTAACACCTTCCCATTCCGTAACTTATCCCCTGAACCTTCGAGCTATTGGTTTCATATGCATCAGTTTGTCTTCGATGTTCTTTTGCCTCTTTGTTCAAAATAGGCTGGAAACTCCATCTCTTTACATTTACCCCACACTAATGAGGGCCAAAGCGTTCCTAAGTAGGGCATGAGACCGTTCGATCCCCCCCTTCCTTCCCCATTCTCCCCTTTGGGATTTATAAGAGATGAAGTGGCATGCGATCTCGATCGGTATGGCCATAAAATCCTTTAGGAGATACTGGATACGTTTGGCTCCGATCAACTCTCAAGCCATTGAAAATATCAATGAATCCTTAAAAGGCAATGAATTCCCTTTCCAACAGTTCATTTTGTGCACGAATCAGCCTCACGATCCATTTTACTCTGAGTACTAATTCGGAGGCTGCTGAGCGCTCTTGGCCTTCATTTTACTTTGTTTAGCTCTCTAACTTGAGCGAAGCTCAATGAATCCTCTAAGTTCTTTAAATCCCCTTTTCAACGGTCCGTCCCGTGCATAAATATTCTTTACATTTCGGATGGATGATTCATTTTACTCCGAAGGGGCACCGGGTGTGTTCGGACCCCGTTTGTCCTTTGTCAACTTTCCAAACTGAGTAAATATCAATGAATCAAAGGGAACTATATTCCTTTTTCAATGGTTTATGTCGTGTACAAATTGGCCTCACGGTTTGGACGAATGACCCATTTTCCTCCAAAAAAACCCGCCAAGAGACCATCAGGTGCTTTCAAGCCGTGTTTGACTTCGATCAACTTCCAAACCCGACAGTGGCTTGATGGATTCTTAAATGGATCTAAATTCCCTTTTCAACGGTCTCATCCATGCACGATTTGTACTTACATCTTGCATTTTATTTTGTTTTTAAAAAAAAAATCCTTTTCGAACTTCTTATAGGAAAATAGACACCCGGCCTATCAACAGTGTGTACATTTACTTGTCAGCAAGTCCTACGCTATACCGATAGTCAGGCTAGGGGCGATTAAAATTTTCACCACCATTAACCCTAAATTCCACTATAAAAGGGCCATGACCTCACCTCTGGAAACAAGTCCCTTTCAATAGTCAACAATCACTCTCCTTGAAATGCCTTCCCTTTTCCAAAAAGTACATTTTCCAACACCCTTTCACCTCACTTATCCACTCACTCATACTACCATACTACCCTCTTACCACTTCAAAAATCTGCATACATAATATATTCTAAATTCAGCAACAAAGATCTATTAAGGAGATCCATCCCTCACTCTTTTATAGTTCTATTCATTTACATTGTTATTATTCACTTTATTCTCACTTTGTGATATCTTCTAATTTTGTTTCATTATCTCACATCAAATAACATTTAAAAAAGATAAAAAAAATTAGGGTTTCTTTATAAATTCTAAAAGTAAGACTTCCATTTTCTCACATTTTCACACTTAAATACATTTTTCCCAAAATCACATAAGAGAAGTCATACATTTGGATTTACTTGTTGAACCCCACCCCTGTGCTATTTTCGAACTCTATGGATTTTAGTGCCCCTTGGGCTACATAGGCATCTTGGGCCAATACCGTGATTCGAGTCCTCCCCCTTCATTTTATATCTTTCATATTATATTATATCTATTTTTGTGAGTCTTGGACTCCTACATACTTGTGTGTCATCCGCCGTGCAATTCACTCTTTTATAGCGATTCGTGATTCGGTGAACATTTATATATTATATTTATTATTATTTTTGGGTACACTCCTATGGATGAGTCCTCTTTGTCCATTCCATGTTGCGAGTCGGATAATTCCTTTCTCCCATTACATATATTATACACATATACACACATCACGGAGTAAAAATGAGAAGATCAACATAGCCCACGAGATACCGAAAGGGTGGAATGGAGGCCTAACACCTTCTCATTTTGTAACTTAGTCCTTCTAACTTAGAATAATTTGGTTTCCATGCATAAGTTTGACCTTGATGTCGTTATCTCGAGGCGGTGACATCCTTTTGTCTATTTTTAGCAAAATAAACTGATGAGTCTATCTATTCATGTTACCACCATTAGACGATGAGCAATTTTATATCTGAGGTTGGACTCTGAACATGTCGACACAAGTGTAGGAAATATGACCTCCATATCCTTGAATATCCACACGTGCAAGGCCGAACAAGGGAAGAGAGATAGGGGGAGGAAACCCTTTTCATTCCTTCTTCCTCCCCTCACCCTGACTTCGAGGCCCGAGCCCGTGCTGGAGGAATCCGACAAGGATGGCCACAGTGGTGACTCTGCTGGGGATGTTCTAGAGGATTAGTGTCTATTTCTACGTGAGTGTTATTCTCTATTCTCCTGCTTTTTTACATGTGTACATATTCTCCCACTTGCATGTTTCTGTAATACCCTGTATTTTTAATGACTTTTAAAATGGGATTAATTAGAATTAATTGTGAAATAATTAGAAATTAATCCGAATTTAAATATTACTCGAGAATAAAGTAATATGTGATTTATGTTGAACATTAATTAGTTCTTAAAGTAATATATATGATTATGACCTTATAATTGATTATGACTTTATAAAATTGTCGAAAATTATGTGTACGACAATTATGGTAATTAAGTCGGGACACGCATTTGAGTCGTGTCGGGATTATAATTTAATGAAATAAAAGTGAATTATTATTATGTCATTCGAATGGTCATTTTGACTGCGTCAAAGTGTCCAGAAGGGTTCAAAGAGTCTAAAAAGTCTACTTCGGCATTTGTATAGGGTCTTGGAGCACTTTGGAGCCGAATAGTCACTCCGGAGGGGTAATATCGTCATTTGACTTGGAAGGTGAAAAGTATGCACGAATTAGGGATATTATTTATAAGTCTAAAGGACTTAGATTATTAATTCATTCTACAAACTTTGAGAGAAAGAAATTATAGAGAGTGTGAGGAGTTTCTCTGGGGAAAGGGAAGTCTCATTGTGGGAAAACCAAGAGCCAAAAGTAACCACCACCAACCACCACAGGAAGTTGACCGAAGAAGGGAAAAACCACCAGTGGAGAATCATCCACAATGGACCAGACCTACGAATTATGGGCAAGTGATTAATTATTGCAATCTTAGCTTTTATATTATCCATGTTACGATAGTTAGAAAAGTTGCATGAATAAAGATAAATTTGTTATAATTTTAAATGGATCTTTGAAATGGATATTATCAAGGAGTGGTCTCTTTTGATTATAGAATAAACTCCATAAATTTTATACTATCTTGTGAAGAAAACTAGGATTTACACTCTTATTGATGATAAAGTAAAAAATTAGAGTTCTTGAGAATAAAATGGAATTTGAGTAAATTAATTCATGTAAATGATGTTTAAATGATTTTAGTTACGTTAGAACTTATCCCTATATAATGGTATATGACCTGGATATCATGAAATTTAAATTGGGAATAATTTGGTGAAGAAAAATTGGAGTTTATTTGATGTTCATGGATAAATATAAAAATATGAATTTTTAGAAAATAGTAAGTGTAACACCCCGCCCGCCCGGGGAGAGCGAACGGAGAGCTAATGCGATAAAATAAATCCAAATCCACAAGTGACAAGGTATAGAGCATCTAAATAAACCCACAATTATATAAATCCACTAATCTCAATCTCTTCAATTACAACAAGTCTCTCGAATTAAAATTACAACTATCTAACTCGAATAAAAATACAAATCTCCAATGCTCTATACAACAAAATAAATAATACAAATCTTTCCCAAACAATCCTCGCTAAAATCAATCTCCATAGCGCCCCAAAATCCGCGCTAACCTTCCACTAAAAGAAAATATGGGGAAGTACACAATACGACAGGAAAGATGCTTAACAAATAAATTAGCGATGAATAATGCATAACAACACGAGTATGAATATTCAAATCAAAATGCGAATCTCAAAGCATTTATCAATATAATTTTTCAACAACACATCAATGGGTAACCAGGCCTCACCCCATTCGCATATGCTTTACCAAGACATAGCCGGGAATAGGTGTTTTGGCGGGTACTCAACATCCGTGCCATATTAAAATCTCATGACAACGTGCTCATCAACAATATAATGATACCACTTGAATCAAAATAATTTTAACAATTCTTTTTCCAGATTTTAATGAATTTATCAATTCAAATATGAGTTCAATTAAACAAGAATTCAAAGAGAATGACACTTGCGAGATTTAAGGAGCATATTGTGTAAAACCCCATACCTCAAACCATGATGAGAAACTAATGATCACATCCTCATGATCAACTCAAAAGATCTACAAAAGCTCCTCCAAGAACCTCCAACAAAATAGCCCCAAGAACACTTCTAATCTAAGGTTGGAACTCACAAATCTCAAGGGCCAATGTGTATATAAAAAAAAGAGGAATATAAAATATATTTGTTGTCAAAATTTGTGCCAAAAGTATGTTAAAAGGGTTGCCCACGACTTCCTTTTATAATGCAAAGAAATGAAGAGTTGGAATCCAAAAGACTCCTTTAAATAAGGAAAATAAATGAAGAGTTGGAAGTTAAAACAACTCTTGAAAATTACTTAATGTTCGCCGACTTAGAATTCCAAGAGTTAGAAACATTTAATGTTCGCCGACTTAGAATTCCAAAAGTTAAAAACATTTAAAAAATATTTTAACATACATTTTAACTCCGATTTCAAAACCGTTTGAAATTCTCGCCTTTAAAAATAATAACCAACAAGGTTGAGCAATAAAAATAATTTTATCAAAAACTTTATTTTCCTCCATTTTCCAAAAATTAATTAAAATAGCCCAAAATTACGCGGGTTATTACAGTAAGTTTTTAATCCAAACTCTTGATGAGTGGTTATTTAGATCAGTAGGAATCATTTACATATGTTGTTATATCATGTGGTGTGGATTATAAGAAATTTGGGATGTTAAAATAGAGGTTTGGTTGATTAAAAGATGTCAAACCCATAGAATAAAAGTTGTAGAATCAAGGCTGATATCTGGGTGATCGATCGATCGACCCATGAAGCTCGATCGATCGATCGACCCAAGACCTTCGATCGATCGACCTCCCCAGAAAAGATGAACTTGATCCTTTTTTATTCTTGAGTTAATCCCAAAACTTTTAGGAATCTTTAGTGATTATTAATTAATCATAATGAGACTTATGGAAGGGAAGTAGGTCATAGGTAAGAACCAGATTAATATTATTATTTTTGGGATTTAGTTGGAAATAATTATATTAATTAATCAAATGAATTATGGTTGATAGATTCACATTTTGGACTACGATTCGTTTATATGAAGATTAAGGATAGGACCAGTAGGGAGGGGATCATTTGAATTACCTGGAAAACATTCGTTCCATATGTGAGATTAATCCTAAGTGAAGGAATATAAGGTTAAAAAGAAAATAGGTTTTATTCAATATCATTCTAATTAAAGAAGAGTTTAATTCGCAATAATTTGGGGAGTATGATGACATGGACCAGTAGGGTATAAGTGAGTTTCTTACTAGATATATATCATGAGTGTTACGTAGTAAGTTGGAATAATCCCTCAAATTAAAGTAAGAAACGAACCGTTATACGTGATAACTAAATAATGAGAAATAAGGATAAATATCATAATTATGGGTTATGAGATGTACCTAAATTGGATATGGTAATAGTAGTATTTTTATATGACTGTGTTTATGCATATACTATATACGTGTGAAAATCATGCTCGCGCTACTTGCTATCCCTGAGGTTACCGTGCTGGGATAGTCTTATCTCGATGGGCCTTTATGGGGGATATTGACTCGTACCCTAGAAGATAGAAATCCTTTGGTACAGGCTATCGGATCGATAGTCAGACGGTCCTAAGAGACGTGGGGGCATGTGCTGACATCTTAGAGACTTGGAATCTATGCTTCGCCTCAATATTGTTTGTGTTTGTGTTAATACAGTTCGAGAGTGATTCCGAACTTGTATTTACCTTAGTACAAGTGATACGGGGACCGAATAGCAGAGTATGCCCGCACCATAATTATTATGTGGGGTGCTGTTAGAATATATATGTATTATATGATTATTTAATATATATATTTAAATCTAGGATTTGGGAACTACCTGTTGTGTCTATGGTAAGTAAGAATGGAATAACTATTTCAATTTGGGAATAAGTGTTTGAAAAGTATAATTAGTTACTGAGAAACTTTAATAGTAAATAAGGTTTAAATGAGAACTTTGTTGTTAAATGAAATTAACCTCTTAAACAATTGAATTTGTCAGTTTAAATCTTACTAGCAACCTAAGATAAGATAAGTTAAACCGTTAGGAAGGTTAGTGCGATAGGCGTGCACATTGGAAGAGAGGTGAGAATTTCTCAAGGGAGTGCCGCACTAATATGTTGTTGCATTGGCCAGAAAGCAATTTAAATACTTGCTAAAAAAAATTTAAATCGTTTTTACAATCGGGCTCTGGCCCGTTTCCATTTTCTTTTCTCTCTTGTATATATATGTATATATTACAGGTGCCTAGCCACAGGGGCGTCTTGCATAGGATCCTTTGGAAGGAACGCGCTGTAGCTTAGGTGGGAGTTGCAGGCCTTTTGTTTAGACAGCCTCATTTGTTGATTCCACTTCTAGCACTATTTATTCAGTTGGGCATGTGTCACCCTTTTTCATTATTCAGTTGCTTATCGGATAGTCTGACCTATTGATTTCCAGTATTTGTACTTTTGGATTTATTACTGTCAGGATGTTTTCCTTTAAGTTTTAATGTTGGGATTACTTAGTTGGATGTTTAATTAATTGTATTGTTTGTTCCAGTATGTTTGTTGGATGATCCTTAAATTATGAATTACGTAATGTTTTAAATTATTAATTTTAAATAAAATTTGGAAAGTAATGTCTAAAATGGTTTTGACACTTAGCTTAATTATTTAGGGTGTTTTAATTGGAAAAGTTATTTTATGACATTGATGCTAAGAATGAACCGACCGTTCACCTTGATTATAATTTAATAAAGGACTGATCACCCGGTATTTAATTAGGCGTGGTGTCACATTAAATATATGTATATATATTTATGGCATACTAGAATATGAGAAATTATAGTACGAGAAAGTTTATGTAGATTTTATATGTTAAGTAAGAGAACTAATAATTGAGATCGATAATATTAGAAGTTGAAGGATATAATTTAGATGAATTTTAAATGAGTATAAATTGGGAGTAAGTTGGATTAATTTGCCCTTAGATAGATTTGGGAAATTAATTGGAGATCATGTGCATACGTTTAGTTGCGCGCTTTGGTTGAGAGGTGAGTTGAACTTTATGGAGAGTGAGACTCCACTTTAATCATGTTATAATGCATTTATAATTATTATGCACTTTAATGCACTTGCTATAAATGTTTTCACACCTCGGGCTCTGAACCGTTTATATTTTCTCCTGCTATGTATATATATTGTATTATTCTAGGTGTTCCTCCACACGGACGCCATTAATGTTATCCATCCAGTCTATTCGTGGAGCTGTAGCACTTGCGGACTGTTGCGGTATTTTGTTATAGTCGTTTCCTATCTTTTGTGTATCTAGATTTGGATTCAGTTTGTATATCGGGTTTATACCCAAGTGTGGTAGCGTGGCACTTTTATATTTTCTTTCTCAGTTTATTTTATTGTCTGTGACCCGACAACATATTCGGGTATTTTCTTTTGTACATTGTGTTGTACTCTTTTATTAGTCTCATTTTTTATCATTCGAGCATGTGTGTGTCTCTTATCATATACTTTTGTTATGTCGTTGGTTATTTGTTGCATAGTTTGTTTTAATAATGTTTCAAAATAAATTTTTTGACACCCTCTTTTTGTAGTAATGGGTTATCATCCGTGTTTATTTAAAATCGTCAGTAGATGCTGAGAATGATCCACTCGAGATTCCTGGTTATTTTAGTATAGGGATGGCCACCCGTTATTATTTTAAGTGGGGTGTCACAGGTGGTATCAGAGCATCAGGTTCTAGTGTCTTTAGGATCTGTGTGGGTTTACTGTGATCCTCCATAAGCCTTCTTGAAGTAGAGCCCTATTATTAGGACTATTGTGTTCATAAGTCCATATTTTCTTCTGTGATGAGAAAAAAATTGAAAGGCGTTCTGATACATTTGTTCTTGTTTTAGCCGAAGAGAGGCCGTCCAATCAGTACGAATAAAGGGGCTGAGAGCGTGGAACCCTAAATGCCTCAAAGAACTATGACTACAGATGAAGTTTCCAGTATTGTGGTACAAGCAGTAACTGCTTCCATTTATGCGATGGCGCATCAACCTGCAGTTCAAGCATCCCAAACCCATCCAGGATCGTCTTTGTGGGAAAGAGTGCGGGAAGATTTTAGGAAGGGGGACCCTCCAGAGTTTTTAGGGGGAGTTGATGCGATGGTTGCAATTCAATGGAAGAATAGTATGCAAAGGCACCTTCGTATGGTTGAATGTAGTGAGGCACAGAAGCAATTTCTCACCACGTTTAACTTAGCAGAAGCAACTCTCCAATGGTGGGAGTCTGTCACCACATCTGAACAGAGTGATACATTGCCCATAATAAATTTTTGGGAACTCTTTGACCAAAGGTATTTTCCTTCTGCGATTCAGAAGGAGGTGATGAGGAAACTAATGGATGTGTTTCAAGGTAATCAAATGCTGGCCGAGAATGGAGAAGAATTTACTCGATTGGAAAATTTAATGCCCAATGAGGTAAATATAGAGGAGAAGCATATATGTAAGTTCACACGAGGTTTAGATTGGATAATTCGGCAACATTTGTTAGGGAACCCAATGTTAGTGACTTTTGCCGAGGTAGTGAATGAGGCACTGTTACAGTGTCATGAATATCGTCTTCGTTCACAAGGGGGTAAGAGCTTTAGAGATTCGGGTTCATCAAGTAGGTCTGGTAGTGAGAATTCCAGTAATGCCAGAGAGTATAAGCAAAGTTTTAGAGGGTCGCAACGGCGTTATGTTCCTCAAGATGGTCAGAGAGGATTTGTGGGTAGATGCTTCTTTTTTAAAGAATTTGGTCATAGGAAGAGAGATTGTCCTAAAAGAGGTAAAGGACCACGTTTTGAAAAATCTTTCGATGTGAAACCCTTACAGCAAATTCGAGGTCATTTTAGGCCAAGGGATTTTGAGTGGGAACCCATTGATGAAGAGATGAAATCGGACTAGAGAGTATGATGTAAGTTATTTTCCTTTGTGAATAGGATTGTGCTATATGAAGTCTTGGAAGTATTGTGTGTAAGATTGAAAAGGTTGGTTAGTGCTATAACCCTATTATGTATAATATGAACCAAAAAGGGAATATTGAGCAAGTAAGGCTCTTATATTATTATCTTTTGAGAGAATATATTATTTTGTGATGTGCTAATAGAGAACTATAACTTTGTTGTGAACGTAATAATTGCTGATTGGTGTGAGTAGAATGATAAAGCTATTTGAATTATAGTCATACTAGACTTATATATTTGTTATATTACAGCTATGGAAGAGCCTAGTGTATGGAAATATGTTAATATGATGTGAGAGATTATTACTGAAATGATTCAGAATTTAGTGGATTGTTGTTGAGAGAGAGAATTTAGCCCATAATTATGTTAGTTTTGAGAGCTATATATTATTATGAGTGTGAAAATTGTTAAAAACCTTGTGCCTTAAGCATAAGGTATTTATTTAAATGTCGAAAGATATAAACTGTTTTTAAAGTAAATTGTTTTCAAAATAAACTTTTTATAGCCCTTTGGGCCATATAAAAAATGATTTCCACAAAAGTATTTTTAAACTCTAGTCCCGATCTAACAAACTCTGAATCCCCGACGTCACTACATATTAGTGTATTGGGAGGGTTCCTTGTTTGGATTTCGCTTGCGAGACCTCCCTCGCATGAAAGTAGCGAATGTCAGGAATTGAGAGGATTTAAATCGTTGGACCTTTCAAAATTGTTATATTATTAGTATGTTAGTATAATTTAATATATCTTTAGAATTATTGTACTATTGAAGGCAGGTGAAGCCTAATTATGTTTATACGAGTAGAGCTCGAATAAAAGGCGTATGGACGCCCTAGTTGTTATTATTGATTTTATAAAAATAATTCATCTTGAGAAATGCGAGGATGGGGTATAGTGTTAGCGAGGTTAAGTGTAGTAGAAACTAGTCGAGCTTTGGAGTATTAGGCTTAGCGTACTTTTGAGGGCGAAATTCTTGTAAGTGGGGAAGTCTGTAATACCTCGAGATTTTTGGGACAATAATTTATTTATTTTGGGAGAAATAATATTATTTTAATTGGTGATTAATTAAATTGGCATTTGAGGTCAAAATTTGAAGATGTTAGAAAGTATTTCGAACGATGATTCTGAGTGTGCGTTTGATTCCAGAAGGGTTGAGAAAGTCGAAATGATTGTACTTGGGTCTTATTTGGGTTCCGAAATATTTTTAGTTCATTTGGCTCGAATTAAAGTAACCAAGTCATTTAAAGTGTGTATTATCATTTAAAGTTGGGTATCTTGTATTTAAGGCTTAAAAGCCTACGTGAGAAGTTATTCTCACGTAAGAGAAAAAGCCTAGAAAGAAAGAGAGAAAGAAAGAGAAGAAGAAAAGAAGGAGAGAAAGAGGGAAAAGCTTGGGATTTCGGGCCATTACGCGATCTCGAGGAAGATCCAGACTCTACAAATTTGAGGCAAGTGATTAAACTTGCTAAATAATTGTTGTGTATCATTTATTTCATGATTGGTGGCAAACATTTCTAAAATTTGAGATAAAATATGTTAAAACCTAGATTTTGTGTTAAATCTTACATTTGATGTATATATGATGAATTGGAGATTGTAAATTTGTTGGGTTTATACAAGTGGTGAGTTTTAATGTTGTGAGTACGTTTAGGTTGAATAGTTGGGGTTTGAAGTAGGGATTTTAGAGTTTTTGAGAAGTTCAAAGTTGGTAAAAATGGAGTTTGACCGAAATTACTGGTAAGGGTGGTCGACTGCAGCCTGGGGGCCGGTCGACCGTGCCTCAGGGGAATGGCATACTGTCTTCGAAGTTAGCCATAATTGGAAAGCGCAGTCGATCGCGGTTAGGGGCCTGGTTGACCGGGCCTCTATTTTTGGTTCAAGTTTGGGAATGTAAGTTTATCCCCTTTCCTTTGGGTGTATATTTATGGAACTTCCTAATTATTATATCATATAGGATTAAGTGATTATTTAAGGGGATTAAAGATCTTAGAAAGTGGGAAGATGTTTGGGGTTTATATCTTAAGCAAATTGAGTGCGTATTTCTTCGCTCATCAAGCACCGAAGAGCAAAATAAGTAGATGATTGGACGTAAAGGTTTGGAGTTTTAGTGATTGATTTGGAGAGAGTGTGAATTTAAGTTATCGTATCGTTTGGGTGGGAAAATCCTCTTAGTGTCGAGGTTAATCATTGAAGAAGAATAAATGTTGATCAATGTGTATACGGATATAGAGAATATCCTCAACGTAAATAGGATTGAGTGACGATTCATACAAATAGAAGTGATGTGTGAATTTCAAGTGAGAAATAGTATAGTGTATACTAAGTGCGGAAGTTATGTGAGTTATTGACAATAGTATATCGAAGGTAAAATATACTAAATAATGATATTATTTCATCTACGCCTAAGAGCGTAATAAGAGTATGTAATAGTGTGATATATATATATATATATATATGTGTGTGTGTGTGTGAAGCATACCCCCTCTATGCTATCATGGGAAATTGCGCAATGTGGGTGAGGCCCCTGGCTTGAGGATCAGGGTGCATATAGTCCCCAGGTCATAGCATCCATTATTATTGTGTGATTGTTTTTATTAGGGGTGAGACGTGGTGGGTATGTTTCATCTCATTTCCGGGGAGGAACTATGACCGCTTCCCGTACGTTGTGATATGGTTTTTGCCAAGGCGGTGTGAGATTCCGACCGTTGGTACCCAGGATGATTTTTGAGTGATTCCCTGGTAGATGATATCATTGAGAACCTACATCCTTAAGTTATAGCTCACTGGGATAGTTATTATAATACTTGTGTGAATAGTATATTAATTGTATATGATTATGTGATATCATATATTTGTCTCTATAGTAAAGAGATATACAAAGATTGATTGAATCTCATTCCGGGAGATTAAATCCAGACTAATAAGGTGATGAATATGTAAAGTGAAAATGAAGAGTAGACAAGTAGTGGAGTATATATAGTACTTTGGGTATCGAGGGCATAATGGACCTCAAAGACCAACATTGCCAAGGAGTAGTGCATGTTTGGATTTCGCTTGCGAGACGTCCCACGCACGAAACACAGTGCAATGTTGAGAGTGAGTAGAAGTTAGTCCATAGTGCTCATATTTATATTAGTATGTCTCGATAATCGACAGTGCCAAGGAGTAGTGTATCGGGGGGGCGGGGGTTCCTTATTTGGATTTTGCTTGCGAGACGTCCCACGCACAAAACGTCGTGCACTGTTGAGAATTGAGAATAATTAATTAACTATATTATATAAGAACTTGGGTTATACGCGTCATGCATTGAGGGCATAATGAATCTTGACAATCAATACTGCTAAGGAGTAGTGTATCGGGGGGTTCCTTGTTTGGATTTTGTTTGCGAGATGTCCTACGCACGAAACGCAGTGCAATATTGAAAATTGGGAGAAGTTTAGTCCTTAGCACTTAGATGCTAATAACTGAAATATATGTATATATATTTATGGCATACTAGAATATGAGAAATTCTAGTACGAGAATGTTTATGTAGATTTTATATGTTAAGTAAGAGAACGAATAATTGAGATCGATAATATTAGAAGTTGAATGATATAATTTAGATGAATTTTAAATGAGTATAAATTGGGAGTAAGTTAGATTACTTTTCTCTTAGATAGATTTGGGAAATTAATTGGAGATCATGTTCATACGTTTAGTTACGCGCTTTAGTTGAGAGGTGAGTTAAACTTTATGGAGAGTGCGACTCCACTTTAATCATGTTATAATGCATTTATAATTATTATGCACTTTAATGCACTTGCTATAAATGTTTTCACACCTCGGGATCTGACCCGTTTATATTTTCTCCTGCTATGTATATATATTGTATTATTCTAGGTGTTCCTCCATAAGGAAGCCATTGATGTTATCCATCCAGTCTATTCTTGGAGCTGTGGCAGTAGCGAACTGTTGCGGTATTTTGTTATAGTCGATTCCTATCTTTTGTGTATCTAGATTAGGATTCAATTTGTATATCGGGTTTATACCCAAGTGTTGTAGCACAACACTTTTATATTTTCTTTCTCAGTTTATTGTATTGCCTGTTACCCGACAACATAGTCGAGTATTTTATTTTGTACATTGTGTTGTACTATTTTATTAGTCTCATTTTTTTATCATTCGAGCACGTGTGTGTCTCTTATCATATACTTTTGTTATCTCGTTGGTTAGTTGTTGCATAGTTTATTTTAATAATGTTTGATATACCCATATATACCCTCGGCCAGGTCGAGGGCGTACTCCACCTGTACGAGGCCAAGATGATCTCTAAACCAATATCAGATGACCCTTCGAGGGGCCAACCCATCATCATGGCCCAGACGACCATTCAAGGGGACGACTCCTCATCAGACCCAAACGACCCTTCAAGCGGCCAACCCCTCATCAGGCCCAGACGACCCTTTAATGAGTCGACCCCTCATCAGGCCCAAATGAACCTTCAAGGGGCCATCCCCGCATCATAGTCCGGACGACCCTTAAAGGGGACGAACCCTCATCAGACCCAGACAACCCTTTAAGAGGCTGAACCCTCATCAGGACTAGACGACCCTTTAAGGAGCTGAACCCTCATCAGGCCCAGACGACCCTTCAAGGGGCCAACCGCGCATCATAGTCCGGACGACCCTTCAAGGGGTCGACCCCTCATCAGGCCTAGACGACCCTTAAAGGGGCCGACCCCTCATCATGGTCCGGATGACCCTGCGAGGGTAAGACAGTACGAGGGGTCACATTAGGCCAGGCTCGCTGCTAGCAGGAACTTTACCCCCGACCTCATAGGCTGAGGGTGACATCATCACAGCGCGTGATTTGGGAGACGCATGGCACAGTGCGCGTGGGACTCACATGGTACGTGGAAGACCGTTATAACAATATCACCCTCTCACGTGAGGGAATATTATGTCATCACTAATCACAGGTGGCATCTACAGGTGTCAGTAGAGGATTGGCTAGATCATCACTCACATGAACCATGAATGCTTGGGGGGTACACTACACCCCCAAGACCTATATATACTTGTCACCTACAACCCTGCAAGGGGATCGAGAATTATAACCCTAGCAAACACTCTGCTTGTACAAACGGTAGAGAGAGAGAAAGTGAGCTTTGTGCATTGTATCCAAGGCCATTAGTGACCATATTTAGTGGATCACACACTCACAGTGGATCTAGGCCTAATTGGCTGAACCACTATACATCATTGTCTTATTCCTCTTATAATCACCTCCTTCTATACACTTACAGACATACATCTCTATGATTGCCATGGTTATCACTGTTTGAGCTCACCATCACTTATCCGGTGGTGCTGATTCTAAGCATCATCAGTTTGGCGCCGTCTGTGGGAACGAGAAGACATCTCTTCCTTTTTACACCTTGACCTGTCCGGGCACTCTGGTGGTGAATAGTTCTCCCCCTTTGTGGAGCTGTTTCACCATTAAAAGAGACCCATTAAGGTTCTCAAGCTTACCAGTCTTTTCTTCACTTCAGCTCTTCGTAGCTTAAACATATGTCACCGAAGATGCCATCGCCTTCTCTCCCTCCGTCGGATAGTGAGGTAGGACCCAGTTCCAGTCAACCACCTCCTCAGTCTAAGATGGCTGATGTGGCAGCCGCCTTGAAGCCTCTGGCATCAAGCCAGCGGATTATGCAGGAGCAATTTACAGCTCTAAGCCAAAACATACTAAGACCACCAGGGGTCTCACCGGAGATGATTACTCCAGCGGCAGCTCCAGGGCAGCATGAGGCCAAGGGATGACCCCAGGCACCACGCAAAGACTTGCCACCTCCACAGCGGCGGAGGGATGTTGCTGACCTCCGGCGTCTATGCCTGGGGAGGCAAGGAGACCCTTGCCCTGTGGACATGTAAGATGATCTGGAGGGGGAGGAGGCCCCCATAGAGTACTGGGAGCAGTATGAGGTCTCCAACAATGCTGTGCGACCTCTCCAGGAGAGCAGAGGGAAGTGTAGAAGGAAAAATCCTCATGATCCCCCGAGAGGCTATGCTTTTGATCGCTTGAGCAGAGGGTCGGCCTTTGAGAGGCTGGGTCCAGTAAATGACCTGCGAGAAAAATTGTCCAGATCAAGGAGTGCTGCGAGATCCAGAAGGGAGGCAGCAGATGGCCGACACCATGGGGGCCGACCCCAAGGACGGGACGATGGTCAAGAGGAAGTAAACATCCGATGCAGGCCTACCGCACCGGAACCCTCCGTTCACCTCAAAGAGGTGGCCAGGGATAACATCGTCCAAGCCGACCCTACGAGGCCCTAGAACGACTCGATCCAAAGGTTGGAAGATAAGATTGGTGATATTCTGAAGAGCCGGGACCCTCTTCAGAGAGGATACTCCATAGACTCACCCTTTGTGGCAAATATAGTTAACTTCCCCATGCCATCCAAATTCAAGCCACCAGCGGTCACCCCTCGGTATGACGGGAGTACCAACCCTGTCCACCATATTGAGATGTACCAATCAACGGAAGACATATACTCTATCTCAGATGAGATGAGGTGTCGTGCCTTTTCTGGCACTCTGACTGGGGTTGTACACGTCTGGTATATGTCTCTTCCAAAGAACTCCATTGAAAACTTTAAGCAGTTAGCAGATCGGTTTATCCATAACTTTTGCTTTGGAGTGACGTCACAGAAGAAGACCACGCACCTGCTCTATGTTAAGCAGGGGAAGAATGAGAGCCTAAGAGATTACATAGCCAGATTGAACAAAGAAAAGTTAGAGGTTGAAGACTATGAGGAGAACATAGCCATGACCGCCCTCATTGGAGGATTCTAGGGGGAAGCTGCTATGGAAGCATACTGAAGACCCTCCGAGGACAATGGCTGAATTGATGTTAATACCCGAAAAGGTGATGAACGTCGAAGAGGCGATGGCAGTAAAATACAAAAATGAAAAAGGAGGCACCAGTCGGGTCAAGTACCAGAAAAAGAGCAAAGAGGGGAATAAGAGGCCTGCAAATGACAAATTCACTGATTACAGCCCTTCGACGGTCAGTTGCGAACATATTCTCAATGAGATTAAGAGTGACCAATCCCTGAAGTGGCCTGAGAAGTTGAGGACAGCCCCCCCACAAGAGGAATAAAAACCTGTGGTGTGAATTTCACCAAGACCATGGCCACGTGACAGACAAATACTTTTCTCTGAAAGATAAGATTGAAAAAATGCTAAAAGAAGGGAAGCTTAGGAAGTACCTCGACAAAGGTGACTTCAAAAGGGGTCAAGGGGACGACCTCAAAAAGAAGAGAGGTGATGCATGCCGAGAAGATCCTCCAAACCAAAGGGATGACCCTTCAGATGATGAGGACGACCCTGACCTCCGGTCGAGAGATGACCACGAACCTGTAAAGAGAATTAATATGATATCACTCGATATTGGGATGATCTACGGGGGACTAGAAGGAGGAGGATCAGAGGTCACAGATAGGAAGGCCCATGTAGATAAAACCAAGGCAGTGACAAAGGTTGTGCACTCAACCACTGATGAGGAAAAGTCAAAAAAGAGAAAGAAGGTTGATATGGACACTCTGATAGTGGGTTTCTCAAGAATGAACTTCAAAGGCCTCTTAGCCCCGCATGATGACCCTCTAGTAATCACTACCAGGGTGCACGGATGTGAGGTGCCGAGGATCTTGGTAGATGGGGGTAGCTCTGCAGATGTGATGTTTTGGCCATGCTTTAAAGCCTTAGGCCTCAGCCGTGCTAGACTCGTCCCATACCACCACCCATTGATTGGGTTCAGTGGGGAAAAAGTTCATTCGCTAGGAGTGTATGAGGACGATGTCAGGATGGGAGACGAGTGGCCGAGATGGCTTACCAAGAGGGTCAGCTTCTTCGCGATGGATGAACATGTTTTCTCAGCCTACAATGTTATACTGGGGCGAGTAGCCCTCAAGGGGTTTGAGGCTGTGCCGTCTACGGTTTATCAGATGATTAAATTCCTAACCCCTTATGGGGTAGGGGAAGTTCAGGGAGAACAGACGATGGCACGAGAATATTACTTTAACTCCGCTGAAGAAAGAGAGGCCCACAAGAAGGCAATAACATTAACACCCTTGACCCCAAGGATGAGAAAAAACTCAATAAAGGAGAAGCCTTGGAAGAGGTAGAATCCATCATCCTCAATGAGGATGAGCCGGAAAAAACTGTCCAAATTGACAAAGATCTGAAGATAGACATAAAAGAAGACATCATCAAGCTGCTAAGGAGAAGACAAAGTGTCTTTGCATGGAGTCACACAGATATGTCGGGGATCGACCCCTAAATTATGAGCCACAAGCTCAACGTGGTAGAGGGTACAAAGCGAGTATAGCAGAAGAGGAGAATTTATTCTCGAGAGAAGTATGAGGTCATCGGGGATGAGGTCAAGAAGCTAGAAGATGCATAGTTTATCAGAGAGGTCATCTACCCCGAGTGGTTGTCCAACGCAGTCATTGTCCCAAAAGCCAACGGGAAGTGGAGGATGTGTGTAGACTTCATAGAACTCAACAAACATTATCACAAAGATAGATTCCCTCTCCCCCGCATTGATCAGATGGTAGACGCTACCGCAGGCCATGAGCTCATGAGCTTCATGTATGCCTATTCAGGGTACAACCAGATCTTCATGAACTCTGAAGAATCAGAGGAAACAACCTTCATTATCGATAAGGGGACATACTGTTATAGGGTCACGCCCTTTGGCCTAAAAAATGCAGGGGCAACGTATCAACACCTTATGAATAAAATGTTTGAATACCAAATTGGGAAGTCTATTAAGGTTTATGTAGACGACATGCTGACCAAAAGCTTAAAGGCCGAGGATCATGTGGCCGACCTTGAAAGGACCTTTAACATAATGGACAAGTACCGAATGATGCTCAACTCGGCCAAATGTGTCTTTGAGGTCGGAGCAGGGAAGTTCTTGGGGTTCGTTGTCAACCAAAGAGGCATCGAGGCCAATCCTGACAAGATAAAGGCCCTCATAGAAATGAGGACCCCGAAGACCATCAAAGATGATCAAAGGCTCACAGGGCGAGTGGCTCCTTTGAATAGATTCGTGTCCATGGCCACAAATAAGTGCTTACCGTTCTTTAAAATTCTCAGAAAATCTTTTGATTGGAGCGAAGAGTGTGATCAGGCTTTCAAGGAGCTAAATGCATACTTAGGGTCTCCCTTGCTTTTATCACGGCCAGTACAAGGCGAACAGCTACATGTGTACCTAGCCGTCTCAGAGTCAGCCATCAGCACAGCCATTGTGAGAGAAGAGGACGTAGTACAGAAGCCTATGTATTTCAACAGTAAGGCACTCCAGGGGGGAGAGAAAAGATACCCAAGGATGGAGAAGTTAGCCTATGCCTTGATCCATGCATTAGGAAATATGAAGCCGTACTTACAGTCCCATACAATGGTCATCCTCATTGACTCTCCTCTTAGTCAGGTCTTACACAAGCCAGAAAAATCGGGGAGGCTAATAACCTGGGCTATAGAGTTGGGAGAGTTTGACATTGTATATCCGCTAAGGATGGCCATTAAGGGGCAAGCGTTAGCTGATTTTGTGGCTGAATTTACTTGGGAAGATGATGAGGCTGAAGATGAGAGCCTCGAAGAAAGAAAAACACGACAGGGAAGAATTGTTGATCCACCTGTAGAAAAGGCTGAGACAAGCACCGCTAGAGAAAAAGTGATAGAGAACGAAGAGGGAAGATATCTCTTTAGACGGGGGTCCCTCACCAAGGGAAATTTCTCAGAAGAACAGACTGTGTGGAGCCTCTTCATTGACGGGTCCTCCCGTGACACGGAAGTGGGGCTGGATTAATAGTATCAGCACCTGATGGCACAGACATTGAGTACGTCCTGAGGTTCAACTTCAAAGCCTCCAATAATGAGTCTGAATATGAGGCCTTGATAGCAGGCCTCTCCTTGGCGAAGTCTCTTAGTGTCGGCCAGATTTTGGTCCATAGTGATTCAAGGCTAGTAGTGAGTCAAATACTAGGAGCCTACGAGGCCAAGGATGAGTGGATGGCCAAATACCTTGAGAAAGTGAAATCACTATTGAAGAGCTTTAGAGAAGTGAAATTGACGAGGATACCTAGGCTCGATAATGGCCGAGCTGATGCACTTGCTAGGTTGGCCTCGGCAACTAGGACAGATATCAGGAGGACGGTCCCAGTGGAAATTTTTCTTCGACCAACTATTGAAGATACTGAGGGAACACTTGGCACTTGCTTAAATATTTCTAAGGAAGCTTCATGGATGGACCCTATGATCAGATACATTAAAAAGGGGGATATGCCAGAAGTAAGGAAAGAAAGGAAGAAGTTGAGATACAGAGCTGGAAAATTCACTGTCATCGGAGACACCTTGTACAAATAGGGGTTTTTGATCCCCTTACTTAGGTGTGTGCACCCGTTTGAAGTCCCACACATTTTGCAAGACGTGCATGAGGGGTCATGTTCAAGCCACATTGGGGGCAGATCTTTAGCGAAGAGGATAGTAACCAAGGGATACTGGTGGCCGACCCTGGGGAAAGACACCACGACATACATAAAAAACTGCGATAAATGTCAAAGATTTACCACAATCCCTCACCAGTCCCATCAGCCTCTTACCTCCATCACATACCCAAAGCCATTTGCAGTATGGGGGATCGACCTTGTAGGACACTTGTCTAGGTCCGTTCATAACTATCGGTTCCTCATCGTAGAAATTGACTATTTTTCAAAATGGGTGGAGGCAAAGCCGATGGTCACGATTATTGAGCAGAAGACCTTTCAGTTCATCTGGAAAAGCATTATATGTAGATATGGCCTCCCCAACACCATCATCTCGGATAACGGGACTCAATTGAAGAATACATCTTTGGAGAAGTACTGTGAAAAGGTGAGTATCAAACAATTCTTCTTTACCCCAGGCCGATCTCAAGCCAATGGGCAAACGAAAGTTACAAACAGAACAATCCTAGATGGGATCAAGAAAAAACTCGAGGAGGCAAAAGGAAGATAGGTTGAGGAGTTATATGTTGTACTGTGGGCCTTCAGGACGACGACAAAGACCTCTACAGGAGAAACCCCGTTTATGTTGGCTTATGGCTCAGAAGTCGTCATCCCCACCAAAATCGGGTTTCCTACTCACAGGGTCCAAATATATGACCCCAAGAGAGATGTGGAAGTGAGGAGACTTGACTTAGACCTGATCGAGGAAAGGAGGGAAGACGCCGAGATAAGGAAAGCCTCTTACCAAGAGAGGACTTCAAGGATCTACAACCAAAGGGTGAGACAAAGGCCAATCGCAGTAGGGGACTTAGTCCTAAAAAAGACCTGGCAAAAGACAAAGAAGCTCCACCCAAATTGGCATGGCCTATATAGGGTCATTGATGAAGTTGTCCCTGGAACGTATAGACTAGAGAACCTTAAGGGGGAACCCTTTTCCAACCCCTGGAATGCAGATCATTTGAAGAGATACTATCAATAATTTTGTAACGTCCTATCGGACCACAGTTGAAATGAATGTGTCGCTCCAACAGAACACTTAGAATGTTAATGAGAATGTCACATTGGTCCCTCATTTTGTGTTTGATTAATTCTAGTATGATTGGGGTTATACTCATTAAAACCACCCTCGGCTATGATGAGGGCAAATGGTGGGGACCAACCCTCATTTACCCTCAAGAAAGACGAGGGGGGACTTGAAATTTAAAACCATTAAGTTGGTGGGAAACCACCCTAGGATATGATGAGGGAAAATGGTGGGGACGACCCCTCATTTACCCTCAAGAAAGACGAGGGGGACTTGAAATTTAAGACCATTAAGTTGGTGGAAAACCACCCTCGGCTATGATGAGGGCAAATGGTGGGGACGACCCCTCATTTACCCTCAAGAAGGACGAGGGGGGACTTGAAATTTAAAGCCATTATGTTGGTGGGAAACCAACCTCGCTATGATGAGGGCAAATGGTGGGAAAGACCCCCTATTTACCCTCAAGAAAGACGAGGGGGACTTAAAAATTTAAAACATCATGAAGTTGTTGAGAAACCTCCCTCGGCTATGATGAGGGAAAATGGTGGGGACGACCCCCCATTTACCCTCAAGAAAGACGAGGGGGACTTAAAATTTAAAACCATTAAGTTGGTGGGAAACCACCCTTGGCTATGATGAGAGAAAATGGTGGGGACGACCCCTCATTTACTCCCAAGAAAGACGAGGGGGACTTGAAATTTAAAACCATTAAGTTGGTGGGAAACCACCCTAGGATATGATGAGGGAAAATGGTGGGGACGACCCCTCATTTACCCTCAAGAAAGACGAGGGGGACTTGAAATTTAAGACCATTAAGTTGGTGGAAAACCACCCTCGGCTATGATGAGGGCAAATGGTGGGGACGACCCCTCATTTACCCCCAAGAAAGACGAGGGGGGACTTGAAATTTAAAGCCATTAAGTTGGTGGGAAACCAACCTCGCTATGATGAGGGCAAATGGTGGGAAAGACCCCCTATTTACCCTCAAGAAAGACGAGGGGGACTTAAAAATTTAAAACATCATTAAGTTGTTGAGAAACCTCCCTCGGCTATGATGAGGGAAAATGGTGGGGACGACCCCCCATTTACCCTCAAGAAAGACGAGGGGGACTTGAAATTTAAAACCATTAAGTTGGTGGGAAACCACCCTTGGCTATGATGAGAGAAAATGGTGGGGACGACCCCTCATTTACTCCCAAGAAAGACGAGGGGGACTTGAAATTTAAAACCATTAAGTTGGTGGGAAACCACCCTCGGCTATGATGAGGGAAAATGGTGGGGACGACCCCTCATTTACCCTCAAGAAAGACGAGGGGGACTTGAAATTTAAAACCATTAAGGTGGTGGAAAACCACCCTCGGCTATGATGAGGGTAAATGGTGGGGACGACCCCTCATTTACCCTCAAGAAAGACGAGGGGGACTTGAAATTTAAAACCATTAAGTTGGTGGGAAACCACCCTCGGCTAGGATGAGGGAAAATGGTGGGGATGACCCCCCATTTACCGTCGAGAAAGATGAGGGGGAGTTATAAACAATGTCACAAGATAAATCATACAAGAGACAAGCATAGAAGATAGATAGAGGCATTATATTACAAAATGTTATAGATGTTTGTCCAATAAAAGTAAAGTATAAAAGTGTGGTACATGAAGAGGGTATGGGCTACAAACAGCCACCCTATTAAGCCGCATCAGAGGGCAGGGCCTCAACATCGATATGATGAGTCTCCTCAGTAACCAAGACATGCTGATCTTCTGAAGTGTTGGTACCTTCAGCGTTCACGTGAGACTCCACGTGGGCTAGATCCTCAACAATCAGTGGGTTGTCCAACTTAACTGCCTCAAGAGAGGGATGAACTGAAGAGACGGCGTCAACAAACTTAAGGATGACCCACCGACAGGCCGTCCTGATCCCCCCTCTATAAGTACTTAAGACTGAAGCCTTGAAACTCGTCTTAGAGTTTGTAGGCCTCCACAGCGTCAGCCTCGGCTTTCTTTACTGCCCCCTCGAGCTCAGTCTTAAATTGAGCCCCCAGGTTGATCAAGGCCTCATCCTTCTCTTTAATAAGTAAGTCCTTGGCCTTCAAATCTGCATCATGCTGCTTCATCAGCTCGTCCAAGACCCTTGCATGTTCGGTCCTCGCACTCTCCAACTTAGACCTTGCAGTCTCGAGCTTAGTCTGTAAGTCAGCCTCGTGATGAATAGCCCTCTTGGCTTCATGAAATTTCTGTTGGTTCTTGACTATCCACTTGGTAGCTGATGTAAAGGATCAAACAGACAGCACAGAAGAAGGCACATGTTAAGGGGCCGAGGGAACAGTTTGTGAAAAGCTCAACTGAGGAAATGAAGTAAAAATAAATACCTGGGCCAGAGTGTGCAGACCATAGTCATACACCTTTGTCGGGGGCATCTTGTATTGAAAGTCGTAGTCGGCAGCCGAGGGAGCAGAGAACATAGAAGCCTTGGCCTCCCTCATATTGGCTATGAAGGAAGACGATTTAGCCTTCAAGAATGTTAAGTTCTGGGACCAAAAGGCCCCCATACGGGAAGAGGAGCCGCTCCCCTCAAACGCCTCCACCCTCGCCCTCGTCCTAGAATTCGGCCGAGGGTCAGGAGGAACTTCTGGGCCCTTTATTTTGTGGATGTCGGCTGATGGTTCAATAGGTGTCGGCCCCACGACCTTTGACTTCCTCGGATCCTGCTGAGGCTCTTTGCCTTTCTTCTTGCCTAGACCAGACAACAAGCTTGGGGCAGTCATTTCCCAAAGTTGGTTAGAGATATTTTCTGGACGACCTAAAAAGGAGACGACACATCAGAAAGATACAGAGACAAAGATAAAACACTTGAAAAATGATCAAAGATTGAGCAAAAAACTACTCACATAGTTCTGTCAAGGGGCCGACCCTCAGACTAGCTTCTTTGAGGAAGCGAGGGGTCATCAAATCTTCAAATTTTGTAAATCCACCCTCTTTCCCTCGCTCTCTCAGATAGTCAACGATGACCCTCTCCTCCAAACTAAGTCTGGGGGCTGACCTAGCCTTCATAGAAGGGTTAGACCATCTCCTTGGGACTCTCGGATCGTCGCCCAAAGGATGAGCCCCGTCGACAAATTCCCAATCCCCGAAAATGAAGAAAAATCTCTTCTTCCAGTCATGGTTAGTAATACCCCGTATTTTCATGCTATATTAATTTGGGGTTTTATTAAATTTATTGTGAGCTAATTATTTAATAAAAATCCGGAAATTAATTATGTTATAATTATTAACGTGACGAGAGTTAGTAATTATATGAATTTTGTTGAATATTACTAATGAGCAAAGTAATATATATGATATTGGTTATATTGAATGTCATGAGTGAATTAAATGACAATTTTGGAAATTTAAGTCGGGACGTGCTCGTGTCACGTTGGGACTAAATTTTGATAAAATAAAAATTGAATATTTTATAAGTTGCCTGTATGGTCGTTTTGAGTGTGCTAACGCGTCCGGAAGGGTCGAGATAGTCAGAAAAATGTACCCGGGGGTGTATTTTGGGTCTCGGGGCGTTTTTAAGCCGAATTAGTAACCCGGGAGGGCATTTTGGTCATTTTACATTTTTGGGTAATTAAACTCACGAAAATTAGAGGGTATATATCTGATATTGAGGTTTTCACCTAGGGTTAGAATACCCAAAACCTAGAACGGCCATTGGAGAAGAGAGGAGAGAGCTCTCAAGCAATTCTAAGGCTCAAAACTCAACCATTTGCACCGCCGTCACCGCCAACGCGTAGATCGCGAGACGGGGAACGCAACCACACCAAAATCAGCCGCAATCCAGACTTCTAAAAATCCCCGGCAAGTGTTTATCTTTCTTATTTCGTTGGTGCAATTTCCATATTAGTTTAGGAATGATTAGGGATGAATGATATGAAAGAAAACCCAAATTGTGATAGGAATTTGCATGTAGTAAAGACTTAAACCTTATTATGGAAATCTTTTGTGATGTAAAAGAATAATCCACGAAATTTTGGTGTAAATAAGAAGGAAATTCTGGGATAAAATAGATTAGAATCATGATTTAGAGATTTTAAGGGTTCTTGAGTTTTAAATGAATTTCTGTATGATTAATCCATGCTTAGTGACGTAAATTAACATGATTTACGTAGAATGTGTATCATATCATGTTAGGATGTTAGTGGTACAATTTTTGAGACGTTTGGGATTGGAAAATATGGATTTGGATGAAGATAGAGAGTAGAACCCGTAACTGAAATTCTGCAGAAATCAAAATACCTGCTTGATCGATCGATCGAGCTAGAGCATCGATCGATCGAAGGATCGATCGATCGAGCCCCAAACCTCGATCGATCGACCCCTCCTGGCAGACTCCTATTTCCCTTGTTAAATTAGTTAAATTCAATTTATCGTGAAATAATTCTTGGGCATTCTTAATAAAATGTTTTGGGAGATATGGAAGACCAGTAGGGCATATGAATAAATTTTGGAGATTTTTAATGTGGACCGAGAATTACATTTTGGAATAACTACTTATAAATCGATTAATTTATGTATTGAAGGGTAAGGTGCGTAAGAGAGTTACGTTGGAACATAATAAGGACACCTACTGAATTTTATACTTATGAGGATAGAGTTCACGAGTGTCACCAAATGAGTTGGAGAAACCCTTCGAGTTAAGGTTAGTGACGAACCCTTATAAGAAATACTTAATGTGAAAATTAAGGATAAATACCCTAATTATGGGTGATGAGAGAAACCTATATTGATATAATAATAAGTGGTATATTTATATGGTTGTGTATGCATATATTATATACGTGTGAAAAACGTACCCGCGCTACTTGCTATCCCTGAGGCTACCGCACTGGGACAGTCTTATCTCGATGGGACCTTTATGGGGGATATTGACTTGTACCCTAGAAGATAGATATCCTTGGTAGAGCCTATCAGAATGATAGTTCAGACGGTCCTAAGAGACGTGAGGGTATGTACTGACCTCTTAGAGACTTGGAATCTATGCTTCGCCTCAAATCTTGTTTGTATATATGTTGATACAGTTCGAGAGTGATTCCAAACTTGTATTTCCCTTAGTGTGAGCAATACAGGGATTGGATAGCAGAGTATGCCTGCACCATAGTTTGTATGTTGGTGCTATTAGAATGTATATATTATACGAGTGCTTAATATATATATCCGAAATTTGGGAAATTTAAACTGTTACTGTGATACGGTAAGTGAGAAATGATTCTAGACTATAAATAGGAAATATTTGTTTGAAAAGTATAATATGACACTGAGAAACTTTATAAACTAATGAAGCTAAAACGAGAGTTGTACTACTATTTGGAAGTGTCCTTTTTAAACAATTATATAGTTCGGCTTTGAAATCTTACGAGTAATTTAAGATAAGTTAAATTGTTGGGAAGGTTAGTGATAAAATGATAGGATAAACCGTTGGGAAGGTTAGTGCGATAGGTGTGCACTTTAGAAGAGAGGTGAGAATTTTCTCAAGAGAGTGTCACACTAATATGTTGTTGCATTGGCCTGTATCAATTTAAATACTTGCTAAACGAATTTTTAAATCATACACACTATCGGGCTCTGACCCGTTTCTTTTTCTCTCTCTCTCTTGTATATATATGTATGTATTACAGGTGCCCAGCCACAAGGGCGTCTTGCTTAGGATCCCTTGGAAGGAACGCGCTGCAGCTTAGGTGGGAGTTGCAGGTCTCTTGATTAGACGACTTCGTTCATTCGGATCCACTCTTAGTACTTTCATTTAGTTGGGCATGTGTAGCTCTTTCCATTATTCCGTTGTTATTGGACATTTATATTTCAGTTATTTCCAGTACTGTTTCTATGGGATTTATTCAGTTTGGATGTATGACTTTAGATTTCGTATGTTGACATTCGATTGACGAATGTTTTAAATTATTTGGATTATGTTGCAGAATTTATGTGGTGTGATTCTTACTTATTGAATGTTGTTAATAAATTAAATAATTTTTCTTTAAATAAAATTTGGAAAGTTATGTAAGAAAATGGTTTTGACACTTAGCTTAATTAATTAGGTTGTTAAATTGGAAAATTTATTTTATCGACAGTGATGCTGAGAATGAACCAACTGTTCACCTTGAATTAATTTAATAAAGGAGTGCTCGCCCGGTATTTAATTAGGCGGGGTGTCACAGGCTAGAGGTTTGTGCCACGTGGAGAAGTTTTTTATCAGACTTCCTCGCCCCCAGATGATAGTACCCAAGTTGTTTGGACGAGGAGGTGATATTGTAACAGGATAAGAACACATTGGACGAAGGCTCGTCGGTAAATGAGTTCTTTCGAAGCGAGATATAGCCAAGAATAGTCCTCCATGAGTTGGGGGGAAGTTGAGAAGAGGCAACCCCAAGGGCAGACAAGATATTAACTATAGAAGGGTGTAGAGGGAGCCTAACACCGACCCTTAACATCTGCTCATAGACAGTAATATCTCCCTCATCACCCTCGAAGACTTTCTCAGATTCAGTGGGGACCCTCATACTTATGTTGGGTTATATTCCAAAGAGATGCCTCCACACTAAGAGATCATGGTCTTTGACTGGCGATACATAAGTCAAACCAGTTGAAATGTCAACTTGACTATCATCACCATCAGAAGGACCCTCACTGTTGTTCTCATCTCTCTTATTACTAGATCCCCCAACCTCTAGGAGACCATCTGGAAAGGCAACTTCAAATTCAAAAGAGGACAGCGCTATTACATGGACAGCCTCAGAAGGGGCTGTGCCCTCGGCCTGTCGGCCTGGGCTGAAAATGGATGTCTCTCCCCTCCCAGAAGGACCAGCACCTGTTGATGATGATGCTCTCTGATCCATTTCTCCCTCGGGCGATTGACTCTCGGCTGGACGACTAGACGACCCACAGGAATCAGGGGGTACGATAGTGGCTAATGGAATGGGAAAAATGGGTCGTACCCAATTAGGGTCAGCCCCTCGTCTCCTCTCGTCCTCCTCCTCTGTTCGCCTAATCTCTACGAAGAATTTCTCTCTCAAGGACGGTAACTCCTCGACTAAATTATAAAGCCTCCTAAGCATTAAGGAGAAGACCCTACACTTAAAGGAATTTGGCTAAGCTAACTACAAACAAGATTACAGTTGACTAAGTTTGACTTTTAGATCAAACCTAAGGAAATGAAAAGATATTTTAGGTTTGAACTTGCATAATCAACTCGCCGGAGAAGAAAGCCGGAAGGGTATAAAACAGCCAAAGGGAAATTAATTCCTACAAGCCTAGAGCAAGAAAGAAAAAAGCAATGGAAGATAAAAGGGCACTAGGGTAGAGAGATTACCTATGAAAGGACAACGAAGACGGCCAAGCTTGAGACTGTGGCATTAATGGAGGTTTAAAAATGAGTTAGAGTGAGAGAGCTTGGGCGCGAAGAAGAAGGAGGAGAAAAGAAAATGTTTTAAAAAAACCTTTTATTTAATTTTTTAATTAGTGGGCCCCGTAATCAAGGTTGTGCATGGTCCACGAGGTGAAATATCATTAGGACACAAAGTCCCAGGCCAAGTGTGCAGTCGCTAAAGCCTGGGAAACTGGAACGACAGGGGATATCTGCCTAGGTGTCACATCAGCTTCATAGGTGTCACTTACCAAAATGATCATACACTCATCTCAAAAGAAACACTATCCCTTAGCCATCTCAACAACCTCGATGGCTAAAGGCTGGGGTTGATTGATATACCCATATATACCCTCAGCCAGGCAGAGGGCGTACTCCACCTGGACGAGGCCAAGACGATCTCTCAACCAATATCATATGACCCTTTGAGGGGCCGACCCATCATCATGGCCCAGACGACTCATCAAGGGGGAGACCCCTCATCAAACCTAGACGACCCTTCAAGGGGACAACCCCTCATCAAACGACCCTTCAAGGGGCCGACCCCGCATCATAGTCTGTACGACCCTTTAAGGAGCCGACCCCTCATCAGACCCAGACAACCCTTCAAGGGGTCGACCCCTCATCATTCCCAAATGACCCTTCAAGGAGTCGACCCCTCATCAGGCCCAGACGACCCTTCAAGGGACCAACCCTGCATCATAGTCCGGATGACCCTTCAAGAGGCCGACCCCTCATCAGGCCCAAATGACCCTTCAAGGTGCCAATGCCTCATCAGGCCCAAACGACCCTTAAGAGGGACGACCCCTCATCATGGTCCGGATGACCCTGCGAGGGTATGAGAGTATGAGGGGTCACATTAGGCCAGGCTCACTGCTAGCAGGAACTTTTCCCTTAGCCTCATATCATTGGCCAAGGGTGACATCATCGCAACGCGTGATTTGGGAGACGCATAGAATAGTGCGAGTGGGACTCACATGGCACGTGGAAAACCGTTATAACAATATCACCCTCTCACGTGAGGGAATATTATGTCATCATTAATCACAGGTGGCATCTATAGGTGTCAGCAGGGGATTGGCTAGATCATCACTCACATGCACCATGCATGCTTGGGGGGGTACACTACACCCCCAAGACCTATATATACTTATCACCTATAACCCTGCAAGGGGATCGAGAATCGTAATCCTAGAAAAAACTTTGCTTGTACACACAGTAGAGAGAGAGAAAGTGAGCTTATGTGCATTGTATGCAAGGCCATTAGTGACCATATTTAGTGGATCACACACTCACAGTGGATGTAGGCCTAATTGGCTGAACCACTATACATCATTATCTTATTTCTCTTATACTCACCTCCTTCTATACACTTACACACATACATCTCTATGGTTTCCATGGTTATCACTGTTTGAGCTCACCATCACTTATTTGGTGGTGCTGATTCCAAGCATCATTAATGTTTTAAAATTAATTTTTTGACACCCTCTTTTTGTAGTAATGGGTTGTGAGTCATGTTAATTTTAAAATCGTCAGTAGATGCTGAGAATGATCCTCTAGAGATTCCTGGTTATTTTAGTTTAGGGATGGCCACCTGTTATTATTCTAAGCGGGTTCTCATAGGACCCATTTAAAGTGACATGATTAAGCCCCTACTTAGTGGCAATGAAATTAGCCAAGACTAGTGTAGTCGACAATGTATCCCATAGGATCCATAGATCCAAAAGAATAATGGGAATATCAATTAGGAGTTATGATTGGTAGGTCCAAGAGAAGTATGTTCAAATGGTCAGTAACGAGGAAATAGTAAGGGCAATTACCCTATGTGTAGTGAGTGAGACTACTAAGTGTTAAATGTGTCCACATTGAGTAGTGAGACCGATAAATTTTGGGAATAGTAAACCATACCAATTAGGCATATCAACTGGAGGAGTGAGACTTCTAGGGGAGTAATTGGGTCAAGATAATTAGGCCTAAGAAATTTACGACCCAAGAGTGGTAGGTTTAAATAGGACCAGTGCAGTCCTCGGTAATTGTAGAATACCGTATTTCAAGGTCGACGGGGTCCAAGAAGGAAAAAGGGAGGTCGGTAAGACCATAATTGAGGCCTAGATATGTTGGGCCAATGTTTCAATAATGGGTGTGTAAACCGCATGAGTGAATAATTTGTCCACAATAGGTGGGTACAACTATAGGATGAAATCCTAGATGTATAATGGGTGCAAGTGATCGTGGGTTGTTTTGACCATGAGAAGTGCATGTAAGGACCCTACGTGATCAAGAGAGACTGCTGAAGTTTTATTTCATAGTTGTGAATAAAGGATTAATTCTAGTGACATGGTGTGTCACAACAGACACATATAAATTGAAAACCCTAAATTCGCGTGCGAGTCAAGGTTAGTGGAAACGATAATTTTAACAGTATGGTTACAAAAGTATTTCTCGTTGATAGTGAGACTTTTTGGTATCGACCGTAAATGAATCGAGTGGGTCCTAAAAGTATATTTTATTATTCTAATTTTCTATTTCTTTGAGTTAGCATAATAGAACTTATTATGGTAATATGTAGTGATAGATTACCATATGTTTAAACGATAGTAAATTGAGTTATAAGACTATCGTGCTGGATACTCTAGGGAGAAAAAAAATAATTTTGCGCGGCGCTAACTAAAATAGGGTTGGGCCTATATTTTATGATATTATAGACCTTAGTGAAAATGTTGTATAGTTATATGTGTGAGTAGAAATTTATGTTACTGATGTGACTCAGGATATAATATGTTTTTCTCGAACAACGAGAAATAGCTCATTATATATAGCGCCGATAATTTGGGATAGTGAGAGAAACATGTTTTATGTTATTTTTAGGGATATATAAACATGGACTAGTAGACTTTTATGTTAACATACGTAAATTATGGGAAGGCACAGATTATGGACTGAGGGCCATTATGGATCTCGACGACCGACTATGTTAAGTAGTAATGTATCAGGGGGTTCCTTGTTTGGATTTTTCTTTGCGAGACATCCCATGCATGAAACTAGCGATTGTCGGGAGTGGGAGAGAAGTTTGGTCGATAGTACATAAGTTCGTACCTTAGTCATTTTATATATACAAACATAAATTTAGAGTTGATAATTATATTATGACTTAAGAGTCGCCTAGTCCTAGTAACATTATGAATAAAACAATGATCCCACTGATAGAGTGATTAAGTTATGACTAGTGGGGTAATTTAGCACAACCCTACCATAACAGTATGCCAAGTGAGCGAAAATTGATTTAAGAAGAGTATATGTTATTTGTGCAGCAATGTGAGAAATATAGGGTGTATGGGCGCTCTAGGTAATTGAATCTGGTATTATTCCCCATTTTGGAGATATAGGATAAGGAAAATAAATATAGAGGTTTAGATATTAGGACTTGAATGTTCGGTCATTTATGATGATTAGAGATATAGTCGGTAGAATAAAAAATGTATCAGGCTAGAAATAACTACGGAAGAGGATTTAAATGAAGAGATGTTTGGCTAAGATTCCTCTTGTAGAGGGCCACCTGTTTGTTGGACTTAGGGTGAACCATTCGAAACCTTTAGAGGTTTCTCCAACCGTTGGGTATTTCTACGTAGTATTGGGAGAGTATTCGTAAGGATTTTTTCGCGAAGATGGTTACGATCCTATATGGGTGATAGTGGATTAGTTAGCTGAAGTAGATCACATTATGCCAGTTAAGGTTGATCATACTACGAGACAATAAGATTTGATCTTAATATAACCAAGATAGTGAGGTTACATAGGGTACCGTTTAATATTGTGTCCAATTAGGACGAGATTTTGTTTCCTAATTTTTGAAGAATTTTCACGAGGCATGGGTATCGAGTTGTGATTGGCTATGATGTATCATCCGCAGAATAATGGGCAGACTAAGCGAAAAAATTTGATGTCGGAAGATAAATTATGTTTGTACCCTTTAATCTAAAGGGAGGACGAGAGACATATGTTCCACTAGTGAACTTGGTGCAGTATAAATCTTATAAGTTTTCTGTTGGGCATGGTGCCAGTTGAAGTATGGTACGGTAAGTCTTATTGTTTCTCCTACTTGTGGGATAAAAGTGAGGAACCAACAACTATTGCGAATAGTAGAGATGATTTGAAACTTATAGTATATATTGTGTGTAAAATATATACTGCACAAATAACTTACTTGTGTATGATAATCACAAGACGAGATGGTATTTATCTAAAGAACGGTTAATCTATTTAAGTGCATATAGTAGAAGGTTAAATAGTGAATGTCTAGAATAAAGTATAAGTAGTGAAACTTAAACTGTAAGGCTTGGACAAGAACCTACGTGATAGGGTAACCTGGGGTTAAAATGATCATAAGTGAGGTGTTCATTATTGGGGGAATTCGATAGCATACAGTATGGGCGGTATAGAGTTGTAAGGGGGAAGTATGTAATACCCCATATTTTTAATGACTTTTAAAATGGGATTAATTAAAATTAATTGTGATAGAATTAGAAATTAATTCGAATTTAAATATTACTCGAGAATAAAGTAATATGTTATTTATGTTGAATATTACTTAGTGCTTAAAGTAATATATATTATTATGACCTTACAATTGATTATGACTTTATAAAATTGTCGCGAATTATGTGTACGACAACGATGGTAATTAAGTCGGGACGCGCATTTGAGTCGTGTTGGGTTTATAATTTAATGAAATAAAAGTGAATTATTATATCATCTGAATGGTTCTTTTGACTGCACTAAAGTGTTTGAAAGGGTTCAAATAGTCGGAAAAGTCTACTCCGGCGTTTGTATAGGGTCTCGGAGCACTTTGGAGCCGAATAGTCACCCCGGAGGGGCAGTATGGTCATTTGACTTGGAAGGTGAAAAGTATGCACGGATTTGGGAGATTATTTATAAGTCTAAAGGATTTATATTATTAATTCATTCTACAAACTTAGAGATAAATAAATTGAGAGAGAGTGAGGAGTTTCTCCGGGGAAAGGGAAGAGTCATTGTGGGAAAAACAAGAGCCAAAAGTCACCACCACCAACCACCACAGGAAGTTGACCAGAGAAGGGAAGAACCACTAGTGGACAATCATCCAGAATGGACCAGACCTACGAATTATAGGCAAGTGATTAATTATTGCAATCTTAGCTTTTATATTATCCATGCTACGGTGGTTAGAAAAGTTACATAAATAAAGATACATTTGTGATAATTTTAAATGGATCTCTGAAATGGATATTATCAAGGAGTGGTCTATTTTTATTATAGAATAAACTCCATGAATTTTATATTATCTTGTGAAGAAATCTGGGATTTACACTCATATTGATGATAAAGTCAAAAATTAGAGTTCTTGAGAATAAAATGGAATTTGAGTTAATTGATTCATGTCAATGATGTTTAAATGATTTTGGTTACGTTAGAACTTATCCATATGTAATGGTATATGATCTGGATATCATGAAATTTAAATTGGGAATCATTTGGTGAAGAAAAATTGGAGTTTATTTGATGTTCATGGATAAATATAAAAATATGAGTTTCTGGAAGTAGTATGTTTTTAATCCAAACTCTTGATGATTCTAGGTTGTTTAGATCAGTAGGGATCATTTACATATGTTGTTATATCATGTGGTATGGATTATAAGAAATTTGGGACGTTAAAATAGAGGTTTGGTTGATTAAAAGATGTGAAACCCGTAGAATAAAAGTTACAGAATCTGGGCTGATATCTGGGTGATGATCGACCCATGAAGCTCGATCGATCGACTGATCGATCAATCAACCTAAGACTTTCGATCGATCGACCTCCGCAAAAAATATGAACTTTTTCCTTTTTTATTCTTGAGTTAATCCCAAAAATTTTAGGACTCTTTAGTGATTATTAATTGAACATAATGGAACTTATGGAAGGGCAGTAGGGCATAGGTAAGACCCAGATTAATATTATTAGGTTTGGGATTTAGTTGGAAAAAATTATATTAATTAATCAAATGAATTACGGTTCATAGATTCACGTTTTGGATTCTGATTCGTTTATATGAAGAGTAAGGATAGGACCAGTAGGGAGGGGATCAGTTGAATCACCTGGAAAACCTTAAGTCCATATGTGAGAATAATCCTAAGTAAAGGAATATATGGTTAAGAGAGAATATGTTTTATCGAATATGATTCTAATTAAAGATGAGTTTAATTTGCAATAATTCAGGGAGTACGATGACATGGACTAGTAGGGTATAAGTGAGTTTCTTACTTGATATATATCAAGGAAAACTTATTTAATCTTCAAATAATGAATGAGGCTCGGGAATATCAAATAAAGAAGTAAAGTCATAATATTTAATATGTAGGATTTGATAGATAAAAATACTACGTATCGGAATAATCATATGGTTGGGTGAATGCCTTATGGATGTTATGTTTATATAGGTGTGATGAATACCTATAATATTATTTGTATGTATGACATAGCTACGCTGCTTGCTATCGGGGTGGAGGTTTCTCATTGTGGACGGTCTTATCTTGTGCGCCCATTTTGGTGGATTTTAGATTCATACCCTGAGCATAGGACCTTGGACACGTGCTATCCTCGTATATGATAGTTTCGATGGTTGAATGGGAGCGTAGGTATGTGCGTGACCCATTTGGCTGGGGAGTATGATCGCCTCCAATATATTTTTGTTATGATATGATTCATGAGAGACGTCGAATCAATAGTCCTCTATACAGTGACATTATGTATCAGGACATGATAACAGAGTATGCATTCACCGCAGTAGGGACGAGGGAAGTTCCGTATTAGTATATGTATAATCAGTGTGATATTATATATATAAATTGTGATGCAATCTACTGTGTGACATTGTAGATATAGAGATGTAATCTTCTGTGTGAAATTGTAGGTTAAAAATATAAAATGTGATTTAATCTACTGTGTAATGTTGTAGATAGACGTAAATAATGAAATCTGAATTGAATTAAGTAAGTGAACACTTAATTCCAAGGTTGTAACAAGACTAGTTCATATTAAAGAGAAATGAATATGAATAAGTATATTACGTATGGTATGGGACATACGGGTTTATGATATGGATTAGAATTATGCTGTGGAAACTATTTAGGAGGGAACCTTAACTAGGAAGTTACTGAGATACGATTGGTGTGCACTCTATATGAGAGGTGAGAATTCTCAAAAGAGAGACCGGGAAACTAACATGTACATAATAAATGATTATTTGTAATTGTTAAGCACTTGCTATTTTTAAAATCTTTTACAATCAGTCTCTGACCCGTTTCCTTGCATATTATCTCCTCAACTATATCTTGTACATCAAGGATTCAACAGCATGGATGCCAAGCATAGATTATGGATGATCCGATGGATTATAGCTTCTAGCAGAGATGTGGATTTTATTTAGACGCTTCCTTTCGGTTGGTTTACTCATCTGTAGCATCTACTTCATTTAGGGCATGTCGCCCAGGATTCTAGAGGTTGTAATTATTATGTAAGCATTGTGGATATCATATTTATTTAGTGTAAATGTTATAATTTAACAGGAGAGTTATTCTAGTCATATTTATTCTTCTTGTAGTTAATTCAGTTGTAATGTGCTATTGCATATTATTATTTCGTGTCATGGAATGGTTTTAATTAAATTAAAAATGGAAATTTTTTTTGACACTTAGCTTAATTAACTATTAGGTGATTAATAAAGAAATTATTTTCGACAGTGATGCTAAGAATGAACCAACTGAATATTCTGATTTAATTAAATAAATGACTGATCACCCAATATTTAATTAGGCGGGTTGTTACAGTTCCCTTTACTCATTTTATTACTTCTTGTATATCTTAGCTCATGATTATCTTTGTCGTGCTCTCTTCTCGTGTATATATAAATTTCACTCACTTGTACATGCTCACCATGCTTCACCATACACCCACTTGTATATAAATTCTTCATTCTCACCTCACACACTTATACTTGTATTAGTCTCACCTTTACTTACACATTTCACACATCACTTGTAAATTATTCATGGTTAGCATCGCTAGAACACACCCTCACTTTCTCTCTCTTATTTATGTCTCCATACTCACTTACATACCTCACACACCACTTGTAGGTGGTCTAGACTAAGTCTCAGTAACACAAACCTTAACTTGTATATATTCACATGCTTTTTCACTCACGTTAGTCCCATGTCACTCTCTCACCTTACACATCTCACTCACATATATATTCACATACATCCCTATCATCATGCTTATATTAGTCTTCATGCTCCATACTAGCTTTACTTTTCATTTCATGCTATTTGTATACTCTCCCTCATATCCTATCAGAACTCAATTAGTTGAAATTATTTTTACCTTATGGAGACTTTGGCAAGACAGGAATGGAACTATGTTTCAAAATGAGCCCCTCCAAACTATTAATATTTTTTTTTTGTTATTAAGGAATTTAGTCTAAAAATGGGCAGTCTTCATTCTAGTCCTAAGATTATGTTGGCATGTAAATGGAAACCTTCGCCTTTTTTTAAATAACTCAATACTAATTGTTCTTTAAATTTATATTCTTTTACTTCGTGTATAATAGGTGTTATTGATATCAATCATGGTTAGTTTATGTAGGGGTTTGCAAAAAATATTAGGAGTTCAAATAATGATAAAGTTGAAATGTGGGATATAAGCGATGGATTGAAACATGCTAGAATTAAAGTGGTACGTAGTATTCATATTGAAATAGATTCTATTTCTAACTATACTAAGTGTTTAAGGTGTCTCTCGACCAACATGTACCTCTAGGTGCTACTCAAGGAATTCCACGAGGTTATAGCATGATTCGACAAAGTTTATATCTCGTTTTGTCACCGCGAATGCAGTGGTATAGCTGATACTTTGACTTCTTTCCTGGTGGGCATACCATCTTTTTATGTTTTTCTTACTTCATCTCTAAACTTCTTATATCAAGGCCTTTTTTTAATAACTATATTATTGGCCTTGATCATTTTGTATCTTTTGATGAAATATGTACGTATTTATTAACGTTGTTGTTTTAATATAATAGTTTCGGTTGACAAAAAAATTCAATATTATTTGTAGCTTATAATGAAAAGCCTGACTATAAAGATCATGAATATAATAACTTAATTTTGGGGGTCTCCACCCATCAGTTACATGTATACAGGAATTTATAATAAATAACAACGTCAGTTGCACTTCTCCACGCAAAAATTGGAGGTTATATCACTTGGCCCCCCCTCCCCCCCAAACTTGTATTCATACCATAACACTGTGAACATTCTGATTTGATGCAATGTTGTGGAATTGACATGAATGATTGCTTTTTGAACAAAATCCAATAAAGTGCTATGAATGTTAAAAGGAATATTACCATTTAAACATAATTTATTAATTTATCTATACTAAAAATGAGATTTTTACTTTTTCCTTTGTTTTATCCACCATTTGAATGTTAGAAACCCAAAATATATTGTAAAAGTAAAAAAAATATGAAAGACAAATAATAACTGAATTATGTTTAAAGTGTCAAATCAATTTTATACTACACAGTCAAAATTAAAACCAACAATAATAAAATAAAATGCACTTTCAAGCTTTAAATGGAGATTTTTATTTTAAAATTTCCATATAATTATATTTTTACAATGGTAATGCACTGTACAAGCTATATATAAACATATTGCACTTTCTAAAATCGTATTTAAGAATCTAGGTTTTAAACTAAAATCGCGATTGTGAACCACATATTCAAGTTTTATTAAGGAAGTTGTTGATTAAGGTTTAATTAAGATGAAATCGTGGTTTAAATATTAATGTTGAAACTGCAATTGTTGATCGTAGTTTCAGTATTAGTTGAAACTTCGATCGACAACCGCAGTTTCAGCTGAATAAATATCAGCATTGCATCTTTATGGACATAATTCAAAATATCACCCAAAACAATCCATTGTTCTATCTATTCAGCAATTCCAAACCTTCCATTTCCATCCTTACAGTAGTTGTTGCCAAAAAATCATCAGCTAACATCGTTCTTCTCTTCACCAAAGACGTTAGTTTTAATGTTATGCTCTTCTTAGAAGATTTATTATGAAATTAGATTGCATTCATGTGTTTTGAGAAGATTTATGTGTTGGTGCTGGTTGAAAAAGAAGATAACGTTGATGTGTGTATTGTATTGTTATGTTTGTTGATAATTTGTAAATGTGTATTTTAATTTGGAACCGTTATTATGGAATTTTTTAGTATAATATTTGGGTTATATTTTTTTGGACATTTGGGATTGTTTGTGATTATAAATTTTGGTTAGTTATTTGTATAATAATTTGATAAATCTTTGTATAATATTTTTTTTTTATTGGTAGGTTTGGAACTTTAGGAACATTTACAACTTACGACAAATTCTGGCTAGTTTGCGACGACTTGCGGACAATCCTTGATGAATTTTGGACAACCCATGACGAAATAGCATTAATAAATGTAATTGTTTTATAAAAGTGAATAAATGTGATTATTTTTAGAAACATAGTACCTTTAAAAGAGCATCAAAGAAAATTTCATAATTTAAATTAAGTATTCGTTTCCCTCCTTTTCCTACTAGGATTGAAAATCCTGTATTTTACATATCCATACGATTGAGTCCTTGGGTTTCCAAAATAGTGTAAAAAGATGTGCTTCGAATTATTGCTATTTGACTCAGACCTATTCTAAAAAAAGTTGAGCTATTTTCAATTATTTTTTACATAGTTATTGTCAACCAATTAAGTATATTTATAATAGTTTGAATTGAAAAATAATTAAAAGTTATTTATATTTCTATTTTCACCATATTTTTTTTGAAACAACAGTTATGTTAGTTTGTGTGAATATTTTAATTTTTTGCGAATAGTTGCTATATGTTAGTTGTAAATGTCATTATGTGTTGTTTGTTTAGAATTCATATGGTTGTTTTATGTAATTTTTTTTTATCATTATGTGTTGTTTGATTTGAAATTTGGGTTGTTATTAGTAGTCTTTTTGGCATAATTTTTGTATAATTATTGGGATAATTTATAGTATAATTTTTGTTCCATTTTTGTATAAATTATGGGTAATTTTTTGTCCAATTATTGGGTTAGTTGTTTGGGACATTTAGGACTTTAGGGACATTTGACTAGACTAAAATTTGTGAAAACTCCCGGACATTCCATATGCTAGAGAGACCGGGACATTTTGCGATGAATTACCACAAGCCCTGACGAGTATGGAAAACCATTGGAGAATAACATGAATAAATGTAAATAATTTTAGAAAAATAATTAACAAATTTAATAAATGGGACGATAAATGTTAATTAAGAAAACAAATAAATAGTTAAGTTACATAATATCCAAAATAAAAATTTACTTGGTTAGATTCAACCATTTTTTTTTAATAAAACATCGCGTAAATTTTTCTTGATGTGTAGCAAGTTAAGTTCCTTGATAGGTTAATGAAACTAGTAAGAGTACCAATTTTAATAAAAATAGTAAAAATATATATAGAAATAGTAACCATTTCAATAAAAGTAGTAAAAATTAAGATTAAAGAAGTAACAATCAATTTGATTGTATAAAAATAACAATTGTTTTAAAAGAATTACCGTTATACGGGTTTATGTGTCGTAGTATGTGACTGTTACGGGTGATACTAGAAATAGCACCACCAGATCAAGGTGTAAGAGAGCTCAAAGAGGTATAACAATTGCAGAAAGTAAGTAATATAGATATAGAAGGAAGTGAGGAGAAGAGGAGTAACACAACAATATAAGTGGTTCAGCCTATCTAGGCCTACGTTCACTGTGCAGGTGAGTGATCTTCACATAAAATAAGGCCTCTAATGGACTTGTGATACAATACTCTCACTTTCTCTCTCTATTGTGTTGTTTAACCGAGCTTTCGCTAGGGTTTTCAGTCTCGATCCCCTACAAGGGAGGGGAAGACAAGCATATATAGTGCTTGAGGGTGTAGTGTACCCCTAAGTATTCAATGAGCATGTGTGCGATGATCTAGCCAACCTCATGAGGACACCTGGCTATGCCACATGCAGGTAACGATGACCAAATATTCCCTCACGTAAGGGGAATAATTTAGCCATAACGATTTTCTCCACATGTTCCATGTATTCCTTGTGCTTGAATATGCTCGATTCTCTGACATCATCAACTAGAACATCGACCCAGTCGAGTATGATGTTTATGATTCTGATTGTTACATTAGTCTTCTAACTATATGTATGACCTCGACCTAATTAACTAGCCGAGGTTAGGTAACTAGGCTTAACTATAGCGTCGGCTGAAGCAGAGTATGAGTGTGGTCATAGTCGAGCCTGTAAGGAATTTATTGACCTCGGTCGCTTCCCAACTGAGGTTGATCCATGTGGAGCTGACCTTATAAAGGATGACCTTCGTGCTGACTGGTGTGGCCCTCCTGATGACTCAACTCATATTTGGGATGATGTTTCTGCTCAGAGTACTAGGGTACATTTTAGTTATATCAATCACCCCTAGCTCTTAGCCTTCTATGTGAGTATATGACTGAGGGGTATGTGTGCTTAGGCGATGAAAAGACGTTTTTGTGTCTTGGGATATGTGAGTAGTCACTTTGACACATGTCGCCATTTGAGTTGGCTTGCGTATGCCCCAAGGCAATAACTAATGTGATGGCACCCCTTAGGGTTTCTAGGTGAAATTATGAGCTCTTTGGGCCTCGCGCCTAATCATTATAATGGTTTAAATACCATTTTCTCTTTCTATCCCTCTTTCTTCTTCCTTTTGGTTTCTCACTTTGTGCATTCTCTGTAAAAAAACTATCAAAACCTCCATAGCTTTCATGCTCGCAAAGTTTTCTGTTCTTAACCCCTTCTTCCATCATATAAACTTACTCAGGTACTATTCTCCAACCTTTGTTTTTCATTTATGCTTCTCAATTGATTGCTTGGATTTTTTGGTGACATATTTATTTTTCAGCGATCTTCTCCACCACTGTCTGATGGTTTTAAGGTCAAGATTTTGGTAGCTGAGTGCCCTTCATGCCATATTAGGTTGTTCTGAGGTTGTTTTAGCCCAAAATCCCCACTTTTCGGTTTTTCGGTGGCCCTCCGGTCATCATCTCCGGTGGGCCGTTTCTTGAATGTTCTTGGTAAAAACCATCCAAGTTCCAAGATTTGATCTTGTTCGTAGGTAGTAGAAATTATGTACCAGTTTCTCTATATGGTTTTCATTATAAGTGTACCATCGTCTCTCAGATGATACGACCTTTGTACAAACTTGCAGAAGAATTTCCAGCTCTACGCGAGAAGTGTTTGGAAAAAATCACATAGGTAGAGTTAGCTCAAGCCGAGGCTCGTCAGGCCGAGGATTTTCCCCTTCGACCAATTTTTCCTCCACCATTAGCAGTTATATACCTTGATCCTACCGAGGCCTCTAATATTATGTCTATGTCATCTGATGCAGACCCTATGTTCACATCTGAAGGTGCTGAAAGCATAGACTCTTTCCAAGAGGCTATGGATTACTCCCCTAAACGAAGTGGAGCTTTCAAATATGAAGCTCATCTTACAAATATGATGGGCCTTCACACAGGTTTCCCTCCGTAGAGATTTTAGAGCTCAATGTCGTGATTCCTCCTCCCATTGATGCCATTCCTCTATCAGCTGCCACTGGTGCTGAATTTGCAAAGAGTTTTTCCAGTGGTGTCTCCACTGATGACCAGGCTAACGTTGCTGAGGATGAGGACGATGATGATGTAGAGAGTGAACTAATAACCTCTGTAGCTACTGGGTATGAGAGCACTATTAATGAGTATGACCTTTCGATATTCAGACACATCTATTCTATTGATTCCTCAATCACGTTAAAAAGACCTCTGAAGGAGGAAAAGGCCTTTGATGGACGAGAGGGTGTAATCTGCGTCTATGAGCAGATATTCAAATTAGGTTTTTTCTTACCCATTCACCCAAATCTTCGAGCCATTCTTTCCTATATAAACCTTGCCCCTTCCCAACTGTGCCCTAATGTATAGAGGGTCATGGTTGGGGCTATCATCCTCTGGAAGGATGTTCACCATATCGACCTTCCTGTTAGGGTTTTTATTGGATGTTATACTCCCTCGTTTGCCAAGAATCATCTAGGTTACTACCACTTTATAGCCAAAAAATCTGAAAAGAAGATGCTCCTAGTCACCCAAACTTCCAACCACAACTGGAAACCTTGGTATTTCTTTTTTTTTCAGGGGCATGGGAGTTTGGCCCAAACGAGGCTGGTGGAACGTCTGAACCACAAACCCCTTTGAGATGGAGTAAATCCACTCTTTCGGTAAAAGATGACCCTGGTTTAAGCCAGTATAATTATAAGGATGTTAAGGACCTTCGCAATCAAGGCTAAAAGGGTTGTCTTAACAAATATGAACATCTGATGACCCCTTATTACCTTTCTTAGACAGGTTTGGGGGTGGTACTTTGGAAGATCTTCGTAAGTAATAATAATTTGTTGCAATTAGTACCTCGTATGTTTTATCTATTTGATATTCTAACTTCGAGACTTTTCATATAGAGCGACCAAAAGGTATTTCTGATGATTTTTGGGAAATATCAGCCCCTAGCTCGACAAAGCTTCTTAAGAGAGGAGTTGGCAAGAATGCATCTCCCCCAGCTCAGAAAAAAAGAGTCGGCACTTCAAAGGCCGATACTACGAAAAAAGGAAATCTCCTACTGATCTTGCTCATACCAGGCTGAGCAATGATCATGCTAAGGACTGTGCCATCCCAATTTCCACTGATGATGCCTGGCTGCTCGCCTATCGCAGCTCAAGATAGGAGACAGTGTGATCGTCCAGAGCCTACAAGCTGCTAATGCCATTGGCACCATTATGATCGAGAAAGACAAGAGTTTTCTCCAGGCCTTGGATGTCCCTTTGTTGGCTGAGTTTACCATTCATAGGGAAGTACAGGTATTAAAAAATTTACTTTCAAGTGTTGTCTTTGCTCTTTAAAAGTTATTATTATTCATATGTATGTTATTTTTCTACAGAGTTTGGTGTCTCTTCATCGCCTAGTTGACTAGACTTTGAAGAGGTTGCCCCTTATACAAAAGGGCAAGGATGCTGAGAAAATTGAGGCCGGTCTGAAGGACCAGATAGAGAAGTTGAAAGGAGATCTGAAAGACAGAGAGAACCAGATCACACAGATTAAGGAAGATCACAATAAGGCTTCGAAGGCAAAAGATCAAAGTCTTCAATCAAAGGTTGATGTTGCTGTCAAGGCTGCATTAGTCGATGCTTTAGAGAAGATCGTTGAAGACTATAAAGTCTCTGATGAATTTGTAGGCTTTGGTTTTGATTATATGGAGAGAGGCATCAGAGCAGCTGGCTAGTCAGCTTCTCTTAAGAAGGGTGAATTTGGAAGCTTAACTACTAAAGATTTTATTGATCTCGGCTCTTCAGACCCTCCCCTTGCCCAGGCTTTGGCCGAGGTGGAAAATGATGGTGTTGCAACAGAAGAGACGAGTCCCTTGGATGTCATGGAAACTGAAGACCTTGGTCATCATGAGGATGAGGTTGAAGTCAACACTGGTCTTAGCAACACAACTCCTCTTAATGATCGGTCGGCTCCCACCGTGGGAGAAGCCCAATCTTGAATGCCTCTTCTTCTTACAGAATTTTTTTTGTGAAGCTTTCTGTAACTCTTATTTTTTATGAACTATGGTTGTATCTTTTTGGTTGTTTTGAATGTAACCTCCCACAAACTCTTTTTGTTATGAATACAATGAAATTCCACTATTTCTTATTTCTATTGCTCTTATATCATGATGTTTTGTTATTCTACAATTGTGGTGTTCCACTTGTTCATCACAAATAATAGAAACATATTAACGGAAGAAAACAACGATGGGAGCAACCCCTATTAATGAGATCACCATTAAGGTCTGAGGTCACCGAATAAATGGTGTTTTGCCTCATTATTCACCCAATTAATTATGTTTAGGGTCTGAGGTCACCAAATTAATGATGTTTATTCTCATTATTCACAAAATTAATGATATTTAGGGTTTGAGGTCACCAAATTAATGATTTTTATCCTCATAATTGGTCGTATTAATGATTTTTAGGGTCTAAGGTCACCGAATTAATGATGTTTATCCTCATAATTCACCAAATTAATGATGTTTAGGGTCTGAGGTCACCAAATTAATGATGTTTATCCTCATTATTCACCAAATTAGTGATGTTTATCCTCATTATTCACCAAATTAATTATGTTTATCCTCATTATTCACCGAATTAATGATAGTTAGGGTCTAAGGTCACCAAATTAATGATGTTTATCCTCACAATTCACCAAATTAATGAAGTTTAGGGTTTGAGATCACCAAATTAATGATGTTTATCCTTATTATTCACAGAATTAATGATTTTTAGGGTTTAAGGTCCCCAAATTGATGATCTTTATCCTCACAATTCATCAAATTAATGGTGTTTAGGGTTTGAGGTCACCAAATTAATTATGTTTATCCTCACAATTCACCAAATTAATGATGTTTAGGGTCTGAGGTCACCAAATTAATGATGTTTATCCTCACTATTCACCAAATTAATGATGTTTAGGGTTTGAGGTCACCAAATTAAGATGTTTATCCTCATAATTCACCAAATTAATGATGTTTAGTAGCTTAGGAAACTAATACAACAAATATCCAAATGGACAAACAACAACATGAGGGGATAGTTGATATTCTAATTGATATTCACTCTCTTTGAGTATGATACATTTATTACAATAGTGTAGAGGCAATAGTTTATAAGATCATTGGTAATACTTCTTCAAATGATCAGCATTCTAGGGGTTTGAGAAAGGCTCTCCTCAAGGTTCTCCAGCTAATAGGTGCCTGGTACGACTTCATCGATAACCCTATAAGGGCTATGCCAATTTGGGTGGAGCTTGTTCAGTTTTTTCCACGTCTTCTTAAGAACTAGGTCTCCTACAACTATTGGCCTCTCTTTCACCCTTTGATTATAGAATCTGGAATCTCTTTGCTAGTAGGGTGCTTACCTCACCTCGACATCTTCTCTTATCTCCTCAATCTGATCAAGATCAAGTATTCTATATGTCTCATTTCTTTGAGGGTCATACATCTGCATTTTATGGGTAGGAAACCCAATCTCAGTAGGAATGACAACCTCTGAACCATAGGCTAATATTAATGGAGTTTCCCCTATAGGATTTTTGTCTGTCATCTTGTAGGCCCATAACATAACGTATACTTCTTCAATCCATATTCCCTTTGCCTCCTCTTTCTTCTTCTTAATCCCATCAAGGATCGTCTGATTCGTCACCTCGATTTCCCCATTTGCTTGGGTCGACCGGGGTTAAAGAAGAATTGTTTGATCCTAACTCTTTCACAATATTTCTCCAGAGAGACATTCTTAAACTGAGTCCCATTGTTTGAGATTAGGGTATTTCAAAGACCATACCTGCATATGATGTTTTTCTATATTAACCGAAAGGTCTTATGCTCTGTAATAGTGATCATCGGCTCGGCCTCTACCCACTTTGAAAAGTAGTCTACTGCTATAATCAAGTACCGATAGTTATTCACTGCTCTATGTAAAGGTCCTGCCAGATCGATTCTCCAAACCCCAAACTGCAAATGGCCTCGGAGATGTAATAGAGGTCAGAGGTTGATGGGGTTGGTGGGGGATGGTAGCAAACTTTTGAGATTTGTCACATTTCTTCATATATATTGCTGCATCTTTAGCCAGGGTCGGCCACTAGTACCCCTGAGTTATGATCCTTTTAGCCAATAACCTCCTCCAATATGACTAGAGTAAGAACCCTCATGCACGTCTTGAAGAATATATTGCACTTCAGATGGATGGACACATCTGAGCAATGGGATTAGAAATCCCTTCTTATACAAAGTGTCCCCTATGACAGAGAACTTGACAGCTCTATATCTCATATTCTTTCTCTCGGCTTTTGATGGAGGTAGCTCCCCCTCTTTGATGTATCGAAATAGGGAATCCATCCATGAAGCTCCTTTGTTTAGATTCAGATGAGATCCAACTGAAATATTGTCTACTTTAATAGTTGACCGAAGTAGTATCTCAACTGGCACTGTTCGTCTAATGTTAGTTCTTGTAGCTGAGGCTAACCTCGCCAATGCATCAGCGCGACCGTTGTCCAATCGAGGTATCCTCTTCAGCTTCACTTCTTTGAAAATTTTCATCATTGACCTCACTCTCTGCAGATATTTGGCCATTCTCTCGTCCTTCGGCTCATATGCCCTCAAGATTTGATTCACAACCAATCTATAATCACTATGGACTAGGAGATGGCCGACACCAAGAGCTCGGGCCAAGGAGAGACCTGCTGCCATGAATTGAGTATGTTTTGCAAAAAAATAGGTTAGATGTTTTTTTATTTTGAGGGTAGTTTTTATATAATAAATAGGACTTTAGGGAAAGTTGGCTCGATTCAAAATTGCGATAAATTTCGGACGATTCATATACGACACACTTTGAGACAATTTATGACGAATTTGGGACAACCCATCTTGAATACTAATATAAAAATTTAATTAATTTGTTAAATATTAATGTATATTTAATAAATTGTATTAAATAAGTGAATAAATGTTACTTAAAATAATAGTAAAACATATTTAATACTTATGTTCAACAAGTTAAGTCAAATTAAAATGTTGTTAAGTTACTTAATGTCCCAAATAAGAGTGTATATACTATTTTTAACCAATTAATTCCATATAATACAATATTGCATAAAAAATTTAAAGTTGTTTGCAATTTTTTAAAAATAAATAGTAACAGTTGTAGCTGTATAAAAATATTTTTTAATAAATTTTAATATAAATAGTTGAAAGTTTAATAGATATTTATTTTTTATTTGTAAAAGACTAACAATTAACATACCAAATTTATATTTATGATGGCAAGTACATTATGATGTATTTCGCATAGTTATTAAACAATAAATTTCCATTATAATGTCAATATTACTCAAATAAAATAAGGACATTGCTAAGGCCATCGGCTTCTTCAATTACATTGTTATGTAGTTGCTCATGAAGACATGAACAATGTGTCATATTAAACATGTAATTTCATTAACGAAGGCACACATTGTTATTTGTTAAGTAATATTTAGTATTCTTGATTTTTAATCATTGTCAACCTGTTTGCTTATATGTATAATTTAGAAGATGGAAAACATACGGGCGATGATCGTATTTTACTTGGGAGGTTCAATCATAAACGATAAAACTCTAGGACCAAACTATGAGAGTCACTCACATAAGATGATCAGCCTGACCCAACATCCGCATATGATGTGCTGTTAAGGAAGCCACAACGTTCCCACTAAGTAGATTGTGCTATGGGTGACATTAAAGTTAGTTGTAGGTAGCCTGAAATAGCCATTCCTACTAGAATGACGTAAATTCCATCAGACGTAGACAAACACAACATTGTTCAAACTATGGTGGATTTGCTTTCATACGACAAGACACTTAGAAGCCAACTTCCATCGGGTGATGCATAATGAGGACAAATTCCAATCATCACAAGAATGAAATCGTGAAATAATGCCCCCGCCACCATCGACTAAACAAATTTTATCGCAATAAACGCAAGAGATATGTGACTACGATATCAATGTTCCATGAGGTAGTGATAGAAATTTAGTAACAGATCACCACTCCCCCATGGTTCTCAGGTTAATAGAAGAATTAACCAATCCGCCCCATATTGAAGCGTTTCATGTATCTATTGTAGCTGAATTGACGTCAACTAATAAAAACATTACCTCTGATATTTTGAATGCTATGGCGAATGGAGCACTAGGAAACGCATATGTGATGGAGGATGATTCAGACTAGGAAATGGATGAAGTTGCGTACCAAAAATACACTACACCAAATCCTTTCGATGGTCACGGCCTAGGGGTCACGACCCTGGGACGTGTCAGCTAGTCATGAACTTTGGTCGTGACCATCTTAACCTTTGGCGTGACCAGATCCATGACAACATTGGGTCATGTATGCTCCTGAAAGTGGTCATGACCCAAGTCCATGACCACTGTGAGTTATGTACTTGGTCCGTGACCATCTTGGTTCCAAATTCAGGCCAAAATTATCTCCAATCTTAATATTATATGGGTCACGGCCTTAGTCCTTGACCATTTGCTTAACGAAGCACCACACCCACACATTGGTGGTCACGACTGAGGATTGTGACCATTTATTGGCATGGGTCACGTCCATGGACCGTGACCAGTAGTCATTTATGGGTCGCGGTTGGTGGATCACGGCTATGGGCTGTAATTAGTAGTCATTTTTCCACATGGAAACAATTCATTTATGGGTCGCGGTTGGTGGGTCACGGCTTAAAACCATGAACAACGTCTATCCTTAAAAAAATCAGTGGCCTCATATTTTCATTTCCCCGACCCCTAAAACCCTAAAATCCCTACCGTGCGATTTTATGCGATTTTCATTTCTCTCTTAGATTTTGGATTTCGGTGATTGAGAATTTGGATTTCGGTGGTTTGCGATTTTGTGTGGTTTGCAATTTCGGATTTGGATTTTTTGTGATTTGTATTTCAGATTTGGATTGAAAGGTAATACATTTGCGTGTATGTTCGTTTTCGATTTGGATTTCAGATTTGGATTTCATATTTTAGATTTGTGTGTATGTGTGTGTGTGTGTGTACGTGACTATGAACACATTGTATTTTATGTCAATAAACCCTAGACATTTTATTGGTGTTATTTTTCTTGACAAAATATCTTACTTTGACAAAATATAATTAAATGAATTTTTAATAAGTAAAAAAAATTACATCTACTGTGTTGTGGGTTATATGCGTGTTGTGACATTGTATTAGGGGTTATATGAGTGCCGTGATTTTTTTGACAAAATATAATTTAATGAATGTTTTTGATATTTTATTGTGGCTTATATGCATGTCATGATATTGCTTTGGGGGTTATATACATGTTATGAGTTTTTTTGTCAAAATATAATTAACTGATTTTTTTTTTACATTCTATTGGGGGTTATATGTGTGTCATGATATTTTAAAAGTAACACCTACTGTTTTGTGCTCATATGGAAATTAAGACTCACATCAATCGCCTTATTGTTGGTTATATGCGTGTCGTGATTTTTTTTGACAAAATATAATTAAATGGATTTTTTTTTTACATTGTATTGTGGATTATATGCTTGTCGTGACATTGTATTGGGGGTTATACACGTGTCGTAATTTTTTTTTGACAAAATATAATTAAATGGGTTTTTTTGACATTGTATTGGGGATTGTATGCATGTCGTGATGTTTTACTAATAACTCCCAACGTGTTGTGTCTATATGGCAATTAAGACTCACGTCAGTCATTTTATCATGTCTATTGTTATTTCATGTGTTTACTTATATTTTTGTGTTATTCATGTTTTAGGAATTCTTTACTTCTCTACTTTAAATATGAGTCGCAAACACATGTGCAAGTTAATAACTGTGTCGTTTATGAATTTATCATGTATAAAATGAGAAATGACCTTACTATAGTGAGATATTGTGATTATGGGTGTGTTTGTTTATCACCTGGAAGATTGAAGGACTAGGGAATAATTATTGATTGTTGGATAATATGTTGGATTTATTGGATTGATAATACACATATACTTTTAAACTCTCTCATAATAAACCCTAACAAAACGTGTTACAAATAATTACGGCGGGTTGTTGTGATTTCACATCGATGAGATCCTAAATCCAAGGGTATAAAAGAAGGGTAGTTATGGATCAAAACCTTAATCAAACTAATATATCGTTGTACCTCATATGTTTTAATTAATAGTTATTAACTCATTCTATTTATATGTATAAAAAAATAAAAAGATTGAACAATTTAACTACCTCATAAATCGTGGAGTTGATCTCCAGCAAGATTACTTGTTCGATCATATTATATTTTCCCTACCATTAAACTCATATTACATTATACAAAATATATTTCACACACATAAGCCCAATGTATCCCTGACCTTGGTTACATTGCTGTAGAAGGCGAAAAAAGATCCATCCATTATGGATAGAACTACTTACGGAGAGCATTGATATAAACTGTGATGTCTCGCATCATATACACATAAAATTGAATATTTCCAACAAGTTGAGAAAGTTGGGATTCCGATATCATGTCACCGATATCTACACATCAATCACAGATACCCTTCCTCCTAGTTGTCTACATGCAAAAATTCATAGCTTCTTAAAAACTAATACCGAATGGATGGACATCAGACAAATTGAACATATTCTGAAGTCTTACTTTGAAAAGGTGTGTGTGTGTATTTGTAGTCATAATCTTTATTACTTAGTTTTAATTTCATATTATTATAATTATTTAGTCACCTATAGTTTTTAATTTTTGTAGATAATGTTGGGATAAAAGAAAAAAATGGTACCAAATGACGAGGTGACACCTTAGCGAGGTTCCTCATCACATGCACAACCCAAATTCCCAACACCAATGGTTAAGCACTTCACAAATCCACCAATGGTTCATTCCTCACCAAGCCCAACTCCAAGTGCTCCAATGCCCTTATCCAACACTCCCCTCCCAAATGCCACCTCATCCAACATTCCCCTCCCAAATGACTCCTCCTCCAAAATTCCCCTCCCATATGTCGACTCCTTTAACATTCCCATCCCAAAGTTTAACTCCTCCAACATTACCCTTCCCCATGCCTCTTCCTGTCACGGGACTTGGATAATCATCAACAACTCACGATGACTATGGCCAACAATAATATTTCAAGGACCTAGGCAATACAAGGATTGTTGGCATGTGAACACTCATCTCCAATGTTGATAAAACTCTAGTACACAACCGAGCTTTCGAGATGGGCGAGGCTAAAATAATGGTCAATCAAATGTACAACGGCTATGAAGATGTACTTGTGTACGTTGTTAGTGGAGAAAGGGATGGGATTGAGGATTATACATAATCTTTTATTACTTGGCCAATTTATTTGTTGGTCAAGTTACAATGATATTTTCTTTCTTTTCAGTTGTAATAACGTTTTTTGTTTCAGTTGTAATAATTTTTTTGTTGCAGTTGTAAGAATATTGGTTTTGTTTCAGTTTTAAGAATATTGTTTTTATTTCAGTTGTAATAATATTTTTTTAACCTATTAACATAAGACTGAAATTTGAAAATTATTACATTGATTTCCCATAGTACAAAGAGTGGACGGGAGAGACTATCTGAATAACAAATAATCATGTAAAGGGTGTTCAAGAATTTGTTAAATATGCTTCCAAAAATCTTAAAAGTGATAAGATTTCGTGTCCATGCACCCGTTGCATGAGTGATAAATATAAGTCATTGGAAGACGTTGAGTTTCATTTAATAAAATGAGGAACCCTTTAAGACTATAAAATATGGACATACCATGGTGAAAAAATATACCTTATGTTTGGTAATAATTACCAGTACCCGACCGCGCAACGAAACCCCAATGAGTGGAAGTGGTACATGATTCACCAACACATCGTCCATTGACCGACTTAATTGATGATACTTATGAACTCCACATCCATCAAAACCACTAAACTATGGATACAAATAATGCGCATTATGACAAAGTAAATAAAAAATTTAATGTTGAACTACCAGAAGATCGGGAATATATACGGTTGAAAGAAAATGCGACTAGACCGTTGTATAAAGATTGCGACGAAGATCACTTGGTATTATACGCAATGATTGGTTTGCATAGTTTGAAGAGTGAATATGGTTTGTCGAGGACGAGTATAACCAAAATTCTTAAGTGGGTTAAAGAAATTCTCTCAAAAGAGAAGACGTTGCCAGACAATTATCCTTTCGTAAAAAAGAGCTTGACGGGTTTGGGTTTCAAATAAAAATATATTCACGCATGCAAGTATGATTTCATATTGTACCGCAATGAGAATGAAGAGAATGATGAATGTACTGTATCGAGTGATCCTAAATATGTGGTTTGTGAGAATGGAAAGATCAAAGATGCAAAATATCACAAGTGCTTGCAAGTCCCACAAAAAGTTTGAAGTATTTTCCACTTAGGCCATAGTTAAAATGGTTTTTTACTGTATCATGGATAGTGGAGGCCATGACATGGCACGATTAATGCAAGGTGGGTGGGAATCTAATGTGTCCTCCCGTTAATTTACTCATCTAGAAATTTTCAAGTGCATGACACCATGAATTTGCAAAGGAACCGCACAACGTTTGTCTTCCAATCTCAACCGATGGGTTTAACCCTTTTAGTAATTTAAGTACTAGTCAGAGTCATTCGCTAGTTCTAATTGTGCCTTTAAGTCTCCCTACAACACTGTGCATGAGAAAAGAGTTCACATTGTTATCTTTATTGATACACAAGCCACAGGTTCTTGGAAATGATATTGATATATTCGTAGCCCCATTAATGGAAGAACTTAAAGAGTTATGGGACAAAGCCTTAACGGCGTTCAACTCTCATAAGAATGAAGAGTTCAAACTTAAAGCAATGGTGATGTGGTCGATCCATGATCTTCCTACTTATGGGACCTTGTCCGGTTGTATTGATCATTGTTATTGTGGATGTCCTATATGTGGAGGGAAAATAAAGCTAGTTGGCTAAAACATAGTAGTAAGATGAGTTACACAGGTCATCGTAGATTTATGCTGACCAGTCACCCTTTCAGGAAAAACATGTCTAACATTTTACCTATTGATCACGAGCACCGAATGCCAACTGCTCAGCTTTTTGGTCAACCAATTGAGGAGAAGGCGGCGACTGTGACTATGGGAAATAGGCACGTGGACAAATACCCTCAGTTTTTCAACCTGGAGTGTAAAGGTAGGGAGGATCCAAACAACCCTACTAAAGCAAAGCCATGTATGACACCCCATCTAATTAAATATCGGGTGATCAGTCCTTTATTAAATTAAAATAGGTATTTGGATCATTCTTAGCATCACGGTCGAAAACTTTTTAATTACTAAAAACCTATGTCAAATTAAATCGGTGTTAAATTTTATCTTTCATTACACAGCTAACTATAACATTCAGAAAACAAAAATAAACCATACAACATAATAAAGTCTGAATCATCACGAGATATAGATAAATAAAATCCTGCCGAATAAACTATCGTCCACAAACTCCAAGTCCAAATACAAATCAAATGATAAAACCAACTGGTAGTAAATAAAACCATATAAATGTCTGAACTGAATAACTAAAATCCAAGGACAACATGTCCATAAATGAAGGACTGGAATGAAATCCTATACTACATATGAATAGAGAAAGCGTCTAATTAAATCATGCATACATAAACCTGTGTTGCTATTGCGTATCCTAGGAAAGAATAGCAAGTCTGGGGTCCCTATGGCAGGCCACCTAAAAGGTCTTGAAAATATTTTATAGCAAGGGTTAGAACCTAAAACATGTCAAAAATATTTAGCAGGCATTTATCATAATTCATAAATCAGTTATTGATTACACATGTTAGGTTTGCATACACTCTTGAGATTTCTCACCTCTTATCTATTTTGCACACCTAATGTTACTACTTAGCCCACCTAGCCATACTATAATTAGACTTAAGTACTTATCTGAACTGAGTAATGAAAATTCCCTCTCGGATGAAGAAACATTTCTTGAGATGCGCCCATGAAACAATCTCCATACGCACACATAAACATACTCTGATTTCATGCAAGTTTTTCTATTAACATATGTATAATCAAATCAAGAAAAACTTTATTATCTAACTAATCAGATTTTAATACATGCGGAAATTAAAATCAATTAAATCTGATTTAATTAAAAGTCAAATTAATAACAATATGATTTGTTACGTTACAATCCAATATATCTCATATGAATAATTATTCCAATTCATGTAATTAAATCACGTAACAATTTTAATTCTAAATCATACAAAGAATAAGCTGAGGAAAAGAAGATTAACAAATATGATTTTTTTAACGTGGTAAAAACCCAAACTAGGGAAAACATCCACGACTCCCACTACGGAGTAAACCAAAAAATTCCACTAAAAATAACTTTACAAGAGTTACAAACACTCAAACATGCAACGCAAGATCCTAAGCAATTCACACTTGAAACATATACCTACCCGAGTTACTCTACTCTAAAAGGTCTTCCCTCCACGGGGTTTCTGATTCTGATACTTTAATCTCCTTTGCAGTTTCCTTTGCTTTAACTCCTTGCTTCTTGTATTAGTGAATTCCAACTCAGCCAAAACTGATCTCTAAACAACATACTAGTTGTGCAAAACGTGTAAGTGATTATGTTCTAAATGCAAACCACGCAAGAACTTAATTCAAATCTCAATCATATAAGTTTTCTACAAAAACTTAACACAAACACATTGGTAATCAAGCAAATAAGTTTTCTATAAAAACTTAAGAAAAAATCATTTTCAATTAACAACCAATTAATTTTTCTAAAAAAACTTAAAAAATAAATTTTCAATCAAAAATCTTATAAACATTCTTTATAAGAAATACATACAACACTTATCATGAACACACAACAAGATTATTCAATCATTTAAAATATGTTCTCAATCTCTCAAAAATTTATTTTCAATTTTATGAGGAAAGTGTTTTTCAAATAATTTCACAAATATGAGAAAACAGATCTTTAAAAAGATTTTCAATAAACAAGTAAGATCCGGAGAAATTCTGATTTAAACATCATATACCATCTAACATAAAATCAGAATATTTAGATCATAAAAATATTCAATAAAATTCGGATCTAAAAATCTAAGGAATTCTAGTTTTTGTAAAAAATATTTCATCATGAAAGCATATAAATTCTCTCTACAATAAAACAATATTTCAATCTCTAAAGTTATGAGATGATGTGCAAGATCATTGAGAATTTCAAAAACAAAAATAGAATTAAGATGAAGTAGAATGAACACAATGTGTGTAAAAAAATACATTCTTCTCTCTTAGATATCTCTCTCTAATTCTCTATATTTTTCTCTCTAAAATATTAAACCCTCTTGTGTTTCTCACTCTAGAAAATATAATCTGAAATCCTAACAGAAATAAAATCTCCAATGAGGTTTTTATAGGTGAGAAAACAATATTCTAGAAACTTTAAATTAAGGGTTCAGATTAAAAGTTTTAATCTAATGGTTGTGATTAATTCGAGTTAAAACTAATTAACAGATTAACAAATTTAGTCTGTTATTAAAAAACTCAAGAACCTAAAACCACTCTCTTGAAAACCTAAAACCATACAAGATATAAACAAGGCAGTATAGGGTTTTAGTTGTAACAAACTTCTCTAATGGATCTATTCAAGGCAGTTGACATAAAATCAGAACACTTAATCTCAGATCCAATGAGTTTTTAAAATAACTGACAGTTTAAAAGAATAACTGTACAACTAAGGTTTAAAGGCTTCTAACTGATACACTCGTCGAAAGCTAACACTAGCGTGAACAAGTAAGGGAGTGGTCAAATCGGTAGGAGCATATATATCCCATATGCTAAAATATACGGTTTAAAACAAATAAACCTAAGGTCAAATCTCTGGTACTTAAAGTCACCAAACAGGTATGGACTAAAGTCTAAGTAGGTGGCTTCCCCCAACATGATGAAATCTCTACTAATAGGTACGGTCAAAAGCTGTTAGAACAGATCAACTAAGACAAGGTCTATACAGTCAAGTCCATAACAGGTAAGGATGAAAACTACAAATGGTAATGATACCATTGAAACCACCAACTGTACAAACCTAAAATTATCCATGATATGGACGAAAGTTATATTCAAGTCACACTAAGTGACGAAATGGACAAGTACACTACAAAGTTTGGCATAGGACGAAATCTAATGAATCCAACTGTTAAACTTGTAATAATACGGTAACCTATATAGGATGAAACAGTGACTAATGGGTCCAAACTAAATCTCGGTTAAAACAAGGCCAACTAAGGTTTAAAAAAAAAATATAAATGGCTATGTCAAAAAAATGTGTACAGCAAAAGCAAAAGATAAGGTGACTAACACAAAAGTCTACAGGTCCTAAGCATAAGTGTACTATTCGGACAGGTATGGAAAAGTATAGCTGAGAAGGAAAGCACGAAAAATTTAGCAGATCTAAATCTTTAAGCAAGTGGGTATCATGTACAAGTTATGATCCTAAAGACTAATTGGGATAGCTCCTAATTTTTCAAACATGTGTGGGTGTGGACAAAAGCTAGCATTTGAGATAACATGTCTAATCGTTCAACTCCAATAGCAGGAATAAGGAAAAAGCTCATAATCTAGATAGCAAACAACTCCTTATTAGTAAAAGGCCGAAAATAACAACTAGGTAATTTAATTTTCAAAAAAAAATATTTTTCTAATCGAAAAATTAATTTTATCAATAAATTCTGAAAATTACTTTTAAAAAATAAGAACCTTAATTAAAACAAGTCTTACACCAATTTTATTAAAAAAATTATATTTTCAACAAAAATAATATAATTTCATTTTTAGAAACTATTTATAACTATTTATGCTCCCAATTAATTAGTCACACAATTAAAATCACAGATTAAGAAATATGCATGTGTGCCTAATGTGTCAAGTGCAAATGTGTAATATACATGAATACCTTTTCTCAGATATGTCGTTGAATAGAGTCGAGGCATGTTGAGTCGTCGAGTAACGTTGTAAGATGTACCAAGCAGAAGGATCGAACTAAAAATATGCTTTGACACAATATACAAATTAGTTGAAATACCTAAATAATATAGACTCAAGTAAGTCAAAGATTTAGGGTGTTTCAATCTTCCCCTTTGAATATTTGTGACAAAACCCTTCGAGTACATTATGATACTCTTAGGAAAAAGATATAATAACCCAAGTCCTATACAACAATTACTATTCTACCCAATCCACAAAAAAATCCTAGAAAATAAAAATTACAATACTCAATTATACATCAAATTACCCTAACACTTTCTTGTGATATCCTGCATTTAAAACATTAAAACCAAACTCACAAGAACAAGTGTAAGATATCATAGAAATTGATAAATCATTAAAAAACAAGATATCATGAATATAATTCAAGAATCAAGACTTTTAAAATGATGTACTCTTCTCCCCCATTTTGTCTCAAATAGACAAAAGTTAAAAACAATGATAGCATGAGGAAGATAAAAAAATATAACTACCACAATAAAGATATTAACGGTTCTAATCAAGTGTCACTCCTACATTGACATGATTTTAAGAGGTGCCTTTTTCATTGACAAACGTCCATACCCTAAAATCTCAGAGGACATATAATTACCATGATTATGACATGAAAATATGTAAATATGGTAGAAAAAGAGTAAAGCACATACATATAGTCTTCAAGGACTTCTCAAATAAAACATCAAGGGTAAACGACATATTAGACATAATTTAAACATCATCAGCATATTCTAGAGTAATCAACAAATAAGGTCTCTCCCCCACAACTAATGCTATGGTTACGAAAAAATATTATGCTAAGCATACAAACCATATAGGGGTTCCTGAAATTCAAGAAATAGAATGAGAACAATTAGAGGATATAAAATATCATGTTGTCTACCATGAGGTCATATATAAAAAATCATCATCATATATGGATATAGAAAGTAATCAGATTTGTAACATGAAATCATATGATCAAGAAATAAGGATCAACACTCCAGGCGGTTAAATCTTATTCGGAGCGACCCGCTCTGATACCACTTGAAAATTTCCTCTCGGATGATGAAACATTTCTTGAGATGCGCCCATGGAATAATCTCCATACACACACATAAACATACACTGATTTCATTCAAGTTTTTCTAATAACATATGTATAATCAAATCAAGAAAAACTTTATTATCTAACTAATCAGATTTTAATACATGCGGAAATTAAAATCAATTAAATCTGATTTAATTAAAAGTCAAATTAATAACAATATGATTTATTACGTTACAATCCAATATATCTCATATGAAGAATTATTCCAATTCAAGTAATTAAATCATGTAACAGTTTTAATTTTAAATCATACAAAGAATAAGATGAGGAAAAGAAGATTAACAAGTATGATTTTTTTAACGTGGTAAAAACCCAAACTAGGGAAAACATCCACGACTTCCTCTACGGAGTAAACCAAAACATTCCACTAAAAATAATTTTACAAGAGTAACAAACACTCAAACATGCAACGCAAGATCCTAAGCAATTCAGTCTTGAAACATATACCTACCCGAGTTACTCTACTCTAAAAGGTCTTCACTCCACCGCGTTTCTGATTCTGATACTTTAATCTCCTTTGCAGTTTCCTTTGCTTTAACTCCTTGCTTCTTGTTTTAGCGAATTCCAACTCAGTCAAAACTGATCTTTCAACAACATACTAGTTGTGCAAAACGTGTAAGTGAATATGTTCTAAATGCAAACCATGCAAGAACTTAATTCAAATCTCAATCATATAAGTTTTCTACAAAAACTTAACAAAAACACATTTGTAATCAAGCAAATAAGTTTTCTATAAAAACTTAAGAAAAATTCATTTTCAAATAACAACCAATTAATTTTTCTAAAAAAACTTATAAAATAAAATTTCAATCAAAAATCTTATAAACATTCTTTATAAGAAATATGTGACACCTCGACTAATTAAATACCGGGTAGCTACTCCTTTATTAAATAAATGAAAAATGCCAAGTTGGTTATGTTAATAGCATCACTGTCGAAAACATTTTAATAATTACTAACCACCTAGTATTTAAAAAGTGAGTTGTCAATTTTAATTAAATCCGATTAACATGCAATAAATGAATTATGAAATGTTAACGTAACCAACACAATATAGTCACAAAAGAATAACAATACAATAATAATGAGTTTGGAGGAAAACTCCTCACAACAACCAAATCCCGAAATAAATAAATACAAAGTCTGCATCACTAGAATTAATTACAACCCAAAATCGGAAATAACTGAATAAGTAAGATGTCTCTAAAAGAAATGGGCGACATGCCCAACAAATGATAAAAATTGATAATGAAGTCAAGATCGAAGATGGAGACATCTACTAAAAAGGTCCTGTAACTTCCACAGTAGCTACAGCACGTCACCTGAATAGAACTCCTATGCATGGTGTCCTTGTGGCTAGGCACCTAAAAAGATTTTTACAAAAATAGATTTGAAAGCAAACAGGTCAGAGCCCGAATGTGAAATAATTTAAAAATATGCAAGTGTTTAATATCTTTAAACAGTAAATATAAAGTACATGATAGTGTGTGCACTCACATGAATTCCTCACCTCTCAACTAATCGTGCACTCCTATCGTACCCATACCCATTTCTAGTTGCTCCCATATTTATGTAGTCCAATGCTAAATCTAAAATTTCTATATGATATTCAATTGAAGTCTCAACATCTTCCATTTAATAGAGTATTGTACCTTATTACATAGTTTCCCACTTTAACACTACAATTATTTGAAATCTTACATTTTCACTTTACAAACCATTGCTATTATTTATACTCATAATTGTTCACGATAATTCATTTCAATTTACAGTATATTATTCTCATCATAAATATACAATACTAGCACCCCGAGACTAAGCTGCGGTGCTCACATACTCTGCTATCAAATCCTGGTACATCACGTACATAAGGATCACGCATTCCGAATCTCTCAGGAATCGTTTCATTAACAACAATCACAAACAATGGAGGCGAACATAGTTCACATCACATGGGTGACGCACATACCTATGCTCCCATGATCAGCAGACTTATTAGCTTCTCAATAAGCACTTCTCTGACCTATGTCCTCGAGGTACCAATCTAAATCCCCCCCGTAGGCACACAAAGATTAGATGGCCCTAAACGAACGCCAACCTCCCATGATAACAAGTACGGTAGGTATGTCATACACAGATAAATACATATACTAAAAATTCACACATCTTAAGTATCACGATATTTCATTAGTGGTATGCTTCTCATTCTCATACCAACATTTAGTGTTACACAACTCACAAGTCCCCGGTTTATATGTCTTTAAGTTATCCACTCTTCTCACGTCGTGATTAATTGCTCGATTCCCAAATCCACAAACGTCGTCCGATTTAAGACACTACTCTAAGTTCTACTCCTCAATGTAGCCCAAATCTCCCAACTATATCCACTAGTTAATAAGGAAAGGTTATCTCACCATTTAGATAAGTCTACGGGACACTAGAAATCAAATCAGGCCAAAATGACCATTATGTCAACTCGTTAGAAGTCTCGTTCGAACGAGGTCGTTCGAACTAAGGTCTTCGAACGAAATACCAACTCGTTAGAAGTCATACTGTCATCTCATTAGAAGTTCGTTCGAACGAAGTCGTTCGAACGACCTGGGCAGGTCTTCTAATGAGATGGCAGTTTCGACCCTGAAAGTCCCAATTTCATTTTTCTCAATTCTTATCTCGTCTAAATCCCCCCTAAGACCATCCAAATTGTATTTTAACGTATATAAACCATTTCTAATCACCCTATATCATTCCTTAACACATTTAAGGGGTCAATTCTTACAATTTATCATGGAATCAATATAAATCTTCAAATTTTCCCCAAACCCTATGAGCATGAACTCCCAAATTTTCTTATGTCTATTTATCCATCAAAATCCGTTTTTAATTCATCATATACAACTATTCAAGTATTAACTCAGTCCATTAACATACTACATGCAAATCCTAACCCAAATTCAAAGTTTCTTCCGCAAATTTCATAGGTTTTCTTCACAAAGGTCAATATGAGATAATTCCTACAATAAGCATGGAAGACATATTCAAGGCATTAAAAATACTAAATCACTTTCCTTAGATTGTTCTTCAGAATTTGATGTTGAAGGTTGAAGGTTGATCTCTCCCCTTTTCCCTACACTTTTCTCCCAAGGTTGAAGATGGTGGTTTTGGCTCTTGTAACTTCTCTTCCTACTTCTCTCAAAACTCACGTAACCACTCTCTAACTTTTTTTTACTGTAATGGACTTAGTGGCCCTTCTAAAATAATAAATATTAACTCTAATTTTCGTGGGTTTTAATCCCTAAAATTTCAAAATTACCAAAATACCCTAATAAGTTGTCGGTATGGCCCAAAAATGCCCCGGGACCCAAACTAAACCCCCGGCTAGTGTTTTCTGACTATTTCGACCCTTCCAGACTCGTTGACGCACTCAAAATGACCATTCCATTGATAAAAATAAAATTCACTTTTTAATTCAAATAATTACATTCCTGACGTGACTGACACGCGCGTCCCAACTAAATTTCCCAAATTGTCATATTTCAGTCTCGCGACAATTTCAATATTTTCAATATTCATATATTATCATATATACACTTCATAATCAAATACCAACTCACATCTCGTTAGTATTTATACCCGGATTAATTCACATTTAATTTAATTAATCCCTAAAATAATTATCGATCAAATTACGGGGTATTACAAAATACATACAACACTTATCATGAACACACAACAAGATTATGCAATCATTTAAAATGTGTTCTCAATCTCTCAAAAATTTCTTTTCAATTTTATGAGGAAAGTGTTTTTCAAATAATTTCACAAATATGAGAAAACAGATCTTTAAAAAGATTTTCAATAAACAAGTAAGATCCGGAGAAATTCTGATTTAAACATCATATACCATCTAACATAAAATCAGAATATTTAGATCATACAAATATTCAATAAAATTCGGATCTAAAAATCTAAGGAATTCTAGTTATTGTAAAAAAATATTTCATCATGAAAGCATATAAATTCTCTCTACAATAAAACAATATTTCAATCTCTAAAGTTATGAGATGATGTGCAAGATCATTGAGAATTTCAAAAACAAAAATAGAATTAAGATGAAGTAGAATGAACACAATGTGTGTAAAAAAATACATTCTTCTCTCTTAGATATCTCTCTCTAATTCTCTATATTTTTCTCTCTAAAATATTAAACCCTCTTGTGTTTCTCACTCCAGAAAATATAATCTGAAATGCTAACACAAATAAATTCTCCAATGAGTTTTATATAGGTGAGAAAACAATATTCTAGAAACTTTAAAATCAAGGGTTCAGATTAAAAGTTTTAATCTAATAGTTGTGATTAATTCGAGTTAAAACTAATTAACAAATTAACAAATTCAGTCTGTTATAAAAAAACTCAAAAACCTAAAACTACTCTCTTGAAAACCTAAAACCATACAAGATATAAACAAGGCAGTATAGGGTTTTAGTTGTAACAAAATTCTCTAACGGATCTATTCAAGACAGTTGACAAACAATCAGAACACTCAATCTCAGATCCAATGAGATTTTAAAATAACTGACAGTTGAAAAGAATAACTGTACAACTAAGGTTTAAAGGCTTCTAACTGATACACTCGCCGAAAGCTAACACTAGCGTGAACAGGTAAGGGAGTGGTCAAATCGATAGGAGCATATATATCCCATATGCTAAAATATACGGTTTAAAACAAATAAACCTAAGGTCAAATCTCTGGTACTTAAAGTCACCAAACAGGTATGGACTAAAGTCTAAGTAGGTGGCTTCCCCCAATAGGATGAAATCTCTACTAATAGGTACGGTCAAAAGCTGTTAGAACAGATCAACTAAGACAAGGTCTATACAGTCAAGTCCATAACAGGTAAGGATGAAAACTACAAATGGTAATGATACCATTGAAACCACCAACTGTACAAACCTAAAATTCTCCATGATATGGACGAAAGTTATATTCAAGTCACACTAAGTGACGAAATGGACAAGTACACTACAAAGTTTGGCATAGGACGAAATCTAATGAATCCAACTGTTAAACTTGTAATAATACCGTAACCTATATAGGATGAAATAGTGACTAATAGGTCCAAACTAAATCCCGATTGAAACAAGGCCAACTAAGGTTTTAAAAAAAATATCAAATGCTATGTCAAAAAAACGTGTACAGCAAAAGCAAAAGATAAGGTGACTAACACAAAAGTCTACAGCTCGTAAGTGTAAGTGTACTATTCGGACAGGTATGGCAAAGTATAGCTGACAAGGAAAGCACGAAAAATTTGGCATGTCTAAATCTTTAAGCAAGTGGGTATCATGTACAAGTTATGATCCTAAAAGCTAATTGGGATAGCTCCTAATTTTTCTAACATGTGTGGGTGTGGCCAAAAGCTAGTATTTAAGATAACATGTCTAATCGTTCTACTCCAATAGCAGGTATATGAAAAAAGCTCATAATCTAGATAGCAAACAACTCCTTATTAGTACAAGGCTGAAAATAACAACTAGGTAATTTAATTTTCAAAAAAAAAATATTTTTCTAATCGAAAAAATAATTTTATTAATAAATTGTGAAAATTACTTTTAAAAAATAAGAACTTTAATTAAAACAAGTCTTACACCAATTTTATTAAAAAAAGTATATTTTCAATAAAAATAATACAATTTCACTTTTAGAAAACTATTTATAACTTTTTATGCTCACAATTAATTAGTCACACAATTAAAATCATAGATTAAGAAATATGCGTGTGTGCCTAATGTGTCAAGTGCAAATGTCTAATATACGTGAATATCTTTTCTCAAATATGTCGTTGAATAGAGTCGAGGCATGTTGAGTCGTCGAGTAACGTTGTAAGATGTACCAAGGAGAAGGCTCGAACTAAAAATATGTTTTGACACAATATCCAAATTAGTTGAAACGCTTAAATAATATAGACTCAAGTAAGTCAAAGATTTAGGGTGTTTCAAGTAACACATCTAATTTCCCGTATCGCCCATACAGTACTCTGACTAAATTAACATCTATCGTATTTTATTAATCAAGCAGGTTACATTTCTCGCATGTTGACTTTTAAATAAATTAAATTAAGCTTTACTACTTCATTTATCTTTCGAATTTACATCTCATTTAACTCACTACTGTCACACATAAGTAGACTATTTCCCGAGTATATATTTCACCCACTAATATATATTATAAATCAATTAAGTTTCACTACTTAATTTATCTTTCAGATATATATATTTCATTCAATTGTCTACTGTCATACATAAGTAGATTATTTCTTAAGTATATATTTCACACACTAATATGTACTATAAGTATATACTTTGAATCCATGCCTCTGTATCACTAATTAGGGACTATTGGTTTGGAATATCACCTAAAATCCAATAAATCTCTTTCATATATTGGTTCGGAATGTCACCTCGACCCCAAATTTATGTTTCATATATAGGTTCGGAATGTCACCCCGACCCCAATTTTAGTTCCATATATTAGTTCGGAATGTCATCTCGACTCATATATTGGTTCGAAATGTCACCTCGACCCCAATTTAATCATGTATACTTTGGATATTCACACCACCTATGTATTGCTATAAATCAGAAGGTAAACACACAACCTAATCATCCATGCTCATACGTAGTATATTTCTCTCAAATACTCATCGTACATATTACTTTACGATTTACCTCACTATCGTATTTATTCGAGTATTCACAAAACTCTAAGGGCTCTAGTTACCCTTTCATTATTTTTCAGTAGTTATTCATGTCGTCACTATTGGTCATAAACATAGGTTCACTCATTACTACATCTCCCTCTCGAATTTGATTCACTTATCAATTACAGATATTTTCTCAATTATCCCAATACTTACTCGTCTCACTTTATGCAAACCTAATCTCCATTTTAGGCCTAATGTACTTATTATAGAACAACAATTACAATCAATTAATCTAGGGAACCTCCAACGAAATAAAAGTACCATTTCTTAAAATTTACCCCACGAATCTGCTCAGATTTTCAAAATGCAATTTTCAGGCATTTCAGAGCCGTTTTGGAGAAAACGTATCAGGGAACAAAATACATAAAACATAATTTTTTTACGAGGACTTGCAGTTAGAATAGCCATTTTCACAATCAAAATGGCGTAAAACAATTTCTAAAATGACGGTTTAATTTACCCAATTATATAGACTTCTTCAAATTTAAGAAGTTGTTCTACAATTCAATCCAACCCATAAAAACCTAGATTTATCCCATATAAATCATGACCCAATTATTGATTTTGTGATCTTTACATAAATTAATCAAATCTACATGCATTCCTACCCATAACATGTATTTAATTCAAGTTTCATCATTCAAATCAACAAGATCAACCCTATCCTAAACATGGGTATTATAACCTCAAGTAAAACCATAAATGAACACTTGACGTATGATGTTGGATCTTATTTCATGATTTTCATATGTGTTTGAGTGTCTTCCTTTCCAATCCACACTCCTAAGATGATGAAAGTGCAAGATCCACAAAGAGTTCTTCAAGATTCCTCTCAAATCCTCCAAGAAAGATCGCTCTTTGATCTCTTATGGCCTCTCTTAGGTTTTTAGACTTCTCACCCTAGCCTCAACCTCTTAATATCTAATATAACAATTACAAACTCTTGGTTCTCTTAACCCCATTTTTCCAAATGACCAAAATGCCCTCAATAGGTGTTGATTTGGCCTAAAATTGACCACGGACCCAAACTATACCCATTGGTATACTATTTCGATTATTTCGATCCTTTCGAAATCATCCATGACCACAAAATCATCATCCGAGTCACTCTAAATATTTTTCTCGTCTCCACCTAAAATCAGGCTACACGTGACTCCTAGTGAGATAAAAATCAACTATGTCACTATCACTCACTATGACACGTTATAAATACCGTAACTCATTTACCATTTACCATTTACTTAGTAGTTTTGTTTCATGATATTAATCATTATCTCACTCTAGATTAATATTTAATAATCAACAATTTACTTATTTAATTTCATGAAATTACGTCACTCGTGTAATTTAATCGTAAACTAATTAATTAAATTTCAAATATTCAAATTAAATTTCAAATATGCAGAAATATGGGGTATTACGTACTCCCCCCTTAAAAAGGAATTTTGTCCTCGAAATTAGGACATACCTGTGGTGAATAAATCTAGATAATGCTCTCACATGTCGTCCTCTCGCTCCCATGTATACTCATTAACACTTTGGTGTCTCTAGTGAACTCTGACTAGTGGTACCACCTTAGACCATAGCTTACGCTCACTACGATCCAGAATCACCACAAGTCTATCCTCATACGAGACATATGGCTGCAAATCAATCTCCTCAAGTGGAACATGCTAGAAGATCTCATGCTCCTCCAATATTTCTTCGGTGATGCCTCATGAATCACGTCGTGTATCCACTATAGATGCTCTGGTAAACCCAGTATATAAGCTACCGGTCCCACTCTCTCAATGATAGGGAAAGGCCCAACAAATCTCGATGCTAACTTCCCTATCATACTGAACCTCATGACCCCTTTCATGGGAGACACCCTAACCAACATCTGGTCATCAGTCTCCAACTTAATGGTCTTCGACCATATAGTGACTCAAAAGACGAGCCTATGCTCCGTCGACTCTACTATCTCTATGTTAGGAAAGGCCCCACCTTTATGGGTGACAATTTCTTATTGCAAAATGCGTGACTCTCCTAAGGGTAAATACTCGCAACAATACTTGATTACTCCTGTCAGACTTCAAACCCTTAACTCACGGTGACGTAACTCTCCTTACATTTCTGAGCTATCTAGAAAAGACGCAGCTTACTCAATTCCCGTCAATGGACCATAAAACACTTCGGGTCCTAGAAGCTCATTACTCCCCACCTCTTATCAACTAAAGGGTGGATAACAAAATCTCCCTATAAAGTTTCAAAACGTGTCACGTAGATAATAAATTGCCACAAGGTATCATACATAACTCTACTAGTGATAATTAATGCTCCCAATCACCCAAAAATATGTCATTATGCATTTCTTGATCCCTCCAACAACCTAATACCTTTCGTCTACCATTGACTTATGGGTGACACATCTAGAACGATATGCAACTTCTTCCTCATTGCCTCCTGACACTTACAATCATAGGTGGGATTGAAAGGACTTATCCTAATTTGCAATAATTTTGGACAACACCTTATTCCATTTCACTTATTTTCTTCAAGCAAAAAATTGGATATACTGCTCGCTAGTATATCCCACTCCATAATAACAAATATTCTTCTCTGTTCAATCCATTTCGCAAACTCGATGGAAACCCTGACCTCTCCGCGATTTTGGATGTCCTAAATATGAATTTCACCACTCATGATCATCAATCCCGTCATCAGGAACATCAAAATTACAAAATCCTAGTTGATAACCTCGGATTAAACTTTTTTCATACCTAAATGGTGTAACTTGGAGAGAAATCCACTATGTATCATTCTCCACCGATCCCCATGCTCAAAGTTTCACATTACGAGGGACATCTTACTCCCCTTTTTTCGAAATATACCTAAAATCATTGCCCTTGAGTTTGCTCCCAAAACTTCTAGGCATCTGACTAAGTGAGACTCTGCTCCACCCAGGGTGCCCATACACCCTATAATCCATGAATATTTGCACAAACCTCACAACATTACATACATAACATACTTATCTCAAGTTTAGCCCCTGCATTCTCGACATGGATATATCATCCGAGTATTTTTTTTATCACCCCACCAATTTCTATTTAATTCTTCCCGATATTACCCCACCCATCAACTTGTGGTGCAAAATTTCTTCCCAATATTTCATTCACATCCCTTCCCAGCTCCATTATCACTATTTTGTAATAGCTCTCAGCTCATCGTGTTTTCTCCACACATTCAATAATTATCATTTAATCCAATGTTCTATCATGTAATGACGTTTCTCCACTCCCGACGTTTATTAAGGATTATGTGTATAACATCTCACAGAAAAGCCCAAAAGAGCTTTTCCCAATGCACTATTCCTCAGCATTATCGGTCCTCGATTTTCATAGAACCCAAAGCATATACCTGGGACGGTCAAAACCATCCCTATACTCACATATCTAATCATTGTCTCCCACGTATCTAAAGGAGTCATATACTCTTGCGCTTGCAATATTACTAAATCCTCAGCGCTAAGTTAATAATGAGCTAAATCTTTCCACCACACGGTTACCCAACATGCCCTGAATCTCATCAGTAAGAGTCCCTACGCATCAGGATCCATTATAACTAGACAATTGTACTCTTTGAAGTCTACTTCATAAAATACCGCGCGATCTCGAACCTTTTTCACGTGAGATATCAGAAAAGGAATATACATCCTGCCCTGGAATAACGAACACGATAGTCATGCGGTAATCACCCACCATCGCTAACCAGTCCGTACTCAGGATAAAATTATAAGCGCATTACCACCTCTTATCATTGGATTACCTTGAAAAAATATACCCTCTCAGTGTCCACACCCGCTCCCTTTCAGGTGGAACTAACTAGAGCCCCGCTATTCACCGGTACATATTTACAACTATAGTACTATTAATGATACATGTACCAAACGCGTTTCACACTTGAATTTAGTACTAACAAACTACTGTCGTGTCACGCAAAATAGACCCCAATTATTCTGAGATAAAACTCGTAGTTCTAATTTCCCATAACACTAGCGGCTCAAATGATCCCTGGACATGATACTCTCATCGTAACTGAACCAAAACTTCTATAATTATTTCCCCTACTAGGCATCCCGCTCCTATCCCCTGACTCGATGTGGATAAGATCCACACATGTATTTGTAATATTTATAGATAAGACACCTCGATGTACCTTTCCCATTTATTTGGCTCCACCTGCCATGTTGAGGTTGTCCTTATCTCGGACCTGGTAGTCTTGACCCTAATTGCTACCCTCGTTGTCCCTTTTGCTTCGGTGGTCCTATGGGACTTGTTGCTGGCCTAGACGGACTTGACTGAACCCACCATCACTTGGTAGGAATTCTATTGATCTCGATCATTAATTTTTATGCTCTACGGGGTATCCCTTCCCTTGCTGCCTCACTAGCACATAAAGATCTAGTCTTTCCCTTCAGTTATATTCTCTAACTCCCTTAGCTCCTTTCTCATGGGGGCATTGATATAAATTTGTAAATGTACGACCTTGATGATAACGAGACCAGTCATCCTAGCTGGATCTCCTATCCATGCTTGTATATTCTACACACGGGTCTATTATCAACTTACGAACCCTTTTTGATTCTTCATATCCCTCTCATTGGGTATGAAGTTTGTAAATTTCATCAACTTTCCTTCACATCTAGCAACTGTCCAACCCTTCTCCAGAAAGTAATTAAATCTCATTTGCCTCTCTATTTAAACAACTGGTGAGAGGATTAGTAATAATTCGTACCCCAAATTCCTTGTTATTCATGGTAATTTTTTCATGGATATGGTGACTGACTCCCATTACCATACGCTACTCGTATGAGCAAATATTTTTGCTCGAAATTTTTACTTGAGTGTCATTACAATCCCCCACATGTGATCCCAATTGGATGTTCTCTTTCCATTGGTAAATCACCCTTCTGCACTTTCCTCGAATTCTAGCGGATTTTTATTCTGAAAAAAAAAATCTTCTTCAACCATCGCCCTTATCGTTTGAACTCGGTGGGTCTAACTTTACGGCATTGTCCGTCACGACGATTCTTGGGGCAGCTACTGCACCCCAACGATTACTCCAACGTCAGTTGTTCAAACAATAATAATGGTGACTCCTATTGCATCAGTGTTCCCAGAATACTTTATGGTTTCTACCGAGTCCTCCTTCTTACAATCCTTTTAACGTCCCATGCTTGTCATTTTATATTGTTAGATGTTCCACGCTCAATCGCAATTGTATATGAATCACATTAACAATACTTAACAGCAGGAGAATGTAAGTCGCATACGTAAAGCAAAACATCAATCCTATGATAAGGCTCTATATCAAAGAACGTTAAGCTAAAACGTTAAAAGTCGGACAACTCCTGAGGATATTAGAACCTGATGCTATGATACCATTTGTGACACCCCCCCCTAATTAAATACCGGTTGATCAGTCCTTTATTAAATTATAATAGGTTTCTTATTTGGATCATTCCTAGCATCACTGTCAAAAACTTTTTAATTACTAATCACCTATGTCAAATTAAACCAGTGTCAAATTTTATCCTTAATTACACAGATAATTATAACATGCAAAAAACCAAAATAAACCATACACCATAATAAATTCTGAATCATCACGAGATATAGATAAATAAAATCTCGCCGAATAAACTATCAGCTAAAAACTCGAAGTCCAGATACAAATCAAATGATAAAACCAACTGGCAGTAAATAAAACCAAATAAATGTTTGAATTGAATAACTAAAATCCAAGGACAACATGTCTATAACTGAAGTACTGGAATGAAATCCTATACTAGATATGAATAGAGGAGGCATATAATCTAATCTTGTATACATTATCCTGTGCTATATCTGCATATCCCTGGAATTGAATATCAAGTCTGGCATCCATGTGGCTGGACACCTAAAAGGTTTTAAAAATATTTTATAGTAAGGGTTAGAACCTAAAACATTTTGAAAATATTTAGCAAGCATTTCTCAGAGTTCATAAACGAGTTATTGATTACACATGTTAGGTTCGCATACACTCTCTTCAGATTTCTCACCTCTCATCTATTGTGCACGCCTAACGTTACTACTTAACCCACCTAGCCATACTACCCAAGCTAATTAGACTTAAGCAATTATCTGAACTGATTAGCACATCTAAATTCCCGTACTTCCCATACAGTACTCTAACCAAATTAACATCTCTCGTATGTTATTAATTACGTAGGTAACATTTCTCGCATGTTAACTTTTAAACCAATTAAATTAAGTTTTACTACTTCATTTATCTTTCAGATATACATCTCATTTAACTATCTAATGTCACACATAAGCATACTATTTCTCTAGTATATATCTCAACCACTGATATATACTATAAATCAATTAAGTTTCACTACTTAATTTATCATTCATATATATATATATATTTCATTCAACTGTCTACTATCATACATAATTAGATTATTTCTCAAGTATATATTTCACATGCTAATATATAATATAAGTACATACTATGCATTCATGCGTCCGTATAACTAATTATGGACTATTGGTTCGGAATATCACCTCGACCCCAATAAATCTCTTTCATATATTGGTTCGGAATGTCACCTCGACCCCAATTTAAGTTTCATATATTGGTTCTAAATGTCTCCTCGACCCCAAATTTAAGTTTCATATATTGGTTCGGAATGTCACCTTGACCCCAATTTACATTTCATATATTGGTTCCGATTGTCACCTCGACCCCAATTTACGTTTCATATATTTGTCCAAAATGTCACCTCGACCCGAATTTAATCAAGTATACTATAGGTATTCACACCACCTATGTATTACTATAAATTAGTAGGTATGCACGCAACTTAATTATCCATGCTCGTACATAGTATATTTCTCTCTAATACTCACCGTACATATTACTTTATGATTTACATCACTATCGTATTTATTCGAGTATTCACACAACTCTAAGGTCCCTAATTACCCCTTCATTATTTTTGAGTAGTTATTCAAGTCGTAACTACTGGTCATAAACATAGGTTCACTCATCAATACGTCACCCCTCTTGAATTTGATTCATTTATCAATTACGAATATTTTCCCAATTATACCAATACTTACTCGTCTCACTTTATATAAACCTAATCTCCATTTAGTCCTATTGTCCTTATTATATAACATAAATCACAATCAATCAATATAGGCAACCTCCAACGGAATAACAACTAAAAGTAACATTTTTTAAAATTCACCCCACGAATCTGCCCAGATTTTTAAAATGCAGTTTTGAGGCATTTCGGAGCCGTTTTTGGAGAAACCGTATCAGATAACAGAATGCAGAAAATAGGATTTTGTAAGAGGTCTTGAGGAACCAAAGCGGCAAAAAACAATTTCTAAAATGACAGTTTAATTTACTCAATTTCGTACACTTCAAATTCAATAAGTTATTCTACAATTCAATCCTACCCATCAAAACCTAGATTTCTCCCATATAAATCATGATCCAATTATTTGTTTCATGATATCTACATAAATCAATCAAATCTACATGCATTCCCACCCATAACATGTATTTAATTCAAGTGTCATCATTCAAATCAACAAGATCAACCCTATTCTCAACATGGGTATTATAACCTCAAGTAAAACCATAAATAAACACTTGACGTATGATGTTGGATCTGATTTCGTGATTTTCATATGTGTTTGAATGGCTTTCTTTCCAATCCACACTCCTAAGATGATGAAAGTGCAAGATCCACTAAGAGTTCTTCAAGATTTCTCTCAAATCCTCCAAGAAAGATCGCTCTTTGATCTCTTATGGCCTCTCTTAGGGTTTTAGGCTTCTCACCCTATCCTCAAGATCTTAATATCTAATATAACAACTACAAACTCGTGGGTCTCTTAACCCCATTTTTTCAAATGACCAAAATGCCCTCAATAGGTGTTGATTTGGCCTAAAATTGACCTGGGACCCAAACTTTACCCATGGGTATACTATTCCGATCCTTTCGGAATCATCTGTCACCTCGAAATTATCATCTGAGTCACTCTAAATATTTTTCTCGCCTCCACCTCAAATCCGTCTACACGCGACTCCCAGTGAGATAAAAATCAAATATGTCACTATTACTCACTATGACAAGTTATAAATATCGTAACTCATTTACCATTCTCTTAGTAAATTTATTTCATGCTATTAATCATTATATCACTCTCGATCAATATTTAATAATAATCATTTCACTTATTTAATTTCATTAAATTACGTCACTCGTGTAATTTAATCGTAAACTAATTAATTACACACTTAATTAACTATATTTCAAATATGCAGATTAAATTTCAAATATGAAGAAATACGAGGTATTACACCATTGTCTAGGCGATCAATATTTTTTTATTTTCTGTATTGGAAAGATCACCGTGTAAGGCTTATAATTGATGTGATACATACAGAGAAGAATATTACAGAACATCTGATAGGAACATTTTTGGGTGGTTCTCATTGCAAAAATGGAGAACAGGCCCGCTGAGATCTTTAAGGTATGAAAATAAAGAAGAAACTATGGTCAAAAAATTATCCTATAATTGGAAGAATTTATACGCCCCTATTGCTTTCACTTTGACTAATATTGAGATAAAGTTCCTCTTAGACATATTGTTCAACTTGAAGACTTGAATCGGTTATTCTGGAAATTTACGTAGGGTAGTAAGCTGCCAAGCAAACAACTTAAAAGTCCCACGACTGGCATGTAATCATCTTGTAGAATGGTGTTTCAATCTTGACCACTATATTTGTGGGTAAGGGTCCCTCAAAGACCCCCCCCCCCCCCCCCCCCCCCTTCAACTTACTAAAAATATGAGGTTGAGGGAACCCCTAGGGTCCCCCCACCGCAGAAGTGCCATATTGAAGAAGGAACCCCCAAGGTCCCTCCACCGCTGAAGTGCCATATTGGAGAAGGAAACCCCAGGGTCCCTTCACCGCAGAAGTGCCATATTGGAGAAGGAACCCCTAGCGTCCGTCCACCGCAAAAGTCCAAGTTGAGAAGGGTCACTGCAGAAATGACATCTGAGAAGTGTCCCGCAAGGTCCACTACAGAAGTCCAAGTTGAGAAGGACCACCGAGAGGGTCACTATAGAAATGACATTTGAGAAGTACACCGCAAGGGCAACTGCAAAAGTCCAAGTTGACAAGGGCCACTGCAGAAGTCCAAGTTGAGAAGTGCCACCTCAAGGGTCACTACAGAAATGACATTTGAGAAGTGCCCCGCAAGGGCCACTGCAGAATTCCAAGTTGAGAAGGGCCACTGCAAGAGTCACTATAGAAGTTCAAGTTGAGAAGGTCCACCGCAAGGGTCACTGCAGAAATGACAGTTGAGAAGTACTCCGCAAGGGCCACTGCAGAAGTCCAAGTTGAGAAGGGCCACCGCAAGGGTCACTGCAAAAATAACATCTGAGAAGTGCCCCGCAAGGGTCACTGAAGAAGTCAAAGTTGAGAAGAGCCACCGTAAGGGTCACTGCAGAAATGACATATGAGAAGTGCCCCGCAAGGGCCACTGTAAAATTTCAAGTTGAGAAAGGCCACCTCAAGGGTCACTGTAGAAACTCAAGCTCAGAAGGGCCACTGCATGCAAGGGTCACTACAGAAGTCCAAGTTTGAGAAGAGTCACCACAAGGGTCACTGCAAAAATGACATTTAATAAGGTCCACCGTAAGGGTCACTGCAGAAACTCAAGTCGAGAAGGGCCACAACAGAAGTCCAAGTTGAGAAGGGCCACCGTAAGGTTCACTACAGAAACTCAAGTTGAAAACGGCCACTACAAGGGTCATCGCAGAAGTCCAAATTGAGAAGGACCACCGCAAGGGTCCCTGCAGAAACTTAAATTGAGAAGAGTCACCATAAGGGTCCCTGCAGAAACTCAAATTGAGAAGAGTCATCGCAGGGGTCCCTGCAAAATCCCAAGTTGAGAAGGACTCTGCAAGGTTCCCCGCAAAAATGAAATTTGAAAAGGAACCCCCCGAGGCTTCCTCAACAGCAAAAATGAGGTTTGAGAAGGAACCCCCTACTAGGGTTCCTCAATAGCAGAAACTTACTTGGGAGGAGGGAACCGCAAGTCCTCCCCCCTCAGCTCCCAAAAAACTAAGTTAGGATGATGGGGTGTCTACCATAAGCAACCCCTCATCATGAAAAAGAACATAAGTACTAACACTTATTTTCTTATACAGGTTTTCTAGTTGAGAAAGCAGGGCTCAAGTAGGTCAGCTGGGATCTCTTGGGAGTTTTGGCTTGGCGGCTGACGGACAAGGTATGTTGAACAAGCTCAACCACTTAGCACTATAGTATTGACATAATACTAGTAGGAGACCCTAGGGTCGCCCAGTCCTCACATACCTAACACTTAGTCACAAGTGAAGTGAGCAGCCAAAGGGATGGCTGCTCACAAGAAAAGAATTGTTTATAAGATGATTTTAAAGGGGAGGGTCCTCTAGACCCCTCTCAAGAAAAATGATTTTAGAAGGGGGTCCTAGAGATCCCCCTCAAGCTTATAAAGATTTTAGAGGAGATGATCCTCGAGAACCCCCCCCCCCTCAAGTTTACAAAGTTTATACCAAAAGTTTCAATTTCAAAAGATATTTATCAAATCATATATTTTGTCTCAATTAGAAGACATATTTTCTTTTGAACTTTTATTGGCACCAGGGGGAACCTGCCAGAGGGGATAGGCAGAGCTGCCTGCAGGTAGGGATAAATAGTACACTACAGAGTTTGTCCCTCACCAACCCTCCAAGTTTTGGTGCCAAAAGTGCCAACCCAAACCTAGTGCCAAAGTATAAATATGACCCCTGGGCAAGATCAAGAAAAAGGAGAAGAAAACTCAATAGCACTGTTACTCTACAAAAATCACACCAGACTTCCTATTATTCTCTTCTTGCTCTCTCTCTAGTGCTAAGTGCCTTGTTCTTTCACTCACCATTAACAACAATCATTCTCAGGAGCTCCTCTTGAGAAAATTGTTATTATTGTTGTGGAAGTTCATCTTCTTGCAGGGAGGGAGTTCCATCTTGATCTCCATTTTTACTAAAAGGGGAAGGTCTCATCAGAAGCTGCTCCAGAAGTTCTTGAGAACCTTGCAGACATCGTCCATTGGAGTGGGTCACGCCTCACCCTTTCTAGTTATTCATAGACCCCAGTCTCAATACCCTCCTATATTTGGCGACTCCGGTGGGGAGGTATCCTCACTTCTATGCACGAAGAAGGTTTTAATATTTCTAAGTAGCTAGTGATTGAAGACATTCCATCTGGGAATGGATCTCTAAGAGACCAGGCCACTCAGGTGGATGTGGTGGTGACCGGAGCAAAGGTACCTGCTCGTCCGGGAGGGCAGACCAGCTCACTGGTAGCAGCTCCGATGGTAGAGGGTTATGAGTATGTCTTTTGAGACTTAGCCAGTTTGGGTCAAGATTGTGTAACACTAGCAGTAACCCCCTCTAGAGGGGTAGCCGTTCCGATGGCGATTCTGGTAGAAGTAGCTCAGTCACGGAGGACGGTGCTAGAGCAAGTTATGACAACAGTCAAGTTCACTAGTAGGAACCCCAGTAACCCTAAGTGTTTGGCGAGGAATTCGATATGGTCGAGGAACTCCTCTCGCTCAATGATAGTGATGAGGAACCCTCAAGAAAAGAACCCATCATGGTAGAAATTCCAAGTGAGGAACTCTCAGCTGCAGCATTCCCTCTAGAAACACCAACTCGCGAGGAACCCATAGATGAGAAACCCTAGGTGTCCCTTGTCATAAAAAAAGGAAGTAGCAGCAATAACCCTTATAGAAATATCAACTCGCGAGGAGCCCTGGGTGTTCCTCGTCGACAACAAAGAAGTCGTGGCAGTAGTCTTGACGAAGCATCAGGTTGAGACACCCCCGGATGGGAAGTTAAGGAGCGAGGAACTCATGGTCGAGGAACCCTGGGTGTCCCTCGCTGCCAACAAAAGAAGTCGTGGAAGATGTCTCGATGAAGCATGAGGTCAAGACACCCCCGGATTGGAATTCGAGGAGCAAGGAACTCATGGGAGAGGAACCCTGGGTGTCCACCACCGCCAACAAATAAGTCATGGAAGCAGTCTTGACGAAGCATGAGGTCGAGCACCCACGGATGTGAAGTCGAGGCACCGGGAACTCATGGGATTCGAACCCTGGGTGTCCCTCGCCACCAACAAAAAGTCATGGAAGCAGTCTCAACGAATCATGAGGTCGAGACACCCACGGATGGGAAGTCGACGCGTGAGGAACCCATGGGAAGAGAACCAGTGCACGAGGAACCCCTTTCACTGTAAAGGCTCAAAGTTGCGCTTGAAGAGGAACCACTGCCTATATTGGCATCAAACCCGGTCGAGGAACCCAGTACCGTAAATGGGTTGGAACCCACTATTAGAAGTGGCGAGGAACCCTCTCTAACAAAATAATCAAAATCTGCCAACGAGGGACCCCAACGAAACTGGTTCAAGTGAGTAACCCACAGTGGCAGAAGGCTCAGATTAGGAACCTCCCATGTTCAATCCCCCCAACATTGGCAGAAGTTGTGATTGGCGAGGAAACCCATAGTGAAAAAAGCCCCTGGCGAGGAACCCTCTAGCGAGGTATGCCCAACAGCAACTCCAGGCGAGAGACCTCTAGGAGAGGAACCCTCAAACGAGGTATGACCAACAATAAAAAGGGGCGCGAGACACCCATGGCTGACAGCGTACTTGGGCTTATGAGGAACCCTTGGTAGTATTAAACATTGGCGAGGGACCCCCCATCTCAGCCAATGGCGAGGAACCCTCAAGGATCCTCACCCCAAGCACCAAACTGCCAACACACGAGGAACTGTCAAGTGTAGGCTTGTTTTGCGAGGAACCCTCAAACGCGAAATTATGTCGCGAGGAACTCACCAAAAAGGGGGGTCGCGAGGAGCCCATGGCTGGAAGTGCACCCCCCATAGCACCAACGGTCAGCGAGACACCCTAAAAAAATATATTACCCATTACCGAGTAACCCTATGTGAATAATGACCCGCAACCGTCAATATGGACTCATTTCGTAAGGAACCCTCACATGTGAAGATAATTTACAACCCATTCCCAGATGTGAAATCAGCTCGCGAGGAACCTTTGGGCATGGAATCAGTGTGCGAGGAGACCCTAAGGGTTAAAGAGGTAGACGTAGAACCCACAGACACAGGATCAATGTGCGAGGAACCCTCCATCTCAATGCATCTCAAATTTTTTGATGTTACCAGCGAGGAACCTAGTTGACAATAAGGGTTCAAATCCATTGCAGATGAGGAACCCCTTTCAGCGTTGCGTGTTGGTGTGGAACCCATGGCAACAACGATTGGCGAGGAACCCACAGATATATGGCCCACAGTTATGGCAACAAATCCAGTCGAGGAACCCACAACCAAGAAAGGTCCAGACGAGGAACCCCTTGAGGTCAAAACATCACACAAGGACTCTTTTTTTTGTAAAAGTTTCTGTCGAGGAATCCCTCATGGGTGAAAGCCTTGGCGAGTAACCCAAATTGGTAGAAATCCCCAAGGAAGAACCACTCATTTACAAGGGTGAGCGAGGAACCCTCAGTGGTGAAACCTCCTGACAAGGAACCACCATAGTTGAAAGCACTGTCAAGGAACCCATGCCGGCCCTTTGTGGTTACTAAGAACCAAGTTTAGAGGAACCCTTGGCGATTGAGCAAAAAATGAGTAATCCTCTATTAGCAACAACACTTGCGAGGACCCACATGTTGACAGAAGCACTTGCGAGGAGCCCCCGTTGCTTGGACTCCTGATATTGAATTCACACACGAGGAACCCTTACTAATACCATAAGGCTACGAGGATAATGGGAAATAGTCCTCGCAAGGTACCCATAGACGCACCAACTGTAGATGAGGAACTTATAATCAAGTAGTCATCCTCAATAACTCGCGAACGAGAGGAACCCCCTTCATGTTAGATAATGGCGTGAGACCCATATAGGTGGTCGGCCCAAGAACCAACTCACCGCCAACAAACATATTCATTTATGTAGACCCAAAACTCAATCTGTCGTCTACAGACATTCTCACCACTATGACTGAGAAGGTACTATGCCTAATTCCTTCCAAGTTTCATTTTCTTACAAAGTTTGAATAGCCTTCCCTAGTTTTATGAGTACACTTCTTGTAAGAAATATAAACTCTGACTGCAATGAAGAAAAGTAATACTCATTATTTTTGTTGGCACTTAAAATTTTGTGCATGACTCATTTACCTACATTGTGCGGTGTGTACACCATATTTATGTGTTCTTTTCTTAAAAGAAGGGTAGAATCTCTACTATATTAGAAGAGGGCCTATGATATAAGGAACTTTCCTCATCATACTTGGGGGGATATCCAACCAAAAAGTAAAAGTATAGTGAGTAAAGTCCCTAAGACCCAACAGGACTAGCAGGAGGTCATCCTCCTAGTAATAATAATAATAGTAAAAAATTCACTATATTTTATTTATTTATTATTCAATACAGATTTATAGCCTAGAGAACAAGTCCTAACCTCTGTTCTCCAGAAAAAATTATAATTGACCAGTTTTCAGTAAAAAATGGAGAAGCGGGTCTATCCCCTCTCTAAATTTGTTATTTTTATAAGACAAAAATGTTCCTAAGAAAAGTTTGGAACAAGGACCATGGAGATCAAGGGAAATTTTTAGTATAAAGAAATAATTATTTCTTTACTTATGATATATGCAAAATTTGATGCAAAGTTTGTGGGAAGGACAAGGGCTAACCCCATCTCCTAGTTACTCCCTAAGAAATGAATGTGCATAACAAAATACCCCACAGTCACATGGGGTTGCTCTAAAAAAATATATTCCAGAGTCACATGGGGTTGCGCGGGCTGTGCTAAAAAATCATAACATGCTGAGCCTATAAGAAACTACCCCGCAGTTAGAGGGGTAGCTTCCGAATCTTAACTTGCTTAGATGTATGCAAGTTAGAGGGGCCGCTTCAAACTTTGAACTCGCTCATCCTATATGAAATTACCCCGCAAATAGAGGGGAATCTTCATAAATGACAACTTTCTCACACTCTTGAGCAAGTGTCAAGCATAAATATAAGGTAGAACTGTTTAGTACCTAAGGCTCCAAGGGTATCGGAGCGCTCACAGTCTTGAGCAAGTGCCAAGTATAAACATAAGGTGCTCAAGATGAGCACCTAAAGATCCAAAGGAGCCGGAGCCCTCACAATCTTGAGCAAAGGCCAAGTATAAACATAAGGTACAACAGTTTAGTACCTAAGGCTCTAAGGGCACTGGAGCGCTCACAGTATAGAGCAAGTGTCAAGTATAAATATAAGGTACAACAGTTTAGTACCTAAGGCTTCAAGGGAACCGGAGCTCTCATAGTATAGAGCAAGTGTAAAGTACAAATATAAGGTACAACTGTTTAGTACCTAAGGCTCCAAGGGCACTGGAGCGCTCACAGTCTTGAGCAAGTGCCAAGTATAAACATAAGGTGCTCTAGATGAGCACCTAAGGCTCTAAGGGCACTGGGGCAATCGCAGTCTTGAGAAAGTGCCAAGTATAAATATAAGGTGCGCCAGTTGAGCACCTAAGGCTCCAAGGGCATCGGAGCGCTCACATTCTTGAGCAAGTGCCAAGTATAAACATAAGGTGCTACAGATGAGCACCTAAGGCTCCAAGGGCACTGGAGCGCTCACATTCTTAAGCAAGTGCCAAGTATAAATATAAGGTGTGCCAGTTGAGCACCTAAGGCTCCAAGGGCACCGGAGCGCTTACAATATTGAGCAACTACCAAGTATAAGTATATGTGCAACAGTTTAGCACCTAAGGCTCCAAGGGCGCCGTAGCGCTCATAGTCTTAAGCAAAGGCCAAGTATAAACATAAGGTACAACAATTTAGCACCTAAGGCTCCAAGGGCACCGGAGCGCTCACAGTATAGAGAAAGTGTCAAGTATAAATATAAGGTACAACTGTTTAGTACCTAAGTCTCCAAGGGCACCAGAGTGCTCACAGTCTTGAGCAAGTGCCAAGTATAAACATAAGGTGCTCCAGTTGAGAACCTAAGGCTCCAAGGGCACCGGAGCACTCACAGTCTTAAGAAAGTGCCAAGTATAAATATAAGGTGCACCAGTTGAGAACCTAAGGCTCCAAGGGCATCGGAGCACTCACAGTCTTGAGCAAGTGCCAAGTATAAACGTAAGGTGATCCAGATGAGCACTTAAGGCTCCTAGGGAACCGGAGTGCTCACAGTCGTGAGCAAGTGCTAAGTATAAATATAAGGTGCGACAGTTTAGCACCTAAGGCTCCAAGGGCACCGGAGCGCTCACAGTGTTGAGCAACTGCCAAGTATAAATAAAAGGTACGACAGTTTCATGCACAAGTCTCTCGACATTACAAGAGACTTCTGCACGAGGGGGCTAATATTGAGAAGTCCTCAAGCAAGTGAACAAATAATAAAATAGCTTGGAGTGTGGGGATCCACTTAGAATGTCTCCACCTTCCCAAGATTGCAAGTTTGACAGAAAATAGCCTAGGGCGAGGGGATCCACCTTGAGTGACCCCTCTTCCCAAACTTGATGCTACAAAAAAGAACTCAGGGCGAGGGGCTCACCGCGAGCAATCCCTCTACCCAAGATGAAAGGAGACAGAAGAAGGCCAAGGGCGAGGGGCTCACCGCAAGTAACCCATCCGCCCAAGATGAAAGGCCACAGAAAAAGGCCAAGGGCGAGGGGCTCACTGCGAGTAACCCCTGTGCCCAACATAGAAGGCCACAGAAGAAGGCCAAGGGCGAGGGGCTCACTACGAGTAACCCTTCCACCTAAGATAGAAGGCCACAAAAGAAGGCCAAGGGCGAGGGGACCACCGCGAGTAACCCCTCTTCCCAAGATGAAAGGCCACAGAAGAAGGCCACGGGTGTGGGGCTCACCACGAGTAACCCCTCCGCCCAAGAAAGAAGGCCACAGAAGAAGGCCAATGGCAAGGGTGTCACTGCGAGTAATCCATTTGCCTAAGAAAGAAGGCCACAGAAGAAGGCCAAGTTTGAGGGGCTCACTGCAAGAAAACCCTCTACCCAAGATCTACAGAAAAAAGGCCAATGACGAGGGGCTTACCATGAGCAACCCCTCTACATAACGTAGAAGGCCAAGAGTGAGGGGATCACCGCGAGTAACCCCTCCGCCCAAGTCGATACCCAGATAAGGAGGTCCACTATAAGTGGCCTCATCTACAAAACTTGGGATGAAGTGATAGAAAATTTAATGACCCTAAGGGGAATGATGAAGAAGCTCCTAGGGTCCCTCAAAATAAAAAAATAAATTAATGGAATACAAAGCCTTTTGGCCTACCCAACACAAAAGCCTTTGCATGAGGGGATAATGTAGAAGGGTGTTTTAAGCTTGACCACTATATTTGCGGGTGAGGGTCCCTCAAAGACCCCCTTTTCATCTTATAAAAAATATAAGGTTGAGGGAACCCCCAGGGTCCCCCAACCACAAAAGTGCCATATTGAAGAAGGAACCCCCAAGGTCCCTCCACCATTGAAGTGCCTTATTGGAGAAGGAACCCCCAGGGTCCCTTCATCGCAGAAGTGGTATATTGAAGAAGAAACCCCTAGGGTCCCTCTACTGCAAAAGTACAAGTTGAGAAGGGCACTTCAAGGGTCACTGCATAAATAAAATCTGAGAAGTTTCCCGAAAGGGCCACTACAGAAGTCCAAGTTGAGAAGGACCACCGTGAGGGTTACTGCCGAAATGACATTTGAGAAGTACCCCACAAGGGCCACTGCAAAAGTCCAAGTTGAGAAGGGCCACTGCAAGGGTCACTGCAGAAGTCCAAGTTGAGAAGTGCCACCGCAAGGGTCACTGCAGAAATGACATTTGAGAAGTGCCCCGCAAGGGCCACTACAGAAGTCCAAGTTGAGAAGGGCCACTGCAAGAGTCACCGTAGAAGTCCAAGTTGAGAAGGTCCACTGTAAGGGTCACTGCAGAAATGACATTTGAGAAGTGCCCCGCAAGGGCCACTGCAAGAAGTCCAAGCTGAGAAGGGCCATTGCAAGGGTCACTACAGAAGTCCAAGTTGAGAAGTGCCACCGTAAAGGTCACTACATAAATGACATTTGAGAAGTGCCCCGCAAGGGCCACTACAGAAGTCCAAGATGAGAAGGGCCACTACAAGAGTCACTGCAGAAGTCCAAGTTGAGAAGTGCCACCGCAAGGGTCACTGCAGTAATGACATTTGAGAAGTGCCCCGCAAGGGCCACTACAGAAGTCCAAGTTGAGAAGGGCCACTGCAAGAGTCACTGTAGAAGTCCATGTTGAGAAGGTCCACCGCAAGGGTCACTATAGAAATGACATTTGAGAAGTGCCCCGCAAGGGCCACTGCAAGAAGTCCAAGTTGAGAAGGGCCACTGCAAGGGTCACTACAGAAGTCCAAGTTGAGAAGTGCCACCGCAAGGGTCACTGCAGAAATGACATTTGAGAAGTGCCCCGCAAGGTCCACTATAGAAGTCCAAGTTGAGAAGGGCCACTGCAAGAGTCACTGTAGAAGTCCAAGTTGAGAAGGTCCACTATAAGGGTCACTGCAAAAATGACATTTGAGAAATGCCCCGCAAGGGCCACTGCAAGAAGTCCAAGTTGAAAAGGGCCACTCCAAGGGTCACTACAGAAGTCCAAGTTAAGAAGGGCCACCACAAAGGTCACTGCATAAATGACATTTGAGTTCCCCACAAGGTACACTGTAGAAGTCCAAGATTGAGAAGGGCCGCCGCAAGGGTCACTGTAGAAATGACAGTTGAGAAGTGCCACCATAAGGGTCACAACGAAAATAACATTTGAGAAGTGCCACCACAAGGGTCACTGCAAAAATGACAGTTAAGAAGTGCTCCAGAAGGGCCATTGCAGAAGTCCAAGTTGAGAAGGGCCACCGTAAGGGTCACTATAGAAATGACATATGAGAAGTGCCCCTCAAGGGCCACTGTAGACGTCCAAGTTAAGAAGGGCCACCACAAGGGTCACTACAGAAACTCAAGCTCCGAAGGGCCACTTCAAGGGTCACTGCAGAAGTCCAAGTCTGAGAAGAGTCACCGCAAGGGTCACCGCAGAAATGACATTTGAGAAGGGCCACCACAAGGGTCACTACAGAAACTCAAGTCAAGAAGGGCCATTATAAGGGTCACTGCAGAAGTCCAAGTTGAGAAGGACCACCATAAGGGTCATTGCAGAAACTCAAGTTGAAATGGGTCACTACAAGGGTCACCGCAGAAGTCCAAATTGAGAAGGACCACCGCAAAGGTCCTTACAGAAACTTAAATTGAGAAGAGTCATTGCAAGAGTCCCTGCAGAAACTCAAATTGAGAAGAGTCACCGCAAGGGTCCCTGCAGAAGCCCAACTTGAGAGGGACTCTGCAAGGGTCCCCACTGAAATGACATTTGAGAAGGAACCTCCCAAGGCTTCCTTAACAGCAAAAATGATGTTTGAGAAGGAACCCCCTACTAGGGTTCCTCAACAGTAGAAACTTACATGGGAGGAGGGACCCGCAATGTCCTCCCCCCTTAGCTCCCAGAAAACTAAGTTAGGATGATAGGGTGTCTACCATAAGCAACCCCTAATCATGAAAAAAGAACATAAGTACTAACACTTATTTTCTTATACAAGTTGTCTAGTTGAGAAAGCATGGCTTAAGTAGGTCAGTTGGGATCTCTTGGGAGTTTTGGCTTGGCGGCTGAGAGACAAGGTATGTTGAGCAAGCTCAACCACTTATTACTATAGGATTGAGAGAATACTAGTAGGAGACCGTAGGGTCGCCCAGTCCTCACACACCTCACACTTAGTCACAAGTGAAGTGAGTAGCCAAAGGACTGGCGGCTCACAAGAAAAGAACTGTTTATAAGATGATTTTAAAGGATAGAGTGCTCTACACCCCTATCAATAAAAATGATTTTAGAAGGGGGTCCTAAAGATCCCCCTCAAGCTTACAAAGATTTTAGAGGAGGTGGTCCTCGAGAACCCCCCCTCAAGTTTACAAAGTTTATACCAAAAGTTACCATTTCAAAAGATATTTAGCAAATCAGATATTTTGTCTCCATTAGGAGACATATTTGCTTTTGAACTTTTGTTGGCACCAGGGGGAACCTGCCAAAGGTGATAGGCAGAGCTTCCTGCAGGTAGGGACAAATAGTACACTACAGACTTTGTTCCTCACCAACCCTCCAAGTTTTTGAGCCGAAAGTGCCAACACGACCCTAGTGCCCAAGTATAAATAGGACCCCTGGGCAAGGTCAAGAAAAAGGAGAAGAAAACTCAATAGCACTGTTACTCTGCAAAAATCACACCAGACTTCCTAGTATTCTCTCCCTGCTCTCTCTCTAGTGCTAAGTGCCTTGTTATTTCACTCCCCACTAACAACCATCATTCTCAGGAGATCCCCTTCAGAAAATTACTATTATTGTTGTGGAAGTTCTTCTTCTTGCAGGGAGGGAGTTCCAGCTTGAGCTCCATTTTACCAAAAGGGGAAGGTCTCATTAGAAGCTGCTCCAGAAGTTCTTGAGAACCTTGCAGAGAGCGTCTATTGGAGTGGGTCTTGCCTCACCCTTTCTAGTTATTCATAGATCCCAGTCTCACTACCCTCCTACACATCCAATTAATCCTTTTGATATTTCGACATGGCCTATTTAAACACAAAGATCTCCGTCGGGAAATTATGTAAATTACTTTGTGTTTTATCATACTTTATGCAAAAGTGGTAAACAAAAGGCACATTAAAGCTGGGAAATTAACTTTAGCCGAGTCAATTTGTGTATTGGAGAAATATTTTCATGTGACGTTCTTCGATATAAGCATCCACCTGCTTGTGCATTTATGTGATGAAGCTTTATTATGTGGTCTCGTTGGTATCATTAGATGTATTATTTTGAGCGCTTGATGAAAATCTTCAAAGATTACGTAAAGAATACACGGTATATTGGAGGGCCAATTTCTGAAGAATACATAACTTTGGAATCGTTGTTATACGCTAGGGAACATATGCCAGAACAAGAGGTGAGGAGGTTCAATATTCATGGATAACGAGTGATCGAGGAACATGACGAGTTTGAGGAATAATTTTCGTTTGGTAACCCTAAAGAGGTGAACATCAAAAATCTACAATACGAGCAAGCAACTCGTTATGTCTTCGAATCGCAAGATGAAGTCGAAGGCTGGTGAGAGTGAGTATCTACTGAATTCTTGTTCTTAGATTATATGTATTTTATATTTTATGATCTAAACTCTATAATTTATCAGTAGTATGTACGAGAAAGAAATTGCCCAAAATCAAAGGAAAAATTGCACAACAACTTAGGGCATATGCATCAAAAGAGGTAATTTTCACATTTTATGTGTGCGATTATTTATTCATATGTGGTAAAAACATTCCCTAATACAAATTATCAATAAATGAAGCTTCTAAAAAGAGGTGATGTTTCTTCCGGCTTTCACGCCTAAAAAAATGTCCTAGTTTTCGTGCGAAAGATTTTAAGAAATTCCGCACTAATGGTTTTGATTTCATTTCATAGTCATATGAGGAAAAAACTTTTGACGCAAAAAAGTGGAATATCAATTTCTACCTTGACCAGCTGTATCCCTAGAAAAATTGGTGAAAATCCAATGGATACGGTGCTAACCTATTATGAAATAATCCAACAAATCCTATAACTCAAATACTTAAAATTCACATAAACCATATTCTATTGTGATTGGTTAAAGGTAAAGGATACTACGAATTCTTGCAAAGTTGATATTGAATCCAAACTTATTATGGTAGAATTATCAAAGCTCAAGAGTAAAGATCGCATAGTCAATGAGACTTTTATTTGTGCCTTTCAGAACATAACGAAGGTATTATACTCGAAGTGCGTAAACGATGGCAATTGGTCTATTTTTGTGCATGCACTAAAGGGTATGACTACTCAAGTAGACGCATTAAAGTCTCCAAAATAATTCCAGTCAACTCTTGATGACAACCCTAATTTAAAGGATCTTTTAGTTGATTTAGAGGAAGATTGAGTATGAGAATATTATTTTATCCTTGTCAATTTTATTTGTATTATATTTTGATATTGACATTGTATTAGCGCTTTACTTAATGTATGGATGTTTAGTTAGTTTTATGAATGTTTAATATGATTTATGTATGTTTAGTTGTGACAATTCAACACTTTGCTTACTTAATGCATGTGAGTACAATTTCCATATTCCTTCCTCCAAATATTAGTTTGGAGTCATATAAGTTAACTTTCAATAATATGTTATGTTCAGTCGAGTGCTAGGGGGCGCAACCACCTTTCACAAGATGCTCGCTTTAAGAATAGTGTCATTTGAGTTTGTATTGTATCAAATTAACCTAGCTCAATTTACACGTGTTCCACTACATATACATTTGTTAATCAGTTTCATTGATGCAGTCTTCATAAAATGAAATTAAATTAGCTTCATTTATGAAGATTATATCACAGAAACTAATCAGCAAATGTACATGTACAAGAATACGCTGGGGGCTCCATGATCAATTTGGTCTAATCACAAATTTAGAAGACTCCATTTAATGGGCTTCTTGGATCGCATGAACTAGGTACTCTTTTCTTTAGCTGAAGTAGTTATATAATTGATATGCATATCTTTTAAATCTTTTAGATAATAGAAGGAGTACAGGATAATTATTGTCTTTGTTTGGTTTGGTTGTTCGATAATTATTGATTGTTGATTTTTTATTGGATAGTATGTTAGAAGGAGTACCTCGTGCGCATCCAACATAACACGTAGCAATCGACTGCAAAGCTGCGGGTCTCCCGATTTAAGTAAAAGACACAAATTTCAAAACATGCACATTTACGCTTGAAACATGCCAAGGTAGGACACCTCCAACGGCACCCAGATAACACCATAATTGGCAAGAACACCTTGTAAGGGTCCAACATAACATGTACCAACCATTCGTGAAATGATGGAACTCCCGATTTAAGGACGGGTACGAATTAAAAAACAGACACACTTAGGCTTGAAAACATGCAGCAGGGGGTGGACATCCCCAATGACACCTAAATGGCACCAAGAGTGGCACGGACACATCGTGCGCATCCAACGTAACATGTAACAATCGTTTGTGCAATCGCAAAACTTCCAATTTGAGGATAGGACACGAAATCGATAAAAGACACATTTAGGCTTGAAAAAGTCCCGGGGCACCCCCAGCGGAACCCAAATGGCAATACGAGTGGCATGAACACCTTGTGTGTGTCCAACATAACACGTAGCGACCAGTCTCACAGCTGCAGTACTCCCACTTAGGCTTGAAAACGTGCCGCAAGGGCAAGCACCCCCAATGGCAGCGAAACGACACCGTGAGTGACACGAACACCTCATGCATGTCCAGCGTAACACATAGCAACGGGTCGAAATTAAACATATTAATACACCCACTCATATCATCTCATTTTAAATGTAATGATCTCGATTGCAATGTAGTGATCCTAATTGAATGAAGTCCTGTCCTTGGGATCGATTGAGAGAGGGCTGAGAGAGCATCTAATTGCCTTATATTGGACTATATCGATGTATATATAGATACAGGTTTTCAACACACACATATATGTATACACACATATGAAGAGAGACGATGGATCAGGATATATGGATTTCCAATGTTAGAGAGGGTCGGAACTTGTCTGAAGACGAGCTTCAGCTTTTATGCGAATATGCGAAGGATATCTTAATTAAAGAGACAAATGTACAACCTGTTAATAGTCCAGTTACCGTTTGTAGGGACATCGATGGCCAATTCCATGATTTAAGGAAAATCTTACGGATAGGGGGTCATGTGCCGGAGAAAAATTACATTTTATGGGAGATTTTGTTATACAATAGTTCATAAGTTTTCACAGTTCTATTGCTTCTCAAAGCAAGATACTTGGCTAACATCACTCTTCTATGTGGAAAACATGAAAGCAGACAACTAATGCAGGTATTGCACAAATGTTTTTGACTATCTAACTCTCTCAACAATTACTGATGGAACAATACTATGTGTTCATTTGGGTCGTCGATCGAAATTGTAAAATTCCTCACGAGGGCCCCTTCTGTGATCTAATGTGGAGGCCCAAAGATATCAAAACGTGGACAGTAATCCCTCAAGGAGTTGGTTGGATTTTTGGATCCAGGGTTACTTTTGAGTTTAATCATGTGAACAAACTTTATCTAGTTAATGAACTTGTTTACATCCATGTATAAATGCGTATTTTCAATTATATGAATCAGTAAATTAAATGAATTTGGGTATGTTGTTGTGCTTTAGGAGGAGTGTGCTTATGCATGAATTATTCCATTTCTACACCTATTGATCATGACCTTTATTCTCTTTTGGTACCATATTAAGTTCAGAAAGTAAAAAGGATTTTAATGAAATCGATGATTGAGTTTGGTTGTGGTGAAGTGGGTGTTAATTATCGGTTGTTATGGTAAATGGGTTTGAAATGTTGTGATTATGTGTGGGTGGGGATAGGCGCAATGGGAGTCAACATTTTTTTCTCAATTGTGAATCTGATTGAGATGTTGTGCTTACAGTCGGGTGAGGAGAAAGGGACGAGAGTTCCTTTTTTTTTTCTTTTGAAATGTTGTTTTTCCCTCATCTTAAAAATGAATTTAATGTTTTTAATTTTCTATTATTGATATTAACCTTCGTATTTCTACGTTTGTTGAATAATAAATTAACTTTAACTCGATCTTTAACTTTTGGTATTAATTCAAAATATTAAAATCGCCATGCTTAATGATTCGTAATTTATTTCTTATATACATTTTTTTAAAATTTGACATATTTGCATTGTAAAATAAGAATTTTGCTCATTTCTATTTGTTAATTTGAAAAAGATAAATGTAGTCTGTTTTATCCACTAATTTTTTTTTTTAATTCTATTGTTCATTTTAGTGCTTATTTACAAAGATTTGTAGTAGTTCGTTAAAACTTTTATTGTTTCCTACAATTATATTTAATTATTAAAATAACAAAATGTATCCTTATTTTCCATGATTTAAGAATATTATTTTAGTTTATGATATGGATTGAAGAAAAATCTTTTCGATTTTAGTTTTTTTATTATTGACCTAAATGTATTTTTTATAACGCTAGTTTGTTTTTTATACCTCTAGTTTATTTTTAAAAAAAATTAAATTATTACTTAAAAAAGAATTAAAATATTTCTAATCTGTTTTTTGAGCTAAAAGGGAAAAAATTATTTTCACGGTTACATAAAATAGCAACAACTATAAATTCTAAGAGAAATGATTAAATATCTCAACCAGAATTGGAAGAAAGAGAAACAAAAAAAATGAGAGAGATGATATCGGTGAATTGTAACACCCCGCAATTTTAATTTGGTAATAATTTAAATTAATTCAAAATTCAAAAAAACAAAATTTATGGAATCTATTTAATATTCTTATGTAAAAATGTTGGTTTATATATATAAAAACTATATTTTAAGTGGAATTTAAATTGGGATATAAAATTTAGAAATTATAACTTTTTTTATAGAAATCGGGGAGGATCTAGTCCAAGCAGAAAAAAATAAAAAAATTCAACCATCCGATCGAGTTGAATTTTTTACGGAAGCTCCGTCTCGCCGTTCGCTACAATATGATAAAATTTTAGCCAATTTTAATTGTTCGATCAACCAAAATGTTTTTTTTAGTGTTTGTATTTGATTAAGACTCTAAATTCTTTTTGATCTATTAACATATAGTGACGGGTTTAGGACTTTTAAAATACATTTTAGCCTTCTCAAAAATCGGTAGCCTCCCATAGTTTCGTTCTCTTTCATCTACAAAACTTAAACCCCATTGAACACTACTTTCAACCCAAGTTTTGAAGATCTAAATCAAGTTTTCTCAAGATTGTTCAAGAACGAATCTAAATCAACTTTTTGAGAGGAACGTGACTATCCATTCAGAATTCTTCAACGATTTTTCTAAGGAATGAATTCTTCTAATATAAATGAAACTTGGGAGATTATATAGAATTGTGTAGGTCTTATGAAAGTAAATATTGTTGGGTACACCATAAACTCACATGTTGTTTGAAATCGTAATTGTCAAATAAAATAAACTAGATTAATTATGCCAACGACTTGAACGAATTGAATTAAAATTAATTGTGACTGCATGTGAAAGTTTTGTGATTCTTGACATATTGGCATGGGTGAATTATTGTGTTGATTATTTTTATCATCGTGGGAACGACAAGATTTTGGGTATTACATATGCTCTCACCTAAATTTTAGGAATACATGCTAGGTATAGGACTATTAGGTAGGCCCTAGTCGCAGTTAACACTTTTTAGGTATGAGACTAGTTAGTGTAGATTGTTACGGATGGGATATTCTGGGGTGGGGCTGATCTTGGTGTCGTTCCTCTGATTTGGTTAGACTAGGCACGAGACTAGGGAGAGATTAAATATAGAAATTCATCCCACGAAATAGGATAGGACGTGATTTTATTTTTAAGACCTCCAGGTAGGGGGCAAGGGGTAGGTTTTATGTTTATGATTTACAATAGGGTTGGGCTAAAAAATAATAACAAAATGAGATGTTGAGAAATTAAGAAATTGAGAATTAATGCCTAATAAATGGGTATTAAAATGAATTGACGACATTAAAAAATGCAGGACTGATAGTTAAACGGGTTGGCTGGCTATTGTGACGTGTGGGTGTGTGGCGTCGTAATAAGTACATGGTTGACAATTAAACGCGTTGGCTGGATATTATGACGTGTTGTGTGTGGAACCTCGAAAATAAGTGCAGGGCTAGTAGAATACGAGCTGGCTGGATATTATGAGGGGAATGTGTGTGGTGTAGAATTTGAGATGGATCCGAATAAGTGCAGGACATACAGTAGAGTCTGCTGGTTATGACGGCACCACAATAATAATAATGTGATAAATCAACTTAAATGAAGAAACTTTATTTAGGAGTCCCACAACTGATATTAATGGTGGATAAAAAAAAATAATCGGATTAATTGAATTAAATTAGATGAATAGACTTTGATATAATCTAATAATTGGAAATTTACTTGGGGTAGCATAATTACGTGATTAGGTGTTCATTGTTTATTTTAATCGCACGTTAATATATCTCGTTTAATTTAAAATACTCTATTATGATATTTATTATGTATAATGCTACTGTCTGGGTCCATGAGCCCTAATTGGAGAGAGTAGTTTGGATTCATGCGGTGGGTTATAACACATTGCATTGACTAACATTTCTGGTATAGCGTTGCAATAGCTGCATAAGAGTTATTGAAGATCTTTTGCAGGTGCAACTAGAGTTATTTATTTTGATTCTTAGTAGTCTAGATTCTCTTTTTTGTCGCATTTTATTACGAGACTTTACATTATTGATTTGGTGGGCCGCCTGGTTCCACAACTATTTACGATTTTATTCAGATATTTGTAGTTGGATCATTTTAATCGAGTTTATTATTATTGGAGACCGGATTTATTTATTGGAGGTTAGCATAGTGATGGATTTATAATTGCACAAATGGTTAATTATTATAGGATCAATTTTAATTATTATCTTGTGGAATGAATTTTTAGATGTCTCATATATGTCACATGCTAAGGATGATATTTTATTTAGTGACACTTGGCGTAGTTTGGTGGCGGCGGCTGATCACATCGCTTGTTAGATTGCGGGGGGTGTTACAGATGGTATGAGAGCATGGTCTTAGGTCTCGTAGGTTGTAAGTCCATTTAATTTCCATGTTACCGATCTTTTATCCCCTTTGTTGATTCGTACTCCTTAAGGTATTGGGTATAGCATATGTGTTAGATGTGTTTCTTTGAGATAAAGAGTTTTGTATTAAAGATGTTGTAGGCATTGAGGTTAGAAATAATAATCTTGATATGAGGATCTTTAGACTTGATTTTGTAAACGATATTTATTTGGCAGATCGTTAGTATAAATTTTTGGTATATCTATTATCGATACAGTGATATGATTTTATTTGAGTATTTAAGATTGTTATGTCTTTTGCAGATATAATCGAGTAGTGATTCGTGAGAGAGCGTGGTACGCCGTTATTTTCGTAGCTATGCGTATATATATAGTTAGTTTATATATTGTATCTTTGTTCATGGGTATGTGCAGGTAGGATTGGGTGTATGGGTTCCTAATCATGGTATCCTATGGCTAGGTATACGCAAGTCTTTTTTTATTTTGCGCATTTACACTTCGTCTAATTTCGAGGATGAAATTCTTGTGCTAGTGACGAAGTACGTAACACCCCGCAATTTTAATTCGGTAATAATTTAAATTAATTCAGAATTCGAAAAAATAATTTTTTGGAATCTATTTAATTTTGGGGTGTAAAAGTATTAATTTTTATATATAAAACCAAGGTTTTAAGAGGAATTTAAATTGGTATTTAAAATTTAGAAATTATAACTTTTTGTATAAAAATCGGGGGAAGATCTGGCTTAAGGAGAAAAAATTAAAAAATTAAACATCCAACCGTCCGATCGAGCTGAATTTTTTACAGAAGCTGTGTCTTGCCGTTCGGTATAACATACTAATAATTTAGCCAATTCCCATTGTCCAATAAACCAGAATGTTATTTTTAGTATTTTTATTTGATTAAGAATCAAGACTCTTTTTGGTATATAATGATATAGTGGCGGGTTTACGATAATTTCATTCTCTTTCATCTACAAAACTTAAACCCCATTGAACACAACTTTTAACCCATGTTTTGAAGATCTAAATCAAGTTTTTTCAATATTGTTCAAGAACTAGTCTTAATAAAGTTTTCAAGAGGAACGTGACTATGCATTCAGAATTCTTCAACGATTTTTCTAAGGCATGAATTCTTCTATTCTCTCTCATTAATATTATGTGTTTTAAGTGTCGCGTAAACCTTAATTCATGTGCTTTCTTAAAATAAATTAACAACCTAATTAAGAAAAGTGAAAACTAATTTGGGACTATTTTTCTTAAAAATCTTAATCCGATTTAACATGTGTAACCCTTGTGTGCATAGGGTAGAGTTTGGACTTTGGGTAATATGGGTGTAGGTTTGCATGTAGAAACCATAAAAATTGTATGTTATATAAATGAAACTTAGGAAATCACATAGAATTGGGTAGGTCTTATGAAAGTAAATATTATTGGGTGCACCATAAACTCGCATGTTATTTGAAATCGTAATTGTCAAATAAAATAAATTAGATAATTTTATGTCGACGATATAAACGAATTAAATTAAAATTAATTGTGACATCATGTGAAAATTATATCATTATTGACACATTGGCATGTGTGAATTATTGTGTTGATTATTTTTATCATCGTGGGAACAATGGGATTTTGGGTAATATATATGCTCTCACCTAAATTTTAGGAATACTTACTAGGTATGGGACTAGTAGTTAGGCGTTAGTCATAGTTAACACTTTTTAGGTATGGGACTAGTTAGTGTAGATTATTACAGATGGAATATTCTGGGGTGGGGATGATCTTGGTGTCATTCCATTGATTTGGTTAGCCTAGGCGCGAGACTAGGGAGAGATTAAATATAGAAATTGATCCTAAAAAATAGGATAGGATGTGGTTGTATTTTTAAGACCTTTAGGTATAGGACAAGGGGTATGTTTAAACTTTATGCTCTATAATAGGGAGGGGTAAAATAAATAATAAGAATATGACATATAAAGAGTAAGAAATTGAGAATTAATGCCTAAGATAATAAACGGGTATTAAAATGAATTGACGTCGTTAAAAAGTACAGGACTGATAGTTAAATGGGTTCACTGGCTATTGCAACGTGTGGTTATGTGGCGGCGTAATAAGTGTAGGGCTGACAGTTAAACACGATGCCTCGCTATTATGATGTGTTATGTGTGGAACATCAGAAATAAGTACATGGCTGGCATAATCGGGGTTGGATGGCTATTACGGGGGGAATGAGTGTGGTGTAGAACTTGAGATGAACCTGAATAAGTGCAGGACATATAGTAGGGTCAGCTGGTTATGATGGCACCACAATAATAATAATGTGATAAATCAATTTAAATGAAGAAACTTTATTCGGGAGTCCCGCGACTGATATTAATGGTGGATAAAAATAATAATCTGATTAATTGAATTAAATTAGATGAATAACTTTTGATATAATCTAATAATTGGAAATATACTTGAGGTAGCATAATTACGTGATTAGTTGTTCGCAGTTTATTTTACTCGCACGTTCATATATCTAGTTCAATTTAAAATATTCTATTATGGTATTTATTATGTATAATGCTACTGTCTAGGACTACGAGCCCTAATTGGTGAAAATAGTTTGGATTCATGCATTAGGCTATAACCCATTGCATTGACTAACATTTAAGGTTTAGCGCTGCAGTAGATGCATAGGAGTTATTGGAGATCTTTTGGAGGTGCCGCTAGAGTTTATTTATTTTTATGATTAGTAGTCTAGATGCTCTTTTCCATCACGTTTTATTGTGAGACTTTACATTATTGATTAGTGGGCCACTCGATCCCATAGTTGTTTACGGTTTTATTCATATATTTGTAGTTGGATCATTTTATTCGAGTTTATTATTGTTGATGTAAAAAATTAGATCACTCTAATTATTCAATCACAGATAAATAAAATGAGACAAAGATTTTTAAAGTGGTTCAGCCTTATAAGAATGGCCTACGTCCACTGTTATGTTATTGCTGAGTGTTTGGGAATTCTCGATTACAGGTTCAGTCAAGAAATTCCGGTCCCTTTGAATGAGGGTGATACAAGGTATTTATAGCCCTTAGGCTGTACATGAATGGGTTGATACATTAAATGATATACATATGAAAGGGTAATACATTTAATGCAGCGTGTGCGTCAAGATGATAAACATTCAATGAATAGTTGAACTGTTGACATTCTGGCAATTAATACTACGGCCGAGATGCAGCTCGGACCGCCTTAGTTGCTCATTGTTCAGGAGTTCCTCGGAGCGCTAGAGTACCTCGGTATATCCTCGTTGCTCGGGGAGAACATGAGTTGGTCGAGGAAATGAACTTCCTCGTTATTATTGTACCACGTATATTGACAAGTGTCTTCGTGTGATTCGTCCACATCTGCATATTAATTTTGGTATCAACAGAAGCCCCCAATGTTTCATATTTCGAACTTTGAGGAGTATGGAATATTCTTTCTCGGTTTATGGCAATATTGAATAATCTTCCTGGGTTTTAGGAGCATCGTATTTGAATTTATTTCCAAATTCAACGAATCCGCCTTTTTTCGAACTTTTAAGAGCGCTTCGATCTTAGTGCCCTTTTTGACCTTTTAGCCGTCGGAAGTTCAATAGTTTTTTTTTTGTAATCATTTCCTTCGCCGCTTCCCAAGGAAAAGTATTTAAACTTCTTAGGTAACCATACCGTCTTCTTCTTTTTCCAATTTCCTGCATTCAAGCTTTCTATTCTCTCCTTCTCTCTTGTGCATTCATCCTAGTTTTCGTTCGTTGTCAACATACCTCCTTTCTTCCTGTAAGATCTTCTTCCTTTCTTCTGTATCTCTTTTATTCAGTATGGTTTATATTGTGGAGTCTGTTGAGAAATTTCGTTTCGATTTTTCCATTCCTTCCTGGGTAACTCTGGAGGTTCTTTCTAAGCCTTTAGATTATTTTCGATTGGCTGAGGGACATTGGTTCCCCAGTCTATTCATTGCTGAATGTGGATTTTCTTTTCCGCCAAACCCATTGTGTCTTGAGTTTTGTCAGTATTTTGATCTTGTCCCTGCAAAAATAGCCCCCAATTCATGGAGAATAATTAATGGGGTGTAAAAATTAAATCTAACTCATGGGACTCGTATAGGGATCCCTGAAATTATGTATTGCTATAAATGGGCCATTCTAGATAATATTTATTACTTAAAAACTAGGTTTATGAATAGGGCTCTTGTAGTTAACCTCCCTGATTCAAATAGAGATTATTTTGAACATGGGGTGGTTATTAAAAATTGGCAATATGCCCCTTTAGTTGGAGATGGAGTATACAACGGTCCCAGATGCCCCCCATATGGCAATGGGATAGGTTTATTTTTCATTTTATTTCTTTTACTCATGAAATTGTGCTTTTATCATGTTTGACAAAATGTATGACTGATATCTTATTATGTGTTTGTTTGCAGTTGATAGTAAAAGAAAAACTCCAAAAGAATCAGAGGTTAATATTAAGCATCTGAAACTTATCTGGGGTTTGCATAAGAACGTTGCAGATGAGCACATCAGGTCTGCATCATATTTTCTTCAGTATAAGAGTTATACAACCTCTTATACTGCTCGCCCTGTTGAGCCAGCTTCAACTCTAGAGGATTCTTCTTCAGATTCTCATCTTCCTTTAAGTCAGAGAATGGGCAAGAAAAGAGCTCCTCCTGCTCTATTTGATGACATTATTTTTGCTGCTGGGGCCAAGAAAAGCAAAACTGATGTCCCAGAGGGGACTAAGAAGGTGGATGCTGCACCTTCCAAAGCTACCGAGAAGCCCCCAGTGGCTCCGAGCAAGAAGGTTGCTCCTGGGGAAATAATTTCTATCTCTCCGACCAAGAGTTCTTCCTTGGTTGAAGCTGCTGAAGTCTCTTTGAGGAGATTGAGGAAATCATCCTCAGTCAATTTGGCTGAAACTGCGTCCTCTCTACCAGCTGGTGGTGTTGGTGTTCCAACCATCATTCCTCCGAGCTCTGCAATGAGCTCAGTAAAGACTTGGATCATACCCGAGGTCCAAGGAATTGATGAAAAAATTTCTAGGGATATGCTGACATCCCTAGCTACTCGTCATCTTGCTTCGGTAAATTTCTCACACTCTGAATTTCCTTTCTTTCTGTGAATACTTGTCTTTTTGCACTGACCTGTCATTTTTTCCTTTGTTTAGCTGGTGAATTGTTTTAACAACATCGTGAAGAAAGATGAAGCTATTAAAGCTTCAAGCTCCTCGTCAGGTGTAGAGGATGCTCTGCTGGGTTTGACCCAATCCTTGAAGGAATCTCGCCAACAGCATAGTGAGGACAAGGCTGTTTGGGAGAAAAAGTTGTCAATAGTTGAAGCTGAGAAGGTGAAGTTGGCTGAGATCTCCAAGAGTTTGGAGAATAAAGTGAAAAGTTTAGAGGTTGAGCATAAGAAATATGACGACAAGCTCAAGAATTTCGGAGAACTTGAGGATAAGCTGAGGAAGGCAGAGGAAGAATTGTCCGCCCTGCGAAATATCAAGGGCCAAAAAGAAGTATTGGATGCGAAGCTCTCCTCGGAGAAACTGAAAAGAAAGCTCGTAGTTAAAAAATCCTTCAGCACTGGCTGGGATAAAGGATGGGACAAGGGGATTGCTGCGATGAAATCCCAAGTTCAATACGGGAAGTTGAAATAATTTCGAGATGGCTGGGTAGCTGCCCTACAGGAATTGAAGATCAAGGATGATTCCGAGCTATTCCAGCTACACCTCTCTGGTCCTCCTCCACCAATTGTGGAAGAAGAAGAAGATGAGCCTGTCTCTGATGAATCTTCTATGGCCATAGGTGATCAAGTCCCTGCATATCTATCTTCTACCAACGAGGACATTTCTTCCATGCCTCCTCCTCCTGAAAAAATTTCAACTCCTGCAGATCAAGTTGCTGTTACCACCGAGTAACCAAGCTCCTCGTCCCAGCCTCCCGAGAAAGTCTTGGGAGACAAGGAAAAGGTGTGAAGTTGTTCGGTATCATTTCTATCTTTCATTATTTATAATCAAACAATGTAATCCTTTTGTGATCTAATAAAATACATCTTTGTTCATCTCTGTTGTTGATGATTTGTTTTTGTTGATTGTTGTCTTTTTCTCATCCTTAGTTTGTTGCTAGAATGGAACTGATATCTGCACATGATACAAAGCTGATGGAGCAATGTCACGAATATTATAAGGCTGGTCATACAGACCTTAGTACATCAGAAATTGCTGACATCCTTGGCCATGATGCCTCAGAACAAGAAATTGAGGCTTATCAGTACTTGAAGGATTTACTCGACCGAGCTGTGGCCAACAATGTGGCCTACTATGACTTGATTGAGGAACTTCATTATTCCTTAGAAGATCTCCAAGGTCAGCATAATGAATCAATTGCTTTACTGCACAAGGACTATGAAAATAGATATCAACAACTCTCTTCTGAAACAGGCCATAAAAATATCCTTGCTGGATACGATGTTAGGAAAAGAACTTTAAAAGGTGAAGTCGAGGCTTGCAGGCAGATTGCTGAGTTACTGGAACAAGAGAACAATAATTTGCAGAAAAAGCTGGCACAGTATGAATCTGCAGCGTCATCTTCCACTGCTTTAGTGCAAGTTACCGATGAAGGTTTCTCGTTCTTAGAAGTTGAGAATGCCAAATTAAGGCAAGAGTTGGACGTTCTGAGAAGATATGTTATTCCTGTGACTGCTCGGGGACGAGGAAGAGGTTCTCGTGGGCGAGGAAGAGCTGTTCAAAATGTTGCCGAGGAGCAAAGTTCTCCAGTCGCTGCTCGGAGTCGATCAAGAGTTCTTAGCCGCAATGTTGAAGAGGCTCGCACTCAATCTACTTTGGAAACTCAAGCATACCAATTAAACGCCAAAGATCGGGCTTTATCTAAAATGTCCAAGAAAAATCTATCTTTGGAAGATCAACTTACTGCAACGAAGTCTGCTTTGAATAATAAAGATGTTTTTGCCAGGAGCCTTCACGAACAATTGGATAGATTAACCTTCCAATTCCATAAACAGCCCAGGGAATTTTGGATGGCAGGATACAATGAAGCCCTTGTTCATTTAGATGCTCGGATTGAACATGCCAATAATGAAGGTTATAATCAGGGGTGGTTGAACGCCCTGGGTGTACTGAAATTGGAGCAAGGGCATTTTTTATGGGATTATCATGCTCCAGGGTTACTAGATTTGCCTGCGCCACCTTTCAAATTGGACATGGAATGGATCCCAGCTCGTTCCATTCCTCGGAGTTTAATTTCAAAATATCTCGGCGACTATAGTCTTCATTCTCAGACTGAATTATCTCTTCCAGAGCATCTCTTGGATACACCTTCTGTGATGAACGTCAGAATGCTCAGAGATATTAATTTCATCAATTCTCCTCTTTTCTTAGAAGATCCTCCTGCCGGCGAGGAACCTATTTCAAAATCTAAATGAAAGAAACCAATAGAATAGGTTTTTCAATGTAATAATTATCACATACGTATAGCTTGTAATACATTTTTATCTTAATGAAAGAATTTCATCTTCTATTTGCAAATTTGTATTGCGATTATCTTGTGTTTATTTTTACATTTTTACATTTGTGTATATGTATCTGTTAAAAAGATAACAATATGACGCTGTTCATCAACCAACTTAGTAATCAAAATTACAAATATCAATGTTGCTCGATCAGTTAATAATAAAGTAATGAGTATAAAATGTTTAAAATGTTTCCAACCAACCAAGGTTGTTAAATTGTGTTTGTCGACCAACTACAGTTTATGGGTTTTTATCCCCGACCAACCATACTTGGTAAATCTTTTTCATAAAATGTGCCCGACCAACCATGGTCGATAATTTATCCTCGTCGACTAAGTATAGTTGATCACCGACCAACTATACTTGGTTCAGTTTGGAATTCTTTGTATTTTCTGGAATAATTTTACCTTCCGACCAACTTGTTGGCCTATTTTCAAAATGATATCGTTATTCCCTCAACCGTAGTTGATTATTGAACTATCAGGTTCCTTCGAACTATCTTGTCCACTAGTTATCTTACCAACCTTAGTTGGTCATGCTAGTGTACGCCTCCTAACCAAAGGAGTGTATTTTTTGGTTCTTTCGAACTTTCTGTCCACTAGTTATCTTACCAACCTTAGTTGGTCACGCTAGTGTACGCCTCCTAGCCAAAGGAGTATATTTTTTGGTTCTTTCGAACTTTCTGTCCACTAGTTATCTTACCAACCTTAGTTGGTCACGCTAGTGTACGCCTCCTAACCAAAGGAGTATATTTTTTGGTTCTTTCGAACTTTCTGTCCACTAGTTATCTTACCAACCTTAGTTGGTCACGCTAGTGTACGCCTCCTAACCAAAGGAGTATATTTTTTTGGTTCTTTCGAACTATCGTCTTCTTTTTTGCTGTCGAGCAGCGTAGTGTACAACACTAGTATTCCCCGAAAAACTTTCAAATAGAGGAGAGGAAAATGGTGAAAACATCATCGTTTTATTCATATTGATGGAACCGTTGTACATTTTACATCATTGATAATACTTGCGAAGGTGTTCATCATTCCAAGCATTCTTGAATTCTTCTCCTTCTAAAGTTGCTATTCGGTAAGTTCCTGGTCGAACGACTTCTGTAACTCGGTAAGGTCCATGCCAATTTGCTTCCAATTTATTGTGCTTCTGAATGACCTTCTTTAGCACATAATCTCCTTCTTTTAAATCGCATTTCTTCACCCTTTTATTGTAGAACAGAGATGTGCGTTGTTGGTAAGCAGCATTCCTAATGGCTGCCTCTTCTCTTACTTCCTCGAGCATATCCAAATCCAGTCTTCTCATCAAGTCGCTGACTGGGGAATTGAAATTCAGCACTCTATGTGTTGGGAGACCTAACTCGGCAGGTATTACAGCCTCACTTCCAAATGCCAGCATATATGGTGATTCTCCAGTCGCTGCTCGGGGAGTTGTTCGGTAAGCCAACAATACTGATTGTAGCTCGTTAATCCAGTTAGCTTTAGCTTCACTTAGCCTTTTCTTCAAACCATTCAGCAGTGTTCTATTCGTCAATTCAGTCTGTCCATTGCTTTGAGGATGGCCTGGTGCTGAATGGACCTTCAAAATGTTCGACTGATGATAATAAACAGCAAATTCCTCGTTATCAAATTGGGTTCCATGGTCTGTGATGAAGGCATGAGGGAGACCATATCGACAGATGATATTCTTCCAAACGAACTGGTATACCTTCTCGTACGTCATGTCGATGAGGGGTTCAGCTTCTACCCACTTAGTAAAATAGTCTACTGCGACGATGAGGTACTTAAATCTTCCTCGGGTGGTCGGCAATGGTCCCACCAAATCAATTCCCCACATGGCGAATGGCCAAGGGGAAGTTATGGGTGTCAACAATGCTTGTGGAGTTCGTCGGATAGAGGAAAAACGTTGGCACTTGTCACATTTCTTAGCATAGGCTATACAATCAGCCCTCATCGTCGGCCAATAGTATCCTTGAGTCATTACTCTTTGTAAAAGTGTTCGACCTGCTACATGAGCTCCACAAGACCCTTCATGGATCTCTTCAATCAATTCTTTCACTTCGGAGGGATGTACATATCTCTGCAAACCTGCCATAATTCCTCGTCTATATAAAATACCATTAGTTAATACATACCGAGCAGCTTTAAACTTCAATTTTTTAGCAGCGAGCTTATCCTCTGGCAATCCTCCCTCTTCAATATATATCCTGATGGGATCCATCCAAGATGGTCCTAAATCAAAGGTAATAACATTCATCGTCAAGTTTTCATCTATGCTTCGTCTTTCCAATACTTCAATTGGTATCGTTCTTCGCAGCTCGGTACGAGTAGCTGATGCTAGTTAGGCCAGTGCGTCTGCTTGTACATTCTCCATCCTCGGTATTCTCACCAATTGAATGGCATCAAATTCTGTCAGTAACTCCATCACCTTTGCATGATACTTTGCCATTAAATCTCCTTTAACTGCATATGTTCCTGTCATCTGATTTATAATTAATTGAGAATCATTGAATACAATTACTTGCCGTGCTTCCATAACTTTTGCTAAGTTTAAACCTGCTATCATGGCCTCATACTCAGCTTCATTATTAGAAGCTTCGAATTGGAATCGCAAAGCATATTCCATGTCAATCTCGTCTGGGGTGTTCAAAACAATTCCTGCCCCACAACCTGCTGTGCAAGATGAACCATCTACATATAATCTCCATATGGGAAACCCGTCTTCAAATTTCTTATCTGATAGAGTTCCTCGGTGAAATATTTATTGCTTTTTTTCATCCTCCCCTGGCACTTTTCGCTCCTTGTTGACCATCTCTTCTCGTTCTTCAACCAACCGGGGCTGGTTTGAATTTGAAGTTGATGATCCTTCTACATCCATAGGCCCTTTTACCAACCGGAGTTGGTCTGGACTTATGTCTGTTGCTCCTGTAACATCCACAGGTTGGTCAGCAAGCAGTTTTTGTTCCTCGGGGGTATCAGGATATGTAAATTCTGCTATAAAATCTGCTACAGCTTGTCCTTTCAATGATGCTCTGGGCTCATACACAATATCATATTCATCGAGCTCTATTGCCCAGTACATCAATCTCCCTGACTTTTCTAGCTTATGAAGGGCTTGCCTCAATGGCATGTCGGTATAAACGACGATGGTATGGGCCTGGAAATATGGCCTCATTCTTCTACTTGCTTCAATTAATGCCAATGCCAATTTTTCCAGCTTTGGGTACCTGATTTCTGCACCTCAGAAAGCCTTACTTGTGTAATAGATTGGTTTCTGGACTCCATTCTCCAATCTAATCAATGCTGAACTGACTGCATTCTCTGATACTGCCAGATACAAATACAACTTCTCTCCTGTTATTGGCCTGGACAATAATGGAGGTGCTCCCAAATACTTTTTCAAGTCTTGAAAGGCCTTTTCACATTCATCAGTCCACTCAAAAGTTTTTCGGAGTGTTTTGAAGAATGGGAGGCATTTGTCAGTTGTTCGGGATACAAATCTGTTGAGCGCTGCAACTCGTCCTGTAAGACTCTACACTTCTTTCTTTGTTGTTGGAGATCGCAACGCTAAAAGAGCTTTGATCTTATCTGGATTTGCTTCAATGCCTGGCTGGTTGACAATGTATCCGAGAAACATTCCTTCTCGTACTCCAAATGTGCACTTCGTCGGGTTGAGTTTCATCTGGTATTTATCCAGTTGATCAAATGTCTGAGCTAAGTCAACTAAATGATTTGCAGTTTTCTTTCTTTTTGTCAACATATCATCGACATAGACTTCCATGTTACAACTGATTTGTTCGGTGAAGACCTTGTTCATCAGCCGCTGGTAGGTCGCTCCTGCATTTTTCAAACCAAAAGGCATAACATTATAGCAATAAGTTCCCCTAGGGGTAATAAAAGAAGTACTTTCCCTGTCTTCAGGTTTCATTTTGATCTGGTTGTAAACAGAATACGCATCCATGAAGCTGAGCAGCTCATGTCCCGAGGTAGCATCCACTAGTTGGTCAATTCTGGGCAATGGAAAATGATCTTTTGGGCATGCCTTGTTGAGATCAGTGAAATTAACACACATTCTCCATTTATTATTTTTCTTCTTTACCATCACCACGTTTGCCAGCCAGTCTGGATATTTCACATCTTCAATGAATTGGGCTTTCTGGAGCTTCTCGACCTCCTCTTGTATGGCTTGATTCTTCACGGGGATAAATACCCTTCTTCTCTGCTTTACAGGCTTGATCTCTTTATTCACATTGAGTTCGTGACATAAGAAGTTTGGATCTATTCCTGGCATATCCTCATGACTCCATGTGAAAGTTTTCTTCCTGTTTCTCAAGAACATTATCAACTCTTGTTTTATTGAAGCATCCAACGACGAACCTATCTGGGTTACTCGTTCAGGGTGCTCCTCGTCCAGAATAACATTTTCTGTAGATTCTACCACCTGTCCTTTTACAAGTTGGGATTCATCCCTGGGATCAAGAGTTTCAATTTCTGTACCTTCCTCCACCTGGTAGGTAATAGTCTTTTTCCTTGATTCTTCAAGCTCCTCTTGCTCGACAGATGAATAATAGCATTCCCGAGCTACTTTTTGATCACCTTTCACAACTCCTACTCCGAAGTTTGTTAGAAATTTTAAGCATTGATGCACTGTAGATGGAACTGCTTCGAATTTCTTCAAACCAACTCTTCCCATGATGATGTTGTAGGCTGACTGCACATTCTTATCCATCACAAAGAAGCGTATTCTTTCTGTTCGACAAGCAGGCCAAGTTCCAATGAATATGTCCAACTTGATCGTCCCAAGTGGAAAAACTTTCTCGCCAGCAAAACCCAGAAGGGGTCTGTGATAAGGTTCCAATTGAGATAATTTCAAATTCAAGCTATCAAAACATGAATAGTACATGATGTCTGCTGAACTACCATTGTCCACCAACACCCTTGAAATCACCACATCTTTCATCCTCATTTTGATCACCAAGGGATCGTCGCGAGGGTAAAAAACACCGGCCAAATCATTTTTTGAAAAACCAATAACTAGCTTCTCTTTATTTACCTTCCTCGGACGATCATCCTCGGCAAGATTTATTCGTTGAATATATGAGCAGGCTTGAGCCTCTCTGAGATAGGCCTTTCTTTCTGCAGTAAGGTCTCCCCCTCCTGCATCTCCTCCTGTAATAACATTACAATCAAATGACCCAAAACGTATGGAAAATACCTCTCGTTCAGGCTGTCTTGGCTTATTTGGAAGATCAGGGTCTTCATCTGGATCATCTTCATGATCTCTTTTCTTTTTCTCCTCCTTCCGACGAGGAGATATAGAACGATCTCTAGTTCTATCATCATTCTTCCTTTCACCTCTGCGATCTACATACTTTGACAACTTTCCTCTTCGGATGAGCGTTTCAATCTCGTTCTGAAGGGCTATGCAATTTTTGGTCGTATGGCCATGATCTTTATGGAACTCGCAATATTTGGCCCTATTTCTCAGTTCAGGATTTGTCCTCAGTTTATCTGGCCACTTGATTTCTTCGTTATTCTTGATTTCTTCTAAAACATGATTAATACCCATCTTCAATGGAGTATAATTATCATATTTCTTCAGGACTTCCCATGACGTCCTATTATTCTTGGAGTGCTTGTCACCACCATTACCTTTTTGCTCTTTCTTCTTAGATTTGTCAACCTCCACCTTGGTTTCTTTATCCATATTCTTCTTCGCAGCCATAACCTCCTCGGCATTCATGATTTTGGCCGCTTTTTCCATCAACTCCGACATAGTTTTAGGTGGATCTTTGGCCAAAGTATAATATATTTTGTTAGGAAGCAATCCACTCATCAAAGCAGTGATCGCTGTCTTTTCTTCGTAATCTATGACTTCCAACTTCTCGTTATTGAAACGAGTTATGTAATCTCTAGTACTCTCACCTGATTTTTGTCTAACACTTAACAAGTACGCTACTCGCTTTACCGGTTTTGCTCCAAAACAGAAATTACCAATGAACAACTCGGCTAACTGAATAAAAGTCGAAATCTTACCCCGAGGAAGATTGTTGTACCATATCTGTGCAGATCCGGTAAGAGTTCCCGAAAATGCTCTACACCTCATCTCGTCAGGGACAGCATATATGTCGGCAGCAGCTTGGTATTGTTCTATATGAAGAACAGGATCTGTCTTTCCATCATATTTAGGGGTCACTACAGGTGCTTTAAATTTCGATGGTGTAGGAAAATTCACAATGGCTTGTACAAAAGGTGTCCCTTGAACAAAAGTTCTCTGTAAGGGATTCGTTTCTTTAACCATTTCTCCAAGTCTATCCTCCAATCGCTGAATGGAACCCTTCCATGCTTCATTTCCTTCCTCGGGCTGCTTAGTTCGAGCAATTGATTGTTCTGACGTAGCTTCCTGAGATTTATCTCGACGAGTAGCTGGTCTTGATTGTGCTGATCCTTCTCTCAAACCTGATGGTGGTCGAAAGCTTCTCGATGGGGCTCTAGGTGGACTCATATTTCTCCTTGGTCCTAACCGACTAAAAGGAGATGCCCTGCTTAATCTTTCCAGAGCGCTAGTTCTCTCCGGAGAGAGGGTGATATGTTGATCTGTATCCGTAGCCCGTATCAATGAAGTTCGCCCAGGTTGATAAGAAAAATCATTAGATTCTTCATCACGGTATGACCAAGTACGCTTGGATCGCGATTGCCCACGATCACTCCTTTGCCTTGAATGGGTAGGTGCACCTCCGTGAAGAGTTTGAATGAGTTTCCTCATTGTTTCTTGCATGGCGGTTTGTCCTTCAGCCAGATTCGTCATAATTCCAGCCAGATCTGGAGGTGCAGATGGATTTGGAGGATTTCCAGTATTTCCAGCATTTCGATTACTGGATTCTGGATTATCTTCCATTGATGATAAATGATTTTTGGTGAAAAACGATAACAACAGTCGTTTCCCACAAACGGCGCCAATCTGTTGATGTAAAAAATTAGATCACTCTAATTATTCAATCACAGATAAATTAAATGAGACAAAGATTTTTAAAGTGGTTCAGCCTTATAAGAATGGCCTACGTCCACTGTTATGTTATTGCTGAGTGTTTGGAAATTCTCGATTACAAGTTCAGTCAAGAAATTCCGGTCCCTTTGAATGAGGGTGATACAAGGTATTTATAGCCCTTAGGCTGTACATGAATGGGTTGATACATTAAATGATATACATATGAAAGGGTAATACATTTAATGCAGCGTGTGCGTCAATATGATAAACATTCAATGAATAGTTGAACTGTTGACATTCTGGCAATTAATACTACGGCCGAGATGCAGCTCGGACCGCCTTAGTTGCTCGTTGTTCAGGAGTTCCTAGGAGCTCTAGAGTACCTCGGTATATCCTCGTTGCTCGGGGAGAACATGAGTTGGTCGAGGAAATGAACTTCCTCGTTGTTATTGTACCACGTAGATTGACAAGTGTCTTCGTGTGATTCGTCCACATCAGCATATTAATTTTGGTATCAACAATTATTATTAAAGGCTGAATTTATATATTGGATATTAGCATAGTGATGGATTTATTATTGCACGGATGGTTAATTATTATTGGATCAATTATAATTATTATCTTGTGGAATGAATTTTTATATGTCTCATATCTGTCACATGCTAAGGGTGATATGTTATTTACTAACACCTGGCATAGTTCATCGGCGGTGGATGGACACCTCGCTTGTCAGATTGTGGGGGGTGTTACAACAGATGGTATTAGAGCATTGTCCTACGTCTCGTTGGTTGTAAGTCCATTTAGATTCCACGTTACCAATCTTTTATCCTATTTATTGATTCATACTCCTTAAGGTATTGGGTCTAGCATACGTGTTTGCTGTGTTTCTTAGAGATAGGGAATTTTGTGTTAAAAACATTGTAGGCATTGAGGTTAGAAATGGTAATCTTGATGTGAGGATTCTTAGAGTTGATTTTGAAAACGATATCTATTTGGCAGATCATTAGTATAGATTTTGGTTGTATCTATTATCGATGCAGTGACATGATTTGTTTTGAGGATTTAAGCTCTCGATGTCTTTTGGAGATAGAATCAAGTAGTGATTTGTGAGAGAGCGTGGTACGCCGTTATTTTTTCTTTATGCGTATATATTTGTATATATACCCCCATACACCCAATCCTACCCGTACATACCCCACGAACAAAGATACAATATATAAACTAACTAACTAACTAACTGACTGACTGACTAACTAACTAACTAGTCAGTCAGTCAGTTAGTTAGTTAGTTACTTTGTTTATATATTTTATCTTTGTTCGTGGGGTATGTGCGGATAGGATTGGGTGTATGGGAGCCTAATCATTGTATCCTATGGGTTAACATATATGAGCCTTATTTTATTTTGCGCATTTACACTTCGTCGAATTTTAAGGATGAAATTCCTGTGCTAGTGGAGAAGTATGTAACACCCTGTAATTTTAATTCAGTAATAATTTAAATTAATTTAGAATTCGAAAAAAAAATATCTGGAATCTATTTAATTTTGGTGTTTAAAAATGTTGGTTTTTATATATAAAAATAAGGTTTTAAGTGGAATTTAAATTGGGATTTAAAATTTAGAAATTATTGCTTTTTGTATAAAAATAGGGGGAAGATTCGACCTAAGGAGGAAAAAATAAAAAAATCCAACCGTCCGATCGAGCGGAATTTTTTACACCAACTCTGTCTTACCATTCGCTACAACATACTAAAATTTCATCCAATTCTAATAATCTAATCATTCGAAATATTATTTTTAAGTGTTTGTATTTGATTAGGACCACTCTTTTTGGTATATAAACATAAAGTGACTAGTTTAGGACTTTTAAAATACATTTTAGCCTTCTCAAAAATCAGTAACCACCCATAATTTCATTATCTTTCATCTACAAAACCCCTAAACCGCATTGAACACTACTTTCAACCGAGGTTTTGAAGATCTAAATCAAGCTTTCTTAAGATTGTTCAAGAACAAGTCTTTATCAACTTTTCGAGAGGAACGCGACCATCTATTCAGAATTGTTCAACGATTTTTCTAAGGCATGAATTCTTCTATTCTCTCTCTTTAGTATTATGTGTTTTAAGTGTCGCCTAAACCTTAATTCATGTAATTTTTAAAAATCATTTAGCAACATAATTAGAAAAAGTGAAGACTAATTCGGGACTGTTTTTGTTAAAAATCTTAATCTGATTTAATACTTTCAACCCTTGTGTGCTTAGGGTGGTGTTTGTACTTTGGGTAATATGGTTGTAGGGTTGCATGTAGAAACTCTAGAAATTGTATTTTATATAAATGAAACTTGAGAATCACATATAATTGTGTAGGTCTTATGAAAGTAAATACTGTTGGGTGCGCCATAAACTCGCATGTTGTTTGGAATCGAAATTGTGAAATATAATAAACTAGATTAATAACGTCGACGACCATAATGAATTAAATTAAAATTAATTGTGACCACGTGTGAAAACTTTGTGATTATTGATACATTAGCATGTGTGAATTATTGTGTTGGTTATTATTATCATCGCGGGAACAACAAGATTTTTGGTATTATATATGCTCTCACCTAAATTTTCGGAATACTTGCTAGGTATGGGACTAGTAGGTAGGCATTAGTCGCGGTTAACAATTTCTAGGTATGGGACTAGTTAGTGTAGATTATTATGGATATGATATTCTGGGGTGGGGTTGATCTTGGTATCGTTCCATTGATTTGGTTAGCCTAGGAGCGAGACTAGGGAGAGATTTAATATAGAGATTCATCCTACGAAATAGTATAGGATGTGGTTGTGTTTTGGAGACCTCTAGGTATGGGACTAAGGGTAGGTTTGAAGTTTATGCTGTATAATAGGATGGGGCTGAAATAAATAATACAAATATGAGATGTTGAGAAAATAAGAAATTGAGAATTAATGTCTAAGATAATAAATGCGTATTAAAATGTATTGACATCGTTAATAAGTGCATGACTGACAGTTAAACGGGTTGGCTAGCTATTGTGATGAGTGGGTGTGTGGCGGCATAATAAGTGCAGGGCTGACAGTTAAATGGCTTGGCTGACTATTATGACGTGTCGTTTGTAGAACCTCGAAAATAAGTGCAGGGATGACAGAATATGGGTTAGCTAGCTATTACGAGGGGGGAACGTGTGTGGTGTAAAACTTGACATGGGCCTAAATAAGTGCAGGACATGCAGTTTGGTCGACTGGCTATGACGACACAACAATAATGATAATAATGTGATAAATAAATTTAAATGAAGAAACTTTATGTGGGAATCCCGCGACTGATATTAATGGTCAATAAAAATAATAATGGGATTAATTTAATTAAATTAGATGCATACCATTTGATATAATCTAATAATTGAAAATATACTTGGGGTAGGGTTATTACGTTATTAGGTGTTTGTTGTTTATTTTACTCACACGATAATATATCTCGTTTAATTTAAAATATTCTATTATGATATTTATTATGTATAATGATACACCATGGGTCGACATTGGAGTAGTCAATACAATTGGGGAGAGTAGCTTGGATTCATGCGGTGGGCTCTAAGCAATTGTGTTGACTAACATTTCAGGTTTAGCATTAGAGTAGCTACATAGGAGTTATTGGAGATCTTTTAAAGGTGCAACTGGAGTTTATTTATTTTTATGTTTAGTAGTCGAGATTCTCTTTTTCGTCGCATTTTATTATGAGACTTTACATTATGGATTCAGTGGGCCACTCGGTTCCACATTTGTTTACGATTTTATTCAGATATTTGTAGTTGGATCATTTTGTTTGAGTTTATCAACATTGGAGATTGGATTTATTTACTGGAGATTAGCATGGTGATGGATTTATTATTACACGAATGGTTAATTATTATTGGATCAATTTTAATTATTTTATTGTGGAAAGAATTTTTATGTCTTATATCTGTCACATGCTAAGGATGGTATTTTATTTAGTGACACCTGGTGTAGTTTGGTGGGGGCGACTGACCACCTCACTTGTTAGATTGCGTGGGGTGTTACATGAATGTCCAAAAAAAGTGATGGCATTAGTGTGTTTTTATATATAGAGAGAGAGATCTATGGTGCTCTTTTTTTAGGCCCTCTACTTTCTGTGTATGTAATTAATTTCAAGACATATCATGAGATCGATATCAAATATTTAGATGAATAGAGATTTTTTTTCTATTGGCTCTCATTTTGACAAAGTCTTGAATCACATAATGATTTCAATCTATACTAGGTTGGAGAAGAAGAAATACCAATGCTTTCATTTTTATCTATTGGCATTCATGACAAAATGCTGTGAGTTTCATTTAGATCACTACCCACACGATAGACCAATGCTTCCTTCTGAAAGATGAGATTGAGAAGTTGTTAAAACAGGGGAAGATACATAAGTATGTTAACAAAAGGGGAGGCTAAGAAGATATCAAAGAAAGATAATCCTCACTAAAGGATAACATGACCAAAAAAAGATACAAGCAATTGGAAATGACTCGACGTCAGATGATTGTGATGAAGATGACCTAGATCTTCCTGCCAAATCTCTTATGGTTAAAGGTAACCTTCATATGATTTATTTTGATGTAAATATGATATGTGGAGAAACAGAAGGTAGAGGAACTGAGTCAACTGATAGGAAGGCTCATGTGATTGAGGCTAAGGTAGGGACTAAAAGAGCGGAAGTCAATTTGGTCAAAATTGATAGAAAGTAAAGAAAAGTCAAGAAAGTCAAATTGGAGAGTCTCATAATAGACTTATCAAGGTAGGAATTTAAGGAAATTTTAGTTAAGAGAAAGTTGACTTGTTAGGAGTCTTTGTAATGGATGTTTGCATGGTAATCTAGGCGAGATGCTTGACTAGGAAGATCATTTTTTTGTGATGGATGATAATGTATTCTCAACTTAAAATATAATTCTGTGGAGAGTATAACTCAATGAGTTTGAAGTCATTCCTTACACCATACATCGAATGATGAAATTCTCAACTCCTTATGTAGTAGGGGAAGTGAATGGTGATTAAGTGGAAATACGCGAGTGTTATTTCACCTCGACGGAAGAGAGGGACCCCCACAAGAAAAATACAACCTTGTATAATATTGACACTCTTGACCCAAGAGATGAGTATAAGCATAAGAAGGGAGGGCTAGCGAAAGAGGAAGAATTCATCATCCTTAATGAGGAAGAATAGAAAAAATTATCTAAATAGGCTCGTCCCTCAAATCAGAAATAAAGAACGAACTAATTGATTTATTAAAAATAAGTCAAAGTGTGTTAGAATGGAGTCACAATGATATACCAGGAATTGATCCAGAGGCTATTTGTTATCGCCCTGACTTAAATGAGACATTGAAACCAGTAAAATAACGAAGACAAACATTTTTCTAAGATAAATATGAAGTTAGATAAGATGAAGTGAAAAAATGCATACTGTAGACTTGATCAGAGAAGTGAAATATCCCTTGTGGTTATCCAATGTCATCATTACGCCTAAACAGAATGGAAAGTGGAGGTTGTTTGTAAATTTCATAACCTCGATAAAGCTATCCAAAATACAGCTTTTGTCTATCGAGAATTGTCCAAATTGTGAATTCTACGATCGTCCATTAACAAATGAGTTTCATGGATGCTTATTCTGGGTACAATCAAATCTCCATGTATAAAGGGGACGCTGAAAAGACGTCCTTTATCATAGACAAAGGAACATATGGTTATAAATTGATATCGTTCGACCTAAAGAATGTTGGGACAACCTACCAGAGGTTAGTCAACAAAATGTTCAAGGGCCATACTGGGAAGACAATGGAGGTCTATATGGACAGTATGCTGAAAAATATTTGACGGCTGACAGTCAAGTGGCTAACTTAGAAAGGACATTTAATACCATGAATTAATATAAAATGAAGTTAAATCCGGTTAAATATGTGTTTGATATGGGACCATGGAAATTATAGGGGTTTATTAACAAATTAAGGGGCATTGAAGCAAATCTAGACCGGATGAAGGCACTTATTGACATGAAGATGTCGAGAACGATCAATTAAATCTAGAGACTGGCAGGTTGGATTACCGCATTGAACAAGTTTGTATCGCAGGCAAGAAACAAGTGCCTATCATTGTTTAATATATTTAGAAAAGTGTTCGTTTGGGACGAGGAGCGCGAGAAATCATTAAATACTTAAAAGCCTATCTCGACTCACCAACGATCATCTCTCGACCCATCAAAGGGGAAAGGTTATATTTTTATTTGGTTGTCTCAGAGTTGGCTATCATTGCAACAATAGTTAGAGAGTATAATGGGGTTCAGAAACTTGTCCACTTTAATAGCAAACCAATTCAAGTTGTTGAGTTGATATAATCGAAGATGGAAAATCTTGCATATGCTTGAATCCATGCCTTAAGAAAAATAAAGCCTTACTTTTAAGTTCTTACGATGGTAGGGATAACTAACATACCTCTCCAACAAGTAATTTATAAACTTGAGAAGTCGGGTAAGCTAATGGATTGGTTGGTGGAGACAGGTGAGTTTGATATCATCTACTAACCGAGGACTGCTATGAAGGGGAAAACATTGGTAGATTTTATAGTCAAGTTCACATGGGAGTCGACAGACGACATGGTAAGTGAAATGTTGAACGAAGTCTCAAAGATTGTCTAAAGTGGAAAGAAGAATACGGATGGACATACATCAGAGGGCACCACAGTTTACGAATAGAAGGGATTTATTTTTGAAAAATAATGCCATATTCGAAGGACATTTCTAACCAGGATCACTAGTCTTGAATTTATTTGTTGATGGTTCATCCTGTGCAAATGGGAATGGGTCAGGATTGTTATTGTTAGCACTTGATGGGACTGATACTGAGTATGCCCTAAGATTTAATTTCAAAGCATCAAATAATGAGTCGGAGAATGAGGCCCTATTGGCAAGACTTGTACTGGCCAATGCATTTAATGTCAGCCAGATACTTGCCCAAAATGATTCCTAGTTGCTTGTTAATCAAATTTTGGTAATTTATTAAGAAAAGTATGAGAAAGTGGCTAAGTATTTAGCCAGGATCAAGAAGATTTTAAAGAACTTTCCAGAATTCAATACCAAAAGAATCACTAAAATTAATAATGGAAGTGTAGATGCACTAGAAAGGCTTGTATCAACGACTAAAATAGAGATCCGATGATCAATTCCAGTAGTGATCCTTTTAAAGTCAAGAATATAGACCGAAGAATTAAGCATTGATGTGTGTATGAATTTGAATTCGGGATGATCTTAGATGGACTCATTCATAGTTTATTTTAAGAGATGTAACCTTCTAGAAGATAAAGACAAACGCAAAAAAACATAAGGAGATAAGTTCTTTATCATTGGGGATGTGTTATATGAAAGGGATTTTCTTCTTTCCCTATTGAGATGTGTGCATCCGTCTAGGGTAAATTATATACTCAGATACATATATGAGGGTTCTTGTGTAAGCCATATTAGTGGACGATCCTTAGCCAAAATGATCATCACACGGGGTTATTATTTGTCAAATCTTGCCAATGAATCGATCGAATATGTTCTCAAGTGTGAAAAATGCCAATTTTTTTGCTAACATACCCCATTAACCCCATCAACCCTTTTTTCCTCTATCGGCTCCTTGTTCTTTTTCAATGTGGAGGATTGACTTGGTCGACCCCTTACGAAAGAAAAGGGGAATTTTCGCTTTTCGATTTTTGCAATAGACTACTTTCCCAATGTGTGGAAGGTGAGGCTATGATTACTATCCCTTAGTAGAAATGCTTCATGTTTACTTGGATAGATATTATTTTTTTATAGACTCCCAAATACCTTAATATCTGACTAGGGAAAGTAGTGCAATAATAAAATTAATTTTTTCGATACCAAAGAAGAGAAGATTCGGCCATTAGACAATTAGCATATCAATAGAGCCGCTCAATTATACAACAAATTAGTCAAATCTCAACTTATTGCGATAGGAGATCTCGTGTTGAAAAAGGTCATCCATAAGATAAACAAGGTTCATCCTAACTGACACGAGCCCTAAAAACACATAAAATAGTTCGTCTGAAGGACATGTTGGCTAGAAAACCTTAAAGGGAGTCCGTTCTCCATCCCCTGGAATGCGGATCATTTAAAGAAGTACTACATATAGTTTGGATGTTGTAGCCAAAAGGTGATTTTTGTGTTATCTTCAAAAGATATATGAAGAAAGGTTGAAAAGAGAAATATAATATCAAGTGTTGTCTCTTATTTTTGTATTTGTATTTTGGAAATCACAAAGCTATATGATTAAATCTCTATCTTGGCGGTATGATAATGCCTTTAGAGTCCCGACTCTCAGGTATCACTCTATATAATCCCTGAGAGGTGGGACATACTTAACATGATTTGAGTATGGTTAAATCCTTAGCATCATTTAAGTATGATGAATTTATTAAACATCATTTTATGGTGAATAACTTAATCTCTCTCTCTCGGCGATATGAGACTGCCTTTGGCATCTCAATTTAAAGGCGTCACTCCATATAAACCTTTAGAGGTGGGAAACACTTAACATCATTTGAGTATGAAAAAATTATTAAACATCATTTTATGGTGAATAATTAAATCTCTCTCTCGATGGTATAAGAGTGCCTTTGGAGTCTTAGCTCCAAGGCATCACTCCATATAAACCCTGAGAGGTGGGAAACACTTAAAATCATTTGAGTATGGTGAAATCCTTAACATCATTTGAGTATGGTAGAATTATTAAAGATTATTTTTTGCTAAATAATTAAATCTCTCCCTTGATGGTATGAAAGTGCCTTTGGAGTCTTGGCTCCAAGGTATCACTCTATATAAACACTAAGAGGTGGGAATCATTTAACATAATTTAAGTATGGTGAAATTATTAAACATCATTTTATGGTGAATAATTAATTTCTCTCTCTCTATCTCTCGCTCGACAGTATGATTGTGCCTTTGGAGTCTCAACTCCAATAAATCACTCTATATAAACCTTGAGAGGTGGGAGACACTTAACATCATTTGAGTGTGGTGAAATCCTTAAGATCATTTGAGTATGGAGAAATCCTTAACATCATTTGAGTTTGGTGAAATTATTAAATATCATTTTTATGGTGATGAATTAAATCTCTCTCTCTCTCTCTCTCTCTCTCTCTCGATAATATATGAGTGCCTTTGGAGTCTCGTCTCTAAATCATCCTCTATGTAAACCCTGAGAAGATGGAAAACTTCAACATCATTTAAATATGTTGAAATTATTAACAATAACTTTGTGATGATTATATTTACATAATTTACTCTCAATAGTATGAGAGTGGTCTGATTATCTTCAAACCATTCATAAAAACTCTTGATGGATAAATTGTATGTCATTATTGAGTACTAAGAATAAAATAGGTATTGGGCCCAATAGGAAGGATACATCTCATCCTAATATCCCATAGCATATAACACAGTATCATGAGGGCAATAAAGTAGATATTACACTTTGAGAGAAAATAGATAGTTGCAAAATTCAACATTCAAGCTACACTAAACAGTGTTTCAATGGTTACAAATAATATGTGTTCAAGAATTGAAACAAAATACGGGTCACTTAAAATGACCTTCAAAGACAATATACGAATAACTAGAAATAATGAACCTAAGCATCGACTACTAAGGTTTCAGTAACAGCCTCATTCTAGTCCTCCTCACCAGGGTATATGGTGGTACCCTCCGGATCACCAACGGCCTCATTCTAGTCCTCCTAAGCCTTCAGGGTAGTCTTAGATTCAGATATCATAGGCCCAACATCATTAGTTTCGGCAACCTCCTAAAGTGCGGTGACACTAGTAGGATTGATGAAGTTGACAGGAGAGATGATCTCGTCCAAACTTCATTTAATACACCGGATGGACAATATGTAAAGGATATATGAAAAAAATAATATCGACATAAATTTTGGACAAATTTATTCAAAGATGAGAGTAAGCTAAGAAAAATTATGAAGAACTAAAAGACTTGTTTATTTCTCTAAATCACATACCTTAACATACAATTTTATTAGTACTATTGCACATAAGTTATTTTCTATATAAAAACCCAAAACCAAGAAAAAGAGGGTTTTGCTCATAAATTCCAAGCTATAATTCTCATATTTTCTCACACTAAAACACCTTTTTATACACATACACATATAACATAAATCCCCGGTTTGATTTATGGGATAACCCCCACCCTTATGCCACATACGAACTACGTGGACTTTGATGCCTTTATAGGCCACGTAGGCATTTCAGGATAAAACCTGAGACTCGAGTTCAATTTTCCCATTTTTGCATTTGTCTCCTTCTAATTATACATTATTTTATACATATCATATTTGTGATCCTTATTATCATTTTATCCAACTTATATTATAGTTTCATCATAACGATCAATATCCAGATAAATGCATACATCGTATTTTCTAAATATTATATTGGGAACATTCGTATGGATGACCCCAATCTATCTTTTCCATGGTATGAGTTGGGTGATTCCGATCTCCATATATATATATATATATATATATATATATATATATATGCACACACACTTCACGAAGAAATTAAGGGAAATAGTAACACAAGCCCATGTGAGACCGAAAGGGTAGGATGGTGCCTAACACCTTCCCATTCTATAACTTAGCCCCCGAATCTTTGAACTATTTGGTTTCGTATGCATAAATGAGTCTTTGATGCTGTCTCTCGAGGAGAAGATATGTTCTTTTGCTTGTTTTGTGTGAAATAGGTTGGCGAATCCATCTCTTTACATTCACCCCACATCAATGATGACCGAAGTTCTCCTCCTTTATAGAAAAGTGTCGGGGTGCGGGACCTTTACTCGCTCCCCTCCCTCTTCATGGATGGGGGAACGAATCTCGGAATGGACATATTAACATATATAATATATAATGTTACATTATTTATCTTTTGTTCTAAAATCAAAACTCATACCTCAACTACACCTTCAAACCGTTTAAGAGATATACACGATTGAATTCCAGATGCTAAGCAATCAACCCAGAGGATGTCGACAAAATAGTATCTGTAGAAATACCCGATTGTAAATCAGACCCCGTTGAATATGCTATTGTATGTAAATTCTTTATCCATGGTTCATGCGGACATGCTAATCCAAAGTGTCCATGTATGATAAATGGAATTTTCTCCAACACTTCTTAAAAAAATTCTGCAAGCGTATTACAATTGATGATAACGATTTCCCAGTTTATAGGCACCGAGATGATGGAAGACATGTTACTAAAATGGGCATAAAAATTGACAACATATTTGTGGTACATTACAATCATGATTTGTTGGTCAAATATCAGGCTCATATAAATGTATAATGGTGCAACAAGTCAAAGTCAATTAAATATTTGTTCAAATATATAAACAAAGGACCTGACAAAGCAAGAGTTTTACTGGAGCATGTTGAAGCAAGAACATCTGAAAATGGTCAAGACCATTTATTGACAGTTGATGAGATTAAAAACTTCCTAGATTATCGATGAATATCTACATGTAAAGCATGTTGTAGGATATATAATATTGGAGAATTGTCATTGAACGACTTACATTTGCTCGAAGAAAAAATGGCGACTTTCAAGGATTCAGATCATCTTGACACTATGATTAATAGAATTGATGTAGAGAAGACTATGTTTACAGAATGGATGGTTACAAACAACAAATATAAAGATGACAGAAAGCTGACATATGACGAATTTCCAAAAGAGTGGAAAAATAAATCATTAGAGAATAAATGGAAGCGAAGAAAATCAGGTACAAGCCTTGGCCATATTCTATATGCACATCCAACATCTGGACAAAGTTTTTACTTATGATTGTTGCTGAACGTTACCCAATGGTCAAGGAGCTACGAAGAGGTAAGGACTTTAAGGATATTATATACCCAAATCATAAAGCTACATGTTACGCTAGATGTCTACTTGAAAATGAAAAGGAGTGGCATGATGCACTCTCACAGGCTTCTCAATGGGAAACTAAACATGAACTTTGTGAACTATTCATATTGATTTTGATGTTTGGTAAAGTTAGTGATCCTGAAAAACTATGGGAAGCACATTGGGATCTTTTATCAGAGGATATACTGTACCAGTAAAATAAGTTATTAAACTTTCAGATTCGAAGTTACGCCCTATATGAAATTAAAGAGGCTCTAAAAAAGTGGTAAATGATTATTTGATTTACCCCCAATGCCACAACCTAAAAAATCTCTGATACATGATCGTGGGGATCTTTTGTTAAGGGAGGAGTTATCTTATGACAAACAGGAGATACAAGGTGAACATACCAAGATATTTAGTGGTCTTAACGTTTAAAAACTCAACGTATATAATATTGTTATGCAATCTTTATACTAAAAGAAAGGAGGATTCTAGTTTGTTCAGGGAGCTGGGGGAATGGGGAAAACTTACTTATACAAGACAATCCTTGCACTTTTAAGATCTCAAGGAAAGATTGCTTTAATGGTTGATTTTTTTGGCATTTTTTCTTTATTACTTCCAGAAGGGCATAACACATTCAAGATTCACAATTCACATTGAATTGAATGCGGAATCAACTTAAAATATTCATAATGGTACACATTTTTTGGATTTACTAAAAAGGGAAAGCCTAATCATATGGGATGAAGCACCCATGGATAATCGTCATGCTTTCGAAGATCTTAATAAAACTCTTACAGATATTCTATGCATAGATAATGAAAATTCTTTTGAAAATCTCTTTGGAGGTTTAACCGGGCTTCTAAGGGGAGTCTTTAGACAAACTTTACGATTGTGCTCAAAGGTAGCCAAAAAGACATAGTTAAAGCCTCAATTAACAAGTCCTACTTTTGGGAGCCATGTCATGTTTTAAACCTTACAAAAAACATATGCATCCATGACACGACAACATTCACCGATTGGGATTTATCTATTGGTCACGGGAAACTACCGATTGAATCTTCGATGAAGATGAGGAACCCTGTTAGATTAAAATTCCTAAGAAAAAGTTCCTTATAGGAGAAAATGAAGACCACATTCAACGTATCGTCTCCAGTACGTACCCAAAATGTTTGCATAATTATCAAGATCCAACGTATTTGAAGGCTGGAATACCACTAACATCAATTAAACAAATTGTTGATGGAGTTGATGATTACATGCTTCAATTAATACCAAGGGATACAAAGACATATCTTAGCTCCAAATCCGTATCCAAGATGTCAGGAACCATTCAGGACCAATATTTAATGTTACCAACGGAATTTCTAAACACTTTGAAATTCCCTGGGGTTCCAAACCACGTACTAAAATTTAAAGTTGGTTCTCGAATCATGCTGGTCAGAAACATCAATCAATCTGTTAGACCATGCAATGAAACCGCCTAATTATCACACAACTTGTAGTGAAGTTCATTAAAGCAGAAATCAGTATAGGATCCCACATAGGAAACAAGGTCTTCATATCAAGAATAACAATGTCAGCCATTGATTTAAAATGGCTTTTTACTATGGAACTGGGAAAATTCCCAATCTGAATCTCATTCTCAATGACGATCAATAAGATTCAAGGTAAAACGCTGGATCAAGTCTGCATATACCTTCTTAAACTAGTATTTAGTCATGGATAACTCTACGTAGTTGTTTCAAGAGTTAAGAGTCGTTCCGAACTGAAAATTTTCATCATCAATGAAAAGCAAGACCATTATAATTACACCCAAAATATTACGTACGAAGAAGAGTTATCCCAATTGTATAATGGTAAATAATGTAAGAAATCGTTCATGATATCATACAATATACATACATTTTTTTTATGTAAAATCCTAACATCACCTTCATTTTTTCAGTTAAATCATATATATGAACTTTTTTTAAAAACGCATGGATTTAATGGCCTTCGAAACCTACCATAAAATTTATGATCTGCACAAGGGAAGAGATGAATGGACATTAAAAGTTCATCTACCAAGGATATGGAAAGCTAAGAATTGCAAGAGAGGAAACGAAACCAGTTCACTTGACATGTTGCTGCTGGATGACAGTGTAAATACATTTTATCCCTATCTTCAAATCTCATTATATTTCTTTGCCATTAATCTTATGAATCCTATCATTATCCTAAAATAGGGTCATGCTATTCATGCCTCCATTCGAATGCACATGCTGGATAAATACGAGAGTAAGCTCATCAAAGGAAAGGTCACTGTACCAAAACTGGCAAATGGTCACGGCCAAAATCCCTAACTAAGACTCTGGGTCACAGACTTGGGACGTGACCATTTTGGGTGCGACCAATTTTGTGGGTCCCGTCCCAAGTCCGTGACAAATCAGGGGTCACGGCCCTAAGGGGTCACGACAAATGGTCGCGAACTTGTGCCATGACCCAGACGGCGATGGGAAAAAAATGGTCGCGGACAAAGTTTGTGACCCCCAACCGTGATGAAAAAAAGGAAAAAAATGGTCGCGGATAAAGTCCGTGACCCCTAACCGTAGTGAAAAATGGTTGTGGCCAAAGTCCATGACCCATATCGCGACCATTTTTTTCATCGTGGTGTGGGTCACGGACTTTGGCCACAACCATTTTTTTTGTCGCAGTGTGGGTCACGAACTTTGGCTGTGACCATTTTTCATCATAGTTGGGGCTCATGGACTTTGGCCACGACCATTTTTATGCACGATGAAAAAAATAAAAATGCTTATAGATAAAGTCCATGATATACCCACATATACCCTTGGCCAGGCCGAGGGCGCCCTGCACCTGGACGGGGTCAAGATGACCTCTCAGCATATATCAGACGACCCTTCAAGAGGACGACCCCTCATCAAGCCCAAACGACCCTTCAAGGGGCCGACCGCTCATCGGGCCCAGACGACCCTCCAAGGGGCCGACCCCTCATCATGCCTAGATGACCCTCCAAGGGGCTGACCCCTCATCATGGTCCAGATGACCCTCCAAGGGGCTGACCCCTCATCAGGCCCAGACGACCCTTCAAGGGGCCGACCCCTCATCATGGTCCAGACGACCCTTCAAGGGGCCGACCCCTCATCAGGCCGAGACGACCCTTCAAGGGGCAGACCCTCATCATGCCCGGACGACCGTATGAGGGTATGACAGTACGAGGCCTAAATTAGGCTAGACTCACTACCAGAAGGAACTTTGCCCTCGGCCTCATATCACAGGCCGAGGGTGACATCATCACAGCGCGTGGTTTGGGAGACGCGTGGAACAGTGCACGTGAGGCTCATATGGCACGTGGAAGACCGTTATAACAATATCATCCCCTCACGTGAGGGAATATTATGTCATCATTTGGCATCTACAAGTGTCAACAAGAGACTGGCTAAATCATCATTCACATGCACCATGCATACTTGGGGGGTACACTACACCCTTCAAGACCTATATATACTTGTCACCTACAACCCTACAAGGGGATCGAGGGATGGATCGATAATTGTAACCCTAGCAAAAACTATGGTTATACATACAGTAGAGAGAGAAAGTGAGCTTATGTGCATTGTATCCAATGCTATTAGTGCCCAAACTTAGTAGATCACACACTCACAGTGGATGTAGGCCTAATTGGCTGAACCACTATACATCATTATCTTATTCCTCTTATACTCATCTCCTTCTACACACACACTTATACATCTATGGATGCCATGGTACCTACAGTTTGAGCTCATCATCACTTATCTGGTGGTGTTGAATCTCAGGATCATCAGTTTGGCACCGTCTATGGGAACGAGAAGACATCTCTTCCTTTCTACAGCTTGACCTCACTGGGCACTCTGGTGGTGAGCCAGTTCTCCCCCTATGAGGAGATGTTTCACCATTGAAAGAGACCCATTAAGGTTCTCAAGCTCACCAGTCTTTTCTTCAGTTTAACTTTTCATAGCTCAAACACATGGCACAGGTGATACCACCACCATCACTTCCTCCACCGGATAGTGGAGTAGGACCCAGTTCCGGTCAGCCACCACCTCAGTCTGAGATGGATGATGTGGCGGAAGCCTTGAAGTATCTAGCAGCAAGCCAGTAGATCATGCAAGAGCAGTTCACAGCTCTAAGCCAGAACATACTAAGACCACCAGGGGTCTCACCAGAGATGATTACTCTGGCAGCGGCTCCAGGGCAGCATGAGGCCAGGGGACTACCCCAGGAACCATGCAAAGACTTACCACCCCCTCAGCGGTAGAGGGATGTTACTGATCCCCGGTGTCTACGCTTAGGGAGGCAAGGAAACCCTTGCCCCGAGGACAGGTATGATGATTTGGAGGGAGAGGAGGCCCCCATAGAGTGTTGGGAGCCGTCTGAGGTCTCCAACAATACTGTGAGACCTCTCCAGGAGAGCAGAGGGAAGTGTGGAAGGCAAAATCCTGACAATCGCCCAAGAGGCTCTGCTTTTGATCGCTTGAGCAGGGTGTGACACCCCGCCTAATTAAATACCGGTGGATCAGTCCTTTATTAAATTATAATCAAGGTGAACGGTTGGTTCATTCTTAGCATCACTGTCACAAAAATAACTTTTCCAATTAAACACCCTAAATAATTAAGCTAAATGTCAAAACCATTTTTATGACATCCATTTCCAAATTTAATTAAAATCCAATATTTAAAACTTTACATAATTCATAAATAAAGAATCACCCAACAACTATACTGGAACAAACAATCCAAATAATTAAACATTCAACTAATTAATTCCATCTTTAAAACATAAAGGAAAACATCCTGACAGTAATAATTCCCAAAGTGTAAATACCGGAAATAAACGAATCACGATCTCTGATAAAACAACTGACTAATGGAAAAAGGGCGACACATGCCCAACTGGATAAAATAGTTCTAGAAGTGGAATCAATAATGAGGTCATCTAAGCAAGAGGCCTGCAACTCCCACCTAAGCTGCAGTGCGTTCCTTCCAAAGGATCCTATGTAAGACGTCCTTGTGGCTGGGCACCTGTAATATATATACATATATACAAGAGAGAAGAGAAAATAGGAAATGGGTCAGAGCCCGATTGTAAAACAGTTTAAAATTAGTTTAGCAAGTATTTAAAATACTTACCGGCTAATGCAACCAACATATTAGTGCGACACTCCCTTGAGAAATTCTCACCTCTCTTCTAATGTACACACCTATCACACTAATACTCTCAACAGTTTAACTTATCTTATCTTAAGTTACTCATAAGATTTCATGCCGATAATTTTCAATTGTTAAGGAAGTTAATTTTATTAAACAGTAAAGTTCTCACATAAGCCTCATTTAATTATAAGGTTTCTCATTAACGCATCATACTTTTCAAACACTTGTTCCCAAGTTGAAATAATTATTAATGTATTACTTACCATAGTTACAGGAGGTAGTTCCCAAATTCCAGGTTTAAATATATATATTAAATACTCATATAATATATATATTCTAACGGCACCCCATATAAAATTTATGGTGCGGGGTGTTACATACTCCGCTATCCAATCCCCGTATCACTCGTACTAAGGGAAATACAAGTTCGGAATCACCCTCGAACAGTATTAACACAAAACACATACAAATTGAGGCGAAGCATAGTTCCAAGTCACTAAGAGGTCAGCACATAACCTCACGTCTCTTAGGACCGTCTGACTATCGATCCGATAACCCGTACCAAGGATTCCTATCTTCTAGGGTACAAGTCAATATCCCCCATAAAGGTCCCATCGAGATAAGACTGTCCCAGCGCGGTAACCTTCGGGATAGGAAGTAGCGCGGGCATGATTTTTACACGTATATAGTATATGCATAAACACAGTCATATATGTATACAACTATTCCCATATCAAATTTAGGTACACTCTCATGACCCATAATTATGGTATTTATCCTTATTACTCATTATTAGATAATCACGTATAACGGTTTCTCTCTTATTCTTATTTGTGGGATTATTCCAATTTACTACGTAACACTCGTGGATTCCTATCTCTCCAAGTGTAATTTCAGTAGGTACTCATTTATTTTACAACATAAATTTTTTACGAGTCTCACCCTTTAACACATATTCCCATTGTCCCTTATATGTAAAACACCCCCCGGTGAAATGTTAATCTCGTCTCATATTAATGGGTCCATAGATTCCTAAAGTTCTACTAGTCTTCTTTATGTCCCAAAATGTTCTCACAATAATATCCAAGAATGCCTAATCATTTAAGTTAGAACGACCTATTAAAAAGGGAATATGAGTTATACAGGAGGGGTCGATCGATTAATGGCATGTATTTGATCGATCGAATCATCGATCGATCGATGCTCTAGGGTCAATCGATCGATCAAGCAGGTATGGCAAATCTGCAGAATTTCCAGTTACGGGTTTCCTCTTCCAAAATCATCCAAACCTATATATTTGACTACCCAACTCCCAATAATTTATACTACAAGTATTATAACCTCAAATAAGTGATTTCCTACATCAAGCATGCGGATTTTCATCATGAATAACGGATTAAAAGGGAATAATCCTTAAAAACATCAAGAACCCTAATATTTCTTTTGTTTAGTTTCTTCCCATTCTTTTAGCAGATTACATACTCTTTATTTACTGTAATTTCAAGGTTCAATCTCTACATATGAATTGGGTTTCCAGAATACATCTATTACTCATAACACATGCGAATTCAAATCTCCAAATAGGTTTTTCTTTGACAAAAACTAGTCCTAATCAATCTTAGGCTAATATTATTGGAGCATTAACTGAAATAGAGCAAGATAGATACTTGCTTGAGAATTCTTGGTTCAGATTTGTGGAGAGATTGGTGTGGTTGTGATCCTCGTTGCGCGATCTATCGTTTGGCGGCGACGGCGGTGCAAACGGTGGAGTTCTTGGCCTAGAACTCCTTGGAAAGCCTCTCCTCTTCCTCTCCTATAGCCGTATTTGGTTTATGGTGATTCTAACCCTAGAAGATGACTCTTGCCATCTGATATACCCTTAGAATTTTCTTGGGTTTTCATTCCCAAAAATGTAAAATGTCCAAAATGCCCTCCCGGGGTGTTAATTAGGCCTAAAAACGTCCTGAGACCCAAACTAAACCCCCAGGTACATTATTTTGACTATCTCGATCCTTCCGGGCACATTGACGCACTCAAAACAATCATACGGGTGACTTATAATTTATTTACTTTTAATTGTCCAAAATTTAATCCCGACACGACACAAGCGCGTCCCTATAAATTTCCAAAATTATCAAATTAGATTCTCGTGATAATTTCATAATTACACCACTTACTTTACCCATAAAGTAACTTATAACAAAATAATTACTAACTCTCATCACGCTAGTAAGTATTTAAATGATTTTTTGGATTAATATTAATTTAATATCTCTAATTAAATTTAATAAATCCCCTCTTAATAAATCCTCAAAATTAAAAGTCATAAAAATATGGGGTATTACACAGGGGGTCGGCCTTTGAGAGGCTAGGCCCAGTAAATGACCTGCGGGAAAAATTGTCCAGATCAAGGAGTGCTGCGTGGTTCAGAAGGGAGGCAGCAGATGGCTGACTCCACGAGGGCCAGGCGGAAGTAAATAGCCGATGTAGGCCTGCCGCTGCAGAACCCTCCGTCCACTACAAAGAGGCGGCAGGGGATAACATCGTCCAAGCCGACCCTACGAGGCCCTGGAATGACTCAATCCAACAATTGGAGGGCAACATCGGTGATATTCTGAAGAGCCGGGACCCTCTTCAGAGAGGATACTCCACAGGCTCTCCCTTTGTGGTGAAGATAGTCAACTTCCCTACACCATCAAAGTTTAAGCCACCTGTGGTAACCCCAAGATATGACAGGAGTATAAACCTTATACATCATATTAAGATGTATCAATCGGCGACAAACATATACTCTATCTCAGATGAGATGAGGTGTCATGCCTTTTCTGGTACTCTGACTGGGGCTGCACATGTCTGGTATATGTCTCTTCCAAAAAATTCCATTGAAAGCTTTAAGTAGTTGGTAGACCGGTTTATCCACAACTTTTTCTTTGGGGTGAGTCAACAAAAGAAGACCATACACATGCTCTATGTTAAGCAGGGTAAGAATGAGAGTCTAAGAGACTACATAGCCAGATTTAATAAAGAAAAGTGAGAGGTGGAAAACTACGAGGAGAGCATAGCCATGACCACCCTCATTGGAGGACTCCATAAGGGAAAGCTGCTATGGAAGCTTACTGAAGACCCTCCGAGGACGATGGCTGAATTGTTGTCGACATCAAGAAAGGTGATGAACGCCGAAGAGGTGATGGCCGCAAAATACGAAGATGAAAAAGGACTCACTAGTGGGGGTAAGTACCCTACGAAGAACAAAGAGGGGAAGAAGGGTCTACGAATGACAAGTTCGCTGATTACACCCCTCTGACGGTCAGCTGTGAACATATTCTCAATGAGATAAAGAGTGATTGTCCCTGAAGTGGACTGAGAAGTTGAGGGCAACCCCCAATAAGAGGAACAAAAACATGTGGTGTGAATTTCACTAAGACTATGGCCACGTGACAGAAAAATGCTTCGCTCTGAAGGATGAGATTGAAAAAATGTTGAAAGAGGGGAAACTAAGGAAGTATGTTGATAAGAGTTCCTTCAAGAGGGGCCGAGGGGATGACCCCAGAAAGAAGAGAGGTGATGCATGCCGAGAAGATCCTCAAAAAAGAGGGAACGACCCTTCTGATGATGAGGACGACCCTGACCTCCCTCTAAGAGACGACCATGACCCTGTCAAGAGACTTAATATGATCTCTCTCGGTGTGGGGATAATCTCCGGGGAACTAGCAGGAGGAGTGTCAGAGGTCGCAGATAGGAAGGCCCATGTAGTTGAAGCCAAGGCAGTGACGAAAACTGTGCACTCAACCTCTTTGGAGGCAAAGTCAGAAAAGAGGAAGAAGGTCGACATGGATACTCTGATAGTGGGGTTCTCAAGAATGGACTTCAAAGGCATCTTATCCCCACATGATGACCCTCTCGTCATCACTACCAAGGTGCACAGGTGTGAGGTGCCGAGGATCTTGGTAGATGGGGGTAGCTCTACAAATGTGATGTTTTGGACATGCTTCAAAGACTTAGGCCTCAGCCATGCTAGAATCGTCCCATACCATCACCCATTGATTGGGTTCAGTGGGGAAAAGGTTCATCCCCTTGGAATGTATGAGGCGGATGTCAGGATGGGGGATGAGTGGCCGAGATGGCTTACCAAGAGGGTAAGCTTCTTCATGATGGATGAACATGTCTTCTCGTCCTACAACATTATACTAGGGAGGGTATCCCTCAAGGGGTTTGAAGTTATGCCGTCTATGGTCCATCAGATGATTAAATTTCCAACCCCTTACGGGGTATGGGAAGTTCAGGGAGACCAGATGATAGCACGGGAATGTTACTACAACTCCGCCGAAGAAAGAGAGGAGCAAAAATAAGGTAATAACCACTACAATATTGACACCTTGACCCCAGGGATGAGAAAAAGCTGAAGAAAGGAGAGGCCGCGGAAGAGGTAGAATCCATCATCCTCAATGTGGATGACTCAGAAAAAACCGTCCAAGTCGGTAAAACTCTAAAGCCAAACATCAAGGAAGACCTCATCAAGCTGTTAAGGAGAAGACAGAGCGTCTTTCCATGGAGTCATACAGATATTCCAGGGATTGACCCCGAAATCATGTGCCACAAGATCAATGTGGTAGAGGGTGAAAAGCCAGTAAAGTAAAATAGGAGAATTTACTCTCGAGAAAAATATGAGGTCATAAGGGACAAGGTTAAAAAGATAGAAGATGCTGAGTTTATCAGAGAGGTCATCTACCCTGAAAGGCTGTCCAATGCAGTCATTGTCCCAAAAGCCAACGGGAAGTGGAGGATGTGTGTAGAATTCACAGACCTCAACAAGCATTGTCCCAAAGACAATTTCCCTCTCCCCCTCATTGATCAGATGGTAGATGCCACCGCAGGCCATGAACTAATGAGTTTCATGGCTACCTACTCAGGTTACAACTAGATCTTTATAAGGCCTGGAGACTCGAAGAAAACTTCTTTTATCACCGACAAAGGGACATACTGTTATAAGGTCATACCCTTTGGCCTAAAGAATGCAGGGGCAGCGTATCAGCACCTTGTAAATAAAATGTTTGAAGACCAAATTGGGAAGTCTATGGAGGTCTATGTAGATGACATGTTGACCAAGAGTTTGAAGGCAGAAGATCATGTGGCCGACCTTGAGAGGACCTTTAATACGATGGACAAGTACCGGATGAAGCTCAACCCGGCCAAGTGTGTCTTCGGGGTTGGAGCAAGGAAATTCTTAGGGTTTATCGTGAATCAAAGAGGCATTGAGGCCAATCCTGAGAAAATAAAGGCCCTCCTAGAGATGAAGACCCCCAAGACCATTAAAGACGTTCAGAGGCTAACGGGGTGAGTGGCTGCTTTGAATAGGTTCGTGTACAGAGTCACAGACAAGTGTTTACCATTCTTCAAAATTCTCAGAAAGGCCTTCGAATGGAGTGAAGAGTGTGATGAGTCTTTCAAGGAGTTAAAGTCATACCTAGGGTCCCCCTTGCTATTGTCACGACCAGTGCAGGGCGAACAGATACATGTGTACTTGGCCGTCTCTAAATCAGCCATCAGTGCAACCATTGTGAGAGACCAAGACGGGGTACAGAAGCCTGTGTATTTCAATAGTAAGGCACTCCAAGGGGCAGAGCAAAGATACGCAAGGATGGAGAAGTTAGCCTATGCCTTGATCCATGCATCAAGAAAGATGAAGCCATACTTCCAGTCCCATACAATGGTCATCCTCACTGACTCTCCTCTTAGGCCGGTCTTACACAAGCCAGAAAAATCAGGGAGGTTAATGGCCTGGGATATAGAGTTGGGGAGTTCGACATTGTGTACCAACCTAGGACGACCATTAAGGGGAAAGCATTGGCAGATTTCGTGGCTGAATTTACTTGGGAAGATGGTGAAGCTCAAGAGGAGAGCCTCGAGAATATGGGTACCTATAAAGCCCACTTGCTGATACACCCACAGATAAGGCTGAGACAAGCACCTCTAGAATAAAGGTGGCCGAAAATGAAGAGGGAAGATATCTCTTTAGACAGGGGTCCCTCATCGAGGGAAATTTCTCAGAAGAACAGACTGTGTGGAGACTCTTCGTCGACGGTTCCTCATGTGATAGCGGAAGTGGAGCGGGACTGATAGTATCAGCACCTGATGGCACAGATATTGAGTATGCCCTGAGGTTCAACTTCAAAGCCTCCAACAACGAGTCTAAATATGAGGCCTTGATAGCAGGACTCTCCTTGGCTAAGTCTCTTAGTATCATCCAGATTATGATCCATAGTGATTCATGTCTAGTAGTGAACCAGATACTAGGAGCCTACGAGGCCAAGGATGAGCAGATGGACAAGTACCTTGAAAAGGTGAGGTCACTATTGAAGATCTTCAGAGAAGTAAAATTGAAGAGGATACCTAGGCTCGATAATGGTCGAGCTGATTCCCTTACTAGGTTGGCCTCGGCGACTAGGACAGATGTCAAGAGGACAGTCCCAGTGGAAATTTTTCTTCGACCAACTATTGAAGATGCTGAGGGAACACTTGGCACTTGCTTAAATGTTTCTAAGGAAGCTTTATGGATGGACCCTCTGATCAGATACATCAAAGAGGGGGAGATGCCAGAAGCAAGGCAATAAAGGAAGAAGCTGAGATACAGAGCGGTGAAATTCACTGTCATGGGAGACACCTTGTACAAAAAGGGTTTTTTGCTTCCCTTACTTACGTGTGTGCACCCGTCTGAAGTCCCACACATTTTATAAGACGTGCACAAGGGGTCATGTTCAAGCCACATTGGGGGTAGATCTTTAGCAAAGAGGGTGATTACCCAGGGGTACTGGTGGCCAACCTTGGGGAAAAATGCCACGTCATATGTAAAAATGTGTGACAAATGACAAAGATTTGCCACCATCCCTCACCAACCCCATCAGCCTCTTACTTCCATTACATCCCCGTGCCCATTTGCAGTGTGGGGGATTGACCTAGTAGGACCCTTGCCTAGGGCCATCAATAACCATCGGTTCCTCATCGTAGCCACTGACTATTTTTCAAAATGGGTAGAGGCGGAGCCGATGGTAACGATCACAGAGAAGAAGACCTTCCAGTTCATCTGGAAAAATATTATATGCAGATATGGTCTCCCCAACACCCTCATCTCAGATAACGGCACTCAATTCAAGAATGCATCTCTAGAGAGGTACTGTGAAAGGGTGAGTATCAAACAATTCTTCTCTACCCCAGGCCGACCTCAAGCCAACGGGAAAATGACAATTACAAACAGGACGATCCTGGACGGGATCAAGAAGAGACTTGAGGAGGCAAAAGGAAGATGGGTTGAGGAGTTATATGTTGTACTATGGGACTACAGGAAAACAGTAAAGACCTCTAGGAGAAACCCCATTCATGCTAGCTTATGGTTCAGAAGCCGTCATCCCCACCAAAATTTGGTTTCCTACTCATAGGGTCCAAATGTATGACCCCGAGGAAAATATGGAAGAAAGTAGACTTGACTTAGACCTGATTGAGGAAAGGAGGGAAGACGTCGAGATAAGGCAAGTTGCCTACCAGCAGTGGACTGCAAGGTTTTATAACCAAAGGGTGAAGAAGAGGCCAATTGCAGTGGGGGACTTAGTCCTAAAAAATACTTGGCATAAGCCCAACAAGCTCCATCCAAATTGGCATGGCCCATATAAGGTCATTGATGAAGTTGTCCCTGGGACCTACAGACTAGAAAACCTAGAAGGGGGACCCGTTTACAACCCTTGGAATACAGATCATTTGAAGAAATACTATCAGTGATTTTGTAAAGTCGTATCGGACCACAGTTGTAATGAATGTGTTTCTCCAACAGAACACTTGGAATGTTAATGAGAATGGTCCCTCATGATGTGTTTGATTAATTCTAATGTGATTGGGGCGATACTCGTTAAGACCACCCTCGACTATATTGAGGGTCAATGGGAGGGACGACCCCTCCTTTGCCCTCAAGAAAGACGAGGGGGACTTAATTGAAAAAACTATTAAGTTGGTAAAAACCACCCTCGTCTATAATGATGGGTCAATGGTGCGGACAAACCCTCCTTTGCCCTCAAGAAAGATGAGGGGGGACTTAATTGAAAAAACCATTAAGTTGGTAAAAACCACCCTCGGCTATAATGAGGGTCAATGGGGGGGACGACCCCTCCTTTTCCCTTAAGAAAGACGAGGGGGGACTTAATTGAAAACATCATTAAGTTGGTGGAATCCACCCTCGTCTATAATGAGGGTCAATGGTGGGGACAACCCCTCCTTTGATCTCAAGAAAGATGAGGGCGGACTTAATTGAAAACATGATTAAGTTGGTGGAATCCACCCTCGGCTATAATGAGGGTCAATTGTGGGGACGACCCCTCCTTTGCCCTCAAGAAAGACGAGGGGGGACTTGATTGAAAAAAACCATTAAGTTGGTGAAAACCACCCTTGGCTATAATGAGGTTCAATGGGGGGGGGGGGGTGATGAACCCTCCTTTGCCCTCAAGAAAAATGAGGGGGACTTAATTGAAAAAATCATTAAGTTAGTGGAATCCACCCTCGGCTATAATGAGGGTCAATGGGGGGGGGGGGACGACCCCTCCTTTGCCCTCAAGAAAGACATGGGGAGACTTAATTGAAAACATCATTAAGTTGGTGGAATCCACCCTAGGTTATAATGAGGGTCAATGGTGGAGACGACCCCTCCTTTGACCTCAAGAAAGACGAGGGGGGACTTAATTGAAAAAACCATTAAGTTGGTAAAAACCACCCTCGGCTATAATGAGGGTCAATGGTGGGGACGACCCCTCCTTTTCCCTCAAGAAAGACGAGGGAGGGGTTAGTGATATTGTTAATTTAAAAACATCACAATGCAAGTCATACAAGAGACAAGTATAAAAGACGACAAGAGATAAGTATAGAAGGCAACAAGAGGCATTATATTACAGAATGTTAATATTTGTTCAACAAAAGTAATGTAAAAAAATATTGGTTACATGAAGAGGGTATGGGCTACAGACAACCACCCTACGGAGCAACGTCAGAGGGCAAGGCGTCAACATCGACGGGACATTATTCATTGACCAAGACAGGCCGAGCCTCAGATGTGCCTGTGCCTTCTACATGCTGAGATTCCACTTGAGCTAGGGCTTCAGCAATAAGGGGATTGTCCAGTTGAACTGCCTCAAGAGAGGGGCGGACAGATGATACTACATCAGCAAACTTAAGGATGATCCACCGATAGGCCGTCCTAATCCCCCTCTCTAAGAGTTTATAGGCCTCCACAGCATTGACCTCGGCTTTCTTTACAGCCCCCTCAAGATCAGTATTGAATTGAACCCCCAAGTTGATCAAGGCCTCATCCTTCTCTTTTATAAGAAATTCCTTGGCCTTCAGGTCTGCATCATGCTGCTTCGTCAGCTCGTCCAGGACCCTTACATGTTCGGTCCTGACACTCTCCAATTCATCCCTTGCAATCTCAAGCTCTGTCTGTAGGTCAACCTCATGTTGAATGGCCCTCTCGATTTCATGAAATTTTTGTTGGTTTTCAGCCATCCACTTGGTGGCCGAGGTAAAGGCACAGACAGACTACACAGAAAAAGACATTTGTTAAGAGGCCGAGGAAACAGTTGGTGAAAAATTCAAACTAAGTGAAGTAAGAACAAATACCTGGGCAAGAGTGTGCAGACCATAGTCATACACCTTGGCTGGGGGCATCTTCGACAGGAAATCATAGTCGACAATCGAGGGGGCAGAGAACATAAAAGCTTTGGCCGCCCTCAGATTGGCTGTCAGGGAAGACGACTCAGCCTTTAAAAATGCCAAGTTTTGGGACCAAAAGGACCCCATGCTGGAAGAGGAACCAGTCCCCTCAGATACCTCCACCCTTGACCTCGTCCTAGAATCCGGCCGAGGGTCAGCAGGGACTTCAGGCTCTTTTCTTTTATGACTATCAGCAGTCGGATCAACAAGTGTCGACCCTACGGCCTTCGACTTCCTCGGAGCCTGCTGAGGATCTTTGCCTTTCTTCTTGCCAAGACCAGACAGCAAACTTGGGGAAGTCATTTCCCAGAGATGGTCAGAGATACCTGCAGGACGACCTGAAAAGGAGACGACACACCAAAAAAATACAGAGGCAAAGATGAAACACTTGGAAAAAAACAAAGATTGAGCAAAAACTAATAATAACTCACATAGCTCTGTCAATGGGCCAACCCTCAGACCAAATTCTTTGAGGAATCGATGGGTCATCAGATCTTCAAACTTTGCAAGTCCACCCTATTTCCCTCGTTCCCTCAGATACTCGAATATGTCCTTTTCATACAGACTAAGGCTGGGGTCTGACCTAGCCTTTATAGAGGGATTATACCATCTCCTTGGAACCCTCGGATCATCGTCCAAAGGTTGAGCCTCGGCAACAAATTCCCATTCCCCAGATACAAAGAAAAATCTCTTCTTCCAGTCGTGGTTAGAGGTTTGTGCCACGTGGAGGAATTTTTTATCAGACTTCCTCGCCCCCAGATGATAGTACACAGGTTGTTTGGATGAGGAAGTGATATTATAACAAGCCAAAAACACATCAGCTAAAGGATCCTCAATGAAAGTATTCTTCCAAAAGGATACATAGCCGAGGATCGTCCTCCAGTAGTTGGGAGGAAGCTGAGAGGGGGCAACGCCGAGGGCTGACAATATATTGACTATGGCAGGGTGCATAGGGAACCTAACGTTGACCTTAAACATCTGTTCATATACTGCGATCTCTCCCTCTTCACCCTCAAAGACTTTCTCAGATTTAGAGGGGACCCTCATACTTATGTTGGGGGCACACCAAATGTATACCTACACAGTAGGAGGTCACGATCCCTGACGGAAGAAACATAAGCCGAGGCATGGGAGGTGTCAACTGGGTCAGCGTCTGAGTCCTCACCATTATCCTCAGTCCCTCTCCCTCGACCTTATCACCTGTCAGAGGTCCATGAGGAAAGTCCATCTGGAAGGCATGAGGGGATAAAGTTATCATAGGGAAAGCCTCGGAAGGGACCACCCCCTCAGCCTCTCGGCCTGGGCTAAGATCAGATGCCTCTATCCTCCCAAAAGGACCAGTACCTGTTGGTGACGATGCTCTCTCATCCATCTCTCCCTCGCATGATTGACTCTCGGCTGGACGACCAGACAACCCACAGGACTCAGGGGGTACGATAGTGGCTAATGGAATGGGAAAAATGGGTTGTACCCAATTAGGGTCAGCCCCTCGTCTTCTCTCCTCCTTTTCCTCTACCCATCTGATCTCTATAAAGAACTTCTCTCTCAGGGAAGGGAATTCCTCAGCTAAATTTTAAAGCCTCCTAAGCATTAAAGGGAAGACCCTACACTTAGAAGAATAAGATAACTACAAATAATCTCACAGTTGACTAAGTTGGACTTTTGGATCAAAACCAAAGAAGGAAAAGGTTTTGATCAAGATCATTCAAGAAAGGGAAGAACTCGACTTGCCAGAGAAGGGACTGGAAAACACAAGGAAACCCTAGAAACACTACAAGGGGGCATTAACCCCAATGCATGAAATGAAAAAAAAGATTAAAAATGAAATTTATGGCAAAGAAAAGTACCCGAAGACGAAAGCAGCGGCTGAATGGAGCTTGGTATAAAAAAGTTACACAAATAGCTATGGAAGATGTTGAGAAGCTAGAGAGAGGGTTAAGGCGTGAAGAAGAAGAAGAAGAGAAGAAATGATTTCAAAAATTGATTCAATACCTTGCTAATGAGTGGGCCCATTAACCAAGGAAGAACACAGCCCACGAGAAGGGCATCATTAGGGCATAAAGTCCCAAGCAAAGTGTGCAGCCGTTATGCCTGGGAAAATGGAATGACTGTGGATATCTGCCTAGGTGTTACATCATCTTAGCAGGTGTCATTCATCTAACTAACTATACACTCATCTCAAAGGAAACACTATCCCTCAGCCATCTCAACAACATCGATGGCTAAGGGCTGGGGGGTGATTGATATACCCACATATGCCCTCGGCCAGGTCGAGGACCCCCTGCACCTAGATGGGGTCAAGATGACCTCTTAACATATATCAGATGACCCTTCAAGGGGTCGACCCCTCATCAGGCCCAGATGAACCTTAAAGGGGCCGACCCCTCATCAGGCCTAGACGACCGTTAAAGGGGCCGACCCCTCATCAGGCCCAGAGGACCCTCCAAGGGGCCGACCCCTCATCATGGTCCAGACGACCCTCCAAGGGGCCGACCCCTCATCAGGACCAGACAACCCTTCAAGGGGCCGACCCCTCATTAGTCCCAGACTACCTTTCAAGGGGCAGACCCCTCATCAGGCCCGGACAACCCTACGAGGGTACGATAGTACGAGGCCTAAATTAGGCTAGACTCACTACTAGAAGGAACTTTGCCCTTGGCCTCGTATCACAGGCCGAGGGTGACATCATCATAGCGCGTGGTTTGGGAGATGCGTGGAATAGTGCACGTGAGGCTCATATGGAACGTGGAATACCGTTATAACAATATCACCCCCTCACGTGAGGGAATATTATGTCATCATTTGGCATCTATAGGTGTCAACAGGAGATTGTCTAGATCATCATTCACATGCACCATGCATACTTGGGGGGTACACTACACCCCCCAAGATCTATATATACTTGTCACCTACAACCCTACAAGGGGATCGAAGGATGGATCGATAATTGTAATCTTAGCAAAAACTCTGCTTATACACACAGTAGGGAGAGAAAGTGAGCTTATGTGCATTGTATTCAAGGCTATTAGTGCCCAAACTTAGTGGATCACACACTCACAGTGGATGTAGGCCTAATTGGCTGAATCACTATACATCATTATCTTATTCCTCTTATACTCATCTCCTTCTACACACACACTTATACATCTATGGCTGCCATGGTACCTACAGTTTGAGCTCATCATCACTTATTTGGTGGTGCTGAATCTCAGCATCATCAGTCCATGACCATATTTAACTATAATAAAAAAATGGTTTTTTTGGGTCCAATCCTAAAATTAGGGGTCACGTGACTGCGCGGTCGGTTGCTATGTGTTACGTTGGACGCGCACAAGGTGTTAAAAATATTTATTATTGGCAAAAAAAATCACAAATTGTGAATTGGGAACGTTTTTAATAAACTAATATACCTACAAACTTAAAAACATTACATGTCTTAATAATTCATAGACAAAAAAAAATTGAGCGGAATTTCCTCTAATTTCTGGACATTCCAAATCCTGTTAAAATAAAACATGCTTATTATAAAGCCCTCACGGACATAAAATTTAACAATCAAATTATAAAATCCCGCACGACCATAAAACTGTAAAAGCCCGCACGCTCGTACAACATGAAATACATAATCCTGAATGTCAACAACATTATACAAACAATCTTCATATTGTAAATTATTGTCTTCTTCATGTGTTCCACGTGCATAAAAGAAAATGAGACAATGTTATCCTGCAAAAAATAGGATTGAAAAAAGAAATGATATCAGTTACCAAGTATTTTTAAAAAAGTCATATTCAAACTAAAAAATTGCATATACAAGTTAGAATTATCACTAGGGGTGTGCAAAAAAACCGACCAAACCGACAAACCGACAAAACTGAGCCGAACCGAAAATTTTTGGGCTGGGTTTTTTTGAGGGTCGGTTCGGTTCGGTTTAATCAGGTATAAAACCGACAGGGTCGGTTCGGTTCGATTTTCGGTTTTGTCATAAAAAAACCGATTTTGAACCGAATCGAACCGATTTAATTTTTATACTTTTTAATTTTATATTTTATATTATATTTATATTAGTCTTGACATATTATATTATATTTTTTAATTTTATATTTATATTAGGTATTAAAAAAATATATTTTTTATTAAAATAAAGGAAAAAACCGAACCGACCCTGTATAAAACCGGCCCTGTCACAAACCGACGGGCAAACCCAACCGGCCCTGTCAAAAACCGACCCGATTCGGTTCGATTCGGTTCGGTTTTTCAGCATTTTCGGTTCGGTTCGGTTCTCCTCCTCCAAAAACCGATATGGTCGGTTCGGCCCAAAAAACCCGGTCACAACCGAACCGACCGACCCGTGAACACCCCTAATTATCACCATATCATTTCCTATGAGTTAAATTGGTCCCGTGCGAGGTGTTGGTGCCTCTCATGGGGCCGTTTGTGGGTTGTTTCGAGGTTTCCACCTCTAACGTCATGTTTTTAAGACTAAGTATAGATATTTTCAAATTATCATCGCATCCTCAATTTGGGAGTTACGAGACCATGTGGTCAGCTCCTACGAGTTAAATTGGTCTTGTGCGAGGTGTTGGTGCCTCTCACGGGGCTGTTCGGAAGTTATTTCGGGGTGTCGCCCTCTAACGCCTTGTTTTTAAGCCTAAGTCTAGATACTTTTGAATTATCATCGTATTCTCAAATCGTGAGTCCCTTGATCACGAGGTCAGTTCCTACGAGTTATATTGTCCTGTGGGAGGTGTTGGTGCCTCTCACGGGGCCATTCGGGAGCTGTTTTGGGGTGTCGCCCTCTAACACCTTTTTAAAGACTAAATCTATCTATCTAAGTCTTGGTATTAAGTTATGTATGCAAAAGAATTTTTCAGAAGTTGATATCGAGTCAGATTCTTTGTTTGTGGTAAAATTGATCAAAAGAGAGTGGAAATCGCCTTGGCGATTAAAGATTCTAACTGAAGAAATTATGTCAGAGCTTAGAAGTATTAATTATTCGATTAGCCATTGCTATAGAGAATCAAATATGGTTGCTGATAGATTAGCTAATGTTGGAGTTAATTCACAAGGGATTAAAACCTATGAGGATGTGAAGGATCTTCCACAGATGGTCAAAGGAGCTTTCATGCTTGACAAGATTAGTTTCTTTTATTTTAGATTCGTTAAACTTTGAGTCTTTGTAATGGGATTAGTATAAAATCCCAATTTTATTTTCTCTAGCTTTGGGCCTTGTGCCCCTTTAATTTTATTCAGCATGTAGTGCTTGGAGAGGCTTTTTCTCCCTTTTAATAATAAGTGTGGGGGTAAAGTCCCTCTTCCAATAAAAAAAAAGGAGTCCCTTGATCGTATGGTTAGTCCCAACGAGTTACATTGTTACCGTGCGAGGTGTTAGTGCCTCTTACGGGGCCGTTTGGGGGCTATTACGGGGTGTCTCCCTCTAATGCCTTGTTTTTAAGTCTAATTTTTGATATTTTCAAATTATCTTCATATTCTCAAATCAGGAATCTGTCCTGTGATTGCACGATCATTCCTTATGAGTTACATTGGTCCCGTGTGAGGTGTTGGTGCCTCTTACGGGGCTATTCGAGGGCTCTTTCGGGGTGTCATCGTCTAATGCCTTGTTTTTAAGCCTAAGTCTAGATATTTTCCAATTATCATCGTATTATCAAATCGAGAGTCTTGTGATCACGCGATCAGTCCTTACGAGTTATATTGGTCCCGTGCGAGGTGTTGGTCCTTCTCACGGGGCCGTTCAGGGGCTGTTTTAGGGTGTCGGCCTCTAACGTCTTATTTTTAAGCCAAAGTCGAGATATTTTCAAATTATCATCCTATTCTTAAACCTAGAGTTACATGATCACGCGATCAGTTCCTACGAGTAACATTAGTCCTGTACGAGGTGTTGATGCCGCTCAAGGGTCCGTTCGGGGTTTGTTTCATGTTTTCGACCTCTCACGCCTAGCTTTTAAGACTAAGTCTAAATATTTTCAAATTAATGTCGTATTCTGAAATCGAGAGTCCTGTGACTGTGCGATCAGTCCATATTAGTTACAATTGTCCCGTGCGAGGTGTTGGTGCCTCTCACGGGATCGTTCGGGGGTTGTTTCGGGGTTTCACCCTCTAATGCCATTTTTGAAGCCTAAGTTTATATATATTCAAGTTATCATCATATTCTCAAATTGGGAGTCCTGTGACTTCACGGTTAGTTGCTATGAGTTACATTGGTCCCATGCGAGGTGTTTGTGCCTCTCATGAGGTCGTTCGAGGGTTGTTTCGGGGTGTCGCCCTCTAATGCCTTACTTTTAAGCTTAAGTCTAGATATTTTTGAATTATCATCGTATTATCAAACTAAGAGTCCTGTGATCGTGTGTTCAGTCCTGATGAATTACATTGATCCTGTGTAAGGTGTTGGTGCCTCTTACGGGGCCGTTCGGGGGCTATTTTGTGGTGTCACCCTCTAACGCCTTGTTTTAAGCCTAAGTCTAGATATTTTCAAATATCATCATATTCTCAAATCGGGAGTCCCATGATCGCGTGGTCGGTCCCTACAGGTTACATTGGTCCCGTGTGAGGTGTTGGTGCCTCATACGGTGCCGTTCGAGGGATTTTTCGAGGTGTCGACCTCTAACGCCTTGTTTTTAAACCTTAATCCATATATTTTCAAATTATCGTTGGATTCTGAAACTGGGAGTGGCATGATTGCGTGGTCAACTCCTACGAGTTACATTAGTCCCGTGCGAGGTGTTCGTGCCTCTCACGGGGCCATTCAAGGGATGTTTCGGGGTATCGCCCTTTAACGCCTTGATTTTAATCCTAAGTCTAAATATTTTCTAATTATCATCGTATTCTCATACCAGGAGTCTCGTGACTATGCGGTCAGTCCATACGAGTTACAATTATCCCATACGAGGTGTTGGTGCCTCTCACGGGACCATTCGGGGGTTGTTTCGAGGTTTCTCCCTCTAATGCGATTTTTAAGCCTAAGTCATCTATATTCAAATTATTATCATATTCTCAAGACAGGAGTCCCGTGACTGTGCAGCCAGTTCGTACGAGTTACATTGATTCTGTGCGAGGTGTTGGTACCTCTCACGTGACCATGGTAACTATGTTTCATTTATTCGGTAGTAATTGTTTAACAACAAGCTTTTGAAATTTATAGTATGTTTTATTTATGTATTTCTCATATTCAGTTTAATCCCAACTATAAATGTTAAAAATCCCTAGGGCCAACCAACTCAATGGCCATAGAAATGTTAAAATCCACTAGTGAACAACAATTCAAGAATCCCAAACAACAATTCAAATAATAATGCGATATATTAGAAATTCCTAGGGCCAACCAACTCAATGGCCATCTAAATGTTCAAATCCACCAATCAACAACAATTCAAGAATCCTAAACAACAACTCAAAGCAAGCCTCATATAAAAAGTAAAGAGGGTGAAAAGGTAGTAAGTAAATGTCTACACCTAAAAAAAGAGTCGACTTGATCGAAATGCCCAAATGATGAAAATGAACATTACCCATAGTAGCTCCGTAGAGGCCCTGTAATAGCCACATAGTAGCCCTGTAGTAGCCACATAGCAGCTACTACAATAGCAGCCCCAAACCTTACGCAAGAATCAAGTACCCAAAAGATTCCAAACCAAAAAAAGAAAAGAAAAAAAATATGAGACCATAAACACAATAAACCAAATTCATGATGATGATAATCGTTGTGGTATATCGATACATGTTTCACTATACCTCTTCTAGCGTAATGATGGTTAAGAAATGAATACGCTGCAATCCCTCATATCTACATTTAAATGTCACTATACCTATTCTAAAACGCAACATAGTTCTCTAGAATCAAAATATCAACATATTTTGGATCTGCCTGAGAAATTTTGTCCAATGTCACAAACATTGTGGTAACCTGTCAATAAAAAAACTCATTAAATTTAAACCTTGGGAACATATAAATGAAATAATTCCTGGAGGGGGGGAGAAAATTAAACATAATATGTAAAAAGAATACATAATTAAGTGCATGTAATGCATGGATGAACCACATGTAATTCATGTACCTGAGAGTGATTTCATGGACTGTTGAAGAGAGATAGACCAAGAGAGATAATTGAGCATTAGATTTTAAAAGAATCAAATCAAAACACTACAGAACAGTTTCTTATATTGAAAACATTGTTACGGTATTACCGTAGCAAGAAAGCCTTTAGCAGCAGCTTTTTGTCCTGTAACCCCCCACATCTTCTTCACGCAATATCGAACTGTATGTACATATATTACAAAAAAATCAATAACAAGGCTAAATTGAAATCAACTCTGATGAAATCACATTTCCAAAAGGTAAAAATAAAATGAAATCGATAACATAAGAAGAGCTCTGTCATAATTTTCATCATTTCAACAATTTAACAATAATAAGAGACTTGGTCCATCAACTCAAGGTATATGCCTGGTTTTTAATTCAGCAATCACATTCAACGATTTACACAATATCAATCAAAATTCAAACTGACTTTTATGCACAAAAGGTTATCAGTGTTACCGTTAACAGCTAACAAATTGGAACTAATTTATACTAATTAAAACAAGGTATGCCCAATATACGACATAATAATATTTTCTAGTTGGTAAAAAGATAGGACCTACTAATAAAAGGTTTTTAGCAGGAATACCAATTATAATATACTCAAAGAAACATATAAACTCATATAAATAAATGAAGACTGAAATCTGGTAAAAAAATCACAAAACCAATTATAATAGCCCTAAGTTAGAACTCCATAAGATTTAAAATGAGGGATCATGGGTGGGTTTCAGATTGGAACGATTCACCTTTTTTCTATGATTGTAGGGGATATGGAACGATCATGAGAACCACTACTATCAAGAAACCACAGTGAAAGGATGAGTTGTTTGTGATCATGGACTCAGATTTTATGAATATAGGGGGGCCGCCGATAATAATAAAAGGTTTGTCGAAACCCAACACATCAATAATATACTAGCGTGTGAGATAAACAGAATACAAAAACAACAGATATAAATAACCGTTTGTATGGAATAAGGACAATTAGTGGGAGTAAGGGTGACAGAGAATATCAACACAAGGGATAATGTATGCAAGTTTCCCTTAATGGAGCCGAATATAAATTCCCCACATGCTATATCAATTCAACATACGTCCAAGGAGCCAAAGTATGATATAATCTCTATTAATGATGAAATGAAAAGTCTGATCACCAGCCGAAGATAATCAAGTAGTTCATAAACTCATAAATTTAAGTTTAGGGATACTAAGGCCCACTATTTTGCAACAAACCACCTAAACCCAATGAACCTTTACTTGAAACCAATTCTGAGCACAAAAACATGATAGTGACAACCCTTTTCATCTCAAACTATAAATAAAAAACATGAGCTTAATAAAATCCAGGTCATCAATGGAGATTACCCACAAAGAGCAAGTTTATACCATCATAGAATTTATTGGAGTACCTTTCTTTGACAACCGATACTACAATCAATACTGACACTGACAAGAACAAATCAGTAGAATAATTTAATTTGGATTCAAACTTTAGGAACCTATCCCTTAAGGGAAAACAAGAAAGTGTATAAGATATTAATGGAAAAACCAAGATAAGTAAGGCGGTGAATTATCCTCTTTTGTCGAACCGTGGAGGAATGGGGCTAAAAGCCATAGGAAATTTTGATTTCAAGCTCAAAAGGCCCAAAGCAAACTCATAACTTTAGAATTAGGCTTAATGGATGTGCCAATAGTAATCGACATGAGAAATTTTGAGAGAAATAATGATATTGATGAAGATAAAGATGATGGATTATGGTGGCCGGACCAAAATAGCCACAAGGGCGATCTTAATGGTCTTGTTGAGCTATCATGTAGTCGAGAAACTACAAATAGTCTGTATGTTAAAGGAGACAATTAACTCATCGCCCCTCTATCATCTTCTTGATGGAGACAAAAGTTAAAATTAATAAGCTAGAGCACATCCGTGGGATCATGTATATGCCAATTGCCATTATGTTTCCCCCAATGGTTTATCAGGAGTGTTAGCTTTTTGGATCGACTCAATGGGGGTAAACATTATTTCAACCAACACTTGTATTACTGACACTCACTGCACAACGAGAAACTAATGATGTCTATAGTGCTCATCTTTTGATTTCAAAAGCAAGTGGACCTAACTGGTGTAATTTATGAATGCAATTAACTTTGACAATCAGGAAAAGTTAAATACCATCGTTCCCCTTCATGAATAGGATTACGAAAATAAGATAAACTAGTATTTATTTTACTTAAAAAAAGAATCTCTCAATGAAATCCTAATAAAAAGGGGTGGAGTACCTCTATAAAGGAAAAAAGTTAGTAATACTACTCGTACTGCCAAGGAGCATGTTGACATCTACAAAGCCAAAGTATAAGAAAAGATAGTCCACAATTGAGATAACACGAGCATAACGTGTACTTCTCTCTAATAAAATAAAATCACTGACTGGATTAATTTGTCACAAGCAGTATTCACTTTATTATGACCCTTAATGCTATTTTCAATTGCAATGCCTACTATCTTAAGATACTGGAATCTCTTAGTGAACTTTCATATACTGACCTTGAAAATTTGATTATAAATATTTATCACGGGATTACAATTGTCTCTCCAACGTTTATACTTTGATGTTAGGACTATTTCCCATCACAATTAATGAATTAGACGGTTCGATCAGTTAGAGAGAAGCTTAATAAGGTGTGTGACCACTACTTCATGTTTTTATTATTAATTTCTTAAAAGACTATAATTTTTCATCACCCCATTCTTTTTTATGATACAATCAAGTGTTGAGCATCTAAAACTAACATACATTTCACTCCCCTATTGAAGATCTTATTCTCTAGCACATAAATTTAGTCAAGTCGTCTAAGTTAACTCTGTGTTGCCACTTGTCAAGATGAATTTCATTGTGCTACTCTGATACTAACTAATAACTGGTAACTAGATTTAGTGAAGTCATCTAGCCAGTTCAGTTAATTTCTCAGAGTTGAACGTCTCCACTCCTACCATCTTTAAGAATAACCCCAAAATGAGCCTATACTAGTTAATTCTCACAACTAGGAGCCGAGCGATAATCCAATCACTTCCCACTATTTACTTTTGTGCCCCATGGGGTGTTCATACCTCTCTTTGGGCTACTCGATCTCTGTTCTGAGTTTTTGCCTCTTAACGCCCAGTTTTAACCCTGAAACGAGCCTATACTAGTCAATTTCGACAATTGAGAGTCCAGCGAGGACATGGTCACTTTCCACGGGTCATTTTATACCACATGGAGTGTATATTCCTATCTCTAGACAACTATATTGCTATTTTGAATTTTTTCCCTTTAACACCCACTTTTAACCCCAAAACAAGCTTATACTTGTTAATTTTGCCAACCAGGAGTCCGGTGAGGATGGGATCACTTCCCATGGGTTACATTTATGCCACATGGGGTGTCCATGCCTATCTTCGGGCAACTTGGTTGTTGTTTTGGGTTTTCTCCCCTTAATGCCCTCAGTCAATCTGTATATATAACCTTTGGCTACACTCAATTTGTTAATTAAAATTTTTGTAAAGGATTGCAAAATTTAGTGACATACATGCTCACCAGATTTTATCTTGTTATGTTCAGGTCATGCTAAGTGTTGGCAGGGCTACCCACACATGTGTTCACTTACTTTAATTAGGCCAAAATTAATCTAGCAAAACAAAACCCTATATTGTAGTTAAAAGCACAACTAACATGCTTCTCTCGAATGGACAATTGGATAAAATAAATAGAAACAACTCAAAATGTAAGAACCTTACAACACCATGTCTTCATCCACTGAAAGTGATAAAGAAACAAATGTACCAACAAAATAGTTCGCAAATTGTTTGAGTTATATACGTTGCTGGGATTTATGGAATCCTACAAAACCCACATCAAAGTCCCAAGTTTTAACACAAAGTGGAATTAAATCCAGAATAATATTTGAAGAATCTGAAATAAAAATAAAACATGCTACAAACCATGTCATTTGGAATTATATACCAAGTCTATGAGGGCAACACATTCTAAGCGAGATAAACATAATAATAAACCTCATTCAAGCCTGCCAAAATGTGTGTAAATGAAAAAAATATATAATCTTTGACATATTTACAAACATGTTATGTGCAAATCAAGAACTTTGACAAAACGTGTAAGGCCATTTTTGGCTAGGGACGTGGTCGCCTTGGACCCCCGATTTTTAACGCATTTTTGGGGCTCCAAAATTTTATATGTGTATATATATTCATATCGTCATTTTCCAATCATCCTAAAAAAAATTTGTTGAAAACTAAATGGACAAACATTTAAACTTGTCGCAACTCCCAAAAAATAAGTCGTCATCCTTTTGGTTAAAAAAATTAATAAAATAAATGTCTTGTTAAATATGGGTGCACCAATTTAAGAGTTTTCATCGAGACCCTAAAATCTCGGGACCGACCCTGTTGACATAATAATCATATAAAGATCTTCACGACACAACATCTCACTTACGAATTTACATAAACAATTCTAACACCAAACCCACATTCCCACATTTATAATAACCATCCAGTATAGAATTCCACAAAATCAAATTCATGTTTAAAATTGCATGAATTAATGTACATGCATGTGTAAAGTTCCCACGTCAGAAGGAGATTTCACATCAACCCTTGATAAGTAAATTAAAAGCACACATTCACATGAAATTTCACTTCACCTAACATAAATAAATTAACTCCAACTGTCTCAACAAAATTAATCCAACATACCACTAAAAATTTAAGATCATCATTTTGTTTACTATTAATATGCTCTAAAAGCCCTGATATTACTAATTTTTCCAAGCAAACACAACAATCAAGATTAAGCTAAAAATGAAGTAAATCTAGAAAAGAATAATCAAAATTGAAAAAAAATAATACTTGAACAATAATCAGGCATCATACAAAATTAAAATAAAAATTTTTACAGTGAGGATTTCATATGTATGTGTGTGTGTGTGTGTGTGTCCGTAACCCACCCCAACCCGTAATCCACTAACCCAATTGAAATCTCTTGAAAGTTAATTTTCAAAGTTAATTAACTCAAAAAATCATATTTGAAATCCATAAATGCACTAACCCAATTGAAACCCAAATACAAATCTAAACCTAAATAGGAATCAAAACCTAAATATATAGAAACCTAAATATGAATCAAATCCTAAATATGTAGAAATATGTATCAAAACCTAAATATGTAGAAACCTAAATATGAATCAAAACCTAAATATGTAGAAATACCTTTGTCTTTGACGAGAGAGAGAGAGAGAGAGAGAGAGAAGCTATGGTTGACCATAGCCTCATCTTTGACGAGAGAGAGAGAAAGAAGCGGGAAAATGAAAAAGAAAATGAGGCGGGAAAATGAAAATGAAAATGAGGTGCTTGTTTCTTTTTTTAGGAATGAAATGGTCACGACTTAAAGCCGTGACCCACCATCACAACCCATTACTTCCATAAAGCTGCTACCTGATTTACGAATGGTCACGGCCTACTGTCGTGACACCCATGCGCGGACAACAACAGATATTCAATCGAGGGATTGTCACGGCCCATAACCGTGACCCACACCAAGAAATGGTCACGACACCCAGCCATGCCCCCATATGTGTATGTCTTGTGCTTCATCATGCCTATGGTCAAGGTCCAAGTCCGTGACCCATCCATGACAAAGCTTGGAGGGAATTTTAGCATGAATTTGGTGCCAAGATGGTCACGCCCTGGTCACGGACCAAGTCCGTGATCCATAGTGGTCAGGGATTTAGTCCATGACCACTTCCAAAGAATCCATGATATAGTGTGGTAATGAATATGATCATGCCAAAAATTGAGATGGTCATGGCCCAAGTCCACGACCACCTATTCGCGGACTTGAGCCATGACCAACTGGGAGAGACCATTCGTAGGATTTGGTGTAGTGTATATATTATATTCCGAACCTATGGGTCCTTAAAAACAAAATAAACTATAGACCCATTACATATGAATACATGGTTCAATTCTTACCATGAATTGTGATCAAAGAAGCTCACGCACACACCGAAATCCAAATGCATCTCTTCAACTTAGTCGTATCAAAGACTTAAGAGCTCGGGTTCAGAACGATACTGATTTGGTAGGTGCTTACATTATCACATATTAAATAAATTATAGATAAATACTACAATTACATTACTAATTAAATATTTTGACTTAGATGTTATTGGGATAGTTGTTACCATATCACCAGTATCTACCTAAACGCCGACTGAAAGAATGGTGATGAAAAGGTTCTTAGAGCTCGGCAATACAAGGTATTAATTACTCCTCATTAAATAACATATTACGCAAACTTATAAATTAATAAGTAACAACTAATTGTAGATGATAACAAATAGGTGATACTCTCTAGGGAGAAAATGGTAATTATATTACAGAGGAAGATTGCCTTAACTGCTCATCTTCATTTATAATCATAGTAACATCGGGTACGGTGAGGCTCTTCAACGGTAAATTTATTACATTAGTATATTAGTTCTTAGTCATTTTGAAATCTTACTTTTTTTATATACATAACGATTGTGAAAAATTATTACGAATAATATGTTTTATAGGCCGACACTCACTCTCAACTATACTGCAAAATATCATACAAGTTCAGTAAGTGGGAGATAGATACCAATAGAGGTCTTTAACATCGCTAATGTATTGGAACTACGTGAAACAACGAGAGAGGAGGTGAAACGTAGAATTTAATATGGACAACACTATATTAATAACTACTTTTTAATACATACTAACTGCTTTTTTACAAATAGGTTAAATGGATTTGATGCAAGGCAACGATATCTGATATCAAAACTGAACGTGGTTTATACTTCAATCCGTGCAATATGTGCAGCAAAAAGTTTCAATGGGCTAGAAATAATAATCGGTGCCAAAAATGCAACATGGATAATAAATTTCCAAAACGAAGGTTTATTTATCATCATATAACTAAGTTGAAAAATATTATGCCTTAAATAGGATAACATCAACCATTTAAAATTATTATAATTTACAATTTTGATTACATATGGAATTCGATTACTACAACCGATAATTTTTTTTGATAGAGGTACAAATTACAGTTACGTGTCAAGGACAGTTCGACTTACACTTCATTCTTCCTTTTCTACAGAGTTGTAGAGTCACTACTCCTCACTCTGATTGAAGTAATTCTCAAATCAGACAGCAACGTAAGAATATTTATGACATAGAGTAACATATACATTAATATTAAAAGTTCTATACAAATAACAATATCAATTCACAAAATTTTAAAAAGCAGGACAACCAAAGGAGCATGCCTACTGAACTTACAAATTTGATTGGGAGTACGCACATGTTCCAACTGAAACTCACATTCCACAATTTGGTCTTTGGGTAGCAAAAATACACAACTACAAGAATTGTTACTGATGATTTTGTGGCAAAAAAGCCTCAACAAAATTCTACTACAAAGGTAACAAAAAATAAAGGCATTTCATCTATGAATATCTTACAATTTACATAACATATATCCTACTAACTTTAGGATATACAACATATAGTGATTGATTCAATATGTGATTCGCTTCTTCTCATATCTCCGATGTTCGACATCATTTTCGAAATAGTTTTGATAGTACAGTGACTGATGTAGAGATCCACAATGATAGAAAATAATTTCTAAGTTAGTTTTAAGTATCAATTATGGGTTGACTCTTCTTACTCTCTATTTACTTAGATTGGTAGATTTTAATGTTAATGTTTTGGATAACTTTGGAATCAATTTACGAAAATATTAGATAACTTCATTCATTACTATTATATTTCCAAACATAAATATTTATACACAAAAATTTTAACTCATAAATTTATATTGAACATATTGTAATGACCTTTTTGCATATTTCAACAAATCACGGAAACTACTGAATCGGAAGCGTAATTTACATACACTGCAATATTTGTTTCTCAAGTAAATACATTATAAACAAAAAATTTAATATTTATGAATCTTTAATATATTAAATTCGTCGATCTAATTCACATTGGATAAAAATCCTTCAAATAGTAAAGGGGTTCTTTACCTCTATAATTGGCAATTATTAATAAACGTATATAACATAGTAACTATGAAATGATAAAATACACAATATATCATCCAAATTGTGATAATATATTCATAACATATTGAATAGAGGTGCATTGATTCAAAATTCTTGGTTAAAGTACTAATTTAGTTCGATCAATACTCACTTCAACAATGTATATACAATCTCAACTATTAATCAAACAAAGAAAATTCACAACAGTGATAGTATAATTTCAAATATCTTCTATAGTTAAAATCTTGATGATGGTAGACATCACTCGGGGTGAAAGGAAAGTTATAAGCTTTACAATGAAGGTTGATTATATATTACTAGATTACAGGATGCGGGAAATGATTTTAGTATGAAAATGTGGTGGAAAAACAAAGTTGAATCTTCAAATCACTTATGGCATTTGAAAAAAAAATGTATTACAAAATAAAAAACTTATGGCATTTGAAATAAAATCTTCAAATCACTGAATTAGGCATAGTGAATAGATTACATTAAAACCAACATATTTACGTGTAGATAATCAAGAAAAGTAAAGATAATAAACTCAAGAACAAAAACTCCACCCTTATGAATACCAGTAGGCATGTACATGTTTGGTAGGACTATTAATAATAATAATATGTCCTTAATGAACCTAGACCACAATTTCGTATTGGCAATAAGATTCCATAAACATTTAACAATTGTAGTCTGAATAATGTCTTGAATGCATCTGCAGATTAAACACACTTCATCAGTTGCAGATATAAACTATTTTTGTATGATCCATTAGAACTTCGTCTCCTTTAAGTTAAAAACTAACGAAAAAAAGTTAGAAAACAACATTTCTATGCTGCACATAACATGCTTCAAGGGATTGAGGGCTTCTAGAGTCGATATGGAAATGTAATACAGAACACTTCATCAGTTGGAATAGATACTTTTTTCATTTAAGACATTAGAAGTTCTTCTACTCTATGTTAAATCCTCACCAAAAAAAGTTACAAAATAACAATGACCAATCAAAATACAGTTGGTTGGATATCGCACATTGTTATTATCGATTGAAATGCCTTCTCCACGTTGTAATCATTTTTTTACTAATTCAGTGAAAAAATGTTTGCCTCCCAGTTAATAATTCATTATATCAATGTTGTTATATATAGAAATAATTTATTATGTGTATAATGTGTGCCATTTGAAATTGGAGGAAGATTACTCTGAGATTATCTGGGAGTACCATTTCCTATTACAATTCCATTTATAATTTCACCCTAAAGTTTTGATTCTACATCATGTTCTATTTATGTTTGATGGATACTAATTTTGTTTATCCAAATACATGAGGGCTTTAACTATCTGAGTTAATCTATCAGCAACATTATTTTTAATATTTTTTTAATATTTTCGTACCATTTGATGGCTTGGGAGGATCAATGTAATTAAATATTTTGAGCTATATATTTTATGTCATTTTGTTTTTGTTATTTACCTCTTTATCTTGATGGTTACTAATTTTGATTAAGATACATCTAAAAATTGGAGCAGGAATTAAAGGTATTTTTTTGTAATTTCTTTGCGTATTCCTATGTTTTTAGGAGATTTCCCAGCACATATGTAAAAATTGGAGGTTAGTACTAGCAAGGTGAAGAGAGGGCCATGCCCCTATAAAAACTTTTCAAAATCAATGACAAGCATTATAGAGATAATGTGTTTTAAGAAATTCTAGTTGTTAATGTTCAACAGATTTTGTTAGACTTATCTTCTCCCTTGACAAGGAAATTGGATATTGGGTATTCGAATAAGAAATTTTAACTTTATTATAATTAAAGCATTAAAGTCTTGCTTTTCTGCGCGAAGTATTGAACGAATGATCACAGGTGACCATATGGATTCAACGAAATCCATAATAAGAGATTGTGCCTTGGTGATGGTTAATGTTTGTATTACTAAAAATTTCTTTCAATCAACGATTTAATGATGCTCACTAAAATATCCATTAATGACATTGTTGGTGTTGCAAACATAGGAAATGATGGATCTCATGATATACATAACACTTAAGAAATCTCTTATTCTCCGGAGCTTCAAAATATCGATGACGCCAACAGCATACGATCTTAAAAAAGAATCAAATCTTCAAAGTATAATTACAAATATTAAGTTATATTTAATAATAGACATTTTTACCTTATATTACTTTCAAAAGATTCTGCAACTATTTAGCCTCTACTTCAAAATTTTGTAGGGGCAAAGGAATACAAATCAAGGATTGAGGAAGTTACAAGCTTATGGATTAATGAGAAATTATGTCTTTTTATTCATCATGATGTAGTATTCTTAATTTAATGATCTAGACATGATGACTTTTTCTCTTCTTAATAATCACGAAATTTTGTTTCTTATTTAGTCCTCAATGCATTTAATCATATCAATAAATTATGATTTATATGTTCTACTTAATTCATTATACTTAATCTAATATTTTCGTTACGAATTTAATATCTTTCTGTGCTACATCACACATCTTTTAAATATAATTTATTTATTATCTATAACATTAAACATATATTTGGTTCTACACGTGTACGCCCGTGTATCACGCGGGTTACATGCTTGTTATATCTCTAATACCTTAGTATTAGATGTATTAATGAAAATTAATTATTAAATGAACTACATGGAAATAAGCACCAAATAAATGTAGACACTCAACCCCTTTAACTTGAAAACCAACTCAGTTGAATAGTTGTCCAAACCATTAACCAAACAAAAAAACAACCTCGTTTAACTGAACCAAAACACAACCCCTCATTTACCTGTGTACCTCAATCATCAATTGAACTGAACAACAACAACATCCCATAGTTCCATGAATATACCCGATTTATCTTCATTCTTATCCCCATATATAGTTTGTATTGGAATATGTACTCAATTGTGCCTATTGAATTTCTTTCACGAAATTTCGAATTACCTACATATAATAAACAACAAAGATGGGGTTTATTATGGACTTGATGAGAACTTAATACTAAGACACATCATCTTTGAGTTATTTTATCAACCTCACTCAGAAAAAATGTTGGTTATATCCCCAGTTCAGGTGATTTCTTCTCTTAAAATATAGTTTAGGGGCTTTAAAATACTAATACAAACAAAAAAAATATAGGAATTTCGGGTATTGGTATGTTTTTTTTCTCTTTGTTATTGATAAATGCACAAATTTGTGGTTAAAAACTTTTGTGAAAAGGATTTTGGGGTTTCTCAAATATTCGATTATTTTATCACTTTTAATTCAATTTGTTGGTTTGGGTTTGATTTTTCTAAGATTTTTCCTTTTTGGGTTGTTGATGAATTAATGTGATTTCTTTGTACTTGGATAGAGTTTTGCGCATGCTACGAGAATTGTGATTGCGTTGTGGTTAAGTTTTTTTTTATGTTCATAAATTGTTAAATGATTTCACTCATGGTGTTAGGTGTGTCGTATTATTTCTTTACCACAGTTTCATGGTAGCGGTAGAAATTACAACAGATAAGAAGCAATCGATTGTGCCTGGTCAAAGGGACCCCTACGATGAACTCTTCTAAGAACCATATGATGGTTATTTTCCCCTGCCAAATAAATTGAGGTCTAGAAGCCATGGGAAGAATGATATTTAAAATTTCCAAGGGTGGAAAAAGAATATGGAGATGATGAAGTTCAAGTTTTTTTTCAAGTTGGTATTGCGTGGCTAGAATTGTGACCTCAATGCTCAGATTGCTAAATAAGTTTTCATAATGCAATTGCTCTATTGAAGATACTATACGTTGAATGTTCACCAAAGGTAATTTATACAATTTATTTTACTTTTTATGTAGAAATGTATTTGAATATATATACATTATGCTCGCATTATTTATTGTGAAGGTGTTCATTGTTCAACCCTTATTTTTGGCATTTATCATAAGATATTTCCATCCTATACCCCCTATGCTTCCATATTTATGACAGTTTTGTAATAATGTTATCATTTCAAGAGAAAGTTTTATGACTCCAAACAAAACTAAAATTCATCCATAAAAAATGTTTAATATTTAAACTTTATGACATTGATTTTATTTCATAATACTAAAGTCTAATGAAAAAAATTGCCTTTATGATATACAGCATCAACAACTCACTTGATGAAAGTGAGGTTACTCTCAAATAAGTGAGAAAAGGATCACCGGAGATGCATCTAGCACAACATTTCAACTCTCAAACTTTTGCAATGAAAGATGTCGATGATGAAAAACATAATCGGTCGTCCCAAAGGCTTAAATCAACAAGGTAATATTCGTTGTTTACTATTAAAATAATTAATGTAGTAAGCGTAAACATATATTACATAAAAATATAAAATTCATATAAATATAAAGATACTACATATTCCATATTTATATTTTTATATGAAATAGCATTATTTTAGAGGAGCAAAAGAATTGACATCAAGGATCGATTGCGTAAATTAATAGTTGGAAAGCAAACAAAGATGGAAAATAAGAGATGCATATTTTTTTTTTTCGGGGGGGGGGGGGGGGGGGGGGGGGGGGGGGGGGAGGGGGGGGGGTAGAAATACATGACTTTGTCTATCATTTATCTTTAAACACATATGACCTTTACATATAATGAGATCTTATATTTATATTCGAAAATATTCATACCATACATTTATGCCAGCGCATCGCACGGGCTCCATGCTAATAATAATAATAATAATAATAATAATAATAATAATAATAATAATAATAATAATAATAATAATAATTTATATTATACTTTAAAAACAATAGAAAGAAAATTTAATGAGGATCATTTATTACAAGTTTAAAATTCATTTCAATCAATTTCTTAAAAACATTTCCCCTCTCCCAATTTTTTCGATTTCTAAAAAATGTTGTCTCTCGAGATTAACTTTTTACGTTTCTTCTACCATAATAATTTATCTTCTATTTGGGCAATACATGAATTTAGTTGGTTCATGTATTATGAAATTAATGTATAAAAGTTGAAATGGAGGTTTATGTATTTAATCAATACATGTATTTAGATGGTTCATGTATAAACATCTAAATGAGGTATATTTTAGTTAAAAAGTTAAATGATATTTGAGATAATATAATATGTAGGTTTTATTTATGCAAGTTATTATGAATACTGCCAATCAAAATTTATTGTTTAACTTAAATAATGGGTTTTGCTTCGTCCATGTATTATATAAGGTATTAATTTGAAATTATTTGTATAAATTGATATTAAATATAATAGGAACATGAAAACACAACATAAACCAATTATGATTTAAACATGCATACTATTGATCGAATTGAACTAAATGAAAATGGGGTATGTTTAAGTTACATAGTTAAATATTATTTGAGATAATATAATATGTAGGTTTTATTTATGCAAGTTATTATGAATAAATTTGTGCCAATCAAAATTTATTATTTGACTTAAATAATGGGTTTTACTTCACCCATGTATTTTATAAGATAATAATTTAGAATTATTTGTATAAATTGATATTAAATATAATAGGAACACGAAAATACAACATAAAATCAATTATGTTTTAAACATGAATATTATTGATCGAACTGAACTAAATGAAAATAACATGATCTATCGTATTGTGTTCGGGGCAAGCTTATATCGATTTAGTCATGTTCTTTTGAGTTTTAAAATTACCACCCGGATATAACTACGATCTTAGCCACATGTATGTATCGAATTATGGTAGGAAAAAAACTTGATGCGCCCGCGCATTGCGCGGGTTACATGCTAGTATACTTCTAAAATAATATAAAGAGATTTTAATGAGGATCATTTATTGCCACTTTAAAATTCATTTCAATTAATTTCTTAGAAACATCTCCCCTCTCCAATTTGTTCGATTTCTAAAAAAAAAGTGTCTCTCGAGATTGGCTCTTTACGTTTCTTCTCCTATAATAATTTCTCTTATATTTGGGCAATACATGAATTTAGTTGGTTCATGTATTATGAAATTCATGTATATAAGTTTAAATGATGGTTCATGTATTTAGTCAATATATGCATTTAGTTAGTTCATGTATTAGGATGTTCATGTATAAACGTCTAAATGGGGTATGTTTTAGTTAAAAAGTCAAATGATATTTGAGATAATATAATATGTAAGTTTTATTTATGCAAGTTATTATGAATATATTTTTGCCAATCAAAATTCATTGTTTTACTTAAATAATAGGTTTTGCTTCATTCATATATTGTATAAGATATTAATTTGAAATTCTTTGTATAAATTGATATTAAATATAATAGGAACACGAAAACACAACATAAAACCAATTATGATTTAGACATGAATATTATTGATCGAACTGAACTAAATAAAAATAACATGATTTATCATATTATGTTCGAGTCAAGCTTATATCGATTTAGTCATGTTCGTGTGAATTTTAAAATTACCACGCCGATATAACTACGTTCTTGACCACATATATGCATCAAAATATGATATGGAAAAAAAAAATATAAGCGTCGCGCATTGCGCGGGTTACCTGCTAGTAACAATAATAATAATTAAGTCATCTCAAATGTATACAACCTCAAACATCTGAACTTTAAACCCATCAAAAAGCAAGTAAAGTGTAGCTAAGTTCAAATTTAGGCAGTAAATGAAAGAACCAAATAAACCACATATTAATAAGAAACTAATGGAAAGCTGAATTATTAATCATGCATTGGTCATTCGTCCTTAGGTGTATCCTCCTTAGGCGTATACTCCCTTAATGTGTAGAACGTGCATTTCTTCTTCACTTGATGATGCTTGATGACCTATTTAATGCGACCCAACAGTGAATTTGGGCACATTGGGTATGTCTTCTATTGGCAATGTTTCGTCAATATTCATAACTGAAAACCCATCACCATGTCATCACATGTTCTTTATTTTTTCCCTGGAATTCTTGTATACTTTGCAGAGAACCTATTCATCCGTCTGTAAAAAAAAGGTTCATGTTAGAAAGGACAAGGATGCTAGATAAAATAATAAGATACAACGCATGTACTTACCTTCATGTTACTAGAACTGGGAGGATAACTAGCTTCTTCTGGTGCTGTATATTCATACATTTTCCTAGGGGTTGTCTCCCCATATTTCATCGTCCCTATAAGAAAATATAATGGTGTATTGTTGGAAAATTGGACCTAAAAGTTGGACTTAAAATGTGTCCGAATTTTTTAGACAGAATTTTGAGCAACTTTGAGCTCAAATTTAGTTGGGACCCATACTACGATAATTGTGGGCCCATATACGAACGTGTTCTCCTTCGTAAAAAGATTAACGTAGTGTATTCACATGTCTAATTTCATTAATATATGAATGATAAATGTGTCCCGAAAGTGAATCATAAAGGAATTAAAGTTAATGAATTGGGTGTGTTTGAACTCTTGTCCCATATTGGAAGAGTAATGAAAAATTGAAGAGTTAATAACACCCTAAGTATGAACTACGGCTTGGATGCCTTTGGGGTATCCCAACTCTTTGAGGGGAAGATGGCATATAGTATGCATGTGTTGGGCTTAGGAGAAAAGCCAACACACGCGCGTGCACACCGCACGGCCGACCGGCTTGGCTCGGGCTTATGCTAATAAATCCCTTTCATTTTGGGCCGAATTAATTAATTAAACTTTATGGTCCGAACTTTAACCCAAATTAAAATTCGTTTGGCCAGTTGGTTGACCCAATAGTTACAACTGTTTATAACTGGTGACTGTTCTGAATAGTCACCTCTTGACTACTATAAATACAGATGTTCCCCTATATTATTTAAGTCTTATTCATTGTTGAGTAAAAAACATGGAAATTGAGTTTTCTAGAATTTATACATTGTTGTGCTTCCTGTACTGATTCGAAAATTCCGGTCTATCTTGGGAGACATTAATTCAGAACCTAAGCACTTTGGACGGGAATTAAATTTGTCTTGAGGAGACTATGGTACTACACAGGGCTCAAAATTCTTTCTATATATATTATTTTATTCTGTAATTTCAAACAAGTTATTCTTATTTTTGCAAATTGGTTTTAATTCTGTAATTATTATTTTGTTAATAATTCTGTACTATTTGATAATTAAATAGTGGATATAACAATCTTAAGACAAATTTAATTTTTTTTACTGTTTCTATTGTGTACAGAATTTTCTTTAATTATAGAGATTTTATTAGTGTAAAATAAATTTGTTTTACCAAAAATTAGAATAAAAGTATTGTTTTATTATAGAATTTAATAAAACACTGTAGTTTATTTTTTTGTTCAGAAATTTTAAACTTGTGTCGGTTTACATTTATAATTTTTTTTAAATCTGTTTTGTAGAGATTTTATAAATTATTAGATTATTTTAAATCTATTTATATAAAAAAAAAATTATTAAAAAGTTGTATTCTGTTTTGAATGGATTTTTTTTAATAATATTTAAAAAAAAATTGACACATTTATTTTTTTAATTTAGACTAGTGAAAACTAGTTATAATAATTTAGTTTAAATTCTGTGATATTAATTCAGAATTTCGTGTAGAAATTTTTTAAATTTTGTGTTATATAATTTTGAATATTATTTAGAATTCTTGTTAGATTTCATTTATTCTTAATTATATCTGGAGGAAATTGGTGTACATAATTTTGTATTCTGTTTTGGTAATTTCATTACAAATGAATATTATCATTGATAAAAAATTTATTTTTGTAACAGAAAATGCAATCATAATTCCACCCCCTACCGTGAACATTTCACCTACCATGAATGTGACACATGCACCTATTGTTGCCCCTGTAACCATGCCACATGGGGAGAAACTGGGAAAATTTACCAGGGCTGATTTCAAACGTTGGCAAGGACAGATGTACTTTTACCTTATAACTTTTCAATTGGCAAGGTTAGTGTATGAGGATTGTGCACCTCTGAAAGACGGAGATGAGACTGAAAAAGTTGTTGATGTTGAAGCATTAGAGCATTCTAATTATCTGCGCCATAACTACATCCTAATGTACTTGGACAAGATGTATCACACGTACAACACTATAATAACCGCAAAAGAATTATGGAATTCTATGGAGAAGAAGAACAAAACTAAAGACGCTGGTATGAAGAAATTCATCGTGAGCTATTTTTTAGACTTCAAAATAGTTGACTCCAATCCGGTAATTGCACAAGTTCAAGAACTTCAAGTTATTCTTTATGACATTCATGCTGAAGGAATGTCAGCCAGTGACACTTTTCAAGTGGCGGTGATAATTGAAAAATTGCCACCATCTTGGAATTTATTCAAAAATGATCTCAAGCACAAATGGAAGGAGATGAATGTTGAAGAATTGGTAGTGCGACTTCGGATTGAAGAGGACAATCATGAATCTCAAAAGAAAAGTGGGAAGAACATCATGGAGTCCAAAGCTCATGTGGTTGAAGGTCCTAAATCCAAACGTAAGTGTGATGGGGAAGGAACATCTAAGCAAAGAAAGAAGTTCAATGACAAAGACTACAATTGCAGCAAGCCAGGACACCGCTCAAGCGAGTGTCGCAAACCAAAGAACGCTAAAAAGCAAAATACTCAAGCAAATTTCACGGAGGGTGAGAACATTTCTAATGCTATCGTAGACTTAAATCTTTCTGCTGTTGTCTCTGAATGGAATTTGGTAGGAAATACCAAAGCATGGTGGGTGGATACTGGGGATACTTGCCACATTTGTGCAAACAAATCGATGTTCACTAATTATAAAACTTAGAAAATGAGGAGATTCTCTTTATGGGAAACTCTTAGAGTTCTAAGGTCGTGGGATAAGGAAAGATTATTCTGAAGATGACTTCAAGAAAGAAGCTTACTCTTAACAATGTGCTGCACGTGCCTGACATTCGCAAGAATCTAATTGTTAGATCACTTCTAAGCAAGAATGGGTTTAGGCTTGTGTTTGTTTCTAATAAGTTTGTATTGTCTAAAAATGATGTGTATGTGGGAAAGGGTTACCAGTCTAAGGGGCTCTTTAAAATGAATGTAATGACATTGATGCCTAACACATCCCCTATCAATGAAATTAATAGTTCTACTTACTTGACAGAGTCTTCTAATATTTGGCATGTTAGATTAGGACATGTTAATTTTGATACCTTGGGTAGATTAATTAACTTGGATTTTTTGCCAAAATTTTATATTGATAAAAATCATAAATGTGATATTTGTGTGCAATCAAAATTTTCTAGATTACCTTTTCATTCTATGGAAAGGATCATTGAACCACTAGATTTAATTCACACGGATATTTGTGATTTAAAATTTATACAAACTAGGGGTGGTAAAAAATATTTTATTACTTTTATTGATGATTGGACAAGATATTGCTATGTATATTTATACATAGTAAAGATGAGGCTATTAATGCATTTAAACAATATAAGAATGAAGTTGAGAATTAATTGAGCAAAAAGATAAAGGCTATTAGGAGTGATGTAGGAGGTGAATATGAATATCCATTTGAGGAATTTTGTTTCGAAAATGGAATTATTCATCAAACCACCGCTCCTTATTCTCCTCAATCGAATGGCATTGTTGAACGCCAAAATCGTACATTAAAGGAAATGATGACCTCTATGTAAATAACTTCAGGAGATCCACATAACTTGTGGGGGGAAACCTTATTATATGCTAATTATATTCTTAACAAAGTACCACACAAGAAAACTGTAACACCCCGTGTTTTTATTATTTAATTTAAATAATTAATTGGAATATTCGAGAAAAATAAATTTTTGGATTTAATAATTTTATTGGCTAAATAGGTTGGTTATGATTTAAAAGAATAAAACTTCAAGCAGAATTAAAATCGGAGTTAAAACAGATTTTATATGAATTTTTAAATATTTTTCCTTTATAATTTATTTAGCTGAACTGCTAGTTTTTCTGGGCGATCGATCGATCGACGCCAGGGATCGATCGATCGATCCCTTCAGTAATCGTGCGCTACAAGTTGTTTTTAATTAGAGTTTGATTAGGATTAGGACTTCGAATCACTGTATAACCATAATAATCCGTAGGGGGACTTCTCATAATCACTTTTTCTCAAGTTTTTCACTAGAGAACACGTCCAAATATTTTCCCTCTTGACCATAATCATCAACCTCCAACACAGTCATGTCTTTTGTCACAAGTTTTGGGAGGCTTAATTGGGGTTTAATCAAGTTTTTTCAACAACACTTCTTCGCTAATTTTTCGAGAGGAATCCAGATTTCTAATCAGATTTTCAACAAGATCTTCGCAGGCATGAATACTCTATTCCTTTCCTTTAGTATTATGCGTTTTAAGTGTCGCCTAAGCACTTAATTACATGTTTTCTTAAAAAAAATAGTAATTTAATTAGAGAAAGTGGACACTAACTATGGGGATATTTTTATAAAATCTTTTAATCTGAATAATATTCATAACCGTTTGGGTACGTAAGATTCATGAGTGATTTCGGGTTTTGTTGTAGGTTACATGTAGAAAAACCCTAGTTTTAAAATGGATTTTAGGGCGTATAACTCATGTAATTTGTGTTGAGATAATGAAATTGGAATTTTGACGTTCTAAATAATGAAATCGTGGTATATTTAATTTAAAATAACTAAATAAGATTAATTGGATGTTTATGACGAGGTGATAATTAAGTTAAGATTTAATTGAATTGGACTATCATATGTAGTTTTATACGTTGATTAATTATGATCGTTTGTGTGACTTGTTGGTATTATTAAATATCATTATGATGAAGGGCTGTGGGGTATTATTGCTCTCCCTATATTTTAGGTTGCCTTCTAGGTATGGGACTAGTGGGCAGGCCTTTTGATGATTTACGCCTTCTAGGTATGGGACTAGTGAGGGTAGATTATTGCATTTTTATCATCTTGGGGGATGGGCTGATTTTTTTATACTTTATCGTCGTTACGCTAGCCTAGGCATGAGACTAGGTCGAGGTTTAGGTTAGAAATTCCTCCCATACACAGGGTACGACGGATTGGTAACTTAGGGACCCATAAGTATGGGACTAATGGATATTGTGAGGATCTCACATCGATTAAAAGGATGGAATAATTTATAAATTGAGAAATTGAGAATTAATGCCTAAGATAAAAATGGGTATTATAATTTGTGGCGACATAATGTGTCGGGACCGACAGTTTGGACAGGTCAGAGGGCGATTTATGTCGTGTCGTGTGTGAAACCTTGTCATGTGTCGGGGGCAACAGTTTAAACGGGTCAGAGGGCGATTGATAAGGGAAAGTGCGACACTTTAATAAAAGGTGAGAACTATAATAAAAGTTGGTTAATTTAATTAAATTAACATCGCAGGACTTAGGAATTTAAAATCATATTGGTGTGCCTTTATAAAGGGGGATTTCTGCGGGTAGTTAGTGATTTATGTTTATAGCATTTAATTATCGCGTTTAATTTAAAATATTCTATTGTGATATTTATTGCGTATAATGCTACTGTCTGGATTCAAGGATCATATTTGAGGGGAGTAGTGTGTATTCTTGCTCGGGGTTTTGTCTTCGACCCATCTGTTGACTAACCTTCTTCAGGATTAGTATTTGGAGTGGCTGCATAAGGTCCTCGGAGATTATCATTTGGAGGTGCAGGTGGAGCTAAATTACTTTAATTCTTTGTTTTAGTTTAGACTTTCCTTTCAGTCGTTTTTCATTATGAGACTCAGTTAAGAGAGTTATTAGGCCATTCGGTTCCAATGTTGTTTATGGGTTTATTTCAGTTATTCAGAGTTGTATCTTTATTCAGTTTTTATAATTATTGGAGATTGGATTTATTTGGAGTTCTAGCAAGTGATGGATCTTTTATCGCGTAGTTGGTTGTGATCATTTGAGATTGATTCAATTATTTATCTTATGGGATGATTTACTTATGTCTCATATCTGTCTCATGCTAAGAAGAATATTTTATTGACTCACGCCCAACTTAGTTTTGGTGGCGGTCGACGCTAGAATTAAGAGGGGTGTGACAGATGGTATCAGAGCATGGTCTTAGGTCTAGTAGGTTATGAGTCCGTTTTAGCTTCCGCGTTGCTTATCTTTGATTTCATTTTGATGATTTGTACTCTTAGTCATTCCGAGTCTGATGTTGTTTTGTTCCAATCTTTTTCGCATTGCTTATCTTTGATTTCATTTTGATGATTTGTACTCTTAGTCATTCCAAGTCTGATGTTTTTTTGTTCCTATCTTTTCAGATGGCGAACACAAGGAGAGTTGGGAATAGGAGAGAGGAGTCTATTTATAGCCCCGCAGCTCAGGAGAGGTGGGTCTAGATTACTTTGGAAGCCAAGGAGTTATCTTCTATCATTCGTGAGGCCACGACGACTAGTTTGGAGATGGAAAGATAGAGAGGGGTGACTTTAGAGTCACGGAAGCGGGGTACACCCGTCTCAGCATGGGATAGGGTGAGAACAAGTTTTTTAAGTTCAATACTCCCACCTTTGGAGGGGGATCTGACCCAACAGTTGCTTACCAGCGGAGGAGAGATATGGAGAGGTATTTTGGGATGCTGGACTGCACGGATGTGCAGAAGCAGGTGTTAGCAACATTTAAGCTGACAAGGGATGCTTTGTAATGATGGGAGAGTGCCACCACATCAGAGGACAAAGATCAGTTGGGTTATGAAGAGTTTCTGGTAAAGTTTAACAATAAGTACTTTTCGTATGCGATTAGGAACACAAAGAAGAGAGAATTTATGAATTTGGAGAAAGGCTCAAAGTCGATTGTCGAGTATGAACAGGAGTTCACCAATTTATCTATGTTTGTACCGGAGGAGGTTAATGTGACACCCCGACTAATTAAATACCGGGTAGCTACTCCTTTATTAAATTAATACAAAATGCCAAGTTGGTTCATCTAATAGCATCACTGTCGAAAATATTTTAATAATTACTAACCACCTAGTATTTAAAAGTAAGTTGTCAAATTTTAAATTAAATCTGATTAACACGCAGAAAGTGAAATATAAAAGAATAACATAACCATTCACAATAAAGTCCCAATAGTGTAATCAACAAATAATAAAGAGTCAGGAGGAAATACTCCTCACAACAATCCCAATACGGAAATAAATAAAACAAGTCTGCCATCTAATTTAATTACAAACCAAAGTCTGAATAACTGAAATGTAAAATGTCTCTAAAGGAAATGGGTGACATGCCCTACAAATGATGAAATTGAACATGGATTCAAGACTAGAAAAGGAAGCGTCTACTGTCAAGCCCCTGTAACTTCCACAACAGCTACAGCTAGTCACCTGAATAGAATTCCTATGCATGGTGTCCTTGTGGCTGGGCACCTAAAAAGGTTTTTACAAAAATAGATTTGAAAGCAAACGGGTCAGAGCCCGAAAGTGGAGAGTATTTTAAAAACAGCAAGTGATTTAATAACATTAAAACAATGAATGCAAAATACATGTTAGAACGTGCTCTCACATGAAATACTCACCTCTCGACTAATTGTGCACTCCTAACGTACCGTACCCATACACGTGATTATCATACCTATCTAGACCAAAATAACTTCTAACCTTTCTACTCGATTCGTACTATAAGTTCCAACGTTATCAATTAAATAGAAGGGGTTACTTAAATTCTCGAATTTACAATTATTAGCAATACAATTCACTACAGGTTATCCCTTTTTATCTTCAGCTATTATTACGATAATTACACTACACAATATAAACATGAAAGTTCTTATCATTTAATCGTATATTATTCACGTCATAAATATACAATCCTAGAACCTTGAGACTAAGCTGCGGTGCACACATACTCTCCTATCCCATCCCGGTACATCACGTACATAAGGATCACGCATTCCGAATCTCTTAGGAATCGTTCTCAGATAATAGCACATCACAAACAATGGAGGCGAACACAGTCACATCACATGGGCCACGCACATACCTACACTCCCACGATAAACAGACTTATTAACTTCCCAATAAGTCCTTCTCTGACCTATGTCCTCGAGGTACCAATCTATATCCCCCCCATAGGCACACAAAGATTAGATGGCCCTAAACGAACGTAAAGCTCCTGTGATAGCAAGTATGGTAGGTATGTCATACACATAAAATCATATATACTAAGCATGCACACATCTTAGTAATTACCATAATTTATTAGCGGTATACTTCTCATTATCATACCAACTTTTAATGTCACACAAATCATATGTCCGGTTTATATGTATTTAAATCATCAATTATTCTCACCACATGATTTGTCCCTCGCGTCCTAATCCACGAATATTATTTAGTTCCAATCACACTCCTATATTTTACCCCTCAATATATCCCAAATCTCCCAACTATACCAATTAGTGAACATGAGAAAGTTATCTTTACAATTAAACAAGGCTACGGGACACTAGAAATCAAATCAGGCCAAAAAGGCCAATCTGTCAACTCGTTAGAAGTCTCGTTCGAACGAGGACGTTCGAACGAGAGTTCGTTCAAACGAAAGGGCCATCTAACGAGATCTCGTTCGAATGAAAGTCATCAAACGAACATCCAACTCATTAGAAGGCAAACTGTCACCTCGTTAGAATCTCGTTCGAACGACCTGGGCAGGTCTTCTAACGAGATGCCAGTTTCGAGCCCAAAATTTCCTATCTCGTTTTTCACCAATTTCCTCTCCTCAAAACTCCTCCAAAAATTATTCCAACAATATTTTAAGGTTCCTCAACATTCCTAAACATTCTTAGGTCATAATTTAGCACATTCATGGGATCAAATCTTCCTATACAACACCTAATTATCAAATCTCCCAAAGTTTCCCCCAAACCTTATGAGTATGAACCCTAGAATTTAAAATCATCAATTTCCATAAATAAATCCGTTTTTTTAACATAAAAAGTAGTAATTATTTTAGTCTAATCACCCAATAACAATTCTACATGCAAACCTATATCAAAATCTGAATTTATAACTCCAATTTCATGGGTTTTTATAAATCTCCCAATACAATGCAAATATATCAATTTTCTAAGCATGGAAGAAGCATTCGCTTGAAATTAACGTAATTAAACCACTTGCCTCGGATTTTTCTCTGAATTTGGTGTTGAATGATGAAGGTTGCTCTCTCTCTCCCTTTTCTCCCAAGGTTGAAGGTTGAAGAGGAGGTTGTGTTTTCTCTTTGGAACTTTTCCTAACTTCCTCCTCTAACTCCCGTTGCCCTCTAATCACTTAAGTGCTGGTAATGGGTTAGTGGGTTATTAAATTTCCTATTTTTAATTCCCAAAATTCGTTGGTCATAAATCCCCAATTTTCAAAATTACCAAAATACCCTTTTAAGTTACCGGTATGGCCTAATAATGCCCTGGGACCCAAACTAAACCCCCGGCTAGTGTTTTCTGACTATTTCGACCCTTCCAGACACGTTGGCGCACTAAAAATGACCATTCGGTTGATGAAAATAAAATTCTCTTTTTAATTAAAATAATTACATTCCTGACGCGACTGTCACACGCGTCCCAACAAAATTTCCCAAATTTTCGTATTTCTATCTCGCGGCAATTTCAATATTTCTAATATTCATATACTGCCATATATACACATTATAATCAAATACCAACTCACATCTCGTTAGTATTTTATCTGGATTAATTCTCAATTAATACACATTTTATTTAATTAATCCCATAAATAAATATCCATAAAAGTACGGGGTATTACAGTTAACACTGAGATGAATAAAATGGAGTGTTTCATTAAGGGATTGTCTTGGTTGATTAGGAAAATGGTGTTGGGGAACCCGACATACACTACTTATGCTCAGGTGGTGGATGTCACAATGTCGCTATGGAAAGAGCAGGCTAGTTATCAAAAGAAGTTGGGAAAGAGATAAGAGTCTAATGGATAGGGAGGTGAGAATAAGGGTCGCAATGATCAAGCATGGAAGAGGCATAGGACCAACTAGGAAAAACAAGGTCAAGGAGAGGAGCAAGCCAATACTAGGCGTTTCGGGCCTTTTAGTGGTGAATGCTTTGTATGTGGAAAAGTAGGGCATCCAGCGGCGAAGTGTTACAAGAGAGCGGGCCAACAAAACAAAGGAGAACTATCCCAACAAGGTCAAGTTACGTAAGGAAAACAAGGGCAAGGAGTTCAGGGGCAGCTAGGACTGAGGCCTCCAGTCTTTGCGGCTATTGGCGTTCAGGGAGCGCCAGCAGCACCAGCAGCCCAGACAGCATCAGGTGCATAGGGGGTGGTCACTGCACCAACCAATCTCAGTTATGGAAGGTGCTATATACCTCAGGTTGATAAGAGCATGATAGATTGTGTGGCTAGTGGAGTATCGCGGTACGCAATACCTTCTTAGATACTTATATAAGTAGGCTTTTATATATATTGTATGGGCGCCTAATTGTGTTATTATATGGGGTAGGCATATGAAGACTTGCCAGGTGGTTGCTTCATGAAGACTTGTTCTTGAAGATTTCGATGTAAAAAGGCATTCTTAACTTCTAATTGTTTTATACACCATCCTTGTGTAATAGCTATAGCAAGGACAACTAAAATTGTGGTAGGTTTCATAACATGACTAAATGTGTTAGAGTAATCAATACCTTCTATTTGATTATACCCTTGAGCCACCAATCTTGCTTTATATCTTTCAATACTCCCATTAGATTTTAATTTGATTTTATATACCCATTTTGATCCAATTAAATGCATGTATGGTTGAGTTGGCACAAGAGTCCAAGTGTGATTTTTGTGTAGTGCAGTTAGTTCCTCAATTATAGCTTTAGTCCATTTTGGATCAGATCAAGCATCTTTATAATTTTTCGGTTCAGAATGTAATGTGAGTGTAGTTTGGAGAGCAGCAGTAGATTAATGAGTTGATATTTGTTTAGATTTAGCCCTTGTAGTCATGGGATGTGTATTTTCTTGTATAGATGTTTTATCAATTTTTAATGTAATAGTTAGTTGGATACCATTTGGATTGTAAATAGTGTTTGTTGGTTTTTTTTCATGTAGTACTATTTTTTAAATATCAGATATTAGGAAAAATATTTTTTGTTTGATGAATGTTTAATATAGATGAGCTGAGAGACTTATTTATTTGGGTTACATGCGAGTTCTGAGTTGATTTTAAGTCAGTTTTGCTCTGTTGTGTAGTAGAATAAGGAAGATTCTATGTGAGGTCAAATCTTTCTTTTAATATAAGGTCGTTACTTTTATCATGTGGGTCATAAATAGTTTGTATTAGGACGGCTTGGAAGGGTAATATTAGATGGAGAGGTTGTACAATGTAGGCTGTTAAAATTAGCCCTATTATGTGAGGTGTTAAGAGTAGATTCCTTATCACCTAGGATCTAAGGCTATCTCCAATGGGCAGTCTAAATGTATACATTTAGATTGTCTGAATTGACAGTGGGTCAAAAATTGTGTACATTTGAGAGAGAGAAAGTCCAGCGGCAATGCATATCTGGATGGCCGGGAGACATTGTGTAGAGGGGGGCCCACAGCTAGGCGGACAAGTTTTAGCCGCCTAGCATGTGGGCGGTAGAGTGTCATCCGTCCAGCCTCAATTAAATAAAAAACATAACTGCCCAGACTAAGAGGTACATGGAAGGAATTATTGGGCGGACAAAACATACCCGCCCAGGGTGGGCCCTGCCCTTGGGCGGTAAAGACTAAACTGTCTAGCACCTCCACCTCATCATTTACATCCTCAACTAGATAGTCCCACTGTGTACAGAAGCCAAAAAATTCAAGGCAAAAAATATAAGTTTACATTGTTTTAGACAGTCCCATTGTAGATGCCCTAAACTCAAGATTATCCCATGAGGGGCTAAGAGTGTGTAATTTGTCATATAAATTGTCAAAATTTATTAAATTTATAGTAGATGTAGCGTTGACAAGAGTAGGTGTGTTTGTGGAGATATTAGGTAAGTTAGCTTGTAGTACGATTTAAGTTGTCAGGAGGAGATCGGTTGCTTAAAGTGTGAGATGCATTAGCATGTGAACCTTCAGCATTTATTAATTGTAAAGAAGTCGTTGGACAAAAGTTAGAAGTAGTACCTGTTGATAAGTTACTATCTTTAAATATTTCTGTTGAACCTTGTGAAATTGATTCGTTAGTGCTCTCAACCTCTTCCTTATTTTCCTTTATAAATTCCTGATATGTTGATATGTATGTTCTTTCTTCACTAGAGTTTATATATCTATCAGGTGTAATGTAAGGCATGACATTTTCATAAAAAACAACATGTTTTGACACATATACTCTTCTTGTAGAAGGGTGATAATATATATCCCTTATGCAAGGGACTATATCCAATAAAAACACAAGGAAAAGATTTTGGTGTAAATTTATGTTGAGTTTTTCCTTTTATGTAAGGAAAGCACCTAAATCCAAAAATCTTAAGAGAATCATAGCATGGTTTCTTTTTATACAGCTTTAAGATAGGGGTTTCTTTCTTTAGTTTGGATAATGGTAATCTATTGATAAGGTATACATCAGTTAGAAAAGCATCTACCCAAAGATATAAAGGTATATTTTCATAGAACAGAAGAGTTAGAGTTATTTGAACGGTGTGTTTATGCTTTCTTTCAGCAACTCCATTTTGTTGAGGAGTGTGTAGGTAAGAAATTTATCTTAGTATGCCATGATTATGTAAGTGTTTAATGAATTCATTACTTGAAAATTCTCCTCCTACATCACATTGAATTTTTTTTATTTTCTTCTCAAACTGAGTTTCAACCATCCTTTAAAAATGAATAAAGGTTTCATAAAAATCAGTTTTATTTTTGAAAGGATATAATCACGTATATCTAGAGTAGTCAGCTATAAACACAACATAATACCTCATGTGTTGAGACGAATTAATAGGTACAGGTCTCCATAAATCTGAATTAATTTTAGCAACATGTTCTAGTGAAATTTTATCATTCAAGTTAAAAGGTTGCCTACAACTCTTTCCCATTTGATAAGAGGCACAAACTGTAGAGTTTTTATTCCAATGTGTAACATCAAGACACTTATTTCTAGACAATAATTTTAGAATTTGACTAATAGGGTACCATAATCTCTAATGCCAAATGTCATCATCACTACCCTTGCTTCCTTGATTGGCACACAATGCTTGAAGCTTGTTGTCATCAAAAGTGTATATGGACCCTCGTTTAGTTCCTTTAGCCATCACCTATTTGGTCTTCTTGTCCTTAACAACAAAATCATTTTTAGTGAATTCTAAACTACATTCATTCTCTTTGGAAGTTGAAAAATAGAAATGAGTGAGTTTTTAAGTATAGGAACAACAAGAACATCTTTAAGTTTGAGTCTGTTTATTTTCTTTTCACCAACATGTGCTATATCCAATTAAGATCCATCTCCAATTACTACTTTATTGTTTCCAAAAATAAGGTTTTAAATTTGAAAAGTTACATGCTGTGTTCGTTATATGAGTAAAGGCACCTGAGTCCACATACATGTTATGATGAGGAGGATATTATTATGTGGCTTCCATCTCTTGTGTGTTACGTGGAGAAACATGTTAATGCTTTGTGTTTATTTGACTCGCAAATTTGGCCCTCCACTTGAACTGCATTATTTCCTTCAGGAGGTGGCCTAATTTTTGTAACTGCACTTGTGTTTCTGAATTGTCTTCTTACTGTATGAAAAGGCCTTATGTATTGACCAAAGCCTTGTATTGTCTCGGCTCGTCGATAATTATTATTGCCATTTCTACCATTTTGATTGAAAAAGGGATAGAGTTAGGATAATAACTTGTTGGTCTAAAACCACGACCTCTTGAGTTGTAGTTTCCTCCATAATTGATTTTGCCCCTGTTTTATCGTCCTCTTCCTCGTGCATATCCTTGGTATCCTCCTCTTTATTCCATAAAGGCCAAAGAATGATCCTTACCAGTGAACAAGTGTCCCTGAATTGTAGAATTTAGGTTATTTTCTTCTTTAATATCAAAGCCTCTCAAAGCTTTTATAAGTTGTCCAAGTCTTGGATAGGGACGTGTACCAATCATAACACTACAAAAAGTTTTATATTTTTCTCCTAGGCCTTGGACAAAACTGATAACCTTTGAGTCATAGTCAAGATTTGTTGTTGATTGCCATTAGTCCTTCACAAATTTATTTAAAGGCTTTAAAATATTCATCAATTGTTTTTCCTTCTATTAATATGTTTCATAATTGTTCCTTCAGAGCAAACTCTTTTTATTTAGAAACTTGGAGATATTGATCTTCAAGAGTCTTCCATATTTGTTTGGAAGTATTGCATCCCACTATTAAATGCATAGATTCATCACTCATAGTGCCTGAGATCCAGCTTCTCAAAAGGCAGTCTTCTTCTTCCCAAACTACATATATAGACAATTCCATGTCTATTTATTTATTTTTTCCATTAGTAGGATGCATAGGTGGCTCATCATAGAGAAGATGAGTAATTTTTAAAGACTAAATCACCTATAGCATTTGAGTTCTCCAAATGAGATAGTTGGTGGGTTTGAGTTTTAAGGGACAGCTGGCTATCAACTGGTGAAGAGAACTCAAAGAGAGATTTAGACCAGAAGAAGTCATTTGAGATAAACTACTTATCTCCAATACCATGATAAGAATCAATTCAAGAACAAATATGTAAACTGTGAAAACGATGTTGAACTGTTATATTATTAGCAGTTAGTCTAGGCCAGTTTTCTAGCGTACATTTATGAATGAAAGCTAAACCATTTATAGTCAGCATGATACAACAGTTGTGTTGTTTAGAAATAGAAACATACATTAACAGATTTGACTAATTCTAAATAATAGCAAAGAATATGATAGAGATGTTACAAATATAAACGTTACAAGGCTACATGAGCTGCATGTGGCCACGATGCTTCCAATATTGTAGGCATGAGACTAGGGAGATCACCAGGGGAGATCACGTAAACTATTATTCTTGAATTCCTAAGTATCATTCTTATCAATTTATTACTTTTTTATGACAATACAACCATGATCATTAATAGAGTACTACCAAAAAATAAATTTCTACACAATCACAGAAAGGTTGAAAGAAATTTAAAAAAAATAAAAAATCAAGAACTATTTTTTAATGAGTAAATATTTATAAAAACAAATAGCCAAGGGGACAACAAGTATACACAACAACACATACACATGCCTGCCCTGGAGGGCCATTGCTTAGAACTAAAAAATAGGTACATGTAAAAAGAAAGAAAGCAAATAATGGAAAACAACTCACCAATGGATGTTTGAGTATTATATCTATAGAAATCAACCTCATCAATCTAATTGTTAGGTAAAAACAATTTCTTGACTTTGTTTATGAGGTAGGGAAATACTCTCTCCTCATCTATAGGGCAAAATACATTCCCGTTGGGATAATGATAGTCGAACTTATTAATTTATGAGGTGGCATAGGAAGAATTGTTCTCTCATGCAACATGCGTCTGTGGTTGGCATTGGATGAGCATGAAACAGTAGTGGTTTTCCATCGCTCCAGGTTATATATATATATATGGAAGAATGATTTTTACTATTCCTAACGATCCAACGGATGTGATTTATCCTCCTGTTGCGATCAAAGTGTGTCACATTGTGCCATGTCATAAGGGGAGACTTATGCCGTGGCAAAACTGAAGAATTATCACTTTGTCTCTATGCCTATTTGATCTAGATTTTGTTGTTATTTTCTTACTTTTTTTGTTCTAATTTATTGATAGAATCAACAGATTGACCCCTAATTGTTATGATGTTTTGGAGTCTGTTTCGAAGCTAAAAGTGCACATCTATCTGGTGAACGTCCATCATAAGATTATCAATTGTTTTTATTGCAATTATCTAATGAGTAAATGGAAATTTTAACTAGAATTACAATTGAACTTCCCCAAATTATTGAGGCTACAAATGAGGTGATTTGTTCGATTATACATTTTAATCAACAATGGTTGTTGGTGAGATATTTTATATGTTAATTTTATCAAATTCTATTGGTGGAATTTTTGTGGTTAGTGCTGTTAGATCCCATTCCCAATTCTATTGCCATTATGTAATCAATATGCCATTTACTTTTACTATGTTTGACCAGAATGTTTATTGCTCAATTTGTTACCCTTATATCGTTTGGTTAATATTGTTATACAACTTTAAGTATTCAATTTTTCCTCTAAGAAAAATTACTTCGCCTCTGTTTTGATAGATATGTTAGGGGTTACTGTAACACCCCGTAAATTCGAGGACTTTTAACTTAATTATTTTTGGGAGAAATAGAATTTAATTTATTAGGAGAACTTAAATTTGTGATTTGGAAAATTTATTTAAATTAGAAGATCTATCTAATTTGACGAATTAGGGCTTAATTATTCGAATTATTTTATTGCATTTTTGGTTCAAAAAATTGGAGAATGTTATAAAATAATTCGGATGGCAATTCGGAGTGCACGGTTGAGTCCGGATGTGTTGAAATAGCTGGTAAAGAGTACCCAAGGGTAGTAAATGGGTCTTCGGGCATTTTGAGGCATATTTGAGCCCACGTGAGAGTGTTTGAGCCCTTTTTATAAAGCTCACAAGCCAAAACACGGGATTGAGTTATTAAACCCTAAAAGTGAGAGGGTGTGGCATCCATAACACATTTTATAAAACCCTTTTTAGAGAGAGAAATTGGGTGCAAGTGGCGGAAGCCATGGGAGCCAAAATTAAGAACAAGTGTGGGTTCTTCATCAAATCATCCTCATCAACATCAACGTATTCAGACCCTACGAACCCTAAGACAAGTGGTTAAAATTGCTTTTAAATTAATTGCATATTTCTATTCATATCATACTGGGTGTGAAAGACTGGTCCTATACGAGTGTGTTTCAAATCAAACTAATTTTCTCTAAAAATGATCCAACTTTTAATTAGCACCAAACCAGGTTGTGAAAAACTAATTTTTACTTTAAACCAATTTTATCTCGATTAATCCTAAACATGAATCTAGGGATTAAAGAAAGTAAAATAAAGTAAAGAATACTCACAACGCCGGATGTACGAGGAAAAACCCAAGACGAGAAAAAATCTCGGACGACCCAAGCTAGACAATCACTATGATCAAAGGTTTTACAAAGACAGATTAGCCTTAATCAATGACTCGATCCCCACGGGTGTTGACACTCCTTATGACCGTCTACCGTTCTTCAATAGTGCCCACGCAGAAATTCCCTCTTCCACGATACCTATCCACAACACACGCATCCATGTATATCTCGGTGTCCTCCGAATGGCTTTGATACGCCTACGACGTCAAACAAGAAGTCCTTCTCTTTTCTTCACCGTAAAACCCTGATGTTTAAGAATAGAACAAACCTTCTTGGTGCAGTAAGATCAAATAAACATAAAATAAAGATAACTCGGATCTTTGAAAACTTCTAAGGATGTGTTTATGCTTTGAAACCTTAGAAAAAACATGTGCTAACAATGTACTGGATTGAATACTATTTTTTCAGATGCACACTTATGAAACTCTAATGAAAACACGCTTTAAAAAGAATTAAACACCGCCTCAAAAATAGTGTCGCTCGAACGAGATTGGCATGTCATTCGTGCGACATAGCCATCTCGCTCGGACGAAGGACAAATGTCGTTCGAACGACCCGCGTGTCATTTTGACTTTTCTTTTAAAACGTTTCTTCAAAGAGACTTAATTAAGTCAAACCCTTTTTCCAGGTTTATCAGAATAAAATGAAGTGTAAAACATTTAAAACACTTTTAAAACATTTTAAAATATTTTTCTTTATAAAAACACATCCTTATCTTTTTATAAAAATTATTCCGAGCACCATTAATTATATGCATTCATACATGTGTGATCTTGGAATGAAATTAACTTGAGGACGAATAAACTTGCACCAATTAAACTTTGGTCTGATACCAATTTGTAAAGGAGAATCCCCGGGGGTTTGAAATAATTAACACAAATTAAAATAGATAATTTCCTTTTCAATAAATGCGGAAGCGTTACAAGTGATGGTTCCACAAAACAACAAGGCCGGGTTTTAATATCTTAAGAAACAAATTAAAACAACATAATTCAAGTCCTAGAATTTGCCTAAGTCATCATTAACAATTATTCAAAGTTAGGCGAAACCATATTAATGCAAGTGACTTGAATAAACCGATTTTTATCTTGAAATTAATCTAGCATGCGTTCTAAGTGAAATAGAGCAAGATAAAATCAACAGTCACACAACACCGCGATATACGAGGAAAAACCCACTAACGGGAAAAAACCTCGGGACGGCCTAGCCTCAAATCCACTAAAAACGGTATTACAAAATACAAGACAAAAGACTTACTTCCTAAACTCGAACCCTCTCAAGCCGTGATGCTTCTTCTTGTATCAACCTCCAATTAGCGGATAACCAACGGACCTCCACCGCGGTCTCGGAATACACCGATGGGACTTTATACGGTCACCGTCACCCAAGCATGGAGCCTTTCTCCTTTTGGGTAAAATCTCAACAAAGGTCTTCTTTGTGATGGGGTGTAGAAGCAAACCCGAAACGTCTCTTGAATTCGGTAGAGAAAACCGGTGCCAAAAACTCCAAGTAAGGATATGTATATATAGAACTTGGAATAAACAATAATGGGTGTAAACTAGAGTGTGTATGAATTTTCCATTAAAGATTAACACTCAAAAACATGAACATTTTCCCTAATTAAATTTGCTCTCAAACTCTCTCTAAGAGTTGGATATGGAATGGAAAAGTTATCTTGGAAAATGTGTTTCCCGCACACAATAAAGTATGAAAAAGTTGGTTGAAAACCAAGTGGAGAAGTGGGGAAAAAACTGTCAAAAACTGCTCAAAACCGTTCCCGCCTGACGTCTCGTTCGAACGAACTTGACTCTCGTTCGAACGAGACTTCTAACGAGAGACCAACCTGGGCTCGTCAGAATCTCGTTAGATATCTCGTTAGAACGAAAACTCGTTCGAACGACCTATCGAACGACATATCGAACGACTGACCAGATTAGGGTCGTTGGTAAACTCGTTCGAACGAACTAGGTTCGAACGACAAAACTCGTTCGAATGAAATCTGGTTCGAACGAAAAAACTCGTTCGAACGACATTTCTAACGAACGTCCAGAAAGTTTGAAAAATTTGATTTTGGCCCAGAAACTTTTATAAACTTTTATATACTTAATTTTTAAGTTTCTAATTGATTCTTTCTGAAAAATAAAATGCAGTTTTTATTAACCTAACACCCAATACATATTGTTCCAAGCTCCTATATACATATAAATACATTCATACCTTGGGAGCATGGAACCTAAGTTGATGACGTACAAACGAGGCACATAAACTACGACATGTTGATGATGCTTTATACTCTTTGCCGCTACGTCTTCAACAAACACTTCACAGGTCTTGAATATTACAATTAAATAAAATCCTATGAATAAATGTTTTTGTCCGGAATTGAGCCAAAACTATATATGGACTCAATTGGAAATTTGTGTCCTTACAAATCTCCCCCTTTGGCTATTCCGGGACAAAAACCAAACAAAAATCCTAAAGGGCCGTCAAGCTCTACTAGACTCAAAACATAACCCGCCCAATCTTGACTCAACCCAAGGATCAAACGCTTTGCCATAGAAAGATGCCGCTTTAGAATAATTCCTGCACACTTAAACAAACTCATCAAATGCATAGGGAATATCAAAGTATTAAATGCAATTAATTAATTACTCCCCCTAAATTAATTCTCCCTTTAAACGCATGACTGCATGACCTACTTAGAAAGACGTCTCCCCCTAAGATAAATCTCCCCAAACTAAGATACAATAATAATAGGATTAGATACCATTTCTCCCCCTATCATCATTCTCCCCCTTTTTGTTCAGGAATAGGCAAAGGATAAAGAACTAATAAACAGCATGTTGAAGCTTAAAGAAAAGACATGACAGCATATGGGCAATAAAAGCAAGGCAAAGACAAACAAATATCATATATATATATATACTATAAATATACCAATAAGTACGTGCATATATAGATAGATATAAACACACACATGACACAAAATACAATAAGTTTGCACACTCGTATGGCAAAAATGTGTCAAATGGAAACGGAAGTGTAGGGGTGTGAACTAGCAACAATTAAATTTAGACCCAAACACTTAAGAAACGTTCACGGAGTTCTCATTTGATTGAAAACTTCATCACAGTTAAATATAACCTCATGTGACAATATAAAGATTGAACTCAATGAACAAACATACACAATGCATACAAGCCTAGCATGATGATGATTCTACAAACCAAATAGAGTCATGACATTAAAGACAACTAGGATAAACGGACATTGTGCAAACCGTTGATATACCATCCAATTCTCCCTCAATGAGCATATATATTCTTTTGTTTGTGAATGAATTTATCAAACAAACATAGGCCTTGGCAATTGCTTTTTGTTTAATGCCAAATATTCTGTTTTTAGGCCTTTGGATCACGTATTTCTTTTAGATCCAATCAACGGTGGCTTACTATCGCAAAGGACTTAATTCATCCTTTCGGAGCCCTTCCCCGTGCATATATGAATTTATCATGTTTTCATTTTTCACACAAATCTCACATGCAATGGATTTTGACATGCACTAGTCCTCCTAGGTCATAGATATGTAGATGACTAGATTGATAGGAGAACACCTCAAAAAGCTTAAATATAACATGTGACATTAAGATTTCAAAAGAGTTCGTGCATCTGTGAATAGAGGCATATAGAAATAGAATCCATTTAAACAATACAAAATCCAACTACTCCATATAAAACATGGTAAAGAACATTTTAAGGATTGAAAATCTAAACCAAAAGTTCTAGCCACGTGGGAGCGTAAAAGATGGGATTCAAACACAAGTATATGCCACTTAAAGTGTGTCAAACTAAAATACACACAAAACAAAATCTTTTTGAGTTTTTAACATTTTTAATCAAAAATAAATATCTACCCAAAAGGACAAACAAAGATCATTTGTATTTTTCAATAAGCTTAAATGAAATAAATAAAACACAAATGATAAACAAAAATCTTTTTATATTAGGCAGTCGATTCAAACACAAAATATAATACAAAAGGATAAACAAGTCATGATTTCTAGCATGAGATATGAAAATAGGCAATGACTAGAAAATGACTAAACAAGCATACATTTAGCATATGAATAGAGCATGAATTACAAATGCTAAAGTATGCAAACACTAACACATTCATCCATTAGATTTAGCAAGGGAGGAAGGATGTGAAAGTAAATGAGAATCAAAATCCCTATTTTGTAAGGCAACCAAGTCGGATTTCCTAACCCAAATTAATGAAGAATTACTATCTTGGGGTGTAGGAACGTTAGCTATCGTGGTTACTTTACTATGGGATTTTCTAGGAATTCGTTTAAGATCTAAACAAAATTTCCTAAGATGACCTTGTCGACCACAAAGTGTACAAGTAAGAATATGTCAAAAAGATTTATCTAAGGAGTGATCATTAAATGCATTCCTAGAAGATTCGCCTAAAACATTGGTTTTGACTTTAGGGTTAAAATCATTACAAGAATTGAAGCCTAAACCAAAAGTGTCATTTTTAATTTGGACCGTTCCTAACATTTTATCTAGTTTTTCAGAACGACACTCCAAATCAAATTTGACATTACTAGAATCTTTTAATTTATTTTCCAAATCCAAAATTTTAGATTCTAGTAAAACATTTCGCTCTTCAAAAGCAAGAAGCTCCTTTTTCAAGGATTCCATTAAACCCCTAAGGTTATCTCTCTCGCCTTCTACATAGTTAAGCTTCTCTTGAAGAGTCCTCTCATGAGTCTTAAGGTCTTCTATTAAGGCACTTTCATCAATGACCTTGACACTCTCTCTTAAACTCGCTTCTAACTTCAAATTAGCTCTTTTCAATTTAATAGATTCTTTATATAATTCATGAAAAGCATTTTGAAGTTCACTCATATCAACCTCTTCTTCATTTTCACTCTCTTCTTCTTTTTCACTCTCACTATCATCAAAAATAAGAGAATCATGTACAATGACCTTGGAAGTGGCATGTGCTATAATTTCATCATCCGATGAGTTCTCATTATCACTCACATGTGCCATAAAAGCCACAAATTTTTTTTTTTGTGGGGGAATCGGGCTTTTCTTCCTTATCACTATCACTAAGGGTCGCATTATATGAAATGGGTCGTTTACCCTCTTTCCTTAGTTTAGTGGGGCACTCAAAAGCCCTATGGCCATAACCTTCACAACCAAAACATTTATTAGACTCGTCCCTATCAATATTTTCATTACTAGGTTTAGGGATCTTATCGGCTTTAGAAATCTTCTCGTTTTTATCATGTTTAGAAGATTCAAATTTCTTAAAATCATTTTTAACTTTATCTTTGTTAAATTTAAGAAATTTTCTAAATTTACGAGCAAACAAAGCCATATCTTCCGAGTCACTATCACTATCGCTCTCTACTACTTGTTTAACCTCTTTGCGGGCTTTTAAAGCAACGCCCTTTTCAATTTTCTTTTCAGTTTTAGAGGGAAACATATCTAGTTCATAGGTTTGTAAATCACCTACAAGCTCTTCTAATTTTGTAGAGGCTAAAGTGGGTAAAGAATTTAAAACGGTCACTTTAGGAATAAATCTATCGGGTAGGGACCTTAAAATTTTCTTTACAACACGGTCGTCAGGTATTTTCTCTCCCAAGTTAAAGGATGAATTGAAAATATCAGAAAGTCTAGCATAAAATTTATCAAAAGTTTCTTTTTCATCCATTTTGACAGTTTCAAATTGAGTAGTGAGGTTTTGGAGTTTTGAAGCTTTAACGACACTCGTTCCTTCATGAGTTAATTGTAAAATATCCCAAGCTTCTTTAGCGGTTTCACACGTCATAATACGTCGGAATTCATCCGGTGCGACAACGCTAAACAAGGCATTTAAACCTCGGGAATTGAAGTTTGCTAGCTTAAACTCATTTTCAGTCCATCTATCAACGGGTTTGGGAACATGTACATTTTCAATTAAATGTGTTGGTGGGGTCCAACCGTTAACAACAGACATCCAAACACGTTCATCGATAGATTTAAGTGCCGATTTCATTCGCGCTTTCCAATACACGTAGTTAGAACCATCAAAAATAGGAAATTTTGAAAATGGGGAAAAATCCATATTTAGCCAAAAAGTAAAGGATCTTTAACGAAATAATTTATCGTTTTTGGCTCTGATACCAATTTGTAAAGGAGAATCCCCGGGGGTTTGAAATAATTAACACAAATTAAAATAGATAATTTCCTTTTCAATAAATGCGGAAGCGTTACAAGTGATGGTTCCACAAAACAACAAGGCCGGGTTTTAATATCTTAAGAAACAAATTAAAACAACATAATTCAAGTCCTAGAATTTGCCTAAGTCATCATTAACAATTATTCAAAGTTAGGCAAAACCATATTAATGCAAGTGACTTGAATAAACCGAATTTTATCTTGAAATTAATCTATCATGCGTTCTAAGTGAAATAGAGCAAGATAAAATCAACAGTCACACAACACCGCGATATACGAGGAAAAACCCACTAACGGGAAAAAACCTCGGGACGGCCCTAGCCTCAAATCCACTAAAAACGGTATTACAAAATACAAGACAAAAGACTTACTTCCTAAACTCGAACCCTCTCAAGCCGTGATGCTTCTTCTTTTATCAACCTCCAATTAGCGGATAACCAACGGACCTCCACCGCGGTCTCGGAATACACCGATGGGACTTTATACGGTCACCGTCACCCAAACATGGAGCCTTTCTCCTTTTGGGTAAAATCTCAACAAAGGTCTTCTTTGTGATGGGGTGTAGAAGAAAACCCGAAACGTCTCTTGAATTCGGTAGAGAAAACCGGTGCCAAAAACTCCAAGTAAGGATATGTATATATAGAACTTGGAATAAACAATAATGGGTGTAAACTAGAGTGTGTATGAATTTTCCATTAAAGATTAACACTCAAAAACATGAACATTTTCCCTAATTAAATTTGCTCTCAAACTCTCTCTAAGAGTTGGATATGGAATGGAAAAGTTATCTTGGAAAATGTGTTTCCCGCACACAATAAAGTATGAAAAAGTTGGTTGAAAACCAAGTGGAGAAGTGGGGAAAAAACTGTCAAAAACTGCTCAAAACCGTTCCCGCCTGACGTCTCGTTTGAACGAACTTGACTCTCGTTCGAACGAGACTTCTAACGAGCGACCAGCTTGGGCTCGTTAGAATCTCGTTAGATATCTCGTTAGAACGAAAACTCGTTCGAACGACCTATCGAACGACTGACCAGATTAGGGTCGTTGGTAAACTCGTTCGAACGAACCAGGTTCGAACGACAAAACTCGTTCGAACGAAATCTGGTTCGAACGAAAAAACTCGTTCGAACGACATTTCTAACGAACGTCCAGAAAGTTTAAAAATTTTGATTTTGGCCCAGAAACTTTTATAAACTTTTATATACTTAATTTTTAAGTTTCTAATTGATTCTTTCTGAAAAATTAAATGCAGTTTTTATTAACCTAACACCCAATACATATTGTTCCAAGCTCCTATATACATATAAATACATTCATACCTTGGGAGCATGGAACCTAAGTTGATGACGTACAAACGAGGCACATAAACTACGGCATGTTGATGATGCTTTATACTCTTTGCCGCTACGTCTTCAACAAACACTTCATAGGTCTTGAATATTACAATTAAATAAAATCCTATGAATAAATGTTTTTGTCCGGAATTGAGCCAAAACTATATATGGACTCAATTGGAAATTTGTGTCCTTACATTATTCTTTGAAGGTTTGCCGCAACGTCCTCAATTTCTTCAATACGTCATAGACCAAGTGGGATTGTGACAAAATAAAAATCTGCCTATGACATATTACAAACACAGTTTTGTTCACGGAATTAAGTCAAAAAAATACAGGGACTCAATTGGAAATTTATTTCCTTACAAATCTCCCCCTTTGACTATTCCGGCACAAAACTAAACTAGTGAAATGCCTAAGCTGTGTCGTCAATCCGTATGACGCCTAAATTCCATCCCATAAACCCAAAGTAAAAAATTACAAGACACAGACTAGTATATGTATCACCGGCAAGCATGAACAATCTGAATGTGATGTAAACTTGAAATCTCGAATCTCTGAAGCATACCTACACACAAGAAACAGACAAACAAATACCCAGTGAAGTATGTAGGAACCAATGATACCAATTTATATTTTCAATTAGAACAAATCATTTGACAATCATGTGAGCAATTATCGAAATTATATGATACTGATTTGTAAAATATGTAATCAAACAATATGTAAATCCAGATATCAATAAACATGCTCAACAAATCTCCCCCTACATCACATACATCTCTCCCCCTTTTTGTCTCGAATAGAAAATCCAGTGAAAAGATAAACAAGTCAATAACTATCTAGCATGAGAATTTACCAATTAAAAAATGCTAGATAATCATGAAACAACCAACTAAATATGATCAATCAATGACAAATCAGTAGTTAGTAAACAGATGAAGCACACAAGGAATATATTAATCTAATCAGGTGTGATAAATAGAATCGTATGCAAACTACAAATTTTAAAATAATATCACCAACATATAAACCAGTTAGTCCATAATGCTTCCAGCAGTACCAAAAAAATATACCAATTGTAACCAGAGGACTCCAAGCAAAGAGAAGCAAAAAAAATCCAGACTATCGTTCGAACGAGCCAGGGACGTCTTTCAAATGAGATGAGGACGTCGCTAGACCAAGACTTTGCATGACATGGTGATGTCGCTCGAACGACTTTGTGGGACAGTCCAAATTTTCCCAGATTCTCAGAAATATCAAGTATTTTTGCCCAGTGAAAAAATTTCCAAAAAAAAATTCGAGGAAGGGGCTGACAGCAGAAAAACAGTACAAAAAACAGTAACCTTTTTACCCAAAATGCAAAAACTCATAAAAATAGACAATGCGAGTTACATGCAAACATAGTACCGATGTGCTCAAACATGGACAT